>CM068371.1:262665226-265065226 GCA_034769895.1 Magicicada septendecula
TTTTCGAAAAAAATGACTATTTTTCATGTTTTGATCGTAGTACAATCAGAATCTGTAGTAATCTCGAACACGAATTTTTTGCCTTCACCATACTTCAATTTCCTTACTGAACATGGAAGTAAAATATCGGTATGGAGAACCATACATGGACTTCCATGTTCTAAGATTTATATTTAAAATCATTTTCGAAATGAAATGTTTCCATAGAAACTACTTCTTTCCACTTATTGCTTCAGCCTTAACCACAGTACTGTGGTCACTAACGTATACCACCACACGTTATCGCACTCGTTTTTCACTGCCATCGACGACACTGCCGAAACGTCTGGTTTTGCAGAAAACATTGGACTACGGCCAAAGGTAGGAAGGAATTTTAACAACAAACTACTACTTTGTTGCCGATAACGTAGTACACATATAAAAATTATCCCCCCTACAACTATAATTTTCATTTATAGAAAATTACCTCCACCCCGTTCAACTAGCCTCTTCATTTATAGATATTTCATCTACGTTATTACAGTGGATTATTAAGATCTTCTTATCAGGATACTTTATTTATCAAAATTAAGTACTTTATTCTTGTTACAACAAAAATTGTTTCTGGTAAACTGCCCTTTCCCGGCAACCGATCTTCACCAAAATCAAAAGGCCTTGAGTCTTCTACAACTCAGGCACATATGTAAAAAATTATTTGATTCTGTTTGAATTTACGGCAGTTATCGTCCGTCATGGAAATATTTCTCTTGTTACAACATAAAATGTTTATCCCTTTCCCTTCACCGATCTTCACCAAAATCAACAGGCCTTGAGTTCTCTACAATTCAGGGATGCATGCAAAACATTATTTGATTCTGTTTGAATGTGCGGCAGTTATCGTTCGTCATAGAAACAATTACTCTTGTTAAAACATTAAAGGTGGGCGGTAAACTACCCCTTTCCCGTAACCGATCTTCACCAAAATCAATAGACCTTGAGAACATACAACTTCAGGAAAGTATGCCAAAAATTATTTGATTCTCTTTGAATATGCGGCAGTTATCATTCGTCATAAGAAAAATTACCCATCTTAAAACATAAAACGTTGCAGGTAAACTACCTCTTCCCCTAAATCGATCATCAACAAAAACAATATGTCTTAAGAACTCTACAATTCAGAGTTGCATGCAAAAAATTATTTGATTATGTTTGAATTTGCTGCTGTTATCGTTTGCCATATAAAATACCCTTGTTAAAACATAAAACTTTGCCGGTAAACTACCTCTTTCCCTTAACCGATCTTCACCAAAAACAATAGGGCTTGAGAACTCTACAATTTAGGGCTGTTTGCAAAAAGTGTTGCAATAAATAATTTATTGCATATGTGCCTCAGTTATAGAGGACTCGAGGCTTATTGATTTTGGTGAAGATCGGTTAAGGGGAAGGGGTTGTTTACCAGCAACATTTAATGTTTTACCAAGAGAAAAGTACTTAATTTTCATAAACAATGTATCCTGAAAAGAAATCATAATAATCCACTGTAGAAAGGCAGATGAAATATCTATAAATGGAAAGGGTAGTTGAGGGGGAGGGGTAATTTTCTATAAATGAAAATAATTGTTGAAGGGGGAGGAGATAATTTTTTATATGTGTACTACGGTATCGGCAACAAAGAAGTAGTTTGCTGTTAAAATTCCTTCCCGGGCAGTTTGGCCGTGGTCCAATGTTTTTTGCAAAACCAGACGTTTCGGCAGTGGCATCGACTGTCATCATCAGTGATAATCGAGTGCGCAACGTGACGTGGTATACATTAGTGACCACAGTACTGTGGTTAAGGCTGAAGAGAGAAGTAGTTTCTATGGAAATATTTCATTTCCATAATTATTTTAAATTTAAATCTTATAACACGGAAGTCATGTATGGTTATCCATATCGATATTTTAATTTTGCGTGAATAGAAATTGACAAGTGATTTGAGGCGCCATCAGTGGCAGAAATGACTGATTGCCAGGTTCAACGTCAGTTGTGGCGGTTAGTTTTCCTTTTGAATTTCCGCGCAGATTGGTGGTATACTGCAAATGACTGATTATACAACTTCAAGGAAAAATACGTATATTATACAATACGAGTCGTCATATGTACGATTATGGCCGAGGTAACTGGCTGAATTGAGCTTTTAGTAAAAAAAAGAAAATTTGATATAAGATGATACTGTAAATCTGTTTACACGTTAACACTTCTCCAAACGTACATGTCTCTTTACACTTTATCTTCTTTTTTAATGACGAGCGTAACGGATGATAAACGTAACATTATGTTTTGTATTGATGACTCGTGTATTTTTGTGGACCTAATGATGAGACCTTGAAAAACTTACCTTTTAACTCGTTCTGCTTTGAACCATTATGTCTAATTACATTTGCTGATTGAAATGTTGTGGTAGTCTTTATGACCGGTGAAGTCGGAATCCCACCTGTTCTGAGCACTGGAAAGTATAGCGTTTTCCAAAGCCTATAGTTTGATTACGCGTATGTGTAAATATATAGGAAAAGTATCTTCCCTAACTGACGGCGGTACTTCGTGTCATTAAAGAATCGTGGCTGCAAAGCCAATCGTCAAATGCATGATTAACGGAAGTCTAAAGTTGGGTAGATGGCTACACAATGGCTTGGGTACTCCTTCCTTTCCTTGCTAAGAGGAGTAGGGTTTTTTTAAACTTTGCCTTGGTACTTTCAGCTAGCAGACCATGCCTAATGTCTAGATGTAGCGACCGAGTCAAGGTCGTCAAGGTATTATGCCAAAGTGTTGTCAGCATTCCGACTAGAAACGGATTAAATACCCAGGCCTTACGAAAACGTGTACGTGTTTTGCCGACCTAGAATAATTAAGACGATAAGACAACTAATTAAAACAATGCTTTAATATCTACTGTTTAACGTAATTCGAATTCAATCCAAAAAAATATTAATTGTTTTTGAGATTGGTAATATATTAATATTTAACTTGAGTAAGAAAAAAACGTTATGTGTACTTAATGCGATTGTATGTTTTATTTAAATGTAAATTCTTGAATCATTATTCTGAAATTTTGAAAAAGTAACCCTTGTTATTAAAATATGTACTCAACTTTCACATTAATGGGTTTCTTCTGTTCGGCTCTCGCAAGGAAGGAATTTGCACAACCTCGCGGGAGCCCGTGTCCCGGATCACAACCCTGCCGAGTCGGCAAAGCCGATGCTGGCAATAATGTTCTATCCAATCCAATCTGCCGCAGCATGATTGACTACAGAGTCGGCAGTCGCAAGTAGTGAATGTTTGTGATCGATTCAGATTTCCAGAAGGTTGGGGGGGGTTCGTTGCTGGGGTTCATGTGATGAACTAAGGGGGGTCGTCTAACAGCGCCCAAGGGCGCCTGACGCGGCGAGGGGGCGGTGTGTTTTCCATGCTGTTTAGCCTTTGGAGGTGTGGATAAGAGGACTTGCCGGCCTTGGGGAACAAATTCGTTACCAAGGACCAGACGAAGGCCTCTAAGGTGGGAACACGGAGACCCCGGTGAATGGCGGAATTTCGCACAAACCACGGGGACCCCGTGAGGGAGCGTAGTGTCCAGTTCTGGAATGTCGTCAGCCTATGCCTGTTGGTGGCCGACAGGAGAGGCCACCAAGCGGGTGCCGCATAAGTAAGTACTGTCCGGAGGAACAGTAGATAGATGGTCAGTTTTGTACGGACAGCCAGGCGGCTGTTCCGCGAAAGCATTGGCGATAGCTTGGCTCTGACGCCACGAGCCTTGTTGAGGGTTGCGGTCACGTGGGGGTTGAAGTTTAGGCGCCGATCAAGCCGAACGCCTAGGTACTTCACCGTCGCGGTCCAGTTGATGGGTCTTCCCTCTAAGGATAGGGATTGGCATCGGGAAATGGACTTATGAGTAAAGCAGATCGCCTCGGATTTCTCCGTATTGATCGCTACCCGCCATTTCCTTAGCCAGTCCGGAAGCATAGCCAACTGGCGTTGTAACATTACGCTCGTCCGCCGAGGCGAAAGCGAGCTAAAATGAAACATCGCGTCGTCGGAAAATAGAGATAACGTGACCCCGGGATGAACAGGCAGATCGTTCGTGTACAGGACGTACAGAACGGGGCCGAGGACAGATCCTTGTGGGACGCCGGAGGCGACGGGGCGATCCCGAGTGAACGCCCCATCGACGCTGATCCTGAAGGTGCGATCCGTCAGATAGGATCGGAGCAAGTGGACGATAGATGCCGGGAGTGGCGAATGCGCCAGTTTGTAGAGCAGGCCTTCGTGACAGACTTTATCGAAGGCTTTGCTCACATCCAACAGGACGGCGCCTGTTGCCTGATGATTGTTGGCGGCGTCGGCTAGACAGGTGACAACCCGTACTAGCTGAAGAGTAGTCGAGTAATTTAAACCCAAACTGCTCCTCGCGGATGAAACCATCCACCAGGGGCCGAATACGGGCCAGAAGAAGACGCTCGAATACCTTCAAGATTACTGGCAATAGTGTTATCGGGCGGTAGCTTCCAGGAAGCGTGGGGAGCTTTTTGAATTTCTTGATCATGATGACGTTGGCGGTTTTCCACAGGCGGGGAAAGTACCTCAGCCGGAGACAGGAGTTGAACAGCTCAAGAAGAACGTCAACTGCCGAAGGCGGGAGATTCTGCAACGCAGCGGCGCCGATGCGATCGGGGGCAGGGGCCTTTCTCTTCTTCAGTCGGCTAAGGACAGGCGCAAGGTCTTCCTCGTCGACCGAATTAGGAGGGTCATTGGGGGGAGCAGAGAAGTATCCAGAAAGGAAATCCCTGACGACGGCCGTATGAGCCGGGTCAGAGATGCCTCTATGGACGGTGAACTGTTCCTCAATACAGTCGGCGAAGACTTCCGCCTTGCCTTCTGCAGAGTATACAGCTCCGTCCGGGGTATTCAAGGGATGGCGAGTCCTCTTTTCGTCTTTCAGTCTACCAGCGGCTCTCCATACGGAGGCGTGGTTGACTTCCAAGGACTCCAAATAGGAGTCCCATCGATCCGCGTTTACGTCAAGCAGAAGTTGCGAGACGTGTTTCGACTGGCCTCGAAAACGCCGACTAGCGGCAGGGTCACGGATATGCTGCCATCTGCGGCGGAGCTGGCGCCGTAATCGGATTGGCTGCAGAACTTCCGCAGGAAGGTCGGAGCGTTTATTACTCACCGGGACAGTGTAGGTGTGCCTGTCCATTGCAGACTGGACGAGATCCTGAAGTTGATTTACCCGGAGATCCACGTCGTCACAAGAGACGAGTGGGTCCGGAGGAACAGATGGCAACAGCCTAGCCAGATCGTCGTGGTAGGATCGCCAATTGACTCTCCTAACAGGACGATCGGGAAGTCGGGGTGAGGCCGACGGCAGCAAGACAGTTACAAGCAGGGGGTCGTGATCCGACGAGAGGTCCGACACCGCGCTGACTTGTAGATGAAAGGGGACGGCCTTGGCAATCACATTGTCAAGGACATCCGGCGGATGGCCCGCACAGGAAAAGTATGTGGGTTCGGACGGGCCGATGACGAGGACTGCTGTTTGGGTGCGCTATCGTCGCAGTGGTGACCTCTTGTTCCTAGGATACGCACACTTACACCATCATAGTTTCCTCAGATAACATCTCACAGGCATTTGAGGACAATAATTTCTCATGCACTTCTTGGAGCGAGCCGATAAACGTATGAATCTGGAAAGCTGTGGTGACGTTTTAATGTCTTGGCGGACAAAATCACCAAACTTACGTGCACACACGATGCGACATTAAAACAGGTTTCAAACATAATTGAAATATACATACATACATACGTTGATTATATTGTTTGAACACACACACACACACACACACACACACACACACACACACACACACACACACACACACACACACACACACACACACACACACACACACACACACACACACACACACACACACACACACACACACACACACACACACACACACACACACACACACACACACACACACACACACACACACATTAAGCGCTTAAGACAGCGTTATGCTTTAGCTTTTCTTTATGAATAGAAGCTTTTCTTTATTGGTGTTCTTTTCCCAAAACACCAATTTTTACAAAAATTTCCCCAGTCTTCAGAAAATATCAGTAAAATAATAATTGGAAGTCTATTATAGTAATTCATGAGGTTGGCGCAGTTAAGGTTAAAATATACTCCTTTAAAAAATTAGTCACAATTAATCACATCAATTATAGGCATAAACGCGCACATAACATGATAGTAAGCCTATAATATTTACTTGCAATGCAACATCAGTGTCATATTAAAACTAATATTGTGTTTGTGCTGTTGACCAGTTATGTAGGCCAATAGGGTGTAACCCAAACGTTAACCTTCTGCATACTTGGGAACTGTCCAGTTCATGCAAATAGATAACAACAAGTTATCTAATGAAGCAGTTGTCTTGTGACTAATAATAGCCAATAATTTTTAAAATTAAATGAAGCCTTAATAATTAATATAAACAATTAATAAAATAGTTGTTATCATTATGTGTCATCGTGACCGTACACACTCTCACGAGTGTCTTTGTATCTACAAAACTATTGCGTGTAATAGTAATATTCGTCTAAGGGCAAATAGTTTATTCGTAATTTGACTTTCAATTACAGATTTGTACATTCTTTATTAAGCATGAACGTAAAGAAATTCATTGTGATATTAGTAGTAAACTCTTCCTGGAACGGGAAGATTATTCTTGAGAGTCATGTCAAAATACAAAAAATCATTATGTAGTTCAAAAAACAGAAACGGAAGAAAATTTCATAATACATACAATTTTAGTTGCAAAGATACGTCGTTTGTATTGGTCAGTAGGCTATATGAACAAAATTATGCAGGTTAGAAAACTAGAAATATGAAAAACCTTTAGTTCACTACGAAGAATTTACTTTCAGAACGGTAATCACTTATGAAAATATGAAAATATTTAGTGGTATGTATGTGAATAATAACATTTACACTTTTTATATAATTTTTAAATATTGTTTTCGTCATTTGTAACATTTGTAGTAGTTGCCAAGTTTCAGCTCCTCTCAAAGAAACTCAGATCTTATTTTTTCTTTTTCTTTTTTTTTTAATAAGCAACTCGGAATTACATGACTTGACTAATTGACTTATAGAGGTCAGCATGGAGGTACACGGATTCTAGATGTAAAATCAGTTCTGTAGTGAATCAGTTACTCGAAGGATTTTCAACCGCTTAATTGTGCACATTGAATTATGGCAATGTTTGATTTACTAGCACAACACCAAAATTCTACGCAGTACTTCCGGATAGTCTTAACTGGGGTTTTGTTTTATAATAACATTTTTAATTTTCTATCGAGTAAAATTCTTTCATTCTCATGTCGATCTGCTTTGGTTTTTTAATCACTAAGTTCCATCCCCTAGGAATTTCTAGATTATGTATAAACACTGCCCGCACTGATCTTTTGGATGGTGAAAGTTACATGCTGTGTGTTAGATTCAATGAATTTGATCTTCCTCCTTCCGAGCAAACTCTTCTAATTGAAAAAGGCGTTCTGGAGATTTGATGATACAGAATAAAACTGCAGAAAATTTTGTCAAGATCACAAAGGTGAAATAACACACACACGCACGCGCGCTCGCGCGCTCGCAGTTCATACATATACATTCGCTCTAAATTACAAGCTCAGAGGTCAGCGAATTGTGAGGGAACGTCCGAGGACAAAATGGTTTCCGGAATAGGTGGTGCAGCCTAAGACATAATGTAGAGAAGAAGAAGAAGAAGAAGAAGAAGAAGAAGAAGAAGAAGAAGAAGAAGAAGAAGAAGAAGAAAAGAAGAAGAAGAAGGGAAAGACTCTCATCATTTGTTATTTTGTCCACTCGTTTCATTTTAAATATTCTCTTATAGCATCACATTCTCGAGAACGAGAACGAGAACAACAACAACAACAACAACAACAACAACAACAACAACAACAACAACAACAACAACAATAATAGTAAATGCCCCCCATTAATCCAACCCTACACCCGGCCTACAACAGCTTGGCCTCGTGGGAGCGGGCAACGGCTGTTACTCTTTAGCCGGCAAACAGGGCACTGGTAGGTGAGTCTGACAAAGTTGTGTGTACCGTTTGAAAACACACCAAACCCACGGTGGAAACGATCGTGCCAATGGGTGGATGACTCTATGTTAGTGAGTCGCGACGATGGCCTCAGGGCACGAGGACGCACCCTGTTGTATTTAGTCCTAGCCGTTGTACTCGAGGGCTCTGCCACGGTGGTCTGTTATTTCCCCGGTACTCCTGGGAACAAAATTCAAAGTTCACCCAATATTTCTTGGGTTGAGGGGTCCTTTAAAAAACCTCGTCTTAAAAAAGACCCTCCTAAATTGAAGAGAAGGAGACATTTCACCACAGTTGACACAGAACGATTCCTGAGGTATCTGGTTGTGAGACGGAAGGAAGGTGACTTACCGAAAGCCAGTCCCTTCTGCTGCGGTAGCAGACACACAAATAACATAACATAATATCTAAATCCATCAAAATGCTTAAGACACTTTTTCTGTGTTGTGACTTACTTGTCAAGTATATCTATAATTAATATAATTCTGTAAAGAGAGGAGGTGTAAGTAAAAGAAATTGTTGAATGCGTCAATCTGTGAGCAGAGTCGGATGCGACCCGTTTATTTCAAAAACATTACGAGCCTCTAAATTTATCTAATTATGTGCCAGTCAGCAACGGTCAGTACTGAGCTAATTTTTTTTGAAAAACTGAATATAGAAAATGTTAAATGCTAAATATGGGGGTGTCACATAAATCAATGCTAGTTTACAAAATGGTGTTCAGCGTACACGCTGTGATCTACTTATAAATTTCTGACACTGTAATCTATCGCAAAAGTTTATAAAATTGTTTCAGACACTTATGATAAGTAACTAGTTTGTCTCGCTTTTGCTTCGTGATTATGCAACACTTGCCACCGTAAGTTATTAAAGGTAAAAATGTTACTTGGCAATCCAGATAAGTCCTTTTGCAACCTGCTGTATCTGGTCGCTACGGCTGTGTGTTCCTCAGTACCTGGTTTGAACCACTGCTATGTCTGTGCTGGAAGATCGTGCAAAACTGTACGAAGTTCGTGTTTTCGTGTCTTCGGTCCGGAACGTTGAACCAAGTTTTAAACTGAAAGTTTTCACATCTTTTAGTACACTTTATACCCACATTGTTCGATTAACACGCCACATGCGTGTTACAATTTACAATATTACAAAATAGCATTACAAGGTTACGACTTCAAATTACATATATAACGAGTACTGACTTTGAACCTTACATATTTTAGGTCTTTTCATCAAGTTGACTGACTGAAATTTAATTTTTGGCGAGGCTGACTATTACAGACAAGACACGTCTTGGTTGGTTATGGATAACAATCTTTTTACATCTATTACAAGTTTTCTTCTTTTCGTTACAAACGTAATATACAAAATTATTAGCCACTAGCATTGATTTACGATAGCTCAAAAACAATCATAGTTACCTTGGTTATTGAGGCTCCCATACTTGACGAAAGTCCGGCGACGGGCCGCTCTGCTCACAGCGTTTGATGGGAGACTGACGAGATTTAACAAAGCACGATAGGGTTAGTAAAGGGGAGGGCGTGACGTCAGTGCGTCGGGCAAGGTACAATTCGCGGATTGTTGCATTCGGCAGACGACGAATGATTGCAACACTTCCTTATTTAAAAAGCTATAACCGGTTGTTCTGGATCAGCCGTTTACGATTCAGAAAAGCCTCAGGTACTATTCGTCGAGACCCTGAACCATCAACAGGGTTTGCGATTACTGAAAATGCAGAAGATAGGGGGACATAGAAGTGGAAGTCGTTTCTCGTACCACTCTGAACACCACGAAGGGGGTGGTAGTGTGCTGGGATCTACTGAACTGCACAGAGGAAGACATTGCGACTGAGCTCGCCCCACAAGGAGTCATAGCATGTCGACGACTAACGGTGCGAAGGGATGGACAGACGCTCCCATCTACGTCCCATATCCTAACCTTCAACATAACTACTTTATTAGAAAAGGTAAGAGCGGGCGTTCATAGGCTGAGTGTGAGAGCTTTCATCCCTCAGCCGATGCGTTTCGGACACACTGCATCAAGATGTGCTCGGGTCAAGACGTACTTCTGTGGGAAGTCGGCTCATGGTGATGATCCCTGTGCTGACCAAATGAAATGTGTCAATGGCGATGGTCAACATTCATCTGGATCCCGCAATTGCCCCGTTTATAAGCAAGAAGTTGCTATCAGGAGGTACGTACCCTGAAAAAACTGAGCTACTTCTATGCGAAAAAACTAGTATGCCCAACCAACCAGGGCAAAGTCAGCTACGCACAGGCAGTAAAATCAACAGCGTCACTTGCCCTTATTGTAAAGAAAATATCACCTGCGGTAACCCGGTTCATCGAGCGTTACTTTTTAGAAATGTATAGCAAACCAGCAATCAATAAAGACAGTGCAGCTGAGACAGATGTGCAAACGGTACGGAAGGATAGTGTCGACAAGCAGACCCATACTTCGTCCGCCAAGGAGGGAGGACACAAACGTTGTGGCTGCGCCTGCAACCAGCTCCAGTTGGGGCGAGATGGCGAGAGGATACCACCGTTCATCGCCCCGTCCTCCCAGACACACCAGGGAGGACTTCTTGAACCAGAAATCGAGGATAACACCTGTCCCCGAAGACCAGAAGATAAACTCCGGATCGGAGTTCAGCTCGATTGCCGGCGCCAGCCTTACCGACCTCGGTGACGTGGCGAAACTCGCCATTCAACAAAAAAAAAAAAGAAATGCTGGCCGAAGAGAAGCCAAGGAAATAAGCACGGTCCGTAGCGACTGATTCTTCACGTCCAGCATGAAGAACATCCTTCAGTGGAATATTAATGGTTGCACATCACATTACTGCGAACTGCATATGCTACTATCCAGGCATACACCAATGTGTGTGTGCCTGCAGGAAACACATTTGAGGCCACAAAAACTTTTTAATATGAGGGCATATGGGCCCTTCCGCTGTGATGTGACTCCAAACATCAGTGCTAGGGGAGGTGTTGCTATATTACTCAGCAACACATATCCCGCTAGACATATTCTGATCGCTACGCCTCTACAAGCAGTAGCGGTCAGTTTATTACAGCCATTGAAGGTTACGATTTGCTGCGTATAGGCCTACTTACCGGATTCTGCGTAGCGAGCAGAAGATCTACAGGATCTAGTCGAGCAGCTACCATCTTCATTACTCCTTGTCGGAGACTTCAACACCCACAGTCCAACTTGGGGTTGTCTTAGGACGAACAGCGTTGGATAAGAACTGAGGATCTCTTGCTAAACAGCGCGCTAGTCTTTTTAAACTGGCGAGAGCATACATTTCAACGTTAGAAGTGGTACTTTACCGGCTGTCGATCTTTTGATCTGAGCCCGGGTCTTGCTTCTGTCGTGGAGAGTGCTTCCGGGTCTCCGTGGGAGCGACCACTTCCCTATGCTAATAACAACGAGAACGCTTAAGCGCGTTAAACGCAGACTGAGAAGATGGCGCGTGGACCGTGCTGATTGGACAGGCTTACAGACCTCTTTTACACCTACGAAAGTCTGTGGAAATATAGACGGCGACATACACAGTTTCACAGCTGCTATTACCTCAGCAGCTACTGAGTATATCCGTCGGACCGGTGGTCGTTCATCCAGACCACAGGTATCGTGGTGGAACAACGCTGTAAAAGCGGCAATAAGAGAGAAGCGAGGAGTCCTAAACAAGTATAAACAAGCGCCGACCAAAGATAATCGCATCGATTTTAGGCCAGTCAACCCCAGATACAGAAGTATGAAAGAAAGAAGGTCAGAGTGATCGCTGGGACATCAGTGTTTAAACCAATCACATGCATATATCACGAAGGCGAATTGATTTGCAACGTCCGATGAAATTACGGACACTTTGGCTGTGAAGTATGCCGAGGTCAGTGGTACAGAAAGTTATCCTCTAAACTGCCTCCTAAGGAAAGGTGAAGTCGAACGCGACCTTGACTTCAAATGCGAAGGGTATAGGAGCTATAACGTGCCTTTCACGATAAGGGAGTTACAGTCCGCTGTCCGCGCTGCCGGCGACACTGCGGCGGGACCGGACGATATTCCTTACAGCATCATACGATATTTACAGCATAGCCGGATGTAGCTATGGCTGGGTACATTACTGACACTCTATAATAACGCTATATGGACCCAAAGGGAGTTTCAAAAGCCATGGAAGGCGATCGTCATCCCGTTTCTGAAGGGCGGAAAGGATCCCCTGAAATCGGAAAAAATTATCGTCCAGTATCGTTGACGCGCTGTCTAGGAAAGTTATTGGAGAGGAAGGTAAACAGCCAGCTCACCTGGTGTCTGGAAAAATACGGCCTCCTGACCACACACCAATGTGGATACCGGAAACACCACTCTACTACTGATCAACTGGTTTATCTGGAGAACGCAGTTCAGAACAGTTTCATCGCAAGCAAACACATGGTTGCAGTATTCGTCGATTTGGAGAAAGCGTTTGACAAAACGTGGAGATATAATATCATGCAACAACTTCATGATTGGCGGTTCAGAAGTGATCTGCCCAAATATATCTCCAACTTTCTCAGTGACAGGACTTTCCGTATTCGGGCCGGACAATCGCTGTGTACGAACTGGACAATGGAGTACCCCAGGGATCTCCGATGAGCGGCACGCTTTTTACCATCGCCAACAACGGGATCTTTGAGGGTATAGAAACGCCAGTTGGGAACTGCTTGTATGCCGACGATATTGCGCTGTTCAACTCGGTCAGAGCAACGGCGATGATCAGGCATAAACTGCAAGGGGCTATAGACACGTTGGTAGAAAATAAAAACAACATAGGCGTTTGTTTCCTGTGTCCACCAAAGACGACCTGTGTCCACTTCTGTCGAAAGCGAGGAAGGAATCCGGATCCGACGTTAACCATAAACGGTGTCCGGCTAGTCTATAGTCCTGCCATCAAATTTCTGGACCTAACTGTCGACAGACAATTGACGTGGAATGCACATGTGGACGATCTGGCTGCGAGGTGCAAATCCTTGTTGAACGTATTCGGATGCATCTCCCATAAGACCTGGGGAGCAGACAGAGACGTTTTATTGCGCTTGTACGCCGCGCTGGTGTTATGGAAAATGGATTACGGATGCGCGGTGTACTCTTCAGTCAGGAGGTCATGCTTGAAAAAGCTTGATCCTGTTCACAACGCAGAGGTGCGCTACGCAACAGGAGCGTTTCGTACTAGCCCTGCACAGAGCTTATATTGTGAAGCAGGAATGACGTCCTTAGATCTGCGACGTCAACTGCTGTTGCTGAGATATGTGACGAAAATATTAGTATTATCGAGCCACATAAACCACTGTTGCTAGAGAACAACAGACTAGCTAGGATACTCGACCGCCGTTCGACGTTCACCAGACCAGCCGGCATTCGTGCGCTCGAAATAGCCCGGCGCTACGACATCGAGTCGCCAGGGGTCCAGGCATACGCTCCGTGCGTAGTCCCCCCCGGGCTGCTTCGCAAACCAAATTGCCGGCTGTATGTCTCCAGTAGAAGCAAGAAATCGTGCCACCCAACTGAACTGAAAGTCCTGTTTAGATCGGTCTTTGAAGAATACCTTGAGAAACACATCATTGTGTACACTGATGGGTCGAATACGGAGAGCGGAGTGCGTTTGTCATCGAAGGCGCCTTCCACTCCTGGACGCTGCCCAAAACGGCAACGTATATACCGCCGAACTGTACGCGGTGTGGCAGGCTGTTCGTTTCTGTGAACACCGAGTTGACGGAAATATTTATCTGTATGGATTCACTGAATTTGCTAACTGCCTTGGACAATCCGAGCACAGTTATTGGACAATCCGTTATTACAGTAGATAATGGCGCTATGCCATGTGTTAGAAGATCTTGGTTCATCTTTTACTTTTGTTTTGTGTCCGGGTCATGTAGATAATGAAGAAGCTGACGCTGCGGCAATAAACGCTGCGGACAGCCCACGGGTCGATGCGATTGCCGTAAGACCTGATGACGTGAAACTAGCTGCCATTAATGTGTGGTAGCAGACGTGGAACAGAGCAGAGACGTAAATGGCAAGAAGCAGGCAATTGCAAGGTCGTGAACAAGTTTGCATCACGAGACTGCGCATTAGGCACACGAATTTGATGTCTTTGTACCTCCTACATGGACAAGAACGACCCGTCTGCACTTGTGGCGGAGCACTTGCAGTGAAACACATAATCGAAGACTGTTGTGCTCTTGCGGAACTGAGGCAGTGACGCAGAGTAAAAGGTAACCTGAAAGAAGACATCAGAAACAAACAGTTAGCGATAGACAGAAATCTGTCCTTCCTAAAAGCAACAAGATTACCGTATAGCTTTGAAAATGTTTTGCGTCTTAATGTGAACAAGTTTTCACTGTCGTTAAGTGAACTAAAGTGTAGGTGAGAAGGAAAACATCCGTCGAGCAACACTCCTGGAAGAGGTCGTTGGGCTGAAGGCCTTAGTTGCCGAGCACCAAATACATATTAAAAAAAGAATAATGATAATTTTTAATAATACATTTGATTAATACCTAGAAGAATTTAGATAATAATGCACAATATATTACTGTGGCTACACACAAAGTAGTCTGTGCGTCTACAATTCAGCACATGGGCTTCTAAGATTTTAAGTTAAGATTTCTGCTAATTGGATTGTTTATTAATTATATTAAGGTAATGTATTAACGAAACTGTCAACCATTAATTGTTTTTCGTGTTGCGGAGTAGTGTAATAATTTAGCTCGGTGACTTTTGTTATTGATTGTGTATCGTCCGTATTGGAATATTGTAGGCTGTAACTACAATAATCATTGTTATACAAGTATCATTTGTTTCGTATGAATGTACATAAAATTAGTGAGTATCGACTTCCAATGCCAATAATATTTTATTTCAATGCTGTAATTCACGTGATCCTCGTAATATTGTTTTCAGTAATTAATAAATAGTGACTTTAGTTAAATACAAGCTTGGCTGTATTATTTCTTACTTATTTGTAATAGTTGAACCCACACTCTGGTGGTAAATTAAAAGGTTACCTAATTTTACATTTTATGTTGAATATTTTGTAAATATAGGGTTTGCAACATTATATGGCTACCTTTTTGCTCATAGTTAAACTGAGAATCTGGGGTGTAATAAATTTGATAGAGTTTCGAACCCACAAAATCTCTCTTCACAACTAGGTATTGACCAGTAAAATTCTACGAAAACAAATACAGTTAAGCCTAGGTAAACAAATATAAGTCATTAAAAACCATCATACACACCACATACTATCTTTTTCGTGTGCGGTTAAAAACGTACCTAGACAGACAGGCGCGCGCGCGCGCGCGCACACACACACACGCGCGCGCGCGCGCGCATACAGACAGACAAGGCACAAATAAAATTTATTTTTTGTTTGTGTGAGGGACAGAGAGAGAGAGAGAGAGAGAGAGTGAGAGAGAGACACGGAGTATTGGTTTAATGAAAGGCCAGATGGTGTCGGACCACAAAAATTACAAAAGTATTCCCGTTGTATTCGTTTTTGTGGTGTGACAAGACATCTGGCGTGCCATTTAATCCAATACGACACCATTTCACATACGTATGGCAGTTTTGAAATAAACGTGTTATTAATATTGTATTTCATGTTAAACATCACGTTCTTAGATCTCATATGTATCGATGTTGTAGTCATGCTGTTATGAACAATGGAATTTCTAAGTAGTGATTAGTAAGAAATCGCACACAAAGTTTGCGTGATTTATTCATTTTTTGCGTTATAATTTTTTAATTACATTCGACCTTTATTTATTATTGTTTTCTGTATTTTATTCTTCTTTACGTTTTTCTCGGCGTTAAAATGAAATAAAAAATGCATTTGAAGTTCATTGCAGCAAAAGAAAACGGAAAGTGAACTCGGCGAAACTTCCCAGAATATTCACTATCAAGTGAAAGTTCCGTAAACATAGAATATTAAGATGGAACATCAAAGAAATGAGTGTTCACAGAAAGCTTCATGGATATTGGGAGAAACACGAATTTTTCTTTTCTCTTATAATAAAACTAAAAGAGAAATAAAAAACAAACATTCATTATATATATGTATACGCCAATAAACAATATGTCTACATTCATACAGTATTTTTCTTATATATAATAATAACAGTGTGTATATATATTATATATATATATATAATATTGTGATGTTATTCAATTTGTTTCTTCTGCAAGTAGTGTAATTTTGTATTTCTTTTTAACACCTGACGCACGTTTCACTGAAAAATATCAGTATCATCAGAGGTTTGTAAGTAAATTAATAACAATCGAAATAATTCTGTTAATATAAAAATTAACGAATAATCGAATTTGTATTGATTTTAATGTAAAATAACTGATAATCGATTTAGGTAACGATTGTTTTAATGTTTATTTTTAGCAGCTGTTTTCTCGGTTATATTTGAAATATTTATTGTTTATATTTGATTCATTTTTATTTTTTAGTAAATTTATAATTTTAAATAGATCGTCTTGTTTTGTTTTTATTTGGGTTTGTTCTTTAATTAATAAATTATTGTTATTGTGTTTGTAAATATTAAGATTTTCCCAAATATTCTTTTTTTGACCTTTTTGTATGTTTTTAATTAATTTTATATTTTCAATGTTTGGAAATTGGTGGTTATTATTTAGACAATGTGTGGCTAAATTAGATTTATAAATATTTGGTTTTAAATATGCATTGCGGTTTTGAAGGAATCTATCTAGCAGTTTTTTCTTTGTCTGGCCCACGTAAAATTTATTGCAATCTGGACATTCTATTTTATATATTCCATTTTTATTGTGAATATTGGATTTAGTTTTCGTTTTTATTTTATTAAAAATTATATTATCTGTATTATAAGATATTTTAAAATTAGTATCTTTAAATAATTTATTTAGTTTTTGAGTTATATTTCCGTAATAAGTGAAGGTTGTATATTTTATATTATTATTAGTAGGTGAATTTTTAAATGTAGTGTTCTTGGGAATTTTATTAGTGATTTTATCTTTAATTTTATTTTCTAATTTATTAATAGTTTTTATTTTGTATCCATTTTTAACTGCTATTTGTTGGATAATATTTCTTTCTTTGTTATTTAATGGGATCCTAAGCATTCGGTAAATCATGGAATTAAATATTGCCATTTTATGTTGGGGAGGATGGTTAGAATTATTTAGTATTATTAAATCAGTTTTAGAAGGTTTCCTGTATATTGAGTATTCAAAATCTGTTTCATTTTTCTTTATTGTTAAGTCTAAATAATTTAATTTATTATTAGATTCTTCTTCTAATGTGAATTTTATTTTGAAATGTACATTATTTATTGAGTTGAATATTTTATTTATGTTTATACCATTGTTTTGGGAAATTTACAGAGTATCATCAACGTATCTAAAGTAATATCCTTATGGGTCGTTTAATTTTATTATATTTATTATTTTTTCATCGAGTTTTTGTAGGATGATTTCTGATATGATAACGAAAGTTGGCGCTCCCATAGCAAAGCCATCTGTTTGATAGTATACAGTAGTTTGTTGTTTTATTGAAAATAAATTTGATTTAGAATTATTTTTAAAGTATTAGTTAACTGTTTAATGTAATATGCCACGAGAGGCATATTAATTAAATGTAAAGATTTTACCTAAATGGGTATAAAAATTTAAAAACTATTATGTTTGCCGTTTAAATTATGCAAATTGTTTTATATATTTATTCCATGAAAATTAATTCATTATTTAGTTTTTAAAATTTATCATGTATTATATAAGAATGATACATTTTTTATAAGTTATACAATTTGAACAGATAGTAGTATAGAGTAACAGGCTTGTCATAGATTTACTGAGTTTAAAATTAGCCGGCTTATTACACGAGGAAGTTGAAGCGTATATTATACATAAATACATATTAAAACATCGGAAAGGTCAAGACTTCTCTTTGTAAATCAAACTGACTCATAGAGTTTACACGCTAACGTGGCTCCCAGAGTCCACAGTTTGACCAGTCACAGCGCTGAGGCGTGGCACACACAAGCCGTCTATTGTGTTTTTTTATGTCTCCGATTATGTAACACAGTTCGTATTTAACGAGTAAATAAAACAATTAAAATCATAAATATGCTGAAAAAAATCGGAGCCCTGAGCAAGAATAATAATTGTAACCTTTAATTTGCGATAATTTATAGACGAAATGATGAAAAAACAAAAAGTTTACTACATTGTAAACATACATATTTTATTTGACATTGCTGTTAAGCATTTTTCCTGATACTAGAAAGAAATACAAAACTATTTCAATTATATTTGTATTTTGTTATGGACAATATAAGAGGATTTTTTTTGGTGGAGGGGGAAAATCATACACTAAGGAATGTATTACTGTTAAATACAATAGACATTGATCATATTCTATTTTTTATACGTTTCACAATGTGTGCTTATTTTCAGCGTCTATTTTTTTTTATTTTTTTTTTGTTAAAATTATACTTTATAATGAAATTAATTCATGAAACATTTATTTCAAAATTTAAATAAAAATATATTTAAATTCTCTAGCACAAATTTACATATAGGCCTAGATTAGGGTTTGCAAAGGTGCAAATTTTTTTACATTTCTAAACGATTTGCATTTAAGATTTTTGTACAAATATTAAAGTTACTATACGGAATGATGCGACGCAGAATTGTACGTATTAGAAAACGTATAGTTTTATCAACAATGTAATAATTTTTACTTCCATGTTCCTTAAGGAAATGGAAGTATGGTGATGGCAAAAAAAATCGTGTTCGAGATTATTGCAGATTCTGATTGTACTACACTCAAAACATGAAAAAAAGTCGTTTTTCGAAAAGTGTCTGTCTGTGTGTCTATCTGTAGATTTTTTTTCTATGGGAAACGATAACAGCCGCAAATTCAAACAGAATCAAATAATTTTTTGTATACAGCCCTGATTTGTAGAGTACTCACGATCTATTGTTTTTGGTGAAGATCGGTTGAGGGAAAGGGGTAGTTTACCTGCAACGGTTTTTTTATCAAGGGTAATTTTTTTTGACAAACGATAATAACCGCAAATTCAAACAGAATCAAATATTGTTTCGCATACAGCCCTGAATTATAGAGTTCTCAAGCTCTATTGTTTTTGGTGAAGATCGGTTAAGGGAAAGGGGTAGTTTACCTGCAACGTTTTATGTTTTAACAAGGGTATTTTTTATGGCAAACGATAACAGCCGCAAATTCAAACAGAATCAAATAATTTTTTGCATGCAGCCCTGATTTGTAGAGTACAACAAGACCTATTGTTTTTGGTGACGATCGGTTAAGGGGAAGGGGTAGTTTACCTGCAACGTTTTTTTATCAAGGGTAATTTTCTATGGCAAACGATAACACCCGCAAATTCAAACAGAATCAAATAATTTTTTGCATACGTCCCCGAGTTGTAGAGATCTCAAGGATGTTTGATTTTGGTGAAGATCGGTTAAGGGGAAGGGGTAGTTTACCTGCAACCTTGTACGTTTTAACAACAGTAAAGTACTTGAAAATTCATTTAAACTTTTTCAAACAATGGTAATTGTTAAAAATAAAATAATTTTGTTGCCAGGCAATAAAATTATAATTTTTTCATTTTAATGTATATCATGTATGAGTGAAAATATATCGTTCGTGGCAGGCAAGCATATCTCAATTATGTAATGTTTACGTTTCCATTTTATTATTATGATTACTGCAATATAAAGGCAGGGAACACACACACACACACACACACACACACACACACACACACACACACACACACACACACACACACACACACACACACACACACACACACACACACACACACACAAAATTCGCGTTCTTTCTGGCCTCACTCATGTTTATTTTCTTACATCTGCACGCTTTTTAAATGGAAAGTGCCGAAACCCACACCAACATAACGTGTGCAAGCCGAAAAAGTGTCCAGCGTGGATAGCGATTTGCTTCCTGTGGATCGCTGGGCAGTGTAACTGCACGTGTTTACAGAGGAACGATTCATAGACAGACTTTTCGTCTTTAGGGAATGAACCCTCTGCAAGATGCTGAGGGTCCATGAGTGACTTCCGAGCGCTCCTTCTTTTCCGCGTGTTTGTTCTGTGAAACGTACTCTATAGATTCGCAGCTTTACTCTAAGCAACGCTCAATAGGAAATGTTGAAAATTTTTGTCCACGGTGTACCCTCATACACACTAAACTGCTCTGATGTTTTAATTACGGACATCATAATATTAAAACTTTGGAAACTTGAGCACTACTTAATGGAGATCAATCATTAACTTATCACGTAGTCCTTCAGTCTTCGACTGGTTTGTACCCTCCCCGCATATACCCGTGGTGCGTGTGGTACTGAGACTCTCACAGGTATATGGGACCTACAGTTTAACGCCCGATCCGAACGGCATAGTTGGGGAAGGTTTATACTAAGCAGGATACCTCTCTCTGGTTTGCCCATTAACTTATACAAGCCATTAATTTTATGCATATTTTTATATATATGTGTACTACGTTATCGGCAACAAAGAAATAGTTTTTGTTAAAATTCCTTCCCGGGATGTTTGGCCGTAGTCCAATGTTTTCTACAAAATTAGACGTTTCGGCAATGCCATCGACTTCCATCATCAGTGAAAATCGAGTGCGATAACGTGAGGTGGTATACATTAGTGACCAAAGTACTGTGGTTAAGGCTGAAGCAGTAAGTAGAAAGAAGTAGTTTCTATGGTAATATTTCATTTCGAAAATGATTTTAAATATAAATCTTAGAACATGGAAGTCATGTATAGTTCTCCATACCGATATTTTGTAATAATTATATTTCTGCTAACAGCGAATTTACAAAATTTACAAAATCGCGCTATGCGAGGCTGATGTTCTAGTGCGCTTGCTATGAAATCGCTTTCTTAATTTTTTTGTATTAAGTAAATTTTAGCAGGACCATGTCAAGCTACAAATTATAATTTTTATTAGCGTTATTAAGCACCATAATGTGTAACTATGATACTATAACGTACTTAACTTCGGACTTTTTTGTTTAATTTTACATAAATACAGTGTCATTTCTCTTTAACCGAAAGAATTGTAATTCCAGCAACCTTCAGATTTGTAAGAACTTTACAATAAGAATAAATTCTGTTTAACTTTGTAAAAAAATAGGCCTACTGTTAATATTATTAAACCTATTGGAGAACTAAAAAATAAGTTCTTGCACGTTTTGTATTTAGTGAGTAGCCAGTTGCAATATATTTAGTTTTAATTCTGTATCCATAAAAATTAAAAAGATTTACTTGAAGAACGTTCACACTTGGTTCTTTACGCTTTCATTGGAGTACGTTCACGCTACATCGTCAACAAATGGTGATCCAGGCCAATGTTAACGAGTTGTGATACGCGAGCATTTCTATATACCTTTCTTTTTTCGAATGGTGATTTGCCCACTAATTACAAGTTTACTTTTAAAAGGTAAAAGATTAATTTTAAAATATTACAATAATAAAGTATTTTAATCTACTCATTTAAAATATTAAATTGAATTTCTGGTTAAGGGAAAACCATAATGTGAAAACCATAGTGATATAGTAATAATTATTTTGTTTTTAGTTGTGAATCGAATTAGGGTTCGATATTTACCGGTTACATATATTTTTTTCGTCAACTCCAGGATGTATTTTTTTACATACCTCTTCCTTCGTGTATGATAAATTTATGTATCTGAGTGTATGCATTTTTTCAGAACTACAATTCTTCAAGTAATTACTGAAAGTATCACCCAATTGATTTCTCAAGAGGTCAAATAACCCTCTTGATTACTACATTCCTGTTTCTTGTTATCTGTTCCTGCTTGTTATCTGGTTACTTGCTTTCTTCTGACCTTAAACATTTTTTTGGACTTGAAATTCTTCCGTTATTCTTTGCATACAAGACATCTAGTATTAATTAGTATTCTGCATTTGCTTAAAATATAATAATGTTCTGTTTGGTACATTTTATATTAATTTAATTTCTTTAACGCTGTAAACAGTTTTCATCATATATTAACCGTACATAATTACAACAAGCAAATGATTTAATAACGTTTGGGAACAATAAGCGCAAGAATCGAGTTTGTTATCCAGCCGCTGGTATATGAACACTTTGAGACGTTATAGTAGGCTATACGTAATGAAGTGGGAACGAGTGTTCAATGAAGTGAGAACAGTTGGTACTTTTTGCTTTCATGTAACAAGTACGACCTAGCGAAACGTCTTGGAATCAGATGTTGAGCAGCGTATGGAAACAGGTATGTGATAGTAACTGAAGGCGGTGTATGTCAACACACCTGATATGGCCGTTGTTAACTAAGAGTGGAAAATGTAATTGAGTCGATCACAGTATTGCCAAAGTCGTCTAGATGGTGGTTTGACAAGTGAACATAGTAGGAGAGTTCAATTATTACGTAGGCAAAAGAATTCTTTGTTTTTATATTAGAAAGTGTATAAAACGACGAGGAAAATCATTCATTTCCAAAGAGGAATGAACGATCTTTATTGCTAAGGGTTTTCGGTTATACATGACAATCTAAACTATACAATTTTTAACTTTGGTAATTATGCAAAATATAATAGTGCAAATTAGTTGGCATTTTTGTTACGTAGTATAGGAGAAGTTAGTGTTAAACAGTGAAAACTAATTTCAATGACTTTGGACAACGACGTGAATAAGGACATTAAAACAATGGTGTCAGGTTACCTGAAATTAGGTTACGATGACCGTTCTCTGCTGGTTTGGGACCAGTACTCGTTTTGCACCAAACGATTTACAGGCGGTAATAAGTAGGGTCCTAAAAAATGTATTAATTAAATGTAATAAATTAATTAGAATGGAATTATTCTAATTCCAATACATAGTCAAATGTTCCTTTTTAATCTTGACAATCTGTAGAGTTGTTTATAGCCCGCGAAAATCAAATTGTGAAATTAGTTATTTATTACTTATAATAAATGTGTAACTAGAAGAATAATGTTTACAATATATGTAATTACTATAAATACAGATTTTTTTAGTGGATTAATTTTTTTGGATTGTAATGATAAGTATCAGAGGATTACTTTTCATTCTGTAAAGCAATGGCGTAAAATACATGCCTGTTAATGATAAAAATATTGAATCTAAGGATGAGGAATAATAAGATCATATATATATATATATATTGCAGCATCACAAGATGATACCAACCAATGAACTCAACTGAATTATCAAAATAGTTAGGAAACTTGATCAAATAAACAATTAATTAGATAAAGGAAGAATTATATTAACTAATTCAATAAACCATGAATAAATAAAGAATAATTGTTACAGATGCATGAATAGATTGAAAACATAAAGTAGCCTTGTAAGCAAACATAATAAATAACTTGACAAACAGACATCTAAAATAACTAGACTAGACTACATCTTTGACATAATAAATTACCCAATCAATTAGGAGAGGGAGTGAATATATTTTAATATAATACTGAAAGAAGTAGTGTTTAGTAAATAAGCAAACAATGTATTTAGGGTTAAGAAAAATTAGTTATGTAACAAGCCTAACAGTCCAGCTAGGTCTCAGACCTAAGACCTGCAGACCTGCATTTGTAATTATCATAAGTATAGAGTTATAATAAAAACTAGATAATTATGAACATAATTATGTGTATTCAGAAGAAACCAAATGATAAATAGTGATAATTAAACTGTGCAAATGACACAGTGCAAACAATAATAACAAAATAAAGTATTGTGAACAAAGTATGACCATTAACTGGCAATCTAACCTTAAGGAAATGTGTGACAAAAAACTATAAACCAAGATTCAGTATAAACTATACCGGAAGTATAGATTCAATTATATCTGAGTGTTAATAATAGACACTCAGACAAGTCAAATAGAGATCATTATATTGTAAAAATGTTGCAAAAGTTTTATTTTTGTATAATAATGTAATAGGGTATGGTAGGAAGGAAAGACTATTATTTTATGTTAAAGAATAGTAAAAAAGGAAGGGAGGATGTAATGTAAATAAACTAGTAGTATAAAGTGTGAGAAATAAACTGACTACTAGCCAATAATGTTAAAGAAACCACTATTGTTGTTTATGAACACATAATAACATAGTTAGTAAGAATTCAATGTAAAACAAAAACCTACTTCTACTTGGTAGATGAACAGACAATGTAAGGCATAAAAATTGTATAAGCCTATGTCCAATATGTAAAGAAACGGCATATGTGATTAGATTAAGACATGAGTAATCTTAAATGTTTGTAATCTGTTAATAAGAATGTAATTAACGAGATGTGTACTTGGACCAAAAAACCCTACCGATACTGTAGAAGATAGATAGGGACATTACAATGTACAAAGCACGTTTTAAGTAATAATATGTATAGTAAAAGCTTATATGGTCTATTAGAATTAAATATCAAATGTTACATTGTATTATAATTAAGTCATTTTATTGTAAGAAGAAAAGAATAGTCCTAGGTACACAAAACACTTTAGGCCTATTCTATAAGCCAAGAGTTTTATAGGAAGTTAAGGTTGATAATTATGATTAATATTATTAAATGGTTTGCTAATAGCATAAAAACAGATATACAAATGAGAAAAAAAAATGTAATAAAAATATATAACTTTTAAAAATAATGTATTAGCATAGGCCAAACATCAAAATTGTTCATTTTATTATTAATGTATGGAAACATATCATTTGAGGTCTTGAATTGGTCAGAAGAAGGCAAGCAATGCAATGGTAATAATACATTGACAATTGTAATTAGCACAAGAAAATTATGTTAAGTTTAAGAATTTTGTTAATTATGATATCAGAAAACAAATGTGTCTCCACCCCAAAGACCCACGCTATCGACGACAATGTATTAGCTATCAACCAATCTGAATTTTTATATTTGGTGTGTATGAACCCAAAGGGCAGGTGTCTCTACCCCAAAAACTGACGCCAACAAGCCAAAAATTAGACGCCAAGCCAGGAGTCTTGCATTGGAATCCGGAGTGTAAAGCACAACTTCTCCGCGTCACTTTTATCCGCGAAAACAGTCAGAATCAAACTTCCGATAGGTTATGTGCGGAGTGACAACAATAACATAACCAAGAAGGAACCAAGGTGTTGTGAATTCGTTATAAAATCATAAGGGCAATATAGTGGAAGTGATTTTTGTTCATTTCTTTACATGTTTTTGTGATTAATTTTGTAATTTGTGATTTCTTTAATCTATTAACAAAAACAAATAGAGCTGTCTATGGTCAGCTCTTCATAATCCTGTATGTGTGTTGTCAGACAATTTGTTAAATGTTCGCTTAGTCGAATATAGTCCAAATCTCCAATAAATTAAAAAAAAAAATAGAGAACTATCCACAAAACACTGAACCATAAGTGTTATAAAGGATATGACGCTGACATTTTGTAAGACCGGGGCCCCAAACATATCCCACTCTACTGGATGTAAAATTTGGACCTTAGCGGTAGAACGAGGCAGTTCAAGTAAAACCTCAAATATGTGGTTTTGCAGAAAGTAATATGTTACTTTTGTACCTAATAAGGTAGGTCACGGAATGGGGTTATACGAAAAGACCCAGAAGTATTCAGGATAATTAAATATGACGTACCCACTGTCGGATGGTATAGAAAGAGTTTAAAATTTTTAAAAAAACGAAAGTTAACTAATAATATTAAGATAACTAACAAACTTTATGTACACGTATGAACTATATATCACTGCACAAGAGCACTAACACCATAGTAATTGTTAACCTTTTAACTATTATTTCTTTGAGTTTCATGTTTGAAACTGAATAATATATCCAGATTTGGATAACCTCAAATCAGCCACTGTTCGGCAGTTACGAACTTTAGTTATTGTTAGATATAAGACATTATTTGTGTATACTATAATCAAATTATTATTGTGATGCTTTGTACTTCGTAACAGTCATTTTCGTTAAAGATTATTGTAGTCAAAAGAATTCACGAACTGAGATTAAATTAAAATAATCAGTATTAAGCTTGAGTGAAGGAGGGTGTATCCAACCACTGAGCGAAAATTATAGTAAGCCTGGTCAAATTATTATTAAAACAAATGTTATTTATTTAAATTCAGAAGCGAAGAACAACAGTTAAAGTAAGAATAAAAGAATTAGAAATGAAATCAATTTGGTATGAACTATTATTTTAATAATCCATAATTTTTTTTCTCAATTTACGAAGGTTAGCGTTTTAAACCCACCTTAAGGATTAAGTTGGCTGTACCTAAATTTTTGTGCGCCACGTGCTATTTAAATTATTCAACCAGATAAGTGAATCAACATAACATTAAACCAAAATAATTAAGTTAAAGTCAAGAAATTTTATTAACCAAGGAAGATATTGGTTTTACTAATAAACAATTACCATAATAACCGGTTTACATTGGGTTACCAATCGGTTTCAACAACGTAAGGTACTTCTGTGACAGAGAATTACACAGTGAGATAACAAACAATAATTTTATGGAATATTAATATAATTTTCCATATGACGCCCAATTTAATAAAAATCTACCAATAAATTACCTTCAGTATTGGTAATAAGTATTAAATTACAATTAAATTAACTGAACAACAGATAGGATAGAACATTATTCAGATAACAACAACAACGTGAGACGTTCAACAAACAAAAAAAATCGACACAGATATTAGTATTTATTAGATAACATCATTTTACGTGCACATACAGATATACAACAAATCAGTGCAAACAACGAGTTACGTAAACAGATCGTATTACAATAAATATATAGTAGCTGGATACCCGTGCTTAGTACGGTGATTATCAGAAAAAAAAAACAGAATGTAAAATCAGAAAATAGAAATAGGTTATTTGTGAAGCTTAGATACCGGTATTTTGAAACTAAGAGACCCTATTTAAGCTAAGCTCGATCAATTTGAAGATGATCAATTTCATCAAGCTTGATCAATCAACTATTAACGCTTGAAAATTAATGAGTTGTTAAAAATGACGCTGTATTATTTAGTTAGAGAGGGATAGCTAAGTTTCTGTTAGAGATAAGACAGTCCTTTATTGTGAGTCTAACAACAATAAAATAGATGGGCTTAAGCCCTTTGATCCCACCACCACCCCTGGTATTTTGGTCTACGTAGCCAGACTAATAACTTAATAGCTTAGCATATAGTTTCAGTTGCTCTCTCAGATTACGTGCTAAGGACGTCCCTGTAAACAACATTCCTGGTTTTGCTCTCTGCCTGGAGGATGACCAGGGTGTCAGGTGAACTAAAAAAAAAACATTATGCTTGCAGGAAGCGTACAGTTGAAAAAAAGATGCATTATCGGTGTCACGGTTTTTAGCGTTTTTTCGCGGTTAGGCGTTAAAGTTTTCAAAACCATTTCTTAGTGAGGACCTAGAAACCAAGAAGAACAAACGTGCCGAATTTCAAGTTGGTAGGTTTTTAGTTATGGAGATTTCATGATGAGTGGGTGTTATGAATGAGTGAGTGGTATTTGGCTTTTATATATATATATATATAGATAGGGCTACATATATGTGCTGTGTTTCACCAGCATTGAACCATTTGAAATACAGTCGAAACAGGATTTATTTGGTTTGCTTGAACGTTTTTCATATGCAACTGGCCAAAGAGTGTCTGCGTACCCTGTTCGCAATATATGTGCCGAACTTAGAACTCAAAATAAACCCTCAACGCCACATAGCAAGGAATAGAGGGACAGGTTAAACTGTGTCGCCCTGTTTAGTAACTCCCCAAAAGCCTAAAGTAAAGTAAAAAATAAACATTATAGTTCCAGGAAGCGTACAGATGAAAAAAAGCTGCATTATCGGTGTCACGGTTTTTAGCGGGTTTTCTCGTTTTTTCGCGATTAGGCGTTAAAGTTTTCAAAACCCTTTCTTAGCGAGCACCTAGAAGCCAAGAGGAACACACGTGCCGAATTTCAAGTTTGTAGGTTTTATAGTTATGGAGATTTCTTGATGAGTGAGTGTATGAATAAGTGAGTGGTATTGGGCTTATATATATATAGATATAGATAGGGCTACATATAGGTGCTGTGTTTCACCAGCATTGAACCATTTGTAGTACAATCGAAACAGGATTTATTTGGTTTGCTTGAACGTTTTTCATATGCAACTTGCCAAAGAGTGTCTGCGTACCCTGTTCTCAATATATGTGCCGAACTTAGAACTCAAACTAACCCTCAACGCCACATAGCAAGGAATAGAGGGACAGGTTTAACTGTGTCGCGATTATTTTCGCGCCTCCTCGTGGTTATAGGTTAGATAAAAAAAAATACTGTTCAGTAACTCCCCAAAAGCCTAACGCAAAGTAAAAAAATAAACATTAGCCTTCCAGGAAGCGTACAGTTGAAAAAAAGCTACATTAAAAAAATACTGTTTAGTAACTCCCCAAAAGCCTAAAGCAAAGTAAAAAAATAAACATTAGCCTTCCAGGAAGCGTACAGTTGAAAAAAAGCTACATTATCGGTGTCACGGTTTTTAGCGGTTTCTCGCGTTTTTTCGCGGTTAGGCGTTAAAATTTTCAAAACCCTTTCTTAGCGAGCACCTAGAATCCAAGAGGAACACACGTGCCGAATTTCAAGTTTGTAGGCTTTATAGTTACGGAGATTTCGTGATGAGTGAGTGTATGAATAAGTGAGTGGTATTTCGCTTATATATATATATATATATATATATATATATATATATATATAAACCATTACGGTACCCACAAGATTATTGGTTCTCCACTTTGTTGTAGAAGACTAGTCACATATTTTTTGTTCTCAATCCGGGGGTTATAAAGTAAGGACTCACTTTGTCAATACGAAAAACTAGTTATTTTGGTTTTTGCAGTAGCATAAATATATACCTTAATCACACTGTATTTGAGTAAATGTACATATGTAAGCATGAATGTTGTCTGTAAAATTGTAAGAACAATTTTTAAATAGTAAATCAAGCAGAGAGTATTCCTGTATCCATTTAAAATACGATGAAGGTATATCAAAATAATGTTTTGAAAAATCTTTTGAATTCGGATGAAACTAAAAATTCTAAATTAACATATAAGAAGATGGTTATAAACAGATTTCACATTAATGCTCAATAGTGTACTTTGAATCGATTTCTTGGTACTATCACATTGCGTGTGCTTCGGTAGGAGGTTTTGCTTTCCAACAGTTTTACGCTTTTCATTAAAGGCAACACGTCTGCGTTTTCAAACTAAAAGGATAATTGTGGATTAATAAAACTCTCTCTCTCTCCCTCTCCCTACACACACACACACACACACACACACACGCGCCCGCGCATAAAGAACTTTGACGAATCCGAAACATCGAAGCATGATAATGTTTTTGTAAACAATCCGTCTTGATGCGTTTACATATCAAATTTCTAGACTGTGGGGAATCGAAAGTGTGGAAGCGTTACGTTTTTCGATGACGATTTTTGTGGAATGACCCCCAGCCTAAAAACATTATCATGTTAAAAATTATTTGTATTACTTCATGGAAATTTAAGAAAAGGTTACAATTTTGCTCTTAAAAATAAATTATATTAATTTTTTGAAACCAAAATTACGTGATTTATGTTGACTTATTTTGCCAATCATGTTATGTACCATCAAATTAATTTTTACCTTGTAACGTGTGAAAAAATTGACAGTAGTAGGGGACAATAAACATTCTGATGGTTCGTAGTTTTGAACTCACTCTATATGAAAAAAATATGAACAATTGGTAATTGTGCTTGGTACTTGGTATTTGATGAAGTGTATCAAATTTACGTGAATCACACCGTGGACAGTATTTTAAGAGACACTTTATTAAAGCAATTAACTATAATAGTTTACTTTATGTCTCACAGAGCGGTCCTGACTCTTGCCCTTAAACGCGGTGTTCAAGTTAAAACACGTAATTTTTGTACGTACGTGGTAATAAATTTTTCTTTCGCTCTTCCCTGTGTGTTGTTTAACAGTGAACGCGCAGAATATAGAAAATTTGGTCTAATTAAACTTAGGCCTATAATCAGCTTGCCCGTTTAGGTGGACGCAAATGCGAAAGGACAAACAAAAGCTGATACTGGAAATAACCCATTATGAATGGCGCAACATTAACATATGAAAATGCTACGATATTTAAATACCATCTCAACAGTCAGTAGGCGGAATAAATAAGAACAACACTTGAATCTTATGAGACAACTCAATATATGACAACATTAACAGAGTAAATCAAGACTCAGTTACTGTAGATAAACTACTCTAACGCACGCACACACAAACACATACTCTCACGCGCGCCAAAACTATCCCAGGACGTAACTAATAAATTCCAAGAAAGGAAAATCCTCAGGAACAACGATTACAGTGGAGGCAGTAGCTACTGAGGATGCATTTTGTGAAAAGAGGACATACTGTATTATACTGCATATTGCGGTTGATCCAGCTCTAATTAAATATTTTAAAAGGAAAATTTTAGGCTAAACATTAAAACTAAATTGTGAAACATAAATCTTATGTTCAATAATAACTGATAAGATTACTGAGATGTTGATTCCTGTTGGTCCCTGTTTCCAGTTTATTCATATTAGCATAATTAAAAAAAAATTATACAGTTTTGCCGTTTGGAGCTAATACGCACCAGGGGAAGAGTTTTCAAAAACAAAAGAGTCGCAAGTGGTCGAATCACCCCCAAAAAGCACCCCTAACACGCACTGCGATGATGGTTATTGGCGTTTTTCTCAGAAACCGTTGGTCGCACAGAAAATTTTATACTTACTAAACATGTTCCTTATAAAACTTGCTCCAAAAAGGTGCTTTTGCTGATGTCGATTATTCTAATTAATTTTAAACAATATGCGATTGAAAAAGGGGGTTGAAACGAACACAGCTCGCATTCCGTATTATATTCCCGAAAAGTGATTTAACGTTCACAGTACACGCGACAGAAATAATACTGCAAATTTTTCGCCAAAAATATTTTTTTTTGGGTAATATTTTTGTTTTGCTTTTACAATATTTTGCCCTCTTTTGTTGTTGCTGCTCGTTTCCATACCACCCATGAGGTACAGCTATAAAGTGGTTTCCCCAAGAAGCCTACTCCACTAAGCTTACTTTGATCTAAATGTCATCGTCTGCAGTGTCTATCATGTACTCAGTATTCGTACAATTTTTCCCACGACAAGTACTACACATAGTTGTGCAACGCAATCCAGCTTTAACACAGCCACATCTTTTCTCACAACCTTGTTTGCAGTTGCAAGTTATTAATAATAAAATTGAAGCCGGGGCAGGCGCTTCTGTTGTGTAAATAGGTGACAGCGTGTTATTCATTTTATTCCAGCCCCATAGGTCGGGTTGTAAAGATTGTTCTCGCCGTATTTGTACTTGGAGGTAAGTACACCGGGAATGTTGATGTGGGAGGTAATTTTGATAAAACTACAGTGCTATTTGCTTGACTAACTAACTTGTTAAAACATGCGTATCTTTGACCATTCAGGCTGCCTTCTGATGGTTGATGTTTGTACACTTCTAGGATAAACCGTTCTCCGGCTTTTCAATATCTTCAGGGATTGACTCAGCGTTGTTGAAAACATCTACGACACTACCAAAGGTTTTTTTCTTATTAAACATTTGTACATATTATTGCTTTCCTTTCCAAAAACGCCTTATGTTGTGTAACAGCCGCTTATAGCGTGAATAAATGTCTCTATCTTCAGGGGTAAGTGCTGTCAATAAAACAAGAAGGTCGACGTCTTGTCCAACAACTAGAACGTGTTCGTTTTTCTCGGACATTTTGATGGCAGTACGAACAATCTGGACATCACCATCATCTACTGCAATTGATGTGCTTATATTCTCGCTATTCAGCAAGCTGTGAAATGAGTAGTTCCTTATTTTTAGTATTGCTTAAGAATTTACTTTGCTGTTCAACCAGTAAGGTATTGTTATCAAAAACAATCTCACGAGTCGTGCGTTTGAGCAATCGCCTTATAGCCAAGCGACATCATGATTTGACAATTCTACAGCTGTCTTACAATCCATTTTTTTATATACTTACTTTCCGTAAAGGTTCTTTTGCAAGACCGCATTCACTTTGTCTCTGAAAAGACTGCATTGGTATTCTTTGAGTACTTGCAATATTTGTTGATGCAGGAACTACTGTTACCTTTAGAACTTTTTCATCAGTTACTGCAGTATATGGTGTAAAGCATCTTATACTACTCATTGAGTGAAATGTTCCTTTCCCGGTCATTGAGCTGATATTAAAATCGGTGGCGTTCAAATGAAAACTGTGAAAAAGCGCCTTTCTCTATAATTGGATTCAATGACTGCACAGACGAGGCCTCGATTAAAGTAACGTCTCTGTAGCTCGAACAAAAACCCATATTCGAGACGGAATCGACAATGTTTTTCGAACTTCCTGAATAAATAAGTGGCAAGGCCAAGTTGTAAAGGTGATATAAAAGATCTTGGTCTACTTGCAACAATTACTGAATAGGCAATAGCTGTGCATTTCTTCAATAAAGTATCTTTTTCCCTTTCTTATCTGCTACGGTTATTGTGTCTAAAAAAGCCTTCTAAGTTTCAGGAACCGTACTGTCGGTATTGTCTAGAAAATTCATTATTTCCGGATATTCAGTAGTATCGTATGCCATTGTTCTAATATCCTCTCGAACTTTAGTGGCTGCTGTTCTAACAATCCTCATCCTTTCTTCTTTTTCATCATTCAATCGATTGGTGTACCAACTATTTACCATTTTATGCGCAGAGCCACGGGAACAAGCAACTGTCGGTTTTCTTCTCATTGTTGCAAAAACAACTCCATCGCCGAATTCTTCAAATAGTTTTTTCGTAGTGTCGGCGTAGACACTGATATGCCCGGTGGCAGATGTTCCTCAACCATCTTCATTAAATCATGCAATGAAAATTGGCATTTGTCTGAATTTTCAATGAAGCTACGCAATTCTTCGAACGCAGAAGTAAAGCAGTTATCTTCCGAATGTCCTCTCTTTCTAGTTGTTGGCGGATTGGACGCAAATTTTGCATAGCAATCCTGATGATAACGAGCTTCTTCTGCTACTAAATATATACCTCCTTGGATACGAGAAGTAACTGTCTGACCCAAATCGAATTTCTTAACGCGGCTTTTTGAAGTAAAGTGTCTTTGACGGTTAAAGAACGAATTTCAAAAAAATTCAACCTTCATTTATAGACTATTTCTTTTCCGTCATTATATCACACCTCTCACCACATATTAAGCAAGCGGTTTTAAAATCAAGCAATTCACGCGACCGCAGAAGTTGTGTACCAGTTTGGTCTTTTGCTTTTTTTCCTTTCAGGAAATGCTTAATATTCCGGTCTTTAATATTCTTTCTCCTGCACACCTTGTGTACTACGATCCCTTCGATTTTTTTTGAAGTACACATGTTTGCCATCTTCTCTGCGTTTGCTAACCTGAATTAAATTTAGCAAACCTTTTTGATGTGCACCGTTTCACCCTCAGATACCGATTTTTCACAAATAACACAACAACTTGTTGACGCCATGCAATACGTCAGTGCGTGCAATACGTCCAAGTTGTAATTTTTAAAACGATATTGTCATGAAAAGCACAATTTTATTCTTTGTCCTGGTTTAAACCGCACTAACCGACACAACAAAATTCTTATAAAACACACGAATATTCCATGTAATGAAGAAATGCGCGTGAAACAACGTTTAAAGCAACTAAATCGCACTGCGTGTGCTACTGGCCGAGAAAGCTCAAGGACTACTGCTGATAGTGCCGCTACAAAGACGAAGCGGCGCCATATGCTGCCCCTCCGTCTCCCTTTTTAAGCGGAGCAATGTGTGTTTTCAAGTTTTCACACATTGCTCAGCTTAAAAAGGGAGACGGAGGGGCAGCATATGGCGCCGCTTCGTCTTTGCAGCGGCACTATCAGCAGTAGTCCTTGAGCTTTCTCGGCCAGTAGCACACGCAGTGCGATTTAGTTGCTTTAAACGTTGTTTCACGCGCATTTCTTCGTTACATGGAATATTCGTGTGTTTTATAAGAATTTTGTTGTGTCGGTTAGTGCGGTTTAAACCAGGACAAAGAATAAAATTGTGCTTTTCATGACAATATCGTTTTAAAAATTACAACTTGGACGTATTGCACGCACTGACGTATTGCATGGCGTCAACAAGTCGTTGTGTTATTTGTGAAAAATCGGTACCTGAGGGTGAAACGGTGCACATCGAAAAGGTTTGCTGAATTTAATTCAGGTTAGCAAACGCAGAGAAGACGGCAAACATGTGTACTTCAAAAATGTCGAAGGGATCGTAGTACACAAGGTGTGCAGGAGAGAGAATATTAAAGACCGGAATATTAAGCATTTCCTGAAAGAAAAAAAAAGCAAAAGACCAAACAGGTAAGTACACAACTTCTGCGGTCGCGTGAATTGCTTGATTTTAAAACCGCTTGCTTAATATGTGGTGAGAGGTGTGATATAATGACGGAAAAGAAATAGTCTATAAATAAAGGTCGAATTTTTTTGAAATTCGTTCTTTAACCGTCAAAGACACTTTACTTCAAAAAGCCGCGTTAAGAAATTCGATTTGGGTCAGACAGTTACTTCTCGTATCCAAGGAGGTATATATTTAGTAGCAGAAGAAGCTCGTTATCATCAGGATTGCTATGCAAAATTTGCGTCCAATCCGCCAACAACTAGAAAGAGAGGACATTCGGAAGATAACTGCTTTACTTCTGCGTTCGAAGAATTGCGTAGCTTCATTGAAAATTCCGACGAATGCCAATTTTCATTGCATGATTTAATGAAGATGGTTGAGGAACATCTGCCACCGGGGATATCAGTGTCCATGCCGACACTACGAAAAAACTATTTGAAGAATTCGGCGATGGAGTTGTTTTTGCAACAATGAGAAGAAAACCGACAGTTGCTTGTTCCCGTGGCTCTGCGCATAAAATGGTAAATAGTTGGTACACCAATCGATTGAATGATGAAAAAGAAGAAAGGATGAGGATTGTTAGAACAGCAGGCACTATAGTTCGAGAGGATATCAGAACAATGGCATACGATACTACTGAGTATCCGGAAATAATGATTTTTCTAGACAATACCGACAGTACGGTTCCTGAAACTTAGAAGGCTTTTTTAGACACAATAATCGTAGCAGATAAAAAAGGGAAAAAATACTTTATTGAAGAAATGCACAGCTATTGCCTATTCAGTAATTGTTGCAAGTAGACCAAGATCTTTTATATCACCTTTACAACTTGGCCTCGCCACTTATTTATTCAGGAAGTTCGAAAAACATTGTCGATTCCGTCTCGAATATGGGTTTTTGTTCGAGCTACAGAGACGTTACTTTAATCGAGGCCTCGTCTGTGCAGTCATGGAATCCAATTATAGAGAAAGGCGCTTTTTCACAGTTTTCATTTGAACGCCGCCGATTTTAATATCAGCTCAATGACCGGAAAGGGAACATTTCACTCAATGGATGGTATAAGATGCTTTACACCATATACTGCAGTAACTGATGAAAAAGTACAAATAAATTAAACTTTGACAAAGCTGTATCTAAACATTCCTTCTCCGCCCTTGGGTTATCTACAAATTAATAATTTATGTGTTTAAATAATTACCAAACAACACGTCACAGGCAATTAATAATATCTGAAACGACACTATCAGCTGCTTCATTAATTATCAGTGGTTTTTTGTTCGCTTCGTGATATTTATACCGGCGGCAAAGAGCTGTCTGCAAAACGCAAAAATTAATATCGTTCAGCTCTTTAAAAGCGTCCATTTGGAAATAACAGTTTGCAAACGACGCATTTAAAATAGCGGGATGCTAATTAGTTGTTAATAGAGGTGACAAAATAAATACTATACAATGCATAATACACATATCGAGCATATACTAATCAGCATATGAACTGTGACTACTCTTGATATATTTTCATTTTCTTTGGCATTATGTTTAAATGCCAAAGAGGTGTGCGACGTCCGAGAAAGCGCTGGAGTGACCAGCTCTAATCTTTGCCTATTTGAGACCGGAACAAACCATCCTTGGTTTAATCCGTGAAAATGATGATGATGATGATTATGTTTATTTGTCTTAATTTATATTTTAAAATTACTTGATTGCATAAGATTTTGCAGTCACTACACCGTGTGTGCTGTTTGTGCTAATAGGCCATTGATATTAGACCTAAAATAGTGGAATAGACAAAAAAATTATAAAGTTTTGCCGTCTGGAGATTATACGCGTCAGGGGAAAAGTTTTTAAATCCAAAAGAGTTCCCAAGTCGTAAGTGGTCGCTTCACTCCCAAAAACCACCCTTAACACGCACTGCGGTGGTTTTTGGCGTTTTTCTCAGAAACCGTTTTTCGCACAGAAAAGTTTATACTTACTAAAACTGTTCCTTATAAAATTTGCTATAAGAAGGTGGTTTTGCTGATGTAATTTTTTCCAACGTGTTTCGAGCAACGAGCGATCGAAATGTCTCTACTTCCATTTCTATAAAGGAAGAGAACTAACTAACTACCCCAGTTAAGCGTGCTCGCATGACGACCAGATTAAAACACTATTTTAAAAATGAATTATGATGATTGCGTGATGTATTGTGACCAAAACTCGCTACGCTGAAAGAAACTCCTCATTTCGATCGCTCGTTGCTCGAAAGTCGTTGGAAAAAATTACATCAACAAAACCACCTTCTTATAGCAAATTTTATAAGGAACAGTTTTAGTAAGTAGGCTATAAAATTTTCTGTGCGTAAAACGGTTTCTGAGAAAAACGCCAAAAACCACCGCAGTGCGTGTTAAGGGTGGTTTTTGGGAGTGAAGCGACTACTTACGACTTGGGAACTCTTTTGGATTTGAAAACTTTTGCCCTGACGCGTATAATCTCCAGACGGCAAAACTTTATAATTTTTTTTGTCTATTCCACTATTTTAGGTCTAATATCAATGGCCTATTAGCACAAACAGCACACACGGCGTAGTGACTGCAAAATCTTATGCAATCAAGTAATTTTAAAATATAAATTAAGACAAATAAACATAATCATCATCATCATCATTTTCACGGATTAAACCAAGGATGGTTTGTTCCGGTCTCAAATAGGCAAAGATTAGAGCTGGTCACTCCAGCGCTTTCTCGGACGTCGCACACCTCTTCGGCATTTAAACATAATGCCAAAGAAAATGAAAATATATCAAGAGTAGTCACAGTTCATATTCTGATTAGAAAATGCTCGACATGTGTATTATGCATTGTATAGTATTTATTTTGTCACCTCTATTAACATCTAATTAGCATCCTGCTATTTTAAATGCGTCGTTTGCAAACTGTTATTGCCAAATGGACGCTTTTAAAGAGCTGAACGATATTAATTTTTGCGTTTTGCAGACAGCTCTTTGCCGCCGGTATAAATATCACGAAGCGAACAAAAAACCACTGATAATTAATAAAGCAGCTGATAGTGTCGTTTCAGATATCATTAATTGCCTGTGACGTGTTGTTTGGTAATTATTTAAACACATAAATTATTAATTTGTAGATAACCCAAGGGCGGAGTAGGAATGTTTAGATACAGCTTTGTCAAAGTTTAATTTATTTGTGTATGCACAAACAATATAGGTAGGCTATTGATTCTACACTTATCGGACATTTGCGCGGCGGTGTAATGTAATAAAAAAAAATGAAAACAAAAACAACGTTAAACACTGCAAAAATGTACTAATTTATTGCATCAAACACGAATCAGTTCGATGACTTTATCTACGGAAATTAAAAATTTATGTTACCTAATTTAATAGTAATTTCAGAATGTTAAGGCGCTCGCCGCGGTAGTTATGGTGATGGCAGTAGTACTAGCAGTACTAGCAGCAGCAGCAGTAGTAGTAGTAGTAGTTGTAGTAGTAGTAGTATTAATAGTAGTATTTGGAGAAGAAATAGTACTACAAGATACAAAAAGATACTTGTAAAAAATAGGAATCAGATACATGTTGGTATTAAAAAAAATTGAAGTAGATTTGGGTTAGGCAAGGAGAAGAAAAGAGATATGACCTGTAAAAGTATTTACTTAAAGTATTTAGTCATCGTCGTCGACGTCAGCATCATAATCACCATTAATACCACCACCACCACCACCACCACCATCATTGTTATGATGATCATCATTTGTCGACATTGAGAATTGCATAGTTTGTCATTTGTGAATGAAAAAAAAACCTTAAAAATTAGCAGTATATTTTCTATGTAACTATTGATGTGCCGAGTTCCTTGGAGAAATTGAATATTATTTATTATATAAAAAGTAATAAACTTCTTTTGCAAGTATATTTTATATCACAATTTATACACATTACGTACGTTTCACGACACAATCGGCATCTTCGGAGGTGTGAATATCAATTAAAGAATAATTGTTTTGTATTTCGATTAAAACATTTTCCGATTGTTGTATTGTTTGTTTACGTAATCGCCCGTTTTAATGGTTATATTGAAAATGTTAATGTTTATGCCTTATTTACGAGGATTGTTCAATAGAAACACGTTTGTTCCGCGCAGCCGTGACTTCGTCGCCATGGCAACGGAATTCAATTGTTTACATTGTCTGTTTTAGTAATAGTGACGCGTCTGTCAAAAATATTTGCAGTTTGCTCTTTTCTAAGCGTTGTGACAGGGTTGAAAAATGGCAACTATCATAGAAAATCCGTCCAAAGATACTCAGCGTGCCGTTATTCAGTTTTTGGACCCTGAGGGGCCTCAGCCAATGGAAATTTATACGACAATGAAAGCTGTATATGGTGACTATAGTTATTCTCATACGGCAGTGGTTGAATTGTGCAATAAATTTCGACAAGAATCCACTAAAGATTTGGCACGTCCCGGACCTGTACGTGTTGCAGCATCAGATGCAAATGTGAGACAGTTGGACACTTCTTTACGCGCAAATAGGCGCATCAAAGGTAGAGGACTTTCTCAAATGTTGAGCATCAGCGTTTTAACTGTTCATTCCATCATTCAAGACTTGGCTATCACAAAGTTGGTGCTCAGTGGTTTCCACGACTGCTTACTGATGAGCAGAAAAAATTCCGTTCGGCCTTATCATTACAGCATTTGATGCAGTATCAACAACAAGGTAATGCCTTTCTACTCCAAACTGTTACCGGTGATGAGTCTTGGTGTTATCACTACGAACCAGAATCCAAACATAAGAGTATGCAGTGGAAGCATACACAATCTCCGACGGCGAAAGAATGTCGGTCCCAACCTTTGGCAGGAAAAGTAATGGTGACCGTATTTTTTGATTATCAGTGTGTGGTGCACTTAGTTTTAAAGAACCTGGTGTCAACATCAACGCTGAGCGATATGCAGACAGCTTAAAAACGCTTACGGGTCAGCATCAGGAATAAACGTCACGGAAAGCTCACAAATGGTGTCATTCTTCTGCAAGATAATGCTCGACCCCATGTAGCCCAGACGATTCAAGATCTGCTTGGTCATATGAAGTGGGAAGTCTTACAACACCCACCTTACAGTTCCGACTTGTCCCTGTGCGATTATCATGTTTTTTACCAATTAAAGAAATCACTAAAAGGACGGCGGTTCAAATCAGACGCTGACATAGAGTTTGCTGTTAGCGAATGGTTCCGCAAACAGCCGCAAGAATTTTACCAGCAGGGAATCTACAGATTAGTGGAACAGTGGGACTCATGCCTTAATGTTAATGGAGACTTCTTTTAAAATCGATGAATAAAAAATTCTTTACAGCCTCTAAACGTGTTTCTATTGAACAGTCCTCGTAGTTCGATACAGTAAATTTAGAATTTAAAATAAATCATCTTTCTTAGTCTTATTCTTTAACAACTTAGAATTTATTCTTCAATTAGCAAAATATTATTATTGTATTTGCTTATGCTGAGACTTTTCCATGTATTCATTTCGAGAACTCTTGTGTGCTTTGTATTACCGTTTTGAATGTCCGGAAATTTACGTTTTTATTTAGACAAATGTGTTTGATATGTTGATGTTTACAACACTCCCATCGCGAGACATTCTCCAAATACATAGATGTACATTCTCCAAATAATAGATAGACAGCCAAACAAATACCAAATAACGGCTGACATAAAACCGAGCTTAGCTCGTTCAATAAGTTGATAAAATGCATACGTGTTTGACTGGTACCGTCCTTGTTCTGTACGATAGGGAGAAATAAAAGGAAAAATTATTATAATTTGCATTAAAAATTGATCTTTACAGACTCCTCTTAAATTATATAACTTTTACTCACAGGAGTTATTGTGTAGTATTTTATTATCATACAATAGATTCCGAAGTAGGTTCAAAGATCAGATAGAGGAGGACCTCAGAAAGCTGAATATAAGAAACTGGAAAGCCAGGGCACGCATTAGGGAAGAACGGAGTCGACTCTTGGACCAGGCCAAGACCCACCAAGGGTTGTAGAGCCATGGCTGATGATGATGATTTTATTACAGTCAGTGGTATTTATGTAAACACCTTAAGTTTGTGCGTTTGTGTAACCACTAAATATTTTTGTAAGTTTAGGCCTATGTGTCAGACCTTATACAGCAAATTAAAAGAAGGCATTTAGCTTAGAAGGTGCTACATGAAAATGATAGTACATACAACTTTTCAATATTTTAAAAGTGCATACACTTGGTAGTTTCTGACTACACAATTTAAATGTTTATGGGACAGGAATCTAATAATTCAAAGTATTTTATATTTTAAAATAAACTGTTAAATGCATTAGACGGAGAATCAGGTTAAATCGATACAGACCGTTTTGTAAACATCCAATTAATTATAAGCCCAACTTAGAGGACGCCTGTTTTACACAAAAATTGTTTGATTACTTACACAATAAAACCCGCATCCTATTGGGGATAAATCTTGAAAATAATAGGGTTCTGCAGGGCAAAAGTATCGACATGCATGCCAAGTTTTACGAAATCGGTTGATGCGTAAAAACGAGAACTCGCTTCGCTAGGTCAACTACATTTACAAGTGCTACATACAAGTGCTACATACAAGGGCTACATACTATTAGCTATATACAAGTGCTACATACTATTAGCTACATACAAGTGCTACATACTATTAGCTACAGTAGGTAAGAATCCAATACAGTACAGGAATGCGTAAGGAGTTGAAGAAAAGAGAGGAGCAGTAACTAAAAAGGACAGAGTAGGACAAAGGAAAGGATTAGCCTTTGCGTAGGTTTTGTTTTTAGTTTTGTATTCATTTTGAATTTTTCTAGAAGAATTGAAAGAGAAATTTTGTCTTTATTATTCGAGGATAGGAGTTTTAATTTATATTTGCATAAGAAATGTTTATTGAGCATTCGACGCTGAGTAAACTCAATTGAAATATTATTAACTTTGTTATATTTGATTGGAGAAAGCTGTTTTGCGTAGTACGTCAGAATTTAAAGTAGCTGTTCAGGAAGTATGCATTGCAGATAACGCTGTTGTGGAGGGATTTCAGGTACTTCCCAACGACAGTCCACAGTATAGAAAAAATAGTGTTATGTCTATGCGTGCCTCAAAGAAGAAAGCTTTCTGTTTGTGAATACTGTGTGTCAACTAACGTCTGGAACAAAGCTTGGTAAGCAAAGTCCTATTTACTACTAGATAAAAGCAGGCTGATTACATCACCTTTCAACTGTCAAGCCCATTCTTTAAATAACAGAAGAGTATGAGTCCAGTGTACTGACCAACACGCGAATCCATCATCATCATCTGCAAGGATTAAACCAAGGATAGTTTGTTCCGGTCGCAAACAGGCAAAGTCTGGAGCTGGCCACTCCCGCGCTTCCTCGGACGTCCAACACTTCTCCGTCCCTTAGGCTTATAGTTCCATAGTTGTTTGGGGATACGGCAGTCATTCATTCGGCAAAAATGTTCTCACTATTTCAGCCGATAATGGGCAATCCTTTCGAGTATACTCATAATATTCAGTTCCTGCCGGTATCTGTGTTACTTCTATGATCATGGAGAGTATACCCTGCCATGTGCCTGAGAAATCTTACACGCGAATTCCTTTGTTAAAAGAGTACTTGAGCTTTGCCTGTTCGTTTTCTCGTCACACTCTTTATTAATTTTCTGTTAAATTCTGTAGCTTCATTGTGAATAATTTTTCCTTTTTCTAGCTAAAGGCGTGTTTAAAGGAGAAAAAATTAATATCTACTGTATCTTATAAAATACTTAATCACTGTTTAACCACAAATTAAAAGAATAAAAATTTGACCGTAATTGACGTGACACATACACGAAGTTAACAGTAACAATATTTATGTCAATAAATACGTGCAGGTAGTAACTTGCAGGGTGTCAGCAGGCTGCCTCTTCCAATGCCTGGCAGTATCTTAATTTATTGATACCATTTTGTTTACACAATTTTATAAAATGTATACAATTAACATAATTGACAACAAAACTTGCAAGATTCAGTCAACAAATCGTATTGCTACTGAAGACGAAAACTACAGAAGTCTCTGTTGTGCAAGATGCAGAAGACGACAGTAGCTGCATAAGTGCACGTAGATGGATAGAAGACGAAAACTACAGAAGTCTCTGTTGTGCAAGATGCAGAAGACGACAGTAACTGCATAAGTACTTGCACGTAGATGGATAGCAGACGAAAACTACAGAAGTCCCTGTTGTGCAAGATGCAGAAGACGACAGTAGCTGCATAAGTACTTGCACGTAGATGGATAGAAGACGAAAACTACAGAAGTTCTGTTGTCCAAGATGCAGAAGACGACAGTAGCTGCATAAGTACTTGCACGTAGATGGATAGAAGATGAAAAGAAAACGTCAAGTATCTTTATAATGATCGAAGAAGTGAGATTGTAATGCATCTTTTGACATTTTTTTTATAAAAGAAACGTTTTATTCTAGGATGTCAATCGGACAATGTAGCGTCTTTTTTACAGTATGGACCTAGGAGCTTGTAGAAGTGGAACTTTCAGGTCAGATGCTCGGAGGTACTAAAGACTGTGCACATTCAATATTATATACTTCAGGAAAAACTTAAATTGTCACTGACTGCAATTTCATCAGTGTCAGCTTCGTAGCACCACACCAGATTTAAACCAATAAGTACTACGTGCAAATGCCATGTTTGTAGTGACTGCCTACAGTTTACCTATAATGCATTATAGAGGGCTTATAGTGCCTACTAGAACATAGTGTATGCAAAACGAATAAATTAACAGGTCAAGAAATGTTCGGTGCTCAGTGTAAACATAAAAATAATAAAACTGATTATAAAATGTAAAATAGTTAAGTAGTTAGTAACTAATTTAAAAATTATTTAAAATGATTTTAATTCTCGTTACAGTAAAATCAAGAAAGAACGCTTCAGATAAAGGATGACTCTGGTGTACATTTCTGACGCCAGATTTCGCCAGCTGAAACGTTCTAGTCTTGTCTTCTGCAGGTGTATTTCTCTGTAACTTTGTGGCCGAACTTAAAAAAGTGAGACCTAAACTATTATTCTGCTCATTTAAATACTATAAAGTGTCTCTAATAATGACGTTCATTGTTTTTTAATAATAATAATGTAAGATTGATGACATATATTAATTGTGTTACTTGTAATGACTGCAAACATTTTTTCACCATTACATTATATTAATATTGTAGGTACATCATGGCAATATTTTTTTTACTAATATAAAACGATTTTTTCTTATTATATTTACTTTTGTCGTAATGTGTTGGGACTTCGAAGACGTAACATAATTTATCTCTGCATTACTTGTTCCATTTGATCAGTAAATTTTTAGATATCCCATCTTTCAGCGCTGGATTTAACACAAACGTACAGGACTTTACAGAAACGTAGAACAACATTTGTACCCGCGACAGCCAGTATTAGAAACTCAAATTCTAGTATCCACAGCTATTGTATTCTTTGTTTCACAATGTATGGCAATTTATAAAATTCTATTTTGTGCAAATTAATAAATGAGTTCACTTTCTTTGTTTGTAGTGGATTATACTGGTTACTAGGTGGAAAATAAAAAGTGTTGATAGAAAACTTCTTTTCATGCAAAACTGTACGTAGGGCTACTCGAACATAAGGCACAGGCTACCAGTAAATCCAGGAACTCTAGCATTTCATTATTCAAAGTGCACAATCGAAAATCCCTCCCGTAGTGATTGATTCGTGATGGTAACCTGAAACAAAATAATAGAGTTCTCACTGGAGAAGACTCGTCATGCCAGAAGATAAGCTAATAAAAACTACTTCCTAAGCCGAGAAAATTGATTACAGAAAGCACTGTACTTTTTGATTGCGCTTGCATTTTTTCATTATAAAATATTCAGTCTGTAGTGAGGCAGTATATGTGTTCACAGGAAGAGAGGGCGTGAATGAGTTGAGTCCAGTAGCTCGACCCATGCACAGTCCCCATGACTTGACGTTCACACTGTTATGTTTAAGTTTAATGAATTAATTAAATCTGTCGAGCGCAGGAGTGAGTGAGCCCAATAACAGAACTCATACGTAGTTGACATTGTATAACACTAATGCGTTTACACTTTTATGTTAAACCTGTGAGGAATGTATTACGCGCTGTGCACAATTTTTTGCCCGTTTACGCTTTCACTGTTATCTGGCTGTATCTGGCTAAGAATATTTTCTGGTAGTATACTTGAGCGTTTATCTAATTTGTTTAGGCATTTTTTGTTCCGCTTCGTGATTTCGTTTATCACAGTATCCACTCGGAGATCTTCTGAACTTTAGTCACATCGATGCATCAGTGTGCGTTCAATATTGTACGCAACGTTTATGACTGGAATTGTTGCAGTATTTCAATGTTAGATTTGGATTCGGTTACAGAGTGGGATTCGTTAGTCCAGATAGGCTTAGCACTACTTAATTAGCCACATTTACTCTTATTCGATATTCTGGAGTTTTTATCAAGAAATCAGCAGCCTTCAAGTCGAACTGCTTACTGTTGATTTTGATATCTTTTGGCCAGGAATGTTTTCTGTCAAGATGATACCACAACGTATAATTTCGTTTGTTTGAGATAATTCAACTTCGCTTAATTTTCTTTTAAATCAGGTTATATTTTGCATTGTAAATGTGACACATTGATTTTGTTTGGTTTAATTTGATTTTTCTATGTTCTGACCATTCGCCGATTTCACTGATGTTCGTTTAGAGTTTTTGTCCGCTGTTAGTATTACAGTATCATCAGCAAAATGTTTGTGGCCTAATGTAGGAAGATTACTAGTGTACATAAAGTACAGTACTGGGCCTAAATAATTCTCTTGCGGGTCAATAATTTAATTTTTCTTAATTCATAAGGTTAGATTTCCTTTACTTCATAAAGAAGTCATTGGTGCCATACCTTACTAAATGCTTGCGTAATGTCAAGAAATGCTGCCGAGCAATATTGTTTCCTTTCTAATACGTGGAGTGCTGACGAGGAAGTCCAAATTGGTGGTCCGGTAGTAATATACTTTTTCATCTAATACTGGCTGTTTTAGTAGGCTTTTTACAGATCCATGGCTTATTACAGTTAAGCAAATTGATCTACCGTATACGAGCTAGGTTCTTTAAGAGGCTTTCCAGGTTTACTATGCTTTGGAGGTGTCTGTCATTCACAGTTGTAAACATTCTTAAGTAGACAATACATTTATTTGGCAGTTATTTCAAGATAATTTTTATGAGAAAACCGTATCCAAGAGCTTTCCTTACACTAAGATTTTCTTTTATAATTTTTCGTATCATTTTGGGTATGTAGAATTTTGTTTGTCACGATGTGTGTGTATGTATTCATTCAGTGATTATTTAACATTCACATAGAGGTTTAAGTATGCTATTATACTGTACGAAAATGAAATAGTTTCAAATTTAAAAAGTTTTGCAAAGTGTGTTGCAAAATTATTAGATGTTTTTTGTAACTATGTTCCAGGAGTGGTTATCTTTTCCGATAGGAGGCATGCATTAAAAAAAAAAGGGTTATTTCAGCCTTTTCGTTGCTTTTCAGAGCAAGTAATCAGTGTAGTCTGTTGGTGTCAAGTTTTTAAGGTACCATTGGGATGTTTTCTTTTCTTCGTGTTGTTTTCTGTTTTAAATTCTTTGGAGATGCATTAGAACTGCATTTGTTATTTGGATGTTGCACCAGGTGCTATCGTCTTCACAGTTTATTTCTCTGCGAGTAACTCTTTGAGTTCCCGTGAGTATTCTAATGTACCAGCTTTTGGTTTTCTTACGGTGTTACCAACCACGCAGCACTATCTACAATAGGGTTTACATTTTGATAGCGTTTTCTATTTTTCATATGGTTTTTAATGGAACGTGTAACTGGATATTTTCTTGAGTATAGTTTTTAAATATATAACAGTTTTTATGCTTATCGTATAACTGTGGTGATCGTTCGTGAGGTATGATGTCTGCACTGAGAGTCATTGCATTTGGCGTGTAGTCTGATACTATGCGCATATTTAATTTTATATGAGTGTAGTCTCTTGAGAGTCCTTCGAATAGGGCTCCGAATAATCCGAATCTACTGGGTCTTGTACTTTTTGCTGTCAGCTGGCCAGTAGGTTTATGTGGATAGTATTTCCAATTTTTTTCTTGTCATCGTTTTGTGTAATCTTTAGGTGTCAGCTGAGAGTCCTAAGAAAGGTGTTTCGCATTGAAGTCGCCTCCTACTAAGAATCTGTTTCCGAGTGATGTAAAGAGTCCTGTATATTGTTTTATTTTTTGAAAGTGTGCCTTAGGGTCAATAGATGGCTGAAATGCTCATTTTCCAGTTCCAGTCTTCTAGTCTTATGTTCACTGTTTGGACATGATTTGATGCATATTTAGGGAATTCATAATGTTTAATACACTTCTTAATATAATTATTGCTGTTCCTGAATGACTTCTCTCGTCTGGGCATTTTGTATCCTAAGGTACCAGATTATATATCTAGTATCAGTTGCTGTATTTTTTATGGCAAAGGTGAAAGGTTTAGAGGATCGTTTTGTGTGTTTGTTTTTTTTTATTTTGTAATTAGTAGAACCTTAGAGTTCTGAAAAATTAGTGTGTTCTCAGTGGAACAGTTTATTATGACTTTAGGTAGTTTAAATTGTTTAGATGTTCTGCTGTAAATGCAAGCAATTTTACGCTGTTTTTAAAACCTGTTTGACATTAGTTTATCTTTGGGAAAACATTTTACGGTCATATATTCACCAGACTCATTCTTCTTCTTCTTCTTCTTCTTCTATTTCCCCGGTCCCTCGGACATTACCGATCACTCACTACAGCAAGAGGTGGATTTTATGCTAGGCGACAGCGCTGATCAATACTTCTTGTTCCAGTCCATTCTTTGATGTAGTCCACTCTTTGAGGTCTTCTCTCTCTACTGAGTTGTCCAAGAATTTTGCCCTTCACAGTCAGTTATGAGAGCTTCTTTTTCTCACCACGCTTGTTAGGAATGTTAATTGGTTAGTATAGAAATGCGGCCAGAAATCAATAGTCTTGAAATCTTCTGTTACAAATGACAAAAGTGATTTGTGTACTTCAAGTTTAAAGTGCTATAAATCCAAAGTGATGTATACGTGGTGATTCTGGCTTCCTACTATATTTATTTCTTAAGCAAAATCGAAAATTTGGTGCTGCTAAAACATCGGGTTTATTAAGTTATTAAAAACATCATTGTATACGTCTCCACGTAGCATATTTTTGATAATTACGCGTCCTCACAATTGCAGCTTTGATGAACCAGTACCCCTTCTTTGATAAGGATTGACATCCGTCATTTGTCTTTATTTTGTTTTAAACTATGGGTAAAACCTTGACTTGTTGAGTCCGTTTCGTGAAGACGATCAGTGTTTGTAAGTTCTTCAACTCTACTTCCGCTCGTACAGAAAGGTTACGCAATTTGTTCTACTGTATTCCAAACTCCAGTATACTATGCAAATATGTATTATTTAAGTATTTCTGTGCCTTCTATGTTCCTGTAACCACTGTCCTGATATCTAACGTTGTAACATTTATATTTCTTGGATTTCGTTGTCCATGACGTGTCCGTTACTTAACTGAATATAATTATTTCACTACCGACTCGAAACGCAAAATAGGGGATAAGATAGTGTAGACTACCTAGATAAGTCTATAGTTATCATACACGCAGTTACAGTTAATAGACTGAATACTCGGTAGTATATTTTGTGTTCCGAGTCGGTAGTGAAATAATTATATTTATTTATATTTCCTTCGGAGCCCTTTTTCTTAACGTTTTGAAATTGTGCCACTTTTTAGCTTACTGTCTGTTAGTTTTTTTAACTTCCCAGGCCAGAATCTAAATTATTAAAGTGTGATAATTGTTCTAGCATGTTATTACGGAACAACCTTAGAGCATACCGAAGTATAACTTTACTTCCATAAGAGTAATAGACCTTAGTTATAATTACGATTATTCAGTCTATTAACTGTAACTGTGTGTATGATAACTATAGACTTATCTAGGTAGACTACACTATCTTAAGCCCCCTATCTTACTATCTTATCATATATCAGCGTTTACTACTCGTAAAGAGTAACTTTTGCACCAAACAATCGAGGTCGTCAATATACTACATTAAACAATGTGGACAACGTGGTGAATTTAAATCTCATGTTCGTTCCCTTTCCAGAAATCTGAAAAAAAATTTTGTTTAATAACATAAATATAACTTTTTTTAGTACTTGAGTTATTACACAGATTTTAAGTGACCATTGCTAGTTGTTCGAAGTATCTGTGTTAGGTAATGTGAAGTGACATGATCTTCTCGTGATGAAACGATTTCCATCAAAATAACAATCAACTCATATATGCGTCTCGTAAAATAGATCTTATTGGTGCCAATATTGTAGAGGATCCATCAACAATCTAATCGACTACATGTAACACTGGCAATGTGCTTTCACGTTTAGCAAGTAAAGACAAAACATCCAAACATAATATCCTCTACTAAAAATGTCTAGCCTATACAGTATTCTACGATTTCAGACACAGAACGATATATACGCAGACTATTCACGTGATAGTCTACGTATTCACGTATTGTTCAGCTTAAGTGTGTGTGTGTTTTGGGGAAGCAGGGAGGTAAATAAATGCCGTGCTCCTATTCAAAACATTTCAACAATTTCACATTGAAAGCAAAGCTAAGGTATTTGCTGAACTGCGTTACGTTTTGTTATTTTGGTTTCAGTGTTAACTTTCGGTGTGAACCAACTTTTAGAATGTTAGCTTAGCTTTCCCAACGTTCTGATCATGTGAACTTATTGTTTATACGCTTGGATCAAGTATAGAATGCTGCAGTGGATTATTCACGAATGCTGCAGGAAAGACAGACAGCAAAATTTAACTTTAAAAAAGAACAAAAGTGGACGAGTAATGAAAAACCTGTAATTCGTGAAAATAAAAAGTAAAACAATAGTAACTAAATAAATATCGGTATGGAGAATCATACATGACTTCCATGTTCTAAGGTTTATATTTAAAATCATTTTCATAATGAAATGTTTCCCTAGAAACTACTTCTTTCCACTTATTGATTCAGACTTAACCACAGTACTGTGGTCACTAACGTATACCACCTCACGTTAGCGCACTCGATTTTCACTGATGATGGCAGTCGATAGCACTGCCGAAACGTCTGGTTTTGTAGAAAACATTGGACCACGCCAAACAGCCCGGGAAGGAACTTTAACAAAAAACTACTACTTTGTTGCTGATAACGTAGTACACATATAAAAATTATCCCCTCCCCCATCAACTATCATTTTCATTTATAGAAAAATTACCCCCACCCCTTCAACTAGCCTCTTTATTTATAGATATTTCATCTACGTTTCTACAGTGGATTATTATGATCTCGCTTTTCGGAATACTTTATTTATCAAAATTAAGAACTATACTCTTGTTAAAACATAAAATGTTGCAGGTAAACTACCCCCTTCCCTTAACCGATCTTCACCAAAATCAATAGGCCTTGAGTACTCTACAATTCAGCGATATATGGGAAAAATTATTTGATTCTATTTGAATTGCGGCAGTTATCGTTCGTCATAGAAAAAATTACTCTTGTTAAAACATAAAACGTTGCTGGTAAACTACCCCTTCCCTTTAACCGATTTTCACCAAAATCAATAGGCCTTTAGTTCTCTACAATTCAGGAAAGCATGCAAAAACTTATTTGATTATGTTTTAATGTGCGGCAGTTATCGTTCGTCATAGAAACAATTACTCTTGTTAAAACATTAAAGGTGCCTGGTAAACTACCCCTTTCCATTAACCGATCTTTACCAAAAACAAAAGGTCTTGAGAACTCTACAATTCAGTGCTGTATGCGAAACATTATTTGATTCTGTTTGAAGTTGGGCTGTTATCGTTTGCCATAGAAAAAAATTACCCTTGTTAAAACATAAAATGTTGCTGGTAAACTACCCCCTTCCCTTAACCGATCTTCACCAAAATCAATAGGCCTTGAGTACTCTACAATTCAGCGATATATGGGAAAAATTATTTGATTCTATTTGAATTGCGGCAGTTATCGTTCGTCATAGAAAAAATTACTCTTGTTAAAACATAAAACGTTGCTGGTAAACTACCCCTTCCCTTTAACCGATTTTCACCAAAATCAATAGGCCTTTAGTTCTCTACAATTCAGGAAAGCATGCAAAAACTTATTTGATTATGTTTTAATGTGCGGCAGTTATCGTTCGTCATAGAAACAATTACTCTTGTTAAAACATTAAAGGTGCCTGGTAAACTACCCCTTTCCATTAACCGATCTTTACCAAAAACAAAAGGTCTTGAGAACTCTACAATTCAGTGCTGTATGCGAAACATTATTTGATTCTGTTTGAAGTTGGGCTGTTATCGTTTGCCATAGAAAAAAATTACCCTTGTTAAAACATAAAATGTTGCTGGTAAACTACCCCTTTCTCTTAACCGATCTTCACCAAAAACAATAGGTCTTGAGAACTCTACAATTCAGGGCTGTATGCGAAACATTATTGATTCTGTTTGAATTTGCGGCTGTTATCGTTTGCCATAGAAAAAAAATCTACAGACAGACACACAGACAGACACAGATAGACAGACAGACACAGATAGACAGACAGACACAGATAGATAGACAGACAGACACACACAGACAATTTTCGAAAAATTACTTTTTTTCATGTTTTGAGGGTAGTATAATCAGAATCTGCAATTATCTCGAACACGATTTTTTTTTGCCATCACCATACTTCTATTTCCTTATGGAACATGGAAGTAAAATATCGGTATGTTGAACCATACATGACATCCATGTTCTAAGATTTATATTTAAAATCATTTACGAAATGAAATGTTTCCATAGAATCTACTTCTTTCCACTCATTGCTTCAGCCTTAACGACAGTACTGTGGTCACTAACGTATACCACCACACGTTATCGCACTCGATTTTCACTGATGATGGCAGTCGACGGCACTGCCGAAACGTCTGGTTTTGCAGAAAACGTTGGACTATGGCCAAACAGCCCGGGAAGGAATTCTAACAACAAACTACTACTTTGTTTCCGATAACGTAGTACACATATAAAAATTATCCCCTCTCCCTTCAACTATAATTTTCATTTATAGAAAATTACCCCCACCCCGTTTAACTAGCCTCTTTATTTATAGATATTTCAACTACGTTTTTACAGTGGATTATTAAGATCTTCTTATCAGGATACTTTATTTATTAAAATTAAGTACTTTACTCTTGTTATAACAAAAAATGTTTCCGGTAAACTGCCCTTTTCCCGTAACCGATCTTCACCAAAATCAATAGGCCTTGAGTCTTCTACAACTCAGGCACATATGTATAAAATTATTTGATTCTGTTTGAATGTAGGGCAGTTATCGTTCTTCATGAAAAATTCTATTGTTACAACATAAAATGTTGATGGTAAACTACCCCTTTCCCTTAACCGATCTTCACCAAAATCAACAGTCCTTGAGTTCTATACAATTTAGTGAGTATGTGAGTATGCAAAAACGTATTTGATTCTGTTTGAATGTACGACAGTTAACGATCGTCATAGAAAATATCGGTATGGAGAACCATACATGCCTTCCATGTTCTAAGATTTATATTTAAAATCATATTCGAAATGAAATATTTCCATAGAAACTACGTCTTTCTACTTATTGCTTCAGCATTAACCACAGTACTGTGCTCACTAACGTATACCACCACCACCTCACGTTTTCGCACTCGATTTTCGCCGATGATGGGAGTCGATGGCACTGCCGAAAAGTCTCGTTTTGCAGAAAACATAGGACTACGGCTAAAGAGCCCGGGAAGCAATTTTAACAAAAAACTACTTCTTTGTTACCGATAACGTAGTACACATATAAAAAATTCTCCCCTACACCTTCAACTATAATTTTTAATAATAGAAAATTACCCCCACCCCGTTCTCCTAACTTCTTCATTTATAGATATTTCATCTACGTTTCTACACTGGATTACTATGAGCTTCTTACCAGGATACTTTATTTATAAAAATAAAGTACTTTACTCTTGTTAAAACATAAAATGTTTCCGGTAAAGTACCCCTTTCTCTTAACCGATCTTCTCCAAAATCAACAGACCTTCCGTCCTCTACAATTCATGGAAGCATGCAAAAAAATATTTGATTCTGTTTGAATGTGCGGCAGTTATCGTTCGTCATGGAAACATTTCTCTTGTTACAACATAAAATGTTGCAGGTAAACTACCCCTTTCCCTTAACCGATTTCACCAAAATCAATAGACCTTGAGCTCTCTGCAACTCAGGGGGTGCAAAAAATTATTTGATTCTCATTGAATTTTCGGCAGTTATCGTTCATCATAAAAAAATTACCGTTTTTAAAACATAAAACGTTGCTGATAAACTACCCCTTCCCTTAACCGATCTTCAACAAAATCAACAGACCTTGAGTTCTCTTTAGTTCAAAAAGGTATGCAAAAACCTAGTTGATTCTGCTTGAATTTACGGTAGTTATCGTTCGTCATATAAAAAATTACCCTTGTTAAAACATAAAATGTTGCTGGTAAACTACCCCTTTCTCTCAACCGATCTTCACCAACAACAATACGTATTGAGAACTCTACAATACAGGGCTGTATGCAAAACATCATTTGATTCTGTTTGAATTTGCGGTTGTTATCGTTTACTATAGAAAAAAATTACCCTTGATAAGAAACCGTTGCCGGTAAACTACCCCTTTCCCTTAACCGATCTTCACCAAAAACGACAGGTCTTAGGTACTCTACAATTCAGGCCTGTATGCAAACAATTATTTGATTTAGTTTGAAGTTGCGGCTGTTATCGTTTGCCATAGAAAACACCCTTGATAAAACATAAAACGTTGCTGGTAAACTACCCTATTCCACTAACCGATCTTCACCAAAAACAATAGGTCTTGAGAACTCTACAATTCAGGGGTGCATGCTAAACATTAGTTGATTCTCTTTGAATTTACGGCAGTTATCGTTCGTCATAGAAAAAATACCCTTGTTAAAACATAAAAAGTTGCAGGTAAACTACCCCTTTCCCTTAACCGATCTTCAACAAAACCAACAGGTCTTGAGAACTGTACATTTCACGGCTGTATGCAAAATATTATATGATTCTGTTTGAATTTGCGGCTGTTATCATTTGCCATATAAAATACCCTTGATAAAACAAAAAACGTGTCTGGTAAACTACCCGTTTCCCTTAACCGATCTTCACCAAAAACAATAGGTCTTTAGTACTGAATAAAACAGGGCTGTATGCAAAAACGTATTTGATTCTGTTTGAATTTGCGGCTGTTATCATTTGCCATATAAAATACCCTTGATAAAACAAAAAACGTGTCCGGTAAACTACCCGTTTCCCTTAACCGATCTTCACCAAAAACAATACATCTTTAGTACTCAACAAAACAGAGCTGTATGCAAAAACGTATTTGATTCTGTTTGAATTTGCGGCTCTTATCGTTTGCCATAGAAAATACCCTTATAAAACATAAAACGTTGCAGGTAAACTACCCCTTTCCCTTAACCGATCTTCACCAACAACAACAGGTATTGAGAACTCTACAATACAGTGCTGTATGGAAAACATCATTTGATTCTGTTTGAATTTGTGGCTGTTATCGTTTACCATAGAAAAAAATTACCCTTGATAAAAAACCGTGGCAGGTAAACTACACCTTTATCTTAACCGATCTTCACCAAAAACGACACGTCTTGAGACCTCCACAATGCAGGGACGTATGCAAAAAATTATTTGATTCTGTTTGAATTTGCGGCTGTTATCGTTTGCCATAGAAAATACCCTTGTTAAAAAAACGTTGTAGGTAAACTACCCCTTTCCCTTAACCGATCTTCACCAAAAACAATAGGTCTTGAGAAGTCTACAATTTAGGGCTGTATGCAAATAATCTTTTGATTCTGTTTGAATTTGCGGCTGTTATCGTTTGCCATAAGAAATATCCTTGTTAAAACATAAAACGTTACCGGTAAAGTACTCCTTTCCCTTAACCGATCTTCACCAAAAACAATAGGTTTTGAGAACTCTATAATTCAGGGCTGTATGCGAAACATTGTTTGATTCTGTTTGAATTTGCGGCTGTTATCGTTTGCCAAATAAAATTTCCCTTGGTAAAAAAAACCGTTGCCGGTAAACTACCCCTTTTCCTCAACGGATCTTCACCAAAAACAATTCGTCGCGAGTACTCTACAAATCAGGGCTGTATGCAAAAAATTATTTGATTCTGTTTGAATTTGCGGCAGTTATCGTTTGCCATAGGAAAAAAATCTACAGACACACAGACAGACACACAGACACACAGACAGACACACAGACACACAGACACACACACAGACACTTTTCGAAAAATGACTTTTTTCATGTTTTGAGTGTAGTACAATCATATTCTGCAATAATCTCGAACACGATTTTTTTTGCCATCACCATACTTCCATTTCATTAAGGAACATGGAAGTAAAAATTAACCTTGTTACCACATAAAACGTTGCTGGTAAACTATCCCTTTCTCTTAACTGGTCTTCACCAAAATCAACAGATCTTAGGTCCTCTACAATTCAGGGATGCTTGCAAAGCATTAGTTGATTCTGTCTGAATGTCCGGCAGTTATCGTTCATCATAGAAACAATTTCTCTTGCTAAAACATTAAAGGTGGCTGGTAAACCACCCCTTTCCCTTAACCGATCTTCACCAAAATCAACATACTTTGAGTACATACCACTTCAGGAACGTATGCGAAAAATTATTTGATTCTCTTTGAATATGCGGGAGTTATCATTCGTAATATAAATGAAATTACCCTTTTAAACCATAAAATGTTGCAGGTAAACTACCCTTTTTTCTTAACCGATCTTCACCAAAATCAACAGGTCTTTCTACTCTATCATTCAGGCAGGTGTGCAAAAACGTATTTGAATCTGTTTGAATGTACGGCAGTTGTCGTTCGTCATAGAAAAAATTACCCTTGTAAAAACATAAAATGTGGCCGGTAAACTACCCCTTTCCCTTAACCCATCTTCACCAAAATCAAAAGGCCTTCAGTACTCTGCAATTCAAGGATGCATGCCAAACATTATTTGATTCTGTTTTGAAGTTGCGGCAGTTATCGTTTGGCATAGAAAAAATTACCCTTGTTAAAACATAAAACGTTGCAGGTAAACTACCCCTTTCCCTTAACCGATCTTCACCAAAAACAATAGGTCTTGAGAACTCTAAAATTCAAGGCTGTATGCGAAACAGTATGTGATTCTGTTTGAATTTCCGGCTGTTATCGTTTGCCATAGAAAATAATTACCCTTGATTAAAAAAAAAGGTTGCCGGTAAACTACCCCTTTCCATTAACCGATCTTCACCAAAAACAAAAGGTCTTGAGAACTCTACAATTTAGTGCTGTATGCGAAACAGTATGTGATTCTGTTTGAATTTCCGGCTGTTATCGTTTGCCATAGAAAATAATTACCCTTGATAAAAAAAAAGGTTGCCGGTAAACTACCCCTTTCCATTAACCGATCTTCACCAAAAACAAAAGGTCTTGAGAACTCTACAATTCAGTGCTGTATGCGAAACATTATTTGATTCTGTTTGAAGTTGGGCTGTTATCGTTTGCCATAGAAAAAAAATTACCCTTGTTAAAACATAAAATGTTGCTGGTAAACTACCCCTTTCTCTTAACCGATCTTCACCAAAAACAATAGGTCTTGAGATCTCTACAATTCAGGGCTGTATGCGAAACATTATTGATTCTGTTTGAATTTGCGGCTGTTATCGTTTGCCATAGAAAAAATCTACAGACAGACACACAGATAGACACAGATAGACAGACAGACACAGATAGACAGACAAACACAGATAGATAGACAGACAGACACACACAGACAATTTTCGAAATATTACTTTTTTTCATATTTTGAGGGTAGTACAATCAGAATCTGCAATTATCTCGAACACGATTTTTTTTTGCCATCACCATACTTCTGTTTCCTTATGGAACATGGAAGTAAAATATCGGTATGTTGAACCATACATGACATCCATGTTCTAAGATTTATATTTAAAATCATTTACGAAATGAAATTTTTTCCATAGAATCTACTTCTTTCCACTTATTGCTTCAGCCTTAACGACAGTACTGTGGTCACTAACGTATACCACCACACGTTATCGCACTCGATTTTCACTGATGATGGCAGTCGACGGCACTGCCGAAACGTCTGGTTTTGCAGAAAACGTTGGACTATGGCCAAACAGCCCGGGAAGGAATTCTAACAACAAACTACTACTTTGTTTCCGATAACGTAGTACACATATAAAAATTATCCCCTCTCCCTTCAACTATAATTTTCATTTATAGAAAATTACCCCCACCCCGTTTAACTAGCCTCTTTATTTATAGATATTTCAACTACGTTTTTACAGTGGATTATTAAGATCTTCTTATCAGGATACTTTATTTATTAAAATTAAGTACTTTACTCTTGTTATAACAAAAAATGTTTCCGGTAAACTGCCCTTTTCCCGTAACCGATCTTCACCAAAATCAATAGGCCTTGAGTCTTCTACAACTCAGGCACATATGTATAAAATTATTTGATTCTGTTTGAATGTAGGGCAGTTATCGTTCTTCATGAAAAATTCTATTGTTACAACATAAAATGTTGATGGTAAACTACCCCTTTCCCTTAACCGAGCTTCACCAAAATCAACAGCCCTTGAGTTCTATACAATTTAGTGAGTATGTGAGTATGCAAAAACGTATTTGATTCTGTTTGAATGTACGACAGTTATCGGTCGTCATAGAAAAAATTAACCTTGTTACCACATAAAACGTTGCTGGTAAACTACCCCTTTCTCTTAACTGATCTTCACAAAAATCAACAGATCTTAGATCCTCTACATTTCAGGGGTGCTTGCAAAGCATTATTTGATTCTGTCTGAATGTCCGGCAGTTATCGTTCATCATAGAAACAATTTCTCTTGCTAAAACATTAAAAGTGGCTGGTAATCTACCCCTTTCCCTTAACCGATCTTCACCAAAATCAACATACTTTGAGTACATACCACTTCAGGAACGTATGCGAAAAATTATTTGATTCTCTTTGAATATGCGGGAGTTATCATTCGTAATATAAATGAAATTACCCTTTTAAAACATAAAATGTTGCAGGTAAACTACCCTTTTTTCTTAACCGATCTTCACCAAAATCAACAGGTCTGCCTACTCTATAATTCAGGCAGGTGTGCAAAAACGTATTTGATTCTGTTTGTATGTACGGCAGTTGTCGTTCGTCATAGAAAAAATTACCCTTGTAAAAACATATAATGTGGCCGGTAAACTACCCCTTTCCCTTAACCCATCTTCACCAAAATCAAAAGGCCTTCAGTACTCTCCAATTCAAGGATGCATGCCAAACATTATTTGATTCTGTTTGAATGTGCGGCAGTTATCGTTCGTCATAGAAAAAATTACCCTTGTTAAAACATAAAATGTGGCCGGTAAACTACCCCTTTCTCTTAACTGATCTTCACCAAAAACAATAGATCTTGGGAACTCTACAATTCAGGGCTACATGCGAAACATTATTTGATTCTGTTTTGAAGTTGCGGCAGTTATCGTTTGCCATAGAAAAAATTACCCTTGTTAAAACATAAAACGTTGCAGGTAAACTACCCCTTTCCCTTAACCGATCTTCACCAAAAACAATAGGTCTTGAGAACTCTACAATTCAAGGCTGTATGCGAAACAGTATGTGATTCTGTTTGAATTTCCGGCTGTTATCGTTTGCCATAGAAAATAATTACCCTTGATTAAAAAAAAAGGTTGCCGGTAAACTACGCCTTTCCCTTAACCGAGCTACACAAAAAAAATAGTTCTTGAGTACTCTACAATTCAGGACTGTATGCAAAAAATTATTTGATTCTGTTTGAATTTGCGGCTGTTATCGTTTGCCGTAAAAAATCTACAGATAGACACACAGACACACAGACAGACAGACACACAGACACTTTTCGAAAAATGAATTTTTTTCATGTTTTGAGGGTAGTACAATCAGAATCTGCAATAATCTCGACCACGATTTTTTTTTACCATCACCGTACTTCCATTTCCTTATGGAACATGGAAGTATAAAGGATAACTAGTAGCAGGGATCAGGGGAATTTATGGATATGTTTTTATTTTTTTTGAGAACCTACCATTTGTGAAACTTTCAAATCACAACAGTTACTGCAAAAAATTAAATGAATTTTATCAGAGATACATCACCTCCCCACACAATTAAAAGCTGCTTATGATAGCACCGATACAGAGAACAAATCTTACTTATCCGTGTACGTCTTATAAAAGCAAAGAGGTTACAAAGTCAATAGATTAGTACAATAAGATTTGCTGGAAACATCTCAGATACTGAGTATACATAAAATAATTAATGTTTCACGTTTGTCATTTGACAGAGCTCCAGACAGGTAAATAACAGTGCCGTCTTTGTGCGCGAGAGCGTTAGAAATTGATTCGCCTTCTATGCCTGTTTAAATGTTGTTAATACGAGCTGCGTGCAGAAATGAAACAGCCAAACGCGTCAGGTGTCTTACATTTCCACAGTAGATCAGCAGGCAGGGGACGGTATGGGATTCCGGTCTCCTGCAAAGCGTACTGCACGGCATTATCAATGTTTACGAGTTTCAATTATCCTCCACTGTCTGTAATGCATATAGAAGCTATACGCTGATTAAGCTGAACTGGTGATGCGAATCTCAATGCTGGGATTATTACAGTGCACTGCACCACGCGTCAACACAGCTGCACGCTCAAACGTTACGCTCCGTGGTTGTATAATTGATTACTACAGGTTGTGTATTGATCTTTGATCCCTTATCAGCACCAATTACACATTGGTTAATAAGCGCCATAAGTGTACATTTAATTGAAATTAAGGTTTTGTTGCTTTTTGTCTAAATGACATTTTTTCCAACGCCACATTGTTGGTTTTTCAAATTGAACCAACCAGATTGAATTCTTCTTCAGCAAAATATATTTTAGTTCTTCAGACTTAATTTACTAATTTGTAGTGAAAAATAAATAACAAATTTTTCTAATTGTATAAATACTATTGAATTTTTTCTGTCACATGTACTGAGACTTACGATGTGTACGATATGTCTTAGTGCATGTGACAGTACAAAGAATACGCCTGTTGATTCTTTGCGAGATATATGAATATACGCCAAACTTATCTTAGCAACTAAGGTAGCAGGTATTGCCTTAGTAACTATGACGGTTATTCCCGCTCAGCGAACAGTAGGAACTGTAGTAAAGATAATGAATATCCAGCGCATAGCCTATATGGAAGACACGGTTACCTATACGCACACAGGAAAATATATGTTTTTATCAAACATATTCTGTTAGTAAGACAACTGTGTTCTTTTTTTTGTCACGTGTGACAAGTTTCTGGTCTCGTCTGTCCCACAGTGGTGAATGTAAGATATCCTGCATGGCGAGGCACGCCATAGAGAAGCTCGGGAAAGGACGAGTGGTTCGGTAGTGAGTGTACCAAGGATACATTAATAACTAAAACGAACGCGCCTCTTTCGCAGAGAGTACTATTCTTGAGTACTATTCTACAGTTAGTGAGACAATGGGCGAGATAGTAAATACATTACGCTTATGTGGGTCTTATGTTCGCTACTATTACATAACTTGAAATCCTAGTAAAATATTTAAGTACTAGATAAGTCTACAAAATGTCCTACACTGTAGTAACATAATTTTATCATATTTTGGTATATTTTAAATAAATTTAGCCCCAAAACTGAGATGGTAATAAATTAAAAACGTAATAAAACCATCGCTTGCCCGATTTAATGCTTATTAAAATATATAATATCCTTACGAAAGATGTTCTTGCTCCTTAACAATAATTTGTTTGTACATTTAGTTCAGATCGTGTACATGATTTATACGCAATTTAAATTTAATAATATTTTTGTAATAACAAAAAAAAAATGAAATGTCATATCAAAGTATAATTTTTTCGGTCGCGAGGCATAAAAACTTAGCCTGCGAGAAGCTTTTACGTATTAGATAAACTGACACGTTAAGTAAGTGAACTGTACAGAAATATTCAAATTTTATTTTGATCTAACTCCCAATGTTTTGTCTTCATTGGTTTACAAATTATTCAGCGAATCGTACAAATATAGTTCAGCGGTCGCGCTGCGTACTGCCGCACGCTCGTTTCTCGTGCTTCTCATACTGTAATAATCATGGCGTGTCTTAATTAACGCATTGTAACGTTACAGAAATCGTTAGAAATACATTTGTTGTAATTTAAGACTTCAAACTGAAAATCTCGTTAACAGCAATTACGAAATCGTAAATTGAAATAGATTATTTAATAATCAAATAATTATTATTTGAAGGAAAGTATATAGCGTGTATAGGTTTGCAAATGAAATAAACAAAGTAATATCAAAAGTAATAAAAATCAAAGTAATAACGACAACAAAATAAAAAAACAACGACATAACAATAACAAAGACAGACTAACAACGGATTAATTGCTACTAAACAAACGAATATATGAATATAACAAAAGACTTTATAACAATAAACAAAACTAGAATACGACCCAACAGAAAAATACCAAAACCAAAGGAATAAACTTATCAAAGGAAACAAAACAATACTTAACAAAAGAACAACCGAATTCATCAACAACAACCTGAAAACCCCACCAATGAAAGGAATTATAAAGGTACGTAAAACAGGATACACCATAAGACCACTCATCAACTTCAAATTAGCACCAGCTTACAAAATAACAAAAACTCATGGACGAGACATAAAAAACAAAATCCCACTAGAAACTAATATAATAAAAAAAAACCACACAGCTAAGTGACTAAGTAAAGACACAAAATCTAAATCATGTGACATCACAAATATGTACACAAACATACTTATCCAAGGAAAAAATAAACAAAAAGAAAATTCGAAACACATTAGCCAAAATACTATAACAGAGCTATTTCAAATTTAACAATGAATGTTACAAACAAGAAGACGGATTAGTTGTGGTTAAATCTGCATATAGCAAACAACACACACACACACACACACACACACACACACACACACACACACACACACACACACACACACACACACACACACACACACACACACACACACACACACACACACACACACACACACACACACACACACACACATAAATAATTTGTGATGATATTTAATTAGTTTCTTCTGCAAATAGTATAATTTCGTATATTCTTTTTAACACCTGACGCACGTTTCACTGAAAAATATCAGTATCATCAGAGGTTTGTAAGTAAATTAATAACAATCGAATTATTCTATTAATATAAAATTAACGAATAATCGAATTTGTATCGATTTTAAGGTAAAATAACTGATAATCGATTTAGGTCGATTAGTTAACGATTGTTTTAATGTTTATTTTCTTCAGCAGCTGTTTTCTCGGTTATATTTGAAAATTTGTTGTTTATATTTTATTCATTTTTATTTTTTAGTAAATTAATTACTGCAAGAAACGTCGAGTTACTCATATAGAAAATATATATATATATATATATATATATATAATAACGATTTTGCTATATACGAGAAAAGGTGTCTTTTTAAATAATCATCATCATCATCCTCAAGGTTTAAACCAAGAATGGTTTGTTCCAGTCTCAAATAGGCAAATATTACAGCTGGTCACTCCAACGCTTCCTCGGACGTAATTTAAGTATTTTTAAATAATAATACTTCTTATATCATATTAAGTTTGTAAAATAATTAAAAAATGTATCAAATAAAATCTCAAAATTGCGAGTTAAAAATTCGTCATTATTATTCGCATAATGTGTTTTGTTTGTGTGTGCTCAGCATACACATAATTATTGTAACTATACAAATAACATTAACATAAATATTAATAAATCTAATACACAAAATATAAATTGACATGTATACATAAACATGAATAAACATAAGTTTTTATAATCTAAAAATGTGCTCTCGACTTGCTCAGATTGTATTCCTTTAAATTGCATATTTTTTAAAATTATTGCTTTGGTTTGTGTACGTACATATGAATATCGTATTCAGGAAATATCAATCAAATTTCGAATCAAATATATATTTATGATACGTTACAATTTCAAAAAAAATTTTGCAAATATTAAAAATCATTATAAATTTCGTATAATCTATTACTATAATTTAACCACTTAAATTTTACAATTACTATTTACACAATTAGAGTTTATCATTGTCTCTTTACTCTTTTTTTTAATGTCTTTTATGACCCGTTTGTTAACGAGAAAAATGGTTTCATGTCACCTTATTGTTTATGCGGTGATACTCAGTGATTTCACGTCATGAGCCCGAGTCCTGTGTCCTGTGTCGATTCTCCGTCGTCGGTCGTCTGGTCCTACTGGTCCATTCAACACTCAGATGACTCGTACGGTGTTATCTCCATACTGCTCGGGTATCGACCTTGAATGCTATGCAGTCGTCCATAGCCTTCGGCTGCAGACGTGTTTCAGTTGACTGGGGGTCGAGGCTTGCAATCCTCGCAACTGTCGGGCACAAAAGTCATGTTTCAACCACTCTGTGCACGATTTATATTGTTATAGTTTGGCAAGCGTCCCTTTACAAATTTATATTTAAAGGGATTTTAATTTTATACTGATACTGATTTACTTATCGTACTGATTTTAATTTTATTCGCAACATGCGAAGTCTTTTGGTTATTACACGATTTTTTAAACGATCGGTAATTTTTTATGTATAATTGTATAGTAATCGTTTTTTCATATTTTAATTATTCTGATTACTATTCACTTTTATTTACACTGTATAAAAATGCATTGTTTGTTTCGCACTAAATTTTGCACATGTGTGCGTCTTTATATTATTAATAACGTGGCGTTATTTGTTTTGTCATATCTTTCGCGCACTTACCAAAATTTAAATAAATTATATATATATATATATATATATATATATATATCTTACGTTTACGCCTTTACAGCCTACGCGTTGTGCTGAATTTATAGCAGTGGGTGAATATCCTACATTGATGTTCCCTCCATTGGACTTTAATTTACCCCAGTACTTGAAGAACGTTTGCTGAAGCGAGTGTTGTTAATCGCAATATGAGGGGCTCTACAATCGTCTTGCATGTTGTCTGCATCCCACTTTTACTACGTGGTCGCAAAAATTCTTCCTCTGGGCTTCCCTAACATGGGAAATAGCATCATTTATGAGGCTTTCCAGTAACTTTTCTTTAAATTGCGTGCTCTTCTTGGCTACATCCTGTGTCACTGGCTCCAGACTAATTCAATGGGATTCAGTTCAAAATGATACGGTGGTAGCTGATATATGATAAAACCTCTCTCTTTGACCAGTTTAATTTATACATGGAATACTGTTCCCTCACGGCGTTTACGAGTGCCAGCAATTCCCTCATCAAACTGTCCTTGGTGAGTTCTATGTTTTTCGATGGCAGCCATTCTTTAATGTTTCCAACAGTCCATGCTGTTGTAGGAAATTTTTCAACGCGTCTGGAGTGGTAGGGTGCATTGGCTATCACAATGACACTTCATTTTTCCAAATTCGTTAGTAGCTACTCCAAATGCCACTTTAAAAGTCTCCTTCCATTTCGTCATGGTAGTCAATAGTTTTAAAGAAATAACAGTTTTGCATTTTTTACAAATCCGTTACGCCCTCCTGCATGGCAAAGATCAAGACGAAGCCCCTGGGAGTTGGATGCTCAAGACCGACGGTCAGTCCAGCTGCAAAAGCACCTTTCGGCAAATTAATTTTTACATCTCTTCAAGCTTTCGTTACAGAGTGGCTTACTTACGTTACTTATTTACTTACTTACGTTTACTTAAGTTATATCGAAAAAAAGATTTTCTTATTTTGTGCCCTATAACGTTTCATTTTCCTTAAATAGGAATGTCGCAAACCATTTATATAGTCCCGTTCAACTAAAATGTCCTAGGTGCCTCTTTTTTCATATTTACCCCTATTTCTTTTGATAAATGGTAAAACGTTGTTCTTTTAAAATTGGGCAGAGCGATATCACTGTTGACACTGTTCAGTACTGAATTCACAGTCGGCGGCTCATTTCTTTTAAAAAAGTTATGGAATTTTTGACGAATTGTGCTCCCAACAAAGTCATCGTATTTGATTTACTATCAGAGGAATTTAAAAAACAGTAACGTGAGGATTAATTTATGAAAACTCATCTTGTCAATTACTGTCTTAACTCACTGCCTTAAATTAAAATTTGAAGCTTTACAATAATTTTCTTTTCATTATAAATAATATGAAATTATTACAAAGTATAAATAGTCATTTTACACACTTACACGTAAAGTGAAATACTGTGGGTAAGGGTACTGCATACTGTAAGGGACAGTCACATTAGCTGAATTAGCTAAACAGAAACCATGTCACTTCTCTACATTTTTTATTATCTGTGTTTCTTTATTTATAATAATATGATATTATTCAATAGAGTTTCTTCTGCAAGTAGTGTATTACGTTAAATGATTCTTTATTTATGTATATTATGTTAATATTTTCACAACATAATTGAAACATTCAAAATTTTAATCTCATAACAGCTGAGTATTTTTTATTAAATAGTTTAAAAAAAAGCGTTCTGCAGTAATATTTATGTGCAACATTATCAGTGATTACCATCTTGATTAAAATTACAGGAGTGTATAAGAGTAAGAGTTTCATGAAGAACTCAAGAACTGTTGAAGAAATATCAGTAATTATTTATCTCTCGTTAGTTTAAAATATATAGTCGATGGTTAAGTTGGGAAAATATTTTAAAAATATTGAAAATAAAACTTAATCGAAAAGCATAAAAAGTGTCATAACGCGTATATTTTTAGAAGTTGTCAGGCCCTGAATTCAGTGGTTATCATTGAAAGTTATAAAAGCGACGAATTTAGTCCTAACGTCAGAAGCTGTCTTTGTAAGATCTATTATTAGATTTCAAGAAATGAGCCAAGTAGAAATAATTAATAACAGATCGGTAATCTATAAAACAAGAAGGAGATAAGAAAATGCAACGTGACATCTCACAAAATCCATGTACGGTTCTTAACTAGACTACTCGGCAAGGGTGTCGATCATATACGGAGAGGTACAAATGAGTGGACACTAAACGGAAGAGGTGTAACGGAAGTGTAAAACTAAGTTTAATGTAACCAAGAAGAAAAGGCAAACGTAACCAAACAAACAACACACACACACACACACACACACACACACACACACACACACACACACACACACACACACACACACACACACACACACACACACACACACACACACACACACACACACACACACACACACACACACACACACACACACACACACACACACAGTGCGCCCACGAATACACTGATGAGAATAATAACATTGTATATAGGAATGGAACAATATTACGTTTACAAACAGCTGTAAATATATAGAAATGTCTCGGGAATGTTGTGAATACTCAGGTTAAATAAAATAAAGATTAAAGACTAAATTGCACAATTCCATAAAGTTATCAGGAGAAGACGATCATTCGTCTAATGTAACTTCAAAATATTTTAAGACCTGTGACATGTACAAGGCAGTTTGTAAAATTTCAACGAATAGTATAAATGCCGGAAAAAGTTTACAAGGCGAATAGCGGGTGGAGAATGCGCGTTGGAATGCAGGCACGTGGTTCATGGGTGTTCAAGTACTAGTATAAAACAGACCTGTGGCCGCAATCAAGTCAGTGTTGTGTTGTGCTGGTTAGTTGGAAGTCCAAGTGGCCGTGGGGTGAGATCCACGAATTCGTATCTAGTGACAATTATACCTTTGCCATGGCGTCTACATACTTTGTAAGTATTGTCCGTGTGTTTTTTAAACCATAATTTTGTTTAATTTATTTATTTAGTTGTTAGCAACGCATTGTATAATATAAGTTTAGTTGTCGTAGATAATGGTTAAAAGGCGGAGTAACACAAATTTGTAAATTGAATGAGCGGCCTGTGAAGACTGGTACATAGTGTAGACAGTTTAGGCGATTACACACTGGTTGTTTAAGTGGTGATGTTTCATCAGAGTGCACGAACTTTACTGCGGTAATAACGATAAATAATAAAACGAGAGATATTACGAGGAAAATAAATACATTATTAATGTTTTAATGAACCATTTTAACGATTAATTGTTATTTTTGATTATTTGAAATACATTTTTATTAAATTGCATTACACTTTTTTTAACATTTTGTAATTTTAAAACGTTTAACTCTTTTTTAAACATGTAAAGATAGAAGAATAAAATCATATGTGCGTGTGTAGGGCACGTTATTTATAGAAAATGTAATCTTAAATTTTGCCTTACGCTTTGTTTAGTTTGCCCTACGTAATATGTTATTTATCAGTTGATGAGTATCACATGAAAGTTGATTTCTAATTTAAGTGTAATTGTAATAACTGACAGTAGCAATTAACATAATTCACTATTGCGTGCACTGATCTCATTGTGAGATTTTTATTTAATTATTAATCACATTAATTTAATTATTAATATAATAAAATTACTATTAATATTCATTAACATAATTATAATATATGTTTGTTGTCTGGCCTTTTTTGTATTATTAGGTCACTTTTAGCCTATACTAATATGTTAGTCTGATTCGTAGTAGAGTCAATATTGAATCAAGCAAGCAGAATAATAAACAACTGTGACGTTGGTCATCAGTTGTAATAATTAATTGAGCTACTCATTACACATCAGTTGTTGTAATTATGGATACTGGTTATAAAATTCTAATATCACTATGAGCAAAAGAAATTTGTTAATAACTGATTTTACTAAATTCCGTCTAGAATCATTTAACTAATTTTGTCACTTATTTTCTATACACGTAACTCAAAATTTCTTGTAGAAATTATATAATATTGTGATATTATTGAATACAGTTTCTTCTGCTAGCAGTGTATTGCCTTTTTGTCGTTTCAATACCTGACGTACGTTTCATTGAAAAATATCAGCATCATCAGAGGTTTGTAAGTAATTTAATTATTTACGTGCGTCAGGTATTGAAACGACAAAAACGCAATACACTACTTGCAGAAGAAATTATATTGAATAATATTACAAATATTGTGTCACTTAATGTACTTTTTTTGACATTCAAAAATCGTTATAACAAACCCTAATTGTAAAATTGTAAACTGCTAATTATTAATACAGTTCACCGTAAATTGAAACTCTGTTATGACATTAGCTGTGTTTATTGTAGCAAACACTATCGAAAAACAGTAGTGCCAAATAATATTAGTAAAACTAATTGATAAAAACAATTATTATAAATATAGTTTTTTATGTATATAAAATGTGATAGGCTCCCGCTATGGATTCGTGGAGTATGCTCGTCACACCACTTTTAACATCTTACCATGGAAGCACTAGGTGGGCAAACGTTTACCCAATTATTAAGATAAAATTTAATTGAGGTAAAAATTAAGTAGTACGTTCTCTTCTATGCGGGTCCACATTGAGGATGGCATATTTAGTTTTACACGTCAAAGTAATAGGCAAAAGAAAAGAAACAGTCTTTGCGTGGTCAAAAGAAAAGAAACAGCCTTTACGTGGGCAAAAGAAAAGAAACAGCCATTGCATCTGCGTTCTATATGTGCACTAAATTGTCGGATGCCCGCAAATACTCAGCTTAACTCCACAACCACATTGAGTGACCGGAGCAGAAGTACTCAGGAAAAGGACAATGAACAAAGTGTCATAGTAATATTGATAAAATAATCTATATATTTCGCTTTGTATTATCAAGAGTTCCATCGCTCAAGACCAGACTTTAAATTTTCAACGATGGTCAGTAGAAGAACGTAAATATTATTTAAACACCAATAAGAATAAAAGTGCGGTAAAGTAATGTCTGTTACAAGATTGGATGTCTATGCTATGACACAGGGTAATGACAGTTACGATGTTGATGTGTCGTTAGACGTAATTAAAAACAAAAAAAAATGGAAAAAAGTAATTCAATTTCTTACATTTGTTTTAATATAAAATTAAATTTTAATTCATAAAAGAAAACGCATTCTTGAGCGCCGGCTACTGAGTAAAATTATTGGTTATTCTGCTCGAAACTAAATTAATAAATGGAAGTACACGGGTACTTCCGAATACCACGAGGAAAAATTTGCATGTGTCAAAATGTAGAAACAAGAAAAAATATCAGAGACATTTTCTAGATACCTAAAAATACAAAAGCTATTCTAGAAAGAAGACCTTAAGATGAAAAAGGTTTCAACTACATGTTTTTGGCGAGTATTGGAGGCCAACTACTCTACAGCATTGGGAGTCACGATTGGATGCCATGAATGTCTTTCGCAAGAAGGGCGAGGCGCAACCAGACGCAATACCGAAACCGGGAACAGCACAGGCGTGGCAGCTTCACCCAAACCTCTGGATAATTACGCTATTTGATAATTGTAGAATAGTATTCATGCCTGAATATTACCGTAATTAATGGGTCTTCAAGAGGTTTTATTCCTTACACGTAACAAATTATCAGTTGTCTAAACAGTCTACCAAAGACTAATATTTTTACATGCATTTAGTCGTTCTTATTAGTCATATGTACTTTCTAATAGGCTACCACCCTATCCTTATTTGTTTGCTGTTTTCACCCTTAGCCAAACTAAAATTCATAAAACGTCTGGAAACCTCCAATGTAAAAGCACCAATCATTTCTATTTACTCGGACAAAATCCATGTTTTAAATTTATAAAGTGACGCAGAGATCGCCATAGTTTTATAAAATTTGATGTACGAGTTTCTTATTTATTTTAAATACCGTATTTTAGAAACTTAATAAAAAAATGATCCAATAAATGAATTTTATTTTCTTGCCATTCAAAACTTATTCCTTACTAGGTATCAACATATCTACATTAATTAATAATTTGACTTATTAAGCACTCTTCTACTGAATGGCATGTTTTTGCTTTTATTTTATTAAATTTTCATGTAATATTCATTAAAATCAAATTTAAATAATCAACAAATTTTTCTTAATTTGACAAATTAAACCCTTGTCAAATTTCTTGGCTACTTGACAGAAACTGTTGTCACACGTATTACTGCACATTTATACAAGGATTTTGCGTTTACTATTATGTATTAAATAGCAACACAGTGTTCTATATTCAGAGTGAGTTCCTATCCATACGATTAAATTCTTTTCCAAATCAATAAATAAATTGATAGTAAAACAAATTAATATTAAATCACTTGAAGCTTAGGAGAGTATATCGTCTGCGGCTAAATGTTGTTTGTTTACCGTCTATAATCTTGTAAGTTTGTGTACAAGAAATAGATACAGAAATCGACACAGCAATAGAAACAAGTAATACAGAAATTGATAGTCATTTACTTAACACGTTATGATGATTCATCGATAGTTTACGTATGCAGAGTTAGTCATCGTTGACTGTCTGTTGTATGTTTTTAATCGTAGCTCAAGGTGCAAACGTTGATCCGACTGCGAAAACATTACTTACAGAATGCACGGGGCAATTCATGCTAGCGATGGTGTTGAACACATGATGAAGTATCGAAGCGATTAATCGCTACTATACATTTTGGCGATAATTTCAGGACGTACTTGAGTTTATTAAAGAGTCAGTGATTAAGTAATACTTTATCGTTAGTAACACGATAATACTGACATTAGGCTCATAATTTTTGAAGGCCCGAATGTCCTATAAACAAATTGACGCGGACCAATCACGCGCTGCACGCGATGCCAATTCAACAGGAGGATGCTTCGTTACGTAATTATTAAATTTCAATGGGACATCAACAGTAGCTATGACGTCATGGTTCAATGTCGATCCAGTTGTGATGTCAGTGATTACGTGTTCTGTGATAGTGAATGATGACGTTCTGGAGAACATGCTTATCTGCCTAAAGGAAATAGTGAAACTAGATAAGAGGAAGAAGAGTAAACATTTTCTGAAGATGATTAACATTTCATCAAATAAAGTTTGTCTAGAATTTCAAAAAAAGTGAGATGAAGTCAAATCAAAAGTTAAAGTTAAATGACACTACTCCTACTACTACTAGTACTACTACTACTACTACTACTACTACTACTACTACTGCTACTGCTGCTGCTGCTGCTGCTGCTGCCGCTGCTGCTGCTGCTGCTGCTACTGCTGCTACTATTATTACTATTCACAGAAACATTAGAAGATTTTTGCAGCTAGTAAATTTCATAGAAACTTGAGGTATAATTCACAAAATAGTGACAGTCAACCAAATGAGCTAATAGGGCAAAAATTATATTATTAATGTTAGCAAGTAAATCTGTTAACGAATAGAAATATGAAAATACATGACTAATAACCGACTCGTAAATACTGGATCGAGTAGATCAAATAGCCGACCTTATTACTTGACCAGAATAAAAGTAAGGAATGTGGAGACCTCTAAGCAAACTTCACAGTTACGTTAAAAATATAGAGAAATTTTGAAAGAAGTTTCTGCATTTACGAAAAAATATGGTAACGCGTTTTTATAATAATCACGGAATAAGCACATATTATTAAGTGGAAAATAACTGTACAATGCATTTCAAATATTGAAAAATAGTTATACTATAAACCTGTAAAAATACTCTCAATCTCTTTTGAAACCACCTGTGGAATTCTTAGAATTGATTTGATTTAGTATTCGTCCTAAATTGTAATATTACATCATGATTTGATAGTGTCGATGAAGGCCAATAATAATAAATAGTAAAAACGGTGATGGCGGCGACGACGACGACAACTATGTCGATGATGACAAAGAAGAAGATAAGGATGATAATGTAATGGTTTTTACTGTGAAACGCTAATACTTAGTTAAGCATAAACTAATTATGCCTATGCCAATCGTTTTATTAAATGTCACTATAGTAAGTTTGTTGCTGATAAACGAGGAGTCAAAATGAGGAGAAGTTAAGGTTCCTATTGCGGGTATTCATTTCTTTGGGACACACAATGTTTCCCAAAGAGAGTGTAGCATTATTTCTTGTTATTGAGATTATAAAATAAAGTCAACACTGATTACAATTTTTTGCTTTGTTTATTAGACTTTGTTTTCTTACATGGGCCTTGATCTGTGTACTTTCTGCAGTACAAGATAGTGTGTAAGATCTCGCATATGTTTTGAAACAAGTGACCCATAAATCTTTGTGTCTCCTGTACACTCGTGTAAACAATCCAGCAGTACAAGACTGAGGCGGAGGAGAGTGAGTTGTGGTAATGAACTCAAGCACCTTGAAACATTATCTGTAGAAACGTGGACTAAAAATGATTATACGCAACTGTGAGGGGTGGGATATAATCAAACTTCTTGGAATTGTTTAAATTGATTTGACTAGTAAATTTGACTGTGGTATATTAAAAATTTAACTTTACGCTTCTGGAAAAGTAATGATCAGATTCCTTAAAATTTGATTTTTGAGCTAGTCCAAAAATAAATAGTCAATTATTTTTTGCATATTTATTTCTGTAAGTTTTAAGGAAACAAGATTGTTAATGCTTTAAAAGCGTATAGGACGTGACTGAATTAAGTCCGTCGTGGAATGACGGAGGGGTTTTGAAGTTGGGGGACGGGAACTATACAACTGACAAACAGACATAGGCAACAGAGCAAACAAACTTGGAAAAGTAAGAAACGCTGCGTAAATTTGTAATTTTTAGTACATGTTATGAAGGCTATGAATTTGCATTCTTCATGCCATACAAATATACAATCATGAGGCCTCACTCCCGCTTACAGTTCCTCTCTCTCTCTCTCTCTCTCTCTCTCTCTCACACACACACACACACACACACACACACACACACACACACACACACACACACACACACACACACACACACACACACACACACACACACACACACACACACACACACACACACACACACACACACACACACACACACACCCTAAGTTATATGCAGCCATACTCTGCGTGCATGGATTACGTAGTCATTGTCGAGGTTATCGAAATTGTAGGCTACATCTATCACGAATACTACAGTCGATTGTGTGTGAAACTAGACGAAGAGGAAGGGTCAGTGACTCATAAAAGTTCTTTTCCGCTAACGTGATCACTGGAAACGTTTTTCTGTAAACAGACCTCTGTTGGTTGCACTGAAGTTTGCTTTTGACAAACACGACCTGATAAACTTTGTCAGGTCTCGTCCGCTGAAAGTTTATCTGGAACGAGACCTTGAAAAACATTCTTATCTTAAGTAACATTTTTATCTTTGATTGCTTTGGAGTTTATTTATTGGGATGTAAGTCATACGTCTAGAGTGATTTGCTTCATAATTTTTTATATTAATATTTCATCAGAATATTATTTAACAATCAAAACAAAAACACGTTACTACAAAGGTCGTATGAGTAAATTTCAGTTAGTAAAGGTATTTAAAAATTGGTAATAATAAATGTTGTATGTTTTTAAAAGTAAAAAAAAACAACATACAACAAAAGTGTACATGTTTTACATCAAAGTTATGACATCTGACTGTCGAATTATGCATATCTAGATGGTTGTCAGTATTACAAGCGTATTGGAGCTTTGGGGTTTCCTACTCTTTATCACAAGGAGTCTGTCCATTTATCCACTTAGACTAGTATCAGACCTCGTTTGTTATTTGACGTACTATGTTCTTGAGCTACCTTTGTCATTTCTCGTTTGCACTGTATCTTCAATTACAGGCAGCAAATAGACCGTAACGTCTTATTCCATAGCGAAAAATAATTGTCTGGACGGTTGTTATTAGAAGCAAGAATCCGTGCTTAAAAAAAAAAAAAAAAAAAAAAAACGGCATTGGGGTTTTCACAAAAATTGGAATTTCTAATGCTGATTTCTTCTTCTTCATCTTTGATTACAGATTGGCCTTTGTCTGATGATGATCTTGGTATGCCTGCTTGGCGAAATCATGGCTAATCCGTTGTTCGACAGAATGCCAAGAAATACGGATTGTGAATTGACGGTAAGTTTAAGTATATCAAATCTATCAAGCTACTGTTTCTAAGTGGAAATTCTGTAGATATTTTATGAACACAACTACAGTCGTAATGAAAAAAAAGATTCTCAAATGATGATTATTTACTATTTAAATATAATATTAAATATTATCTTTCTTTTTTCACTAATTTGTTTAAAATATTTTGAAGTAACAACTCCATGTAAGTGTTTATTTATTGTTGTAAGAGTGTTTGTAGAATGGTGAAGTAAAGCATAAGTAAAGAAGTGAAATAAAATATCCAAATCTGTATAATTCGATTTTTTTAATACTTTGGAAATTATTTGTGTATGTGCATGTGTGTGCACATATAAATATATTTAATACATAATGCAATGTGTTTATTATTTTGAAATTTGTTTACTTATGTAAGTAATATATGTAAATAAATGTGTTCCTCGTTATGTTGATAGCAGAAAACCTCAGCACTGAGGAAGAATCCAGATAAAAAAAGTATTTGAAATAAAATTCCGTTTTAAACAATTACCAGATATTCTGTAAAACCATAAATCGATTTTAAGTTAACCTGCGTATTCGGTAATCGCACTTTTTACAGACCACATATACTTCGTTGCTCCTTTTTAATACTTTGAAATTTAAAACTTTATAATTTAAGGATTTCTCGTCTTCCACGAATGAATGAATACACGTATGTAACACAGACAGGGTATTAAAAATTTAACTTCATTTAGCCTGTTTTCAAAAATATTTTTTAACAAAGAAAGTAGTACTCTTTTGTATTATAGCAAGTACAGTATGTACACAGTTTCGAAATATTAATTAAAAAAAAATGTATGTATTACTTTTACTTATCTAGTATATAATGTTTATTTTACTCAACTAAAACATTACATGCAAAATCTCAGCCATATATACGTTTTTTTGATGACTGTTCTGTATAACTTGTTATGTGATGTAACGAGTACCAATATAGGCTACACACCACTTTTAGATTACATAAAACAATCTACAGACTGGTCTATTGACAAGATTCCACAATTGGTCAGATTGAAGTCGGAGATTGATCGTTGATACTTATAAACGAAGTAATTCAATAAACACAGTACCATCGGCCAAATTGATATTTTCGTCCGGAAATAAATATTTTAAACTTGTTAGAAAGATATATATTATATATATACATATAACGGATCTTTACAGCTGTCGCCGTTTCTCCGTCCCCAACTTCCATTGTAACCTATCGTAGCATGTAAGTTCTTCTGAATTTCTTGCAACCATTGCTTCCACTACGTCATCTCGCCAACTCTTCCGTGGACGTCCTCTTTTCCTCCTCACCGGTGGTATCCATTCCAGTATTTTGCGGGGCCATCTGTCATCTTCCAATCCCTTCACATGCCCAAACCAAGTCAATTGTCTCCTTTCTATTTCATCTATTATTGTCCTGTCAATATTCATCTCGGCTCTAATAGTCTCATTGCTAACCCTGTCTAATTTTGGTCTTCTACAACTCCTCCTGAAGAAGTCCATTTCTGCTGCCATCAGTTTTTTCTTATTTACGTTTGAAACGTTCCAAACGTCTGCTCCATAAAGTATAACACTTTGCACCAGGCAAATATATATATGTTTCTTTGTATTCCTGGTTATACTTCTTTCCCATAGAAGCGAATTCAGCGTTCATATAACGGTTCGCCCCTTGTCAACACGTTCTTGAATTTCATCTTTGCTGCTTCCCTGTTTGTTGAAAATAACGCCTAAGTATTTACTTTTTTCAACACCTCTTATCCTGTCCACATCCAATTTTAAGTCCTTAACTTCTTCGTTAGAAAGATGAATTAGCAAATATTAGTTACTTACTTATAGTTTTATATTTTATTGGTTGGCTATTAATAAGTGCTGTTTGACTTGCAGGAAGAAATCGACGTGCTCTGCCAGACTTGCGCCAAAGTCACGAAGTCCATACTGGCTTACCCAATGTGCTGTGAAAACAGAGAGGAAGTCCGCGCATGGTGTACTTCCTATAACAACTTTGGAATTCAAGTTCACGACCCAAAACTTCGTACTTCTTGAGATTGTTCCTACCCTATATTTATTTATGTATATATTGTTACACTAATATTAGAGACCTTTCGCTGAATTTTATTTTACACAAATTTCTTTCATTTCACGGAAATTCAGCGGAACGATCGGAATTAGTGGAAGCATGAAGCTAAAGTAGCCGTGGTTTTTGATCATCGGACATTCTTGTAATAGTCGCCGTAACCGAAGTGGCTGGTTCACTGGTTACCATTGTGGAGTTTCTGTGTCAGTGTTTGTGTACTGCTGTCCGGATGTGTGCGAATTGTGTTGATTTTTGTGTGCAGTTTGATAAAAACCTTGAGCTTTCACAACAAAACAAATTTAAGTTTCAAAGATAATAAATGTCAGTAACAATTTAATTTAAAAATTTTATTGTATTTGTACGCATAAAATCACGCTTACACTGACACACGCACACGCACACGCACACGCACACGCACACGCACACGCACACGCACACACACGCGCGCGCACGCACACACAATATTGTATACATTATCGTTATTTATATAATAACTGTTTATTTATTTATTTATTATTGCCATATAATTAACCGTATATTTATTACATTAAAACACTTTTGTTTATTACTAACTGGGTTTAGTAAGATTAATCACACAATGATACAGTGTTTGCGTACTAGATTTAAAATCTGACAAAATATGTGTGAATATTTCTGACAAAACTTTATGGCTGTGAATATTTAATTTTATTATCGTTATTTGATGTTTTTAATGTGCACAAATGATGTAATAACATGGAATATTTATTTTTTATACCTACTATGTGTGCTGTGTTAGATTTTTGTTTACCAACGTTGATCACTTGTATTTATCTTCTAATAAACTTTTTCACCACTTTTTTTATAAACGTTTTTTTTACTTATATTCCACTTAATGATAACATTTCCTCAATAGAAAATCCATTTTTGAGTAGAGTAAAAGAAATGAAAACTAAAATACATAGGACTTAATTGCGGGGAGTGTGAAGACCATTAACTTCACCCACTTCTCCCAAACTTATGCTATGGAATAATGTGCCATCAAGAAGGTTCCTAACAAGACGGGCATAACTGCAATAGCATCGTCTTTTGGAAGATCACATTGTCGTCATTGATTGTTGATAACTCAAAACAAGCCCAACACGTTAGATAGTTGCTAGTTATTACTGTGCGTTTTCTAAAGAGAAACGAACCAATCACAGATGTTTAGCCGGGTGCACATTTCATCAACTGTAGGGTTATCATGTTCATTCAGTAAACACTTGGGGAATTCGTCAGCTCAGATCTTACATTGTGTATAGGCCTACGACATTTTTTGGAACGTAAACATTTCCAACATTTACATCAGCGAATAAGAGAAATAGACTCGGTCATGGCTGATGTTCTTTGTCTTGTCTGATAGGAAATTGGTTACCGATTAAATTTTTGCAAAGCCACCTATACAACGCACAGTAAGATTCGGTAAGCCATAGGAAAAACCTTTTGAGTTGTTCTTCAATTTCATCAATATTTGATACATTTAATTTCTTTGATTTAATAAATATTCCAAGTTAAAACGGCAGCGTGACTTTACTGTCCCATCCTATTTACAAGAGTATCAGAGAAGATAACGTTTGACAAATTTAAGACAAACGTCTGGCGCGATTGCCCGCTGGGGGCCTTGGTTTGGCTTGTCAGACTGTCTTTCGCGCAACGACCTTCCCTACCAAGAGGCGTGCACTGTCCCATAGCGTACACTGTACAAACATATCACAGGCGGCGAAGCGAGGTTAAACACTGGACCACAGAGGCTTTTTCTTTCAGAATGAAACTCTTTCACAAACTGTTGGGATCTGAACTTTGTAAAGTAAACACTAAACGTACTGTAAAATAATTATAAATAAATGAATCCCGATTAAATCTGACTATGGCTACGTCATATTTGAAACACATATTAAATATCTGCATTGCGTCAAGTTACATTATAGATTAGACGCATTGTGTCTCTCTAATATACTCATGCACACCTCTTAAGTATTTCGTACAGGCATGTTTCAGACTCACTAAGCGAAAGGGGAGAGCTGGTTCATAGGCTTTGTCTCTGCCTAAATTGGTTGAAGATGTTGGTAATAACACCCTATATCTGTGTTTACTTTTGTCACGCATAGTCAACGTATACTTACCATAAACATACACGTTTATTAGTATTGTGCAAAATAAAAATAATGTTTTTTATGTATAATATAAGAGAACATGCGTAAACTTACTAACAACGTGTAGCTGCAGATACCACGTCTAATAAGCACAGACATCTTGATTCTAGATACGTAAACATAATTGAGACAATAACAGTATTGCGCAGCAGAGTATACTTTTATGACAGTATAAGAGAAAATCACTGTAAAGTAACAATTTATTAGTAGAAAAAATTATAAAAAGTACATTAAAAAAGTAGAAAGACATGGGAAACATAACACAAATCAAGTGGACTATAAAGCTTTACGAAAATGAATAAATGTTTTAAGAATAAGGATTCTACAAGTGCATGAAGAAAGAAGATGGAGTTGCAACGCTACCTAGCTAAGAAAACATAAATTGTTTCAATGCAACAATGTAGTAATTAATGGTTATAAGTGATTTGCATACAATACATTTCATAACATCACGCTGTGGAATTGCACACTAAGATATATTTAAATTAATTTTATTAGCTTATCATTAGAGTAATTAGTGTTGATGTATGTGTATGTGTAGTTACCTGAAGGTATATTTAATTTCACAAACACAGGCATCGCGTTTTTACGTCAATGATATTATATTTTTTGTACTCTTAATATTATTGAATTTGTATTTAAGTCTGTATCTCTAAAATTATTACCAAATAGTTAGTATAAGAGAGAGAGTGAGAGAGAGAGAGAAAGAGAGAGAGAGAGAGAGAGAGAAAGAGAGAGAGAGAGAGAGAGCGAGAGAGGCTACGAGAAATTATTTCCTACGAGGAATTATAACAAAATATTGTGTGCCTGAGTGCGCGCGCGCATGTGACAGACTGTGTACGTTAACAAACGACTTCTGTGTGTACGACAAAAACCTTTTATCTATTTTATAACTATTAATCGAACGAGTCTATAATTTAACCTTCATTTGATTCAATGCGTCATCCATTAGGGCGTAAGCACCTATCACTACAGCTGTTGTTCCCTGCAGCTGCAATTTCACTGCCTATTTACTTCTTATATCTATTAAGCTTTACGTTACGGATATTCGTTTCCCAGTTCTTTGGTCCTTGTTTACCCTACCGCAAAATTTATTCAAGTGGCGCTTATAATCGATCTTTTTCATTACTTTCTCCTTCGTCTGTGCATTTAAACCTTGTACATTCCAATATGGTGTTCATAATGGTTTTCAATACGGGTTTCCTTGTACTCATAATGCTTTTCGGTCTCTTACGTCTTTTCCTAAATTGTGAAACATGATTCGGAGATTTGTTGTGTGGGATTTTGCACTGAAAATTTTTCCGGGTAAAAAGGTGTAGGTCCGTTGCCCCATCTCCTAGTTATAGGACGACAGGACTCTTTTCTGTGCTTGCATTTAAATCTGTGATTGATGGGGAGGACATATAATGAGCGCGTGTTCCAAATATTTTACGGTACGGGAAACTTGAAGCCTGCTTGAATGCGAATCGTACCAGATAATCGCAGAAGCATTCATGCTTCGACAAAAGCTATCTCAGATAAAAGTTAACGTTTCCGTAAGCTCTATAAATTTGATATAAAGGAACGAGTCCGTCTATTCTGATGTGAGACTTCCAATATTTAAGGTTATGCTTCGATTTCCGAAAGGAAACGGCACTCTTAAGTGTCTATGTCAACTGCTGATTTACTTTGAAAACTTCTTTTAACACTTTCTAAAATGACTAGAACTTCCTAAGAATTGACACATTTTTTTGTACGTACATTGATCTTTTAAAAATCTCTTATCGTTCGAATAGCTAACAGTTTTGTGTGTTATTTGGTAACATCATGCTCTACAACATTAGGTTATTGGTTTAGAAAATTGTACATTCGTATTTAGAAGTAAAGGTGCAGTATCTAAAGTTTTAAAAACAATTTCAATATTTTTTATTTTCTATTCTTCTTCGTCAGAATATTGGGTCGTCTCATTATACTTTAGACGGTGATACGGATATTAATTGAAAATTATATTTATTATTTTCTGAAATAAGGATACATAGATTGAGGTGTTGTGGCAAGCGACTCTGTACCTCAGAAAGTGTCATTGGGTACTACTTCTTCTTCTTTACATTCAACGATAGAAATCCAGCCTATTTTTGTTTCGAAAATCCTCCAGAAAACAGTGGAAAACTGATGGCACTCCAGTCCTCCAGAATTCTTTTGTACTTTCTCTGGTCATTCAATACTTTCTAGGTAATTTGTTGTGCGACTGTCTCACAACATGTACCCTTCAGCGTTGCCTATAAGCTATCGTCTTCTCCAATACACTTTTCATCCAAAAACTCATTCCTTATAGCATTGCTTCTCTCAGTAGACAGTTTTAATGACAGAACTCTTACTCAGTTGACATAACTCTCAGCTTTCAGTAGAACTCTTAAATGACGATTACCTTCATATTCTGGCACCTCATGGTATGTGTAGTGATCTTTCACCTCATGATTTTAAATCTAGTGTGTCGAAGTACGATGCTTGATCAAGGTGATTTTGGGAAGTGTTGTAATAGATTTTATACTTGGTTTACAATAAACTTTATACTGTTATTAATAAATTATAATCTGCTTAATTCACTTGGTAAAATCCAATTGGTTTATCCCACTTGATACTTGTACAAAATTATCACTTCTCACACTTCTGAATTTTTACTCCACTTCTTTATTGACTGTTACTTGAACGATAAGGCGGTAAGAAGGAATTGGAAATTTTCGGCACAAGCGTATTACACATGTAAAAACCCGAAGACGCTGTCATACGGGTTTCCACGAGAACGTATTCTGAATATTAATTTATTGCTGACGGAAAGCTTCTTTTTTTTTAATATTATATTTCATAGATAATTAATTAGGCCTATGAAATGTATTCTTCATTTCTTAGTCTTACGTCGTGAATACTGCACAACAAATAATTGTATTTTAGATGCTGAAAAGCTGAATTGAGTATGACTTGGATACGAGAATTTAATAAAATTGGGGACGTTTTACTGTCTCTGCTGTTGAGATTAAGACTTTTACTGAAGATCGCTATCCTCGAAACACACATACACACACACCCGCGCGCGCGCGCACTCACTTACTCACAGCCTTCTTTAATAACGGGAGCTAATAAATAAATTCCAAAAATAATAGTCATTGACTAATAATTGCTTGCCTGTCCATCGCATGGACTCTATGTGGGTAAAGCGGGTTCAGAGAATAAGTAATGAAGGGTTTCCGAAAAGAATAGTAAAGAATTTCTTCTTAAATGTTTTTTCGTCTTATTTTTCCGTATTGTTTAGAATGGTATACTAACAGAGAGAAAGTTTGAAACGTTGGTGCATTTAAAACAGTTGTTATAAGAATCATTTGACTTAATACAGATCACTAGTTTATTTCCGAGAACAGATTACATATCAAGTTCGAATGTAATCTGACGATTCTGGAATTATAATTACAAAATCCAATTGGAATGAATTGACTGTACAATACGCGCCGCTTATCTGAATTGACTCTTAGAGCCAACTACCGTCAGTAGTCGTCTTGGCACCCGTTACTCATATTGTACCACTGTCTCGGTGTTTGTAATTGTGCGTTATGGGTATGAACAGTTTGTGTGGTTACAGCATTGCGTATAGATCGATACAAGTTTCGTAAATACAAGTCTACATTAAAGAAAGACAATCTAATAATAATAAAAAGATAAGCAATCAATGGCAAATACAAGAAGGGAAAATATGGATGATGTCTTTTACTGTTCAACATATTTTGTGATAAATAACTTTAAATAAAAAGAAACATTACCTTACTTAACTAACTTTAACATTTAATTACCTTGATGATTTTGCATTCAACTTGTACGGTAAAATTTTCTCTAAACTTTAAGACGGTGTCATTTGAATGCGGTGAATGGAAAGAGAGGGATGTGGGGGGGGGGGGGTCCCTCGGCTATGTAAGCACTCGTGTCTCTCCTCAACACATTTTGTTCAGTTTATTTTACCACAGTGCGTAACCGCTCTGGTAACCAGCGTCGTGCGAACCAGAGTCGTCGTGGACTCCTTATGGCTTTAGGTCTCTAGTGTAAATCTTTATGACCATCTTCTCGTCTACTCACTTGAATTTGATTTCCTTAATTCTACACACAAAATCATGTATTCTAGATAGCTTTCTAATTCAATTAATTTTTCCTCGACCTCTTTGTATTCCTAGAAGAGACTTTCCATGCTTTTCTGAACAGTCCCCGGTTTTGTATCATTATAGCGCTTACTGTCCACGTTTTAGCTGTGTTCATGACTGAGCCAAGTCCAGTCATTAAACATTATTCTGGTAAAAAGTGATAAGTGTGGGCACAAAAAGAATTTATCAAGTGAGTAGGGCCTAATTAGAGTAAATAAGAGCAAACCCAAAAAGGGTATATTACAACGTCCTCTATACCTGACACATCTGCTGCATCACAGTCGTCGTTGTAAGAATCAGTTCTAGTATTGAGCCGTTACAAACGAATAGTTCACAATTCACGCTCGCACACACACACTCATATTAACCTCCTTCATTGCCCTGACATTCCTTATTTTTATTTTAATTATTAATAATAAAAAACTTTTAACAAAAATATGTATTTTTTTATTTTGTAAATTGCAAATGTTTCGATAGTAATATAACTATCATCATCAGATAAAATTAATACATTCAAAATTTTTAAAATAAATTGGTCAAAACAGCTCAAATCAATTGTCCAATTGTTATTGTTTTTATATGTGTATATAAAATATGTTATATAAATAATTGTTAAATATAATATAAATATTTATTATTTAAATAAATTAGTAATTTTGAAAATATTATAATTTTTTCTATAAATCTGAATTTGTTCTGGTATTAATTTATTACTTGTTTTATGTTTAAATATTTCTGAATTTTCCCATAAGGTCATTTTTGGATATTTGGAAATGTGTTTTAATAAACTGATATTATTTAAATTTATAAATGTGTGTTTGTTGTATAAAGGATTTTTAGTACTTACAAGTACACCTCTAGGCATTCCAGTCGGTGATTTTCTTAGTTTTTCATCCGAGATGCATTTCGGAACAGTTGTGTTCCATCTTCAATAGGAATCATTTAGTAAACTTATATATATAAAAAATTCCCACTCAGGTGAGCGTCGTCGATACAGGTACATAAAACATAACACATAAAAACACAACACTTAAAAATTAAAAAAATAACGTTAACGTTACAACGAAAACGAATTCGAACGGACGATTTCAATAATCGTAGCTGGCCAGCATTTGTTGCCCGCACGTCACACGGAAGCCGACTAACGATAAATTACCCGACGCGTGACCTTTGTGCGTACTCTTCGAGGTAATCTAATATTTTAAACGTAACCAAATCCCTATAATCCTCTTTTCTGTTAAGCAGTGTTTTTTCACCGGCTCCTCGTTTGTATTTGTAAATATGGTATTGCTCGTATATTTTTGATGCTTCTTTGTTTGAGCTATACCTTAATACTTCTAATGAAGTGTTGAAATTGATTTTAAGTTGTGGTGTTGCGCCACAACTGACGAAGGTTTACGGTGATTTTTTGCAGCATGTTCATTGAATCTTTTACGAAAGGTGCGGTCGGTATAGCCGATGTACTCCTTATTGCAAACTTCTACCCCTGCATTACAAGTAATCATGTAAATGCCTTTGGCTTCTTCTTTTGGCGTAACCTGTGTTTCCTTGTTTAAGTTGTGCCTTTTACTTCCATGTTCCATAAGGAAATGGAAGTATGGTGATGGCAAAAAAAATCGTGGTCGAGATTATTGCAGATTCTGATTGTACTACCCTCAAAACATGAAAAAAAGTAATTTTTCGAAAAGTGTCTGTGTGTCTGTCTGTCTGTCTGTCTATCTGTAGATTTTTTTCTATGGCAAACTATAATAGCCGCAAATTCAAACAGAATCAAATAATGTTTCGCATACTGCTCTGAATTGTAGAGTTCTCAAGACCTATTGTTTTGGTGAAGATCGGTTAAGCGAAAAGGGTAGTTTATCAGCAACGTTGTATGTTTTAAAAGGGTAATATTATTTTTATGACGAATCATAACTGCCGCATATTCAAAGAAAATCAAATAATTTTTAGCATATGTTCCTCATTTGTAAATAGCGGAAGGCCCGTTGATTTTGGTGAAGATCGGTTAAGGGAAAGGGGTAGTTTACCTGCAACGTTTTATGTTTTAACATGGGTAATTGTTTAAATGAAGAACGATAACAGCCGCAAATTCAAACAGAATCAAATAATGTTTTGCATACAGCCCTGAATTATAGAGTTCTCATGACCTATTGTTTTTGGTGAAGATCGGTTAAGGGAAAGGGGTAGTTTACCAACAACGTTTTATGTTTTAACAAGGATAATTTTTTCTATGACGAACGATAACTGCCGTAAATTCAAATAGAATCAAATACGTTTATGAATACCTTCCTGAATTGTAACGTACTCAAGGTCTGTTGATGTTGGTGAAGATCGATTAAGAGAAAAGGGTAGTATACCGGCAACGTTTTATGTTTTAAAAGGGTAATTTTATTACTATGACGAATGATATCTGCCGCATATTCAAAAGAGAATCAAATAATTTTTTACATACATTCCTGAAGTTTTAAGTACTCTAGGTTTGTTGATTTTGGTGAAGATCAGTTAAGAGAAAGGGGTAGTTTACCAGCAACGTTTTATATGATAACAAGGTTAATTTTTTTTATGACGAACAATAACTGCCGTAAATTCAAACATAATGAAATATGCTTTTGCATACTTCCTTACATTGTAGAGACCTCAAGGCCTGTTCATTTTGGTGGAGATCGGTTAAGGGAAAGGGGCAGTTTACTTCAACGTTGTATGTTTTAACAAGGGTAATTTTTTCTATGACGAATGCTAACTGCAGTAAATTCAAACAGAATCAAATAAGTTTTTGCATACGTTCCTGAATTGTAGATTTCTCAAGATCTTTTGTTTTTGGTGAAGATCGGTTACGGGGAAAGGGGAGCTTACCAGTAACATTTTTTGTTGTAAGAAGAGTAAAGTACTTAATTTTGATAAATAAAGTATCCTGATAAGCAGATCTTAATAATCTACTGCAGAAACGTAGCTGAAATATCTATAAATGAAGAGGCTAGTTGAACGGGCTGGGGGTACTTATCTATAAAAGAAAATTATAGTTGAAGGGGGAGGGGATAATTTTTATATATGTACTACGTTATCGGCAACAAAGTAGTAGTTTGTTGTTAAAACCCCTTCCCGGGCTGTTTGCCCGTAGTCCAATGTTTTCTGCAATACCAGACGTTTCGGCAGTGCCGTCGACTGCCATCATCAGTGAAAATTGAGTGCGATAACGTGTGGTGGTATATGTTAGTAACCACAGTACTGTGGTTAAGGCTGAAGCAATAAGTGGAAAGAAGTAGTTTCTATGCGAACATTTCATTTCGTAAATGACTTTAAACATAAATGTTAGAACATGGAAGTCATGTTTGGTTCTCCATACCGATATTTTTTCTATGGCAAACGATAACAGCCGCAAATCCAAACAGAATCAAATAATTTTTTGCATACAGTCCACAATTGTAGAGTACTCAAGAATGTTTGTTTTTGGTGAAGATCGGTTAAGGAAAAGGAGTAGTTTACCTACAACGTTTTATGTTTTAACAAGGGTAATTTTTTCTATGACGAAAGATAACTGCCGTAAATTCAAACAGAATCAAATTAGTTTTTGCATACCTTCCTGAGTTGTAGAGTTCTCAAAATCGTTTGTTTTTAGTGAAGATCGGTTAAGAGAAAAGGGTAGTTTACTGACAACGATTTATGTTTTAAAAAGGTAAACTTTTTATGACGAATGTTACCTGTCGCACATTCAGACAAAATGAAATAATGTTTTGCATGCATCCCTGAATTGTAGAGGACTCAAGACCTATTGATTTTGGTGAATATCAGTTAAGATAAAAGGGTAGTTTACCACCAACGTTTTATGTTTTGAAAGGGTAATTTTATTTTTTTGACGAATCATAACTGCCGCATATTCAAAGATGATCAAATATTTTTTTGCATACCTTCCTGAATTGTAAAGAACTGAAGGCCTATTAATTTTGGTGAAGATCGGTTAAGAGAAAGGAGTAGTTTACCGGCAACGTTTTATGTGATAACAATGTTAATTTTTTCTATGACGAACGATAACTGCCGTAAATTCAAACATATTCAAATAATTGTTTGCATACAGCCCTGAATTGTAGAGCGCTGAAGGCCTGTTGATTTTGGTGAAGATCGGTTCATGGGAAGGGGTAGTTTAACGGCATCATTTTATGTTGTAACAAGAGATATTTTTTCATGAGGAACGATAACTGCCGTAAATTCAAACAGAATCAAATAATTTTTTACATATGTGCCTGAGTTGCAGAAGACTCAAGGCCATTTGATTTTGGTGAAGATGGGTTACTGGGAAAGGGCAGTTTACCAGAAAAATTTTTTGTTGCAACAAGAGTAAAGTACTTAATTTTGATAAATAAAGTATCCTGATAAGAAGATCTCAATAATCCACTGTAGAAACGTAGATAAAATATATATAAACAAAGAGGCTAGTTAAACGGTGTGGGGATAATTTTCTGTAAATTAAATTTATAGTTGAAGGGGGAGGGGTAATTTTTATATGTGTACTACGTTATCGGCAACAAATTAGTAGTTTGTTGTTAAAATTCCTTCCAGGCCTGTTTGGCCGTAGTCCAATGTTTTCTGCAAAACCAGACGTGTCGGCAGTGCCGTCGACTGCCATCATCAGTGAAAATTGAGTGCGATAACATGTGGTGGTATATGTTAGTAACCACAGAACTGTGGTTAAGGCTGAAGCAATAAGTGGAAAGAAGTAGTTTCTATGGGAACATTTCATTTCGTAAACGATTTTAAACATAAATCTTAGAACATGGAAGTCATGTATGGTTCTCCATACAGATATTTTGTATATGGCAAACGATAACAGCCGCAAATTCATACAGAATCAAATAATTTTTTGCATACAGTCCTGAATTCTAGAGTATGACGAATGATAACTGCCGTAAATTCGAACAGAATCAAATAAGTTTTGCATACCTTCCTGAATTGTACAGTTCTGAAGATCGTTTGTTTTTGGGGAAGATCGGTTAAGAGAAAAGGGTAGTTTACCGGCAACGTTTTATGTTTCAAAAGGGTAAATTTTATGACTAATGATACCTGCCGCACATTCAAACGAAATCAAATAATATTTTGCATGCATCCCTGAATTGTAGAGGACTCAAGACCTGTTGATTTTGGTGAATATCAGTTAAGAGAAAGGGGTAGTTTACCACCAACGTTTTATGTTTGAAAATGGTAATTTTATTTTTATGATGAATCATAAATGCCGCATATTCAAAGAGAATCAAATAATGTTTAGCATACATTCCTCATGTTTTATGTACTCAAGGTCTGTCGATTTTTGGAGAAGATCGGTTAAGGTAAAGGGGTAGTGAACCGGCAACCTTTGATGTTTTTACAAGAGTAATTTTTTCTATGACGAACGATAACTGCCGTAAATTCAAAGATAATAAAATAAGTTTTTGCATACTTAACTCAATTACAAACAGTTAAAGGTCAATTGATTTTTGTGAAGATCAGTTAAGGGAATGGGGTAGTTTACCAGCAACGTTTTATGTTTTAACGTGGGTAATTGTTTATATGAAGAACGATAACTGCCGCACATTCAAATAGAATCAAAAAGTGTTTCACATACAGCCCTGAATTTTAGAGTTCTCAAGACCTATTGTTTTTGGTGAAGACCGGTAAAGGGAAAGGGGTAGTTTACCAGCAACGTTTTCTGTTTTAACAGGGGTAATTTTTTCTATGACGAACGATAACTGCCGTAAATTCAAACATAATCAAGTAAGTTTTTGCATACCTTCCTAAATTATAGAGTCCGCAAGATTTATTGATTTTGGTGAAGATCGGTTAAGAGAAAAGGGTAATTTACCAGCAACGTTTTATGTTTTAACAAGAGTAAATTTTATGACGAATGATACCTACCGCACGTTCAAACAAAATCGAATAATGTTTTGCATGCATCCCTGAGTTGTAGAGGACTCAAGACCTATTGATTTTGGTGGATATCAGTTAAGAGAAAGGGGTAGTTTACTACCAACATTTTATGTTTTAAAAGGGTAATTTTTTTATATGACGAATGATAACTGCCACATATTCAAAGAGAATCAAAAGATTTTTTTGCATACGTTCTTGAATTGTAAAGACCTGAAGACCTATTGATTTTGGTGAAGATCGGTTATGGTAAAGGGGTAGTTTACCAGCCACCTTTATGGTTAACAACAGTAGTTGTTTATATGACGAACAATAACTGCCGCACATTCAAACGGAATCAAATAATGTAGTGACTCAAGATTTGTTGATTTTAGTGAAGATCAGTTAAGAGAAATGGGTAGTTTACGTGCAACGTTTTATGTTTTATCAAGAGTAATTGTTTTTCTATGACAAACGATAACAGCCGCAAATTCAAAGAGAATCAAATAATGTTTCGCATGCAGCTATGAAGTGTAGAGTCCTTTAGCCCATTGTTGTTGGTGAAGATCGGTTAAGGGAAAGGGGTAGTTTACCAGCAACGTTTTATGTTTTAACAAGGGTAATTTTTTTCTATGGGAATCGATAACAGCGGCAACTTCGAACAGAATCAAATAATGTTTCGTATACAGCCTTGCATTGTAGAGTTCTCAAGACGGCTGTTTGACCGTAGTCCAATGTTTTCTGCAAAACTAGTCATTTCGGCAGTGGCGTCGACTACTGCCATCATCAGTGAAAACTGTGTGCGATAACGTGTGGTGGTGGATGTTAGTAACCACAGTACTGTCGTTAAGGCTGAAGCAATAAGTGGAAAGAAGTAGTTTCTATGCGAACATTTCATTTCGTAAATGAATTTAAACATAAATCTTAGAACATGGAAGTTTTATGGTTCTCCAAACCGATATTTTTTCTATGGCAAACGATAACAGACGCAAATTCGAACAGAATCAAATAATTATTGCATACAGTCCTGAATTGTAGAGTACTCAAGAATTTTTGTTTTTGGTGAAGATCGGTTAAGGAAAAGGAGTAGTTTACCTGCAACGTTTTATGTTTTAACAAGGGTAATTTTTACTAATGACGAATGATAACTGCCGTAAATTCGAACAGAATCAAATAAGTTTTGCATACCTTCCTGAATTGTAGAGTTCTCAAGATCGTTTGGTTTTGGTAAAGATCGGTTAAGAGAAAAGGGTAGTTTACCGGCTACGTTTTATGTTTTAACAAGGGTAATTTTTACTTATGACGAATGATAACTGCCGTAAATTCGAACAGAATCAAATAAGTTTTGCATACCTTCCTGAATTGTAGAGTTCTCAAGATCGTTTGGTTTTGGTAAAGATCGGATAAGAGAAAAGGGTAGTTTACCGGCTACGTTTTATGTTTTAAAAAAGTAAGTGTGTTATGACGAATGATACCTGCCGCACATTCAAACAAAATCAAATAATGTTTTGCATGCATCCCTGAATTGTAGAGGACTGAAGACCTATTGATTTTGGTGAATATCAGTTAAGAGAAACGGGTAGTTTACCAACAACGTTTTATGTTTTAAAAGGGTAATTTTATTTTTATGGCGAATCATAACTGCCGCATATTCAAAGATGATCAAATAATATTTTGCATACGTTCATGAATTGTAAAGAACTGAAGGCCTATTAATTTTGGTGAAGATCGGTTGAGAAGAAGGGGTAGTTTACCAGCCACCTTTAATATTTTAACAAGAGTAATTGTTTCTATGACGAACGATAACTGCCGCACATTCAAACAGAATCAAATAATGTTTCGCAAGCATTGCTAATTTGTAGGGTCTCAATACCTGTTGATTTTGGTGAAGATCAGTTAAGAGAAAGGGGTAGTTTACCGGCAACCTTTTATGTGATAACAATGTTAATTTTTTCTATGACGAACGATAACTGCCGTAAATTCAAAGATAATCAAATAATTTTTTGCATACATTCCTCAATTGTAATCAGCTGATGGCCAGTAGATTTTGGTAAAGATCGGTTCAGTGAAAGGGGTAGTTTACCAGCCTCCTTTAACGGATTCAAATAATGTTTCGCATGCATCGCTGATTTGTAGTGACTCGAGATTTGTTGATTTTGGTGAAGATCAGTTAAGAGATAGGGGTAGTTTACCTGCAACGTTTTATATTTTATCAAGGGTAATTGTTTTTTTTATGACAAACGATAACAGCCGCAAATTCAAACAGAATCAAATAATGTTTCGCATGCAGCCATGAAGTATAGAGTCCTCTAGCCCATTTTTGTTGGTGAAGATCGGTTAAGGGAAAGGGGTAGTTTACCAGCAACGTTTTATGTTTTAACAAGGGTAATTTCTTTCTATGGGAATCGATAACAGCGGCAACTTCATACAGAATCAAATAATGTTTCGTATACAGCCTTGCATTGTAGAGTTCTCAAGACCTTTTCTTTTTGGTGAAGATCGGTTAAGGGAAAGGAGTAGTTTACCTGCAATATTTTATGTTTTAGCAAGGGTAATGTTTTCTATTACGAACGATAACTGCCGTACATTCAAACAGAATCAAATAATATTTTGCATGCATCCCTTAATTGTATTGTACTGAAGGCTATTGATTTTGGTGAAGATCGGTTAAGAGAAAGGGGTAGGTTACCTGCAACGTTTTATGTTTTAACTAGAGTAATTGTTTCTTTGACGAACGATAACTGCCGTACATTCAAACAGAATAAAATAATGTTTTGCATGCATCTTTGAATTGTTGATTACTCAAGGACTGTTGATTTTGGTGAACATCAGTTATGAGAAAGGGTTAGTTTACCAGCAACGTTTTTTGTGATAACAAGGGTAATTTTTTCTATGACTAACGATAACTGCCGTAAATTCAAAGAAAATCAAATACGTTTTTGCATACCTTCCTCAATTGTTAATATCTGAAGGCCAGTTGATTTTGGTGAAGATCAGTTAAGGAAAAGGGGTAGTTTACCTGCAACGTTTTATGTTTTAACGTGGGTAATTGTTTATATCAAGAACGATAACAGCTGCAAATTCAAACAGAATCAAATAATGTTTTGCACACAGCTCTGAATTGTAGAGTTCTCAAGAACTGTTGTTTTTGGTGAAGATCGGTTAAGGATAAGGTATTGTTTACCAGCAACGTTGTATGTTTTAACAAGGGTAATTTTTTCTATGACGAATGATAACTGCGAGTAAATTCAAACAGAATCAAATAAGTTTTTGCATACTTTCCTGAATTGTAGAGTTCTCAAGATCTTTTGGTTTTGGTGAAGATTGTTTACGGGGAAAGGGGAGTTTACCAGTAACATGTTTTGTTGTAATAAGAGTAAAGTACTTAATTTTGATAAATAAAGTATCCTGATAAGGAGATCTTAATAATCTACTATAGAAACGTAGCTGAAATATCTATAAATGAAGAGGCTATTTGAACGGGCTGAGGGTACTTATCTATAAATGAAAATTATAGTTGAAGAGGGAGGGAATAATTTTTATATATGTACTACGTTATCGGCAACAAAGTAGTAGTTTGTTGTTAAAATTCCGTCCCGGGCTGTTTGGCCGTAGTCCAATGTTTTCTGCAAAACCAGTCATTTCGGCAGTGGCGTCGACTGCCATCATCAGTGAAAACTGTGTGCGATAACGTGTGGTGGTGTATGTTAGTAACCACAGTACTGTGGTTAAGGCTGAAGCAATAAATGGAAAGAAGTAGTTTCTATGCGAACATTTCATTTCGTAAATGACTTTGAACATAAATCTTAGAACATGGAAGTCATGTATGGTTCTCCAAACCGATATTGTTTCTATGGCAATTCAAACAAAATCAAATAATTTTTGCATACAGTCCTGAATTGTAGAGTACTCAAGAATTTTTGTTTTTGGTGAAGATCGGTTAAGGAAGAGGAGTAGTTTACCTGCAACCTTTTATGTTTTAACAAGGGAAATTTTTCATATGACGAATGATAACTGCCGTAAATTCGAACAGAATCAAATAAGTTTTTGCACACCTTCCTGGATTGTAGAGTTCTCAAGATCGTTTGGTTTTGGTAAAGATCGGTGAAGAAAAAAGGGTAGTTTACCGGCTACGTTTTATGTTTTATAAGGGTAAGTTTGTTAAGACGAATGATACCTGCCGCACATTCAAACAAAATCAAATAATGTTTTGCATGCATCCCTGAATTGTAGAGGACTCAAGACCTATTGATTTTGGTGAATGTCAGTTAAGAGAAAGGGGTATTTTTCCAACAACATTTTATGTTTAAAAGGGTAATTTTATTTTTATGACGAATCTAGGAAGTTTATTGCATTGTTATTCTCAATTTCGTGTTTGAATTTAATTCTTGATTGGCTGGAATTGAGATATTTCCAAAATGAAATAATATCTTCCGCTGTACCCTTGATTGTGACAATGGAATCATCCACGTATCGGCCATGAAAAAAAAATTTTGTTCAGAAATGAATTGCTTTTTGAGAATATATATTTCTGTTCATAGTCTTCCATAAACAGCTCTGCTTACAACGCGGACATGATATCTCCTATTGGGAGGCCATATTGATTGTAGTATGTGTTGTTATTGTATTGGAAATAACTTTGACTGATAATTATTTTGGTCAGTTTTATGATATCACCGATTTCGTCTTTACTGAAACGTTTCGATTCACGTATTTTCCTTACTAAAACTAGTAACGCATCTGTACGTGGTATATTACCATACATGTTGTCAGCATCGAAAGATACCATCATGTATGTGTCGTTTATGCGTAGCGATGTTATTTTATTTATTAAATCCACAGAATTTTTTATGGTGTGTTGATTTGTAAGTTCTATGTTTTTCTTTAATATGTTTCTTAAATATTTGGCCAGTTTATATGAAGGAGATGGGGTGGCGATAATGACAGGTCTTATTGGGTGGTTGGGTTTGTGGGTTTTGATTAACGGTTGAAGGATGGGATTCTGGGCATGGGTATTAAACAGATATTTATTTATTTCAGGAGGAATGATGCAGTTATTATTAAGAAATTCTTTTATTTCAAAATTGTACCTTTTAGTGTTATCTGAAACATTTTCAATATTATTCTGTCGAATGTAATCTTCGACCTTGTTCTGTAAATCTGTATTAGAGATGATGACGTTACAGTTTGACTTATCGGCAGGTATCATTAGAGCTACGTTATTTGATAACTTATCTTTAATTCCGTTCAAGACTTTATTGTAGTTTGACATATGATAGTTGTTTTGTTTTTATTTTTATATTTTGAATCGCCTGTTTTAATAGAACAATTAATGTTCTATCATGTCCGCTATTGGAAATCTAATCCTTTCCTGTTTTCCTTTGGGAATCTTTTGAATGGTTATTTCTGAATTTATTACAATATCTTTAATATTAGCCATATTACGTTTTACTGGTTACGGATTAAACTTAGTGTACGATTCTAAAACCTTTGTCTCCTCATTAGTAAAGTCAATTTCTGTAAGATTTATAAGTCTATCATAAAAAGTGAAAGGGCTGGTTTGTGAATCGTTTTTGTAAGTATATCAAGTTTTCTATTTTGTATTTTTTCTTTACAAGTGTGTAGTTTTCTTTACACGATTATTAAGTTTCTGCATAATGGAAGAATAATCAGCTTCAGCTATGATTAATTTTAATTGGCGTTTAACAGTATCTATTTCCTTTTTTAGAGTGTATTTTTTCTTATACAGATGTTTTATTTCATACCGTAACAAAATTTTTTGATCTTTCTTAAGGGCCATTTGGGCAGCGTAAGATTTATTCCTTATAGTGATATTTATGTAACTTGAAATAATAGATCTTTCTTTACATTTTTTATTGTAAATGATGTTCAAATTTATTTTCATAAGTTTTATTGAGTCATTTGTACGTTTACTAATAAGTTTGTTGACTGAAGTTGGCTGGTATGCCATAGTAATTTTTATGAAACAGTCAAAGAATACCTTTAATAATGTATAAAGGATTTTTAATACTTACAAGTACACCTCTAGGCATTCCAGTCGGTGATTTTCTCAGTTTTTCATCCGAGGTGCATTTCGGAACAGTTGTGTTCCATCTTCAATAGGAATCATTTAGTAAACTTACATATATAAAAAATTTCCACTCAGGTGAGCGTCGTCGACACAGGTACATAAAACATAACACTTAAAAACACATAAAAACACAACACTTAAAAATTAAAAAAATAACGTTAACATTACAACGAAAACAAATTCGAACTGACGATTTAAATAATCGTAGCTAGCCAGCATTTTAGAAAGGAAAATACGTGAGTCGAAACGTTTCAGTGAAGACGAAATCGGTGATATCTTAAAACTGACCAACATAATTAGCAGTCAAAGTTATTTTCAATACAATAACAACACATACTACAATCAACATGACCTCCCCATGGGAGATGTGATGTCCGCGTTGTTAGCAGAGCTGTTTATGGAAGATTATGAACAGAAATATATATTCTCAGAAAGCAATCCATTTTTGAATAACATTGTTTTTTTATGGCCGATTCGTGGATGATTCCATTTCAAGGGTACAGCGGAAGATATTAATTCATTTTTGATATCTGAATTCCTGCCACTCAAAAATTAAATTCAAACACAATTGAGAATAACAATGCTATAAACTTCCTGGATATTACCGTCACCAAAACTAATGGGGAAATAAAAACAGGAATATACCGGAAGCCCACACAGACAGATTTGGTTATCCCTTATGACTCAAACCACTCTTATAGTTACAAACTGGCAGCCTTTCGAAGCATGGTTTTCCGTCTGCTTAATTATAAACTAGACAAAACAGAATACATAAAAGGAATAGCCACAATAAAAACGATAGCCAGAAATAATGGATATAACCAATACTTAATAGATAATTTAATAACAAGGATGAAGAGTAAAAACAATAGGCCTACAACTAACAACTGCTCAGAATCCATTAGCAATAGAACAAAAACAAACTTCCTTTCACTGCACTACACAGACGAAAATTCCTTAAAAATAGGAAGCATTTTCAAAAAATTTGGCTTCAATCCAGCCTACAAAATAAAAAGGAACAACTTAAACAAGAAAACACAGGTTACGCCAAAAGAAGAAGCCAAAGGCGTTTATATGATTACTTGTAATGCAAGGGAAGCATTTTGCAACAAGAAGTACATCGGCTATACCGACCGCACCTTTCGTAAAAGATTCAACGAACATGCTGCAAAAAATCACCGTAAACCTTCGTCAGTTGTGGCGCACACCTAAAAAGCCACCCACAACACAGCATCAATTTCAACACTTCATTAGAAGTATTAAGGTATAGCTCAAACAAAGAAGCATCAAAAATATATGAGCAATACCATATTTACAAACACAAACGAGGAGCCGGTGAAAAAACACTGCTTAACAGAAAAGAGGATTATAGGGATTTGGTTACGTTTAAAATATTAGATTACCTCGAAGAGTACGCACAAAGGTCACGCGTCGGGTAATTTATCGTTAGTCGGCTTCCGTGTGACGTGCGGGCAACAAATGCTGGCCAGCTACGATTATTGAAATCGTCCGTTCGAATTTGTTTTCGTTGTAATGTTAACGTTATTTTTTTAATTTTTAAGTGTTGTGTTTTTATGTGTTATGTTTTATGTACCTGTATCGACGACGCTCACCTGAGTGGAAATTTTTTATATATATAAGTTTACTAAATGATTCAAAATGATTCCGTTTGAAGATGGAACACAACTGTTCCGAAATGCATCTCGGATGAAAAACTAAGAAAATCATTGGATTAATTACTGTTTAAGATAAGCTATTTTAGTTATTAAACTTGTTACTGAATATATTGTTTATTTAGTGTACTATTAAAACAAATAGACTGGAATGCCTAGAGATGTACTTGTAAGTACTAAAAATCCTTTATACATTATTAAAGATATAAATATCTTGTTGATTCATCCTCTTCGTTCACTTTTTTTTAAATATTATTATATATAAAAAACTTTCACAAATGAACTTACTTTGGTTATCACTTTCACAAACGTTTCAAGGTGATGTGCCTCTTCCATCACCATTTGCATTTACTCACACTGAGGAAGAGGCACATCACCTTGAAACGTTTGTGAAAGTGATAACCAAAGTAAGTTCATTTGTGAAAGTTTTTTATATATAATAATTATTAAAGATATTCTTTGACTGTTTCATAAAAAAAAAGAATAATCACTGTTTCACACCACTATACAAAATTTATTCCGTTTAGCGCTTTCAAGCTTCACAGCTCATCGTCAAAGTTTGTTTCATTTTCTCTCTCAATTCATTCTATCACAACATTTCCTCACAACCCACTTGTTTTTGTTATCTTTCCTCTGTTACATTTTCGCCACCCAAACGCACTTTCATTGATTTCGACCGTCTTGCCCGTTCCTCCCATCGGAGTACTATTTTTTGGAACCAAACCCACAGTAACTCACACAAAATGTGAATAACTTACATAACTGTTTGTGAAGCATGATTCTTTCCCGCCCAATTGTTGATTTCGAATACCGTAATTTCCAGCCAACAAGAACAAATAAAACTCTATGTGCAGGAACTTGTATACAGTGATTTTGACAACGCAGTATGTGTTTCATCTATTTTCTTAAAATTCAAAGTGATATTACATTTTTTGTGCAGTCATTCGTATTATTAATTCCAGGAGTTATAACACGTGCGCCCCCCCACACACAATGTATGTCTAGTAATGTACGTATTTGAGAAATATATTATAACTGTATTGTCATTGTTGAACACTTTACTCGATTGTATTGTTGCTACTTGATTGAATGTATTGTGTGTATTTATTGTACTAATAACTTGAGTCAACAGGTTCAAATATATGAATGTTCCAGTATATAAATGAATTAATTGGATTAAGATAAGATATATAAAAGGCATGAAAATGAATAACCCCAAGAGTGTTTATTATTATTAGTCGAAAGAGACTGCTTATGAGTATTATTATTTGATGAATTGACTGTAGAAAAGTTCCAGCAATCATTTAACTGGGCAGGGATGAGGTACCCCTGATCTCAGAAAGAATGTAGTTATGGACGACGGAGTTAGGTAAGCCAGAGAGCCCACCCGAATCGATTCCAGCTACCAAGTTAGGGAAAAAATGTTAGGGAAATTAAATATTTAAGGGAAAAAACATGACAAGCCAAGAATATAATTAAACCAGATTCCAAGAGTATGAAGAAGAAGGAGATGCAGAGAATATAGTGAACTGAAGACAAGTGTAAGAGTAAATACAAGATATGAAAACATTATATGTGACTTAAGAGTGAAATATAAAATTGATAATTTCTTCAATCATAAAACGAAGATATCAGAAATGATCAATTCTAATAAGGAGGCAATATGTAACAGTACATATGTCACCACATCCACCTAAGTACTGAAAATTAATTTGATGGCCACCACTAGAAAAAATACATTAAAAGGTCTAGAATACCACCAAGTATACTAAAGAAAAGTACCATAAGTTAGAATAAGTGAAGCATCATTGAAAGGAATTCACTAGTAAATGCACCAAGAAAGAAGAAAAGAAGAATAAAGACGAGACGACCGACATACTATACCCAATAGATCAGTGAGAAGGACACCACACAACCAAAGAAGAAAGAAAAATCAGTGAGGAGGACAAGGCAACAAAAGAAGAAAGAAGAGTCAGGAAGAAGAACACAACAAGGACAACTTCAAGAAAGAAGAAGGAAGAACCAGCGTGAAGAAGACAAGTGAAAACCTCATCATGTATAAAATGAACAATAGTGAGGAGGAGATCAGTGAAGAAAGAAGAAGGAAGAAGGAAGATCACCAGAGCAAACACAAGAAGAATAAGGGAAGAAAATTGAAGTATAACAAACTAACATAAACCTTGAAAGAATATTTGTATTAAGAAGAAGGAAGAAATGTTAATTAATTATATGGTATGAATCCCTAAGCTGTATGGTAAAGTCAACATTGACAACAACTCATTTAATGAACACATTTATTGTTTATGTAAAACACATTATTGTAAATAAGTAATAAATATTGTAAATAAAGAGTCACAAGCAACCTGATTTATGACAAGATGAGTTTATGATAGCTAAATGATGTGTAGTTATAGAATAAACAGAGAAATATGCAACCAAAATAGTGAATGACCAATTGTACAGTGGGAATGATGTACATACAAACCCACTAATTAACAACAAATAAGATAATACAGTAGTAAACTAAATATGAACTATTGCTAACCAATAACCAATGTACAAACATGAAATGAAAACCAGTCGAATAGTTTGAGATAGAAATATACAGCCATAAACAACACTTCAATGTTTACTGAACCTATGACATAACCTAATCTGGGCATCCAGTTTTCAATAAAACTTGATAAAAAATGAACCAAAACAATGTTAGACCAAAATGTAATGAGCTAGGAAGTAAATAGAGAATATAAGGAATGTTTTGTACACGTTAGCTAATAGTATAATAGTATATAAAAGCTATATTTAAGTAATACAAGTATGACCAAATGCTTGTAATGGCAAAGTGACACTATGCAACCAAAATTATGTAATAAACACATTGTACAAAGCAAGTAACCCAATTAATGATTTGGTGTCGGACAGAATACTATTCCTATGAGCAATTGTAACCAAAATAACCATTTAAATAGTTTATATAAATGTAATTATAACTCAACCATTATGACAACTAGCTGCTAATAAAGTTTACTGCAGCCAAACCTTGCTAATAACAGAATAAAATGCAAAGTGAACTGCATCACAATAACTATAAGGTCCTAGTGACTATTTCAGTTATCAATCAGAGAACAATACATCTAAAATATCTATGATATTAAGCATACTATCAAGTAACGCCATATGGACATAACAAGCCCAATTCATGAGTGATAATACAAGCACTAAACTAATAATGTAGGGAAAGAGAACACTGTCAGTAGTGACTTAACCCATCAATGTATAAATATACCATGTTAGAACTTAAGTAAATGTTGTTATTAATAGGATATAAGAGAAACCAAAATGTATGACAATACTACCAAGTGAAGCCATATAGGCATAGCAAGCCTGATTCATATGTGATAATTAAGGCATTAAACAAATAATTTAGGGAAAAAGAACACTGCTAGTAGTGACTTAACCCATCAATATTTCATTACAACTTGTTAAAAGTTAATCAAATACTATTATTACTGTGTAATGAGCAAACCAAAAATGTATGACCATAAGTTTAAGAGTGAAGCTATGAAAAAGGACGTAGTATTAATAATAGGACATAGTTTTAAGGGAAATTTGTACAGTAGATTAAGAGTGAGACATTACTATAAAAAATAACATAAAAACCATGAATTGTTAATAACTAATGGTTTAATGGACACCAAGCATAAATGCTAAGTGCCAATTCTGATAACCCTTATCAGAAATATATGATAAGGGGACTCAAATTAATCGTCTTTCAAAAACACGAACAATGAGAGTAAGCACAACATTCTCAGTGCAATTATAAGAAAGATATTAGACTTTTAAAAATAATTGCATTGTGCTTAGCCCTTCCGCATAGTCATGTAAACCAAATTTTCATAATCTTGTCCCCAAAGGCTGACGCTTAGGATAGCGTCTATTTTGACAAAGTCTACCGTAAATAAACGAATTGGCAAAAACTGACCAATCAGAACACATAAAAAAGCCGAAATTCATCATTCCAGCCCGTGAGCCGGACAGTCTTACAACAACAGCGAAGCGGAATGCACGCTAATCAACGCCTCAGAAAAACGTGCGTTTGACAGCAAAACGGCATCAACCATGTTAACCTCAAATTGAGACATAAGTTATCTATCAGTAGAATCAGTGCAGTATATTTACAAGTGTAATCTAATCGGAGTTTATGCGCATAGGAGTGTGTGCAGTGTTTGTGATAAAGTTCAAATAATTAATTAATCAATTTTAATTAATTAAAAAAAGTGTTAATAATTAATAAAGTGTAAATCTTCAACCGACGAGAGACGCAAGTATTATTAATTACGAATATTATGTCATGATAGTCTATAAGCAAAATAATTGAACGCTAAAAGCGATTAAAATTGAAATATAGAAACAATTCAATTCACTATCCTTAATAGAAGGGAACCAATATATACAAATGAACAATGTTGAAATTGAACGTTCTGAGTAATGACAGTTTAACTATTTGTATACTGTAAATAGCTAGGATAAGCAAAGACATTGTGATATCAATGAAGAGTATACGTACTCTAATACCATCAGTAGATGGAAGTATAAATATTTTGTTATTAAATTCAACTAATAGTTTCGCCGGTGTGCGATAACTATAATAAGCAAATTACATTTACCTGAAATGGGAGTATCCAATTTCATAGATGATTGTAGTACATGATAATGGAATATAACAATCACTATTAATTATTAATAAATAATTCACTACTTTTAACCAAATAATGTTGCACTAAACTATGTATGGAGCATGTGCCTAACTATGAACGATGGTTCATATTTTATGTTTTTTCATTAATAATCATTGAATTTTTATTTTTATGTTGACTCTAGCCGTAGCTATTATTCCAAGAAGGTGTATTTTGCAGTTTAAAAGAACCTACTACTTTTGTTATTATCATCATTATTAAACTTTCAAGTCGAACAATCCGACATAACCTACAAATTTGTCAAACCACATTGTATTACTAATCAGAGGCAGTCATGCCAACTAGAGCTCATCATTTGTTTTAGAGTTCATGTTTACTTTAAAAGTATTTATTGTTAACTAAAAGAAGGATAAAACTCCTTATTGTATTGAATTTCACTGTGTGTTATTTGAATAAATTGCCATTATTGTTTTTTACCAGTGAAAGAGTTGACTTTATTTGTAACAGTAAAATTACAGCTTAGAGGAGAAAAACGAGGCGGTTGGTACCTTACTGAGAATGCGAATTATTCAAATTGAATGATTCCTTGTTTTGTTTACAACCATTCAGATCAACATACTTACAATCTTATACGATAATAATATATATGAGTTGTTATGTGTACCATATCTGTGTTTGTGTATGTTAGTGTATAGGAAGAAACAACTGATCTCCTCAAGACAGCTGATCTACAAAGAGTCAACGGAACGTCCAGTGAAAGAATTTTAACAGTAAATATAATATACAAAATTAAATTATATAAACAGACAACTAATACGACGAAAAAAGAGTAAGTACCGAGTTATTCAATCCTGGATTCAACAATAGGTTGAATTGAGGGGAATAAGTCACTAATCGGTATAAAATAATAATAAAATTTGATATAGAACAATCACGATTAGCCGAGAGCAAGACCCAATTAACCGTAAAAGAACCCTGAGACAATTTAAGAATAATAATATTTAAACCATAAATTATAGACGGACACATCGTCAAGTTACAAAATTGACGAACCCAACGCGGGACTTTAAGGAGAGGAAGTTTCGTTATTAAAACGTTTTTAATATTTATTAAAACATTTTATAATTTTTCTAGTATGTGAACCTATGTATGTCAATGACCCTGCATAATTCTTTTGTTCTGGTTCTATTTTATCTTTTTGTATGTTAACCCTTTTCATAACTTTATCCACTATGTTGGTGTTATAATTATTATTCCTTACAATTCCCTTTATCGTTCTTAACTCCCTATCTTCTGATTCGGTCTCTTTTAAACACTTCTGAGCTCTGTAACAAAATGAATTGATTGCCGCTATTTTATATCTATATGGGTGGTAAGACTCTCTTGGTATAATTATATCAGAATACGATTCTTTCCTAAATATCCCAAACTGTAGTTTCTCATTACCTTTAATTTCTATGTTTAAATCTAAGTAATTTATTTTCTTACCTCCTATCTCTTCTTTAAATTGTAAGTTTTTATCCTTATTATTTACCTCATTTATAAACTCATGCACTTCTTCTATGCTTCCTTCCCAAATTACTAATACATCATCAACGTATTTAGACCATAATTTTATATTGTTTTTATACTTAGTGGAAGTTATTAATTGCTTTTCAAAATCATTCATGTATATTTCAGCAAGAATAGGGGATAATGAAAACCCCATAGGTAAACCTTTTTTCTTTATATAAAACTTGTTATTAACCTAAAATAGTTCTGATTTACACATTCTTTAATTACTTTCATCAACTGCTTTTTATACCTGTATTCTCCCATATTATTATCGTTTATTAACTTAATAACTTTATTTACTGTGATATTGGTAAACATGTCCTTAACATCCAGTGATATCAATTTTGTATTTACATTAATCCTAATATTTTCTAATTTTTCTATCAATTTTACATTATTCTCTATGTTGTATTTTGTCCCAAATTCATATTTCTCTTTCAGTACTCTGCTAACTTCCTTTGATAATTTATAAATTGGTGCATTAATAAAAGAAACAATCGGTCTAATTAGTTTTCCTCCTTTATGTATCTTAACCTGACTTTTAAAAGTTGGTGCTGTTGGATTACTTTCCAATAAATACTTTTTCTTATTTTCTTCTATAAATGTTATCTGTTTCATCATTTGTTTTATCCTTGACTGGAACTTACTTGTATAATCATACTTTATTTCCTCGTATGGTCCTTCCCTTATAAATTCTTCCGTTTTCTTTATGTATTCGTCCTTTCTCAGTAGTACCATTGTATTTCCTTTGTCCGCCTTCGTAACTATAATATCATTCTTCTTTATTTTATTCTTTAGTTTAGTTACAGTTGATTTGATTTTTTGTTCATTTTTTGTATTATACAAACTTTTCTTAAATATTTTATCTACTACATTCTCTACTTCCCACCTTATTCTTTTTTTATCATTTTCATTTCCTAGTTTTTGTATTATGCTTTCGCATTCAATAATCGTTTTTTCTTGATTTAATTCTGGTGGCGGTGCGTATTTTAAGCCTTTTGCTAACATTTCTTTTTCTTCTGTATTGAAATTTACCTCTGTAGGGTTTATTACTCTTTTTTCATAGTTATTCTTAGAGAGGTGTTCCTTTTTCACTTCGTTCTTCCTTATTAATTTATTTAACTTATCTACCATTTTTTTATTTTTATTTTCCAATTTCTTTTCTACGTACCCCAAACCAAAATTATATAATATTTCTTCTAACTCTACATACGAGTATATTCTTAACAATTCTATGTGTCTGTCATATAATTCCCTATTATATCTATTGATTAAGCCGTAGAGTGACCTTATTTCCAGTTTTATCCACAACTTCTCGCTTTGTTCTTTTACTTTTTTGGCTACACTGTTCTTATTTTTAATTTTAACTTGAGCGTACTTTGGGATGACATTATTATCACGACATTGTTTATTAAACCATATTTTACTTAAAACCCTCTCCAATTTAACTTTTAACTTAAGATATATAATTACTTTACTTACCTTATTGTTGTCGTTTATTACCTCATTGTTGTTGTCCATTACCTGAAGTCGATTGCACATCTTAACAGACGTTTAATGAAGAAATTTGTGTTAGTGGTTGAAATCACAATCAGAATGATCACAGTTGCACACCACTATATAAAAAATATCCCAATTAGCGCTTTCAAGCTTCACAGCCCATCGTCAGATTGGAATAGACAGGAAATATGTGGAAACAACCCCTTCACCCCTCTCCCCACCATGCTCACACACAACAAGCTATAATATAAATGACCCTTCCCCACCCTCTAAACCCTGTCCCACCATCTGTAGAGTTACATATTTTTTCTAGCAAATTCCTTGTGTTTCAGTGTTGTGTGTGTGTGTGTGTGTGTGTGTGTGTGTGTGTGTGTGTGCATCCTTTAAACTACCCTCTTCCTCTCCACACACGTGGGTCAGTCATACACCCTTATTTTAAAACATCCAATTAGTACTATGCAACATAATTCTTAATCTTATCTATCTGTCCTCTATCATTTACTTCTTAATCATGTTATAAAATATTTCTTCATTATCAAATTTAATTTTAATATTAATTAAATTGTCTAACCCTTTTTCTCTTCCATCAATATTTCTAACTCCTCTCTAAGCTTCCTTTCAACTGTGTTATTCACTACTTTTACAATTTCGTATTCTTCCAAAGGATTAACAAACTTATGGTTGTCTTCTATGAAATGTCTTGCATATAACGAATTGGTTGTTCTATTACCTTCTCCAAGTTTGTGGTCAGACAACCTGCATACGAATTTTCGACCTGTCTCTCCTAGGTACACCTTGTTGCAGTCTTTACATTTTAATTTATAAATTCCGTTTTTCTGTAATACTGGAATTTTTTCTATATTCTTATTCCTTATCTTATCAAATACCGTTTCACATTTTTTAATAGCTATATCTACTACATATTTATTAAAACATTTTATAATTTTTCTAGTATGTGAACCTATGTATGTCAATGACCCTGCATAATTCTTTTGTTCTGGTTGTATTTTATCTTTTTGTATGTTAACCCTTTTCATAACTTTATCCACTATGTTGGTGTTATAATTATTATTCCTTACAATTCCCTTTATCGTTCTTAACTCCCTATCTTTTGATTCGGTCTCTTTTAAACACTTCTGAGCTCTGTAACAAAATGAATTGATTGCCGCCATTTTATATCTATATGGGTGGTAAGACTCTCTTGGTATAATTATATCAGAATACGACTATTTCCTAAATATCCCAAAATGTAGTTTCTCATTACATTTAATTTCTATGTTTAAATCTAAGTAATTTATTTTCTTACCTCCTATCTCTTCTTTAAATTGTAAGTTTTTATCCTTATTATTTACCTCATTTATAAACTCATGCACTTCTTCTATGCTTCCTTTCCAAATTACTAATACATCATCAACGTATCTAGACCATAGTTTTGTATAGTTTTTATACTTAGTGGAAGCTATTAATTGCTTTTCAAAATCATTCATGTATATTTCAGCAAGAATAGGGGATAATGAAGACCCCATAGGTAAACCTTTTTTCTGTATATAAAACTTGTTATTAAACCTAAAATTGTTCTGATTTACACATTCTTTAATTACTTTCGTCAACTGCTTTTTATACATGTATTCTCCCATATTATTATCGTTTATTAACTTAATAACTTTATTTACTGTGATATTGCTAAACAAGTCCTTAACATCCAGTGATATCAATTTTGTATTTACATTAATCCTAATATTTTCTAATTTTTCTATCAATTTTACATTATTCTCTATGTTGTATTTTGTCCCAAATTCATATTTCTGTTTCAGTTGTCTGCTAACTTCCTTTGATAATTTATAAATAGGTGCATTAATAAAAGAAACAATCGGTCTAATTGGTTTTCCTTCTTTATGTATCTTATCCTGACTTTTAAAGTTGGTGCTGTTGGATTACTTTCCAATAAATACTTTTCCTTATTTTCTTCTATAAATGTTATCTGTTTCATCATTTGTTTTATCCTTGACTGGGACTTACTTGTATAATCATACTTTATTTCCTCGTATGGTCCTTCCTTATAAATTCTTCGGTTTTCTATATGTATTCGTCCTTTCTCAGTAGTAACATTGTATTTCCTTTGTCCGCCTTCGTAACTATAATATCATTCTTCTTTATTTTATTCTTTAGTTTAGTTACAGTTGATTTGATTTTTTGTTCATTTTTTGAATTATACAAACTTTTCTTAAATATTTTATCTACTACATTCCCTACTTCCCACGTTATTCCTTCTTTATAATTTTCATTTCCTAGACCGATTGTTTCTTTTATTAATGCACCTATTTATACATTATCGAAGGAAGTTAGCAGATACTGAAACAGTAATATGAATTTGGGACAAAATACAACATAGAAAATAATGTAAAATTGATAGAAAAATTAGAAAAGATTAGGATTAATGTAAATACAAAATTGATATCACTGGATGTTAAGGACATGTTTACCAATATCACAGTAAATAAAGTTATTAAGTTAATAAACGATAATAATATGGGAGAATACATGTATAAAAAGCAGTTGATGAAAGTAATTAAAGAATGTGTAAATCAGAACTATTTTAGGTTAATAACAAGTTTTATATACAGAAAAAAGGTTTACCTATGGGGTCTTCATTATCCCCTATTCTTGCTGAAATATACATGAATGATTTTGAAAAGCAATTAATAACTTCCACTAAGTATAAAAACAATATAAAATTATGGTCTAGATACGTTGATGATGTATTAGTAATTTGGGAAGGAAGCATAGAAGAAGTGCATGAGTTTATAAATGAGGTAAATAATAAGGATAAAAACTTACAATTTAAAGAAGAGATAGGAGGTAAGAAAATAAATTACTTAGATTTAAACATAGAAATTAAATGTAATGAGAAACTACAGTTTGGGATATTTAGGAAAGAGTCGTATTATGATATAATTATACCAAGAGAGTCTTACCACCCATATAGATATAAAATGGCGGCAATAAATTCATTTTGATACAGAGCTCAGAAGTGTTTAAAAGAGACCGAATCAAAAGATAGGGAGTTAAGAACGATAAAGGGAATTGTAAGGAATAATAATTATAACACCAACATAGTGGATAAAGTTATGAAAAGGGTTAACATACAAAAAGATAAAATAGAACCAGAACAAAAGAATTATGCAGGGTCATTGACATACATAGGTTCACATACTAGAAAAATTATAAAATGTTTTAATAAATATGGAGTAGATATAGCTATTAAAAAATGTGAAACGGTATTTGATAAGATAAGGAATAAGAATATAGAAAAAAAATTCCAGTATTACAGAAAAGCGGGATTTATAAATTAAAATGTAAAGACTGCAACAAGGTGTACCTAGGAGAGACAGGTCGAAAATTCGTATGCAGTATGTCTGACCACAAACGTGGAGAAGGTAATAGAACAACCAATTCGTTATATGCAAGACATTTCATAGAAGACAACCATAAGTTTGTTAATCCTTTGGAAGAATACGAAATTGTAAAAGTAGTGAATAACACAGTTGAAAGGAAGCTTAGAGAGGAGTTAGAAATATTGAAAGAAAGAGAAAAAGTGTTAGACATTTTAATTAATATTAAAATTAAATTTGATAATGAAGAAATATTTTATAACATGATTAAGAAGTAAGTGATAGAGGACAGATAGATAAGATTAAGAATTATGTTGCATAGTACTAATTGGATGCTTTAAAATAAGGGTGTATGACTGACCCACGTGTGTGGAGAGGAAGAGGGTAGTTTAAAGGATGCACACACACACACGAACACACACACACACACACACACACACACATACACACACACACACACACACACACACACACACACACACACACACACACAACACTGAAACGCAAGGAATTTGCTAGAAAAAATATGTAACTCTACAGATGGTGGGACAGGGATTAGGGGGTGGGGAAGGGTCATTTTTATTATTGCTTGTTGTGTGTGAGCAGGGTGGTGAGAAGGGTGAAGGGGTTGTTTCCACATATTTCCTGTCTATTCCAATCTGACGATGGGCTGTGAAGCTTGAAAGCGCTAATTGGGTTAATTTTTATATAGTGGTGGGCAACTGTGATCATTCCGATTGTGATATCAACCACTAACACAAATTTCTTCATTAAACGTCTGTTAAGATGTGCAATCGACTACAGGTAATGGACAACAACAATGAGGTAATAAACGACAACAATAAGGTAAGTAAAGTATTTAAATATCTTAAGTTAAAAGTTAAATTGAAGAGGGTTTTAAGTAAAATATGGTTTAATAAACAATGTCGTGATAATAATGTCATCCCAAAGTACGCTCAAGTTAAAATTAAAAATAAGAACAGTGTAGCCAAAAAAGTAAAAGAACAAAGCGAGAAGTTGTGGATAAAACTGGAAATAAGGTCGCTCTACGGCTTAATCAATAGATATAATAGGGAATTATATGACAGACACATAGAATTGTTAAGAATATACTCGTATGTAGAGTTAGAAGGTATATTATATAATTTTGGTTTGGGGTACGTAGAAAAGAAATTGGAAAATAAAAATAAAAAAATGGTAGATAAGTTAAATAAATTAATAAGGAAGAACGAAGTGAAAAAGGAACACCTCTCTAAGAATAACTATGAAAAAAGAGTAATAAACCTTTCAGAGGTAAATTTCAATACAGAAGAAAAATAAATGTTAGCAAAAGGCTTAAAATACGCACCGCCACCAGAATTAAATCAAGAAAAAACGATTATTGAATGCGAAAGCATAATACAAAAACTAGGAAATGAAAATGATAAAAAAGGATAAGGTGGGAAGTAGGGAATGTAGTAGATAAAATATTTAAGAAAAGTTTGTATAATTCAAAAAATGAACAAAAAATCAAATCAACTGTAACTAAACTAAAGAATAAAATAAAGAAGAATGATATTATAGTTACGAAGGCGGACAAAGGAAATACAATGGTACTACTGAGAAAGGACGAATACATAAAGAAAACGGAAGAATTTATAAGGGAAGGGCCATACGAGGAAATAAAGTATGATTATACAAGTAAGTACCAGTCAAGGATAAAACAAATGATGGAAAAGATAACATTTATAGAAGAAAATAAGAAAAAGTATTTATTTTAAAGTAATCCAACAGCACCAACTTTTAAAAGTCAGGTTAAGATACATAAAGAAGGAAAACCAATTAGACCGATTGTTTCTTTTATTAATGCACCTATTTATAAATTATCAAAGGAAGTTAGCAGAGTACTGAAAGAGAAATATGAATTTGGGACAAAATACAACATAGAGAATAATGTAAAATTGATAGAAAAATTAGAAAATATTAGGATTAATGTAAATACAAAATTGATATCACTGGATGTTAAGGACATGTTTACCAATATCAGAGTAAATAAAGTTATTAAGTTAATAAACGATAATAATATGGGAGAATACAGGTATAAAAAGCAGTTGATGAAAGTAATTAAAGAATGTGTAAATCAGAACTATTTTAGGTTTAATAACAAGTTTTAAATACAGAAAAAAGGTTTACCTATGGGGTCTTCATTATCCTCTATTCTTGCTGAAATATACATGAATGATTTTGAAAAGCAATTAATAACTTCCACTAAGTATAAAAACAATATAAAATTATGGTCTAGATACGTTGATGATGTATTAGTAATTTGGGAAGGAAGCATAGAAGAAGTGCATGAGTTTATAAATGAGGTAAATAATAAGGATAAAAACTTACAATTTAAAGAAGAGATAGGAGGTAAGAAAATAAATTACTTAGATTTAAACATAGAAATTAAATGTAATGAGAAACTACAGTTTGGGATATTTAGGAAAGAGTCGTATTCTGATATAATTATACCAAGAGAGTCTTACCACCCATATAGATATAAAATGGCGGCAATCAATTCATTTTGTTACAGAGCTCAGAAGTGTTTAAAAGAGACCGAATCAAAAGATAGGGAGTTAAGAACGATAAAGGGAATTGTAAGGAATAATAATTATAACACCAACATAGTGGATAAAGTTATGAAAAGGGTTAACATACAAAAAGATAAAATAGAACCAGAACAAAAGAATTATGCAGGGTCATTGACATACATAGGTTCACATACTAGAAAAATTATAAAATGTTTTAATAAATATGGAGTAGATATAGCTATTAAAAAATGTGAAACGGTATTTGATAAGATAAGGAATAAGAATATAGAAAAAATTCCAGTATTACAGAAAAGCGGAATTTATAAATTAAAATGTAAAGACTGCAACAAGGTGTACCTAGGAGAGACAGGTCGAAAATTCGTATGCAGGTTGTCTGACCACAAACGTGGAGAAGGTAATAGAACAACCAATTCGTTATATGCAAGACATTTCATAGAAGACAACCATAAGTTTGTTAATCCTTTGGAAGAATACGAAAATGTAAAAGTAGTGAATAACACAGTTGAAAGGAAGCTTAGAGAGGAGTTAGAAATATTGAAAGAAAGAGAAAAAGTATTAGACAATTTAATTAATATTAAAATTAAATTTGATAATGAAGAAATATTTTATAACATGATTAAGAAGTAAATGATAGAGGACAGATAGATAAGATTAAGAATTATGTTGCATAGTACTAATTGGATGTTTTAAAATAAGGGTGTATGACTGACCCACGTGTGTGGAGAGGAAGAGGGTAGTTTAAAGGATGCACACACACACACACGCACACACACACACACACACACACAACACTGAAACGCAAGGAATTTGCTAGAAAAAATATGTACCCCTACAGATGGTGGGACAGGGTTTAGGGGGTGGGGAAGTGTCATTTATATTATTGCTTGTTGTGTGTGAGCAGGGTGGGGAGAGGGGTGAAGGGGTTGTTTCCACATATTCCCTGTCTATTCCAATCTGACGATGGGCTGTGAAGCTTGAAAGCGCTAATTGGGATAATTTTTATGTAGTGGTGTGCAACTGTGATCATTCTGGTTGTGATATCAACCACTAACACAAATTTCTTCATTAAACGTCTGTTAAGATGTGCAATCGACTACAGGTAATGGACAACAACAATGAGGTAATAAACGACAACAATAAGGTAAGTAAAGTATTTAAATATCTTAAGTTAAAAGTTAAATTGAAGAGGGTTTTAAGTAAAATATGGTTTAATAAACAATGTCGTGATAATAATGTCATCCCAAAGTACGCTCAAGTTAAAATTAAAAATAAGAACAGTGTAGCCAAAAAAGTAAAAGAACAAAGCGAGAAGTTGTGGATAAAACTGGAAATAAGGTCACTCTACGGCTTAATCAATAGATATAATAGGGAATTATATGACAGACACATAGAATTGTTAAGAATATACTCGTATGTAGAGTTAGAAGAAATATTATATAATTTTGGTTTGGGGTACGTAGAAAAGAAATTGGAAAATAAAAAAAAAAAATGGTAGATAAGTTAAATAAATTAATAAGGAAGAACGAAGTGAAAAAGGAACACCTCTCTAAGAATAACTATGAAAAAAGAGTAATAAACCTTTCAGAGGTAAATTTCAATACAGAAGAAAAATAAATGTTAGCAAAAGGCTTAAAATACGCACCGCCACCAGAATTAAATCAAGAAAAAACGATTATTGAATGCGAAAGCATAATACAAAAACTAGGAAATGAAAATGATAAAAAAGGATAAGGTGGGAAGTAGGGAATGTAGTAGATAAAATATTTAAGAAAAGTTTGTATAATTAAAAAAATGAACAAAAAATCAAATCAACTGTAACTAAACTAAAGAATAAAATAAAGAAGAATGATATTATAGTTACGAAGGCGGACAAAGGAAATACAATGGTACTACTGAGAAAGGACGAATACATAAAGAAAACGGAAGAATTTATAAGGGAAGGGCCATACGAGGAAATAAAGTATGATTATACAAGTAAGTACCAGTCAAGGATAAAACAAATGATGGAAAAGATAACATTTATAGAAGAAAATAAGAAAAAGTATTTATTTTAAAGTAATCCAACAGCACCAACTTTTAAAAGTCAGGTTAAGATACATAAAGAAGGAAAACCAATTAGACCGATTGTTTCTTTTATTAATGCACCTATTTATAAATTATCAAAGGAAGTTAGCAGAGTACTGAAAGAGAAATATGAATTTGGGACAAAATACAACATAGAGAATAATGTAAAATTGATAGAAAAATTAGAAAATATTAGGATTAATGTAAATACAAAATTGATATCACTGGATGTTAAGGACATGTTTACCAATATCACAGTAAATAAAGTTATTAAGTTAATAAACGATAATAATATGGGAGAATACAGGTATAAAAAGCAGTTGATGAAAGTAATTAAAGAATGTGTAAATCAGAACTATTTTAGGTTTAATAACAAGTTTTATATACAGAAAAAAGGTTTACCTATGGGGTCTTCATTATCCTCTATTCTTGCTGAAATATACATGAATGATTTTGAAAAGCAATTAATAACTTCCACTAAGTATAAAAACAATATAAAATTATGGTCTAGATACGTTGATGATGTATTAGTAATTTGGGAAGGAAGCATAGAAGAAGTGCATGAGTTTATAAATGAGGTAAATAATAAGGATAAAAACTTACAATTTAAAGAAGAGATAGGAGGTAAGAAAATAAATTACTTAGATTTAAACATAGAAATTAAATGTAATGAGAAACTACAGTTTGGGATATTTAGGAAAGAGTCGTATTCTGATATAATTATACCAAGAGAGTCTTACCAACCATATAGATATAAAATGGCGGCAATCAATTCATTTTGTTACAGAGCTCAGAAGTGTTTAAAAGAGACCGAATCAAAAGATAGGGAGTTAAGAACGATAAAGGGAATTGTAAGGAATAATAATTATAACACCAACATAGTGGATAAAGTTATGAAAAGGGTTAACATACAAAAAGATAAAATAGAACCAGAACAAAAGAATTATGCAGGGTCATTGACATACATAGGTTCACATACTAGAAAAATTATAAAATGTTTTAATAAATATGGAGTAGATATAGCTATTAAAAAATGTGAAACGGTATTTGATAAGATAAGGAATAAGAATATAGAAAAAATTCCAGTATTACAGAAAAGCGGAATTTATAAATTAAAATGTAAAGACTGCAACAAGGTGTACCTAGGAGGGACAGGACGAAAATTCGTATGCAGGTTGTCTGACCACAAACGTGGAGAAGGTAATAGAACAACCAATTCGTTATATGCAAGAAATTTCATAGAAGACAACCATAAGTTTGTTAATCCTTTGGAAGGATACGAAAATGAAAAAGTAGTGAATAACACAGTTGAAAGGAAGCTTAGAGAGGAGTTAGAAATATTGAAAGAAAGAGAAAAAGGGTTAGAAAGTTTAATTAATATTAAAATTAAATTTGATAATGAAGAAATATTTTATAACATGATTAAGAAGTAAATGATAGAGGACAGATAGATAAGATTAAGAATTATGTTGCATAGTACTAATTGGATGTTTTAAAATAAGGGTGTATGACTGACCCACGTGTGTGGAGAGGAAGAGGGTAGTTTAAAGGATGCACACACACACACACACACACACACACACACACACACACACACACACACACACACACACACACACACACACACACACACACACACACACACACACACACACACACACACACACACACACACACACACACAACACTGAAACGCAAGGAATTTGCTAGAAAAAATATGTAACTCTACAGATGGTGGGACAGGGTTTAGGGGGTGGGGAAGAGTCATTTATATTATTGCTTGTTGTGTGTGAGCAGGGTGGGGAGAGGGGTGAAGAGGTTGTTTCCACATATTCCCTGTCTATTCCAATCTGACGATGGGCTGTGAAGCTTGAAAGCGCTAATTGGGATAATTTTTATGTAGTGGTGTGCAACTGTGATCATTCTGATTGTGATATCAACCACTAACACAAATTTCTTCATTAAACGTCTGATAAGATGTGCAATAGACTACAGGTAATGGACAACAACAATGAGGTAATAAACGACAACAATAAGGTAAGTAAAGTATTTAAATATCTTAAGTTAAAAGTTAAATTGAAGAGGTTTTTAAGTAAAATATGGTTTAATAAACAATGTCGTGATAATAATTTCATCCCAAAGTACGCTCAAGTTAAAATTAAAAATAAGAACAGTGTAGCCAAAAAAGTAAAAGAACGAAGCGAGAAGTTGTGGATAAAACTGGAAATAAGGTCACTCTACGGCTTAATCAATAGATATAATAGGGAATTATATGACAGACACATAGAATTATTAAGAATATACTCGTATGTAGAGTTAGAAGAAATATTATATAATTTTGGTTTGGGGTACGTAGAAAAGAAATTAGAAAAAAAAAAGGTAGATAAGTTAAATAAATTAATAAGGAAGAACGAAGTGAAAAAGGAACACCTCTCTAAGAATAACTATGAAAAAAGAGTAATAAACCTTTCAGAGGTAAATTTCAATACAGAAGAAAAATAAATGTTAGCAAAAGGCTTAAAATACGCACCGCCACCAGAATTAAATCAAGAAAAAACGATTATTGAATGCGAAAGCATAATACAAAACTAGGAAATGAAAATGATAAAAAAAGGATAAGGTGGGAAGTAGGGAATGTAGTAGATAAAATATTTAAGAAAAGTTTGTATAATTCAAAAAATGAACAAAAAATCAAATCAACTGTAACTAAACTAAAGAATAAAATAAAGAAGAATGATATTATAGTTACGAAGGCGGACAAAGGAAATACAATGGTACTACTGAGAAAGGACGAATACATAAAGAAAACGGAAGAATTTATAAGGGAAGGGCCATACGAGGAAATAAAGTATGATTATACAAGTAAGTACCAGTCAAGGATAAAACAAATGATGGAAAAGATAACATTTATAGAAGAAAATAAGAAAAAGTATTTATTGGAAAGTAATCCAACAGCACCAACTTTTAAAAGTCAGGTTAAGATACATAAAGAAGGAAAACCAATTAGACCGATTGTTTCTTTTATTAATGCACCTATTTATAAATTATCAAAGGAAGTTAGCAGAGTACTGAAAGAGAAATATGAATTTGGGACAAAATACAACATAGAGAATAATGTAAAATTGATAGAAAAATTAGAAAATATTAGGATTAATGTAAATACAAAATTGATATCACTGGATGTTAAGGACATGTTTACCAATATCACAGTAAATAAAGTTATTAAGTTAATAAACGATAATAATATGGGAGAATACAGGTATAAAAAGCAGTTGATGAAAGTAATTAAAGAATGTGTAAATCAGAACTATTTTAGGTTTAATAACAAGTTTTATATACAGAAAAAAGGTTTACCTATGGGGTCTTCATTATCCTCTATTCTTGCTGAAATATACATGAATGATTTTGAAAAGCAATTAATAACTTCCACTAAGTATAAAAACAATATAAAATTATGGTCTAGATACGTTGATGATGTATTAGTAATTTGGGAAGGAAGCATAGAAGAAGTGCATGAGTTTATAAATGAGGTAAATAATAAGGATAAAAACTTACAATTTAAAGAAGAGATAGGAGGTAAGAAAATAAATTACTTAGATTTAAACATAGAAATTAAATGTAATGAGAAACTACAGTTTGGGATATTTAGGATAGAGTCGTATTCTGATATAATTATACCAAGAGAGTCTTACCACCCATATAGATATAAAATGGCGGCAATCAATTCATTTTGTTACAGAGCTCAGAAGTGTTTAAAAGAGACCGAATCAAAAGATAGGGAGTTAAGAACGATAAAGGGAATTGTAAGGAATAATAATTATAACACCAACATAGTGGATAAAGTTATGAAAAGGGTTAACGTACAAAAAGATAAAATAGAACCAGAACAAAAGAATTATGCAGGGTCATTGACATACATAGGTTCACATACTAGAAAAATTATAAAATGTTTTAATAAATATGGAGTAGATATAGCTATTAAAAAATGTGAAACGGTATTTGATAAGATAAGGAATAAGAATATAGAAAAAATTCCAGTATTACAGAAAAGCGGAATTTATAAATTAAAATGTAAAGACTGCAACAAGGTGTACCTAGGAGAGACAGGACGAAAATTCGTATGCAGGTTGTCTGACCACAAACGTGGAGAAGGTAATAGAACAACCAATTCGTTATATGCAAGACATTTCATAGAAGACAACCATAAGTTTGTTAATCCTTTGGAAGAATACGAAAATGTAAAAGTAGTGAATAACACAGTTGAAAGGAAGCTTAGAGAGGAGTTAGAAATATTGAAAGAAAGAGAAAAAGTATTAGACAATTTAATTAATATTAAAATTAAATTTGATAATGAAGAAATATTTTATAACATGATTAAGAAGTAAATGATAGAGGACAGATAGATAAGATTAAGAATTATGTTGCATAGTACTAATTGGATGCTTTAAAATAAGGGTGTATGACTGACCCACGTGTGTGGAGAGGAAGAGGGTAGTTTAAAGGATGCACACACACACACACGCACACACACACACACACACACAACACTGAAACGCAAGGAATTTGCTAGAAAAATATGTACCCCTACAGATGGTGGGACAGGGTTTAGGGGGTGGGGAAGTGTCATTTATATTATTGCTTGTTGTGTGTGAGCAGGGTGGGGAGAGGGGTGAAGGGGTTGTTTCCACATATTCCCTGTCTATTCCAATCTGACGATGGGCTGTGAAGCTTGAAAGCGCTAATTGGGATAATTTTTATGTAGTGGTGTGCAACTGTGATCATTCTGGTTGTGATATCAACCACTAACACAAATTTCTTCATTAAACGTCTGTTAAGATGTGCAATCGACTACAGGTAATGGACAACAACAATGAGGTAATAAACGACAACAATAAGGTAAGTAAAGTATTTAAATATCTTAAGTTAAAAGTTAAATTGAAGAGGGTTTTAAGTAAAATATGGTTTAATAAACAATGTCGTGATAATAATGTCATCCCAAAGTACGCTCAAGTTAAAATTAAAAATAAGAACAGTGTAGCCAAAAAAGTAAAAGAACAAAGCGAGAAGTTGTGGATAAAACTGGAAATAAGGTCACTCTACGGCTTAATCAATAGATATAATAGGGAATTATATGACAGACACATAGAATTGTTAAGAATATACTCGTATGTAGAGTTAGAAGAAATATTATATAATTTTGGTTTGGGGTACGTAGAAAAGAAATTGGAAAAAAAAAAAAAAAAAAGGTAGATAAGTTAAATAAATTAATAAGGAAGAACGAAGTGAAAAAGGAACACCTCTCTAAGAATAACTATGAAAAAAGAGTAATAAACCTTTCAGAGGTAAATTTCAATACAGAAGAAAAATAAATGTTAGCAAAAGGCTTAAAATACGCACCGCCACCAGAATTAAATCAAGAAAAAACGATTATTGAATGCGAAAGCATAATACAAAAACTAGGAAATGAAAATGATAAAAAAGGATAAGGTGGGAAGTAGGGAATGTAGTAGATAAAATATTTAAGAAAAGTTTGTATAATTAAAAAAATGAACAAAAAATCAAATCAACTGTAACTAAACTAAAGAATAAAATAAAGAAGAATGATATTATAGTTACGAAGGCGGACAAAGGAAATACAATGGTACTACTGAGAAAGGACGAATACATAAAGAAAACGGAAGAATTTATAAGGGAAGGGCCATACGAGGAAATAAAGTATGATTATACAAGTAAGTACCAGTCAAGGATAAAACAAATGATGGAAAAGATAACATTTATAGAAGAAAATAAGAAAAAGTATTTATTTTAAAGTAATCCAACAGCACCAACTTTTAAAAGTCAGGTTAAGATACATAAAGAAGGAAAACCAATTAGACCGATTGTTTCTTTTATTAATGCACCTATTTATAAATTATCAAAGGAAGTTAGCAGAGTACTGAAAGAGAAATATGAATTTGGGACAAAATACAACATAGAGAATAATGTAAAATTGATAGAAAAATTAGAAAATATTAGGATTAATGTAAATACAAAATTGATATCACTGGATGTTAAGGACATGTTTACCAATATCACAGTAAATAAAGTTATTAAGTTAATAAACGATAATAATATGGGAGAATACAGGTATAAAAAGCAGTTGATGAAAGTAATTAAAGAATGTGTAAATCAGAACTATTTTAGGTTTAATAACAAGTTTTATATACAGAAAAAAGGTTTACCTATGGGGTCTTCATTATCCTCTATTCTTGCTGAAATATACATGAATGATTTTGAAAAGCAATTAATAACTTCCACTAAGTATAAAAACAATATAAAATTATGGTCTAGATACGTTGATGATGTATTAGTAATTTGGGAAGGAAGCATAGAAGAAGTGCATGAGTTTATAAATGAGGTAAATAATAAGGATAAAAACTTACAATTTAAAGAAGAGATAGGAGGTAAGAAAATAAATTACTTAGATTTAAACATAGAAATTAAATGTAATGAGAAACTACAGTTTGGGATATTTAGGAAAGAGTCGTATTCTGATATAATTATACCAAGAGAGTCTTACCAACCATATAGATATAAAATGGCGGCAATCAATTCATTTTGTTACAGAGCTCAGAAGTGTTTAAAAGAGACCGAATCAAAAGATAGGGAGTTAAGAACGATAAAGGGAATTGTAAGGAATAATAATTATAACACCAACATAGTGGATAAAGTTATGAAAAGGGTTAACATACAAAAAGATAAAATAGAACCAGAACAAAAGAATTATGCAGGGTCATTGACATACATAGGTTCACATACTAGAAAAATTATAAAATGTTTTAATAAATATGGAGTAGATATAGCTATTAAAAAATGTGAAACGGTATTTGATAAGATAAGGAATAAGAATATAGAAAAAATTCCAGTATTACAGAAAAGCGGAATTTATAAATTAAAATGTAAAGACTGCAACAAGGTGTACCTAGGAGGGACAGGACGAAAATTCGTATGCAGGTTGTCTGACCACAAACGTGGAGAAGGTAATAGAACAACCAATTCGTTATATGCAAGAAATTTCATAGAAGACAACCATAAGTTTGTTAATCCTTTGGAAGGATACGAAAATGAAAAAGTAGTGAATAACACAGTTGAAAGGAAGCTTAGAGAGGAGTTAGAAATATTGAAAGAAAGAGAAAAAGGGTTAGAAAGTTTAATTAATATTAAAATTAAATTTGATAATGAAGAAATATTTTATAACATGATTAAGAAGTAAATGATAGAGGACAGATAGATAAGATTAAGAATTATGTTGCATAGTACTAATTGGATGTTTTAAAATAAGGGTGTATGACTGACCCACGTGTGTGGAGAGGAAGAGGGTAGTTTAAAGGATGCACACACACACACACACACACAACACTGAAACGCAAGGAATTTGCTAGAAAAAATATGTAACTCTACAGATGGTGGGACAGGGTTTAGGGGGTGGGGAAGAGTCATTTATATTATTGCTTGTTGTGTGTGAGCAGGGTGGGGAGAGGGGTGAAGAGGTTGTTTCCACATATTCCCTGTCTATTCCAATCTGACGATGGGCTGTGAAGCTTGAAAGCGCTAATTGGGATAATTTTTATGTAGTGGTGTGCAACTGTGATCATTCTGATTGTGATATCAACCACTAACACAAATTTCTTCATTAAACGTCTGATAAGATGTGCAATAGACTACAGGTAATGGACAACAACAATGAGGTAATAAACGACAACAATAAGGTAAGTAAAGTATTTAAATATCTTAAGTTAAAAGTTAAATTGAAGAGGTTTTTAAGTAAAATATGGTTTAATAAACAATGTCGTGATAATAATTTCATCCCAAAGTACGCTCAAGTTAAAATTAAAAATAAGAACAGTGTAGCCAAAAAAGTAAAAGAACAAAGCGAGAAGTTGTGGATAAAACTGGAAATAAGGTCACTCTACGGCTTAATCAATAGATATAATAGGGAATTATATGACAGACACATAGAATTATTAAGAATATACTCGTATGTAGAGTTAGAAGAAATATTATATAATTTTGGTTTGGGGTACGTAGAAAAGAAATTAGAAAAAAAAAGGTAGATAAGTTAAATAAATTAATAAGGAAGAACGAAGTGAAAAAGGAACACCTCTCTAAGAATAACTATGAAAAAAGAGTAATAAACCTTACAGAGGTAAATTTCAATACAGAAGAAAAATAAATGTTAGCAAAAGGCTTAAAATACGCACCGCCACCAGAATTAAATCAAGAAAAAACGATTATTGAATGCGAAAGCATAATACAAAACTAGGAAATGAAAATGATAAAAAAAGGATAAGGTGGGAAGTAGGGAATGTAGTAGATAAAATATTTAAGAAAAGTTTGTATAATTCAAAAAATGAACAAAAAATCAAATCAACTGTAACTAAACTAAAGAATAAAATAAAGAAGAATGATATTATAGTTACGAAGGCGGACAAAGGAAATACAATGGTACTACTGAGAAAGGACGAATACATAAAGAAAACGGAAGAATTTATAAGGGAAGGGCCATACGAGGAAATAAAGTATGATTATACAAGTAAGTACCAGTCAAGGATAAAACAAATGATGGAAAAGATAACATTTATAGAAGAAAATAAGAAAAAGTATTTATTGGAAAGTAATCCAACAGCACCAACTTTTAAAAGTCAGGTTAAGATACATAAAGAAGGAAAACCAATTAGACCGATTGTTTCTTTTATTAATGCACCTATTTATAAATTATCAAAGGAAGTTAGCAGAGTACTGAAAGAGAAATATGAATTTGGGACAAAATACAACATAGAGAATAATGTAAAATTGATAGAAAAATTAGAAAATATTAGGATTAATGTAAATACAAAATTGATATCACTGGATGTTAAGGACATGTTTACCAATATCAGAGTAAATAAAGTTATTAAGTTAATAAACGATAATAATATGGGAGAATACAGGTATAAAAAGCAGTTGATGAAAGTAATTAAAGAATGTGTAAATCAGAACTATTTTAGGTTTAATAACAAGTTTTATATACAGAAAAAAGGTTTACCTATGGGGTCTTCATTATCCTCTATTCTTGCTGAAATATACATGAATGATTTTGAAAAGCAATTAATAACTTCCACTAAGTATAAAAACAATATAAAATTATGGTCTAGATACGTTGATGATGTATTAGTAATTTGGGAAGGAAGCATAGAAGAAGTGCATGAGTTTATAAATGAGGTAAATAATAAGGATAAAAACTTACAATTTAAAGAAGAGATAGGAGGTAAGAAAATAAATTACTTAGATTTAAACATAGAAATTAAATGTAATGAGAAACTACAGTTTGGGATATTTAGGAAAGAGTCGTATTCTGATATAATTATACCAAGAGAGTCTTACCACCCATATAGATATAAAATGGCGGCAATCAATTCATTTTGTTACAGAGCTCAGAAGTGTTTAAAAGAGACCGAATCAAAAGATAGGGAGTTAAGAACGATAAAGGGAATTGTAAGGAATAATAATTATAACACCAACATAGTGGATAAAGTTATGAAAAGGGTTAACGTACAAAAAGATAAAATAGAACCAGAACAAAAGAATTATGCAGGGTCATTGACATACATAGGTTCACATACTAGAAAAATTATAAAATGTTTTAATAAATATGGAGTAGATATAGCTATTAAAAAATGTGAAACGGTATTTGATAAGATAAGGAATAAGAATATAGAAAAAATTCCAGTATTACAGAAAAGCGGAATTTATAAATTAAAATGTAAAGACTGCAACAAGGTGTACCTAGGAGGGACAGGACGAAAATTCGTATGCAGGTTGTCTGACCACAAACGTGGAGAAGGTAATAGAACAACCAATTCGTTATATGCAAGACATTTCATAGAAGACAACCATAAGTTTGTTAATCCTTTGGAAGAATACGAAAATGTAAAAGTAGTGAATAACACAGTTGAAAGGAAGCTTAGAGAGGAGTTAGAAATATTGAAAGAAAGAGAAAAAGGGTTAGAAAATTTAATTAATATTAAAATTAAATTTGATAATGAAGAAATATTTTATAACATGATTAAGAAGTAAATGATAGAGGACAGATAGATAAGATTAAGAATTATGTTGCATAGTACTAATTGGATGTTTTAAAATAAGGGTGTATGACTGACCCACGTGTGTGGAGAGGAAGAGGGTAGTTTAAAGGATGCACACACACACACACACACACACACACACACACACACACACACACACACACACACACACACACACACACACACACACACACAACACTGAAACACAAGGAATTTGCTAGAAAAAATATGTAACCCTACAGATGTTGTGACAGGGTTTAGGGGGTGGGGAAGGGTCATTTATATTATAGCTTGTTGTGTGTGAGCAGGGTGGGGAGAGGGGTGAAGGGTTTGTTTCCACATATTTCCAGTCTATTCCAATCTGACGATGGGCTGTGAAGCTTGAAAGCGCTAATTGGGATAATTTTTATATAGTGGTGCGCAACTGTGATCATTCTGATTGTGATATCAACCACTAACACAAATTTCTTCATTAAACGTCTGTTAAGATGTGCAATCGACTACAGGTAATGGACAACAACAATGAGGTAATAAACGACAACAATAAGGTAAGTAAAGTATTTAAATATCTTAAGTTAAAAGTTAAATTGAAGAGGGTTTTAAGTAAAATATGGTTTAATAAACCATGTCGTGATAATAATGTCATCCCAAAGTTCGCTCAAGTTAAAATTAAAAATAAGAACAGTGTAGATAAAAGTAAAAGAACACAGCGAGAAGTTGTGGATAAAACTGGAAATAAGGTCACTCTACGGCTTATTCAATAGATATAATAGGGAATTATATGACAGACACATAGAATTGTTAAGAATATACTCGTATGTAGAGTTAGAAGGAATATTATATAATTTTGGTTTGGGGTACGTAGAAAAGAAATTGGTAAAGGAAAATAAAAAAATGGTAGATAAGTTAAATAAATTAATAATGAAGAACGAAGTAAAAAAGGAACACCTCTCTAAGAATAACTATGAAAAAAGAGTAATAAACCTTACAGAGGTAAATTTCAATACAGAAGAAAAAGAAATGTTAGCAAAAGGCTTAAAATACGCAGCGCCACCAGAATTAAATCAAGAAAAAACAATTATTGAATGCGAAAGCATAATACAAAAACTAGGAAATGAAAATGATAAAAAAAGAATAAGGTGGGAAGTAGGGAATATAGTAGATAAAATATTTAAGAAAAGTTTGTATAATTCAAAAAATGAACAAAAAATTAAATCAACTGTAACTAAACTAAAGAATAAAATAAAGAAGAATGATATTATAGTTACGAAGGCGGACAAAGGAAATACAATGGTACTACTGAGAAAGGACGAATACATAAAGAAAACGGAAGAATTTATAAGGGAAGGACCATACGAGGAAATAAAGTATGATTATACAAGTAAGTACCAGTCAAAGATAAAACAAATGATGAAACAGATAACATTTATAGAAGAAAATAAGAAAAAGTATTATTGGAAAGTAATCCAACAGCACAAACTTTTAAAAGTCAGGTTAAGATGCACAAAGGAGGAAAACTAATTAGACCGATTGTTTCTTTTATTAATGCACCAACTTATAAATTATCAAAGGAAGTTAGCAGAGTACTGAAAGGGAAATATGAATTTGGGACAAAATACAACATAGAGAATAATGTGAAATTGATAGAAAAATTAGACAATATTAGGATTAATGTAAATACAAAATTGATATCACTGGATGTTAAGGACATGTTTAGCAATATCACAGTAAATAAAGTTATTAAGTTAATAAACGATAATAATATGGGAGAATACAGGTATAAAAAGCAGTTGATGAAAGTAATTAAAGAATGTGTAAATCAGAACTATTTTAGGTTAATAACAAGTTTTATATACAGAAAAAAGGTTTACCTATGGGGTTTTCATTATCCCCTATTCTTGCTGAAATATACATGAATGATTTTGAAAAGCAATTAATAACTTCCACTAAGTATAAAAACAATATAAAATTATGGTCTAGATACGTTGATGATGTATTAGTAATTTGGTAAGGAAGCATAGAAGAAGTGCATGAGTTTATAAATGAGGTAAATAATAAGGATAAAAACTTACAATTTAAAGAAGAGATAGGAGGTAAGAAAATAAATTACTTAGATTCAAACATAGAAATTAAATGTAATGAGAAACTACAGTTTGGGATATTTAGGAAAGGGTCGTATTCTTATATAATTATACCAAGAGAGTCTTACCACCCATATAGATATAAAATGGCGGCAATCAATTCATTTTGTTACAGAGCTCAGAAGTGTTTAAAAGAGACCGAATCAAAAGATAGGGAGTTAAGAACGATAAAGGGAATTGTAAGGAATAATAATTATAACACCAACATAGTGGATAAAGTTATGAAAAGGGTTAACATACAAAAAGATAAAATAGAACCAGAACAAAAGAATTATGCAGGGTCATTGACATACATAGGTTCACATACTAGAAAAATTATAAAATGTTTTAATAAATATGGAGTAGATATAGCTATTAAAAAATGTGAAACGGTATTTGATAAGATAAGGAATAAGAATACAGAAAAAATTCCAGTATTACAGAAAAGCGGAATTTATAAATTAAAATGTAAAGACTGCAACAAGGTATACCTAGGAGAGACAGGTCGAAAATTCGTATGCAGGTTGTCTGACCACAAACGTGGAGAAGGTAATAGAACAACCAATTCGTTATATGCAAAACATTTCATAGAAGACAACCATAAGTTTGTTAATCCTTTGAAAGAATACGAAATTGTAAAAGTAGTGAATAACACAGTTGAAAGGAAGCTTAGAGAGGAGTTAGAAATATTGAAAGAAAGAGAAAAAGTGTTAGACAATTTAATTAATATTAAAATTAAATTTGATAATGAAGAAATATTTTATAACATGATTAAGAAGTAAATGATAGAGGACAGATAGATAAGATTAAGAATTATGTTGCATAGTACTAATTGGATGCTTTAAAATAAGGGTGTACGACTGACCCACGTGTGTGGAGAGGAAGAGGGTAGTTTAAAGGATGCACACACACACACGCACACACACACACACACACACACAACACTGAAACGCAAGGAATTTGCTAGAAAAAATATGTAACTCTACAGATGGTGGGACAGGGTTTAGGGGGTGGGGAAGAGTCATTTATATTATTGCTTGTTGTGTGTGAGCAGGGTGGGGAGAGGGGTGAATGGGTTGTTTCCACATATTCCCTGTCTATTCCAATCTGACGATGGGCTGTGAAGCTTGAAAGCGCTAATTGGGATAATTTTTATGTAGTGGTGTGCAACTGTGATCATTCTGATTGTGATATCAACCACTAACACAAATTTCTTCATTAAACGTCTGTTAAGATGTGCAATCGACTACAGGTAATGGACAACAACAATGAGGTAATAAACGACAACAATAAGGTAAGTGAAGTATTTAAATATCTTAAGTTAAAAGTTAAATTGAAGAGGGTTTTAAGTAAAATATGGTTTAATCAACAATGTCGTGATAATAATGTCATCCCAAAGTACGCTCAAGTTAAAATTAAAAATAAGAACAGTGTAGCCAAAAAAGTAAAAGAACAAAGCGAGAAGTTGTGGATAAAACTGGAAATAAGGTCACTCTACGGCTTAATCAATAGATATAATAGGGAATTATATGACAGACACATAGAATTGTTAAGAATATACTCGTATGTAAAGTTAGAAGAAATATTATATAATTTAGGTTTGGGGTACGTAGAAAAGAAATTAGAAAAAAAAGGTAAATAAGTTAAATAAATTAATAAAGAAGAACGAAGTGAAAAAGGAACACCTCTCTAAGAATAACTATGAAAAAAGAGTAATAAACCTTACAGAGGTAAATTTCAATACAGAAGAAAAATAAATGTTAGCAAAAGGCTTAAAATACGCACCGCCTCCAGAATTAAATCAAGAAAAAACGATTATTGAATGCGAAAGAATAATACAAAAACTAGGAAATGAAAATGATAAAAAAAGGATAAGGTGGGAAGTAGGGAATGTAGTAGATAAAATATTTAAGAAAAGTTTGTTTAATTCAAAAAATGAACAAAAAATCAAATCAACTGTAACTAAACTAAAGAATAAAATAAAGAAGAATGATATTATAGTTACGAAGGCGGACAAAGGAAATACAATGGTACTACTGAGAAAGGACGAATACATAAAGAAAACGGAAGAATTTATAAGGGAAGGGCCATACGAGGAAATAAAGTACGATTATACAAGTAAGTACCAGTCAAGGAAAAACAAATGATGGAAAAGATAACATTTATAGAAGAAAATAAGAAAAAGTATTATTGGAAAGTAATCCAACAGCACCAACTTTTAAAAGTCAGGTTAAGATGCACAAAGGAGGAAAACTAATTAGACCGATTGTTTCTTTTATTAATGCACCAACTTATAAATTATCAAAGGAAGTTAGCAGAGTACTGAAAGGGAAATATGAATTTGGGACAAAATACAACATAGAGAATAATGTGAAATTGATAGAAAAATTAGACAATATTAGGATTAATGTAAATACAAAATTGATATCACTGGATGTTAAGGACATGTTTAGCAATATCACAGTAAATAAAGTTATTAAGTTAATAAACGATAATAATATGGGAGAATACAGGTATAAAAAGCAGTTGATGAAAGTAATTAAAGAATGTGTAAATCAGAACTATTTTAGGTTAATAACAAGTTTTATATACAGAAAAAAGGTTTACCTATGGGGTTTTCATTATCCCCTACTCTTGCTGAAATATACATGAATGATTTTGAAAAGCAATTAATAACTTCCACTAAGTATAAAAACAATATAAAATTATGGTCTAGATACGTTGATGATGTATTAGTAATTTGGTAAGGAAGCATAGAAGAAGTGCATGAGTTTATAAATGAGGTAAATAATAAGGATAAAAACTTACAATTTAAAGAAGAGATAGGAGGTAAGAAAATAAATTACTTAGATTCAAACATAGAAATTAAATGTAATGAGAAACTACAGTTTGGGATATTTAGGAAAGGGTCGTATTCTTATATAATTATACCAAGAGAGTCTTACCACCCATATAGATATAAAATGGCGGCAATCAATTCATTTTGTTACAGAGCTCAGAAGTGTTTAAAAGAGACCGAATCAAAAGATAGGGAGTTAAGAACGATAAAGGGAATTGTAAGGAATAATAATTATAACACCAACATAGTGGATAAAGTTATGAAAAGGGTTAACATACAAAAAGATAAAATAGAACCAGAACAAAAGAATTATGCAGGGTCATTGACATACATAGGTTCACATACTAGAAAAATTATAAAATGTTTTAATAAATATGGAGTAGATATAGCTATTAAAAAATGTGAAACGGTATTTGATAAGATAAGGAATAAGAATACAGAAAAAATTCCAGTATTACAGAAAAGCGGAATTTATAAATTAAAATGTAAAGACTGCAACAAGGTATACCTAGGAGAGACAGGTCGAAAATTCGTATGCAGGTTGTCTGACCACAAACGTGGAGAAGGTAATAGAACAACCAATTCGTTATATGCAAAACATTTCATAGAAGACAACCATAAGTTTGTTAATCCTTTGAAAGAATACGAAATTGTAAAAGTAGTGAATAACACAGTTGAAAGGAAGCTTAGAGAGGAGTTAGAAATATTGAAAGAAAGAGAAAAAGTGTTAGACAATTTAATTAATATTAAAATTAAATTTGATAATGAAGAAATATTTTATAACATGATTAAGAAGTAAATGATAGAGGACAGATAGATAAGATTAAGAATTATGTTGCATAGTACTAATTGGATGCTTTAAAATAAGGGTGTACGACTGACCCACGTGTGTGGAGAGGAAGAGGGTAGTTTAAAGGATGCACACACACACACGCACACACACACACACACACACACACACACACACAACACTGAAACGCAAGGAATTTGCTAGAAAAAATATGTAACTCTACAGATGGTGGGACAGGGTTTAGGGGGTGGGGAAGAGTCATTTATATTATTGCTTGTTGTGTGTGAGCAGGGTGGGGAGAGGGGTGAATGGGTTGTTTCCACATATTCCCTGTCTATTCCAATCTGACGATGGGCTGTGAAGCTTGAAAGCGCTAATTGGGATAATTTTTATGTAGTGGTGTGCAACTGTGATCATTCTGATTGTGATATCAACCACTAACACAAATTTCTTCATTAAACGTCTGTTAAGATGTGCAATCGACTACAGGTAATGGACAACAACAATGAGGTAATAAACGACAACAATAAGGTAAGTGAAGTATTTAAATATCTTAAGTTAAAAGTTAAATTGAAGAGGGTTTTAAGTAAAATATGGTTTAATCAACAAGGTCGTGATAATAATGTCATCCCAAAGTACGCTCAAGTTAAAATTAAAAATAAGAACAGTGTAGCCAAAAAAGTAAAAGAACAAAGCGAGAAGTTGTGGATAAAACTGGAAATAAGGTCACTCTACGGCTTAATCAATAGATATAATAGGGAATTATATGACAGACACATAGAATTGTTAAGAATATACTCGTATGTAAAGTTAGAAGAAATATTATATAATTTAGGTTTGGGGTACGTAGAAAAGAAATTAGAAAAAAAAGGTAAATAAGTTAAATAAATTAATAAAGAAGAACGAAGTGAAAAAGGAACACCTCTCTAAGAATAACTATGAAAAAAGAGTAATAAACCTTACAGAGGTAAATTTCAATACAGAAGAAAAATAAATGTTAGCAAAAGGCTTAAAATACGCACCGCCTCCAGAATTAAATCAAGAAAAAACGATTATTGAATGCGAAAGAATAATACAAAAACTAGGAAATGAAAATGATAAAAAAAGGATAAGGTGGGAAGTAGGGAATGTAGTAGATAAAATATTTAAGAAAAGTTTGTTTAATTCAAAAAATGAACAAAAAATCAAATCAACTGTAACTAAACTAAAGAATAAAATAAAGAAGAATGATATTATAGTTACGAAGGCGGACAAAGGAAATACAATGGTACTACTGAGAAAGGACGAATACATAAAGAAAACGGAAGAATTTATAAGGGAAGGGCCATACGAGGAAATAAAGTACGATTATACAAGTAAGTACCAGTCAAGGATAAAACAAATGATGGAAAAGATAACATTTATAGAAGAAAATAAGAAAAAGTATTTATTGGAAAGTAATCCAACAGCACCAACTTTTAAAAGTCAGGTTAAGATACATAAAGAAGGAAAACCAATTAGACCGATTCTTTCTTTTATTAATGCACCTATTTATAAATTATCAAAGGAAGTTAGCAGAGTACTGAAAGAGAAATATGAATTTGGGACAAAATACAACATAGAGAATAATGTAAAATTGATAGAAAAATTAGAAAATATTAGGATTAATGTAAATACAAAATTGATATCACTGGATGTTAAGGACATGTTTACCAATATCACAGTAAATAAAGTTATTAAGTTAATATACGATAATAATATGGGAGAATACAGGTATAAAAAGCAGTTGATGAAAGTAATTAAAGAATGTGTAAATCAGAACTATTTTAGGTTTAATAACAAGTTTTATATACAGATAAAAGGTTTACCTATGGGGTCTTCATTATCCTCTATTCTTGCTGAAATATACATGAATGATTTTGAAAAGCAATTAATAACTTCCACTAAGTATGAAAACAATATAAAATTATGGTCTAGATACGTCGATGATGTATTAGTAATTTGGGAAGGTAGCATAGAAGAAGTGCATGAGTTTATAAATGAGGTAAATAATAAGGATAAAAACTTACAATTTAAAGAAGAGATAGGAGGTAAGAAAATAAATTACTTAGATTTAAACATAGAAATTAAATGTAATGAGAAACTACAGTTTGGGATATTTAGGAAAGAGTCGTATTCTGATATAATTATACCAAGAGAGTCTTACCACCCATATAGATATAAAATGGCGGCAATCAATTCATTTTGTTACAGAGCTCAGAAGTGTTTAAAAGAGACCGAATCAAAAGATAGGGAGTTAAGAACGATAAAGGGAATTGTAAGGAATAATAATTATAACACCAACATAGTGGATAAAGTTATGAAAAGGGTTAACATACAAAAAGATAAAATAGAACCAGAACAAAAGAATTATGCAGGGTCATTGACATACATAGGTTCACATACTAGAAAAATTATAAAATGTTTTAATAAATATGGAGTAGATATAGCTATTAAAAAATGTGAAACGGTATTTGATAAGATAAGGAATAAGAATATAGAAAAAATTCCAGTATTACAGAAAAGCGGAATTTATAAATTAAAATGTAAAGACTGCAACAAGGTGTACCTAGGAGGGACAGGACGAAAATTCGTATGCAGGTTGTCTGACCACAAACGTGGAGAAGGCAATAGAACAACCAATTCGTTATATGCAAGACATTTCATAGAAGACAACCATAAGTTTGTTAATCCTTTGGAAGAATACGAAAATGTAAAAGTAGTGAATAACACAGTTGAAAGGAAGCTTAGAGAGGAGTTAGAAATATTGAAAGAAAGAGAAAAAAGGTTAGAAAATTTAATTAATATTAAAATTAAATTTGATAATGAAGAAATATTTTATAACATGATTAAGAAGTAAATGATAGAGGACAGATAGATAAGATTAAGAATTATGTTGCATAGTACTAATTGGATGTTTTAAAATAAGGGTGTATGACTGACCCACGTGTGTGGAGAGGAAGAGGGTAGTTTAAAGGATGCACACACACACACACACACACACACACACACACACACACACACACACACACACACACACACACACACACACACACACACACACACACACAACACTGAAACACAAGGAATTTGCTAGAAAAAATATGTAACTCTACAGATGGTGGGACAGGGTTTAGGTGGTGGGGAAGGGTCATTTATATTATAGCTTGTTGTGTGTGAGCAGGGTGGGGAGAGGGGGAAGGGGTTGTTTCCACATATTTCCTGTCTATTCCAATCTGACGATTGGCTGTGAAGCTTGAAGGCGCTAATTGGGATAATTTTTATATAGTGGTGCGCAACTGTGATCATTCTGATTGTGATATCAACCACTAACACAAATTTCTTCATTAAACGTCTGTTAAGATGTGCAATCGACTACAGGTAATGGACAACAACAATGAGGTAATAAACGACAACAATAAGGTAAGTGAAGTATTTAAATATCTTAAGTTAAAAGTTAAATTGAAGAGGGTTTTAAGTAAAATATGGTTTAATAAACAATGTCGTGATAATAATGTCATCCCAAAGTACGCTCAAGTTAAAATTAAAAATAAGAACAGTGTAGATAAAAGTAAAAGAACAAAGCGAGAAGTTGTGGATAAAACTGGAAATAAGGTCACTCTACGGCTTATTCAATAGATATAATAGGGAATTATATGACAGACACATAGAATTGTTAAGAATATACTCGTATGTAGAGTTAGAAGAAATATTATATAATTTTGGTTTGGGGTACGTAGAAAAGAAATTTGTAAAGAAAAAAAAAATGGTAGGTAAGTTAAATAAATTAATAATGAAGAACGAAGTAAAAAAGGAACACCTCTCTAAGAATAACTATGAAAAAAGAGTAATAAACCTTACAGAGGTAAATTTCAATACAGAAGAAAAAGAAATGTTAGCAAAAGGCTTAAAATACGCAGCGCCACCAGAATTAAATCAAGAAAAAACGATTATTGAATGCGAAAGCATAATACAAAAACTAGGAAATGAAAATGATAAAAAAAGAATAAGGTGGAAAGTAGGGAATATAGTAGATAAAATATTTAAGAAAAGTTTGTATAATTCAAAAAATGAACAGAAAATCAAATCAACTGTAACTAAACTAAAGAATAAAATAAAGAAGAATGATATTATAGTTACGAAGGCGGACAAAGGAAATACAATGGTACTACTGAGAAAGGACGAATACATAAAGAAAACGGAAGAATTTATAAGGGAAGGACCATACGAGGAAATAAAGTATGATTATACAAGTAAGTACCAGTCAAGGATAAAACAAATGATGAAACACATAACATTTATAGAAGAAAATAAGAAAAAGTATTTATTGGAAAGTAATCCAACAGCACAAACTTTTAAAAGTCAGGTTAAGATGCATAAAGGAGAAAAACTAATTAGACCGATTGTTTCTTTTATTAATGCACCAATTTATAAATTATCAAAGGAAGTTAGCAGAGTACTGAAAGAGAAATATGAATTTGGGACAAAATACAACATAGAGAATAATGTAAAATTGATAGAAAAATTAGAAAATATTAGGATTAATGTAAATACAAAATTGATATCACTGGATGTTAAGGACATGTTTAGCAATATCACAGTAAATAAAGTTATTAAGTTAATAAACGATAATAATATGGGAGAATACAGGTATAAAAAGCAGTTGATGAAAGTAATTAAAGAATGTGTAAATCAGAACTATTTTAGGTTAATAACAAGTTTTATATACAGAAAAAAGGTTTACCTATGGGGTTTTCATTATCCCCTATTCTTGCTGACATATACATGAATGATTTTGAAAAGCAATTAATAACTTCCACTAAGTATAAAAACAATATAAAATTATGGTCTAGATACGTTGATGATGTATTAGTAATTTGGGAAGGAAGCATAGAAGAAGTGCATGAGTTTATAAACGAGGTAAATAATAAGGATAAAAACTTACAATTTGAAGAAGAGATAGGAGGTAAGAAAATAAATTACTTAGATTTAAACATAGAAATTAAATGTAATGAGAAACTACAGTTTGGGATATTTAGGAAAGAGTCGTATTCTGATATAATTATACCAAGAGAGTCTTAGCACCCATATAGATATAAAATGGCGGCAATCAATTCATTTTGTTACAGAGCTCAGAAGTGTTTAAAAGAGACCGAATCAAAAGATAGGGAGTTAAGAACGATAAAGGGAATTGTAAGGAATAATAATTATAACACCAACATAGTGGATAAAGTTATGAAAAGGGTTAACATACAAAAAGATAAAATAGAACCAGAACAAAAGAATTATGCAGTGTCATTGACATACATAGGTTCACATACTAGAAAAATTATAAAATGTTTTAATAAATATGGAGTAGATATAGCTATTAAAAAATGTGAAACGGTATTTGATAAGATAAGGAATAAGAATATAGAAAAAATTCCAGTATTACAGAAAAGCGGAATTTATAAATTAAAATGTAAAGACTGCAACAAGGTGTACCTAGGAGGGACAGGACGAAAATTCGTATGCAGGTTGTCTGACCACAAACGTGGAGAAGGTAATAGAACAACCAATTCGTTATATGCAAGACATTTCATAGAAGACAACCATAAGTTTGTTAATCCTTTGGAAGAATACGAAAATGTAAAAGTAGTGAATAACACAGTTGAAAGGAAGCTTAGAGAGGAGTTAGAAATATTGAAAGAAAGAGAAAAAGGGTTAGAAAATTTAATTAATATTAAAATTAAATTTGATAATGAAGAAATATTTTATAACATGATTAAGAAGTAAATGATAGAGGACAGATAGATAAGATTAAGAATTATGTTGCATAGTACTAATTGGATGTTTTAAAATAAGGGTGTATGACTGACCCACGTGTGTGGAGAGGAAGAGGGTAGTTTAAAGGATGCACACACACACACACACACACACACACACACACACACACACACACACACACACACACACACACACACACACACACACACACACACACACACACACACAACACTGAAACACAAGGAATTTGCTAGAAAAAATATGTAACTCTACAGTGGTGGGACAGGGTTTAAGGGGTGGGGAAGGGTCATTTATATTATAGCTTGTTGTGTGTGAGCAGGGTGGGGAGAGGGGTGAAGGGGTTGTTTCCACATATTTCCTGTCTATTCCAATCTGACGATGGGCTGTGAAGCTTGAAAGCGCTAATTGGGATAATTTTTATATAGTGGTGCGCAACTGTGATCATTCTGATTGTGATATCAACCACTAACACAAATTTCTTCATTAAACGTCTGTTAAGATGTGCAATCGACTACAGGTAATGGACAACAACAATGAGGTAATAAACGACAACAATAAGGTAAGTAAAGTATTTAAATATCTTAAGTTAAAAGTTAAATTGAAGAGGGTTTTAAGTAAAATATGGTTTAATAAACAATGTCGTGATAATAATGTCATCCCAAAGTACGCTCAAGTTAAAATTAAAAATAAGAACAGTATAGAAAAACAAGTATTGGGTGTAAGTAATGTGTATGTGTTGTAATCTGTCGGGCGTTACCTCCGCGCACTTTCGTTACTTACTCTGTTGACTGGATCCTCTGCAGTGATGTAGTCCTGTAATACAACTTAAAACTATGCTTTTGTGGGCGCCACTTGGAAACGTTTGTTCCAAGAAAAAAATTAAATGTGATTGATAAAATTTTTAAATCTATGAAAAAATTTAAACAAGTCAGTTTAGCTTTGAAAAATCAGTTAAGTTTAATGATCTTTTAAAAACAACAAACAAATCGTCTGAAGGACTATCATTCATAAAAATTATAAAATTGCAGAGAAACAAATTTTACAAGTTATTATTATTGACAATTTTTATATGTCCAATCAAGTATCGGCTAGTATTTCAGATTCTGACTCAGTTGACAAGCATGAGTTTAATATATGAAAAAACTTTAATCTCAGGACGTGACTCCTCTGAACTACCAAGACATATCAATTAGATGCCTTACAAGAAAAAAAACTAAGTGATTTGAAGGTGTATGTGTGGCGTGTAAAGTACAACTGTTTGATAATTGTAACCAGGTAACAATGATTTTAATTTTGGTAAACTCACGTTCCAATGGTCGTTTATTCTCTCACTGGACACTTCCTTCGGGTAGCTTCTCGATCTCGCCTCTTCGGGTGTACACTGAATCTATTTAAAGTCAATTTTTTCGATCGTTACTTTTTCCGCACTTTTTGTCAAAACGTTTGGCAGTAAAATCTCGTTCAAACGCCGCCACTACGAATCATCTGTTTAGCGTTGATTCAGAAATCTGCCACCGCAGCGCTGATACCCATGCAGTTTTGAGGAAGGCTCGGTGTATTGTTTGTTTACGTTCGGGGGAATTATTTGTCACGTTAGTCAGTCAATGCGAACACAGCAGAATTCGTTCTCTATTAAATGTTGGGACCCTCCTGGGCCGTCGACGTTCTGGCTGCGTGCTTTCTATTAGAATTTGCCGTATCGCTGCTCTATTTCAGCGATATTTTTTTTTGGCGTATACTCTCGTTGAGGTTAAGTCAGTCGGGTATGTCTATGTACGGGAAAAGCCTTCCTGCCGTGTCTTGTCGATTTCTCGCCTCTCGGTTTCGCCTTAGCTGCGTTGATCAGTGTTGTGTGAGATGCATCATTTCTGGAGTTCAATCTTCAAGTGTTTTTTCGGTCAAATTTTGTCTCGCTTTTATACTAAATCGGGCTGACTGTTTTCGTCGACTTCCGGTATATTTGTGTAAAATTCTTTCTAGATTGTTCGAGAATAAACGAAATGGAATGTCATAGAACAATTTTCACTTACGTAGAAGCTTTTAGAACGAATTTCTTATTCTTCATACAATGGATATTTCAAAATTTACACTGGTATTTATCAAACAGTTTCACATTAGTACTTACAATTTGTATGCCATTAATGTATTTAAATTCCTTGTTTTTAACTGAATCTAGCGATACTAAATATGATTGGTATCTAATTAACTTAAGTCTAAAAAACATTACAATTTACAACCCTCACCTTGAGTTGTAGTCATTAAAAACTCAATATTATTAATAAAAATTGTTGTGGAGTTATAAAGTTCCCTTCACAAGCTGGACATCTACTACTACTACTCTCCTACAACAAAATAAACAAATTTTAACATCAATAAAACACAAATAAATACAATTTTATATGGCCTCTGCTCATGGCCTAGGTTCTTGTCAGTTTTCTAATACAATGATTAGTCTTTTTCCTTAATATATGTATTATTTCACCACTATACACACAGAGTTTATTATTTTGTCTATCTTTTGTGATACCTGGTTACTTTGTACATATTTTATATTTATCACAAGATGACATAGCATCATTGATTGTCTTGAGATGTCATTTTTTTATGGTGTGACAAATCTCACTCTAAATAGTTAAATTCTTTTAGAATTGATTTTACTTTCAACTGAGTTTATTTCTTATTAAGGTATTTTGATGTATTGTACCTTTCTACCTTATTTTTGTTAGTATTATGTAAGTATTTTAGCCAGATATGATTCTTTTGTACTGGATAATTGGCTTCAGCCATACATGGTATTAGTAAATATTTTGCTGACTTGACTATTACAATGTTAAAGTTGGTCAGGTATATTAGTATAGTTGCTCCATATCATATTACAGCTTTCTAATACAGTTTGGTTGCATTTTGGCAACATTAAATTCATAAATTATACAATATTAGATGCCTGTTACATGTTTTTAGTTAACACTGTTTTTGGCTATTTTGGCTGCTTTTTATTCATTTGACAGCTTCCTTTATTTAAGATAAATTGTTCACTATTGTTTGCTTGACAATTACATATAGCTTTATTTTAATCTGATAATAATTAATTTTTTCATGAAATATTGGTGTATGGTCTCAAATCCAACACATTAATATTTTTTTGTCATAACAAATATATCATTTTTATTTTAACTTAAACTCTTTCTAATAATGTATTTAAGTCATTTAATACATTTTTTTTATTTACATCACATAATATAATGATGGATCTTGTCCATTTATTCACAAAAAATAGTTTTTAATACTATATTCATAGTTATAACACTTAATAATTATTGACTTTATTCTGGTGGATTCTGACATTATGGTGTCTTATGGTTTTTTCACTCTTGTTCACTTGAATAATATATATGGGGTTTTGTCTTAGTCATAGTTTGGTCGTTATTTCAAGTTGATAGAAATAATTATTATACAAAATTACACAATTTTTTGGGACTACTTGGGTTCGATACTGTTCACTTCACTTTCCTCTTATGCTAACTTACTATATAAATGATTTCTTTTTATGGAACGTTCTGTGACGCTACAACAGTGTAGATAAAAGTAAAAGAACAAAGCGAGAAGTTGTGGATAAAACTGGAAATAAGGTCACTCTACGGCTTAATCAATAGATATAATAGGGAATTATATGACAGACACATAGAATTGTTAAGAATATACTCGTATGTAGAGTTAGAAGAAATATTATATAATTTTGGTTTGGGGTACGTAGAAAAGAAATTAGAAAAAAAAAGGTAGATAAGTTAAATAAATTAATAATGAAGAACGAAGTAAAAAAGGAACACCTCTCTAAGACTAACTATGAAAAAAGAGTAATAAACCTTACAGAGGTAAATTTCAATACAGAAGAAAAAGAAATGTTAGCAAAAGGCTTAAAATACGCAGCGCCACCAGAATTAAATCAAGAAAAAACGATTATTGAATGCGAAAGCATAATACAAAAACTAGGAAATGAAAATGATAAAAAAAGAATAAGGTGGGAAGTAGGGAATATAGTAGATAAAATATTTAAGAAAAGTTTGTATAATTCAAAAAATGTACAAAAAATCAAATCAACTGTAACTAAACTAAAGAATAAAATAAAGAAGAATGATATTATAGTTACGAAGGCGGACAAAGGAAATACAATGGTACTACTGAGAAAGGACGAATACATAAAGAAAACGGAAGAATTTATAAGGGAAGGACCATACGAGGAAATAAAGTATGATTATACAAGTAAGTACCAGTCAAGGATAAAACAAATGATGAAACAGATAACATTTATAGAAGAAAATAAGAAAAAGTATTTATTGGAAAGTAATCCAACAGCACCAACTTTTAAAAGTCAGGTTAAGATGCATAAAGGAGGAAAACTAATTAGACCGATTGTTTCTTTTATTAATGCACCAATTTATAAATTATCAAAGGAAGTTAGCAGAGTACTGAAAGAGAAATATGAATTTGGGACAAAATACAACATAGAGAATAATGTAAAATTGATAGAAAAATTAGAAAATATTAGGATTAATGTAAATACAAAATTTATATCACTGGATGTTAAGGACATGTTTAGCAATATCACAGTAAATAAAGTTATTAAGTTAATAAACGATAATAATATGGGAGAATACAGGTATAAAAAGCAGTTGATGAAAGTAATTAAAGAATGTGTAAATCAGAACTATTTTAGGTTAATAACAAGTTTTATATAAAGAAAAAAGGTTTACCTATGGGGTTTTCATTATCCCCTATTCTTGCTGAAATATACATGAATGATTTTGAAAAGCAATTAATAACTTCCACTAAGTATAAAAACAATATAAAATTATGGTCTAGATACGTTGATGATGTATTAGTAATTTGGTAAGGAAGCATAGAAGAAGTGCATGAGTTTATAAATGAGGTAAATAATAAGGATAAAAACTTACAATTTAAAGAAGAGATAAGAGGTAAGAAAATAAATTACTTAGATTTAAAATAGAAATTAAATGTAATGAGGAACTACAATTTGGGATATTTAGGAAAGAGTCGTATTCTGATATAATTATACCAAGAGAGTCTTACCACCCATATAGATATAAAATGGCGGCAATCAATTCATTTTGTTACAGAGCTCAGAAGTGTTTAAAAGAGACCGAATCAAAAGATAGGGAGTTAAGAACGATAAAGGGAATTGTAAGGAATAATAATTATAACACCAACATAGTGGATAAAGTTATGAAAAGGGTTAACATACAAAAAGATAAAATAGAACCAGAACAAAAGAATTATGCAGGGTCATTGACATACATAGGTTCACATACTAGAAAAATTATAAAATGTTTTAATAAATATGGAGTAGATATAGCTATTAAAAAATATGAAACGGTATTTGATAAGATAAGGAATAAGAATATAGAAAAAATTCCAGTATTACAGAAAAGCGGAATTTATAAATTAAAATGTAAAGACTGCAACAAGGTGTACCTAGGAGAGACAGGACGAAAATTCGTATGCAGGTTGTCTGACCACAAACGTGGAGAAGGTAATAGAACAACCAATTCGTTATATGCAAGACATTTCATAGAAGACAACCATAAGTTTGTTAATCCTTTGGAAGAATACGAAAATGTAAAAGTAGTGAATAACACAGTTGAAAGGAAGCTTAGAGAGGAGTTAGAAATATTGAAAGAAAGAGAAAAAGGGTTAGAAAATTTAATTAATATTAAAATTAAATTTGATAATGAAGAAATATTTTATAACATGATTAAGAAGTAAATGATAGAGGACAGATAGATAAGATTAAGAATTATGTTGCATAGTACTAATTGGATGTTTTAAAATAAGGGTGTATGACTGACCCACGTGTGTGGAGAGGAAGAGGGTAGTTTAAAGGATGCACACACACACACACACACACACACACACACACACACACACCACTGAAACACAAGGAATTTGCTAGAAAAAATATGTAAATCTACAGATGGTGGGACAGGTTTTAGGGGGTGTGGAAGGGTCGTTTATATTATAGCTTGTTGTGTGTGAGCAGCGTGGGGAGAGGGGTGAAGGGGTTGTTTCCACATATTTCCTGTCTATTCCAATCTGACGATGGGCTGTGAAGCTTGAAAGCGCTAATTGGGATAATTTGTATATAGTGGTGTGCAACTGTGATCATTCTGATTGTGATATCAACCACTAACGCAAATTTCTTCATTAAACGTCTGTTAAGATGTGCAATCGACTACAGGTTATGGACAACAACAATGAGGTAATAAACGACAACAGTAAGGTAAGTAAAATATTTAAATATCTTAAGTTAAAAGTTAAATTGAAGAGGGTTTTAAGTAAAATATGGTTTAATAAACAATGTCGTGATAATAATGTCATCCCAAAGTACGCTCAAGTTAAAATTAAAAATAAGAACAGTGTAGCCAAAAAAGTAAAAGAACAAAGCGAGAAGTTGGGGATAAAACTGGAATTAAGGTCACTCTACGGCTTGTTCAATAGATATAATAGGGAATTATATGACAGACACATAGAATTGTTAAGAATATACTCGTATGTAGAGTTAGAAGAAATATTATATAATTTTGGTTTGGGGTACGTAGAAAAGAAATTGGAAAATAAAAATAAAAATATGGTAGATAAGTTAAATAAATTAATAATGAAGAACGAAGTAAAAAGAACACCTCTCTAAGAATAACTATGAAAAAAGATTAATAAACCTTACAGAGGTAAATTTCAATACAGAAGAAAAAGAAATGTTAGCAAAAGGCTTAAAATACGCACCGCCACCAGAATTAAATCAAGAAAAAACGATTATTGAATGCGAAAGCATAATACACAAACTAGGAAATGAAAATGATAAAAAAAGAATAAGGTGGGAAGTAGGGAATATAGTAGATAAAATATTTAAGAAAAGTTTGTATAATTCAAAAAATGAACAAAAAATCAAATCAACTGTAACTAAACTGAAGAATAAAATAAAGAAGATATTAATAAGAATATTATAGTTACGAAGGCGGACAATGGAAATACAATGGTACTACTGAGAAAGGACGAATACATAAAGAAAACGGAAGATTTTATAAGGGAAGGACCATACGAGGAAATAAAGTATGATTATACAAGTAAGTACCAGTCAAGGATAAAACAAATGATGAAACAGATAACATTTATAGAAGAAAATAAGAAAAATTATTTATTGGAAAGTAATCCAACAGCACCAACTTTTAAAAGTCAGGATAAGATACATAAAGAAGGAAAACCAATTAGACCGATTGTTTCTTTTATTAATGCACCTATTTATAAATTATCAAAGGAAGTTAGCAGACAACTGAAACAGAAATATGAATTTGGGACAAAATACAACATAGAGAATAATGTAAAATTGATAGAAAAATTAGAAAATATTAGGATTAATGTAAATACATAATTGATATCACTGGATGTTAAGGACATGTTTACTTGAAGTTCCACATGTTGTAATTTCACTTTTCTTAGTGCAGATTCTTGTAGTTCACATTTTCTTTATGTTAATTACAGTTATAGTTCTCACTTAGCAGTACTACAGTCTAGTAGTTAACTATGTTACACTTACATTTGATTTTGTTTTTAAGAGATGTGTTGGCTACCTTTTTCTATTTTATTTATATATTTTCTCACAAACTCTAGACACTACATTATTCACAATAACAAGATTTCACGCTGGATATGCTTCTAGAGAACTTACACATACGTATATGTGTACAATACCAAAACTCACGTCTACTCATTGCGACGTTCTACGGCCGAATGCGCGTACGGTTTAGGGGAGAAGGCTCAGTAAGCTAGGGCGTATTTACGCACTAAGAAAATAGTTCGTACTTTTTCTATTATTATTTATTCATTAATTAGAAGATAAATACTTTATGTTTACTTTATTATGACTTAGGGATTTCTTTATTTCTCTAGTCGCATTTTTTATTTATTTAAGTAATTATTATTATTATTCACTACTTAATACTTTTCTTGGCGTGTTGGTACTGGAAGGTTTCAAGTTGATTCAGGAATCTGGGTATAGGTAAGGGTGTATGATACTCTTACTTATTAAAATTAAAAAATTTTTATCTGTGCGATTTTTGATACATTTAAAATCGTCACATCCTCCTGCACTTAACTATGAAAAAAGGGGGGGGGATAATAGAAAATCTAATAAACAATTATATTTTTATCTTTCGTGAAATTCCCTTTCTCTCGTTTCTTAACATTTACCTTAATATTATTTACATATAAATAGACATTACTTATTTATTAATCTATTTGTTACTCTTGTTTCCCGTAACTTCACAATATAGTGGCCCGACTGATTTCCTTGCATACTCTAACTATATTGGTTAGCTTTCTGCGCTTTCTTTATCCCTTGTAAAGAATTATTCAGTGCGGCGCCATTGTGACTGTGTTACGTATTTATCCCTATATCTCTTAATACTACCAAGGTAATCTAAAGCCAATCCCATACTTGACCTTAGATCCTATCTTAACACTAATTTCTTATTCTACTGAGAAACGCGGAATTTCACAAAGCGGGAATCTTTATTTACATTTAAACAATGAGCAGTTACAATCTAAGAGGGGTCAAACACTGAACGCATTGTATTATACGCTAGGGTGATTTACCATTGTTTACTTCGGTATCACTTCAAGACAATTGGGGTGGCTTACTACAATGTTTCCTGCATGAACAAGTTTGTCTCTATTACTGTCAAGCTGGGGGAATTATTTTGAAGCAGGCCACGACTCAAATATACTTTTATTATTATTTTCTCTTTACTCATTTTACTTCTACATTTTACACTTTTATTACACGTTATTTTTATTCAAGCTATTATTAAACCTTTTTATTTAAAGTACCTATTATTTATTTTATTTCAAACACTTATAAACTTGAATTTATTTAAACACACATATCTATATCTTATTGCATTTGAAATCTTATATTAATTAATAAACATAACTTATCTCACAACAATTAAATTCTCAGTATTGACATATATAATTAATCAAAACAAAACGATAATACCATTTTAGTAGAGAGAAATTTCATATACGGAAAGTTCATTGCTTTAACAACAGCACAAAGAGTCAGCTGTTTTTGGGTGTCGTCGAGTTGCGTAGGGTGGTAATTCAGAACAATACAAAAACAGGAAAGAGCTTGTCTAACGTGGCTTTGTTTGCTTTAGGGAGGAGGGGTTATGAATGAGATGGGTTCTTACAAAGGGGAGAGTTTACATTCCTCAACACATATTTAACATGAACCAACTGGCTTGGAATTGACTTGTTTGGAATGGATTCCCTACCAGTTATTACTTGCTTAACACGGCAAACTCGCGATACTAATATTATTATTATATAATTAAAATTTTACTCATTTATTTATTTTTTTTTTGAGTGAATAAATTTATGTTTGTCCTTTTTTTTATCGTTAACGACTTATAAACTTACACAACAACAATTACATAATTATGTTGCAATTTTCTGTACGTGACACTCTGTAAACAATATTTTTTTTTACCAAGTAAATTACACAATTTTAAATTCAGCAGAGTGGCGCAATTTTGTGCCGCCCCTTGGCAAGACAACACAAAAATCGGGAACTAGTTTAATTCTTTACCAGTAAACTAAACCAGCTGCCGTTGTTAGTAAAACGCTTACTAACAAATTACAAAACAAGTATGATATAGGAAACTGACAAGGTATGCATAAACTTATTCACTCACTAGGTATTAGCTAAAACATCTCTTTATTGCTATTGAAATATTAATCAAACATTATTACTGATTTTAAAGAAGGTTATTTTTGTAAATAGTGGTTTTACTGCTTCAAAGATCTTAATTATATTATTCTTGTTATATCAAAAATTTATTCATATAACTGTTAGTTTTAATACCACGGATCCGGGTCTCAATTTTCTCAAAATTATTAATTTATCAATATATACATTACGGTTACTATTACTTCTTACAAAATTACAAAATATACAAATCTGATAATTTGTTCATTACATTGCGATAGTTCTTTAAAGTTCTTTGTTACTTCTTATTAAGGGGAAATTTACAAAAGTTGTGGTTTGATATCACCTGAGGTTGTTGTTGTATTCTTGGGACATCTCCAGTTGTCTTCTACGGGTTGAGTACGTTGTTCTTGGTGCATCTACATCGGGTTGATTTTTAGTTTACTTGAAGCTCTCGAAGATAGGTTGTTTACTTGAAGTTCCACATGTTGTAATTTCACTTTTCTTAGTGCAGATTCTTGTAGTTCACATTTTCTTTATGTTAATTACAGTTATAGTTCTCACTTAGCAGTACTACAGTCTAGTAGTTAACTATGTTACACTTACATTTGATTTTGTTTTTAAGAGATGTGTTGGCTACCTTTTTCTATTTTATTTATATATTTTCTCACAAACTCTAGACACTACATTATTCACAATAACAAGATTTCACGCTGGATATGCTTCTAGAGAACTTACACATACGTATATGTGTACAATACCAAAACTCACGTCTACTCATTGCGACGTTCTACGGCCGAATGCGCGTACGGTTTAGGGGAGAAGGCTCAGTAAGCTAGGGCGTATTTACGCACTAAGAAAATAGTTCGTACTTTTTCTATTATTATTTATTCATTAATTAGAAGATAAATACTTTATGTTTACTTTATTATGACTTAGGGATTTCTTTATTTCTCTAGTCGCATTTTTTAATTATTTAAGTAATTATTATTATTATTCACTACTTAATACTTTTCTTGGCGTGTTGGTACTGGAAGGTTTCAAGTTGATTCAGGAATCTGGGTATAGGTAAGGGTGTATGATACTCTTACTTATTAAAATTAAAAAATTTTAATCTGTGCAATTTTTGATACATTTAAAATCGTCACATAATAAACGATAATAATATGGGAGAATACAGGTATAAAAAGCAGTTGATAAAAGTAATTAAAGAATGTGTAAATCAGAACTATTTTAGGTTTAATAACAAGTTTTATATACAGAAAAAAGGTTTACCTATGGGGTCTTCATTATCCTCTATTCTTGCTGAAATATACATGAATGATTTTGAAAAGCAATTAATAACTACCACTAAGTATAAAAACAATATAAAATTATGGTCTAGATACGTTGAAGATGTATTAGTAATTTGGGAAGGAAGCATAGAAGAAGTGCATGAGTTTATAAATGAGGTGAATAATAAGGATAAAAACTTACAATTTAAAGAAGAGATAGGAGGTAAGAAAATAAATTACTTAGATTTAAACATAGAAATTAAATGTAATGAGAAACTACAGTTTGGGATATTTCGGAAAGAGTCGTATTCTGATATAATTATACCAAGAGGGTCTTACCACCCATATAGATATAAAATGGCGGCAATCAATTCATTTTGTTACAGAGCTCAGAAGTGTTTAAAAGAGACCGAATCAAAAGATAGGGAGTTAAGAACGATAAAGGGAATTGTAAGGAATAATAATTATAACACCAACATAGTGGATAAAGTTATGAAAAGAGTTAACATACAAAAAGATAAAATAGAACCAGAACAAAAGAATTATGCAGGGTCATTGACATACATAGGTTCACATACTAGAAAAATTATAAAATGTTTTAATAAATATGGAGTAGATATAGCTATTAAAAAATGTGAAACGGTATTTGATAAGATAAGGAATAAGAATATAGAAAAAATTCCAGTATTACAGAAAAGCGGAATTTATAAATTAAAATGTAAAGACTGCAACAAGGTGTACCTAGGAGAGACAGGACGAAAATTCGTATGCAGGTTGTCTGACCACAAACGTGGAGAAGGTAATAGAACAACCAATTCGTTATATGCAAGACATTTCATAGAAGACAACCATAAGTTTGTAAATCCTTTGGAAGAATAAGAAATTGTAAAAGTAGTGAATAACACAGTTGAAAGGAAGCTTAGAGAGGAGTTAGAAATATTGAAAGAAAGAGAAAAAGGGTTAGACAATTTAATTAATATTAAAATTAAATTTGATAATGCAGAAATATTTTATAACATGATTAAGAAGTAAATGATAGAGGACAGATAGATAAGATTAAGAATTATGTTGCATAGTACTAATTGGATGTTTTAAAATAAGGGTGTATGACTGACCCACGTGTGTGGAGAGGAAGAGGGTAGTTTAAAGGATGCACACACACACACACACACACACACACACACACACACACACACACACACACACACACACACACACACACACACACACACACACACACACACACACACACACACACACACACACACACACACACACACACACACACTGAAACACAAGGAATTTGCTAGAAAAAATATGTAACTCTACAGATGGTGGGACAGGGTTTAGGGGGTGGGGAAGGGTCATTTATATTATAGCTTGTTGTGTGTGAGCAGTGCGGTGAGAGGGGTGAAGGGGTTGTTTCCACATATTTCCTGTCTATTCCAGTCTGACGATGGGCTGTGAAGCTTGAAAGCGCTAATTGGGATATTTTTTATATAGTGGTGTGCAACTGTGATCATTCTGATTGTGATTTCAACCACTAACACAAATTTCTTCATTAAACGTCTGTTAAGATGTGCAATCGACTACAGGTAATGGACAACAACAATGAGGTAATAAACGACAACAGTAAGGTAAGTAAAATGTTTAAATATCTTAAGTTAAAAGTTAAATTGAAGAGGGTTTTAAGTAAAATATGGTTTAATAAACAATGTCGTGATAATAATGTCATCCCAAAGTACGCTCAAGTTAAAATTAAAAATAAGAACAATGTAGCCAAAAAAGTAAAAGAACAAAGCGAGAAGTTGTGGATAAAACTGGAAATAAGGTCACTCTACGGCTTATTCAATAGATATAATAGGGAATTATATGACAGACACAAAGAATTGTTAAGAATATACTCGTATGTAGAGTTAGAAGAAATATTATATAATTTTGGTTTGGGGTACGTAGAAAAGAAATTGGAAAATAAAAATAAAGAAATGGTAGATAAGTTAAATAAATTAATAAGGAAGAACAAAGTAAAAAAGGAACACCTCTCTAAGAATAACTATGAAAAAAGAGTAATAAACCTTACAGAGGTAAATTTCAATACAGAAGAAAAAGAAATGTTAGCAAAAGGCTTAAAATACGCACCGCCACCAGAATTAAATCAAGAAAAAACGATTATTGAATGCGAAAGCATAATACAAAAACTAGGAAATGAAAATGATAAAAAAAGAATAAGGTGAGAAGTAGGGAATATAGTAGATAAAATATTTAAGAAAAGTTTGTATAATTCAAAAAATGAACAAAAAATCAAATCAACTGTAACTAAACTAAAGAATAAAATAAAGAAGAATGATATTATAGTTACGAAGGCGGACAAAGGAAATACAATGGTACTACTGAGAAAGGACGAATACATAAAGAAAACTGAAGAATTTATAAGGGAAGGACCATACGAGGAAATAAAGTATGATTATAAAAGTAAGTACCAGTCAAGGATAAAACAAATGATGAAACAGATAACATTTATAGAAGAAAAAAAAGAAAAAGTATTTATTGGAAAGTAATCCAACAGCACCAACTTTTAAAAGTCAGGTTAAGATACATAAAGAAGGAAAACCAATTAGACCGATTGTTTCTTTTATTAATGCACCTATTTATAAATTATCAAAGAAAGTTAGCAGACAACTGAAACAGAAATATGAATTTGGGACAAAATACAACATAGAGAATAATGTAAAATTGATAGAAAAATTAGAAAATATTAGGATTAATGTAAATACAAAATTGATATCACTGGATGTTAAGGACATGTTTACCAGTATCACAGTAAATAAAGTTATTAAGTTAATAAACGATAATAATATGGGAGAATACAGGTATAAAAAGCAGTTGATGAAAGTAATTAAAGAATGTGTAAATCAGAACTATTATAGGTTTAATAACAAGTTTTATATACAGAAAAAAGGTTTACCTATGGGGTCTTCATTATCCTCTATTCTTGCTGAAATATACATGAATGATTTTGAAAAGCAATTAATAACTTCCACTAAGTATAAAAACAATATAAAATTATGGTCTAGATACGTTGATGATGTATTAGTAATTTTGAAGGAAGCATAGAAGAAGTGCATGAGTTTATAAATGAGGTAAATAATAAGGATAAAAACTTACAATTTAAAGAAGAGATAGGAGGTAAGAAAATAAATTACTTAGATTTAAACATAGAAATTAAATGTAATCAGAAACTACAGTTTGGGATATTTCGGAAAGAGTCGTATTCTGATATAATTATACCAAGAGAGTCTTACCACCCATATAGATTTAAAATGGCGGCAATCAATTCATTTTGTTACAGAGCTCAGAAGTGTTTAAAAGAGACCGAATCAAAAGATAGGGAGTTAAGAACGATAAAGGGAATTGTAAGGAATAATAATTATATCACCAACATAGTGGATAAAGTTATGAAAAGGGTTAACATACAAAAGATAAAATAGAACCAGAACAAAAGAATTATGCAGGGTCATTGACATACATAGGTTCACATACTAGAAAAATTATAAAATGTTTTAATAAATATGGAGTAGATATAGCTATTAAAAAATGTGAAACGGTATTTGATAAGATAAGGAATAAGAATATAGAAAAAATTCCAGTATTACAGAAAAGCGGAATTTATAAATTAAAATGTAAAGACTGCAACAAGGTGTACCTAGGAGAGACAGGACGAAAATTCGTATGCAGGTTGTCTGACCACAAACGTGGAGAAGGTAATAGAACAACCAATTCGTTATATGCAAGACATTTCATAGAAGACAACCATAAGTTTGTTAATCCTTTGGATGAATACGAAATTGTAAAAGTAGTGAATAACACAGTTGAAAAGAAGCTTAGAGAAGAGTTAGAAATATTGAAAGAAAGAGAAAAAGGGTTAGACAATTTAATTAATATTAAAATTAAATTTGATAATGAAGAAATATTTTATAACATGATTAAGAAGTAAATGATAGAGGACAGATAGATAAGATTAAGAATTATGTTGCATAGTACTAATTGGATGTTTTAAAATAAGGGTGTATGACTGACCCACGTGTGTGGAGAGGAAGAGGATAGTTTAAAGGATGCACACACACACACACACACACACACACACACACACACACACACACACACACACACACACACACACACACACACACACACACACACACAACACTGAAACACAAGGAATTTGCTAGAAAAAATATGTAACTCGACAGATGGTGGGACAGGGTTTAGGGGGTGGGGAAGGGTCATTTATATTATAGCTTGTTGTGTGTGAGCAGTGCGGGGAGAGGGGTGAAGGGGTTGTTTCCACATATTTCCTGTCTATTCCAATCTGACGATGGGCTGTGAAGCTTGAAAGCGCTAATTGGGATAAATTTTATATAGTGGTGCGCAACTGTGATCATTCTGATTGTGATTTCAACCACTAACACAAATTTCTTCATTAAACGTCTGTTAAGATGTGCAATCGACTACAGGTAATGGACAACAACAATGAGGTAATAAACGACAACAGTAAGGTAAGTAAAATGTTTAAATATCTTAAGTTAAAAGTTAAATTGAAGAGGGTTTTATGTAAAATATGGTTTAATAAACAATGTCGTGATAATAATGTCATCCCAAAGTACGCTCAAGTTAAAATTAAAAATAAGAACAATGTAGCCAAAAAAGTAAAAGAACAAAGCGAGAAGTTGTGGATAAAACTGGAAATAAGGTCACTCTACGGCTTATTCAATAGATATAATAGGGAATTATATGACATACACAAAGAATTGTTAAGAATATACTCGTATGTAGAGTTAGAAGAAATATTATATAATTTTGGTTTGGGGTACGTAGAAAAGAAATTGGAAAATAAAAATAAAGAAATGGTAGATAAGTTAAATAAATTAATAAGGAAGAACAAAGTAAAAAAGGAACACCTCTCTAAGAATAACTATGAAAAAAGAGTAATAAACCTTACAGAGGTAAATTTCAATACAGAAGAAAAAGAAATGTTAGCAAAAGGCTTAAAATACGCACCGCCACCAGAATTAAATCAAGAAAAAACGATTATTGAATGCGAAAGCATAATACAAAAACTAGGAAATGAAAATGATAAAAAAAGAATAAGGTGAGAAGTAGGGAATATAGTAGATAAAATATTTAAGAAAAGTTTGTATAATTCAAAAAATGAACAAAAAATCAAATCAACTGTAACTAAACTAAAGAATAAAATAAAGAAGAATGATATTATAGTTACGAAGGCGGACAAAGGAAATACAATGGTACTACTGAGAAAGGACGAATACATAAAGAAAACGGAAGAATTTATAAGGGAAGGACCATACGAGGAAATAAAGTATGATTATAAAAGTAAGTACCAGTCAAGGATAAAACAAATGATGAAACAGATAACATTTATAGAAGAAAATAAGAAAAAGTATTTATTGGAAAGTAATCCAACAGCACCAACTTTTAAAAGTCAGGTTAAGATACATAAAGAAGGAAAACCAATTAGACCGATTGTTTCTTTTATTAATGCACCTATTTATAAATTATCAAAGGAAGTTAGCAGACAACTGAAAGAGAAATATGAATTTGGGACAAAATACAACATAGAGAATAATGTAAAATTGATAGAAAAATTAGAAAATATTAGGATTAATGTAAATACAAAATTGATATCACTGGATGTTAAGGACATGTTTACCAGTATCACAGTAAATAAAGTTATTAAGTTAATAAACGATAATAATATGGGAGAATACAGGTATAAAAAGCAGTTGATGAAAGTAATTAAAGAATGTGTAAATCAGAACTATTATAGGTTTAATAACAAGTTTTGTATACAGAAAAAAGGTTTACCTATGGGGTCTTCATTATCCTCTATTCTTGCTGAAATATACATGAATGATTTTGAAAAGCAATTAATAACTTCCACTAAGTATAAAAACAATATAAAATTATGGTCTAGATACGTTGATGATGTATTAGTAATTTCGAAGGAAGCATAGAAGAAGTGCATGAGTTTATAAATGAGGTAAATAATAAGGATAAAAACTTACAATTTAAAGAAGAGATAGGAGGTAAGAAAATAAATTACTTAGATTTAAACATAGAAATTAAATGTAATGAGAAACTACAGTTTGGGATATTTCGGAAAGAGTCGTATTCTGATATAATTATACCAAGAGAGTCTTACCACCCATATAGATTTAAAATGGCGGCAATCAATTCATTTTGTTACAGAGCTCAGAAGGGTTTAAAAGAGACCGAATCAAAAGATAGGGAGTTAAGAACGATAAAGGGAATTGTAAGGAATAATAATTATATCACCAACATAGTGGATAAAGTTATGAAAAGGGTTAACATACAAAAGATAAAATAGAACCAGAACAAAAGAATTATGCAGGGTCATTGACATACATAGGTTCACATACTAGAAAAATTATAAAATGTTTTAATAAATATGGAGTAGATATAGCTATTAAAAAATGTGAAACGGTATTTGATAAGATAAGGAATAAGAATATAGAAAAAATTCCAGTATTACAGAAAAGCGGAATTTATAAATTAAAATGTAAAGACTGCAACAAGGTGTACCTAGGAGAGACAGGACGAAAATTCGTATGCAGGTTGTCTGACCACAAACGTGGAGAAGGTAATAGAACAACCAATTCGTTATATGCAAGACATTTCATAGAAGACAACCATAAGTTTGTTAATCCTTTGGATGAATACGAAATTGTAAAAGTAGTGAATAACACAGTTGAAAAGAAGCTTAGAGAAGAGTTAGAAATATTGAAAGAAAGAGAAAAAGGGTTAGACAATTTAATTAATATTAAAATTAAATTTGATAATGAAGAAATATTTTATAACATGATTAAGAAGTAAATGATAGAGGACAGATAGATAAGATTAAGAATTATGTTGCATAGTACTAATTGGATGTTTTAAAATAAGGGTGTATGACTGACCCACGTGTGTGGAGAGGAAGAGGGTAGTTTAAAGGATGCACACACACACACACACACACACACACACACACACACACACACACACACACACACACACACACACACACACCACTGAAACACAAGGAATTTGCTAGAAAAAATATGTAACTCTACAGATGGTGGGACAGGGTTTAGGGGGTGGGGAAGGGTGATTTATATTATAGCTTGTTGTGTGTGAGCAGTGCGGGGAGAGGGGTGAAGGGGTTGTTTCCACATATTTCCTGTCTATTCCAATCTGACGATGGGCTGTGAAGCTTGAAAGCGCTAATTGGGATAAATTTAATATAGTGGTGTGCAACTGTGATCATTCTGATTGTGATTTCAACCACTAACACAAATTTCTTCATTAAACGTCTGTTAAGATGTGCAATCGACTACAGGTAATGGACAACAACAATGAGGTAATAAACGACAACAATAAGGTAAGTAAAGTATTTAAATATCTTAAGTTAAAAGTTAAATTGAAGAGGGTTTTAAGTAAAATATGGTTTAATAAACAATGTCGTGATAATAATGTCATCCAAAAGTACGCTCAAGTTAAAATTAAAAATAAGAACAGTGTAACCAAAAAAGTAAAAGGACAAAGCGAGAAGTTGTGGATAAAACTGGAAATAAGGTGACTCTACGGCTTATTCAATAGATATAATAGGGAATTATATGACAGACACATAGAATTGTTAAGAATATACTCGTATGTAGAGTTAGAAGAAATATTATATAATTTTGGTTTGGGGTACGTAGAAAAGAAATTGGAAAATAAAAATAAAAAATGGTAGATAAGTTAAATAAATTAATAAGGAAGAACGAAGTGAAAAAGGAACACCTCTCTAAGAATAACTATGAAAAAAGAGTAATAAACCTTACAGAGGTAAATTTCAATACAGAAGAAAAAGAAATGTTAGCAGAAGGATTAAAATACGCACCGCCACCAGAATTAAATCAAGAAAAAACGATTATTGAATGCGAAAGCATAATACAAAAACTAGGAAATGAAAATGATAAAAAAAGAACAAGGTGGGAAGTAGGGAATATAGTAGATAAAATATTTAAGAAAAGTTTGTATAATTCAAAAAATGAACAAAAAATCAAATCAACTGTAACTAAACTAAAGAATAAAATAAAGAAGAATGATATTATAGTTACGAAGGCGGACAAAGGAAATACAATGGTACTACTGAGAAAGGACGAATACATAAAGAAAACGGAAGAATTTATAAGGGAAGGACCATACGAGGAAATAAAGTATGATTATACAAGTAAGTACCAGTCAAGGATAAAACAAATGATGAAACAGATAAAATTTATAGAAGAAAATAAGAAAAAGTATTTATTGGAAAGTAATCCAACAGCACCAACTTTTAAAAGTCAGGTTAAGATACATAAAGAAGGAAAACCAATTAGACCGATTGTTTCTTTTATTAATGCACCTATTTATAAATTATCAAAGGAAGTTAGCAGACAACTGAAAGAGAAATATGAATTTGGGACAAAATACAACATAGAGAATAATGTAAAATTGATAGAAAAATTAGAAAATATTAGGATTAATGTAAATACAAAATTGATATCACTTGTGACGATTTAAATTATGACAATTATAAAAAAATAAAGAAATAATAAAATTATATGTTGCGAACAATTAACCACAAGTAACGTAGATTAGTAAGCACCCCAGTTGTGGTGGCCAGTTAGAAGAAATAATGCGTGTTCAGGATTGTACTAAGCAGCCACCCTCTCTATTGTATAAACGGTAGCACTCCCTAAACAATGAATGCCACCGCGTGTGAAATAAAATGCAGCGTGTAAAGTGTCCCCTTCCGCATAGTTTGTCTAGTTATGGTTAAAGAGTTAAAAGAGAAGTATCCTCGTGAAATTCCGCTTCTCTCCAAGTAACTATAATCAAGAGTGTAGTATGAGACCCTCTTTGGATTATTTAAAAGTAAGTCTATGGTATATAATCAAGATAGAATTATATACCGGTGTATAATCAAGATAGAATTATATACATACCAAGTAACGAGTCACAACGGCTCCGGCTGAAAAGGATAATGATGAGCCAAGAGAGCCAAGAGATCATTTATGAATGCTGAAAGCTAACCTGTAGTGTTAGAGTAAGCTGATGTCAGTCGGGCCACGATATTGTGAGTTGCTGAAATTAGGGAAATTAGTATTATAAGTTAGTACTGTAAAAAGTGAGAAAAAGGGAATTTCACGGAGGAGGAACATTTAAATGAGAACTAGATCATTTAAAGAGAATTTAAAACAAACGAACTGTGCAGTAATAATAATAAAAGAGAATAATAATAAATAATGATAATAATAAGAAATTTCACACTGTACTCCCCAAGCATACTCTCGGTACGTATCTAACCAAATTTTCCGGAGTCGGTGTTGGTTAAGAGGCGGAGTATGTGACGATTTAAATTATGACAATTATAAAAAAATAAAGAAATAAAAAAATTTTAAGTTGCGAACAATTAACCATTTAAATCTCACAATGATAATAAAAAACATGTAGGTACTAAGTGTGAATGGAAGTAGTAATTAATAAGGGCAAAGAAACGGTAAAGAAAAGACATATTGTAAATAATTGTTATTGTCGCATTTAGCCCCTTTGCTTGTTATCAGGCGCCTACTTGTTGATACCGGACTCGACATGTTTACCGAGTCTTCTGTAATTAAAATAATATAGAAAAATAATGTTAATAATTAAAGAATTTGAAGACACAGATAGTCACGGAAACAACTAATTTAAATGATGTATTTTTATCTAGCGATAGTTTGTATAAATAAAAAAGTTTATTTAGAGAGAGACCGGGACTATATTCTCGCGGAATAAACACCCCACTATCTATTGTCCTGTACCAGTGGTAGCGGACTAAAAATCGCTCTCGCTATGACGACTCCAAGCAGTGCACACGCACGAGCGAAATGCTCTGTTGAAATGTTATGTAATTCGTTATTACTTTGGATTAATTCTTATGTATTTTACTAACTGCTACAAAAGAGTGTAATATGTAACGTTAAGGAAAAGAAAAATTAAAAAACGTTGTAACAAGAAGAAATATGTTACAACCAATAGTACGAGTGTTAATAACTATAACAGCTATCTTCTCCGATTGACGACTCTTCACAACATCCTGCCTGGAGACATGAATCATCAGAATTACAACTCTAGTAGACCCGACCGATAATGCAGTTCGAGACATCTGAGAATCAACGAGTACCTGTGTAGAAGGCCCACTCTATCCTGCAGACGTTTAAGCCGTGAACAACTGAGACCAGACCTAGACGAGGACGACGCTCTTAGGATTCCCAAGATGTAACCATATGGAGGAGACTTCTACATCCCAAATTAAAGGTGACTCGATAGCACGTCTATCGAGGAATAATAATAATAGTAATTGTAACACAATACTCTCTTAAAGAGACTTTCAGAGACGATTGACTTTATAAGAATATAAAAATTTTAATCTAAGAATTTAATTGTAACTATTCAGGCTTCTTGCAATTGTTACAGTTTAGATTTTAACGTATCGTAGTATTTTTAATACCATTCTTCAAATGGAATAATAATGAAACTTAAAAGTAAAAGTAAAAGTAAAAGTAACAGTCTTGCAAGCTAATATCTTGAATTGAATATTATTAATTTTTAAAGTTTAAAGACTAAATACCAAATGGGTACCCGGATCCGGGGAAAAGCTAAATATAATTTGTTGTGATCCCACAGTCTATATAAAGCAATTTAAACAAGTTAATAATTTAATTAATAATGTAATGGGATCTGTCTTTTGAGTAAATGTCATTTGTATTTTTTTAAATTTTTAATAAAGGGGAATCTTCTTGTTGCACACATATACTGAGTACATAAATCAACAGTTTTTCCTTCCATGATTCCTTTTATATTTACTGTGTGTTGTTCTGTTTAAATTTCAGCTCGTCCCGAATAAGGCAGCCTGAAGTAATTGGCCGAACCAATTACTTTGGGTTCCCTCTGTTATAACTCAAGAGAAGAGGTTATAAATTGCGCCACTCTGCTAATTAGTTAAAATTTTGCTGCTAATTAAAAGCAAAAAGAAATTTTGTGACTTGTGTTATTAAGCAGTAATTGTGCCTATTAACCCAGACCATAATCTGTTGATTTATTTACTCATGTACTTTAAATGTGTCTAAAATCTTAAATAAAATTAAACGATAATAGTTATTATTATAGTTTTGTAAATAGGTAATTTTAATTATTATTTAGATATAGCAATGAACATAATATTGAGCAAAAGACGCCCCGTGTATTCGATATAACATCAGGTATGTGCTTGTCAAGTGTTCATTCAACAACACGTCTGTTTGTAAACAAAATCAAACCAGTTTAATTCTTGTCCAAGCCTGTGTGAGAGTGTCCTTGTCACCCTAGCGCAAAGTTGCGGTAGACAATACATCACCTCCCTCTATTGTATAAAAAGGTGTGTGACCGCTTGCCCAGTAACAAAAGATTTCAGACATTGTTGAAAATTAAAAAAGAAAAAGTAAATAATTTTATTATTAAAATGCGCCACTGTTTTTGGTTTCATGTTGTGTAAATGTTTAGTGTACTTAGTGTCAATTTTAAAATACTCCATTCTGTATATCGATGCACTCAGTTAGGAAATTGTATGTAAAAAGAAAGAGGCTAAGTAGCATATATGAATAATATTGACGATATTTATAAGTGTATATTTTGTGTGAGATTACGCACATACTCGTATATAATTATACGTGAAAAGATTAGATTGTATTATACCAATTCATGTATGTACGTGTCAAAGTATTCAGTCTCTAACACGTCAATTTTGCGACGATTTAAGACCTGTAGTTTTCCTGTACAAGCCTGCATAAATGTGTAATTCGTGTTTCTATTGACACGATGAGTTATGTGAACTACTGACTAAACAAAACAAGTGTACTAATTAATTTTATGGAATGATGCTTCCCGAAGTAAACAACCGAGTCCTAAACAAATGAAAAACGAAGTTTCTTAAATCTGAGTAAAGTAAATAATAAGAAATAAATGATTAGTCATTTAAAATAAAAGATTTAATAATATCGTAAATTATTATAACACGTTAGTATAATTATAATTATAAAAGTGTAACTAAACTCAGCTTGGTAACGGGCCGTAACATTGCGTACGCATCGCACACGCCACCCCTTTTGAAGCAAGCCAGTGCAAGTTAATAAGGTGTCCGTTAGCTATTGTTAAATGAAACAATAGAGATATTCTCCCTCGAGTTGACTTTTCCCCTTTGTAAGCAAAACTATGCCATTGTTTAAAACTAGTCTAACCTACTTTCCAGCGAAACAGCTGATCGCTTAAATAAAAAACTAATGCTATGTTTAATTACCTCTGTTAATAAACGTTTACCATGTACTAAAGTGTGTAGGAAATAATTGTGTAGTATAGTAAAGCGAATAATATTGTGACTTAAATTTCAAATGAATAAATGACTTAGTTAACCCTCCCTTGTTAGATAAAGTATTATACCCCAAGTCCCAAAACAAAGTAAATAAAGAGTATTCTAAATAATATGGTAGTAGATAGTAAATAATTCTAGGTGCGTTTCGTAAATGCTCCAAAGTAATTAATTATTTATAAAGAAAGTAAATCAGAATAAAGAGAATAATAATTGTTTAAATAATAGGGCTAAATAATTCTTGATTTAAACTAAATGTGTGAAGTGTAGCGTAGACGTAAGAGAAAAGAATAATAATAATACAAGTAACGTAGATTAGTAAGCACCCCAGTTGTGGTGGCCAGTTAGAAGAAATAATGCGTGTTCAGGATTGTACTAAGCAGCCACCCTCTCTATTGTATAAACGGTAGCACTCCCTAAACAATGAATGCCACCGCGTGTGAAATAAAATGCAGCGTGTAAAGTGTCCCCTTCCGCATAGTTTGTCTAGTTATTGTTAAAGAGTTAAAAGAGAAGTATCCTCGTGAAATTCCGCTTCTCTCCAAGTAACTATAATCAAGAGTGTAGTATGAGACCCTCTTTGGATTATTTAAAAGTAAGTCTATGGTATATAATCAATATAGAATTATATACCGGTGTATAATCAAGATAGAATTATATACATACCAAGTAACGAGTCACAACGGCTCCGGCTGAAAAGGATAATGATGAGCCAAGAGAGCCAAGAGATCATTTATGAATGCTGAAAGCTAACCTGTAGTGTTAGAGTAAGCTGATGTCAGTCGGGCCACGATATTGTGAGTTGCTGAAATTAGGGAAATTAGTATTATAAGTTAGTACTGTAAAAAGTGAGAAAAAGGGAATTTCACGGAGGAGGAACATTTAAATGAGAACTAGATCATTTAAAGAGAATTTAAAACAAACGAACTGTGCAGTAATAATAATAAAAGAGAATAATAATATATAATGATAATAATAAGAAATTTCACACTGTACTTCCCAAGCATACTCTCGGTACGTATCTAACCAAATTTTCCGGAGTCGGTGTTGGTTAAGAGGCGGAGTATGTGACGATTTAAATTATGACAATTATAAAAAAATAAAGAAATAAAAAAATTTTAAGTTGCGAACAATTAACCATTTAAATCTCACAATGATAATAAAAAACATGTAGGTACTAAGTGTGAATGGAAGTAGTAATTAATAAGGGCAAAGAAACGGTAAAGAAAAGACATATTGTGAATAATTGTTATTGTCGCATTTAACCCTTTGCTTGTTATCAGGCGCCTACCTGTTGATACCGGACTCGACATGTTTACCGAGTCTTCTGTAATTAAAATAATATAGAAAAATAATGTTAATAATTAAAGAATCTGAAAACACAGATAGTCACGAAAACAACTAATTTAAAGGATGTATTTTTATCTAGCGATAGTTTGTATAAATAAAAAAGTTTATTTAGAGAGAGACCGGGACTATATTCTCGCGGAATAAACACCCCACTATCTATTGTCCTGTACCAGTGGTAGCGGACTAAAAATCGCTCTCGCTATGACGACTCCAAGCAGTGCACACGCACGAGCGAAATGCTCTGTTGAAATGTTATGTAATTGGTTATTACTTTGGATTAATTCTTATGTATTTTACTAACTGCTACAAAAGAGTGTAATATGTAACGTTAAGGAAAAGAAAAATTAAAAAACGTTGTAACAAGAAGAAATATGTGACAACCAATAGTACGAGTGTTAATAACTATAACAGCTATCTTCTCCGATTGACGACTCTTCACAACATCCTGCCTGGAGACATGAATCATCAGAATTACAACTCTAGTAGACCCGACCGATAATGCAGTTCGAGACATCTGAGAATCAACGAGAACCTGTGTAGAAGGCCCACTCTATCCTGCAGACGTTTAAGCCGTGAACAACTGAGACCAGACCTAGACGAGGACGACGCTCTTAGCATTCCCAAGATGTAACCATATGGAGGAGACTTCTACATCCCAAATTTAAGGTGACTCGATAGCCCGTCTATCGAGGAATAATAATAATTGTAATTGTAACACAATACTCTCTTAAAGAGACTTTCAGAGACGATTGACTTTATAAGAATATAAAAATTAAATCTAAGAATTTAATTGTAACTATTCAGGCTTCTTGCAATTGTAACAGTTTAGATTTTAACGTATCGTAGTATTATTAATACCATTCTTCAAATGGAATAATAATGAAACTTAAAAGTAAAAGTAAAAGTAACAGTCTTGCAAGCTAATATCTTGAATTGAATATAATTAATTTTTAAAGTTTAAAGACTAAATACCAAATGGGTACCCGGATCCGGGGAAAAGCTAAATATAATTTGTTGTGATCCCACAGTCTATATAAAGCAATTTAAACAAGTTAATAATTTAATTAATAATGTAATGGGATCTGTCTTTTGAGTAAATGTCATTTGTTTTTTTTTAAATGTTTAATAAAGGGAAATCTTCTTGTTGCACACATATACTGAGTACATAAATCAACAGTTTTCCTTCCATGATTCCTTTTATATTTACTGTGTGTTGTTCTGTTTAAATTTCAGCTCGTCCCGAATAAGGCAGCCTGAAGTAATTGGCCGAACCAATTACTTTGGGTTCCCTCTGTTATAACTCAAGAGAAGAGGTTATAAATTGCGCCACTCTGCTAATTAGTTAAAATTTTGCTGCTAATTAAAAGCAAAAAGAAATTTTGTGACTTGTGTTATTAAGCAGTAATTGTGCCTATTAACCCAGACCATAATCTGTTGATTTATTTACTCATGTACTTTAAATTTGTCTAAAATCTTAAATAAAATTAAACGATAATAGTTATTATTATAGTTTTGTAAATAGGTAATTTTAATTATTATTTAGATATAGCAATGAACATAATATTGAGCAAAAGACGCCCCGTGTATTCGATATAACATCAGGTATGTGCTTGTCAAGAGTTCATTCAACAACACGTCTGTTTGTAAACAAAATCAAACCAGTTTAATTCTTGTCCAAGCCTGTGTGAGAGTGTCCTTGTCACCCTAGCGCAAAGTTGCGGTAGACAATACATCACCTCCCTCTATTGTATAAAAAGGTGTGTGACCCCTTGCCCAGTAACAAAAGATTTCAGACATTGTTGAAAATTAAAAAAGAAAAAGTAAATAATTTTATTATTAAAATGCGCCACTGTTTTTGGTTTCATGTTGTGTAAATGCTTAGTGTACTTAGTGTCAATTATAAAATACTCCATTCTGTATATCGATGCACTCAGTTAGGAAATTGTATGTAAAAAGAAAGAGGCTAAGTAGCATATATGAATAATATTGACGATATTTATAAGTGTATATTTTGTGTGAGATTACGCACATACTCGTATATAATTATACGTGAAAAGATTAGATTGTATTATACCAATTCATGTATGTACGTGTCAAAGTATTCAGTCTCTAACACGTCAAATTTGCGACGATTTAAGACCTGTAGTTTTCCTGTACAAGCCTGCATAAATGTGTAATTCGTGTTTCTATTGACACGATGAGTTATGTGAACTACTGACTAAACAAAACAAGTGTACTAATTAATTTTATGGAATGATGCTTCCCGAAGTAAACAACCGAGTCCTAAACAAATGAAAAACGAAGTTTCTTAAATCTGAGTAAAGTAAATAATAAGAAATAACTGATTAGTCATTTAAAATAAAAGGTTTAATAATATCGTAAATTATTATAACACGTTAGTATAATTGTAATTATAAAAGTGTAACTAAACTCAGCTTGGTAACGGGCCGTAACATTGCGTACGCATCGCACACGCCACCCCTTTTGAAGCAAGCCAGTGCAAGTTAATAAGGTGTCCGTTAGCTATTGTTAAATGAAACAATAGAGATATTCTCCCTCGAGTTGACTTTTCCCCTTAGTAAGCAAAACTATGCCATTGTTTAAAACTAGTCTAACCTACTTTCCAGCGAAACAGCTGATCGCTTAAATAAAAAACTAATGCTATGTTTAATTACCTCTGTTAATAAACGTTTACCATGTACTAAAGTGTGTAGGAAATAATTGTGTAGTATAGTAAAGCGAATAATATTGTGACTTAAATTTCAAATGAATAAATGACTTAGTTAACCCTCCCTTGTTAGATAAAGTATTATACCCCAAGTCCCAAAACAAAGTAAATAAAGAGTATTCTAAATAATATGGTAGTAGATAGTAAATAATTCTAGGTGCGTTTCGTAAATGCTCCAAAGTAATTAATTAATTATAAAGAAAGTAAATCAGAATAAAGAGAATAATAATTGTTTAAATAATAAGGCTAAATAATTCTTGATTTAAACTAAATGTGTGAAGTGTAGCGTAGAAGTAAGAGAAAAGAATAATAATAATACAAGTCACGTAGATTAGTAAGCACCCCAGTTGTGGTGGCCAGTTAGAAGAAATAATGCGTGTTCAAGATTGTACTAAGCAGCCACCCTCTCTATTGTATAAACGGTAGCACTCCCTAAACAATGAATGCCACCGCGTGTGAAATAAAATGCAGCGTGTAAAGTGTCCCCTTCCGCATAGTTTGTCTAGTTATGGTTAAAGAGTTAAAAGAGAAGTATCCTCGTGAAATTCCGCTTCTCTCCAAGTAACTATAATCAAGAGTGTAGTATGAGACCCTCTTTGGATTATTTAAAAGTAAGTCTATGGTATATAATCAAGATAGAATTATATACCGGTGTATAATCAAGATAGAATTATATACATACCAAGTAACGAGTCACAACGGCTCCGGCTGAAAAGGATAATGATGAGCCAAGAGAGCCAAGAGATCATTTATGAATGCTGAAAGCTAACCTGTAGTGTTAGAGTAAGCTGATGTCAGTCGGGCCACGATATTGTGAGTTGCTGAAATTAGGGAAATTAGTATTATAAGTTAGTACTGTAAAAAGTGAGAAAAAGGGAATTTCACGGAGGAGGAACATTTAAATGAGAACTAGATCATTTAAAGAGAATTTAAAACAAACGAACTGTGCAGTAATAATAATAAAAGAGAATAATAATAAATAATGATAATAATAAGAAATTTCACACTGTACTCCCCAAGCATACTCTCGGTACGTATCTAACCAAATTTTCCGGAGTCGGTGTTGGTTAAGAGGCGGAGTATGTGACGATTTAAATTATGACAATTATAAAAAAATAAAGAAATAAAAAAATTTTAAGTTGCGAACAATTAACCATTTAAATCTCACAATGATAATAAAAAACATGTAGGTACTAAGTGTGAATGGAAGTAGTAATTAATAAGGGCAAAGAAACGGTAAAGAAAAGACATATTGTAAATAATTGTTATTGTCGCATTTAACCCTTTGCTTGTTATCAGGCGCCTACCTGTTGATACCGGACTCGACATGTTTACCGAGTCTTCTGTAATTAAAATAATATAGAAAAATAATGTTAATAATTAAAGAATCTGAAGACACAGATAGTCACGAAAACAACTAATTTAAATGATGTATTTTTATCTAGCGATAGTTTGTATAAATAAAAAAGTTTATTTAGAGAGAGACCGGGACTATATTCTCGCGGAATAAACATCCCACTATCTATTGTCCTGTACCAGTGGTAGCGGACTAAAAATCGCTCTCGCTATGACGACTCCAAGCAGTGCACACGCACGAGCGAAATGCTCTGTTGAAATGTTATGTAATTGGTTATTAGTTTGGATTAATTCTTATGTATTTTACTAACTGCTACAAAAGAGTGTAATATGTAACGTTAAGGAAAAGAAAAATTAAAAAACGTTGTAACAAGAAGAAATATGTGACAACCAATAGTACGAGTGTTAATAACTATAACAGCTATCTTCTCCGATTGACGACTCTTCACAACATCCTGCCTGGAGACATGAATCATCAGAATTACAACTCTAGTAGACGCGACCGATAATGCAGTTCGAGACATCTGAGAATCAACGAGTACCTGTGTAGAAGGCCCACTCTATCCTGCAGACGTTTAAGCCGTGAACAACTGAGACCAGACCTAGACGAGGACGACGCTCTTAGGATTCCCAAGATGTAACCATATGGATGAGACTTCTACATCCCAAATTAAAGGTGACTCGATAGCACGTCTATCGAGGAATAATAATAATAGTAATTGTAACACAATACTCTCTTAAAGAGACTTTCAGAGACGATTGACTTTATAAGAATATAAAAATTTAAATCTAAGAATTTAATTGTAACTATTCAGGCTTCTTACAATTGTAACAGTTTAGATTTTAACGTATCGTAGTATTATTAATACCATTCTTCAAATGGAATAATAATGAAACTTAAAAGTAAAAGTAAAAGTAAAAGTAACAGTCTTGCAAGCTAATATCTTGAATTGAATATAATTAATTTTTAAAGTTTAAAGACTAAATACCAAATGGGTACCCGGATCCGGGGAAAAGCTAAATATAATTTGTTGTGATCCCACAGTCTATATAAAGCAATTTAAACAAGTTAATAATTTAATTAATAATGTAATGGGATCTGTCTTTTGAGTAAATGTCATTTGTTTTTTTTAAATGTTTAATAAAGGGAAATCTTCTTGTTGCACACATATACTGAGTACATAAATCAACAGTTTTTCCTTCCATGATTCCTTTTATATTTACTGTGTGTTGTTCTGTTTAAATTTCAGCTCGTCCCGAATAAGGCAGCCTGAAGTAATTGGCCGAACCAATTACTTTGGGTTCCCTCTGTTATAACTCAAGAGAAGAGGTTATAAATTGCGCCACTCTGCTAATTAGTTAAAATTTTGCTGCTAATTAAAAACAAAAAGAAATTTTGTGACTTGTGTTATTAAGCAGTAATTGTGCCTATTAACCCAGACCATAATCTGTTGATTTATTTACTCATGTACTTTAAATGTGTCTAAAATCTTAAATAAAATTAAACGATAATAGTTATTATTATAGTTTTGTAAATAGGTAATTTTAATTATTATTTAGATATAGCAATGAACATAATATTGAGCAAAAGACGCCCCGTGTATTCGATATAACATCAGGTATGTGCTTGTCAAGAGTTCATTCAACAACACGTCTGTTTGTAAACAAAATCAAACCAGTTTAATTCTTGTCCAAGCCTGTGTGAGAGTGTCCTTGTCACCCTAGCGCAAAGTTGCGGTAGACAATACATCACCTCCCTCTATTGTATAAAAAGGTGTGTGACCCCTTGCCCAGTAACAAAAGATTTCAGACATTGTTGAAAATTAAAAAAGAAAAAGTAAATAATTTTATTATTAAAATGCGCCACTGTTTTTGGTTTCATGTTGTGTAAATGCTTAGTGTACTTAGTGTCAATTATAAAATACTCCATTCTGTATATCGATGCACTCAGTTAGGAAATTGTATGTAAAAAGAAAGAGGCTAAGTAGCATATATGAATAATATTGACGATATTTATAAGTGTATATTTTGTGTGAGATTACGCACATACTCGTATATAATTATACGTGAAAAGATTAGATTGTATTATACCAATTCATGTATGTACGTGTCAAAGTATTCAGTCTCTAACACGTCAATTTTGCGACGATTTGAGACCTGTAGTTTTCCTGTACAAGCCTGCATAAATGTGTAATTCGTGTTTCTATTGACACGATGAGTTATGTGAACTACTGACTAAACAAAACAAGTGTACTAATTAATTTTATGGAATGATGCTTCCCGAAGTAAACAACCGAGTCCTAAACAAATGAAAAACGAAGTTTCTTAAATCTGAGTAAAGTAAATAATAAGAAATAAATGATTAGTCATTTAAAATAAAAGGTTTAATAATATCGTAAATTATTATAAGACGTTAGTATAATTATAATTATAAAAGTGTAACTAAACTCAGCTTGGTAACGGGCCGTAACATTGCGTACGCATCGCACACGCCACCCCTTTTGAAGCAAGCCAGTGCAAGTTAATAAGGTGTCCGTTAGCTATTGTTAAATGAAACAATAGAGATATTCTCCCTCGAGTTGACTTTTCCCCTTTGTAAGCAAAACTATGCCATTGTTTAAAACTAGTCTAACCTACTTTCCAGCGAAACAGCTGATCGCTTAAATAAAAAACTAATGCTATGTTTAATTACCTCTGTTAATAAACGTTTACCATGTACTAAAGTGTGTAGGAAATAATTGTGTAGTATAGTAAAGCGAATAATATTGTGACTTAAATTTCAAATGAATAAATGACTTAGTTAACCCTCCCCTGTTAGATAAAGTATTATACCCCAAGTCCCAAACAAAGTAAATAAAGAGTATTCTAAATAATATGGTAGTAGATAGTAAATAATTCTAGGTGCGTTTCGTAAATGCTCCAAAGTAATTAATTAATTATAAAGAAAGTAAATCAGAATAAAGAGAATAATAATTGTTTAAATAATAAGGCTAAATAATTCTTGATTTAAACTAAATGTGTGAAGTGTAGCGTAGAAGTAAGAGAAAAGAATAATAATAATACAAGTAACGTAGATTAGTAAGCACCCCAGTTGTGGTGGCCAGTTAGAAGAAATAATGCGTGTTCAGGATTGTACTAAGCAGCCACCCTCTCTATTGTATAAACGGTAGCACTCCCTAAACAATGAATGCCACCGCGTGTGAAATAAAATGCAGCGTGTAAAGTGTCCCCTTCCGCATAGTTTGTCTAGTTATTGTTAAAGAGTTAAAAGAGAAGTATCCACGTGAAATTCCGCTTCTCTCCAAGTAACTATAATCAAGAGTGTAGTACGAGACCCTCTTTGGATTATTTAAAAGTAAGTCTATGGTATATAATCAATATAGAATTATATACCGGTGTATAATCAAGATAGAATTATATACATACCAAGTAACGAGTCACAACGGCTCCGGCTGAAAAGGATAATGATGAGCCAAGAGAGCCAAGAGATCATTTATGAATGCTGAAAGCTAACCTGTAGTGTTAGAGTAAGCTGATGTCAGTCGGGCCACGATATTGTGAGTTGCTGAAATTAGGGAAATTAGTATTATAAGTTAGTACTGTAAAAAGTGAGAAAAAGGGAATTTCACGGAGGAGGAACATTTAAATGAGAACTAGATCATTTAAAGAGAATTTAAAACAAACGAACTGTGCAGTAATAATAATAAATAATGATAATAATAAGAAATTTCACACTGTACTCCCCAAGCATACTCTCGGTACGTATCTAACCAAATTTTCCGGAGTCGGTGTTGGTTAAGAGGCGGAGTATGTGACGATTTAAATTATGACAATTATAAAAAAATAAAGAAATAAAAAAATTTTAAGTTGCGAACAATTAACCATTTAAATCTCACAATGATAATAAAAAACATGTAGGTACTAAGTGTGAATGGAAGTAGTAATTAATAAGGGCAAAGAAACGGTAAAGAAAAGACATATTGTAAATAATTGTTATTGTCGCATTTAACCCTTTACTTGTTATCAGGCGCCTACCTGTTGATACCGGACTCGACATGTTTACCGAGTCTTCTGTAATTAAAATAATATAGAAAAATAATGTTAATAATTAAAGAATCTGAAGACACAGATAGTCACGAAAACAACTAATTTAAATGATGTATTTTTATCTAGCGATAGTTTGTATAAATAAAAAAGTTTATTTAGAGAGAGACCGGGACTATATTCTCGCGGAATAAACACCCCACTATCTATTGTCCTGTACCAGTGGTAGCGGACTAAAAATCGCTCTCGCTATGACGACTCCAAGCAGTGCACACGCACGAGCGAAATGCTCTGTTGAAATGTTATGTAATTGGTTATTAGTTTGGATTAATTCTTATGTATTTTACTAACTGCTACAAAAGAGTGTAATATGTAACGTTAAGGAAAAGAAAAATTAAAAAACGTTGTAACAAGAAGAAATATGTGACAACCAATAGTACGAGTATTAATAACTATAACAGCTATCTTCTCCGATTGACGACTCTTCACAACATCCTGCCTGGAGACATGAATCATCAGAATTACAACTCTAGTAGACCCGACCGATAATGCAGTTCGAGACATCTGAGAATCAACGAGTACCTGTGTAGAAGGCCCACTCTATCCTGCAGACGTTTAAGCCGTGAACAACTGAGACCAGACCTAGACGAGGACGACGCTCTTAGGATTCCCAAGAAGATCCCAAATTAAAGGTGACTCGATAACACGTCTATCGAGGAATAATAATAATAGTAATTGTAACACAATACTCTCTTAAAGAGACTTTCAGAGACGATTGACTTTATAAGAATATAAAAATTTAAATCTAAGAATTTAATTGTAACTATTCAGGCTTCTTGCAATTGTAACAGTTTAGATTTTAACGTATTGTAGTATTATTAATACCATTCTTCAAATGGAATAATAATGAAACTTAAAAGTAAAAGTAAAAGTAAAAGTAACAGTCTTGCAAGCTAATATCTTGAATTGAATATAATTAATTTTTAAAGTTTAAAGACTAAATACCAAATGGGTACCCGGATCCGGGGAAAAGCTAAATATAATTTGTTGTGATCCCACAGTCTATATAAAGCAATTTAAACAAGTTAATAATTTAATTAATAATGTAATGGGATCTGTCTTTTGAGTAAATGTCATTTGTTTTTTTTTAAATGTTTAATAAAGGGAAATCTTCTTGTTGCACACATATACTGAGTACATAAATCAACAGTTTTTCCTTCCATGATTCCTTTTATATTTACTGTGTGTTGTTCTGTTTAAATTTCAGCTCGTCCCGAATAAGGCAGCCTGAAGTAATTGGCCGAACCAATTACTTTGGGTTCCCTCTGTTATAACTCAAGAGAAGAGGTTATAAATTGCGCCACTCTGCTAATTAGTTAAAATTTTGCTGCTAATTAAAAACAAAAAGAAATTTTGTGACTTGTGTTATTAAGCAGTAATTGTGCCTATTAACCCAGACCATAATCTGTTGATTTATTTACTCATGTACTTTAAATGTGTCTAAAATCTTAAATAAAAATAAACGATAATAGTTATTATTATAGTTTTGTAAATAGGTAATTTTAATTATTATTTAGATATAGCAATGAACATAATATTGAGCAAAAGACGCCCCGTGTATTCGATATAACATCAGGTATGTGCTTGTCAAGAGTTCATTCAACAACACGTCTGTTTGTAAACAAAATCAAACCAGTTTAATTCTTGTCCAAGCCTGTGTGAGAGTGTCCTTGTCACCCTAGCGCAAAGTTGCGGTAGACAATACATCACCTCCCTCTATTGTATAAAAAGGTGTGTGACCCCTTGCCCAGTAACAAAAGATTTCAGACATTGTTGAAAATTAAAAAAGAAAAAGTAAATAATTTTATTATTAAAATGCGCCACTGTTTTTGTTTTCATGTTGTGTAAATGCTTAGTGTACTTAGTGTCAATTATAAAATACTCCATTCTGTATATCGATGCACTCAGTTAGGAAATTGTATGTAAAAAGAAAGAGGCTAAGTAGCATATATGAATAATATTGACGATATTTATAAGTGTATATTTTGTGTGAGATTACGCACATACTCGTATATAATTATACGTGAAAAGATTAGATTGTATTATACCAATTCATGTATGTACGTGTCAAAGTATTCAGTCTCTAACACGTCAATTTTGCGACGATTTGAGACCTGTAGTTTTCCTGTACAAGCCTGCATAAATGTGTAATTCGTGTTTCTATTGACACGATGAGTTATGTGAACTACTGACTAAACAAAACAAGTGTACTAATTAATTTTATGGAATGATGCTTCCCGAAGTAAACAACCGAGTCCTAAACAAATGAAAAACGAAGTTTCTTAAATCTGAGTAAAGTAAATAATAAGAAATAAATGATTAGTCATTTAAAATAAAAGGTTTGATAATATCGTAAATTATTATAACACGTTAGTATAATTATAATTATAAAAGTGTAACTAAACTCAGCTTGGTAACGGGCCGTAACATTGCGTACGCATCGCACACGCCACCCCTTTTGAAGCAAGCCAGTGCAAGTTAATAAGGTGTCCGTTAGCTATTGTTAAATGAAACAATAGAGATATTCTCCCTCGAGTTGACTTTTCCCCTTTGTAAGCAAAACTATGCCATTGTTTAAAACTAGTCTAACCTACTTTCCAGCGAAACAGCTGATCGCTTAAATAAAAAACTAATGCTATGTTTAATTACCTCTGTTAATAAACGTTTACCATGTACTAAAGTGTGTAGGAAATAATTGTGTAGTATAGTAAAGCGATTAATATTGTGACTTAAATTTCAAATGAATAAATGACTTAGTTAACCCTCCCTTGTTAGATAAAGTATTATACCCCAAGTCCCAAAACAAAGTAAATAAAGAGTATTCTAAATAATATGGTAGTAGATAGTAAATAATTCTAGGTGCGTTTCATAAATGCTCCAAAGTAATTAATTAATTATAAAGAAAGTAAATCAGAATAAAGAGAATAATAATTGTTTAAATAATAAGGCTAAATAATTCTTGATTTAAACTAAATGTGTGAAGTGTAGCGTAGAAGTAAGAGAAAAGAATAATAATAATACAAGTAACGTAGATTAGTAAGCACCCCAGTTGTGGTGGCCAGTTAGAAGAAATAATGCGTGTTCAGGATTGTACTAAGCAGCCACCCTCTCTATTGTATAAACGGTAGCACTCCCTAAACAATGAATGCCACCGCGTGTGAAATAAAATGCAGCGTGTAAAGTGTCCCCTTCCGCATAGTTTGTCTAGTTATTGTTAAAGAGTTAAAAGAGAAGTATCCTCGTGAAATTCCGCTTCTCTCCAAGTAACTATAATCAAGAGTGTAGTACGAGACCCTCTTTGGATTATTTAAAAGTAAGTCTATGGTATATAATCAATATAGAATTATATACCGGTGTATAATCAAGATAGAATTATATACATACCAAGTAACGAGTCACAACGGCTCCGGCTGAAAAGGATAATGATGAGCCAAGAGAGCCAAGAGATCATTTATGAATGCTGAAAGCTAACCTGTAGTGTTAGAGTAAGCTGATGTCAGTCGGGCCACGATATTGTGAGTTGCTGAAATTAGGGAAATTAGTATTATAAGTTAGTACTGTAAAAAGTGAGAAAAAGGGAATTTCACGGAGGAGGAACATTTAAATGAGAACTAGATCATTTAAAGAGAATTTAAAACAAACGAACTGTGCAGTAATAATAATAAATAATGATAATAATAAGAAATTTCACACTGTACTCCCCAAGCATACTCTCGGTACGTATCTAACCAAATTTTCCGGAGTCGGTGTTGGTTAAGAGGCGGAGTATGTGACGATTTAAATTATGACAATTATAAAAAAATAAAGAAATAAAAAAATTTTAAGTTGCGAACAATTAACCATTTAAATCTCACAATGATAATAAAAAACATGTAGGTACTAAGTGTGAATGGAAGTAGTAATTAATAAGGGCAAAGAAACGGTAAAGAAAAGACATATTGTAAATAATTGTTATTGTCGCATTTAACCCTTTACTTGTTATCAGGCGCCTACCTGTTGATACCGGACTCGACATGTTTACCGAGTCTTCTGTAATTAAAATAATATAGAAAAATAATGTTAATAATTAAAGAATCTGAAGACACAGATAGTCACGAAAACAACTAATTTAAATGATGTATTTTTATCTAGCGATAGTTTGTATAAATAAAAAAGTTTATTTAGAGAGAGACCGGGACTATATTCTCGCGGAATAAACACCCCACTATCTATTGTCCTGTACCAGTGGTAGCGGACTAAAAATCGCTCTCGCTATGACGACTCCAAGCAGTGCACACGCACGAGCGAAATGCTCTGTTGAAATGTTATGTAATTGGTTATTAGTTTGGATTAATTCTTATGTATTTTACTAACTGCTACAAAAGAGTGTAATATGTAACGTTAAGGAAAAGAAAAATTAAAAAACGTTGTAACAAGAAGAAATATGTGACAACCAATAGTACGAGTATTAATAACTATAACAGCTATCTTCTCCGATTGACGACTCTTCACAACATCCTGCCTGGAGACATGAATCATCAGAATTACAACTCTAGTAGACCCGACCGATAATGCAGTTCGAGACATCTGAGAATCAACGAGTACCTGTGTAGAAGGCCCACTCTATCCTGCAGACGTTTAAGCCGTGAACAACTGAGACCAGACCTAGACGAGGACGACGCTCTTAGGATTCCCAAGAAGATCCCAAATTAAAGGTGACTCGATAACACGTCTATCGAGGAATAATAATAATAGTAATTGTAACACAATACTCTCTTAAAGAGACTTTCAGAGACGATTGACTTTATAAGAATATAAAAATTTAAATCTAAGAATTTAATTGTAACTATTCAGGCTTCTTGCAATTGTAACAGTTTAGATTTTAACGTATTGTAGTATTATTAATACCATTCTTCAAATGGAATAATAATGAAACTTAAAAGTAAAAGTAAAAGTAAAAGTAACAGTCTTGCAAGCTAATATCTTGAATTGAATATAATTAATTTTTAAAGTTTAAAGACTAAATACCAAATGGGTACCCGGATCCGGGGAAAAGCTAAATATAATTTGTTGTGATCCCACAGTCTATATAAAGCAATTTAAACAAGTTAATAATTTAATTAATAATGTAATGGGATCTGTCTTTTGAGTAAATGTCATTTGTTTTTTTTTAAATGTTTAATAAAGGGAAATCTTCTTGTTGCACACATATACTGAGTACATAAATCAACAGTTTTTCCTTCCATGATTCCTTTTATATTTACTGTGTGTTGTTCTGTTTAAATTTCAGCTCGTCCCGAATAAGGCAGCCTGAAGTAATTGGCCGAACCAATTACTTTGGGTTCCCTCTGTTATAACTCAAGAGAAGAGGTTATAAATTGCGCCACTCTGCTAATTAGTTAAAATTTTGCTGCTAATTAAAAACAAAAAGAAATTTTGTGACTTGTGTTATTAAGCAGTAATTGTGCCTATTAACCCAGACCATAATCTGTTGATTTATTTACTCATGTACTTTAAATGTGTCTAAAATCTTAAATAAAAATAAACGATAATAGTTATTATTATAGTTTTGTAAATAGGTAATTTTAATTATTATTTAGATATAGCAATGAACATAATATTGAGCAAAAGACGCCCCGTGTATTCGATATAACATCAGGTATGTGCTTGTCAAGAGTTCATTCAACAACACGTCTGTTTGTAAACAAAATCAAACCAGTTTAATTCTTGTCCAAGCCTGTGTGAGAGTGTCCTTGTCACCCTAGCGCAAAGTTGCGGTAGACAATACATCACCTCCCTCTATTGTATAAAAAGGTGTGTGACCCCTTGCCCAGTAACAAAAGATTTCAGACATTGTTGAAAATTAAAAAAGAAAAAGTAAATAATTTTATTATTAAAATGCGCCACTGTTTTTGTTTTCATGTTGTGTAAATGCTTAGTGTACTTAGTGTCAATTATAAAATACTCCATTCTGTATATCGATGCACTCAGTTAGGAAATTGTATGTAAAAAGAAAGAGGCTAAGTAGCATATATGAATAATATTGACGATATTTATAAGTGTATATTTTGTGTGAGATTACGCACATACTCGTATATAATTATACGTGAAAAGATTAGATTGTATTATACCAATTCATGTATGTACGTGTCAAAGTATTCAGTCTCTAACACGTCAATTTTGCGACGATTTGAGACCTGTAGTTTTCCTGTACAAGCCTGCATAAATGTGTAATTCGTGTTTCTATTGACACGATGAGTTATGTGAACTACTGACTAAACAAAACAAGTGTACTAATTAATTTTATGGAATGATGCTTCCCGAAGTAAACAACCGAGTCCTAAACAAATGAAAAACGAAGTTTCTTAAATCTGAGTAAAGTAAATAATAAGAAATAAATGATTAGTCATTTAAAATAAAAGGTTTGATAATATCGTAAATTATTATAACACGTTAGTATAATTATAATTATAAAAGTGTAACTAAACTCAGCTTGGTAACGGGCCGTAACATTGCGTACGCATCGCACACGCCACCCCTTTTGAAGCAAGCCAGTGCAAGTTAATAAGGTGTCCGTTAGCTATTGTTAAATGAAACAATAGAGATATTCTCCCTCGAGTTGACTTTTCCCCTTTGTAAGCAAAACTATGCCATTGTTTAAAACTAGTCTAACCTACTTTCCAGCGAAACAGCTGATCGCTTAAATAAAAAACTAATGCTATGTTTAATTACCTCTGTTAATAAACGTTTACCATGTACTAAAGTGTGTAGGAAATAATTGTGTAGTATAGTAAAGCGATTAATATTGTGACTTAAATTTCAAATGAATAAATGACTTAGTTAACCCTCCCTTGTTAGATAAAGTATTATACCCCAAGTCCCAAAACAAAGTAAATAAAGAGTATTCTAAATAATATGGTAGTAGATAGTAAATAATTCTAGGTGCGTTTCATAAATGCTCCAAAGTAATTAATTAATTATAAAGAAAGTAAATCAGAATAAAGAGAATAATAATTGTTTAAATAATAAGGCTAAATAATTCTTGATTTAAACTAAATGTGTGAAGTGTAGCGTAGAAGTAAGAGAAAAGAATAATAATAATACAAGTAACGTAGATTAGTAAGCACCCCAGTTGTGGTGGCCAGTTAGAAGAAATAATGCGTGTTCAGGATTGTACTAAGCAGCCACCCTCTCTATTGTATAAACGGTAGCACTCCCTAAACAATGAATGCCACCGTGTGTGAAATAAAATGCAGCGTGTAAAGTGTCCCCTTCCGCATAGTTTGTCTAGTTATTGTTAAAGAGTTAAAAGAGAAGTATCCTCGTGAAATTCCGCTTCTCTCCAAGTAACTATAATCAAGAGTGTAGTACGAGACCCTCTTTGGATTATTTAAAAGTAAGTCTATGGTATATAATCAATATAGAATTATATACCGGTGTATAATCAAGATAGAATTATATACATACCAAGTAACGAGTCACAACGGCTCCGGCTGAAAAGGATAATGATGAGCCAAGAGAGCCAAGAGATCATTTATGAATGCTGAAAGCTAACCTGTAGTGTTAGAGTAAGCTGATGTCAGTCGGGCCACGATATTGTGAGTTGCTGAAATTAGGGAAATTAGTATTATAAGTTAGTACTGTAAAAAGTGAGAAAAAGGGAATTTCACGGAGGAGGAACATTTAAATGAGAACTAGATCATTTAAAGAGAATTTAAAACAAACGAACTGTGCAGTAATAATAATAAAAGAGAATAATAATAAATAATGATAATAATAAGAAATTTCACACTGTACTCCCCAAGCATACTCTCGGTACGTATCTAACCAAATTTTCCGGAGTAGGTGTTGGTTAAGAGGCGGAGTATGTGACGATTTAAATTATGACAATTATAAAAAAATAAAGAAATAAAAAAATTTTAAGTTGCGAACAATTAACCATTTAAATCTCACAATGATAATAAAAAACATGTAGGTACTAAGTGTGAATGGAAGTAGTAATTAATAAGGGCAAAGAAACGGTAAAGAAAAGACATACTGTAAATAATTGTTATTGTCGCATTTAACTCTTTGCTTGTTATCAGGCGCCTACCTGTTGATACCGGACTCGACATGTTTACCGAGTCTTCTGTAATTAAAATAATATAGAAAAATAATGTTAATAATTAAAGAATCTGAAGACACAGATAGTCACGAAAACAACTAATTTAAATGATGTATTTTTATCTAGCGATAGTTTGTATAAATAAAAAAGTTTATTTAGAGAGAGACCGGGACTATATTCTCGCGGAATAAACACCCCACTATCTATTGTCCTGTACCAGTGGTAGCGGACTAAAAATCGCTCTCGCTATGACGACTCCAAGCAGTGCACACGCACGAGCGAAATGCTCTGTTGAAATGTTATGTAATTGGTTATTAGTTTGGATTAATTCTTATGTATTTTACTAACTGCTACAAAAGAGTGTAATATGTAACGTTAAGGAAAAGAAAAATTAAAAAACGTTGTAACAAGAAGAAATATGTGACAACCAATAGTACGAGTGTTAATAACTATAACAGCTATCTTCTCCGATTGACGACTCTTCACAACATCCTGCCTGGAGACATGAATCATCAGAATTACAACTCTAGTAGACCCGACCGATAATGCAGTTCGAGACATCTGAGAATCAACGAGTACCTGTGTAGAAGGCCCACTCTATCCTGCAGACGTTTAAGCCGTGAACAACTGAGACCAGACCTAGACGAGGACGACGCTCTTAGGATTCCCAAGAAGATCCCAAATTAAAGGTGACTCGATAGCACGTCTATCGAGGAATAATAATAATAGTAATTGTAACACAATACTCTCTTAAAGAGACTTTCAGAGACGATTGACTTTATAAGAATATAAAAATTTAAATCTAAGAATTTAATTGTAACTATTCAGGCTTCTTGCAATTGTAACAGTTTAGATTTTAACGTATTGTAGTATTATTAATACCATTCTTCAAATGGAATAATAATGAAACTTAAAAGTAAAAGTAAAAGTAAAAGTAACAGTCTTGCAAGCTAATATCTTGAATTGAATATAATTAATTTTTAAAGTTTAAAGACTAAATACCAAATGGGTACCCGGATCCGGGGAAAAGCTAAATATAATTTGTTGTGATCCCACAGTCTATATAAAGCAATTTAAACAAGTTAATAATTTAATTAATAATGTAATGGGATCTGTCTTTTGAGTAAATGTCATTTGTTTTTTTTTAAATGTTTAATAAAGGGAAATCTTCTTGTTGCACACATATACTGAGTACATAAATCAACAGTTTTTCCTTCCATGATTCCTTTTATATTTACTGTGTGTTGTTCTGTTTAAATTTCAGCTCGTCCCGAATAAGGCAGCCTGAAGTAATTGGCCGAACCAATTACTTTGGGTTCCCTCTGTTATAACTCAAGAGAAGAGGTTATAAATTGCGCCACTCTGCTAATTAGTTAAAATTTTGCTGCTAATTAAAAACAAAAAGAAATTTTGTGACTTGTGTTATTAAGCAGTAATTGTGCCTATTAACCCAGACCATAATCTGTTGATTTATTTACTCATGTACTTTAAATGTGTCTAAAATCTTAAATAAAAATAAACGATAATAGTTATTATTATAGTTTTGTAAATAGGTAATTTTAATTATTATTTAGATATAGCAATGAACATAATATTGAGCAAAAGACGCCCCGTGTATTCGATATAACATCAGGTATGTGCTTGTCAAGAGTTCATTCAACAACACGTCTGTTTGTAAACAAAATCAAACCAGTTTAATTCTTGTCCAAGCCTGTGTGAGAGTGTCCTTGTCACCCTAGCGCAAAGTTGCGGTAGACAATACATCACCTCCCTCTATTGTATAAAAAGGTGTGTGACCCCTTGCCCAGTAACAAAAGATTTCAGACATTGTTGAAAATTAAAAAAGAAAAAGTAAATAATTTTATTATTAAAATGCGCCACTGTTTTTGTTTTCATGTTGTGTAAATGCTTAGTGTACTTAGTGTCAATTATAAAATACTCCATTCTGTATATCGATGCACTCAGTTAGGAAATTGTATGTAAAAAGAAAGAGGCTAAGTAGCATATATGAATAATATTGACGATATTTATAAGTGTATATTTTGTGTGAGATTACGCACATACTCGTATATAATTATACGTGAAAAGATTAGATTGTATTATACCAATTCATGTATGTACGTGTCAAAGTATTCAGTCTCTAACACGTCAATTTTGCGACGATTTGAGACCTGTAGTTTTCCTGTACAAGCCTGCATAAATGTGTAATTCGTGTTTCTATTGACACGATGAGTTATGTGAACTACTGACTAAACAAAACAAGTGTACTAATTAATTTTATGGAATGATGCTTCCCGAAGTAAACAACCGAGTCCTAAACAAATGAAAAACGAAGTTTCTTAAATCTGAGTAAAGTAAATAATAAGAAATAAATGATTAGTCATTTAAAATAAAAGGTTTAATAATATCGTAAATTATTATAAGACGTTAGTATAATTATAATTATAAAAGTGTAACTAAACTCAGCTTGGTAACGGGCCGTAACATTGCGTACGCATCGCACACGCCACCCCTTTTGAAGCAAGCCAGTGCAAGTTAATAAGGTGTCCGTTAGCTATTGTTAAATGAAACAATAGAGATATTCTCCCTCGAGTTGACTTTTCCCCTTTGTAAGCAAAACTATGCCATTGTTTAAAACTAGTCTAACCTACTTTCCAGCGAAACAGCTGATCGCTTAAATAAAAAACTAATGCTATGTTTAATTACCTCTGTTAATAAACGTTTACCATGTACTAAAGTGTGTAGGAAATAATTGTGTAGTATAGTAAAGCGAATAATATTGTGACTTAAATTTCAAATGAATAAATGACTTAGTTAACCCTCCCCTGTTAGATAAAGTATTATACCCCAAGTCCCAAACAAAGTAAATAAAGAGTATTCTAAATAATATGGTAGTAGATAGTAAATAATTCTAGGTGCGTTTCGTAAATGCTCCAAAGTAATTAATTAATTATAAAGAAAGTAAATCAGAATAAAGAGAATAATAATTGTTTAAATAATAAGGCTAAATAATTCTTGATTTAAACTAAATGTGTGAAGTGTAGCGTAGAAGTAAGAGAAAAGAATAATAATAATACAAGTAACGTAGATTAGTAAGCACCCCAGTTGTGGTGGCCAGTTAGAAGAAATAATGCGTGTTCAGGATTGTACTAAGCAGCCACCCTCTCTATTGTATAAACGGTAGCACTCCCTAAACAATGAATGCCACCGCGTGTGAAATAAAATGCAGCGTGTAAAGTGTCCCCTTCCGCATAGTTTGTCTAGTTATTGTTAAAGAGTTAAAAGAGAAGTATCCACGTGAAATTCCGCTTCTCTCCAAGTAACTATAATCAAGAGTGTAGTACGAGACCCTCTTTGGATTATTTAAAAGTAAGTCTATGGTATATAATCAATATAGAATTATATACCGGTGTATAATCAAGATAGAATTATATACATACCAAGTAACGAGTCACAACGGCTCCGGCTGAAAAGGATAATGATGAGCCAAGAGAGCCAAGAGATCATTTATGAATGCTGAAAGCTAACCTGTAGTGTTAGAGTAAGCTGATGTCAGTCGGGCCACGATATTGTGAGTTGCTGAAATTAGGGAAATTAGTATTATAAGTTAGTACTGTAAAAAGTGAGAAAAAGGGAATTTCACGGAGGAGGAACATTTAAATGAGAACTAGATCATTTAAAGAGAATTTAAAACAAACGAACTGTGCAGTAATAATAATAAATAATGATAATAATAAGAAATTTCACACTGTACTCCCCAAGCATACTCTCGGTACGTATCTAACCAAATTTTCCGGAGTCGGTGTTGGTTAAGAGGCGGAGTATGTGACGATTTAAATTATGACAATTATAAAAAAATAAAGAAATAAAAAAATTTTAAGTTGCGAACAATTAACCATTTAAATCTCACAATGATAATAAAAAACATGTAGGTACTAAGTGTGAATGGAAGTAGTAATTAATAAGGGCAAAGAAACGGTAAAGAAAAGACATATTGTAAATAATTGTTATTGTCGCATTTAACCCTTTACTTGTTATCAGGCGCCTACCTGTTGATACCGGACTCGACATGTTTACCGAGTCTTCTGTAATTAAAATAATATAGAAAAATAATGTTAATAATTAAAGAATCTGAAGACACAGATAGTCACGAAAACAACTAATTTAAATGATGTATTTTTATCTAGCGATAGTTTGTATAAATAAAAAAGTTTATTTAGAGAGAGACCGGGACTATATTCTCGCGGAATAAACACCCCACTATCTATTGTCCTGTACCAGTGGTAGCGGACTAAAAATCGCTCTCGCTATGACGACTCCAAGCAGTGCACACGCACGAGCGAAATGCTCTGTTGAAATGTTATGTAATTGGTTATTAGTTTGGATTAATTCTTATGTATTTTACTAACTGCTACAAAAGAGTGTAATATGTAACGTTAAGGAAAAGAAAAATTAAAAAACGTTGTAACAAGAAGAAATATGTGACAACCAATAGTACGAGTATTAATAACTATAACAGCTATCTTCTCCGATTGACGACTCTTCACAACATCCTGCCTGGAGACATGAATCATCAGAATTACAACTCTAGTAGACCCGACCGATAATGCAGTTCGAGACATCTGAGAATCAACGAGTACCTGTGTAGAAGGCCCACTCTATCCTGCAGACGTTTAAGCCGTGAACAACTGAGACCAGACCTAGACGAGGACGACGCTCTTAGGATTCCCAAGAAGATCCCAAATTAAAGGTGACTCGATAACACGTCTATCGAGGAATAATAATAATAGTAATTGTAACACAATACTCTCTTAAAGAGACTTTCAGAGACGATTGACTTTATAAGAATATAAAAATTTAAATCTAAGAATTTAATTGTAACTATTCAGGCTTCTTGCAATTGTAACAGTTTAGATTTTAACGTATTGTAGTATTATTAATACCATTCTTCAAATGGAATAATAATGAAACTTAAAAGTAAAAGTAAAAGTAAAAGTAACAGTCTTGCAAGCTAATATCTTGAATTGAATATAATTAATTTTTAAAGTTTAAAGACTAAATACCAAATGGGTACCCGGATCCGGGGAAAAGCTAAATATAATTTGTTGTGATCCCACAGTCTATATAAAGCAATTTAAACAAGTTAATAATTTAATTAATAATGTAATGGGATCTGTCTTTTGAGTAAATGTCATTTGTTTTTTTTTAAATGTTTAATAAAGGGAAATCTTCTTGTTGCACACATATACTGAGTACATAAATCAACAGTTTTTCCTTCCATGATTCCTTTTATATTTACTGTGTGTTGTTCTGTTTAAATTTCAGCTCGTCCCGAATAAGGCAGCCTGAAGTAATTGGCCGAACCAATTACTTTGGGTTCCCTCTGTTATAACTCAAGAGAAGAGGTTATAAATTGCGCCACTCTGCTAATTAGTTAAAATTTTGCTGCTAATTAAAAACAAAAAGAAATTTTGTGACTTGTGTTATTAAGCAGTAATTGTGCCTATTAACCCAGACCATAATCTGTTGATTTATTTACTCATGTACTTTAAATGTGTCTAAAATCTTAAATAAAAATAAACGATAATAGTTATTATTATAGTTTTGTAAATAGGTAATTTTAATTATTATTTAGATATAGCAATGAACATAATATTGAGCAAAAGACGCCCCGTGTATTCGATATAACATCAGGTATGTGCTTGTCAAGAGTTCATTCAACAACACGTCTGTTTGTAAACAAAATCAAACCAGTTTAATTCTTGTCCAAGCCTGTGTGAGAGTGTCCTTGTCACCCTAGCGCAAAGTTGCGGTAGACAATACATCACCTCCCTCTATTGTATAAAAAGGTGTGTGACCCCTTGCCCAGTAACAAAAGATTTCAGACATTGTTGAAAATTAAAAAAGAAAAAGTAAATAATTTTATTATTAAAATGCGCCACTGTTTTTGTTTTCATGTTGTGTAAATGCTTAGTGTACTTAGTGTCAATTATAAAATACTCCATTCTGTATATCGATGCACTCAGTTAGGAAATTGTATGTAAAAAGAAAGAGGCTAAGTAGCATATATGAATAATATTGACGATATTTATAAGTGTATATTTTGTGTGAGATTACGCACATACTCGTATATAATTATACGTGAAAAGATTAGATTGTATTATACCAATTCATGTATGTACGTGTCAAAGTATTCAGTCTCTAACACGTCAATTTTGCGACGATTTGAGACCTGTAGTTTTCCTGTACAAGCCTGCATAAATGTGTAATTCGTGTTTCTATTGACACGATGAGTTATGTGAACTACTGACTAAACAAAACAAGTGTACTAATTAATTTTATGGAATGATGCTTCCCGAAGTAAACAACCGAGTCCTAAACAAATGAAAAACGAAGTTTCTTAAATCTGAGTAAAGTAAATAATAAGAAATAAATGATTAGTCATTTAAAATAAAAGGTTTGATAATATCGTAAATTATTATAACACGTTAGTATAATTATAATTATAAAAGTGTAACTAAACTCAGCTTGGTAACGGGCCGTAACATTGCGTACGCATCGCACACGCCACCCCTTTTGAAGCAAGCCAGTGCAAGTTAATAAGGTGTCCGTTAGCTATTGTTAAATGAAACAATAGAGATATTCTCCCTCGAGTTGACTTTTCCCCTTTGTAAGCAAAACTATGCCATTGTTTAAAACTAGTCTAACCTACTTTCCAGCGAAACAGCTGATCGCTTAAATAAAAAACTAATGCTATGTTTAATTACCTCTGTTAATAAACGTTTACCATGTACTAAAGTGTGTAGGAAATAATTGTGTAGTATAGTAAAGCGATTAATATTGTGACTTAAATTTCAAATGAATAAATGACTTAGTTAACCCTCCCTTGTTAGATAAAGTATTATACCCCAAGTCCCAAAACAAAGTAAATAAAGAGTATTCTAAATAATATGGTAGTAGATAGTAAATAATTCTAGGTGCGTTTCATAAATGCTCCAAAGTAATTAATTAATTATAAAGAAAGTAAATCAGAATAAAGAGAATAATAATTGTTTAAATAATAAGGCTAAATAATTCTTGATTTAAACTAAATGTGTGAAGTGTAGCGTAGAAGTAAGAGAAAAGAATAATAATAATACAAGTAACGTAGATTAGTAAGCACTCCAGTTGTGGTGGCCAGTTAGAAGAAATAATGCGTGTTCAGGATTGTACTAAGCAGCCACGCTCTCTATTGTATAAACGGTAGCACTCCCTAAACAATGAATGCCACCGCGTGTGAAATAAAATGCAGCGTGTAAAGTGTCCCCTTCCGCATAGTTTGTCTAGTTATTGTTAAAGAGTTAAAAGAGAAGTATCCTCGTGAAATTCCGCTTCTCTCCAAGTAACTATAATCAAGAGTGTAGTACGAGACCCTCTTTGGATTATTTAAAAGTAAGTCTATGGTATATAATCAATATAGAATTATATACCGGTGTATAATCAAGATAGAATTATATACATACCAAGTAACGAGTCACAACGGCTCCGGCTGAAAAGGATAATGATGAGCCAAGAGAGCCAAGAGATCATTTATGAATGCTGAAAGCTAACCTGTAGTGTTAGAGTAAGCTGATGTCAGTCGGGCCACGATATTGTGAGTTGCTGAAATTAGGGAAATTAGTATTATAAGTTAGTACTGTAAAAAGTGAGAAAAAGGGAATTTCACGGAGGAGGAACATTTAAATGAGAACTAGATCATTTAAAGAGAATTTAAAACAAACGAACTGTGCAGTAATAATAATAAAAGAGAATAATAATAAATAATGATAATAATAAGAAATTTCACACTGTACTCCCCAAGCATACTCTCGGTACGTATCTAACCAAATTTTCCGGAGTAGGTGTTGGTTAAGAGGCGGAGTATGTGACGATTTAAATTATGACAATTATAAAAAAATAAAGAAATAAAAAAATTTTAAGTTGCGAACAATTAACCATTTAAATCTCACAATGATAATAAAAAACATGTAGGTACTAAGTGTGAATGGAAGTAGTAATTAATAAGGGCAAAGAAACGGTAAAGAAAAGACATACTGTAAATAATTGTTATTGTCGCATTTAACTCTTTGCTTGTTATCAGGCGCCTACCTGTTGATACCGGACTCGACATGTTTACCGAGTCTTCTGTAATTAAAATAATATAGAAAAATAATGTTAATAATTAAAGAATCTGAAGACACAGATAGTCACGAAAACAACTAATTTAAATGATGTATTTTTATCTAGCGATAGTTTGTATAAATAAAAAAGTTTATTTAGAGAGAGACCGGGACTATATTCTCGCGGAATAAACACCCCACTATCTATTGTCCTGTACCAGTGGTAGCGGACTAAAAATCGCTCTCGCTATGACGACTCCAAGCAGTGCACACGCACGAGCGAAATGCTCTGTTGAAATGTTATGTAATTGGTTATTAGTTTGGATTAATTCTTATGTATTTTACTAACTGCTACAAAAGAGTGTAATATGTAACGTTAAGGAAAAGAAAAATTAAAAAACGTTGTAACAAGAAGAAATATGTGACAACCAATAGTACGAGTGTTAATAACTATAACAGCTATCTTCTCCGATTGACGACTCTTCACAACATCCTGCCTGGAGACATGAATCATCAGAATTACAACTCTAGTAGACCCGACCGATAATGCAGTTCGAGACATCTGAGAATCAACGAGTACCTGTGTAGAAGGCCCACTCTATCCTGCAGACGTTTAAGCCGTGAACAACTGAGACCAGACCTAGACGAGGACGACGCTCTTAGGATTCCCAAGAAGATCCCAAATTAAAGGTGACTCGATAGCACGTCTATCGAGGAATAATAATAATAGTAATTGTAACACAATACTCTCTTAAAGAGACTTTCAGAGACGATTGACTTTATAAGAATATAAAAATTTAAATCTAAGAATTTAATTGTAACTATTCAGGCTTCTTGCAATTGTAACAGTTTAGATTTTAACGTATCGTAGTATTATTAATACCATTCTTCAAATGGAATAATAATGAAACTTAAAAGTAAAAGTAAAAGTAAAAATAACAGTCTTGCAAGCTAATATCTTGAATTGAATATAATTAATTTTTAAAGTTTAAAGACTAAATACCAAATGGGTACCCGGATCCGGGGAAAAGCTAAATATAATTTGTTGTGATCCCACAGTCTATATAAAGCAATTTAAACAAGTTAATAATTTAATTAATAATGTAATGGGATCTGTCTTTTGAGTAAATGTCATTTGTTTTTTTTAAATGTTTAATAAAGGAAAATCTTCTTGTTGCACACATATACTGAGTACATAAATCAACAGTTTTTCCTTCCATGATTCCTTTTATATTTACTGTGTGTTGTTCTGTTTAAATTTCAGCTCGTCCCGAATAAGGCAGCCTGAAGTAATTGGCCGAACCAATTACTTTGGGTTCCCTCTGTTATAACTCAAGAGAAGAGGTTATAAATTGCGCCACTCTGCTAATTAGTTAAAATTTTGCTGCTAATTAAAAACAAAAAGAAATTTTGTGACTTGTGTTATTAAGCAGTAATTGTGCCTATTAACCCAGACCATAATCTGTTGATTTATATACTCATGTACTTTAAATGTGTCTAAAATCTTAATTAAAATTAAACGATAATAGTTATTATTATAGTTTTGTAAATAGGTAATTTTAATTATTATTTAGATATAGCAATGAACATAATATTGAGCAAAAGACGCCCCGTGTATTCGATATAACATCAGGTATGTGCTTGTCAAGAGTTCATTCAACAACACGTCTGTTTGTAAACAAAATCAAACCAGTTTAATTCTTGTCCAAGCCTGTGTGAGAGTGCCCTTGTCACCCTAGCGCAAAGTTGCGGTAGACAATACATCACCTCCCTCTATTGTATAAAAAGGTGTGTGACCCCTTGCCCAGTAACAAAAGATTTCAGACATTGTTGAAAATTAAAAAAAAAAAAGTAAATAATTTTATTATTAAAACGCGCCACTGTTTTTGGTTTCATGTTGTGTAAATGCTTAGTGTACTTAGTGTCAATTATAAAATACTCCATTCTGTATATCGATGCACTCAGTTAGGAAATTGTATGTAAAAAGAAAGAGGCTAAGTAGCATATATGAATAATATTGACGATATTTATAAGTGTATATTTTGTGTGAGATTACGCACATACTCGTATATAATTATACGTGAAAAGATTAGATTGTATTATACCAATTCATGTATGTACGTGTCAAAGTATTCAGTCTCTAACACGTCAATTTTGCGACGACTTAAGACCTGTAGTTTTCCTGTACAAGCCTGCATAAATGTGTAATTCGTGTTTCTATTGACACGATGAGTTATGTAAACTACTGACTATACAAAACAAGTGTACTAATTAATTTTATGGAATGATGCTTCCCGAAGTAAACAACCGAGTCCTAAACAAATGAAAAACGAAGTTTCTTAAATCTGAGTAAAGTAAATAATAAGAAATAAATGATTAGTCATTTAAAATAAAAGGTTTAATAATATCGTAAATTATTATAACACGTTAGTATAATTATAATTATAAAAGTGTAACTAAACTCAGCTTGGTAACGGGCCGTAACATTGCGTACGCATCGCACACGCCACCCCTTTTGAAGCAAGCCAGTGCAAGTTAATAAGGTGTCCGTTAGCTATTGTTAAATGAAACAATAGAGATATTCTCCCTCGAGTTGACTTTTCCCCTTTGTAAGCAAAACTATGACGTTGTTTGAAACTAGTCTAACCTACTTTCCAGCGAAACAGCTGATCGCTTAAATAAAAAACTAATGCTATGTTTAATTACCTCTGTTAATAAACGTTTACCATGTACTAAAGTGTGTAGGAAATAATTGTGTAGTATAGTAAAGCGAATAATATTGTGACTTAAATTTCAAATGAATAAATGACTTAGTTAACCCTCCCTTGTTAGATAAAGTATTATACCCCAAGTCCCAAAACAAAGTAAATAAAGAGTATTCTAAATAATATGGTAGTAGATAGTAAATAATTCTAGGTGCGTTTCGTAAATGCTCCAAAGTAATTAATAAATTATAAAGAAAGTAAATCAGAATAAAGAGAATAATAATTGTTTAAATAATAAGGCTAAATAATTCTTGATCTAAACTAAATGTGTGAAGTGTAGCGTAGAAGTAAGAGAAAAGAATAATAATAATACAAGTAACGTAGATTAGTAAGCACCTCAGTTGTGGTGGCCAGTTAGAAGAAATAATGCGTGTTCAGAATTGCACTAAGCAGCCAGCCTCTCTATTGTATAAACGGTAGCACTCCCTAAACAATGAATGCCACCGCGTGTGAAATAAAATGCAGCGTGTAAAGTGTCCCCTTCCGCATAGTTTGTCTAGTTATTGTTAAAGAGTTAAAAGAGAAGTATCCTCGTGAAATTCCGCTTCTCTCCAAGTAACTATAATCAAGAGTGTAGTATGAGACCCTCTTTGGATTATTTAAAAGTAAGTCTATGGTATATAATCAAGATAGAATTATATACCGGTGTATAATCAAGATAGAATTATATACATACCAAGTAACGAGTCACAACGGCTCCGGCTGAAAAGGATAATGATGAGCCAAGAGAGCCAAGAGATCATTTATGAATGCTGAAAGCTAACCTGTAGTGTTAGAGTAAGCTGATGTCAGTCGGGCCACGATATTGTGAGTTGCTGAAATTAGGGAAATTAGTATTATAAGTTAGTACTGTAAAAAGTGAGAAAAAGGGAATTTCACGGAGGAGGAACATTTAAATGAGAACTAGATCATTTAAAGAGAATTTAAAACAAACGAACTGTGCAGTAATAATAATAAAAGAGAATAATAATAAATAATGATAATAATAAGAAATTTCACACTGTACTCCCCAAGCATACTCTCGGTACGTATCTAACCAAATTTTCCGGAGTCGGTGTTGGTTAAGAGGCGGAGTATGTGACGATTTAAATTATGACAATTATAAAAAAATAAAGAAATAAAAAAATTTTAAGTTGCGAACAATTAACCATTTAAATCTCACAATGATAATAAAAAACATGTAGGTACTAAGTGTGAATGGAAGTAGTAATTAATAAGGGCAAAGAAACGGTAAAGAAAAGACATACTGTAAATAATTGTTATTGTCGCATTTAACCCTTTGCTTGTTATCAGGCGCCTACCTGTTGATACCGGACTCGACATGTTTACCGAGTCTTCTGTAATTAAAATAATATAGAAAAATAATGTTAATAATTAAAGAATCTGAAGACACAGATAGTCACGAAAACAACTAATTTAAATGATGTATTTTTATCTAGCGATAGTTTGTATAAATAAAAAAGTTTATTTAGAGAGAGACCGGGACTATATTCTCGCGGAATAAACACCCCACTATCTATTGTCCTGTACCAGTGGTAGCGGACTAAAAATCGCTCTCGCTATGACGACTCCAAGCAGTGCACACGCACGAGCGAAATGCTCTGTTGAAATGTTATGTAATTGGTTATTAGTTTGGATTAATTCTTATGTATTTTACTAACTGCTACAAAAGAGTGTAATATGTAACGTTAAGGAAAAGAAAAATTAAAAAACGTTGTAACAAGAAGAAATATGTGACAACCAATAGTACGAGTGTTAATAATTATAACAGCTATCTTCTCCGATTGACGACTCTTCACAACATCCTGCCTGGAGACATGAATCATCAGAATTACAACTCTAGTAGACCCGACCGATAATGCAGTTCGAGACATCTGAGAATCAACGAGTACCTGTGTAGAAGGCCCACTCTATCCTGCAGACGTTTAAGCCGTGAACAACTGAGACCAGACCTAGACGAGGACGACGCTCTTAGGATTCCCAAGATGTAACCATATGGAGGAGACTTCTACATCCCAAATTAAAGGTGACTCGATAGCACGTCTATCGAGGAATAATAATAATAGTAATTGTAACACAATACTCTCTTAAAGAGACTTTCAGAGACGATTGACTTTATAAGAATATAAAAATTTAAATCTAAGTATTTAATTGTAACTATTCAGGCTTCTTGCAATTGTAACAGTTTAGATTTTAACGTATCGTAGTATTATTAATACCATTCTTCAAATGGAATAATAATGAAACTTAAAAGTAAAAGTAAAAGTAAAAATAACAGTCTTGCAAGCTAATATCTTGAATTGAATATAATTAATTTTTAAAGTTTAAAGACTAAATACCAAATGGGTACCCGGATCGGGGGAAAAGCTAAATATAATTTGTTGTGATCCCACAGTCTATATAAAGCAATGTAAACAAGTTAATAGTTTAATTAATAATGTAATGGGATCTGTCTTTTGAGTAAATGTCATTTGTTTTTTTTTAAATGTTTAATAAAGGGAAATCTTCTTGTTGCACACATATACTGAGTACATAAATCAACAGTTTTTCCTTCCATGATTCCTTTTATATTTACTGTGTGTTGTTCTGTTTAAATTTCAGCTCGTCCCGAATAAGGCAGCCTGAAGTAATTGGCCGAACCAATTACTTTGGGTTCCCTCTGTTATAAGTCAAGAGAAGAGGTTATACACTGGATGTTAAGGACATGTTTACCAATATCACAGTAAATAAAGTTATTAAGTTAATAAACGATAATAATATGGGAGAATACAGGTATAAAAAGCAGTTGATGAAAGTAATTAAAGAATGTGTAAATCAGAACTATTTTAGGTTTAATAACAATTTTTATATACAGAAAAAAGGTTTACCTATGGGGTCTTCATTATCCTCTATTCTTGCTGAAATATACATGAATGATTTTGAAAAGCAATTAATAACTTCCACTAAATATAAAAACAATATAAAATTATGGTCTAGATACGTTGATGATGTATTAGTAATTTGGGAAGGAAGCATAGAAGAAGTGCATGAGTTTATAAATGAGGTAAATAATAAGGATAAAAACTTACAATTTAAAGAAGAGATAGGAGGTAAGAAAATAAATTACTTAGATTTAAACATAGAAATTAGATGTAATGAGAAACTACAGTTTGGGATACTTAGGAAAGAGTCGTATTCTGATATAATTATACCAAGAGAGTCTTACCACCCATATAGATATAAAATGGCGGCAATCAATTCATTTTGTTACAGAGCTCAGAAGTGTTTAAAAGAGACCGAATCAAAAGATAGGGAGTTAAGAACGATAAAGGGAATTGTAAGGAATAATAATTATAACACCAACATAGTGGATAAAGTTATGAAAAGGGTTAACATACAAAAAGATAAAATAGAACCAGAACAAAAGAATTATGCAGGGTCATTGACATACATAGGTTCACATACTAGAAAAATTATAAAATGTTTTAATAAATATGGAGTAGATATAGCTATTACAAAATGTGAAACGGTATTTGATAAGATAAGGAATAAGAATATAGAAAAAATTCCAGTATTACAGAAAAGCGGAATTTATAAATTAAAATGTAAAGACTGCAACAAGGTGTACCTAGGAGAGACAGGACGAAAATTCGTATGCAGGTTGTCTGACCACAAACGTGGAGAAGGTAATAGAACAACCAATTCGTTATATGCAAGACATTTCATAGAAGACAACCATAAGTTTGTTAATCCTTTGGAAGAATACGAAATTGTAAAAGTAGTGAATAACACAGTTGAAAGGAAGCTTAGAGAGGAGTTAGAAATGTTGAAAGAAAGAGAAAATTGTTAGACAATTTAATTAATATTAAAATTAAATTTGATAATGAAGAAATATTTTATAACATGATTAAGGAGTAAATGATAGAGGACAGATAGATAAGATTAAGAATTATGTTGCATAGTACTAATTGGATGTTTTAAAATAAGGGTGTATGACTGACCCACGTGTGTGGAGAGGAAGAGGGTAGTTTAAAGGATGCACACACACACACACACACACAAACACACACACACACACACACACACACCACTGAAACACAAGGAATTTGCTAGAAAAAATATGTAACTCTACAGATGGTGGGACAGGGTTTAGGGGGTGGGGAAGGGTCATTTATATTATAGCTTGTTGTGTGTGAGCATGGCGGGGAGAGGGGTGAAGGGGTTGTTTCCACATATTTCCTGTCTATTCCAATCTGACGATGGGCTGTGAAGCTTGAAAGCGCTAATTGGGATAATTTTTATATAGTGGTGTGCAACTGTGATCATTCTGATTGTGATTTCAACCACTAACACAAATTTCTTCATTAAACGTCTGTTAAGATGTGCAATCGACTACAGGTAATGGACAACAACAATGAGGTAATAAAAGACAACAATAAGGTAAGTAAAGTATTTAAATATCTTAAGTTAAAAGTTAAATTGAAGAGGGTTTTAAGTAAAATATGGTTTAATAAACAATGTCGTGATAATAATGTCATCCCAAAGTACGCTCAAGTTAAAACTAAAAATAAGAATAGTGTAGCCAAAAAAGTAAAAGAACAAAGCGAGAAGTTGTGGATAAAACTGGAAATAAGGTGACTCTACGGCTTATTCAATAGATATAATAGGGAATTATATGACAGACACATAGAATTGTTAAGAATATACTCGTATGTAGAGTTAGAAGAAATATTATATAATTTTGGTTTGGGGTACGTAGAAAAGAAATTGGAAAATAAAAAGAAAAAAGGTTGATAAGTTAAATAAATTAATAAGGAAGAACGAAGTAAAAAAGGAACACCTCTCTAAGAATAACTATGAAAAAAGAGTAATAAACCTTACAGAGGTAAATTTCAATACAGAAGAAAAAGAAATGTTAGCAAAAGGCTTAAAATACGCACCGCCACCAGAATTAAATCAAGAAAAAACGATTATTGAATGCGAAAGCATAATACAAAAACTAGGAAATGAAAATGATAAAACAAGAATAAGGTGGAAAGTAGGGAATATAGTAGATAAAATATTTAAGAAAAGTTTGTATAATTCAAAAAATGAACAAAAAATCAAATCAACTGTAACTAAACTAAAGAATAAAATAAAGAAGAATGATATTATAGTTACGAAGGCGGACAAAGGAAATACAATGGTACTACTGAGAAAGGACGAATACATAAAGAAAACGGAAGAATTTATAAGGGAAGGACCATACGAGGAAATAAAGTATGATTATACAAGTAAGTACCAGTCAAGGATAAAACAAATGATGAAACAGATAACATTTATAGAAGAAAATTAGAAAAAGGATTTATAGGAAAGTAATCCAACAGCACCAACTTTTAAAAGTCAGGTTAAGATACATAAAGAAGGAAAACCAATTAGACCGATTGTTTCTTTTATTAATGCATCTATTTATAAATTATCAAAGGAAGTTAGCAGACAACTGAAAGAGAAATATGAATTTGGGACAAAATACAACATAGAGAATAATGTAAAATTGATAGAAAAATTAGAAAATATTAGGATTAATGTAAATACAAAATTGATATCACTGGATGTTAAAGACATGTTTACCAATATCACAGTAAATAAAGTTATTAAGTTAATAAACGATAATAATGTGGGAGAATACAGGTATAAAAAGCAGTTGATGAAAGTAATTAAAGAATGTGTAAGTCAGAACTATTTTAGGTTTAATAACAAGTTTTATATACAGAAAATAGGTTTACCTATTGGGTCTTCATTATCCCCTATTCTTGCTGAAATATACATGAATGATTTTGAAAAGCAATTAATAACTTCCACTAAGTATAAAAACAATATAAAATTATGGTCTAGATACGTTGACGATGTATTAGTAATTTGGGAAGGAAGCATAGAAGAAGTGCATGAGTTTATAAATGAGGTAAATAATAAGGATAAAAACTTACAATTTAAAGAAGAGATAGGAGGTAAGAAAATAAATTACTTAGATTTAAACATAGAAATTAGATGTAATGAGAAACTACAGTTTGGGATACTTAGGAAAGAGTCGTATTCTGATATAATTATACCAAGAGAGTCTTACCACCCATATAGATATAAAATGGCGGCAATCAATTCATTTTGTTACAGAGCTCAGAAGTGTTTAAAAGAGACCGAATCAAAAGATAGGGAGTTAAGAACGATAAAGGGAATTGTAAGGAATAATAATTATAACACCAACATAGTGGATAAAGTTATGAAAAGGGTTAACATACAAAAAGATAAAATAGAACCAGAACAAAAGAATTATGCAGGGTCATTGACATACATAGGTTCACATACTAGAAAAATTATAAAATGTTTTAATAAATATGGAGTAGATATAGCTATTAAAAAATGTGAAACGGTATTTGATAAGATAAGGAATAAGAATATAGAAAAAATTCCAGTATTACAGAAAAGCGGAATTTATAAATTAAAATGTAAAGACTGCAACAAGGTGTACCTAGGAGAGACAGGACGAAAATTCGTATGCAGGTTGTCTGACCACAAACGTGGAGAAGGTAATAGAACAACCAATTCGTTATATGCAAGACATTTCATAGAAGACAACCATAAGTTTGTTAACCCTTTGGAAGAATACGAAATTGTAAAAGTAGTGAATAACACAGTTGAAAGGAAGCTTAGAGAGGAGTTAGAAATATTGAAAGAAAGAGAAAAAGGGTTAGACAATTTAATTAATATTAAAATTAAATTTGATAATGAAGAAATATTTTATAAAATGATTAAGAAATAAATGATAGAGGACAGAGAGATAAGATTAAGAATTATGTTGCATAGTACTAATTGGATGTTTTAAAATAAGGGTGTATGACTGACCCACGTGTGTGGAGAGGAAGAGGGTAGTTTAAAGGATGCACACACACACACACACACACACACACACACACACACACACACACACACACACACACACACACACACACACACACACACACACACACACACACACACACACACACACACACACACACACACACACCACTGAAACACAAGGAATTTGCTAGAAAAAATATGTAACTCTCCAGATGGTGGGACAGGGTTTAGGGGGTGGGGAAGGGTCATTTATATTATAGCTTGTTGTGTGTTAGCATGGCGGGGAGAGGGGTGAAGGGGTTGTTTCCACATATTTCCTGTCTATTCCAATCTGACGATGGGCTGTGAAGCTTGAAAGCGCTAATTGGGATAATTTTTATATAGTGGTGTGCAACTGTGATCATTCTGATTGTGATTTCAACCACTAACACAAATTTCTTCATTAAACGTCTGTTAAGATGTGCAATCGACTACAGGTAATGGACAACAACAATGAGGTAATAAAAGACAACAATAAGGTAAGTAAAGTATTTAAATATCTTAAGTTAAAAGTTAAATTGAAGAGGGTTTTAAGTAAAATATGGTTTAATAAACAATGTCGTGATAATAATGTCATCCCAAAGTACGCTCAAGTTAAAACTAAAAATAAGAATAGTGTAGCCAAAAAAGTAAAAGAACAAAGCGAGAAGTTGTGGATAAAACTGGAAATAAGGTGACTCTACGGCTTATTCAATAGATATAATAGGGAATTATATGACAGACCCATAGAATTGTTAAGAATATACTCGTATGTAGAGTTAGAAGAAATATTATATAATTTTCGTTTGGGGTACGTAGAAAAGAAATTGGAAAAAAAAAAAATGGTTGATAAGTTAAATAAATTAATAAGGAAGAACGAAGTAAAAAAGGAACACCTCTCTAAGAATAACTATGAAAAAAGAGTAATAAACCTTACAGAGGTAAATTTCAATACAGAAGAAAAAGAAATGTTAGCAAAAGGCTTAAAATACGCACCGCCACCAGAATTAAATCAAGAAAAAACGATTATTGAATGCGAAAGCATAATACAAAAACTAGGAAATGAAAATGATAAAAAAAGAATAAGGTGGAAAGTAGGGAATATAGTAGATAAAATATTTAAGAAAAGTTTGTATAATTCAAAAAATGAACAAAAAATCAAATCAACTGTAACTAAACTAAAGAATAAAATAAAGAAGAATGATATTATAGTTACGAAGGCGGACAAAGGAAATACAATGGTACTACTGAGAAAGGACGAATACATAAAGAAAACGGAAGAATTTATAAGGGAAGGACCATACGAGGAAATAATGTATGATTATACAAGTAAGTACCAGTCAAGGATAAAACAAATGATGAAACAGATAACATTTATAGAAGAAAATAAGAAAAAGTATTTATTGGAAAGTAATCCAACAGCACCAACTTTTAAAAGTCAGGTTAAGATACATAAAGAAGGAAAACCAATTAGACCGATTGTTTCTTTTATTAATGCATCTATTTATAAATTATCAAAGGAAGTTAGCAGACAACTGAAAGAGAAATATGAATTTGGGACAAAATACAACATAGAGAATAATGTAAAATTGATAGAAAAATTAGAAAATATTAGGATTAATGTAAATACAAAATTGATATCACTGGATGTTAAGGACATGTTTACCAATATCACAGTAAATAAAGTTATTAAGTTAATAAACGATAATAATATGGGAGAATACAGGTATAAAAAGCAGTTGATGAAAGTAATTAAAGAATGTGTAAATCAGAACTATTTTAGGTTTAATAACAAGTTTTATATACAGAAAAAAGGTTTACCTATGGGGTCTTCATTATCCCCTATTCTTGCTGAAATATACATGAATGATTTTGAAAAGCAATTAATAACTTCCACTAAGTATAAAAACAATATAAAATTATGGTCTAGATACGTTGATGATGTATTAGTAATTTGGGAAGGAAGCATAGAAGAAGTGCATGAGTTTATAAATGAGGTAAATAATAAGGATAAAAACTTACAATTTAAAGAAGAGATAGGAGGTAAGAAAATAAATTACTTAGATTTAAACATAGAAATTAAATGTAATGAGAAACTACAGTTTGGGATACTTAGGAAAGAGTCGTATTCTGATATAATTATACCAAGAGAGTCTTACCACCCATATAGATATAAAATGGCGGCAATCAAATCATTTTGTTACAGAGCTCAGAAGTGTTTAAAAGAGACCGAATCAAAAGATAGGGAGTTAAGAACGATAAAGGGAATTGTAAGGAATAATAATTATAACACCAACATAGTGGATAAAGTTATGAAAAGGGTTAACATACAAAAAGATAAAATAGAACCAGAACAAAAGAATTATGCAGGGTCATTGACATACATAGGTTCACATACTAGAAAAATTATAAAATGTTTTAATAAATATGGAGTAGATATAGCTATTAAAAAATGTGAAACGGTATTTGATAAGATAAGGAATAAGAATATAGAAAAAATTCCAGTATTACAGAAAAGCGGAATTTATAAATTAAAATGTAAAGACTGCAACAAGGTGTACCTAGGAGAGACAGGACGAAAATTCGTATGCAGGTTGTCTGACCACAAACGTGGAGAAGGTAATAGAACAACCAATTCGTTATATGCAAGACATTTCATAGAAGACAACCATAAGATTGTTAATCCTTTGGAAGAATACGAAATTGTAAAACTAGTGAATAACACAGTTGAAAGGAAGCTTAGAGAAGAGTTAGAAATATTGAAAGAAAGAGAAAAAGGGTTAGACAATTTAATTAATATTAAAATTAAATTTGATAATGAAGAAATATTTTATAACATGATTAAGAAGTAAATGATAGAGGACAGATAGATAAGATTAAGAATTATGTTGCATAGTACTAATTGGATGTTTTAAAATAAGGGTGTATGACTGACCCACGTGTGTGGAGAGGAAGAGGGTAGTTTAAAGGATGCACACACACACACACACACACACCATTGAAACACAAGGAATTTGCTAGAAAAAATATGTAACTCTACAGATGGTGGGACAGGGTTTAGGGGGTGGGGAAGGGTCATTTATATTATAGCTTGTTGTGTGTGAGCATGGCGGGGAGAGGGGTGAAGGGGTTGTTTCCACATATTTCCTGTCTATTCCAATCTGACGATGGGCTGTGAAGCTTGAAAGCGCTAATTGGGATAATTTTTATATAGTGGTGTGCAACTGTGATCATTCTGATTGTGATTTCAACCACTAACACAAATTTCTTCATTAAACGTCTGTTAAGATGTGCAATCGACTACAGGTAATGGACAACAACAATGAGGTAATAAAAGACAACAATAAGGTAAGTAAAGTATTTAAATATCTTAAGTTAAAAGTTAAATTGAAGAGGGTTTTAAGTAAAATATGGTTTAATAAACAATGTCGTGATAATAATGTCATCCCAAAGTACGCTCAAGTTAAAACTAAAAATAAGAATAGTGTAGCCAAAAAAGTAAAAGAACAAAGCGAGAAGTTGTGGATAAAACTGGAAATAAGGTGACTCTACGGCTTATTCAATAGATATAATAGGGAATTATATGACAGACACATAGAATTGTTAAGAATATACTCGTATGTAGAGTTAGAAGAAATATTATATAATTTTGGTTTGGGGTACGTAGAAAAGAAATTGGAAAATAAAAAGAAAAAAGGTTGATAAGTTAAATAAATTAATAAGGAAGAACGAAGTAAAAAAGGAACACCTCTCTAAGAATAACTATGAAAAAAGAGTAATAAACCTTACAGAGGTAAATTTCAATACAGAAGAAAAAGAAATGTTAGCAAAAGGCTTAAAATACGCACCGCCACCAGAATTAAATCAAGAAAAAACGATTATTGAATGCGAAAGCATAATACAAAAACTAGGAAATGAAAATGATAAAACAAGAATAAGGTGGAAAGTAGGGAATATAGTAGATAAAATATTTAAGAAAAGTTTGTATAATTCAAAAAATGAACAAAAAATCAAATCAACTGTAACTAAACTAAAGAATAAAATAAAGAAGAATGATATTATAGTTACGAAGGCGGACAAAGGAAATACAATGGTACTACTGAGAAAGGACGAATACATAAAGAAAACGGAAGAATTTATAAGGGAAGGACCATACGAGGAAATAAAGTATGATTATACAAGTAAGTACCAGTCAAGGATAAAACAAATGATGAAACAGATAACATTTATAGAAGAAAATTAGAAAAAGGATTTATAGGAAAGTAATCCAACAGCACCAACTTTTAAAAGTCAGGTTAAGATACATAAAGAAGGAAAACCAATTAGACCGATTGTTTCTTTTATTAATGCATCTATTTATAAATTATCAAAGGAAGTTAGCAGACAACTGAAAGAGAAATATGAATTTGGGACAAAATACAACATAGAGAATAATGTAAAATTGATAGAAAAATTAGAAAATATTAGGATTAATGTAAATACAAAATTGATATCACTGGATGTTAAAGACATGTTTACCAATATCACAGTAAATAAAGTTATTAAGTTAATAAACGATAATAATGTGGGAGAATACAGGTATAAAAAGCAGTTGATGAAAGTAATTAAAGAATGTGTAAGTCAGAACTATTTTAGGTTTAATAACAAGTTTTATATACAGAAAATAGGTTTACCTATTGGGTCTTCATTATCCCCTATTCTTGCTGAAATATACATGAATGATTTTGAAAAGCAATTAATAACTTCCACTAAGTATAAAAACAATATAAAATTATGGTCTAGATACGTTGACGATGTATTAGTAATTTGGGAAGGAAGCATAGAAGAAGTGCATGAGTTTATAAATGAGGTAAATAATAAGGATAAAAACTTACAATTTAAAGAAGAGATAGGAGGTAAGAAAATAAATTACTTAGATTTAAACATAGAAATTAGATGTAATGAGAAACTACAGTTTGGGATACTTAGGAAAGAGTCGTATTCTGATATAATTATACCAAGAGAGTCTTACCACCCATATAGATATAAAATGGCGGCAATCAATTCATTTTGTTACAGAGCTCAGAAGTGTTTAAAAGAGACCGAATCAAAAGATAGGGAGTTAAGAACGATAAAGGGAATTGTAAGGAATAATAATTATAACACCAACATAGTGGATAAAGTTATGAAAAGGGTTAACATACAAAAAGATAAAATAGAACCAGAACAAAAGAATTATGCAGGGTCATTGACATACATAGGTTCACATACTAGAAAAATTATAAAATGTTTTAATAAATATGGAGTAGATATAGCTATTAAAAAATGTGAAACGGTATTTGATAAGATAAGGAATAAGAATATAGAAAAAATTCCAGTATTACAGAAAAGCGGAATTTATAAATTAAAATGTAAAGACTGCAACAAGGTGTACCTAGGAGAGACAGGACGAAAATTCGTATGCAGGTTGTCTGACCACAAACGTGGAGAAGGTAATAGAACAACCAATTCGTTATATGCAAGACATTTCATAGAAGACAACCATAAGTTTGTTAACCCTTTGGAAGAATACGAAATTGTAAAAGTAGTGAATAACACAGTTGAAAGGAAGCTTAGAGAGGAGTTAGAAATATTGAAAGAAAGAGAAAAAGGGTTAGACAATTTAATTAATATTAAAATTAAATTTGATAATGAAGAAATATTTTATAAAATGATTAAGAAATAAATGATAGAGGACAGAGAGATAAGATTAAGAATTATGTTGCATAGTACTAATTGGATGTTTTAAAATAAGGGTGTATGACTGACCCACGTGTGTGGAGAGGAAGAGGGTAGTTTAAAGGATGCACACACACACACACACACACACACACACACACACACACCACTGAAACACAAGGAATTTGCTAGAAAAAATATGTAACTCTCCAGATGGTGGGACAGGGTTTAGGGGGTGGGGAAGGGTCATTTATATTATAGCTTGTTGTGTGTGAGCATGGCGGGGAGAGGGGTGAAGGGGTTGTTTCCACATATTTCCTGTCTATTCCAATCTGACGATGGGCTGTGAAGCTTGAAAGCGCTAATTGGGATAATTTTTATATAGTGGTGTGCAACTGTGATCATTCTGATTGTGATTTCAACCACTAACACAAATTTCTTCATTAAACGTCTGTTAAGATGTGCAATCGACTACAGGTAATGGACAACAACAATGAGGTAATAAAAGACAACAATAAGGTAAGTAAAGTATTTAAATATCTTAAGTTAAAAGTTAAATTGAAGAGGGTTTTAAGTAAAATATGGTTTAATAAACAATGTCGTGATAATAATGTCATCCCAAAGTACGCTCAAGTTAAAACTAAAAATAAGAATAGTGTAGCCAAAAAAGTAAAAGAACAAAGCGAGAAGTTGTGGATAAAACTGGAAATAAGGTGACTCTACGGCTTATTCAATAGATATAATAGGGAATTATATGACAGACCCATAGAATTGTTAAGAATATACTCGTATGTAGAGTTAGAAGAAATATTATATAATTTTCGTTTGGGGTACGTAGAAAAGAAATTGGAAAAAAAAAAAAATGGTTGATAAGTTAAATAAATTAATAAGGAAGAACGAAGTAAAAAAGGAACACCTCTCTAAGAATAACTATGAAAAAAGAGTAATAAACCTTACAGAGGTAAATTTCAATACAGAAGAAAAAGAAATGTTAGCAAAAGGCTTAAAATACGCACCGCCACCAGAATTAAATCAAGAAAAAACGATTATTGAATGCGAAAGCATAATACAAAAACTAGGAAATGAAAATGATAAAAAAAGAATAAGGTGGAAAGTAGGGAATATAGTAGATAAAATATTTAAGAAAAGTTTGTATAATTCAAAAAATGAACAAAAAATCAAATCAACTGTAACTAAACTAAAGAATAAAATAAAGAAGAATGATATTATAGTTACGAAGGCGGACAAAGGAAATACAATGGTACTACTGAGAAAGGACGAATACATAAAGAAAACGGAAGAATTTATAAGGGAAGGACCATACGAGGAAATAATGTATGATTATACAAGTAAGTACCAGTCAAGGATAAAACAAATGATGAAACAGATAACATTTATAGAAGAAAATAAGAAAAAGTATTTATTGGAAAGTAATCCAACAGCACCAACTTTTAAAAGTCAGGTTAAGATACATAAAGAAGGAAAACCAATTAGACCGATTGTTTCTTTTATTAATGCATCTATTTATAAATTATCAAAGGAAGTTAGCAGACAACTGAAAGAGAAATATGAATTTGGGACAAAATACAACATAGAGAATAATGTAAAATTGATAGAAAAATTAGAAAATATTAGGATTAATGTAAATACAAAATTGATATCACTGGATGTTAAGGACATGTTTACCAATATCACAGTAAATAAAGTTATTAAGTTAATAAACGATAATAATATGGGAGAATACAGGTATAAAAAGCAGTTGATGAAAGTAATTAAAGAATGTGTAAATCAGAACTATTTTAGGTTTAATAACAAGTTTTATATACAGAAAAAAGGTTTACCTATGGGGTCTTCATTATCCCCTATTCTTGCTGAAATATACATGAATGATTTTGAAAAGCAATTAATAACTTCCACTAAGTATAAAAACAATATAAAATTATGGTCTAGATACGTTGATGATGTATTAGTAATTTGGGAAGGAAGCATAGAAGAAGTGCATGAGTTTATAAATGAGGTAAATAATAAGGATAAAAACTTACAATTTAAAGAAGAGATAGGAGGTAAGAAAATAAATTACTTAGATTTAAACATAGAAATTAAATGTAATGAGAAACTACAGTTTGGGATACTTAGGAAAGAGTCGTATTCTGATATAATTATACCAAGAGAGTCTTACCACCCATATAGATATAAAATGGCGGCAATCAAATCATTTTGTTACAGAGCTCAGAAGTGTTTAAAAGAGACCGAATCAAAAGATAGGGAGTTAAGAACGATAAAGGGAATTGTAAGGAATAATAATTATAACACCAACATAGTGGATAAAGTTATGAAAAGGGTTAACATACAAAAAGATAAAATAGAACCAGAACAAAAGAATTATGCAGGGTCATTGACATACATAGGTTCACATACTAGAAAAATTATAAAATGTTTTAATAAATATGGAGTAGATATAGCTATTAAAAAATGTGAAACGGTATTTGATAAGATAAGGAATAAGAATATAGAAAAAATTCCAGTATTACAGAAAAGCGGAATTTATAAATTAAAATGTAAAGACTGCAACAAGGTGTACCTAGGAGAGACAGGACGAAAATTCGTATGCAGGTTGTCTGACCACAAACGTGGAGAAGGTAATAGAACAACCAATTCGTTATATGCAAGACATTTCATAGAAGACAACCATAAGATTGTTAATCCTTTGGAAGAATACGAAATTGTAAAACTAGTGAATAACACAGTTGAAAGGAAGCTTAGAGAAGAGTTAGAAATATTGAAAGAAAGAGAAAAAGGGTTAGACAATTTAATTAATATTAAAATTAAATTTGATAATGAAGAAATATTTTATAACATGATTAAGAAGTAAATGATAGAGGACAGATAGATAAGATTAAGAATTATGTTGCATAGTACTAATTGGATGTTTTAAAATAAGGGTGTATGACTGACCCACGTGTGTGGAGAGGAAGAGGGTAGTTTAAAGGATGCACACACACACACACACACACACCACTGAAACACAAGGAATTTGCTAGAAAAAATATGTAACTCTACAGATGGTGGGACAGGGTTTAGGGGGTGGGGAAGGGTCATTTATATTATAGCTTGTTGTGTGTGAGCATGGCGGGGAGAGGGGTGAAGGGGTTGTTTCCACATATTTCCTGTCTATTCCAATCTGACGATGGGCTGTGAAGCTTGAAAGCGCTAATTGGGATAATTTTTATATAGTGGTGTGCAACTGTGATCATTCTGATTGTGATTTCAACCACTAACACAAATTTCTTCATTAAACGTCTGTTAAGATGTGCAATCGACTACAGGTAATGGACAACAACAATGAGGTAATAAAAGACAACAATAAGGTAAGTAAAGTATTTAAATATCTTAAGTTAAAAGTTAAATTGAAGAGGGTTCTAAGTAAAATATGGTTTAATAAACAATGTCGTGATAATAATGTCATCCCAAAGTACGCTCAAGTTAAAATTAAAAATAAGAACAGTGTAGCCAAAAAAGTAAAAGAACAAAGCGAGAAGTTGTGGATAAAACTGGAAATAAGGTGACTCTACGGCTTATTCAATAGATATAATAGGGAATTATATGACAGACACATAGAATTGTTAAGAATATACTCGTATGTAGAGTTAGAAGAAATATTATATAATTTTGGTTTGGGGTACGTAGAAAAGAAATTGGAAAAAAAAATGGTAGATAAGTTAAATAAATTAATAAGGAAGAACGAAGTAAAAAAGGAACACCTCTCTAAGAATAACTATGAAAAAAGAGTAATAAACCTTACAGAGGTAAATTTCAATACAGAAGAAAAAGAAATGTTAGCAAAAGGCTTAAAATACGCACCGCCACCAGAATTAAATCAAGAAAAAACGATTATTGAATAATAATATCGCTTATGGTTTACTGGAATTAAATTCAGCGTTAACAGGATTGTCTAATTCACTGATCGATTAGCGGTATTTCTTCTTCTTCTTATGTATTACTTCCACTTGAGTAATGGCCGCCTTTCTTGTAGTCCTGTTGTTCACTAATACTCTATATATTAAATTAATAAATAAATTTTAAACCAAATTGTAGAATTTCTAAATTTTATTGACAAATGTTTAAAAGTATCGATTTAAAATCGATTATCATATAATGCTCGACTCGTTCACAGGGCGATCGATTGTTGGTACATATGTTATTTAATATTAATTTTTCAGGTTCTTTTAACGGTTATATTATATAATAGTCAGAGAAGGGTAAGGTTAGAAAGTATAACATTTACAATTAAAAAGCTTAATAGTTAAAAAGTACAACGTTATTTGATAATATATAATGTTTATAAAATGAAAAGTTCGAACCAAAGATGTGTTGACGAATACTAGTAACCGTGTGCGCGTTGAATGCTGGGAGTCAAAATGGCAGCTTCGGAGCTGCTGATGTAAAACCGGAATCGTCTGGATGAAATTTTCTTCCAATAAAGCTGCCTTTTCAATGCTTCCTCGTCTCCGCAGTAGTGATTAATATTTCTGGTGTTATTGTAGTATCTCTCGTTCAATATTCTGTTATTCACTCGAGAAAAATGTGTGTGATAATGTTAAGTTACTGGTGTCGTAAAGTCCGTTTTTAGTTATTCGGAATTATTAGTGTTAGAGGTTCATATGGTTAATTAACTAGTTTCTGTTGTGTATTCACTTGATTAAATGTTTGTAGTGGTTAATTTTCACTGAATTTAAGGTTTAAAATTGTTCTGTCGAAATTCTCAAAATTTTACTGTAGGCTAGGTTCAATTTTTATACGCCATTAATGGTTCCGATATAGGTTGTTATGTAGCTAGAGCTCACTCAACCGTACACTACGAACGTTAATAAAGAACTGTCTTACTTCCTTCGTTTTCTTAAACATCTTGGCCAATTTAATATTAGCAATGTATTGTTTGAATTTAAAATTGCTTCAGCTACATGTAAGAAAGATTCATTATATCACAGAATATATTTTGGTTATTAATTAATTTCATTAAATAATAAATACATAATCCTTTTCTTCAGCTTATGCTGCTTGATTTGATATCAAATAAGATAGTTTTACAAAGTTTTTTCTCTAGAAACCCATATTTCTGTATTTTTTACAAGTAGGCCTAAAAAATTACTTCCTGTCCTTTATAAAATGATGCCATTTTAATATGTTATATTTAGGATTGCATTCAATCTCAGATTGAAATAAAAATGTTTATCTTCCCTTAATTCATTGTAATTTTATTAATTAGTTATCCTTTTAAATATTATTCAATAATTTGGGACTCCCCTCTTTGAATTTTCTGTTATCATATTTCCAATTTTTTCAATAATTTTATATATCTTTTTACACTATCCTTTTAAAGTATAGTTTTAGTCATAGTATTTGGTGACTGATTCACCTTATATAAATTCCATCAGTTTAACTGGTTTATTTAACTTAATTAACAATTATAATGTTGTTGGAGTTTCCTATTTGGCCTAGATTTTTTCTGATTTTACATATAATGTTTCTGAATAATACTATGTTTATACCCCTTCTGACTTTCTTATTTTAATACAATATTAATTAAAATCTCCTTAATTAACTAACAGAACATGTAGTATCGTATTCATACTCATAATACCTAAACAATATTTGAAATTAGCAATATGGTATTCAAATTCAGACATTTTAGTTTTAACTACTACTAGTAACATATAATAAACATTTTATAAAAAGAGTATGGTATCCATACTTAGACATTTTAGTCTGGATTAATACTATTAAACATATTAAACATCTTTATAATAATAAAATCTTATATTCTACTCCCCACATTGAATTATGGAGTTCATGGTCTTTAACATAAGCATAACAAGCCCTTTACTTTTTATTTATTTCTTTAACTTATTTTGGTTGCAGTCTTTTCTGTTTTTATTTTGGTATTTAAAGATTTATCCCCTGTCACTTTATTTATTCACCACCTGCTCTCACTTTATCCTTTACATTTTAATGAAGGTTTTTAGATAAAAAGTGGCACCTCCTTATAAACATTAGTAGTTGTTTTCATAAGAATATTTTATAAAATCTTATTGCTGTAGTTATTGAAAACTTTAAAGTTGTTTAATGGTACACATGTACTTAGTTGACGTATTAGTCACACTTCTACTTGAAAAAGTTTATATAATATACTGAAATAACTTGCACTTGTTCACTTATATTTTTGGATCTTATCTCTAATTGAGTTTTACAATATTCCAAGACCACTTAGTTATAAGGGATTATGAAGATTTGTTTATTCCATTACACAATAACTTTAGTGGGTGCACTTCTACTTCTACCGCTAATTCAAACAGAATCAAAAGATTATTTGCATACAGCCCTAAATTGTAGAGTTCTCAAGACCTATTGTTTTTGGTGAAGATCGGTTAAGGGAAAGGGGTAGTTTACCTGCAACGTTTTTTTAATAAGGGTATTTTCTATGGCAAACGATAACAGCCGCAAATTCAAACAGAATCAAAAGATTATTTGCATACAACACTAAACACTTTGTTTACAACTATTTTACATTAATATCAGGTTTTGAATGTTATACTTTCTTATGTGACATTTAATCTCTTTCGGGGTTTGTTATATTCTTCTTAATAGGTTTCCCTTGGGTATATCTTGTAGTCCTCCCATCCTACAATTTTGTTTCTTCAAAATTCTTCTTTCTTGGTTTCTTCAAGGTAACATTGTTTTATCATGTCCGTTGGTTTGTTCTGGGTATATTCCTTACCTACTCCTATCCTACCTGGGTATTTTTCCTTAATTTATTTTAGCTCTTTGGGGTTTATTTTCTTTACATTTTGGTTGCATATTGTTTTTTTTTCTTTATTTTTACTTTTACTTCCATATTCCTTAAGGAAATGGAAGTATGGTGATGGCAAAAAAAATCGTGTTCGAGATTATTGCAGATTCTGATTGTACTACACTCAAAACATGAAAAAAAGTCGTTTTCCGAAAAGTGTCTGTGTGTCTGTCTGTCTGTGTGTCTGTCTGTGTGTAGATTTTTTTTCTATGGCAAACGATAACTGCCGCAAATTCAAACAGAATCAAATATGTTTTTGCATACAGCCCTAATTTGTAGAGTACTCACGACCTATTGTTTTTGGTGAAGATCAGTTGAGGGGAAGGGGTAGTTTACCGGCAACGGTTTTTTTTTATCAAGGGAAATTTTTTTTTGGCAAACGATAACAGCCGCAAATTCAAACAGAATTAAATAATGTTTCGCATACAGCCCTGAATTGTAAAGTTCTCAAGACCTATTGTTTTTGGTGAAGATCGGTTAAGGGAAAGGGGTAGTTTACCAGTAACGTTTTATGTTTTAACAAGGGTATTTCCTATGGCAAACGATAACAGCCGCAAATTCAAACAGAATCAAAAGATTATTTGCATACAGCCCTAAATTGTAGAGTTCTCAAGACCTATTGTTTTTGGTGATGATCGGTTGAGGGAAAGGGGTAGTTTACCTGCAACGTTTTTTTAACAAGGGTATTTTCTATGGCAAACGATAACAGCCGCAAATTCAAACAGAATCAAAAGATTATTTGCATACAGCCCTGATTTGTAGAATACTCAAGACTTATTGTTTGTGGTGAAGATCGGTTAAGGGGAAGGGGTAGTTTACCTGCAACGTTTTTTTATCAAGCGTATTTTCTATGGCAAACGATAACAGCCGCAAATTCAAACAGAATCAAATAATATTTTGCATACGTCCCTGAATTGTAGAGGTCTCAAGGACTTTCGATTTTGGTGAAGATAGGTTAAGGGGAAGGGGTAGTTTACTTGCAACGTTTTACGTTTTAACAACAGTAAAGTACTTGAAAATTCATTTAAACTTTTTGAAACAATGGTAATTGTTAAAAATAAAATAATTTTGTTGCCAGGCAATAAAATTATAATTTTTTCATTTTAATGTAAATTATGTATGAGTTAATATCTTTATATATATATATATATATATATATAATTCTTCTGTACGTGTGTATGTCACTGAACTCCTCCATGTATAAAATAATATATCGTTCGTGGCAGGTAAGCATATCTCAGTTATGTAATGTTTACGTTTCCATTTTATTATTATGCCTACAGCAATAAAAAGGCAGGTAAGACACACACACACACACACACACACACACACACACACACACAATTCACGTTATTTCTGGCCTCACTCATGTTTATTTTCTTACATTTGCACGCTTTTTAAATGGAAAGTGCCGAAACCCATACCAACATAAGCCGAAAAAATGGATATCAATTTGCTTCCTGTGGATCGCTGAGCAATGTAACTGCACGTGTTTACAGAGGAACGATTCATAGACAGACTTTTCGTCTTTAGGGAATGAACCCTCTGCAAGATGCTGAGGGTCCATGAGTGACTTCGGAGCGCTCCTTCTTTTTCGCGTGTTTGTTCTGTGAAACATACACTGTAGATTCGCAGCTTTACTCTAAGCAACGATCAATAGGAAATGTTGAAAACTTTTGTCCACAGTGTACCCTCATTCACACTAAACCTGCTCTGATGTTTTAATTACGGACATCACAATATTAAAACTTTGAAAACTTTTGCACTACTTAATGGAGATCAATCATTAACTTATACAAGCCATTAATTTTATGCATATTTTTTATATATATATATATATATATGTGTACAACGTTATCGGCAACAAAGAAGTAGTTTTTGTTAAAATTCCTTCCCGGGATATTTGGCCGTATTCCAATGTTTTCTACAAAACCAGACGTTTCGGCAATGCCGTCGACTTCCATCATAAGTGAAAATCGAGTGCGATAACGTGAGGTGGTATACATTAGTGACCAAAGTACTGTGGTTAAGGCTGAAGCAGTAAGTAGAAAGAAGTAGTTTCTATGGTAATATTTCATTTCGAAAATGATTTTAAATATAAATCTTAGAATATGGAAGTCATGTATGGTTCTCCATACTTATATTTTTAAGTTATGATAGTATTTTATTTTGATACTTATTTGTTTTCATATTGATTTTTCTTCGATAGTTATTTATTTATGATCATATTTTATTAGTTCCTAAGTGGATAATCTGTCATGCTACACTGTATATACATATTCTCTTGTACTGAATGTTTTTATACGATCTGAGTTTAATAGGAACGTATCTATGTTATACTAGGGTTTTTATATTAAACTCAGGTAGTTCTATTACGGCTGCATTGTAACCAGTAGTTGACCTAGATAAAACGATTTTAATTAATTGTCTCTAGGGGATTTAACGCTCGTGTAATCCAAGAAATTAAAGTTTAATAAAATCTTTTTATAATGGCTATGATGTAATCGATAATGTGTTAGATGGCAACATTACGTGTCTTGAGTTCGATTCTCGCCGACCGCAAAATAATTATGAGGTTTTTATACAAATACTTGTTTCTTGGCAAGATTAAAAAATCAACGAGTAATTTCTGCCTATAATGAGTGGCGAACCATAAAAATATAATTTGGGTAGACACAAACATACCAGCCAAAAGCAACCTCTTACTAAGGTTGTGTTGTTGGCGTTCTTAATAAACTAGTAAAATGATGGTTAATAGAGTTAATGTTACTTCTACCACGTAAGAGCTTATCCATAATCCATAATCATAATCCTTACCACATATCCATAATCGAACAGAAGCAAACTATCCGAAACAGACTTTTTTCGTAACAGAATTAAATATAAAGATAAATATTGTTTATGAATCTTAATAAGAAAATTTGCTACAAAAAAAAAATTACTAGCGTTTTTAAATAGTGATAAACCTGGATTAATCATCCAGAAGCGTCTTGGATTTTCATGTAAATGAGCTCTAAGCGCCCTTCCTAAAGTTTCCAAAAATGTCTATCACATTTTCCTTAATAGTTGATCAGGGAGAGAGAGAGAGAGAGAGAGAGAGAGAGAGAGAGAGAGAGAGAGAGAGAGAGAGAGAGAGAGAGAGAGAGGTGTACGTAGGTAAGTTTGTACATTTGTAAACGGGAAGTGAACGAATGGGTGTACGTGCATAAGGAACTAGAACTTCAGTTACCAAAATGATGAATGTGAGGTAATACTTGTAGGCAGGAGAAAAAGTGTAAAACTGACCCCAAAGACTTCTCGAGGGTCACGTTTATTGCAGGCTTATTGTTCATTCAAGGAACAGTTTTTGGCCCCACGCATATCCTTTGGGCCATTTTCCATTTTAAACAAATGGAACATACGATCATTTGTGCACATAAATACCCATTATTTTAAAATGGACTCAGTCGAGGCCGATGTGACTGGAAACTTAGTACTAATGTCAGTAAGTTTAAGTTTGTTCATACAGACTATCGAGTTGACTGTCCATAATGCAGTCTTGTAGCTTAACACAGGGAAGCATTTTATCATCACTGCTATAGACGTTCAATAATTCATCGCGCAGTGTTACCTAGTCAAACAATTTTGGGAACAAAATTCCAGTTTGACAAACTAAAGTCGAGGAACATACCTCAGAAATTCAATAAGTATTTTCTCATTTAAAAGTTCTACAAAAATATATTTTCAAATTCGGTAAATCAGGTCTCTAGGCGCACTGTACTAAATCAAGAACTTTGTAAGCAACGCGTTTGTAGGCTACACTTCACTTAATAATTCCTGCAATACATTATTGGGATTAGCATTCATATAGCTATATTAGTCTATACAGTTTTGTAGCAGTTCATATGAATGATGTGCTGCGATGTCTTCTTTTTCTGTAATAATTTCATTTATGGATATATTTACGTTTCTGCTAGATTTAGTATGCAGAAATTGAACATATCCATAATCGAACAGAAGCAAATATAAAGATACTGTCATATACGCACAAGTAAAATATGAACAATGTCGACTTTACAATGTTTAGAATACCAACCGTAGGACTCACAGACTGAGGATTGCAGTCATCACGGTAATATGAGAAACCAAACCATACGATTCTTTTCTAATGTTATTTGATTACTGAAACCGCCTGCATATTTCGAACGGGTTGATGTTGGATGAGGAAGTTAAAACACTTATTCTCGGAGTAAATAAGATCTAATGGAGAAATTGTAAAATACAGTCAAATTACAAATAAACAATTCAAATTAAATAATATTTTTTGGACTGTATGACAAGACAGAATTAAGCTGGTGAGCATAGTAATGTAATGTTGGTGGACACTGTTCACTAACAAGGTTTTATATTCCACGGTACAAACGTTTGTCTTACTAACGTATTTTCAGTCTTATATTCTTTTAAAACTGAAATCATTTTATTAGCCAACCCGTCTGCATTTTTGGAAGAAACAAAACAAAAAGCCTAAAATCCGTTCTTCAGTTTTCAAAGCAAGAACATACCAAGAACACTGTACTCAGTTATACTTTAACATATATCTACTGTTGTTTTGTCAGTTTGAATGGAAACAAAATTAACCTGGTTTATTTCATCACAAATTTGTTCATTAATGGTGATGGACTCTATTAAGTCATCCTGAATTTCGGAAAATGTACTTTAAATACAGTGCTGGTTTCTATATTTTCATTCATGAAAGACTCTTCGATTGAAATTGAATTTAAAGTATCTGAATAATTGTTCTTATTAAGATATTGCTCATTTTTCTTATGACCTCCTAAAACTAACTCATGCCTTTCTATAGCAAAACACATCTATCAAACGGCCTACTATCATTCGATATCGTGCAATATTTTTATTAGGGTGGTAGTGTTCGAATTCTAGTCGATTCATGCAAACAGTGTTCACTTCTGTTATATCCTAGAGTGTGAAATATCTTAGAATTTTTATATGAGTTTTGCTATTAGTACGTTTAGCGGCTTCAGCTTCAACTGTTTATAGTGCCTACTCCAACGTTGCTCCATGGTTTCTCCCCACTAAACATCAAACAATAATAGCAATGCAGAGGTTTTCCGCTTACTACCAGAGAGCCATCTAGATTTACTGCACTAAACTTTCTAAAATTTTCTGACAACGTTTTCATCTTTCTTCGACAAACCTAAAGGCGGTCGAGATTTTTAGCTTAAGCAATACCTCTAGGTCTAAGGTAACTTTCTGATATCGTATTATAACAAACATTCTAGTGAATAAAGGTTGTCACAATTCATATTAAATACTTCTGCTAGAACTGATACTAGTGGTATTCATTTTGCTTCTTTAAACCAATTAACAGTAGCCTTATATTTAAAACACTTAAAGGATGTTACTTAAAAATGTTTATTATCAAGTATTAGTACATAAATGATTACAGACTGCTTAGTCAATAACAGTCTACACACGGTTAAAAATTATTTATAAACGCAAGAAAAACAAATATTACGCGCCACATACTGAAAAAAAGCGGCAAGGCGAGAATTCTGTACTATTGAGTCAGGTGAGACACGTCTTCAGACATGGTTTAAACAACACAATTAAGCGGCAAGGCCAGAATTCTGTACTATTGAGTCAGGTGAGACACGTCTTCAGACATGGTTTAAACAACACAATTAAGCGGCAAGGCCAGAATTCTGTACTATTGAGTCAGGTGAGACACGTCTTCAGACATGGTTTAAACAACACAATTAAGCTGTAAGGCGAGAATTCTGTAATATTGAGTTAGGTGAGACACGTCTTCAGACGTTAAGCGGCAAGGCGAGAATTCTGTACAATTGAGTCAGGTGAGACACGTCTTCAGACATGGTTTAAACAACACAATTAAGCTGTAAGGCGAGAATTCTGTACTATTGAGTTAGGTGAGACACGTCTTCAGACATGGTTTAAACAACATAATGAAGCGGCAAGGCGAGAATTCTGTACTATTGAGTCAGGTGAGACACGTCTTCAGACATGGTTTAAACAACACAATTAAGCGGCAAGGCGAGAATTCTGTACTATTGAGTCAGGTAAGACACGTCTTCAGACATGGTTTAAACGACACAATTAAGGTGCGGTGCCAAAACAAGTATGTAACGGCGCGAATACGCCCTCCCTCTGCACACAGATACACAGGCACACACAAGACATTTAACATCAGCTACATTACATCACAACATGTATATTTTGATACATATAAAAATCAGAAACAACGACAAGCTAAAACCAGTATACTTTGAATCCAAACAGCGTAAGGGAAAATAGGTGTCCTGTTAGCCAGTTATGGAGCCCCTTTGTAGAGTCATTGTACCGGAAAGCATGTTAAAGTAGACTATATCCTAGACGTAAGTAGTTGTTAAATTCGCAACGGCTGTTACGGACACACCCGATATACCCGATACTCATGGGATCTCTGATGCAACTCAGAGATTACTTTAACTAAATGTACTAGCTCCACTCCTATGTGGCTTGTTTATATTATATTGCGGGCACTCATTGTTATAATGATGCTGAAAACTTGTGAACTCAATGCTAACGAGAATCGTTGTTCAATAGTTGTAACGTTTTAAGTATAATTGTATTTAATGTTTACATATGAGGGTATTTGTACTGTATTTATATAAACTGCTTTTTGTATATTTTCAAATATATTTTGCATAAAATATGTCTATAGGCCAATATGAAAAATACATTTAATTTAGAGTTGGAAAATGGCTGGAGAATGTCATCTATAATCTACTGTTTATACACTAACGTTAAGTGAAAATGTCTCTCGAGTACAAAGAAACAAACACAATCTATTCCCAACCGTCTTAAAAAAATCTTCGTTTTGCTACCGCAGTTTTATCACTATTCTAGATGTGAATTTTTACACAATTTAAAAATTTCTGAACTAAAAGTCTTCTCACGAGCACGGTGACGACACAAGGGAAAGAAGGGGTACTCCGTTATCCCGTACATTCCAGGAATTTCGCTCCTGTAATACTATAGGCAACACACCAAGTGTTTCTACATTAGATGCTAAGAATGTAATACTCCGACTTCTGTGTGTCTGTGTGTGAGACACAACATTTCGGAGAAATAGGTAGGGCTTTCGCGTGTCTGAAAACATGAAGAATTCCAGTTGTCTAAAACGAACACCTCGAGGTTAGCGGAATACGTTTGAGATTAATACAATGAGATTCCGTTTCCATTGTAGGTAAAGAGTCTAAGATTGGACAATGTAAATTGAAGTAGATCCGTTAGGAGTTGGAAATTTTCATGTGGGTTTGGAATTATCCTTTTTATGTAGGCGTGAGAAGTAGAGGAGGGGCGTGGTGTTTAGTAGGCAGGTGAGGGTATACATACGAAAGAAGAACCAGCAATGAGCTGTCCAGCCGTTATTAGGTACTCAACAGGGTCTTTCAACCGCCACTCACAGGCAAGAAAGGTTTATTTTATATCACATTATTTTGTAGTTTATTTCTATTCTTTATGTTGTTCATAATGTTTGCAAGACTTATATTATTATGATAACATTTTAATCGTAATTAAGTACATTTGGCCACTATTTTGTTGCATAATGTTTTAAAATAAGTTGTTTTGATATAGGATTTTATTAGCTTTTGACGATGAACCCAGATTCTTGGTATTGTTGCAGTTGTCCGGCACTATCGCCGAATAGCTGCAACAACCGCCTATACCGCTTTGAATACCGAAAGTTTAAATAGTCGCTCGACGGAAGATTACTCGTTAATTGGTCAGAGTCCCTCTGACGTCACGCCACGTTTTTCTTACTAACGCAACCCTTGTTTCGGTTGGATCATGTTAGTCGCACGCCAGGCCACTCGGTGAGCAGAGCCGCCCGTTCAGAACCTTTAAACTGGAAGCCTCGATGACCAAGGTAATTATAATTATTGGGTTATCATAAATCAATACTGGTAACGAATTATTTTCGTTTATCACCTTTTGTAAAAAAAAAGGGAAAACTTGTATATTCCGTAAAAAAACTGTTAACCAACCATGATGTATCTTGTTGTAATAATTAGCCTCGAGCAACAGAAAAACTAAAATTCAGTCAGTCGAATTAAAGAGAAAAGCAAAGACATGTAAGATTCAATGTCAATACTTATTATGTATGATTTGAAGTTGTAATTTTGTAATTTGGTAGAATTTTGTAATTCATTGTATGAATGAATGTGCGCGTGCTAGCTAAACAATGTGATTACCTAAAGCATACTAAAAGGTGTGGAACTTTCAGTTCATAGCTTGGTCTAACCAACCGGAGTGACAAATAAGGACATCAACCCGTTTGCAGCATTTTCTTCCAAGATCTTCTAGAATGGACAGAACAACAGTCCCTGACATGAACTGAGAAACACATGGATGTCGCGACCAGCTGCGGCAGGGCATGAACGAACCACTGCAAATTAGCAATTAACCCTTAATAATTAGCGACTTTCAGCAAGAGTTAGCGTGCGAATAACTAGTAAAAAGAAAAAGTGAATCAGATTTCTCACTTTTAGTGACATGAACTAATACCTTTTACTCAAGTACCCTGTGGTAAAAACAGTACAGAAAGTTTCGTGAACAATTTATAGCTTGTATGTTATATGTTGCCTGTTGTAAACTGGCGTTGATTTATGATATTGTTTAATTCTGGTTGATCGATTAACCCTGTCTTTAACTTACAGAAATGTTAGCCTTCAGCAAACAATTTGTTCAGAATATAATCTTTTAGTAATTAAATTAAGTAAAGTTTAATTAATTCAGTTGTTAATCTCTCACTGACTGATTCACGATAATGAATATTTCGAGGCTCATCTTAGACTTAAATAAACGGAACGAGGCCTTCTCTGCTTACTGATTGGTGGTGTTAAGATTTATTTAATTTACTCACACCCCTCTCTTTAGCATTTAGGTAGATATTATGGCTGCTCTAGGTACATTTTGTAGTAAGTAAGGAGATATTAGTAGTAATAGTATTTTAATTATTTCTAGTGTATTTTGTGTGTTACGTTTTGGGGGCTCAGCAGTGTAACGTGGCACAGTGTCGAAATGTTAAGTGCAAAGTATTACGTTGGGATCAGTCCGAGGATTATCCGTAAGAAATCAGCCATCGTTTAAGAGTTTTAAAGAATTAATCCATACTGTGTTGCACGTGAATGGGGCTGTATTATTTAGGTATATTCTACTGTACCGAAGTTGACAGAAGTGTAGTAAAGTTTTAATTATGCGTGATGGAAATCTTGCGAAGCAAGCTGGGGTAACTTGACTTGTTTAGTAACTGAATTTATGCATAAAATTATACGCACATTCAATCCAAGCGTGGTTCCAGGTGTTGTGCTTCGAAACTTAGAATCTCTAAAATTTAATACATATATATTTTATAATATATTTCAACTTGTACAGTTATTGTTTAATGTATTTATTAGTGTAAAATTAGTATTATATTTCTAAATTTAAAAGTGTTTGTAATACTTAACTATTTGAATAACATGTACTCCGTGGTTTTGAAGAATACCTTGATAAATTTAACATATGAAATTCACAAATATTCTTACCAGTACCTAGCAGCATGATTAAAAAAAGGTGTGGTTCTGTGTGTGTGTGTGTGGTACCCCCACACACACATTGTTATAATATGTGGTTTCTGAACAATGAACACGGAATAATTGAATGCCAACCTATCGTTTAACACCAACTAATCGTTAATTAAAACTTTAATTACAATTCCATTAATCAGAAGAACATTAAACACTCATATGCAACAGTTTCTCAAACGTAAGATTATGCAACACACTCTTACTTAACAGGCAATATACATCACATAATTAACACTGTCGTAATAAATAATGAGTGTCACTAATAAATATCCGCATAAATTATTCACAATAATCACTATACACTAAACTACTATTAAACACATAACTCCGATAACGCACAGTGAATTGCTAATCCAAAAACTAACTGGCTACTTCAGATGCGACGCTTTTGTGCTTCACCTACGTGGTGTAATATGTGAAAATATTGACCTTGATGCTGGTAAAATAATCGGCAAACATCTTAAAGGCGTGTCTGGACAGATCGAGAGCACTGGGTAATCATGTCGCTCACACAACGCGCGATAAGCGTCACGTAGCCACGCATGTTAACCATGTCGCCAGCACACACACACACACACACACACACACACACACACACACACACACACACACACACACACACACACACACACACACACACACACACACACACACACACACACACACACACACACACACACACACACACACACACACACACACACACACACACACACACGCACGCACGCGCGCGCGCGCGCGCGTATATATATATATATATATATATATATATATATATATATATATACTAGCTGTACCCGGCCACGCGTTGCTGTGGCTCAGTCTGGTTAAATGGAAAAGAAAGAAAAGAGAAAGCACACATTTCTAATATGTTTAATTTCACAATGCTTGTGGGTATACAATATTTCTTGTTGTTCCATTGTCTGTGCAGATATAGAGATTGTCTGGTTTGCCGACTCTAGAACACGCAACATATAATTGTCCATGTGAGAAGCAATCCGTGTCTAGATCTAAACCGCACAATTCTAAAGATTGGCCCTGAGCTTTGTTTATCGTGATTGCAAACGCCAATCGAATTAGGAATTGCAATCTCTTAAATTGAAATGGCATATCCGTTGGAATCATAGGAATGCGAGGAATGAGGACATCTTCACCTTTGAAAGGTCCTGTCAAGATTGTTGCTTCTACGACGTTGCTCATTAATTTTTTTACTGCAAGGCGCGTGCCGTTGCAAAGCTTTGGCTGGTTGATATTTCGCAACATGATAATTGGCACGCCGATTTTCAATTGCAGTACGTGCGGTGGCATCCCTCCCTGGCAGATCGAGTGAATTCAAAAATTCTGTTGGATAATTAACCGCTTCATCTGCTTCCACAACAGTGTCGACGGACTTGTATGTGACTGCCTCGCTTTGAATGTTAGACTGAATAATATTGTTAAGTTCGTAGACGTCTTTGTTCTTGGCGGCAAGAATAGCTCGTTCACTCAGCCAATCGTGATTCTTATAATTGGTTTGAATATTGGGAAATACTTTTTCAACCAATTCTTCTTTTGACGTCACTAAATTGCAGAAGTTATGAGGCAATGAAATTCGTCCTGAGGTCAGATCAACCGGCACCTTTCTGTTCCCAATTTCCAGCAATTGATGTGAGAATATATCTCAGCTGATCGATCGTTTTGCAGCTGGACACGCATATTTGTAGTTAATTTCAACGTCTTTACGTGTCGCCACAAAGTAGAGTATTTCAGGCAAGCATTTATTTCGTCCGCTAGTGTCGATCGAGGAATTACAGGTAACGTTTGCCTGAAATCTCCTGCAAGCAATATTAATGCGTTCCCAAATGGTCTGATGTTTCCACGCAAATCTTGCAATGATCGATCAAGAGCCTCGAGCGATTTTTTGTGTGCCATTGTGCATTCATCCCAAACAATAAGTTTGCATCTCTGCAATACTTTTTCCATGCCGGATGCTTTGGAAATGTTGCACGTGGGAGTTTCAATGAATTGCATGTTCAATGGCAATTTCAAATCGGAATGAGCAGTTCTTCCACCTGGTAGCAATGTCGCAGCTATTCCGGACGACGCAAGAGCTAAGGCTATGTCATTTTGTGATCGAATTGCTGCCAGAATCAATCTAATTAGGAACGTTTTACCAGTTCCTCTTGGCGCATCTAAGAAGAAGATTTCTCCAACCCCGTTATTGACAGTTTGCATTATTTGATCGTAAATGCCTTTTTGCTCAACCGTTAGTTTAGGAATATTTGATTGCACATAGGACAAAAGATCACCAGTGTTGTAATTTTGTTCACGACGCAATTCTACATCGAACGAAGCAGCAGCAGATCGATTCGGTGATGGCATTCCCAATTGATTGAAAACTTGGTCGCGATTTCTAAGCACAAATCTTCAATAATTATCAACGCTTCGTTGTAGATTTCTGCTGTGAAATCCATGTTCATATTTGAATTTTCCTCGCGTATTCGACGGAAAATATCTTCAGCCATGTGCGATTTATATTTCTCCCATAACTCTGTTGGAGATGAAGGAGAGTAGGCGGTCAATATGATTGCAAACAATGCACGAATTTGATTTGGATGTGACGTGTTGCACGCGTCATTAATGCATACATCCCAGTGTCGGTCGTTCTCCAATAAATTCAGAGCTTGACATGCACTGCGGAAAGTGGCATGTGTAACGCCGTTGACAATTCTCAATTGCTGGAAAGACGTTCGACCGGGCACATTTACCAACAGCATGCGAAGAAAGAAGCATTCATCTTGATTGGGATGCACGGTGCACAGTCTGCCTATCGTAGTTTCTTTAAATATGCCAGGTTGTCCGTCGACTCGCTCGCCTCGTTTGCGTCGTTCAAATGATTTTCTACTCGCATTCCATGTGTAATACGTAGGCACTTCCGAATACAGCCGTGTTTTCGCAAACGCGTCATTTTGACATAACGTGAAGAAAGCAGTTAACGTTGTAGCCGGTGCATTCAGGGCTATTTGTTGCACATTTACAGCTGTGAAATAAACGCGTTGTCCATTTTCTAGATGTACTGCTAAGTGAACAACAGCTGGACTTCGTTCATGTATGGGAAATGAAAGAATTCGCCATACAGCTTCATTGCTGCTTATGTATCTTCCAGCCTGATACTGTGCGATTTCATCGATATGTATGACCGCATTCCTATCACTTCTTTCTGGTTGCACGCCAAAAACTGCCATGTCGCTGCCTTTATTCACGTACTTACAAATGTATTTGACCGATTTAACGGAGTTACAGTATTCCACGTTTATATGCGCTTTGTATGTTTTTGATAGGAAAGGCGAATATGGAACAACCCATCGGTTGTCTACTTCGATGTCACCGTTTCGCATTTGTATGGTTGCTAATTTACCGCCATCTTCTGCTGATCTTCTTCTGTATAAAGGATATCCATCGTTTCCTGTAACTGTGTTGGATACTAATGCTCGAGGATATCGCTTAGAGCATTTTCCGTCTATCATGCATGGTGAATTTGGATTCAGTGTATCGCAAGGTCCATGTATCATATTTTTCGTCACAACTTCATGCAAATCCTTATCGACGTCGGCATCGGGTATTTCAGCGCATATTACATCGTCGATTTCGTTTGAAGTGATTTTGTTATAGAGCCAGATTAGTATACGTGCGTGTGGCAATCCTCTCTTTTGCCATTCCACTGAGTACATCCAGCAGCGCACAGACCCAAACACTTCATGTTTTACCATGAAATCCATCAGCGATTTCAGCTTCTGTCTGAAAACACGTGCTGTGATGTAATGCCTATCCACCGGCGATTGCCCAGGAAGTAACAGCTGTTGTATATCGTCCCAAGCTGGATTGCATGTGAATGTAATGAATAGGTCTGGACGCCCGTAGTGACGAACATACACAATTGCATCTTAGGCGTACTCATGCATATGACGTGGACTGCCTGTATATGAAGATGGCAAAATCGTTAGTCTTCCAACGTTAGTTGTATTACCGTCATTTACAACTGCATCTCGCAAATGAACGTATTCTTCAGAGCGAAGCTTGGTCTGATTCAAACAGATGAATATCAAACGTTCTGTTTCGATTTTTGCATATATATCTACGATGTATTGGTGAAACAATTGACGGCATTTCAAAATGTGATTGTCTTCATTCTCTCGAATCATTAATCGGTATGAATAATAGTTCATTGCGCTGCATTTCTTATTTGTTTCTTCGCCACTGACTGGATTTATCATCTTAACGTTGAAGTGATATCCATCGGCACCATCCCAAAAAAAGATTGGATATTGCAGGGCATCGTAGCATCGATGAGTTTCTGCAACTTTTGTCAATTGATCGTTTCTCCGATGAAGAACAATATCTCTAGGTTGGAATTGATCTCCGACTATAACAATTGCCACTTCCACTATAGTTGGATCTTCGCACATGTTCTCCAGCAGGCGTTTTGTCAGCATGAATAACAATCTTGTGTATATCAGATGGCATCATGTCAATTGCTGTTTTGAACAAACGCACTAAATTGTTTTTTTCGTGAAGAAGCTCTTGCTATAATCATCAGCTGGGTTGTACCGGAATGCAAGGCGATTGTAATCGCGTGATTGCTGAGCACGGAGTCGTGTTTGACGCTGATCTGCTGTTTCTCGTTGACGTCTTTCAGTCACTCTCAGCCTGTCGCGTTCATTCTGTTGAGAACGAAGCAGATCTGAAGCTGCAGAATGCGATCGCCGTGCTCGCAACCGTGCATCCTCACGTCTGGCTGCACGTCGCTCTGCTGCTTCCTCGTCACGTATTTGAGCCATTCTTTCTCTGTTTCGCTCGTTCGCTCATGCCCGTTCTTCCTCAGTTTGATTTCCAATTACTCGTCGCACTGCTTCCGCTCCGCGAGTACGACGACCTAAGTTTGATCTTCTGCGAGGCATTATTTTGATGAACTAAAGCAGATCGATTGCACTGAAAAAGAAGAAAGAAAGTTATAACAAAAACATATAAAATTGCAAAACATTAAAAAAGAAAAAACACGAACTAAAAACAAAAAAAAAATAAAAAATACTAACGAAATATTTCAATTCAAACGCTGATCAATCGACACAGCTCAATTCCAACGCAATGAGAAACGAAATATTTCAATCCGCTCGAACAAATCACTCCGAATAGGTCAATTTCACGATATAATTTGAATTCAAATGAAAATCAATCGACACAGCTCAATTCCACCGCCAATTGCACTGAAAAATAAGAAAAACAGTTAAAAAAACAAAATGAAAAACAATGAAAAAATAAAAAAATAAACTATACTCACGAAATGAACGCTATGGTAAACGACACAGCTCAATTCCAACGCAATGTCACACGAAATAATTAAACGTGCTGTCAAGAAGCACGCTGTCCGGCATGAGCAATGTTTTGTATTGCGTGTGTTGCTGTTACGTCCAACAGATGGCGCTGTTTTTCAAAAAAAGCATGAGTATTCCGTGTGTTGCTGTTACGTCCAACAGATGGCGCTCTTTTTCAAAAAAAAGCATGTTTTTCCTGTTACAGGTGTGACATCTATATAATAGGTATATAAAAACACGCGCGTATTCGAATGCAACGTTTTGTCAAAATTTCAAAGCAACGGTGAAGAACTTTCGGAGATTTAAGATTTTGAACAAACGAACATTTACATTTTTATTTATATATATAATGTATGTATGTAGTATGTTAAGGAAAACTATTGTACAAATGCATTTCATTTTATAGTCCTAAAAAGTATAGAAATATAATATTTTTAATATGTCAAGAACTCTATTTGTAAATTTTTGAAACGACGTCATAATAAAATTTTGTCAGAATTTTGAAAGAAATTGCGTAGTGATAGAAACTATGTTTAGGGAAGACGGGAAAAGAGTTCCACTGTAAATAATTTACAAAAATATTGTATAAAAAAAAATACCTTTTAGTCGTTTTGAGAGATCGTTTTTGGCTTCAGAACGTACGTTCCGTTTTAGATACCGGTACACAACATTTATTAAACATGTGTAAAAGAAAAAGATAAAACCTATAACATAACATCACAAACTATTGAACTCAAGACTAGTTTTTAACGGTGTTTGAGGTATCCACCGTTAAACTTGATGTTTATTACTCGACTTAGCTAAAATATTGGCAATTAGTTTCTTTCATGCTAAGGAGATAATTTGTAATTGATACATGTTTCACAATTATGTGAAATAGATAAAGAATCTAGGAAGGTGTTAAAGGTTAGTTGATGAGACTAAACCAAAATTGTGTACATAAACGGCGGATTTCTAAATTGTACATAAAGTAAGTAATTAATTATTTTATAATTTTTTAATAAGTTACTAATTGGAATTATATTAGCAATATGAAAAAAAACAAAATAAAATTTCCGTTATAAAAATTAATGTGCATCGTGTGAAGAACGTGCGACCGGGAGAATGAAGCGCTGAAAATAGGCTACCTTAATCATTAGAAAGCGGAGAGTAATTCAGGAAAATTCATCACTACCTCTTGTAAGACGAAAGGATTTCATGAAATATGGGCTTTCGGTTTATTTAGTGTGAATAACGCACCATTTCTTTCCCTTTCTGTGACGTTATTTTGCGTACTTTATTCTCCTCTCACTTTGACTTCTCTTTTATCTCTTTTCCCTTTTATCTTCTTAAATGTCCCTACGTCTAAATGCGTAAACACATATAAAAAATTGACAGTAAATTGCAGTGAATCTTCCTGTCACCGAATAAATGGGAAGGAGAATTTGAATAAGAGGAAAATAAAGTTAAAGCCTTAGAATAGAATGTGGCAACCGTATCCATTACATTATGCTTAATATTCTTAACGCAGTTTATGCTTAGTGTAGCTTAGATTATGTATACTAGTGAATGTGGATTCTTACTTATCCTAGTATATATGAATGAGTTTAAAAATTAAAAAAAAAATTATAATATGATAGAAAAAGGAAAATGATTTGTCTTAGGATAACAACGTAGGTTAACATCTAACAAATGAGGCGAGTAATCGAAACGTCGTACCTTGAACTCGACATATTAGTCTTGATTTATGTCACATATTCACCGTGAACTCGCCATGATTAGTCCTGATTTATGTCAAATATTTTAAGTTCTATGTGTGATGAGGTAGTGAATTCTTCTTCTTCCTATTATCATTAAGCCATTAATGTACAGCTGACCATAGGCAAAGTTGTTTGACACTAGTAACGTAAACAAACGCACTTTTGTCAAGCTACACGCAGTACACTCATAGGTGTTACGTGTTACGCGGATCTACACATTTTTTTCACATACACTAACCCATGTATTATTCTAATTCCTCGTTCCATACGCCCGGATCGCTTTCACTATTGTTGCTTAATTATCAACTGCCCCACCATCAGCTTAGTTATCACCAAACCATTTCTGTCCTTATTGCGTCTTGTAATTCCCATCACGCCTCTAACATGCACTTCTACTGCCAACAATTTGCTTCTCCATTGTTCTGATAAGACCCAGCTTTCAGTTCCATACACTAATGTTGGTCATAAAATGGTTTTGTAACTATAAGCTTAATCTACTTTGACATCTCCTTCCCCCTTATAAACCGGTTCTTCAGCAAGTGGTACAATATGATAGGACTTTCCAATCTATCGTTCACTTTAAATTCGTTTCATCCATTTGTCGTATTATAATTATTTTATTGGGTTTTAAACTCTTCTTGCCTCCAAACTTAATTGGCTACATAATCTTCAGATTCTAATTTTCCCGTTTAAACATAACATCTAATATTCATATTAGCTATGTTATTGTACAATTTACCATAAATTCTTCTCCACCAGGTCCCTTATTTTGTTATATTCTCTCATGCATATTCAGGCTACCATATTAAACATTGTTATTGCTCAATTGTCTACACAATCTTTTCTGTCGCCTTTTTGAAACATTTTAAATATCAGTAATAAGGCTGGAATTCCACATACTTTGGTATCGCTCGTCTTTAGCTTAAAAAATTGATTAATATTTACAAACCTTTTTTAGACATTTCATCATTTATGTGGCCTCATTACCCCTGAGTTTGCCGTTTTTTACCAATTTTGCAGGCTTTATTATTTTTCTGCTTTTTTTTTTTGTAAACCTCTTCAAAAGGTGCTCTTTAGCCACCTCATTACCAGATTTGTATAATTTAATTAATTATTTGTTGTTTATATAGGCTATTCTCAGTGTATTCTTTCCATTTTTTTATTATACTTTTTTCACAAGATTTAGTATACCATGTAATCTAAATTCAATCCATGATTCCTGTGTTACATGGTTTACTATTCCTCTTATTCTAAGATTTTGTTTCTTATATTCATCGTACCTGTATTTTGTTTTACTACTTTGGAAAATGTCCAGTTTTTTAGTCCCTTTACATCTTTTTCCCACCACTTGCTTTGTTCGTCGTCTTTCTCGTATATAAATTTCCATTTATTTTTTTCTGTCTTTATTAACATTTCTTAATACTTTCCATATTTCTCCGAGTGAGGGTCTAATTTCATTTAGCTTACATTTATCTATTCAAATTTCATTATTATTTTAATATATCTTTTATGTCATTGTATTTTAGCTTATATATTTAAATTGTTTGAGACGGGTTCTTATTTTATTCTGTTTTTTCTCTTACGTCAGTTTTTTTTCCAATTTTGACAATGTTAAAAAAATTATGACAAGTTATAAATTTTCTACCTCAGCTCTTCACCTCTTTAGTAAGTTTATTTATCTTTTTATGTTGAATGAACGGGTTTGTTACTATTAAAATTATTTATAACACAAAATTCAATCAATGTTGTTTCGTGAGGTAGTGAATATGATATGTAAACGAAATATAATCGGTTGTATCGGCAATTCGAAACGTTTAGAGATCACGTCTGGAATGGGTGTGACTGTTGTACAACAAGTAATATTAATGATTTCTAAGACTTGTTTCAGATTGCTACTATATTTCATAACTATACCTGTAATAAATTGTAGATTGTTGTAGATTGTTGTGTTGTAATAAATAATAATTTGTTGTAGATTTCTGCTGTGAAATCCATGTTCATATTTGAATTTTCCTCGCGTATTCGACGGAAAATATCTTCAGCCATGTGCGATTTATATTTCTCCCATAACTCTGTTGGAGATGAAGGAGAGTAGGCGGTCAATATGATTGCAAACAATGCACGAATTTGATTTGGATGTGACGTGTTGCACGCGTCATTAATGCATACATCCCAGTGTCGGTCGTTCTCCAATAAATTCAGAGCTTGACATGCACTGCGGAAAGTGGCATGTGTAACGCCGTTGACAATTCTCAATTGCTGGAAAGACGTTCGACCGGGCACATTTACCAACAGCATGCGAAGAAAGAAGCATTCATCTTGATTGGGATGCACGGTGCACAGTCTGCCTATCGTAGTTTCTTTAAATATGCCAGGTTGTCCGTCGACTCGCTCGCCTCGTTTGCGTCGTTCAAATGATTTTCTACTCGCATTCCATGTGTAATACGTAGGCACTTCCGAATACAGCCGTGTTTTCGCAAACGCGTCATTTTGACATAACGTGAAGAAAGCAGTTAACGTTGTAGCCGGTGCATTCAGGGCTATTTGTTGCACATTTACAGCTGTGAAATAAACGCGTTGTCCATTTTCTAGATGTACTGCTAAGTGAACAACAGCTGGACTTCGTTCATGTATGGGAAATGAAAGAATTCGCCATACAGCTTCATTGCTGCTTATGTATCTTCCAGCCTGATACTGTGCGATTTCATCGATATGTATGACCGCATTCCTATCACTTCTTTCTGGTTGCACGCCAAAAACTGCCATGTCGCTGCCTTTATTCACGTACTTACAAATGTATTTGACCGATTTAACGGAGTTACAGTATTCCACGTTTATATGCGCTTTGTATGTTTTTGATAGGAAAGGCGAATATGGAACAACCCATCGGTTGTCTACTTCGATGTCACCGTTTCGCATTTGTATGGTTGCTAATTTACCGCCATCTTCTGCTGATCTTCTTCTGTATAAAGGATATCCATCGTTTCCTGTAACTGTGTTGGATACTAATGCTCGAGGATATCGCTTAGAGCATTTTCCGTCTATCATGCATGGTGAATTTGGATTCAGTGTATCGCAAGGTCCATGTATCATATTTTTCGTCACAACTTCATGCAAATCCTTATCGACGTCGGCATCGGGTATTTCAGCGCATATTACATCGTCGATTTCGTTTGAAGTGATTTTGTTATAGAGCCAGATTAGTATACGTGCGTGTGGCAATCCTCTCTTTTGCCATTCCACTGAGTACATCCAGCAGCGCACAGACCCAAACACTTCATGTTTTACCATGAAATCCATCAGCGATTTCAGCTTCTGTCTGAAAACACGTGCTGTGATGTAATGCCTATCCACCGGCGATTGCCCAGGAAGTAACAGCTGTTGTATATCGTCCCAAGCTGGATTGCATGTGAATGTAATGAATAGGTCTGGACGCCCGTAGTGACGAACATACACAATTGCATCTTAGGCGTACTCATGCATATGACGTGGACTGCCTGTATATGAAGATGGCAAAATCGTTAGTCTTCCAACGTTAGTTGTATTACCGTCATTTACAACTGCATCTCGCAAATGAACGTATTCTTCAGAGCGAAGCTTGGTCTGATTCAAACAGATGAATATCAAACGTTCTGTTTCGATTTTTGCATATATATCTACGATGTATTGGTGAAACAATTGACGGCATTTCAAAATGTGATTGTCTTCATTCTCTCGAATCATTAATCGGTATGAATAATAGTTCATTGCGCTGCATTTCTTATTTGTTTCTTCGCCACTGACTGGATTTATCATCTTAACGTTGAAGTGATATCCATCGGCACCATCCCAAAAAAAGATTGGATATTGCAGGGCATCGTAGCATCGATGAGTTTCTGCAACTTTTGTCAATTGATCGTTTCTCCGATGAAGAACAATATCTCTAGGTTGGAATTGATCTCCGACTATAACAATTGCCACTTCCACTATAGTTGGATCTTCGCACATGTTCTCCAGCAGGCGTTTTGTCAGCATGAATAACAATCTTGTGTATATCAGATGGCATCATGTCAATTGCTGTTTTGAACAAACGCACTAAATTGTTTTTTTCGTGAAGAAGCTCTTGCTATAATCATCAGCTGGGTTGTACCGGAATGCAAGGCGATTGTAATCGCGTGATTGCTGAGCACGGAGTCGTGTTTGACGCTGATCTGCTGTTTCTCGTTGACGTCTTTCAGTCACTCTCAGCCTGTCGCGTTCATTCTGTTGAGAACGAAGCAGATCTGAAGCTGCAGAATGCGATCGCCGTGCTCGCAACCGTGCATCCTCACGTCTGGCTGCACGTCGCTCTGCTGCTTCCTCGTCACGTATTTGAGCCATTCTTTCTCTGTTTCGCTCGTTCGCTCATGCCCGTTCTTCCTCAGTTTGATTTCCAATTACTCGTCGCACTGCTTCCGCTCCGCGAGTACGACGACCTAAGTTTGATCTTCTGCGAGGCATTATTTTGATGAACTAAAGCAGATCGATTGCACTGAAAAAGAAGAAAGAAAGTTATAACAAAAACATATAAAATTGCAAAACATTAAAAAAGAAAAAACACGAACTAAAAACAAAAAAAAAATAAAAAATACTAACGAAATATTTCAATTCAAACGCTGATCAATCGACACAGCTCAATTCCAACGCAATGAGAAACGAAATATTTCAATCCGCTCGAACAAATCACTCCGAATAGGTCAATTTCACGATATAATTTGAATTCAAATGAAAATCAATCGACACAGCTCAATTCCACCGCCAATTGCACTGAAAAATAAGAAAAACAGTTAAAAAAACAAAATGAAAAACAATGAAAAAATAAAAAAATAAACTATACTCACGAAATGAACGCTATGGTAAACGACACAGCTCAATTCCAACGCAATGTCACACGAAATAATTAAACGTGCTGTCAAGAAGCACGCTGTCCGGCATGAGCAATGTTTTGTATTGCGTGTGTTGCTGTTACGTCCAACAGATGGCGCTGTTTTTCAAAAAAAGCATGAGTATTCCGTGTGTTGCTGTTACGTCCAACAGATGGCGCTCTTTTTCAAAAAAAAGCATGTTTTTCCTGTTACAGGTGTGACATCTATATAATAGGTATATAAAAACACGCGCGTATTCGAATGCAACGTTTTGTCAAAATTTCAAAGCAACGGTGAAGAACTTTCGGAGATTTAAGATTTTGAACAAACGAACATTTACATTTTTATTTATATATATAATGTATGTATGTAGTATGTTAAGGAAAACTATTGTACAAATGCATTTCATTTTATAGTCCTAAAAAGTATAGAAATATAATATTTTTAATATGTCAAGAACTCTATTTGTAAATTTTTGAAACGACGTCATAATAAAATTTTGTCAGAATTTTGAAAGAAATTGCGTAGTGATAGAAACTATGTTTAGGGAAGACGGGAAAAGAGTTCCACTGTAAATAATTTACAAAAATATTGTATAAAAAAAAATACCTTTTAGTCGTTTTGAGAGATCGTTTTTGGCTTCAGAACGTACGTTCCGTTTTAGATACCGGTACACAACATTTATTAAACATGTGTAAAAGAAAAAGATAAAACCTATAACATAACATCACAAACTATTGAACTCAAGACTAGTTTTTAACGGTGTTTGAGGTATCCACCGTTAAACTTGATGTTTATTACTCGACTTAGCTAAAATATTGGCAATTAGTTTCTTTCATGCTAAGGAGATAATTTGTAATTGATACATGTTTCACAATTATGTGAAATAGATAAAGAATCTAGGAAGGTGTTAAAGGTTAGTTGATGAGACTAAACCAAAATTGTGTACATAAACGGCGGATTTCTAAATTGTACATAAAGTAAGTAATTAATTATTTTATAATTTTTTAATAAGTTACTAATTGGAATTATATTAGCAATATGAAAAAAAACAAAATAAAATTTCCGTTATAAAAATTAATGTGCATCGTGTGAAGAACGTGCGACCGGGAGAATGAAGCGCTGAAAATAGGCTACCTTAATCATTAGAAAGCGGAGAGTAATTCAGGAAAATTCATCACTACCTCTTGTAAGACGAAAGGATTTCATGAAATATGGGCTTTCGGTTTATTTAGTGTGAATAACGCACCATTTCTTTCCCTTTCTGTGACGTTATTTTGCGTACTTTATTCTCCTCTCACTTTGACTTCTCTTTTATCTCTTTTCCCTTTTATCTTCTTAAATGTCCCTACGTCTAAATGCGTAAACACATATAAAAAATTGACAGTAAATTGCAGTGAATCTTCCTGTCACCGAATAAATGGGAAGGAGAATTTGAATAAGAGGAAAATAAAGTTAAAGCCTTAGAATAGAATGTGGCAACCGTATCCATTACATTATGCTTAATATTCTTAACGCAGTTTATGCTTAGTGTAGCTTAGATTATGTATACTAGTGAATGTGGATTCTTACTTATCCTAGTATATATGAATGAGTTTAAAAATTAAAAAAAAAATTATAATATGATAGAAAAAGGAAAATGATTTGTCTTAGGATAACAACGTAGGTTAACATCTAACAAATGAGGCGAGTAATCGAAACGTCGTACCTTGAACTCGACATATTAGTCTTGATTTATGTCACATATTCACCGTGAACTCGCCATGATTAGTCCTGATTTATGTCAAATATTTTAAGTTCTATGTGTGATGAGGTAGTGAATTCTTCTTCTTCCTATTATCATTAAGCCATTAATGTACAGCTGACCATAGGCAAAGTTGTTTGACACTAGTAACGTAAACAAACGCACTTTTGTCAAGCTACACGCAGTACACTCATAGGTGTTACGTGTTACGCGGATCTACACATTTTTTTCACATACACTAACCCATGTATTATTCTAATTCCTCGTTCCATACGCCCGGATCGCTTTCACTATTGTTGCTTAATTATCAACTGCCCCACCATCAGCTTAGTTATCACCAAACCATTTCTGTCCTTATTGCGTCTTGTAATTCCCATCACGCCTCTAACATGCACTTCTACTGCCAACAATTTGCTTCTCCATTGTTCTGATAAGACCCAGCTTTCAGTTCCATACACTAATGTTGGTCATAAAATGGTTTTGTAACTATAAGCTTAATCTACTTTGACATCTCCTTCCCCCTTATAAACCGGTTCTTCAGCAAGTGGTACAATATGATAGGACTTTCCAATCTATCGTTCACTTTAAATTCGTTTCATCCATTTGTCGTATTATAATTATTTTATTGGGTTTTAAACTCTTCTTGCCTCCAAACTTAATTGGCTACATAATCTTCAGATTCTAATTTTCCCGTTTAAACATAACATCTAATATTCATATTAGCTATGTTATTGTACAATTTACCATAAATTCTTCTCCACCAGGTCCCTTATTTTGTTATATTCTCTCATGCATATTCAGGCTACCATATTAAACATTGTTATTGCTCAATTGTCTACACAATCTTTTCTGTCGCCTTTTTGAAACATTTTAAATATCAGTAATAAGGCTGGAATTCCACATACTTTGGTATCGCTCGTCTTTAGCTTAAAAAATTGATTAATATTTACAAACCTTTTTTAGACATTTCATCATTTATGTGGCCTCATTACCCCTGAGTTTGCCGTTTTTTACCAATTTTGCAGGCTTTATTATTTTTCTGCTTTTTTTTTTTGTAAACCTCTTCAAAAGGTGCTCTTTAGCCACCTCATTACCAGATTTGTATAATTTAATTAATTATTTGTTGTTTATATAGGCTATTCTCAGTGTATTCTTTCCATTTTTTTATTATACTTTTTTCACAAGATTTAGTATACCATGTAATCTAAATTCAATCCATGATTCCTGTGTTACATGGTTTACTATTCCTCTTATTCTAAGATTTTGTTTCTTATATTCATCGTACCTGTATTTTGTTTTACTACTTTGGAAAATGTCCAGTTTTTTAGTCCCTTTACATCTTTTTCCCACCACTTGCTTTGTTCGTCGTCTTTCTCGTATATAAATTTCCATTTATTTTTTTCTGTCTTTATTAACATTTCTTAATACTTTCCATATTTCTCCGAGTGAGGGTCTAATTTCATTTAGCTTACATTTATCTATTCAAATTTCATTATTATTTTAATATATCTTTTATGTCATTGTATTTTAGCTTATATATTTAAATTGTTTGAGACGGGTTCTTATTTTATTCTGTTTTTTCTCTTACGTCAGTTTTTTTTCCAATTTTGACAATGTTAAAAAAATTATGACAAGTTATAAATTTTCTACCTCAGCTCTTCACCTCTTTAGTAAGTTTATTTATCTTTTTATGTTGAATGAACGGGTTTGTTACTATTAAAATTATTTATAACACAAAATTCAATCAATGTTGTTTCGTGAGGTAGTGAATATGATATGTAAACGAAATATAATCGGTTGTATCGGCAATTCGAAACGTTTAGAGATCACGTCTGGAATGGGTGTGACTGTTGTACAACAAGTAATATTAATGATTTCTAAGACTTGTTTCAGATTGCTACTATATTTCATAACTATACCTGTAATAAATTGTTCAATATTTGTCTTCAAGTCTTATTACTTGGTGAGAAATACATTAATATTAGTTCTATATTTTAAGGTATAGCCTATACAAAAAATGTATATAGAGAGGCTCACTATTTTATGTTTTGACTCTGTTATAATATCAGTTGGTGATACGTTAAGCCTTAATAATAAGGTTAAATTAATTTGCTATAAAAAAAACGTACAATTAATGTTGCAGTACTTTTTCACTCGGCCTTTACAGGTAAAGTTAAAAGTGTTAGTGAACTTTTAAAATTTTGAACTATTACTTTCCATTAAAGGCAATATGTACGTATATAGCTAGTAGATAAGACTTTAATTATAGTAAATGATACAACGTTAAATTTAATTTATGTATTTTGTCATGCCGCCGGCAGAAACGAAATAAAGGCTAAAACGACACGTAGTCAGAAATTACAGGAGAACGTATTGCCCCAACATTTTCATCTTATATTATGCATATCGTAATCATAGCAGTGTACAAATACAACGTGCATATCGCAATGTAGATACTGGTGTGTACAATTTATTAATTTCCCAGCAACATGAATTTGACAGTAACCAACGGTACTGTGGGCCTGACGTGAACACCCTACATTCAGGATTTTTTAAAATTCCACTGATGAGGGCAGCCGTAGGAGCTGTTGAAACGTTTGATTTGGCAATAAACCATGGACCACGGCCAAACAGCCCGGATAACTTGAATCATACAACGGAATTTTGTTTCACCCTCGTATTTGCATTCACTGTAGCCGCAAACGTAAACTGACAAACATAGTGTAGGATGAAAAGTAACTTATGCTAAAAGTAAACTTGTACAAACGCAGCACGTACAAAGCGTATGATGCTACCTTTCTATACTATTATCAAATAGAGAGTGCGGCTGGGTGAGGGTCAGGCTCATTCACAAACACGCAGCTCGCACACACACACAAGCGCAGGGGATTAGGACCGGCCGCCGGATTCTCGCCCAATTAGTCACCTAGTGGATTTCAGTTGATCAAACTTTGATTTATTTTATTTGACATTTTATCTTAACATGTTTAATATATATCAATTCTATATCCCTCGCCCAGCCGCACTCCACATTTGATAATAGTATAGGAATAAAGTGTGGGGAACCTGGGAAATAGATTACAGGTGGGCGACAGTGAGTGTGTGTGTGTTTGTGAGTGAGAGAGAGAGAGAGTTAAAGAAAATAGGCCTAATTATGGAGGAGATTACATAAAAGACTGCTCTCCGCTAACATTAAACAGTTGGGAAACAAATTTACTTTTACAGGAGATCCTGTAAAAGACGATGATGATTTCCTCTGTGATGTACAGGAAATCTCACAAAAGACGATGATTAGATATACATTCTATCTAAAACAATTTTCCATTATGTAATCTTAAGTCTTTTATTTAAGGTTAATTGTATGTCATTGGTTTATATTTCTTACTTCCCTCAACGATCTGAGAAAGCAACACATTTTTACCTCATAAATGAATATATTTTAGCTCGAGTAAAATAGACAATAAGATGCGGTGGCTAGTAAATATAATTTAAAATACACTGTAAGCTACGTTGTATACTGACATTGTATGTACTACACAATATTTCATGATAACAGTATTATGTAATCGATAACGTGTTTTAAATTAAAACAATTAAAGAAAAAATGATCCATAGTAAAATTATCACACACAGGCGTTCGCGTATAATATCTGTTGTGTATATCCATTTTCTTTTTATACCGTAATGAAATCTAATAAAAGCTTACCGTTGGAAGTCTATTTTTATTGGAATTTAACAAATATCGCACAAAGGCAACAATATTGAATAAAAATAGTGCATAACTGAAATCAATCTGTTCGAAAACATCACAAGCTACAAATCACAGTGTGTAACGTAATACAGTCTAAAATTATGAGTGACCACAATTTCTTCAAAGTCACTGCCTTTTCTTATTTATGAATTTTTTAAAATACCACGGGAAAGGGATTGCATGTAATAAAGATACACGTCGTAAGCGGAATTAGGAATAGAAATTTCTTTGTCGAATTTCGAATAACGAATTGATGTATTCGTATATAAATTTTGCGTCTGCAAGATTTCCTCTTTCAAAATTGCCTGAGGTATTTATAGTCTCGTCCAAATCGACATGTCAGGTATGGAATAATTCCCTCTTTAACCTGTTGAACTTGGTCTAATCGTCACTTCTACGCACGCCTGTTAATACACTGTTCGTATTATCCTAAGATTTGAAATATTTTTTAACAAAATAAACCATTGGTTAAATAGATAACATATTTATTTTTATTTAAACTTATTTTATTTTAAGTAAACAGAAACACGTGATTTGCATGCGTTTTCCACGTTTGTAGTATTTATTTAGTGTTGAAATATGTTTAACAAAGCAAGCAACAACAGCGCGAGTATGCATATGCTTACGTGTTGTGTTTGTACAAGAAAATAACTAGAGGCTGGCCGTTGTTGTAATCAGTATATTTTTTTTCTTCTGTTGTCTTTATAATCAAAGATAGATTTTGGCTCCTCGATGATTTTATCCATTACGCTCCCTCACTACAAAACGTTCTCTAGCCTCTCATTCCCAAGTGTCTTTAAATCATTCCACACTCGGCTCTTGATCCTACAACCACCTTTTCTTGATCTTCCTCTGGTACATCTACTCATTGTCTTCCAGTGTGATTGTCACTAAGTTGATCTCACCAGGTCACCACCCCTTCTCACATGCCCTAGCCAGTTTAGTCTTCGGTAGATCACGAACCATATAAAACCAACTTTTTGCTTGCAGTTTACAGTTTATTAATATTTTCCATGATGTTTTATCACATGGGCGTAGAAAAAGAATCTCTAGGAAGTTGAACCCACCGAAACTTTCCATCCAGATAAAAAACTGTATATAGTCTTTTAACAAAGGTCCAAGTATTATTTGTATCGAGAAAAATTAGTTAATTCTATGTATCCATAGAAATGTTCTTGGGAAATGGGCGACCATAATGCTTGTCCCCTCATTCGGCTGGATTAGAGCTGCAGCGTGTTCCGCTCGTAGCTGCCTCGCTTCCGCTGTTGATCTGATGTCTGCGACTAGCGAGGGAGAAAGGGGGATAAAATTATTTGAAGATAGACTGTACAATCATTTTCAATTAAACATGTTACACCTTAATTAATGAAAGTGAAAAAACAGAAACCGTAAGGAACGGAAAATATGACTAACTTTTTAAAATTCGTTCATTTTTAATTATTGTTTTAGTTTCGTGAAACAGTACTTTTATCTGGTTACCATTGGGTACCACCAAATTTGTCTGCCCATTTTTAGATTGCAAGAAGCTCAAAAAGATTAGGGACATCTGTTCTATCGGACTTATTCGTAGTTCTACGTATTTATTTGAAGATTTTACTATATACTATTATGGTTATTTAATTCGCTATTAATAATATGATTTAATTCTCATTAAGTACGGAAGTATTCTATAATACGATAGTGTTAATGTGTAAACTAGTTTAGTGCATTAGGGCTAGGTTAATAATGTGGACCTGTCAAACGATATCTTATAGTGGCGGGATAAGATTATTCAGGAGGCAAAAGTAAAATTGTTACCATGTTTTGGATTTACTGCGAACTTTCTATGTAAACAACGAATATTAATCCTGTTATCTTGTTATTATTATTGATAATTATTATTACTGAAAATATTGTAAATATTAATTAATTATATTAAATGTAATAATTAACACTGTTATAATTAAATAATTATGAAATGGTGTTATATATAAGTAATAGCCTAATATGCTCCAACATAGTAGTATTTTTATTGTAATATTACATAAACATCATTTTTCATTACATAATATACAAAAAAGCGCTTTATAATTATCAGTATTATCAAAACAACATTCCTTTCCGATTTGCCACTGTCTCTGCTTGTGTAACACAAAGAGAATTTTACTTTACTTCTCTTCCTCATGAATCGTAATGGCACCGTTCCGTAAGTCTCATGTAACAGTATGTAAGTCATTACAAATGTCGGCTTCATTGCAGTGTAATCTTACGTGTCCGGTTCTGTGACTCACTTCTTTAAGACTGAGTCAATAAATACAATCGTTGATGATTTATAAACGTACAGTAATGGTTTTACATGAATACATGAATATTCATGTAATACATGTAAAACCAGTAATGGTTTTACAGTAAACAAAAACATGAATTAGCACATTTAAAAAAATAATATATTTGCAAATGAAATTCTCAAAAAAATATTTAAAAATTGGAATAAAATGTTTAAGGAAACCGATAATTTTAGAAACATATATAAACGTAATTTATCATAGAGAAACAATTTATATTTACTGCCTAATTGCAATAAAAGTTACGACACTTATCAAAAAGTCAGTATCAAAAGTACATTACAAAGTATGCACTAACTTATTGAATATGGAATAAATTGCATATCGTAGAAAACGATATTCCAGAAGGCAACAAAAATAGAAGACCGTGTTAATAAAACTGAATGTCTTCATTAAAGTAAAGTTTACGTCTTCAACGTCTTAAATATAAAATTAAGGAGATCGTTTAACATTATAATTGAGTACATCATCCGTAAACCTGTAAATTAACAGTTGTATCTATTATAAAAAAGAACAAATACGAAAAATTAGCAAATATGGTAATTGTGAGTACCCACAAATAAGATGTATGGGAAATTAAAATTTTCTAAAAAACACAAAACTAACTATATATTGAGAGACATTTGTATAAATATTGTTGTAACAGTTAAATGATTCATAAATGAAAGTATATATTTCTTTAAATATTATTTAACTTAAATGGTTAATGGAATATGTATTATTTTGTAACAATCTACTGATCTATTAATACAGTTTATAAAAAATAATTAATCTATCTCTGTTGACCTTTGTAACACAAACTAAAAATTACTTTCTGTACAATGAAATAAATTAATATTTAAAATTTCTTTTTTTTTATATTTACTATGAAGTCTTTAATAATGTGAGAAGAGTCTTTATTTTAAATATTTTTTTATAATTGTACATAAATAATACAAGTTCACTTCCCTTTAATGTCGACTGCAGATCCTTCAGACGATAGGTCGTTCCTGGATGATCCTAGTTCTGGATGAATACTTGGGTTGATCTCTCTGGCTTCAGGGTCGCTTTTGTGCGTGTAGATATTTCTCGCGGGCACCTATACTGCTAAAACGGTATACAGTAGAGCTTCTGTTAACCGAAACAAAGGGGTGGAAGGCGGTTTCGGATAACTAAAATTTCGGATAATAATTAAGATACCATTTTTTAAAGTGTGAGGTAAAATAACTGGAGGTAATATACAGTACTTTCAAAAGATTTTAATAAAATCAAACTATTTACATAAAGTCATTTTTTACCAGTACTTTTATGATTTTTTTGAAAAAAATCTTCTATTTTCCTTTGCTTTTTCTTTTCACATCGTTTTCTTGCAGCAATATCTCGCCATCGGTTCATTAGCAGAACGTCTGAGGGCTTTGATTCTTCAGATCGTTCGAGGAACCGTTACGCTATCTGAAAATATGAATAAAACTCCTCGAGAAAAACGCGTATTTCATATAGTCTAATTTAATGTCTTAACCCAAAATAAAAACTGTTACCTCTAAGGCATCTTGTCAGCCGTGTCATGGCTGCTGCTCTCTGCTACGTCATCGTCTTTGTCGTCCCTTTGTTTCGTGAACCATAAAATCACAGCCTCATGTACTTTCTTGTTTTGTGACACGTCTGCCACAATTTGCAAAATCTCGTCATTTTTAATTCTTTTAATTGCCTCCGATTTTTCTTCAATCGTTATCATGACCCGTTTCTTCTTTGTTGACATGAAGAACAATACGTTACATGTTTATTACATTAGTTTTCGCGTTCTATCCGGAAAAAAAATTTTCATTGTAGTAAAAATCGGGAATATACATATTTATTTTGGTCGGTCGTTTCGGTTAAACGATATGTTGATTAAAAGCGTTTAGGTTAATAGAGGTTGTACTGTATTATGTTTACACCCCTTTTCCAATCAGCTTAAAGTTCTACATACCCTAATTCCATATCTTTCACTTTCACGGAATACCACAATTATAATATTTGTTCCAGTAACTCTAGGAAGTTTCTGGCTTATGTTTGTCGCGACTGGCAGACCGATCATCATGTACCAAGCGACGTTTACACCTTAGTGATTCCGAAGAGAGACTAATCTATCCGTTAAAAGTAATTTTCATCGACTGAATTCTTGTAATCTGATTGTTTCTTTGGTAACTCCTAATAATGACAGTCATTTATTAATAAATGTTCTTGTCCAAGAAGGTTACCGAGCAGAACAATTCTTGTTCAGAGAAACCTGAATATTTTTACGATGGAATTTATTGGGCTACAAAACCGTTTTACTTAAAAAACGTATACATTTAATTACCGACTTTTAAAATAATTATTGCCATCATTTAGGACATTTTATTACGAACATTATGAAATAAGTCCCGTCAGAAAAATTCCTGTATAACAAAAGTTACTTGAATGAACGTGTTTTATATAAATATTCCTTAAAATAATTTCGTACTCTCTTACATGCACACTACACTCGCGGCTAAGCATTATTAGGCACCATTTCATTGCAATTAAAGTTGTTTTACAAGCTTAAGAATATTTAAAAAAACAATTTTTACAATTTTCCTTATCAACTAATTTATATTGTTCCTTATCAACTAAGATTCCTAATCAATTCCTGTTGAACTCTGCAATCGTTACTTATTCATACAGTGTCTTTATATACTATCATATGCTTCACTCTCTGATACATTCCATATGCAATTATAATGGCCATTACAATATACATATACGTATACATTTCAACAATACAAAGATATATTCTGATAATTCTGTGATTATACCGAACGCAACTGTAACATATAAACCACACGTAGTATTAAGTATTCGTGTTCGTTGCGCTAAGTGCAATTGTTCCACAATAAACATTTCTTTGTTAATATAGAGGAGTGAGGATCTGATGGCATGAAATAACTATTTAAATTTGTAAAAATAAAACCATCGATTTATTTAGCCTTATTTACAAAAAGGAATTAATTATTAAATATCAAAATATAAATTTGGCATATTTTCCTTTTTAAGAAGCTAAAAAAAAAATATTTTCATATTATACATAAAAAGATAATAGAACACAAAACATAAACATATATAAGACAAATTGTTAAAATATTTAAATTTCTTGGGTGTGTGACATATATATTAAATCTGAATCATTAATAAAATACATTTTTTATCAAATTATTAATCATTGCAAATCATACATTATTGTATTCTTTATATTTGTTAAATAAAATTAAAGACATGTAGTATTAACAGTTTAATAAAATAACATATATATGTATTTCAAGTTAAAAGGAGTATTAATTATACTACCCATTTTAATAACATAGACAATTATTAGTGACAAAAGATTAAAATTAAGTATTAATTATTTAAATTACTATATTTACACTATGCACATTTATGTGTTTGCTTTTTCTTCCTTAATGTCATAGTAGAGTTCTTTATTTTTTTTAAATTTAAAATAAAATAATTTTTCATCTTTCGCTTGCGTGTTACTGTTGCGTCACCACTGTGAAGCTATTGTGCGTGTGTGGGTGTGTGCGTCTGATCGCCTCCTGGATGATGATGATTGTGCTGATTCTGGTACTCCCACGTATATTGTTAGTTGTATGTGTGTTGACTACCGTATGCTGCTGCTGCTGCTGATGATGGTTTTGGGGTTCTGGTGCTCGTCAGTCAACCTTGATCTGTTGTTTTTCTGCCAGATGATGCTGTTAATAATTATGTGTCTATGTGAAGAAGGAGGGCGACATAATGTCCCCGGTAAATTATTAGCGTCTGCAAAATTTCCTTGTTTAAAATTACCCGAGGTATTAGACTCATGTAAATCAACGTGACAGGTATGGAAAAATTCCCTCTTTAACTGTTAAAGTTGGTCTAATCGTCCCTTCTACACACGTCTGTTTGTTGTCGAAACGGCAGAGTTGGTGTGCAAACCAGTAGCTGTAATAGATGCATGATTTTACACTTGTTGTGTGCATTAACTTAATTGTTTGTCTCGTATTAATTACAGGGGTAATTAATTTTAGTTTACATAACACAGATAACACACTTATTTGAGCGGAATTCGTACTACAATTGCGTTCACACACGAGTCAATTTGCACGTCTTTCAATTACATTGGCTGGTTTGCTCTATGTGTTTTATAATATACGAATCTTATTAAATAAGAAATATTTAATTAGTCGTCTTTCTACCTGTTTAACCAGAGTTCACTTATACAGAGATATCTTCCCTTTCGTTATAAACAAGCATGTGTCAGCAAAAACATACGTGAAGCACCGCACGCATGCGCGCGCGCGCGCACACACACACACACACACACACACACACACACACACACACACACACACACACACACACACACACACACACACACACACACACACACACACACACACACACACACACACACACACACACACACACGCACACACACACACACACACACACACACAGCTGCAGTCGATACATTTTAAAAACAATAGTTATAAAATTGTCTGGTTTTCTGCCTGCTCATTCATGTCCACTACTTACAAATATTTCTAACAGTTTCTATATTAATTACATACAAAGAATATTACCCTAGGTAAATATTGTAACATACACGTATTTAGTGTGTTGTATTTTGTTTTCTAAGTTACAAAAAATTATGATATAATAAAAAAATTTTGTTGAAGAAAAAAAAATTTATACTTTTTATTTATTTATTTAATTAATTATTTAATTATTTGTTATGTAATTATGTATTTTTATTTCTTTTAATTATTAATTTAATTAGTTTATTCGCTTAGAATGACCAGAATGGGTTTTCAGCGTTAATAAGATTATCTCCTGTAATAATCGATTAGCGGTCCTTCGTTATTCTAAGTGTGTACTCTTTTAGCGAGGTTAATTTCTGCTTTTCTTGTAGTCCAGGTATCAAATATTATTTAATATGCTTCTATTTATACAATTACGAATAAATAGAACCCCAAAATTATAAGATTCAACTATTTTATTAACATAATAATAATAATAATAAATCGATTTTGAATCGATTAGTCAATCGACAATTACAGACTCGTTCTCAGGGCGATTAAATTACATATTGTAACGTTACATAACCCCTGCCCAAAAATGATAACATAATCACCATAGTTAAAACCAGTAATCACCCATTTTTAAAAGTCAGAAATGGGTATTATGTACCAAGCTATGAAAAACTTTGTACTCCAAAAACACTGTAAACGATAATAATAAAAGTGCAGTGTACAAAGTGGAACATAGTGTACTCGGTGAAAGTGTAAACCTTTAAAAAGAGCATCTCACAGATTTGTGCTGGAGATGAAAAGCAATCAATATTGTAGCAGTGGTCTATATTGCTGCTGACAAGTTTTGTATTTTTTGTATTTTTTTAATTTTGTATTGTGTAGGCCACAAAGGTCTTGTACCTAGGAATAATATTTGTGTTTAATATAATGATTTTGTGTAAATATAAGATAACCCAGGGTTACATATAAAATGATAATAATATATCAATTAATACTATGTTAGCAAGATGGCATGTAAAAAATAGTTTAGACTAAGGATACATTAAGTGAATGATAAATCATAAATAAATAAAAATAAAAGGGATTAAAATATAAAATACCAGTGTACGAGTTTAAGGAAAAATATAAAGAAAAACCTTAAATAAATTAAATTCGATTATAAATAAAATCTAAAAAGGATTATTTTTCTAAAAAGAAGAAATAAATTTATAATAATTAATAATAGCCTATATACTGAAAAGTATATTGATTAACCAATAAAAAACCATAAAAATTCTTGGTTACTAAGAGTAACTAACTAACAAGAATTGAATTAATTGTTAAAAGATATTGGAAGTGAGCAGTTTGAAAAGTGTAATGTCTATGAAAATTTAAGAAATTAATAAATACCATTCGAAATAATCAGTGTAAAATTAATAAAATTAACGAGTGATGTCCACTACATCTTAGACCTCCTTCGAATAGAATAATTCACGCCCGCAATTTGATGAAACTTGAAAAAATCAACTTCGATTTCCACCAAACCTAGCCTACCGAAATTCGACTTGGTTGGTGAGATCGTTACCTATTACAATTTAACTAAATTACACCTCAACTATAAACTTATAACACTAGAAACAGCACAATCTCTTTAAATACTTCTGGAAAAGAGGTGAACATAAACTTTATTATTTTGTTAACCCAAAAAACAGCAAAACGTGGTCTGGTGAACATTCCGGCCGCCATTAAATAACGTTCGTGTTTTCAGTGAAGAAACGTAACCTGCGCTCTAGCGGTCAACAAATCAACTGCATAATATAAATAGTACAAAATATAAAAATTTATTTATGTAAAGCTTGGTATTAACCCATATTCATTTCTGACTTTCTTAAAGTACAAAGAACTCTAAAATAACCCTGGGAAATTAATTCATTATTTATTTTTTTGTATTAATATTGAAATAAAAATATTTGTTATATACTATATGTTTGAAAAATAAGATCGAACTAATTCTGTCTTTTCAGTAAGAATCGATTATCCCTTTATGTTTTGGGAGAATAAAAAAAAAATGATAAATAAATTCAAGGAATGCCTTGTTGTTTGAATAAAAATGTGTATTATTTTCAGTAGATGGTAGTTCGTTACAGATTGTCAAAAGACTGAGAAGAGAACGGACATCCAGAATATATTACGTACCATTTGGAGTTAATTTAACCTCAAATGTGTTCGTAAACGTAGCAGTCAGCTGGTATTACGAGCGGAGAAATTTGAAATAATTAATCGTATACTAAGAGAATAATTGTCTTTGCACTCTCTCTCTCCTAACTACTGTCAAACAACGGTATTGATTTCACATAAATAAAATCTAAGAAAATATTTGCATAATCACACACACACTCGATTTTGGAAGCATCGAACATAAAATATAACAAATTCTGTGACTCTTAATAAAGCGAGATTTTCGAAGAGTACAAATAGACGTAAAAATACGTAAATTGACTCAGAGATACCCGCGAGACGTTACAATATATAAAATAATAATATTAATTTGTGGATTCTTTGAACTGTTATTAGAATAGTCAGAGAAAAACGGCAAAGCTGGAAAGTATAATGCGTACAATAATAAACTGCTTAAGTATCTAAAAATACAAATATTATTGAATAGTCAAAGTTAGTAATATAATTTATCAAACCCAAACTGGTGATGCTGTTCTGTCGGCACCGCTTGGAATTGTGGGACTAGTCCAAAATGGCCGCCTCGTGCTGAACGTAAACGAGATGCCTTTACTGCAGAATTTTTCGAAATAAAAGTTGGTTATTGGTGTATTCCTCTTCCAAATAGTAGTGGTTAATTACTCTTCATCACCGTGGAATTATTCAGGAGTAGTGGTTAGTTGTTCGGCGCTGCAATCAGTGTTTCAATGTGTTTTTGTACCAATGGAGGTGAAACGTTACAATGTCCAATTCTGTGTCGATATTATTTTTAGTTCACATATATTGTTCGATTATCTGGATTACGTGGTCAAATCTTCATAAATCACTTAGTTTGGTTGATTCCAGATTAACTTGGTGTTCATTAATTATATTTTTACACTTCTCTGTGTTAACTTTTATAGGTTTGGTTAATTCAAAAAATATCTTCTCTCATTTTAAATGAATTGAGTCCTGGCTGAATTAATATTAAATCTACATAGTTTTTAAACAGATGGCATTTCCGCCTAAATAATTGATTTTACTTCCATATTTCCTTAAGGAATGGAAGTATGGTGATGGCAAAAAAAAATCGTGTTCGAGATTATTGCACATTCTGATTCTACTACACTCAAAACATGAAAAAAAGTCGTTTTCCGAAAAGTGTCTGTGTGTGTGTCTGTGTGTCTGTGTGTCTGTAGATTTTTTTTTTATGGCAAACGATAACTGCCGCAAATTCAAACAGAATCAAATAATTCTTTGCATACAGCCCTGATTTGTAGAGGACTCGCGACCTATTGTTTTTGGTGAAGATCGGTTGATGGAAAGGGGTAGTTTACCTGCAACAGTTTTTTTTTATAAAGGGAAATTTTTTTTTTTGGCAAACGATAACAGCCGCAAATTCAAACAGAATCAAATAATGTTTCGTATACAGCCCTGAATTGTAGAGTTCTCAAGACCTGTTGTTTTTGGTGAAGATCGGTTAAGGGAAAGGGGTAGTTTACTTGTAACGTTTTATGTTTTAACAAGGGTATTTCTTATGGCAACGATAACAGCCGCAAATTCAAACAGAATCAAACGATTATTTGCATACAGCCCTACATTGTAGAGTTCTCAAGATCTATTGTTTTTGGTGAAGATCGGTTAAGGGAAAGGGGTAGTTTACCTACAACGTTTTTTTAACAAGGGTATTTTTTATGGCAAACGATAACAGCCGCAAATTAAAACAGAATCAAATAATTTTCTGCATACAGCCCTGATTTGTAGAGTACTCAAGACCTTTTGTTTTTGGTGAAGATCGGTTAAGGGAAAGGGGTAGTTTACCGGCAACGTTTTTTATCAAGCGTATTTTCTATGGCAAACGATAACAGCCGCAAATTCAAACAGACTTAAATAATGATTCGTATACAGCCCTGAATTGCAGAGTTTTCAAGACCTATTGTTTTTGGTGAAGATCGGTTAAGGGAAAGGGGTAGTTTACCAGTAACGTTTTTTTTATTAAGGGAAATTTTTTTTTGGCAAACGATAACAGCCGCAAATTCAAACAGACTTAAATAATGTTTCGTACACAGCCCTGAATTGTAGAGTTTTCACGACCTATTGTTTTTGGTGAAGATCGGTTAAGGGAAAGGGGTAGTTTACCTGTAACATTTTATGTTTTAACAAGGGTATTTCCTATGGCAAACGATAACAGCCGCAAATTCAAGCAGAATCAAACGATTATTTGCATACAGCCCTAAATTGTAGAGTTCTCAAGACCTATTGTTTTTGGTGAAGATCGGTTGAGGGAAAGGGGTAGTTTACTTGCAACGTTTTTTTAACAAGGGTATTTTCTATGGCAAACGATAACAGCCGCAAATTCAAACAGAATCAAATAATGTTTTGCATACAGCCCTGATTTGTAAAGTACTCAATACCTGTTGTTTTTGGTGAAGATCGGTTAAGGGGAAGGGGTAGTTTACCTGCAACCTTTTACGTTTTAACAAGAGTAAAGTACTTGCAAATTTATTTAAACTTTTTGAAACAATGGTAATTGTTAAAAATAAAATAATTTTGTTGCCAGGCAATAAAATTAAAATTTTTTAATTTTAGTGTAATATAATATTTTTCATTTAATACGGCAATAAAAAGGCAGGTAAGACACAAACACACAATTCACGTTATTTCTGTTTGTGTGTAAACACACAATTCACACTCATGTTTATTTTCTTACGTTTGCACGCTTTTTAAATGGAAAGTGCCGAAACCCACACCAACATAACGCGTGCAAGCCGAAAAAATGGACATCAATTTGCTTACTGGCGAAGCTAGTAGTTAATGAATGGGTAGGCAAAAATCTTAAATTTTTTTTAAGGAATCACTAAAAGGACGGTGGGTCAAATCGGACGCTGAGGTAGAGTTGCTGTAACCGAATGGTTCCACAAACAGCCGTAAGAATTTTACTAGCAGGGAATCTACAGGTTAGCGCAACAGTGGAACTCATGTCTTAATGTTATTGGAGACTTCTTTTAAAATCGTTGAATAAAAAATGCTTTACAGCTCTATACGTGTGTCTATTGAACAATCCTTGTATTAGTCATACACAATAATACAACTGATTGAACTTCAAATTTTTAAACTTGGTTAGTTTCTATATATATGTTTAATGTTACAAATAATTCAAATAACAATCTTGATCATCTGTTAGTTCAGCGGAATAACAGTGACACTTTTAATAACCGCATAAAATAAACACTTAGAAACAACACAGGCGCTTTAACTTAACTGTTTGGACCACAGAAGTGAGGCATGCCTCAACGCTCTATGTGTACAGCGCGGGACAATCCCCCCTCCCTACACTTCCCTATCAGACCACTACATTGCTTACATACGATGTATACAAAAAACGCTGAGGCAAGTTCAGGTTGCCTCATTCGCTTTAAACGAACTATGCCGAATCTCACCTGTCACCATCTAGCGGTCGCTCAATAAAGCACGTTTCGGTTTAATAAATTTGACAGTCACAGTAACAATGTATAATCTTTACGTTATGTAGTTCATACGTATTTATAATTTTTATTCTACAGAATTTGTTAGGGTAGGCATTGCCTCAATTGCCTCCATGTAACTTCGCCACTGATATATATGTGTACAACGTTATCGGCAACAAAGAAGTAGTTTTTGTTAAAATTCCTTCCCGGGATATTTGGCCGTAGTCCAATGTTTTCTACAAAACCAGACATTTCGGCAATGCCATCGACTTCCATCATCAGTGAAAATCGAGTGCGATAACGTGTGGTGGTATACGTTAGTGACCACAGTACTGTGGTTAAGGCTGAAGCAGTAAGTAGAAAGAAGTAGTTTCTATGGTAATATTTCATTTCGAAAATGATTTTAAATATAAATCTTAGAATATGGAAGTCATGTATGGTTCTCCATACCGATATTTTACATTATATGATTAATTACATTTTTACTATTATTTAATTTTATTAATTACTAATTACATAATTACTTTCCATAGTTAATTCTACGTTATGTAATACCAAACATGATATACTTTATATTATTTTTAACTCGAAAAGTCAAATTTACTGTATATTAGAATGTAGGCCTTAACTGTACTTCCTGTCATTTCAAATGGTTTTCAATTTCTATTATGTTCTAGTTATCATTGAACAAGATCATTGCTTGAATTAAAATGGTTATTTTTCTTTAATTCTTTGTGGTTTTATGATTTAGTTAACTAATTTACATATTATCTTTAATTTAGGCTTTCCTATTAGATTCTAGTGTTATTACACTTGCATTTTTTCTAATAATATCTCATATATTTCTTCAATACCTTTACAAAGTATTGTTGCAACTATAATTCACAGTAATTGATTTACCTTATATAATTTTCATCAATTTAATTAATTTCCTTTACTTATTTTCTAATTACAAGGTTTGTAAGATTTACCATTTGGCCTAGATTTTATGTTAGCTCATTTACAATGTTTATCATTATTCCAACTTGCTTATACCCTTTCTGACATATTATTCTTATAAAATCTTAACAAAATTACTCTCATCTAATTACAGTCAGGTTTATTATTAATTAATATCATTAAACATAATAAATATTTTATAACAAAAAAAAATTATATCCATTCTCAAAAATTTAACCTTGAGTTCATTGAACTACTAATGTAAACAAAACACATCTGTTTTTTCATCAACTAAAATATTTCTTAAAATTAATTTTCATGCAGTCCTTGCTGTTTTTGTTTTCCTTTAGGGATTTACCCTTGATCACTCCACTTATATATTGTATATTCTTATATCATTTTTTTGTCATTTTGTCTGATATTATAGGATAAAGAATATATTAGATCATCAGGATTCACCTTTCATTATAAGAAAAAATTGCACTGGCACATGTTTACATTTATTCTAGAACCTTCACTTACACCTAATTCACATTTACTCTTATTTAATTGCATTATAATTTTCCTATTTATTTTCATATTTTTTGGAAGTTTTTAATGTTATTACTTGTGGTTGTTTTTCTAACAGTTGTTCATTTATTTTGTATGTTTGTTTATACTGGGCATTTCCTGACCTGCTCCTGTACTACCTGGGTATAATTATTTTATACTTCGGCCTATCATTATTTTTCTATAATTTCTTATATATTGCATGGTTGTTTTGAATTTATTTTATCTCTTTGAACTATTATTTCAGTACTTTGTGGTCCTTGACTAATTTTTATAGTATTTTTCATTGATGTCGTTGCATTTTTATTACATTGTAATAAAACTGAATTACAAATAATAATATTTTATTTTAAAAGAAATTTTTTAATTACGTTTTATTTATATTTATTTTTTCTATTTTTATTCATTTATTTAATTAATTAATTAATTAATTAATTAATCACTCGATTAATTATAAATTTTTAATTACTGTACTTTCAAGTGTGTAAATTAGTTATGTGTGTCAAAATATTTGATTCACTAGAGATAATCTTGTTATGTCAGTCGGATCAAGTATTCTCTCTTCTAACTTAGCTCCTCTTCTTCTTCTTCTTGATATAATTTTCTAATACTTCTAATTTATGTTTAGAAGAAAGAAAAAGCTAATATTTATAATACAAATAATAATGAACACAAGTATTTGAACAATTCTGATATTTATTTTAAAAATTGTGCGCCAAAATTACGCACATCGATAATGGCTGTGGCTGAGACTCACTCAGGTCGATTGTGATAAAAGACAAAAATATAATTTTACAAAATTAATTATTTGAGTTCTTTTAACTGTCGAAATGGTCAGAGAAGGGCAAGCAACAAGATACAATACTTACAATTACTTCAATCTTAACTAGTATTCTATAAAAATAACATGTTTCAGAAAATATTGTCAATGAATGAGTAAGATTTCGAACCAATTCGTAGAATGACGTCACGTCGTCGCTCGCTTCGACAGGCTGTGTCCCGCTCGCTCGGCAAAATGAAAAATGGCTGCCGTCCGCTTCAATTTTCTGCTACACAATGCTGACGCTGATGTTTCTTCTCCCTCAAATATAATTATGGATCTCGTACTCTGCAATGATGTAGTTCCTCTGGATATTTATTTGAAGTGTTCACTCCTCCTCGGCGTTGTTGTTTGGTGTTGGATTAATTGTGCTGTGTTCCGTGTTCAAAATCTGTTGAGTTCGTTGTCCAGATAATATTGGTGTTGAAAACTTTCAATATGGCGGTTGATTCCTTGTGCCTCGTGCTGGATCGTATTATTTCTGTTGTTCGTTTTAGTTTCGTTATTGGTTACGTTATTAGTTATTAATTTTCTATTGGTAACATCTGTAGTATGTTTTGAGGTTGCACTTCAATTTTTTACAACCATTTATATTTTTCAGATCTTTCGGCCGTAAAATTTGATCTGCACACATTCACGATTAACAATAGACTGATGACTTAAAGTCGTCGTTTTAGGTGGTAATTTATAAAATATCTTATTCCTCTTACCATTGTCTGTACACATCTACATGTCTTGGATTTGATTTCAACTCATAAAAATACATGACAAGTTTTCCTATTTATTGCTGTAATTTAATTATTTATTAATTTTATGAAAATTTAACTATCTAGCAATATTCTTGTGCTAATTTTACATAATTCAATATATAACTTGACCTATTTTAAGTTCAAATAAGCCCAAAACTTACATTTTTTGATATTTCTTATAGGCCTTGTATTTTTTACAATATTAGTAATTAAATGGTATATAAGTGATATTATGTTAATATTTCCTTTAAATAATTTTACTCACTTCATGATTATTGCTTGTTGTTAATAATTTGTTGTTATAATACTCCAATATTGATTAATTTACATTTTATCTGAATGGTGTACCTTTCTAGGCCGAGTATTACATATTTCCAAATAAAGTTAATTTTATCCCTTTGTCATTACATTTACTAATATTTGTTTCTGTGCTGATTACATTTTCATATCTTTATTTACATTGACTAGTTTCTATTAATTATATACAGTTCTATTGAATTTATTCATTTTGATTTGACTCTATAGTAGTAGTTGATTTTGGTCTAAAATTCTGTTTTGTTTTTTTTGGGTTTTTTAATTAGGTTGTTATATAATTCTTTATATGGTTTACAATTAAAAAAATATATTCATATTATCTTCTTGCCTTCTCTGCCTTAACAAAACTTTGAAATTATTGAACATTAATTAAATACAACAGAACATCTTATATCTATTATTTTTCATATATCACCTAGATATAACAAAAATATCTTACTATTTCTTTTATGAAATTGCTAAACGGTTACAATTTTTTGTTCAGACAAAGCTTTTCGTCATCTCTGACATCATCAGGTCTTGAACAAGATGATGTCAGAGATGACGAAAAGCTTTGTCTGAACAAAAAATTGTAACCGTTTAGCAATTTCATAAAAGAAATAGTAAGGACGGCTGCTAATTCAAATAATACGAAGAAAAAATATCTTATACCTATTATTTTTTATATGTAATTTGATTAAAACAAAACATCTTATTATTAATAATAATTTCAGTCATTAACTGTCTTTTGTATTTACTATACATAATTTGAATACAAAATAAAATAAAAACATCTTATTACTAGTAATACCTTCAGTCATTAACTGTTTTTTGGTACTTATGTTTCCCTTTGTAACTTATTTAACTATAATAAAAACATCTTATATCTATTATTCTTTATCTAATAAAGAATAAATTCTTTATCTTATGTTTTTCATTGTATCACTCTACACTAATGGTAGTCTTTTTAAATAATTTTTATTTCCTTCACTATTTATTTCTTATAGTTTTTTCACTATGTTAGTCACTACACTCACAGTAGTCTCTAACTTTTATTATATTTTATTATGGCATTTTACCTTATATTTTCTACACTAATGGTAGTCTTTTGGTTAGTTTCTACACTATGGTAGTCTTTTGTTTGTTCTAGTTTGTTCTCAAATTAGTCTTACACTTATTTACAATTTACTTTAATTGTATTGTATCTTGTAACTTGAGTTACTGGGTCTAACATTTATTGGTGTTAATTCTGTTTAAATTGTGTATGTATTCTTCATAATATTTTGGGTATAGCCCTTCTGGTTTCTACATTCCTTGTATGAACTTGACATAGTTTGTCTCTTCTTTCTTATTCTATAAGTATTTCTATATCTTGTGTTTTCATGTCCTCGTGGCATTAATTCAATGAATCTTACTTAAGTATTCGGTTTCATTTATTTTTCATTTACAGCTCCTTATTAATTTGTTATCGGTTTTGTATTTTGGGGTGTTCTGTTTCTTAATTTAATAATTTGCCCCTTCTTACTTTTTCATTACTATTCCATGTTCTATTTCATTTGTTTTTTCCATTTGTCTTCTCGTTTACTGCTCCTCAACCTACTGGGTATTCTGATGTTGTACTGGGGTTTTATATAGTTGGTTTCTTTTATATGGACCAAGAGTTTTCTTTGTTATTGAGTTTATTTTTATTAATATTTTATCGACTATAATGATCAGTTTCTTTAATTCATTTTAACCATTTATTTTTCTCACTCACTATTGATAGTTTCTTCTTTTTTAATGTTGTATTAAGTTAAATTTTATGGTGATAATTCTGTTATGCTACAATATATATGATTATTTTTTAAATTAAAACAATGTGGATAATCTGTCATGCTACAGATTGCTCTCCTCCAGAAGTGATTAGTTCAGATCATACCTTGAGTATGTATGAAATAATTGCATAATTGCTTATATATTATTTAGTTATTACATCCCTTGTCTTCCTCTCCATTTCTACATCTGTTTCTTCATACTTGAGCTTAGTTTTTTTTTTTAAAATTGATTCTTCTTTGATAGATATTGTTATCTGAGGTTTATTATTATTATTATATTTATTTTTTCCTTAACTTAGTTCTTTATCCATGGGATATTCATTCCCTAACATTCCCTAACACGTGAGCTGGGGCAGTCCAGAGAGGCACTTGTGGCTACATATTCTCTGCTGGCCATACTACACTTCTAATTGAGATCAGAGAAAAATCATCTCTGCCCAAAAATATATCGCTGCTGGAATTATCTACAGACAGTCATTTAAAAAAATTATGTAAGAATAGTCTATTTTCTGACTAATAAAAAACATCCTTGGATACCTCACTTCATAGTTTCTCAGATTTACTATTATTTTCTATCTCAGTTATTCTTCTTATTATTTATTCTTCTATCCTTTTAGCTCTGCTGATATATTTATTCTTATTATGGTTGGAAGCTCTGTTGATATTTTTATTTGTATCATGGTTGGAAGCCCTGTTGATATATTTATCACTAGTTGTTGGGTGTAAGTTTTTTCATCTGAATTCTCTTAAATTCTTCTATTTTTCACACAATCTTCTTCTGGTTATTAATATTAATAGCATATACCAATATAATTTTTTTTTCTTTGCTCTAATTAATTGTCTTAATGGTATTATTTGATTACAGTTATTCTTCTAATTGTTCTTATCATAATTACAATTAAAGTAGTGATCATAGTTATAATATATATATTTTGTAACGAAACTGTGTGTCGGTCTAAATTATATAATTTTTGTTTAAATTTAAAAATAATGTTTGTGTAAGAAAACAAAAATTTTTTGTTGTTTATAAAATATATATTTTTTTATTACATAAATAATTAAAATCAATTAATTAATTATGTTCTGTGGTGTTCTGAATCGTTTGTTAATTGTTTTAAATGTTTTAATGACTTTTCGGTATTTTCCAATTCTCTCGCCACTTGATAGAATTGTCTCCAAGAACAATCGATTTGTTTATTTTTCTTATTTGGAGGTTATCTTCCTTCTTCATGGTGAGATCCTGGTAGTTAATTCTATTAAATTTAGTTATTATGTTAATTAGATTCTATGAATGAAAAACTGTGCAATTATGAAATATATCAGAAATTTTATTAACAATTAAGTATTTTTTGACTCTTTATCGATATGTCAATCGATTCTCAGGGTGTTGTTAAAACGTATAATTATTTATATAAGAGTTCTTTTAGCAGTTATTTTATGCAAAGTCAGAGAAATAAGGGTTAAGTTTATAAAGTATAACATTACAAATATATCACCTTAAAAATTAAAATACAGATATAATATTTAATATGAAATGGTAAGTGAGCAGTTTTCAAACCAATCAGTTGTGAAGGCTGTGTTGCGTTGTATTGTGGGTAATCAATGATGGCTGCTTTTCATGTATAGTTGGAAGCTGGTCTCACCTCGCTGATTCAAAGTTCAAATAAAGATGCTTTCCCTTTGAATTTACGTCCTTGTGGCTGCAATGCTTCCTTCGTGTGTTGGTGGAGTGTCTCTGGTTCAGTTTTAGCGTTGTGCATGGGAAAATAGTGTAGTATTAAGCAAATCTCACTTTTGTCCGTTAGGCCGAAATTCGCACTTTTGTGGTTAAGTGTTATTACTGTTTTAAAGGTTTTAAATGTTATAATCACTGGTGTTCTGTTCTGTGTAGTGTTAGTAGAATGTCTGTAGGTGTTTATTTCACTCGGTCTCCGTTTAAAAATATGTTTTTATCGAAACTCTCGTTTGTCACTTTAGGCTTCGAAAACGTTCGCCATTACTGTATTATGCAACTAGGTTAATGTGTGCAAATTACTCGGATCAAGTGTATCATTCAACGTTCAATAATCAACTAATTTAATTCCTCCGTCTTTGGCCAAAGTCTTAGCCAAACCAGTATTATTCAATACATTGTTCCATTTTTATTTTGCATCCTGTGCATGTGAGAAAGTTAGATTATATCACTGATTATATTTTTGTTATTCTTCAAATTTATTAGCTAGTAAATACTTAATCTTCTTCTTCAGTTCATTCTGCGTAATTTGATACCAAATAATGTAGTTTTATTAAGTTTTTGATCTAAAATGTTATTTCTTACTTCATTTTGTAATGGTAAGTTTTTAAAAAATCACTTCCTGTCCTTGTATTTCAAATGAAGCCATATTATAAGTTATATTAACGATTATATTAAATTTCAGATTGTAATAAAAGGTTTATCTTCCCTTAATTTCTTGCAATTAGATTAATCGGTTATATTTAGAATTAATATTAGGCAATTACCTGTATTAACTTCCGTCTTGTGACTTCTTTAGTTTTTTCCTTAAAACAACGCGTTTCGAGAATAAATTCTCATCATCAGGTTTTTTAAAAATTATAAAAACCTCAAATTCACCCAAAAGGGGTCGTCAACTATTTAAAATACACAAACACAAAAACACCACACATAATTAAACACCGACACAGTCACGGCACAGTCCGATGCGCATCGTCTCGCCGCCAACGACCAATCAAACGAGTTGGTCGTTGGCGGCGAGACGATGCGCATCGGACTGTGCCGTGACTGTGTCGGTGTTTAATTATGTGTGGTGTTTTTGTGTTTGTGTATTTTAAATAGTTGACGACCCCTTTTGGGTGAATTTGATGTTTTTATAATTTTTAAAAAACCTGATGATGAGAATTTATTCTCGAAACGCGTTGTTTTAAGGAAAAAACTAAAGAAGTCACAAGACGGAAGTTAATACAGGTAATTGCCTAATATTAATTCTAAATATTAGTAACGTGACTTGGAGACAATTAAAACAAAATGAATAATCGGTTATGTTTTAAGATATTATTCAGTAATATATGACTCCCCTTTCTAAATTTTGAGTTTTTACATTTCCATTTTTAACAATAATTCTGGGTATAATTTTACAAAATCTTCCTTACTTATATTTCTAATTACATGACTTTATTACTGATTTACCTTATGTGAATTCCTTAAGTTTAATTGTATTTCTATACTTATTTAATCAAATTTGATGCTGTTTAGTTTTTAACATTTGGCCTAGATTTCTAATAGTTTTTACATACAAATTTTTTAAATATTACATATTGATTTATACCCTCTCTGACTTTCATTGCTATTGTGACATAAATTGACATTTTCTTATTTTAACAAGTTAACAATTAGTATGGTTCATACTATTAATACCTAACATATAAATCAAATTAACATTTGTCTTTTCAACTCAGACATTTTATACTTATTGATTAATAAAAATACCTAAGATATATTATAAATAATGAATGTTAGGTTCTGACATTTTTAAACTTAATTATTTCTAACACCTTATACTATACAAACAAACATAATTATTATAATCTTATACTATATTTCTTATACTAGGTTTGGATATCAGTTTTCATCTGTTTTTTGGTGTTTTGGGGTAATGATACCTTGTCACTTCACTTTTGTCATGGCCTGCTCTGTTTTATTTTATTAATTCTAATGAATGTTATTTTAAAAAGAGTGGCAGTTATCTACAAAAACACATGTATTATAGGTCATGATAATTCTCTATTTACATTATTCATGAACACAAATTAAAACACTTTAAAGTTGTAATATTTCATCATCTACTCAGTTTGTGAACATCAACATTGAAACATAAGGTTTATTTTCTATAACACTAAAACTTGCACTGATTCTCTTTATATTCCTTGATTTTAATTCTAAATAGTTATATAGTTCTACTAGAATCAAGAAATCTATTTATAGAGTATAATGAAGATTTGTTTTTTGGTATTATATTATTATCTCACATTGGTTCACTTTCAATTCTTACTCTATACACTTTTTGGCTTACATCTATTGTACATGTGGTTTTACCTTTGATATCTTGTTATACTTTTATTTATTATTATTATATTTATTTTGGGTTTGGGGTTTTTTATATAAGAGCACTCCTTCGTCTTGTGGATGCTGTCTTGTTCTTGTTTCTTCATTGATTCCTTCTGTTCTTCTTGTTTCTTACAAAAATATTTCCTTCATCTTCTTGTGGATGTCATCAGGTTTTGTGTTTCTTCCTCACCAATTCTTCTTGTTTCTTACAACATATTTTCTTTTCTTGTTGTGGGTTTAGTCATTTTCTGGGTTTCTTCCTTACCTACTCCTATCCTACCTGGGTATTACCTTTTTTCTCATTTTTAGTTTTTAAATTGGTTTTGATGATTCATCACTCCTTGTAACATTTATTTTACATGAACTTTTATTTTAACCAATGGTTGTATTCCACGGTGGTTCTTAATTAATTTATTTATTTTGCTTTCTCGGATTTAACAATGTTATTAGCTTATTTTTATGATCATTATACCATTCATTTTTATGGGCTTATCTGTCATGCTACAATATATATATATATATATATATATATTGTAATAAAACAAAATATTTAGATTAATTTATGTATTAGAATGTTCCACTTTAGAAACGTCAATTTGGTAACGTTCCTGGTCTTCGTGGTTACAAAATAAAATCTGTGTGAATTGCTGTTGTAACAATTTGAAAATAAAAATAAATTTAAAATTTATTTAAAAAAAAATTTTCTGGAAAAAATGTTTTCTGAGTAACTTGGTTCTTAAAATTTAGGAACAAATCGAGTTTATTGGTTGTAATTAGAAATGTGATGGTATTGTGTTTATTTTGGTAATAGTGTCACTTTCAGTAAATTTGTTAAAAGACAATCTGGTTAACTCCAAGTTTAGACGAAAAACGGCTCTCTTCTTCTTCTTCTTCTTCTTGAAACGTTGTCGTTTCGTATATACCGCCTTTCGGTTAGTTGGGTTTCTTGATTAATTTACCTGTTAAGCCTTTTTATAATAAAAATCAACTCCAAATTACCAAAATAGAACGTTTATTAATAAAAATAATGAATTTGTTCGATTAAAATCGATGTTACAATGTAGTATCGACTCACTCAGGGCCGGTCGATATAAACAGTTTACATTAGTATTATAAAAATAGGGTTCTTTAAACGGTTATTTAAGATATAGCCAGAGAAGGTTATGGGCAGGAAAGTATAACACTTACAATTATAAAATGCCTTAATATTAAACAATACAATGATAATTAGAAATAATAAAAGTTTATATATGATTTTTATTCAAACCAATTGCAGCCAAATGTCGTTTTTCCACAGCAGTGAGAATGGATCAAAATGGCCGACTGACGCATGCGCGATGAAGCCTCTAACTTTGACGTAGTTTTTGTTGAAATAAAGATGTCCTTCCTTCGTGTAAATGGTCTCAGCAATTGTATATGATAGTCCTGGATATATTTGAATGTCACTGGTGTATGATGGAATAGTTCACTTGGTGTAAAATGTTGTTATTGGATATATCTCATTGTGTCTATGTGTGTCGGTTGTAACCTCGAATTTTCAGTTTGTATATGGTGTGATATTAGTGCTATTTCGTTTAATTAGTTTTATGTGGTTCAGTTTATTGGTGTTGCACTGTTCATAGGTTAACTTCACCGGTTCACAATAAATAAAATAGTTCAAAATAATTTTATACAAAGTTTTACCGAACTCGGTTTATAACGTAACCGCCATTAAAGGTTATTTCTAGAAAATATTCACATTAAGTGCACTCGTCAACGTATAATAATGAACTCTTCTGATTTCCTTCGTCTCCTGAAAATCTTAGCCTATTTAATATATCTTATACATTGTTTCAAATTATCTTAGCTTCCGATAAATTTTATTTTGATACATTATGCTCAGAAAATAATTTCGTTATTAGTTAACTGTACGAAATATTAAATACATATTCGGTTTCATTATTCTATTCTGCTTATTTTGCTAGTAATTAATTTAGTGTTACAAAGTTTCATTAGAAAATTATATTTATTACGTTTTTGGAAGGTAGGCCTAAAATTATACTTCTGTTGTCTAAGCAAATAATAGCCATTTTCCCTAATATAATTATTATTCTATTAAATCTGAAATTGATATAATTGTCTATTCTTACTTAATTTATTGCAATTTAGTTTATTAATGATGGTTTTTAAATACAATTCATTTGTCTATGACTCCTCCTATGATAATGTCAGTTAGTCTATTCCATTTTTAATGGTAATTTTATTAGATAAATGAATAATTTTACTTATATAATGACCATATCTTTAGAAAGCCTTATTTACATGGTATAATATATGTTGAGTTTATCTTGCATAAATATTGTCAGTTTAACTGGCTTATAAGACTAGATTTATTAATTATTCTGCAGTTTAAATTCATTATATGGCCTAGATTTGATGTGTTGCTATTTGCAAAATTTTTACCAATGTAGTTATTTTATATCCTTCTCTGACTTCTTATCCTTATATACTTTATTAACAATTAGTTCTTTGACTGGTATAACAGTGATTATTGATTGTACAATTAAAATATAACACCTATCTCTATCAAAACTGGTACCTTGAATAATACCTTTTATGTGTATTAATTACCTAGTAACATAATTAAAAATATTTTATAACATTGGGAATGATATTTACTTTTAGATAGGGTATTCCAAATTTAAATTGACAACAAAATAACAGCTTATAACAATAATATCTCTTACTAATAATTCTTATTTGTCTAATTATTATATGGAACAGGAACATAACATCTTGGTTCCATATAATGGTTAACACTTCTTAAAACTAATTATTAACAGTCTGCTCTGTATTTCCCAATTTTAAAGGATTTATTCCCCCTCTCTAAGTATAACACTGGCTATCTGTTTCTTATTTCATTCTATGGAATGTTCATATAGTTTCAGTAGCCTTTCATTAGTAATATTACTATTTCATATCAAAATAGATACTGTTCACAAAACACTTAAAGTTTATTACTTTGTACTGCAACTCATGCACCGTTTTAAAGTTTATCAGTTATAATTCGATAACTTACACTTGTCCATGGTGATTTATTAATATTATTACTAGTCCTTTTCTAGCTTTATAACATGAAATATTCAACCATGGGGGGACTGTGAAGATTTGTTCATACAAATTAAACAATAACTTTTTTGATGCACTGTTATTTAATACTATTAACACTTTTGGTTTTTGTCAGTTTTACATTGTGATATGGTTTTTTGGGGTGTTATACTTTCTCTTTGGACATTCATTTATTTTTGGGGTTTTTGGGTTCTCTCCCTATGGGGTTTTTATTTTATATGGGTCGTCTCACTTCCTTCTTCTTTCTTCAGTATTTTTGGTCATTCTTCCTTCTTCTTTCTTCAGTATTTTTGGTCATTTTTCCTTCTTCTTTCTTCAGTATTTTTGGTCATTCTTCTTTCTTCAGTATTTTTGGTTATTCTTCTTTCTTCTTTCTTCAGTATTCTTGTTCATTTTATAATTTTTTCTTTCTTCTTTCTTCAGTACCATTTCGCTGTGTATGCTTTTGTTTCTTATGGTCTGGTTTCTTTGTCGGGGTATCTTAATTGCCTGCTTCTATCTTACCTGGGTAATTTTGTTATTCACATTTTTAGTTTTCTGGGTTTTAAAATTTGTAGTATATATATTATTTGCAGATTTTTTCTTTATTTTAACTTTTCTTGTGAGTATATTAATTAATAGTGCCTTTTAATTGATTCTCATCTGGATATTCCATATATTAGAGCTTTATTAATGATCATTGAGTAATGTATTTGTGTGGATTATCTGTCATGCTACAATATGTATATATATTTTTTTTCAAAACTATTATTTCGCTCTTGTTTTCATCCAAATTATTTCATGAACCTTATATTATTTAAATTGTCCTTATTTCTCCTTGCATTTCGTAAATATCTTAATATTTCCCTTCCAAAACTATTTTATTAATATTATTGATATAAGTTGTTCTTATCTTTCTTTTAGAATTTGGTTGATATTTTTTATTTCAATTCAAAATTAAATCCTATAAATAATTGTTGTAAATTGATCTTACATTCTTTTTGAATTTGTTTGTTTTCATTTTTCAATTCAAAATTAAATCCTATAAATGATTGTTGTAAGTTGATCTTACGTTCTTTTTGAATTTATTTGTTTATAAATTCTCGTAATATTTTTTTATGGAGGCCTGGTTATACACTCCTTTGATTTTTCCTGAAGCAATCTCTTTTAATTCATAAGTATTATTGTTATTTGTTTTGGTAATTATAAATGGTCCGGTATATAGTAGTAACAACTTCTTAGTGGTCCCTTCTAATGTGCTTGGCAATTCGCGATTTTTCAGCAGTACCTTTTCTCCTATTTTATATGTTATCGTTTTTTCCATTGCTTTCTGATATTTGGCTCGCCGCTTCTCCTGGTCCTCGGCCACCTTATTATAAAATTTTATTTTATCAAATTTATATCCATTACTAATGGGGAACGCTATGATTTCCTTGATTTCTCGTGGGGGTGGTTTCTCGTACATGGCGGAGTATGGGGTAATCCCTATAGCTGGATGATGAGCTAAATTGAGGAATTCCTCAGTGGCTGCCAGGTATTCTTGCCATTTTTTCTGTTGGTAGTGACAGTAAGCTCTCAGTATTCTTCCCACCTCTCTTAACACCCTCTCTGCAGGATTACTACTTGGGTGGTAAACCGATGTTTTGTACGTTTTAACCCCAAGTGAGAATAAGGTATCCAGCCATCTTCTTCCCTTAAATTGCGTACCATGATCAGTTATGATTGATGAGGGTTTTCCTATTTCTGGAATATATAGTTCAGTTATCACTCCCAGAATTTTCAGAGTAGTTGCACGATTAACAGGGTATAGCTTTATAAATTTCGTGAAATGATCCATTATGATGATCAAATATTTATATCGGTGTCGACCGCCACTACGGGGAAATGGCCCGCAGATGTCTAAGAACACCTTTTCTAACTTCGCCTTTGACGTGATTGGTATCATAATGCCTTCCTTCTTCTCATTATTAGTCTTCACCAGTTGGCAAATATGACAGGATTTAATGCGATTTCTCACTTTCCGATTTATGTTTTTGATGTAACAGCTTTCTTCTAGTGCCTTTATCACCTTCAAGGCTCCCATATATCCATATCGTACATGGTAGTTTATTATTATGTCCTTTTAGATATTTGTTGGAATAATCACCTTCCACGTTTCCTGATTTAGAGAAGTTTTAATAAATAATATTCCGTTATTAATATAGTAAAATTTAGATACGGTTTCATCTTGTTCTGCTAACCGACCCATGATATTTTTCAACTTCGGGTCAGATTGCTGGTGGATGCTGATGTTCATCAATAATGCCTCTAAATCTGATCTGGTTCTAATAATGTTGTAGATCTTGAGTATGCTCTCCTTCTCTCCCTCAAAAGTTTGATCCTTCAAATTAACACGTGATAGAACGTCCGCTACAACATTCTTTTTTCCCGGGATGTACTCCCATCGTAGATCGTACTCTTGCAGGGCAAGTATCCACCTGGTCAGTCTGCCGTGACTCAACTTACATCTTCTTAAAAATGATATGGATTTATGGTCCGTCCGGACTGTAACTGGATAACCCAAAATATAGGTACGGAATTTACTACAAGCAAATACTACACTGAGTAACTCTTTTTCAGTTACATTGTAGTTCCTTTCGCATTGATTTAAGGTCCGGCTAGCGAAGCTAATCACTAAATGATGACCATTTTCGTCCTCTTGATACAGGGTTGTTCCTAAACTGATGTTGCTAGCATCGCAGTTTAAAAAGAAAGGTTGTTTAAAATTTGGGTGGTGAAGTATAACTATTTTTAAAAACTTGTCCTTAATGAGTTGAAAGGTAGCGTCTTGCTCTAGACCCCAGATCCACTTGTTTTGGATGATAATTGGTATTGAAATTTGGCTGTTAGCTCTTGAATATTGGTTCTGGAATTTTCTGTAATAATTACAGAGTCCTAAAAATGACTGTAATTGTTTCCGATTTTTTGGTTTAGGGAACTTCTGTATTGCTTCCACCTTTTCTAAGGACGGTGAGATTCCTTGGTCGTTTAAATTAAATCCCAAGAACTGGACTTCTTTAGCAATGAATTTCGATTTTTCTAATTTAAGTGTTATATTGTTAATAGCTAATTTCTCTAATACATGTTCCACTCGGTAGCAGTGTTCCTCCCAGCTTTCCGAGGTAATAAGTAAATCGTCTACGTACACAGTGGTAAACTGGAGTGCTTCTTGGCCAAGTATCTGGTCCATACATGCCATAAAAATGGCTACTGAATTAACGAGTCCGAAGGGCAATCTCTTGAATTGGTAATTGCGCCCTTCAAATATGAATGTCATATACTGGCGACTCTGTGGGTGCAACTCCACTTGCCAGTACCCGCACACAGTGTCCCATGTACTAATGAACTTGGTACCGTGGAACCTCTTTAAAATTTCTTCTATCTCACCGGTCGACGTTCTATCATTTACAATCATCTTATTTATCTCGCGCGTATCCGACCGGACTTGACCGGTTTTCTTAGGAATAGCCACGATTGGACTGGTGAATGGGGATTGACTACTCTCTATAATGTCACTACTGATCAGTTTATTAATTTCTGCTCGTACTGCCTCCTTCAGTGATGCGCTATGGGATATGACTTTCTGTTAAACTCCACTGGTTCCCTAAATTTAATTTTGCATTGGTAGTTTTTTATCTTACCAGGCTCATCTGAGAACACTGCTCGATACTTCTCATAGATTTGTATTAAAGTGTTTGCTTGGTGTATTGGTAATTTTTCCTTGGTATTTCCGCATTGGAAGTTTCTTACTTCCTGTATCTTTTGTTCCCATAAATCATCTTCTTTATTATTGTGTACTATTTGGTTATATAATGATTCGCTTCCTATATAATTGATTTCAGGAAGTTGTTGGTGGATACTATTGGGAAGTATTTTCTCGCTACCTACTAACTCCGCCGTCCATGTTATCCCTCCTGAAAAGAGCGATACCTTCTCTTTACTCAAATCAATAATAGCCGAGTTTCTCCTTAGTATATCACACCCTACCAATATATTGAATGGCAATCCTGTTGCAATTAAAAACACCATAGCCATAGCTAATACCCTTGCTAATAACATTTACTGACACTTGTTTTCTTATAGTCTTGTTCTGGCGACCAGTGGCCCCTATTAATATAATATTGTTTATTGGTAATATTGGCAATGTTCGACCACATTCCCTTTGGATTCTTTCTAATTCAAGGTTATTAATTATGGATACATTTGCACCCGTATCACTCATTATTTGGGCGAAAACCCCTTCCATTTCTGCGTTTACATATATGATTTCATTATTTTGACTATCGAGGCAAGTGTTGTTCTCTTCTAATAGCTCATTTCTTATATTTTTTAAATAATTATTGCAAATAATGGTAATATTCTTAAAGTTGTTGGCACCTTGTAGTTCTTGTTCATACCCAGGAGATAGGAGCAGTGAAGGGTCGGGAAAATTTATCACTGCCTCCTCCCGTTTAAATTATCGTTGTCGTCGTTATTATTAGGGCTGACCGTGAGGTCGGTCTGGAAACTTTGAGTCGGTTCCTGCCGCTCAGTACTATGGTCAAAAGGTGGTTCGTGGTTTGGTTGCCTGTCTCGATCCTCTAAACTGGTACTTCGTCGGTGTTGGTTGTATATCGGATTATCACGTCCTCCACTTCTCCGCCGATTATCATAATCGTGAAAACTGTTCCGTCTTTGAGGTATATACCTCCTTTGACCATTATCTTCCGCCCTTATAAAATTCACTCTTGCTCTAGAAACCCTATTAATATTATTGTTGTTATTTGATTGGTAATTTCTGTTATTATGATAATACGGTTCAGTATTACCTTGGTTGGGGTTTCTCTGACTATTATAATTATTATTGTTATGATAATAATTATTTCTTTGATTAGGGTAGCTGTTATTATTTCTGTTATGGTTCTGGTTATTATTAAAGTTATTATTATTATGGTTATTATTACTATAATGATTAGAGTTGTTGCGGTTCCCGGGGTAGTTAATATTATTAAAGTTATTATTATTATTAGGGTACTGATTACTTCTCAAGTCAGGCCTATCATTCCTTCTTCTATTTTGACGATAGTAGTCTTCGTATTCATAATTTTCTAACAATTCTGTCATAGCTTGCACCGTTTTTATTGGGCTACTCCTCCTTGCTCTTATTATCTCTTCATCATAGTGGTACTACAATTTGTTCACTAGACATTCCTCTGGTATGGTAGGTTCCAAATGGTTTGCCAAACACACCTTCCCCATGAAATAGGCAGTCATTGTATTACCTACCTGCGCATTGTATCTTCCATGACAGATGTTATCACGTATCAGGTTCTGTGTTGTCTCCGACCAGTACTTCGCTTTGAACAGGTTCTTAAATTGTTGGTAGTCCGTGATTTCACTCCTATTTGCCATCCACCAATTGTCGGTCATCTCTCTGAAAGACTCATCCAATAGTTTCCGGTTGTTACTCCATCTATTTACCCAATGTTTAGCAACATATTCTTCTATCCTGGCCAAAAACTCCATAGGGTTTCTTTTATACTGGCGAAAATTCAGCCATTCTCTATTTTCATTAACAGAGATACCAGTAATTTTGGTGGGCCGATTCCAAATTAATTCGATCTCTTCTTGGCTCTGCCGCACTTGACCGGTTATATTAGTCATGGCAACTTCAATACCGTCACACCTTTCCGTGACTTGGTTCCGTACCTTCCCTAATTCTTCCTGTGTTTCTCTTCGATTTTCTTCCAGTTTGTTTCGATTATGTTCTTCGATACTAGTTATTTTGGTATTTATTTCTTCCTTGAAACCCTGTACTTCCCGCTCAGTTTGGCTACATCTTTCGTCAACGTCCATGATTTGTTGTTTTATTCCTATTGTTTCTTCTTCCAATTTCCGGTTTGTGGATTCCTTATTATCGTTGATTTCCTTGCTCAATTCTTCCTTCAATAACTCTATCCTTTCGTCTAACTTGTTGATATTTTCCTGGGTAACCTCCCTCAATTCTTCTCTTAACAGTTGGTTATTCTCATCCATTTCTCCTCCATCTTCTTATTGTTTTCATCTATTTTCTTATTGGTATTTTCGATTTGGTGACTCAATTCTCCCAATTCTTCTTTTGTGGATTGGTTGTTTTCATCCATTTTCGTACTCAATTCTTCCTTTAACAGCTGGTTGTCATCCTTCAATTCTTCTAACTTCTCCCCCATCTTCTCTTCCATCTTCTTGTTATTCTCCCTTAACTCTTCCTTCAACTGTTGGCTGTCGCTTTCCATCTTCTTACTGTTTTCCTCCATCTTCTCTTCCATCTTCTTACTAGTTTCATCAATTTTCTTATTTGTTGATTTGTTATCTTCCCTTATTTCTTCTTTCGTAGAATCCATTTTCTGACTTATTTGTAGGAACATTTCCATCACCTTATCCAGAATCGTATCTTCCTTTGTGGTGGATCTCTCAGGTTGTTCCTCTTGTGACATTGGTTTGGTTAGTTCGACCGGAGGTAGTATCATTTCCACGTCTTCCACTGGGGTTGCCTCCGTGTTTTCCATAACGATCTCTTCGATTTCTTTTTCAGCTTCTGCCGCCCTTGTCTTAGATAGTGCTCGTTTCAGCATTTTTCTTACTCTTCTGACTTTATAACACCTGCCAAGCTAAAATTAGGGATTGGGCAAATTATCCTTATCTTTTATGGCCTATCAGTCACTAATTAAAGCCCCACGTTGGGCGCCAATTTTGTAACGTACACGTATTTAGTGTGTTGTATTTTGTTTTCTAAGTTAAAAAAAATTATGATATGAGAAAAAAATTTTGTTGAAGAAAACAAATGTATATATTTCATTTATTTATTTATTTAATTAATTATTTAATTATTTGTTATGTAATTATGTATTTTTATTTGTTTTAATTATTAATTTAATTAGTTTATTCGCTTAGAATAACCAGAATGGTTTTTCAGCGTTAATAAGATTATCTCCTGTAATAACCGATTAGCGGTCCTTCGTTATTCTAAGTGTGTACTCTTTTAGCGAGGTTAATTTATGCTTTTCTTGTAGTCCAGGTATCAAATATTATTTAATATGGTTCTATTTATACAATTACAAATAAATAGATCCCCAAAATTATAAGATTCAACTACTTTATTAACATAATAATAATAATAATAATAAATAGATTTTGAATCGATAGTCAATCGACAATTACAGACTCGTTCTCAGGGCGATTAAATGACATATATAAAATAATAATATTAATTTGTGGATTCTTTGAACTGTTATTAGAATAGTCAGAGAAAAAGGGCAAAGCTGGAAAGTATAATGCGTACAATAAAAAACTGCTTAAATATCTAAAAAAACAAATATTATTAAATAGTCAATGTTAGTAATATAATTTATCGAACCCAAACTGGTGTTGCTGTTCTGTCGGCACCGCTTGGAATTGTGGGACTAGTCCAAAATGGCCGCCTCGTGCTGAACGTAAACGAGATGCCTTCACTGCAGAATTTTTCTAAATAAAAGTTGGTTATTGGTGTATTCCTCTTCCAAGTAGTAGTGGTTAATTACTCTTCATCACCGTGGAATTATTCAGGAGTACTGGTCAGTTGTTCGGCGCTGCAATCAGTGTTTCAATGTGTTTTTGTTCCAATGGAGGTGAAACGTTACAATGTCCAATTCTGTGTCGATATTATTTTTAGTTCACGTTCATATATTGTTCGATTATTTGGATTACGTGGTCAAATCTTCATAAATCACTTAGTTTGGTTGATTCCAGATTAACTTGGTGTTCATTGATTATATTTTTACACTTCTCTGTGTTAACTTTTATAGGTTTGGTTAATTCAAAAAATATCTTCTCTCATTTTAAATGAATTGGTTTGTCTGAACTCGTTCGAAGTGTCCGTCGCAACGTATAACAATCAACTAACTCCTTTTTCCTCTATACCATCAGTCCTGGCTGAATTAATATTAAATCTACATAGTTTTTAAACATTTGGCATTTCCGCCTAAATAATTGACTTTTACATTATATGATTAATTACATTTTTACTATTATTTAATTTTATTAAATACTAATTACATAATTACTTTCCATAGTTAATTCTACGTTATGTAATACCAAACATGATATACTTTATATTATTTTTAACTCGAAAAGTCAAATTTACTGTATATTAGAATGTAGGCCTTAACTGTACTTCCTGTCATCTCAAATGGTTTTCAATTTCTATTATGTTCTAGTTATCATTGAACAAGATCATTGCTTGAATTAAAATGGTTATTTTTCTTTAATTCTTTGTGGTTTTATGATTTAGTTAACTAATTTACATATTATCTTTAATTTAGGCTTTCCTATTAGATTCTAGTGTTATTACACTTGCATTTTTTCTAATAATATCTCATATATTTCTTCAATACCTTTACAAAGTATTGTTGCAACTATAATTCACACTAATTGATTTACCTTATATAATTTTCATCAATTTAATTAATTTCCTTTACTTATTTTCTAATTACAAGGTTTGTAAGATTTACCATTTGGCCTAGATTTTATGTTAGCTCATTTACAATGTTTATCATTATTCCAACTTGCTTATACCCTTTCTGACATATTATTCTTATAAAATCTTAACGAAATTACTCTCATCTAATTACAATCAGGTTTATTATTAATTAATATCATTAAACATAATAAATATTTTATAACAAAAAAAAAATTATATCCATTCTCAAACATTTTAACCTTGAGTTCAATGAACTACTAATGTAAACAAAACACATCTGTTTTTTCATCAACTAAAATATTTCTTAAAATTAATTTTCATGCAGTCCTTGCTGTTTTTGTTTTCCTTTAGGGATTTACCCTTGATCACTCCACTTATGCATTGTATATTCTAATATCATTTATTTGTCATTTTGTCTGATATTATAGGATAAAGAATATCACTTATATTAGAGCATCAGGATTCACCTTTCATTATAAGATTAAATTGCACTGGCACATTTTTACATTTATTCTAGAACCTTCACTTACACCTAATTCACATTTACTCTTATTTAATTGCATTATACTTTTCCTATTTATTTTCTAATTTTTTGGAAGTTTTTAATATTATTACTTGTAGTTATTTTTCTAACAGTTGTTCATTTATTTTGTATGTTTGTTTATACTGGGCATTTCCTGACCTGCTCCTATACTACCTGGGTATAATTATTTTATACTTCGGCCTATCATTATTTTATTATAATTTATTATATATTGCATGGTTGTTTTGAATTTATTTTATCTCTTTGAACTATTATTTCACTACTTTGTGGTCCTTGACTAATTTTTATAGTATTTTTCATTGATGTCGTTGCATTTTTATTATATATATATGATTATTTTTTAAATTAAAACAATGTGGATGCTACAATATGTATCATTTCCATATACAATTAAATACTCATAATAAATAATAAATTCTGAATATTTTCTGAAGAGGACGGTAAAAAGATTTTAGTAACAGTGTAAAAATACAAATTAATAACATAATATTCTTGTAAAAAATTAAAAATAATTATTTATTATTAATATTTATGGCAGTAATAATAAAGTGACCATTATGTTTTTCAAAAATTATCATGCAATTAATTTTAAACAAAAGAGGTTTTCTGTTGTATCTGTAACTATTAGTTGAGCTAAATTAATGACATTAAGTAATTGTCCCTAGGATTTAACGAGTAATAAACGTTTACTGAATTTCAAAGAAAATAAACTTTCATCAATTGGTTTAATTAAGAAAACACATTCTTGTTTGGTGTTAGTACGTAACTTATAAAATGGAGCTTGTTAGTGGAAAGTTACTATAAACCGGTAACAATCTTGTTTGTTACTTGTACTATGAAGAAACTTTGACTTTTGTACCTCTGTTATTGCTCTAACTTTGATAAAAATTATGTTACATGTTATAAATGTAATTACAGCAACAAGAATTATAAGTATTTAAAAATGTATGCGTTTGTGTATTTCCTTGTGTATGAGAAAAGATTCGTGTGTGCGTGTGTATTCGGATGTTAAAAGATTATATTCATCATCTTCTTCATCATCCACCAGGGTTTAAACTAATACTTAGTTTATCCTTATTTCAGATTTCATGTATTACCGGCAATACTTCCTTCTCACTCGTTTACACTTTAACAGTATTTCTGATTATCTTTTTTCTTCTACTCTTGTTATATCTTCTTTTAAGTTTTTATCCCTTTATTTTTTTGTTTAAATTTAATGGCTTTAAATGATATCAGGTGTCGTCACTTTCTGTCCTGTTTAGTAAGGTATGGACTACTATATATCTCGGAAACACCATTTCTGCTCCTCTTATACTTTTCATTTTGTTCTCTGTTAATGTCCAACACTCGCATCCGTATTGAATATCAAGGATGCAGCCATGATTTGAACGAGCAAATCGATATATCAGTTTTAACTCGTCGGTTTAGCATTTGTCTGTCTGTACATCCATCCGTTTGGGGATGACTCATGAATGCATAACCTTTGAATGCTTTAAGTAATTAATATTCATACTATTATTAGCCCATAGACATCTATCGTTTTTAATCCTCTAAAATTAGGGATGAAAAGCAAAAAATATTTGGGGTAAAAAATTAAAAAATATTCCAAATATATGAGGTATTAACGATAATTTTAAACAAAATTTATGTACACGATTTACTTTTGGAAATTAAAAAGTTGTTGGGTATCAGGGTCCAAAAAGCGTGTCAAATTTTGAAAAATCTACAGATTCATGGCAGGTATCAGATTAAAGGGACTTACAAAAAAATCGGCATATAGTGTTTAGTTTCGGAAAACCCTTAAAATTTAGCGCAGAAGGCGGAAGGGATCAAACATTTGGAAAACGCCATGCCAGGTGATATACCTCTGCCAGAAGAAAAACATTCCAAAGCTTATGAATGTTGTATTCTTAATGTAATATTGTATTCTTAATGTAATATTGTATTCTTAATTGTGCGGTATAGGCCCGACAGCCTTTCCTGATCAGTGAACTTCGCCGACCCACTGCATGGATTACCCATACTTAAAAGTAGTCTATCGAGGGCAGTATGAGATAGCGGTGTCTCTCTAACACGTACTGTCCCTTTACAACAAAACTTGCACGCTTATGATGTTCTTGCCAGAAATCAATTTACGTTGTAGCTTTATCTCTTACGTTACCTAACTTCATCGATGTTACTTAGTATGTGTAACACAGTAGACTATATGTACTACATGTACTCAACAATTTAAAACAATCATTTACAGTTTTTGATATATTTGTTATTTTTATTATGCTTTTAATTTACGTGATTTAAATTTATTTAAAAATTACAAATTATAAAAAAATTTGAATTATTCTTATTTACGTAATTAAAAGTAAAAATTTTTACAAGTTACATTTAAAAAAGTAAAATTGAAGTTATTTAACTACAAAAACGATTCTACAGTATAAAATATACTGTTTATAAGAGGTTTTCAGTCGCTGCCAGGCATTGTCTCTGTTAAAGAGAGAGATTATCTTCATGTTCAGCAAATAATCGGAACTGTCTAAACAATTCTCTTCTCTAAGATTAATTATGAAGCCACCTTCTGTTTCATCCACAACAGGTTTCTTTTCCAATATTCTTTTTCAATTCTTTCATAGTGTTTACTTTTTACATCTCTTTTTTCCAATCGTCATCAGTCACAATTTTTTCTTCACTTAAGTTTCTGACATCGTTTAAACTAAACGCTATATTTTTTTGTAGCAACATCCCGCATAATTTCTCACCACATCATCTTTATAGGATTTAGTTCAGCGTGATAAGACGAAAGCCTTAAAACTAAATATCCTTTGGTTTGCAGAATTTGATATATTAAATATGTTCTAAATTTTGGTTTATACGGTTTAGCAATTTTAGGAAATTCAGCTTTAACCATATCAGGAAGTTACGATATTGCCTGTCGTGTTAGCCAGTCTTGCATATCACTTTTCTTAGAATTAGATCTTCTTATTTTGCACCTCTCGGAGTAGGCACTTTGCCTGTCCCGTCTTCACAGAGAATCTCTCCATCTCACTCTCGGTCTTCCTACATCTCTTGTACCAAAGGGTCTACATCGAAACGCAACCTTAGGTAGTCGTCCAGCCTCCATTCTATCCAGATGCTGTAACGATTTCCTGCGATATGTCTGGATTTTATCGTTTATGGAGAATACCTGTAGCTCTTCTCTAATATCCTCATTGCACAAACGATCCTATCTCGTGGAACCCTTTGATCTTCTCAGAAACTTCATTTTCAAAGTTTTAATCTGGTTTTTAATCTTCTTTGTGGGAACCCATATTTCAGATCCATATAGTAAAACAGGCACTGGCATTGTTTTATAAAATTTAAGTATTGTCTCTTTCATTGTATGTTCCTCAACGTTGTATGACGCCACACATTATCTAAAACCACGATATTTTTTTAGTGATATCTTGGCCTGTGTCATTCAGAATACTGATAGTGCAACCCAGGTAATTGAAGTCAGCGACTTGTTCCAAAACTGTTCCCTCAAGAACAATTTTTGATATGACTGAAAACTTTTCCCAAAAAGCCATGATTTTTGTTTTCTGCTTAGATATGTGAAAATCACATTGTTTACAGATATGATTTAAACGATGTAAAGAATACTGCAACTCATCCTCTGTTTTCTGTATTAAGACGGCATCGTCAGCACACAATAAAATACCCAAACTCGTGTTCTGATAAAGTCGAATTCCAGAGAAATAATTCGTCTCCATGATTGGATGATGTCAATGTATATTGTTACGACATTACAGAACAATCTACGTGTTTATCGAATGTTCCAGAGGCTGAATGTTGTGGCGTACGTGATTCTCAGCGCATTTGCTAGACTGTACCAGAATTAGCGCGGCCGCACGCACTGTGTCAAGAATGAAATACGTTCTAGTGTTTTATACTAGACGCCTATTAGCGAATATTCTGGAACCTCAGCGGGGTATAAATACAGGTACGCAGGGACGCTCAGTTCAGTTATTTGTCGGCGATACTGTGTACGTTCAAATGGTTATTAGTGTAGTGATGTGTTTTATAATCGGGCGGTATAATTGTAATACAATTGTATTTTATATTAGTTGACACTTTATTGGGTGTGAACAATTTTTATTTGATTTGTTGTAAGAGACTGTGTTGTTAATTACGAACTGTTTAACTGCGAAAATTAAAGCTGGTTATTAGTGACTTAATTGGTGTCTTGTATTTTGTTTTCCACTGTACCTACGACGATCAAGTAGACCGTCGTAACAATGGTGTCAGAAGTGCGATAGAACCGTTAGAAGTGGAACAGTGGACACTTTGTACAAGACGAGTGTAATTCGTAATTAATCGGTAAACAATGGATGCCACTAAGATGATGGAAAATTTCCAGGCGCTGCTGTTGCAGACAGAGGAACGACGACGACAGGAGGCGGAAGAAGCAGAAAGACGACAAAAAGAAGAACGAAGACAAGAACGAGAAGAAGCAGATAAACGACAGGATGAGAAACGCAGACAGGAGGCGGAAGAAGAAGAAAAACGACAGGACGAAAAACGTAAGCAGTAAGCACATAAAACGGAACAGGGATTGCAATTTCTGGATCCCTCATCCAGCAATTCAGCTGGATCCAGCGCATTTTTCGGCCTGCTGGATCCAGCACCGGGTGCTGAATCCAGCGCTACGGATCCGCAAGTAATTAACTTTCCAAATAATGGCGCAAAAGTCTACGTTGCCAGCGTTGCCGCTTTGCTAGGTGCGCTACCGCTCGGCGGGAGCGACGTTGGCGTTCTGTCGCACTTGCGGCACGTGCTACACCCCCTCTCTACACCGCACCGCCCGCCCTTTGATCTCTGCTGCTGATCTGATCGCCAGTTGACTTTCCGCTCTCGCTAGATAAAGTGTCTTCGCGCTAAATAAGTGTCTTCTTCGCTCCGCCGTGGCCCGTGTTGTTTGTTGTGAGAATTGTGAGTAATTTGACTGAATTTTCATTTTTATTTATTTATAAACATTACATTACATTACAGTTTCGTAAATTAGTGCCACCTTTCCCTAAAACTTCAACTTCGATTGGTGAATTTGTGTTCTATATCATTAGTAATTTAGTACATACCGATAAACGATATCTGTCAAAAGCATCTGTCCGTCCGTCCGTCGCACAGTGGGGCAGTTAGCCTCCAAAGCTGGCCATAATTCAATCAGTCATCTGATTTGCCTAAAAATTTGCATATAACTGTTTTTTGGGTCGCGGATTTTGAAAATGGTATAAAAACATAAAAATTTTAAACGACTGATCCAATAGCAGCAGAATGTCATATAGCCGCTCACTTTTCATGTGTCTTGGATGAAGTAGCAAAAAATTAAAAGAAAATTTATGTAGCCTATAATTCTTTAATTAATGTTTATTATTGAACGTTGTTGAAATGCGCAGCTTTTTTTTTGATGTTTTGTTAAGAAGAACTATTATAGAGACGTGCAAATATAATTTCAAGCACACGATATGCCCTGACATTTATTACATGTTTACGTACACTCACTAAAAACTCGGAAATCGTTCAAAAACAACGTGTCATTATTCAACGTTATTAAGTACACATATAATCAGTCAATTATAAATATGAGGGTATTATATACTAACCTGATGGTAGAGACGACATTCTATGTACACTTTTTTATAACAAAATGAAACCAACACAATCAACGCACAACTTAATGTTTCGTTACGTTTCACTCGGCGGACTACACCAGACGTGATACCGCGTTGCGGACTAGTCCATTCAAGCAACCATTGACTGTCGATTTCATGTAGAATTGGCGGTATATTACCAACTTAGTTTTGGGAGTTTTTGCCAGGTTTTCTCGTGTTTGGCCCCACTGTGCGTCGGTCGGTCGGCGATTTATGTATATGAATCAAATATGTCTTATTTTCATTTTTCAGATTTCAAGCCAGTTCAGTTCAGTCAGTTCACAGTACATATATAATAATAATATAACTGCACAATTCGTATTCGTACAGAATAATGAATAATGTCTCTTTCAAAGCCAAGTCACCAAGAGAAATGTGGTGAGGATGATCATAAAAAAAACTTATGGGACTATTTAAAAAAATTGGATGATGGTCGAAGTGCAAAATGTTTATTATGTTCAAAAACTTTGCTGATCAGTAACCGTTCAACGACAGGCTTAAAAGGCCATCTACAAAAGATACACTGTGTCAATCTTACTTCTGCAAACAGCAAATTACCACTTCGTAATACAGATACAGTAAGTAGTTCCCACAGCAATAGCAACCACATCAAAAAATGACGATGATCAGGAAGTAGTTATTATACCGAACAAAAAGGCTAAGAAGACTATTGATGCCTATTTTGTAAAAGAAAATTCGATGGAAACCATGGTTACCAGGATGGTGTGCAAAGATCAGGATAGTTTTACACTGAGTTCATTTTGTACATCTTCCGATTTAAGACGTTTGTTCGCAAAAAGTGGATTCCAATTGCCGACTTCCCCCAACACCATAAGGTCGATGATTACCAATTATGCGAATAATATCGAAGCTGATTTAATAAAAGAATTCGCAAATTTAAAAAAAAGGGACAAAGATTTTCGTTCAGCTTTGACGAGTGGACATCTCAAAAAAATCACAGATACATAAATCTCAACCTCAACGTCCACCATAAAGAGACTCATTTTAATCTTGGCCTGATCAGAATTTACGGATCCTGCACTGCTGAACATTGCATTGAATTACTGTCAGAACGGTTGAAGAAATTTGGCTTAAACTTTGAAACCGACATCATTGGTATCACTACTGATGGCGCAAGCGTTATGGTGAAAGTTGGTAGGCTCTTGCCTTGCTATCAACAACTGTGCTTTGCACATGGAATCCAATTAGCTGTGGTAGACGTTCTGTATAAAAAGAAAGCTCAAAAAGAAGTAGAACAGACAGAGATATACGAAAGTGACGAATATGATGACGAAGACACGGAGACCAATGAACGCTTAGAAGTAGTCATTGAACCAACACCGGCTGAACCTGATGTGATTCCGCGATACAGCGAACTTCTTAAAAAAGTACGAAAAGTTGTTAAGACTTTTAAAAAATTACCTACCAAAGATGATATGTTTTTACAAAAATATGTAAAGGAAGCGAAGGGCAAAGAATTGAGTTTGATTCTTGACTGCTGCACTAGGTGGAACAGTTTGCTCAGCATGCTGGAACGTTTCTACAGTGTAAAAGTTTGCATCGATAAAGCCTTAATAGACACTGGCTCAGGCACTAAATTCTCCGCTGACGAGTGGTCACTAATCAATGAGTTGATCGCCAGTCTTCAACCGGTTAAACTGGCCGTAGAAGCTCTCTGTAGAAGAGAGTCGAGTTTGATAACTGCTGACACAACCCTAAAATTTGTCTTAGACAAACTAAAAAGCCAGGACACAATCTTGAGTGCCGAGCTTTCTGAGGCACTCCGCAAAAGAATCGGAGAACGGCGTCTTACCGAGGTCACAGGGATGCTGATTTACCTACAGAACCCGAAGATGTATGAACAAGAAGTTAGAAGTATAACGCCCGATTATACTTTCACAATGCCGAAAAAATATGTAATGCGCCAGGAGATGAAAAATATGCTTAATCGTGTAAATACATATGTAGTGGAACCAGCAGCAGTGGAAGAGGATATAATGGAAGTAGAATACGATGGCCCGGATAACCCGGATTCCCTGAGTTTCACATTGGAACAAGAACTGGAGAGCCAACTAAAGCGTGAGAAAGAAAACTTCATGAAACGGAAAGAAACGAGAACTGAGAAGGATTATGATAAGATATTAAAAAAGGAAATGGCTGTTTATGAAAGTGAGGGAGTCAGAGGTGAAAACCTAACTTTAATTTATGATTATTTGATGACCCTGAAACCAACTAGCGTAGAGGCAGAAAGAGCCTTCTCTGCAGCCGGATATATATGCAGTTCATAAAGAAGTAGGTTGGGAGACAACACCATCAATACCATTTGTTTCTTGAGATCCCATTTCCAGAAAAGTTAAAAAATTAAATTTATTTTATTTAATCCTTTAAGTCAAGACAAGACTAATATTTTATAACTTCTACTCTACTCTACTTCTAATAAGTAAGAGTTTATAACTTTAATTTTATAAGTGGTTAGTGGGCTAGGCTAGACAATTTATTGTGAAAATTATATATTAATATAAATTAATTAGTAGAATTACATTTGATATTATATAATTTATAGATTACATTATATATAATTATAATACTAACTAAACTTTTAAAGTTAATTATCTCAAGTGTTAAACCGAACCAAAGTTAAGTTTACTACCTAAATGTGTAAGAAGTTTTACTGATTTGTAGTGACCAGTCGAAATAATAAAAGTTTCTTAAGTATTTAAAAAAAAAAGTTTCATTTCTTTAAAAAATCGATAAATTGCTGGATCCAGCTGGAATGATGTTGGTCCAGAAAAAATCCAGCTTGATTGAAAACGCTGCTGGATTGCAATCCCTAAAACGGAAGCTCTTTTTGAAGCTATGCAGAAACAGTTGAAGCAGTAACAGTTGCAAGAACATACTACAGCAGAATTGGGTCTCCTACGTGGTGACATAGGTGAATTACGAGGTGAGCTTAATAATCAGATTACCAGAATACCTGACATAGAAGAATCCATGTCAAATAAAATACCTGAAGTAGAAAAATATGTCTTGACTGTGGAAGAAGCTATGTCAACAAAAATATCTGCAGTAGAAAACTCAATGGCAAATATAAGAGAACAAATTAAAAATGAAATTAGCACTTCATAAAGATACAACCAAAACAAATTTCTGAACAGACTGTATCAATGATAAAGACAGAAAGGGCACAGAAAATAAGTCAATAGAGAAATTAACTTTTCCTGCAGTAGGGACAATTCATGTCAAAGCTCCAACCTTTGAAGGAAGCAGTGACTGGGCAACGTACCTCCGCCAATTTGAAGCTGCTGCATGCGCAAATAATTGGACAGAGAAAGACAAGGCACTCACTAGTTCTCGCATTAAAAGGATCCGCGGCAGAACTACTACCGAAAGTGCCACCTGACAGCCAAAACACCTATGCCGAATTGATAAAAGCTCTGGAATTACGGTATGGTGATAAACATTTGCGAGATGTGTACTGCACCCAGTTGAGAGCAAGGCGACAGCATTCTGGGGAGAGCCTTCAAGAGTTTGAAGCAAGTATCGACAGACTAATTAGACTGGCCTATCCTGAAGCGCCAGAAGATTTTCAAACGAGTTTTGCGATGCAGACATTTACTGCCGGTGTCCGAGATAACGAACTACAGCAAGTGTTACGAATGGCAAGACACCAGAACAGTGCGGACGCCCTGGTACATGCTTTGCAATTTGAGGCCGCCAAATCAGCGTCTGGTTGGACAAGTCATAAAGTCCGCGCTAAAAGATCGCGACGGCATAGACGATGAGGAAGAAGAACAAGGAACAGAGACTCGACGGTCGGTGCCACAGAATAAAATAAGAAAGGATGGAAGACCGAAGTGTTATAGATGTGGGAAACCTGGACATCTACAACGAGACTGTCGGGTTAGAATTTAGCAGCAGGGAAACGAGCAATAGTCGGTACAACGGGGCGTGTGCTGACTAACCGGATTCGTTCAAGAAAGGCCAACATCGATTACAGTTGACACAGACGCAACAGTTTCCACTGTGCGGTCCGACGTGGTGAAAGATCTCAAGCCACTCTGGTGCTCTTGCAGCTTACGAACAGCTACTGGACGGCCTGTAAAAGTGTATGGAAAAGTGAAGATACAGCTACGCCTTGGTCGACTTGAGTTTGGTCATCAAGTACTTGTTGCAGACATTGTGGATGAAGCAATTCTTGGTGTGGACGTTATGAACGCATACGGATTTATAGTCGACTTTAAAAACAATATCTTGAGAATCGGAGGAGAAGAGGTAATAATGCTCTCCACAATGACTACATCAGAAAAATCGATGGACGTAATAAATCAAGTGGCCGTAACTGTTCCGCCAAACTCTGAAAAGATCACCATGGGTAGAACTCAAGTAGATACTAGGGGGAAGCCTGTGGCCTGGGTAGCCGGAATGACGCAACGAAAATCCAGTGCTTCGGATAATTCCAAATTACCAGAGGAACTGCAGGAATTATTGAACAGATCTTCTAACGACTTCTCAAGTGGTAAGGTAGAAGAACTCAGACGGTGTTTACATGAATTCAAAGATTCTTTTGCAGTTCGGGGAGAGTCACTGGGAAGAACCTCTCTTGTACAACATCGCATCAATACCGGGGACACAACACCGATACGCCAACCTCCTCGAAAGCCTTTATTATCTAAGCACGAGGAAATGTCTCGGTTGGTACAGGACATGTTGACAGAGGGATTAATCGAGCCTTCGTCAAGTGCTTGGTCTTCTCCGGTGAGCTGGTAGCGAAGAAGGATGGTGGATTGCGTTTCTGCGTAGACCACCGGAGGTTGAATGACGTCACAAAGAAAGACTGCTATCCATTACCTCGCGTTGACGATACACTCGACACGCTGTCTGGAGCACAGTGGTTTTCCACATTGGACCTGAAAAGTGGATATTGGCAAGTGGATCTTTATCAAGAAGACAAGGAAAAGACCGCTTTCTCGACCCCAAGTGGCTTATTCCTATTTAACGTCATGCCATTTGGACTTTGTAATGCACCGGCAACACTTGAAAGATAGATGGACTTGGTACTCCGAGGCCTGACAGGAAAAACTTGCCTTGTTTATTTAGACGATGTCATAGTCATCGGGAAGACTTTCAAAGACCATTTGAAAAACCTTAAGGAGATTCTAACTAGAATTTACGGTGTCCAACTGAAGCTGAGCCTGAAGAAGTGTTCTCTATTCTAGAAGGAAGTACAATATCTGGGCCATCTGGTTTCGGCAGCGGGTGTTAGCATGGATCCTAATAAAGTAGACATCGTTAGAGACTGGCCAGTCCAGAAGAGTAAACACGAAGTTTGGAGTTTCCTGGGGTTATGCTCATATTACAGACGTTTTGTGAAAGGCTTCGCTACTACTGCTAAACCACTACATGAGCTAACAGAAAATAAACGAAACTTCCAGTGGTCGAGAGAGTGTGACCTAGCATTTAGGACTTTGAAGAGTGCATTATGTTTGCAGCCAATTCTCGCTTTTCCAGCTTCCGAAGGGACGTACATCGTAGACACAGACGCAAGCAATACTGGTCTAGGAGCAGTTTTGTCTCAAGTGCAGAACGGTGAAGAACGAGTAATAGCGTATTACAGCAAGACGCTTTCTAAACCAGAGAGAAATTATTGTGTTACAAGGAGAGAGTTGTTGGAAATTGTCAGAGCTTTGGAACAATTCCATAAATACCTCTATTGGAGAGAGTTTTCACTACGTACCGGCCATGCTGTGCTTGGCTCTTGAGATTTAAAAATCCGGAAGGACAGTTGGCAAGGTGGCTCGAACGTCTGCAAGAGTACAACTTCAAGGTACAACATCGGCAGGGGCGCCTGCATGGTAATGCAGATGGCTTATCACGAAGACCGTGCCCGGAAGACTGCCGACATTGCCACAGAAAGGAAGAACAAAACTCAAGCGAACCTGTTCAAGCCATCACTTTAGATTTCCTGGCAGACGGCTGGACGACACAAGACTGTCAACAAGAACAGATGACTGATGAAGACATTGGACCCATCTTGACAATAAAAGAGAAAGGTTGCCGCTCGGATTGGCAAGATATCTGTCATGGTTCCGAAGTGCTGAAGTGCTACTGGGCACAATGGGAGTCTCTTACCTTAGAAAACGTATTGCTGAAGACGGCTTGGTAAAGTGCAGATGGACGAGACATGGTCATGAAGTTAATAGTTCCCCGAAGTAAAGTGCAGTCTGTTTTGAAGGAGATGCGCAGAACTATTCCTCGTAATTAGAAAACCAACTGCGAGAAATGAATTGCTTGATAAGAGGACGGCTGAATATTGCCAGTGATAAAATGAAACTCGGGATGACATTCGCAGCAATAGTGTGGGTTTCCAAGAAGGAGATCAGGTCTGGTTGTTCAACCCAAAGCGCCGTCGTGGTCGCTCACCTAAGTTGAAAACTAACTAGGAAGGACCCTATACTGTGAAAAAGAGAATCAACGATGTTGTTTATCGGATTCAACAGGAAGGACAGCGAAAGTTCAAGGTCGTCCACCTAGATCGCCTGGCTAAGTATTACTTCAGAGACGGTTTGCCAGTTCGGAACGAAGAGGCTTAAGGAGGGGACAGTGTTACGTAATGCGGAAAAGTGTTACGTAATACGGAACGTTCTACAAGTTTCTCGAATATTCCAGTTGCAATGTGTGTGTGAGTACATAATGCCGCTACTTTGTGGTGAAAGACAATTACGCGTCAACTATCGGGTCTATACCAGACCATACCGGTAATGGCAGTGTGTTCAAGGACACTGTTTCTAGCGGATTCTCGAGAGCGCCTGTTTGTTTTACAAGTTCCAAAGTGACTGATTATTCTGGAAATCAGCAGGGTATAAATACAGCCATTCAGCGACTGGCATGTTAGTTATTGTCAGGCGATTACACAGTGCGTCCTGTGTATAATTGCGTTACACATGTTTACTAAACATGGCTGACTGTCTTGCCAGACCAACTAGTTAATTTTTTGTTACACAACTGTTACCTTATACTAAATATGATCTTCGTTACTTACATTAATACATATAAAATCTTTGTTTGGTGTTGATAGAATAGACACCTCACAAGCTATACTGTGGTTCAGTATTAAATAATATCTTAATTACATAAATTCAATAACAAAGCCTATAGGATTCTTCCCTATATATGATGTTACCAAATATTTGTCATACAATATGAGTATTGTACTGAAATACAATATGAGTGGTTTACCAATTTACCTCCTAGTGTTTGTTACAAAACGTTTTAACATTCTTTTACTTACTTCTATTCAATATACGCGTAATATAATTTACAATAGGTTTAGTTAGGCAACATAAAACACTACTGGCTTTTGATACATTTAGCCATTAACTTTACAGAATAATTATTATGGAGCTAGACTCTTGGTTACGTTGATACATTTATCTTGAGGTTTATAATAGTAAACTAATACATGTTTTATATAACAAAAATCTAACACTACAATTAACATACTAACAGTACTTTTCCAATACATTGAACACAATAATAAAATACATAGCTTTACATTCATGGTTAACAACGTAATTTAAATATTCCCCCCAAACATGCCAATAGTTATCTTCAATACCTTTAAACTAAATAATACACTACACCATGTATCATTTCCATTTTAACAAGAACACACCTACATTCTATTTAATAATTATGTCCGTAGTAGTCTTTAACTACTTCTAAAAAAATAATAAATTTCATAATGATTGTGCTATTCTTTACCAACAAAGACTCAGATCATATATAGAAACATGTTAACAATAATATTAACTTATATTAAACAAGATAACAAAATACATAGTCCATAGTTTTTCATTATCCCTAATACAGCTTAAACATCCAAGATTGATATGTTAGCAATAACATTCACTAACATTGCCTTAACTAATAGTATACCTAGGTTATTGTTTCCATTTTTATTCTGTTTATAGTCAGTTTAAAACACTTTTAAAAATATAAAGCACATAATAATAAGGTAGTGTCAGATGTCACTTTATTTTCTCTGTATTACTTTTCTTTCATAGTTTTTCATTTTTTCTATTTATTTTATAACATGTTACATATTATTAGATAAATTTTACACACTACTCAAACAAATATAAACAATTATCTAGTCTAACCTAAAAACATTCAACTTTATAACTACAATTATAAACAGTTTTTCTTTTAGAATTTTATACATAACCTTGACTGTTTAGACTACTTTTATTTTATAATTCTTTCAGGTTATTTGAATAGTTAGTTTTTTAAATAATAATTTTTTAAAATAGGTTTCTAATAATCATTTTTTCATAGTTGTTTTTTATTTAATGAGGTTTCCTATTGTCAGGTTTTTATTAAATGGATTTTTATGAAATTGGGTTTTTATGGAATTGGGTTTTTAGATAATTGGGTTTTTATGTAACGTGCAAATCGTCACGTTACATAATGCCCCGCCCCCTTTAAGAAGTGTTATTTCAGTTATTACTAAAATAATCAACTCTTTAATCCTGTCCTAATTTCCATAAAACTTTTTCGTTTCTGTTTGGTTGTACGTACCCTTTACTTGATTAGTGTTAGGTACTGATATTTCATAGATATTATTACCTTTATCTTGGGTATTTAATTAGTTATTTCATGCCACGGAAGTCTCACTCCTCTATATATTAAAGAGAAAAAGGTTTATTGTGTGTGTGTGTGTGTGTGTGTGTGTGTGTGTGTGTGTTTTTTAAGACTCTTTCATCATAGCACAGAGTTTAAGTGATTTTTAGTTCTTAGTTAATACGTACTTACTAAGTAGTAGAAGTAAAGCCAGTAATGGGTATTGATTTTTAGTGTAAGTGAAACGTTAATTTTAAAAAATTGAATAAGCTAACGTTTAATTTTAAGTTTTAATAGATGCATTATTGATAACAAACCAATTTATCATAGCTGTTCTTAGAATTTTTGAGAGTGTGTTTAGACAATTAGAAGAGGGTTACAACTGAATTAAAGTATAAGTAATTTGTCTTTTAGATCTCGGACTTACAGCTCTAGTAAAAATTTGCAGTTTCGAATTCCAGTTTAGTAAAAACGCAGTAGAACGGAAAAGATGATTGAGAAGTGTCCTGTTAATAAGTGTGAAAAAACGAACTTCATGTTTATGTAGTTGGACCACCTGAGATGTTGGGAACTGAAGATAAATTCCATTGTCAGTTGTGAATAAGTGAAATAAATGGGCAAAGTAATAAGTAACGGAGAAGCAAAGGCTTGAAAAGAATTGTAAGAAGAAAATAAATAAGAATGGGTAGAATCCTATTCTTCTCAGCGAGAAGATAGTCGAAATGTTGTGGGTAGATTGGAGGCTAAGAAGCGACTCCTGTAAGTGAGTTCAAATGTACAAAGCAAAACAGATTTCCAGTTACTGGCAATATTCTATAGGTATAGGTATAGGAATTGAATTATTCTATAGGTATTTGTAGGTGAGAATGTATAAACGTCTATTTAAATTAAAATTAAACATCTACATACTTGTGAATTAGCTGGATAAACACAGGCTAATTTCGTACATATTTTGATGGTAAACGCTGTCTCAAAGAAATCTGATGAAACATTTTGTATAAACAAGCGCGTGTTATGCTATCATATACAAGCCCAAACAAATATGAAATATTTAAATATATTTGTGAATGTGACAACTTGTTTACTAGAATCATATAAATGCAACTGCAAAGCCACTGCTCCCGAAAGGTAATTATGGTCCAGAATAAATTTCTTAAAAATTAATATGCGTTAAATGTTTTTCTTCGAGTAATAGGAGATAGATCGCTTATTGAAAAACTGATACAAAGTTTATGTTTCTTTAATACTTCTAAATTTTACAATTCATGTCATTGATTACGAATATTCTATACCTGTTATTGTTATAAATGATAAATTTAAATGTGATAAGTGGTCGTAAGTAATGTTTTAATAAACATTGTAATGGTACATATCTTCACCTAATAATAATGAAGAAAACATGACAAGATAAATTGTTTAATCATTAACACTAAAATAAAAAGGGATGAATCAGAGATTAAAGGAATGGGTAACTCAAAATAATAACACGATCAGACATATCCAGGTAGTCAGAACATTAACCTCTAATAATAAAGAAGTTACAAACAAACAAACAAACCAAATGTTAAATACAGTAATACATGGCGATTTAACCTGAGTAGCCCAATAGATGGTAAGTGAGAGAGTAGAACCAGCCCCATAAACCAAGAATAACATAAATAATGACAACTGTAAGTGAACTAGAACTAGCCACCACACTACCACAAGAGTGTAGTAATAATAAGAATAATAATGAACAAAGGATTAGCATGGAAGTGTGAAGGTATAATCAGCAACAGCACCAAGGAAGTGACAAGTAAACTATGGCAAAATAAAGTGAGCCCAGAAAGAATACTATACTAATGTTAAACCAATGAAAAAGACTAATTAATGAAAATTGTATATGATAGTAATAAATGTAAAGACAGACAAGTTAAAAATATTAATTGTTAAGGACTTGAGGTATAGAAGGGTACACCAACCCAAACAAATAGAGTAAACTAGGACAAATCACATTAGCACGACACAAACATGTCATGTATAGTCAAACCACACAAAGTGAGAGATTATAAATTGTAAGGAGGATGAACATTTTAAAATAATGTAAGAAAGAGAGTTTTGAATAAGCAATACACTAATCTTTACCCACCAGTAACCCTAAAACAAGATTGAGTGCAAAGTGTTAGTGTTAATACCCCGAAGTGCGAATAAACCCCATTAAAAAGTGATAAACACGGATAAAACCGTAATCCAAGTTTATAAGTGCATAAACTAAGTTATAAGTTATAAATGAGTGAGATCTAATAATGGTCAAACACAGGAAGGACTGTGATAGTTGAAAGGCCAATGTGAGTGGACACCCAAAATGTAACTAAATAAACTAATAGTGTTAAAATTAAGTTAGCTTTAGTGATAACTGATTATCATGGTTTTAGATGTGTGTCAATTAATGTAATAAGTGACTATTCAGATTATTAGGAAAGTAAGAAAGATAGACTATCAATTCACCATATAGAAAATGTCAGCAATATTAAGGGATAAAAACAATGAATAATCATGATAAGAGTTAATAAGACATAGTGAAATGGTATTAGGTACCATTAGTTAATAAAATAGTATCAGATAAGCTTAGTAATAAGGATTTTCTATAATAATCAAAATAATTAATTAAGGTTTATATATTTGTTTTCTTTTAATGATATTATAAAATAATTATTACCCACTTAAGAGTATGAGTGGATAATAAAAGGTAAATAATTATGTTTTAATGAGTAAGATTTATTTTTCAAAAGAATTATGTTTTAATGAATAAAAATTATATCTATGGGAATTGTTAAAACCATAAGAAGCTATGTTATATGATGCAATAAATAAGAATTAAAAACCAACAAAAACCAGTAAACAAGAAATAAAATAAGTACAGTCAGATACAATGACACTAAAAGGCAGTTATGACAGTATACAAATTAACATATGAAACCAATAAAATCACACACAATTACTAGAACAGGCATAAACATTGAGCAAATAAACAGAATCATATATTAAAATAATCAGGACCCATACAAGAGAAGAATAAAATGTAATCTCAGTAATTAAAGAAAAAAATAGTCAATTGCTATCTAAGCCTAGAGAGATTCCCAACAGTCAAATTACAAAAGACTTCAATTTTTAGAATTAAACACTGACATTAGTAAGACTAAGCCACATACACTATGAAATACAATTAGACTATCATGTTAAGGCAGAAATATTATGATAATAATGTAAATTAAGAAAACAGTAAAATTAAATAAAATCTACAAAACTGTCAAAATGTTGATACCTAAGTAAATACTATAGTATTTGATGTCAAATTAATCCTTGAGCCAAAATATGAACAGTGGTAATAATATTTACTACTAAAAAGGGAGTACTGAAGATTAATTACATTTAGAAGATCTGTGACCATTTTAAATAAAAAGTCAAATATCTTAACAATGATCTCAAGCCAATTTCAGCCAATCAAAAATTGTGAGTTACCATGACAACAACCGTGTATTGACTAATTTTCAGTTAGGAACAAGAATAACTGTAGTGACGCTAAACTGGAGAGAAGCCACGCCGTGAAGGGCACAAATTTTTTAACTCTAAAACAGTATAAGTGCCCATAAGTTGATGAAGAAGGACCAGAATAACTGACGAGAGGACATTATTAATCCAGATGACCAAAAAATATATGGAATTCGACCAGAAGAAGACGCCAACCATTCCCGAAGCCCAAGACTGAAGAAGGAAGAACCGACATCAACCCATTACACCACTTGGACGACTGACAATACATCTTTTATCTACTAACGTTGAGTATTGCTGAATTTATTGATTTATAAAAAAGACAAATTCTTTTTTACAAAATTATAACTAAATGATAAAACTCTCACTAGCACTGAAGGTATTTTCAAGGATTGATAAAATAAAAAAGTAACTTTGTAAACACTGAATGACCAAATGATAACCTATGTATACACCAACGACACTGTCACAATTCAACACCACAATATTTAATTTATAGTAAACCTTGTTTGATTTTAATGATCACGTACTTTAAATGATATGTTCTAATTTTGTTATCTTGTTAGATAAACCTCTGTTTCGTACTTAAAAGAACCCTATAGGCAGATTTATTTTGTAAAATAATTACCACACTGTCTTGCAGCTAATATAAACATTGTACTGCCAACCCAGCGATCCGCTGATTGAGCGAATATTGCCGAGGCTAAAATCATTGTATAAATTATTAATTTTATGAAGCGTTAACAAACACTAACCAGTCAAAAGCCTAATAAAAGAGTGTGTACCGATAACAACTGTCCATTATTTACTTGTAAAGAATATTGTGTATGTTTTGTTTACTAGCAGTAACCAACATTATTTCAAGTTGGCAACACGTTTTCCCCCACTCAACCGAGAACCAGTAACAAGCCAGACGGCGAACGATTCGAATTTACAATAGTGCAATATCAAAACTATACAGATAAAAACGTTTAATTGTTTTCACGAAAAACAATTTGGCGCCTATCCGGAATTACGAAAGTGTGAGAAGGGACAGGTAAGGCACACAGGCTACCAGACGCTTCCGAACGACACCATTTACGTTCGCAAAACACCATAATACAACTTCCTATTTACAAATAAAACTTTATTAAAGAACGACACACCGTTAGAAACAGGAGTATTACAACATGTATTTTATCTATAATGGTAACCTAATATTATTATGCATTATTAACTCAATAAGGAACTATATGAACTTTGTTGCATCAAGGAGCACCTGCTCTATATCCTTTTCAGAGCATCGTATTTTCCAGCCGCTATCAACTGCACATTGTCCTAGTAATTCATTTTTGTCTTTGTTTTCCCCAACAGTTTTTCCTAAAAACGTTTAGAATTTATCAGTCTTATCCGAACTACCCAACTTGTTTTTACTATTCTAACACAAATAACGTAGGGTTTTACACATCCTAAAATTCACGCACTGCTCTTAAAAATATGTTGAGAAAAACTACTGTGAGTAGCATTAATAAGGAAGAACACAGGGATTCGTACAATGTTCTTATCAATGGAAAACAAACGTGGTGACTGGACAGCCAAAGAAATGCATACTGCTCCAGACATATTTTTAAGTAAATTTAACATTAGATTACTTCTTTTTGTTTGCAGGAAAACATCCAAAAATTATAACAGTCTGTTAGATACATCGCAAAGTAATATTTGTATTTAGCTTACTACAATAAAAAGTCTATAACTTCTATAATGTTTTACAGAAAATTGTAGACAAAGACCCTATTTTTGTGTTGGCAGATGAAAGTGTACTGTATATCAAGACGAACAAACTTTTATAGGTTTATTACCATATTTGACATCATTCAAATCAATGGTTTTGTTTTTTCACTATCCGACCTGTCTTTGTCATCCTTCATCTTCTTTGCATGGAGAAACTTTACCTTACCTGTTTACACGACAAAAAAATTACTCTCTATAAAATGCTGGTAGCTCGTGGGAGCACTGGATACTCGACTGGGTACTGTTTCTATCTCCTGAAAAGATAAAGAAGATAAAATTAAATAAAAAAATAGTACGAAGCAAAGTGGGAAAGAAAAAAATAATTTAAAATAAATTAAAGGAAGTAGAATATTTCTAATTGGTTTTCTTTATATTAGCACTTTAAATTATCTTGCTTTACTTTATGCAGTCACTTAAAGTGTAAAGAACCTGAAAAATTTAAATAAAATTTAGAAGCAATCATCTGATTTAAATGCTTTACCTGAAACGTTAATCAAAATTCTGTTATAACTATAAGTTTATGGAACTGTAAATTAAGTCCAGATTTTAGCGTGATGCTCACTGTGAGAAGCCAGGCGCGTAAGTTAAACTTTATGCGTGAAGTAATCTTAGATTAAGTTTGACTAAGTTAAAGTATTTAGTAAGCGAGATTATGCAGAAAATTATATTCAAGTAGGCGGTGACTCCAGATGCTATACAATCTTGTTGCAGACAGGATAACTTAAAAACACAAAATATTATAATAATTTTAACTCAGCCTAAAAAATTACGATTTTATATGGTGTAAGAATTATATTGTTACCATACTTATTTTCGTGTTAACTGTTTTTATGTAGACGTTTTCTTCTGTTCCTTCCTAGCCCCAATTGAATTGGTTTAGCAAGGTCGAAACTAAGGTTAAGTATTATTAAACATAATAACAATAATATATTGTACGTTTAAACTGTTACATATAACAACCTGTGCTTCAGTCCCTGACTGACGGCAGATAACTGCATTACATCGTACGTAATTGCCAATTTTCGTTATCGAGTGTATCTTTTGTTAGAAATAAGTAAGGTAAAACTTCGTTTTATTTTAAATAATAAATATTATGTTCAAAAGTGCTTTTTTAATTTTTAATGCTACCCGGGTTATGTTTAAATGTGTTTAATATTGTATTCACGTTTTATGTGATAACTGAGTAAACCGTATACAATTTTAGCGAGCACTACTCCCATGATTCTACTGTTATTACCCTTGTAAAATTCCTTGTTGTTTTGATGTTTGCATTTATTTGTTTTTGCCTGATATTTCAATTTAACTGTTATCAAGACTTGTGATTCTGTAAAGCATTTTCTTACAACTTGTTACCATTTGTTGCTTCCGATGGTACTCTTTTCTTGTCTAATAAACATTTTGGGCATACTTTCTCTTCTGTCTAGTTATGTTTGTCAATCTAACTATACACTCTTTGCATCTACTGTCCTTACTGGATTTGCATTATATTTAGACTGAGAAACACTCACAGAAGGCTCGTCCAAACTCTTTTAAAAGAAAACACGGAACTGTATTATTTTTGTAGTTCTATTGTAAAGATTATTTCTATACCGTCATGTTTTTGTTGGTTTGTTGCACTGTTCTTCTGATTTGCAGTAGCTATTATTTTTAGATGCCTTTTCAAATACTTGCATATGACATTTATCGATACACTTATATTTTACCGAATTTTGTCATTGTCTCTATTATGAACATAATGATTCCAGTTTATTTTTTCTTTTGTGTTTATTAATATTTCTGTTCGGAGTAACGATGCAAAACAAAGTTGACGCATTTAAGGTGATATGTAACAACCAATGACTTAACCAGGATTTTCCTATAGAGCCTTATTGATCAAGATCTCTCCAAAAGGGTTTGTAGACAAGGATTTTTCCATTGTGGTAGCTGATGAACTGGAGAGAGGTGTTGCCGTTAGTCTAAACTAACTAAAGCGAAATAAATATTTTAAACAATATTTTCTGCAAACACTTTTTTTAAGAAATAAAACTTTGTCAAATAGCTTGCTACTTTTCCTCTTATATTGTTTATATGGGATTTCTATGCAATTTAACTAACTACTGTAAAACCTAAATATTATAAATATATCAGTACTGACTCGGATCACTGCTTTTTTAATTGGTAAAAAATGTTACTATCTGAATGGAAAAGCAGAGAAAGGAATGATTTGCCGAAAAATCATATATGGAATTAAATTTTGATCATCTGATTATTGATCAGTTGATGTAAATCGACTTCCAAAATGCTAGGACGTACCTATCTGAACTAGAGACAACAGAGAATCAATGAAGAAATTATCAATCGAATACCATGAATCTAGAAAATATCTACGTAATAACTACTTGGTTGTCAGTAAAAATAAATAATTGTGACTGTCACAAAGATAATCGGAGATAATACTACATAAAACTTGGTTGGTGATGTTTTGTCATGTACCAATAAATGTGGTACTGAAATGCAAGAATGCTTGCCAATACTGCCACAATTGACACAATATTTAAAGAAAACTAATTTCAGGTACACTGATTGAATGGTTGCTCAGCACTTGGTAGAGCACTTTAATAATATTTAAATGTAGTAAATAAACACTTGCTTAATTCTACATAGTTTTCAGTTCAACTGTGGTTCAGGTCTAACCTCTAAGCTACCGTGTATCTGGTGAAATAGTTGTCAGGAAAATAAAATGTATATGTAGAACTAAAACAAATGATAATTTTTGTATTTGTTGGAATAATAAGAGTGGTTGTAAAACAAGAAGAGATAATAATGTAGACCTTTTAGCACCTTTTAACTATATGTTTGTTAGGGACAATAAAAAATAAGAAGAGGTAAGATGGTTCGGACATGTTAAGAGAATATCCAACCAAAAGCCTGAAAGAGAATATTTGAAGCTGAACGAGAGTGAAAGATACCATGTCGTAGGTAGAAAATGGTTAGAAAAGTTCTTTGAGAAAGCGAAGAGTAAGACAGAGGCGAAAGCATAGTAAGTAAGAGAGAAAAGTAAATCATGTTTTGTTTAGCATCAACATGGAATTGTAGAAAAGGATGCGAACAAGTTATTGTAACAGATCAGTTACAAGGAATTTGTCATGTTCAATCAAATGTATTGATTGTTTACGTAGGAAACCATTTAACTGCACTCCGTTAGTTTAGTGACTCCCGAGAAGCATCCTCGAGCGATTCAACTCGTTATCAGATAGAAATAAAAGATACGATCTTTTTCACTCGTAAAATGTCGTGGTCAAAAATAGTAAAAAGCAACACTTTTTGCGGTTGACAGTAGATTAATATAAACTGCCTAACCATTTTTCACAAAAAAGGCAATCAATACATAATTAACACAATCTTTTGCTTGTTCTTCTTATTAAGTTTATTATAATTTTATGATTTGATTTTTTTTGATATCTACATTTGTTGTACACATTTATTATTATTACGCTTATTTTATTATCATGTATTTAATTTTATGTTTTTATATTTTATTCTTGTATATATTTATTGTACGTTATATATATATATATATATATATATATATATATATATATATATATATATATATATATATAGTAGCACAACGAAGTTTTTACCTTATTCTACAACTTAAATAAGTAATAATAACTTAAATAAAAGTTAAAGTTGAGTAATATCAACTTAAATAAAAGTAACAGAAAAAAGTATTTACAATCATAAATAAAAGGATTTAACAGAACTAGAAAGATCGATTCAAAGAAATTATATATAGTCAATTTATAGCCAAAATATGTTAAAAAACAAATAGTATGTGTATCATCTCAGTAAAATAATTAGTAGACCCAGTAAGATATGGAGTAGTAAGGAGTAACAGCCCAGAACAAATAAAATAAAATGACAATCCTCAAGATATGGAGTAGTAAGGAGTAACAACCCATAACCAATGAATTGAAATGAAATAATATCAAGATACAAAAACCTATTTAAAAGACAGAAACCTCTACAGCAGCAAACCACATCAATGAAAGAACTTAAACCATATTAACTATACAAATTTAGAACCAAAAATAATAAAATAAGAGAATCCAATACAAATAATCAGAATAATGTAAACTTAATTAGAAATAAAATAAGTGTGTAATCAAGGGAAACACCCCAAACCAGTTTTAAAAAAGGACAACAAAAGACAATCATAAATATAAAGTTTTAATGTGTTTATTTATATAATTATTATGTGTTATTATTTTTTCTGTATACCATACAAAATATGTTGATAGTAGGAAATACTAGATGTTTATATGTAAGAGTTTATTGTATTTGAATCATGTTAATTAATGTTGTATTTTTGTGAAGTCAGGAAAGGCAAAATAATCATTCAAACGACCCATAAATAGTGAATCAAAAAATATAAAACTAATAAGGTGAATTATTAATAACATTGCTAGGAAAATTGAAAATTGATGACCAAGACAAATTCAACTTTGACCATATAAATCAAATCAGAGAATATAAATTTATAGAACCTATATTAACTTAATATAAATTATCATTTTCAGAATACAAATACTTTATCCTAATGATAACAACGACCTATAATAGTGATTAAAAGAATCAGCATGTAAAATTGATTTAAATGGTGATTGTACAAGAAAATGCCAAAAGCAGTAAGCAAGCACTAGTAAAATGCAAATAAATTGTTAAATGTTTAAAATAATAGCCAGACATAAAAGGTAAATTACAAGGGTTTAATTAGTAATCGAGTGTGAGTAAAATTGTAACATAAAACATATTGTAAACCATTTAATAGGTATTTATGTGAATAAAAATAAGGCCTATAGATAAATTTCAAAGAATGTAATTCTGAAGCTTAATTCAAACCAAAACAGGTCAAATTTAGTATTAACTTGTATAAAATAAAAGCAGGAATATTGTTCTATAATTAGAATTACATAAAAATACTAAACAAATAATTGCTAGCCAATTAAATATAAAATATGACATTTTTTTTCTATAAGATTGAATTATTTGATAGGAACAGCTGATCAATGAACAATGAGAAATGAGACCAAAATCTTATAGAATTTTGTATATGAAGGAACAAATATAATTAGTTGATTGTTAAAAGCCAAACAGAACGACGTGTCGGAATACATTTTCAGGGAACTATGAACGGAATTTTTTAAATAACGCAAACCAAGAGATATGATGAGTTTATAAAAAGATAAAGAATAAATTAAATCAACGAATACTATAATAACGATCATTGAAACCATAAACTAAATTAAACACTAGTCAATCAAGCTGTCACTATGTATAGACACGACTGAAGAACGAAATTAAACTCAGATAACCAGAAAACGAGTGAAGGGAACCATTTTACACAACACAACTATTACCGAACAAAATCCAGTGGATGAATACAACTACACACTACAACTTGTGGATATTCCAATAGCGGCATCACTGAAGAGGAATTAAACAACTGGTACAATTATTTGAAGTGAAATCTCGGAGCTGAATTTATATCGCAGAACAACACATGGGGGACGCCATCTTGTCATTTTGAGTTAAACCAATACCAACTCTACTAAGGCCTTACAACCGGTCAGAGGATCAAGTGTCACGTGACCACCATGAGGCGAAGCAATCCGAGCTCGAGTCAAGTTGCCATGTGATGTTTGAATAGTTGGTGATAACTTACGTTTAGTTAATTCCATTTCTGTTGCTGGTTTCGTGATTTCGGCCTGATAAATACAGCAGTATAGAATGGTGTTAAAGTGTTGTGTACCAATGTGTAAAGGAAATTATGACCTTGATAATAATGCTCATGTGTTTAAGTTTCCTCGAAGTGAGGTTATGAAGAAAAAATGGTGCATGCAATCCCAGGAAAGGACTACACAATTACTAATTATTCAGTGGTGAGTGTTATTATAATACTATATATATATATATATATATATATGTGTGTGTGCCTCTTCTCCTTTTTTGTTTCAAGTGTATAATAAGAAAAGTGCAGTGCAAGGGGTTGCCTTGCCTCTGAAGTGCCAGTTTCACTTCTTTCTAGGTAGGTTGCTCAGATAAGTACAGTTTAGGTTGATATATATTCATCTTTTCTTGTTTCATAAATATTTACTGGCTTTTTAAGAAGGGGACCGCATACTGTACTTTGCTAGAGAGAGCAATTATTACATTATTTAGTTAGTGTGTGTAGATACATCATTACAATGACAGACTCATTCTTTTTTTCATTTATTAGGTGTGTCATAAACACTTCAAAGCCGATGATATTCTATGGGAACCAAGTGCAGTTTGTCCAAAGACAGGCAGAATTTTAACTTCCCCCCTCTCAAAGCCAATACTTGCAGAATATGCAATCCCCTGTGTCTTTCCAAATTGTGCTTCGTATTTGTCTTCAAATCCTGGTCTATCAAGAGTAGAGCCAGATAGGAAGAGGAGTAGGTTAGAATCAGAAGCTGTAAGGAAAGCAACAGAAGAAAGTATCAGAAGTCATACCTCATACATAGATAGAATTTCAGTGACCAACCTTTCAGAGTTAAAAAATAAAATTAATGTGCTGACTATACCTGATGGGTGGTGTAGTGTTATACAGGAAACACAAATAATTTTTATGTATATCGATGTGTGTACAACCACACTGTATGATATATGTGGTGAAAGAAGAAAATATGTCCACAATGGTCTATTCGCAAGGGGTTTTATTACAGTTAAATTCAATGATGTTAACTCAGGCAAAATTACAAGTACAAATGAAGTTGATTCCATACTTACACAAGTTCATATGTTCATAAAAGGGGATGATTGTGGCAATAATGTGAAAGGTACAGCAAATGAGATAGTTCTAGGTTTAATTGAAGAATTTACATTTGAAGAACATAATCCTACATTTCAATTCATAAAGTCTCAGTTACAGCTTTGTTTACTTCCCAAACATAGAAGAGAATATAACCGTAACTTTATTGTCCTTTGTTCAATTTTCCATCTTATTTCTCCTCACGCATACAAATTCATTAGAAACCATAGCCATTTAATATTACCACATGTAAACACCTTGAACACAGTTTGTTCCAATTTAAAAGGCAGCCCAATTCTTGAACAAAATCCTACATATTTCCTTGAGTACATAAAGCATAAAGCACAAACTTTTGAAAAACATGAGAAGTATGTAATATTAATGGTTGATGAAATCCATATAAAACCATACATGGACTACAAAGGGGGCAATGTTGTTGGATCAAGCGCAGATAACTCCACACTCGCCTCATCTGCTCAAATGTTTATGATCCAAACTATTTTATCATCCAGAAAAGAAGTTGTTCATATTCTCCCTGTATCAAAAATAACAGCTGACAGTTTGCATAGTATCATTTCAAAAGTTATTGTTGGTTTGGACTCTATAGGTTTATTTGTTTTGGCAGTGGTTACTGATAATAATGCTGTCAATAGTAAGGCAATGTCAAAATTTTCAAGTCCGCCCGAACTTAAGATCCAGTATTGTAATCCCGCATCTCCTGATAAGCCCCTTTTCTATTTCATTGACTCTGTGCATTTATTTAAATGTGTCAGGAACAATTGGCTCAACCAGAAAACAAATGACAGGGAATTCGTTTTTCCTGACTTTGATGATTTTTCTAAACAGAATGTTGCTTCTTTCAAGACATTTAGGGACTTGTTTGAGATTGAAGGGGTAAACTTTTGAAATATGGGTATGGGTTAACAGTTAAATAATTAAACTTTAAAGTTTTACCTTAATCCGTCTATGTGATCGCTTAACTTTTCTTCTTTTCTTCTAACGCGTTTCGGATTGTTAATCCATCATCAGAGGTTAAAATAATTCGTCGGTTAAGACTTCGTTAAACATTAAAAGTTGCGTAAAAGACATTTAAAATTACACTAAAAGAACATTTAAAAAATATAGTCCACAAACACAGCGACGTAGCGGATGTGAGTGCGCACTCAATACCGGTCAGCGACGTACTGCACAGTTTATTGGAGTTTTCATGTTATCTATTGATGTGTTGGGGCATGTATTCTATGGCTATGTTATCTATAATCTTGTCGTATAGTGTATGCGATTTAAATGCCAATTGTTCGTTTAATATATTATTGGGATTATTTCTGAAGGCTCGGTAAATTTCGAACTCTTCTACCGCATCCATATATCGTCCCTTTCTGCAAATGTGTAAGGGTTTGCAATTTGTCTCAAAATTTGTATAATTATGATTCAATGTGACGAGATGTTTAGCGTAGTTTGATTTATTTATATTTAAAATGCTCGTGGGTAAGTGTTCTTTATATCTTTCGAAAAAGGTCCTGCCAGTCTGACCAATGTAATGCATGTTGCAGTCATCACATATCATTTTGTATACACCCGTTCTTTTTTCAATTGATGTACGTGTGGCATTATTTAGCATTTTACGGATATTGTTGGTTGTTCTAAATGCGATGTGGATGTTATGTTTTTTAAAGGTGTTTCTGATGAGCATTGAAAAGTTGTTAGTATAATCAATCGCCATATATATTGCGTTCGTCGTGACACGGTGAGGGTTGTTAGTTCTGCGTTTGTGTCTAAGCATCAAGTGTTCCACTAATGAACTGCGGTAACCGTTCGCAATTGCAATATGTTTAATTATATCAACTTCTTCTTTGTGGTTTGCGGGATCTAAAGGTACGCTGTATAGTCTGTGTATCATACTATTGAATGCGGCCATTTTTTGTGAGTGCGGGTGGAAAGAATCAGCATGTATAACACCATCAGTTGTGGTGGGTTTTCTGTATATTCTGTATTGAAATTTATTATTATGTTTCATAAAAGTTAAGTCCAGAAAATTTATGGCATTGTCTGATTCTATTTCAAGTGTGAATTGTATGTTTTTGGTAATGTTATTCATGTAATGTAACAACATGTTTGCCTGTCTCGTTGTCCCGTCAAATATTACAAACGTGTCATCCACGTATCTTTTATAAAATGAGATGTTACGTTGCCATTTATTGTGTGGGGATAGCAAATATGTATTTTCAAAGTTATTCAGGAAAATGTCAGCCAGCAAACCGGACAAGGGTGAACCCATTGCAAGACCCTCCTCTTGAATAAAAATTGTATCATTGAATGTGAAATAATTCTGTTGTAATACTACGTTTATTAACAGCAACAATTATGTTATTTTTTGTAGATTTAACTTTCCTGTTCGTATTAAATTATTTCTTAGAATGTCTAAGGTTGTCTTTACTGGGACACTTGTATATAGGTTGACTATGTCAAAGGAGATTAACTTATGCTGACTATAAATGCTGAAGTCTTTAGTTAATTTTATTAGTTCAATGCTATTTTTTATAGCATGATTATTGTCTATAGTTATGTTACTTTTTATTAATTGGACCAATTTCTTAGATACTTTATAACCTGGGGCTGTTGTGTAATTAACAAGAGGTCTTATCGGTATATTTGGTTTATGGATCTTAGGTAAACCGTTGAACATTGGTGCGTGTGCGATTATGGGTTTTAACTGGCGGCGTGTAGTTTCGTCAAAAAGGTGTGTGCATTTATTAATCGTTTGGTTGATGTATTTTATATACTTCGTTGTGGGATCCGAGTCTATGGCTCTTATGTTGTTGTTATGAATAAATTCGTATACGTTTTGTTGGTACATGTCTATTGGTAGAATAACCATAGTGTTGCCCTTGTCAGATTTAGTGGCTATGGCCTTATGTTCGTTTAGTTTATGTTTATTTTGTATAACAGTTTTCTTTTCACTTATATATTTCTTTTTTAAATTGTTAGAAAATGGTTTACAGTTGTTATTATGTGTCCGTATATGTCTGTCTATTTTACTATTGATTGTAACTCTTAACTCGTTTTATGTCTCTGAATCTGTTATACTTTTTATGGCTGCTTCAGTTGTAATTAATTCTTTAGTTGCGTGGTTCTTATTTAAATCCGGTAAATTGTATTTGAAACCTTTATTAAGTAAATTCATCTCCTGTACGTCGAATTTAATATCAGTTAAATTAGAGACTCGAGTATAAAATCTATGTTTACATCCAGCGAAATTATCGTGGTGTTGTCTTGTATTTAACGTATTCAATTTCTTATCATGTTTGTGTACGATCGGTAAGATGAACTTAACTTGCTGATTAACGTATTGTAATATGTTGGGCAAGAGTATTGGGTGTATCTCTTTTAATAATGTTAAATGTGCTTTATATAACATTGAGTTTAATCTATTCTTTTTAATATATAATTGTTTGATTTCTTCTTTTATCCATGTTATCTCTGCTATATGTTTAACTTTTGTGGCAGCTTTCGTTACTTTGATAATTTACTTTTAATGTTTATGAATTTGTATACCATTTTCGCTTGACAAGCTTCCAATTTTAAAGTCATTGTATTGGTATCCGCGTCAAAATTATTATAATTAAACTTTAAAGTTTTACCTTAATCCGTCTATGTGATCGCTTAAACGAAAGCTGCCACAAAAGTTAAACATATAGCAGAGATAACATGGATAAAAGAAGAAATCAAACAATTATATATTAAAAAGAATAGATTAAACTCAATGTTATATAAAGCACATTTAACATTATTAAAAGAGATACACCCAATACTCTTGCCCAACATATTACAATACGTTAATCAGCAAGTTACGAAGTTCATCTTACCGATCGTACACAAACATGATAAGAAATTGAATACGTTAAATACAAGACAACACCACGATAATTTCGCTGGATGTAAACATAGATTTTATACTCGAGTCTCTAATTTAACTGATATTAAATTCGACGTACAGGAGATGAATTTACTTAATAAAGGTTTCAAATACAATTTACCGGATTTAAATAGGAACCACGCAACTAAAGAATTAATTACAACTGAAGCAGCCATAAAAAGTATAACAGATTCACAGACACAAAACGAGTTAAGAGTTACAATCAATAGTAAAATAGACAGACATATACGGACACATAATAACAACTGTAAACCATTTTCTAACAATTTAAAAAGAAATATATATAAGTGAAAAGAAAACTGTTATACAAATTAAACATAAACTAAACGAACATAAGGCCATAGCCACTAAATCTGACAAGGGCAACACTATGGTTATTCTACCAATAGACATGTACCAACAAAACGTATACGAATTTATTCATAACAACAACATAAGAGCCATAGACTCGGATCCCACAACGAAGTATATAAAATACATCAACCAAACGATTAATAAATGCACACACCTTTTTGACGAAACTACACGCCGCCAGTTAAAACCCATAATCGCACACGCACCAATGTTCAACGGTTTACCTAAGATCCATAAACCAAATATACCGATAAGACCTCTTGTTAATTACACAACAGCCCCAGGTTATAAAGTATCTAAGAAATTGGTCCAATTAATAAAAAGTAACATAACTATAGACAATAATCATGCTATAAAAAATAGCATTGAACTAATAAAATTAACTAAAGACTTCAGCATTTATAGTCAGCATAAGTTAATCTCCTTTGACATAGTCAACCTATATACAAGTGTCCCAGTAAAGACAACCTTAGACATTCTAAGAAATAATTTAATACGAACAGGAAAGTTAAATCTACAAAAAATAACATAATTGTTGCTGTTAATAAACGTAGTATTACAACAGAATTATTTCACATTCAATGATACAATTTTTATTCAAGAGGAGGGTCTTGCAATGGGTTCACCCTTGTCCGGTTTGCTGGCTGACATTTTCCTGAATAACTTTGAAAATACATATTTGCTATCCCCACACAATAAATGGCAACGTAACATCTCATTTTATAAAAGATACGTGGATGACACGTTTGTAATATTTGACGGGACAACGAGACAGGCAAACATGTTGTTACATTACATGAATAACATTACCAAAAACATACAATTCACACTTGAAATAGAATCAGACAATGCCATAAATTTTCTGGACTTAACTTTTATGAAACATAATAATAAATTTCAATACAGAATATACAGAAAACCCACCACAACTGATGGTGTTATACATGCTGATTCTTTCCACCCGCACTCACAAAAAATGGCCGCATTCAATAGTATGATACACAGACTATACAGCGTACCTTTAGATCCCGCAAACCACAAAGAAGAAGTTGATATAATTAAACATATTGCAATTGCGAACGGTTACCGCAGTTCATTAGTGGAACACTTGATGCTTAGACACAAACGCAGAACTAACAACCCTCACCGTGTCACGACGAACGCAATATATATGGCGATTGATTATACTAACAACTTTTCAATGCTCATCAGAAACACCTTTAAAAAACATAACATCCACATCGCATTTAGAACAACCAACAATATCCGTAAAATGCTAAATAATGCCACACGTACATCAATTGAAAAAAGAACGGGTGTATACAAAATGATATGTGATGACTGCAACATGCATTACATTGGTCAGACTGGCAGGACCTTTTTCGAAAGATATAAAGAACACTTACCCACGAGCATTTTAAATATAAATAAATCAAACTACGCTAAACATCTCGTCACATTGAATCATAATTATACAAATTTTGAGACAAATTGCAAACCCTTACACATTTGCAGAAAGGGACGATATATGGATGCGGTAGAAGAGTTCGAAATTTACCGAGCCTTCAGAAATAATCCCAATAATATATTAAACGAACAATTGGCATTTAAATCGCATACACTATACGACAAGATTATAGATAACATAGCCATAGAATACATGCCCCAACACATCAATAGATAACATGAAAACTCCAATAAACTGTGCAGTACGTCGCTGACCGGTATTGAGTGCGCACTCACATCCGCTACGTCGCTGTGTTTGTGGACTATATTTTTTAAATGTTCTTTTAGTGTAATTTTAAATGTCTTTTACGCAACTTTTAATGTTTAACGAAGTCTTAACCGACGAATTATTTTAACCTCTGATGATGGATTAACAATCCGAAACGCGTTAGAAGAAAAGAAGAAAAGTTAAGCGATCACATAGACGGATTAAGGTAAAACTTTAAAGTTTAATTATAATAATTGTGACGCGGATACCAATACAATGACTTTATAACAGTTAAAGCTCTTTGGTCTACAAGTTTTGAAAGGCAAAATGTAAAATTTGTATGTCAGCTGTTCAATGACAATATAGCAAACAGTGTACTAGTTCTAGGAGAGAAATACAATCTAGTGTCTTATGTAAGTACTGCTCAATTTCTGAAAATAATAACTACTTAGTGGCATATTGTAAATGTAAAGACACCCTTTAAAGATGTAAGGTACAACAATAAATTCCAGGAACCACTCACTGATAAAAGTGATGATGAGAGGAAGGCCTTTCTAATTAAATTTGTAGATTGGTTGGAACATTGGTATGGTTTAGGTCTGAACTATGGAAAACTGTCCAAGCAGACACACACAGCTCTTCTACACACAACTCGTTGTCTCCTAAAGTTGGTAGAGGTTTGTTCACAAGAACTGAAATGGTTGTATTTACTGCATGGTAAGTTTCAAACTGATCCATTAGAAGCCAGGTGTGGACAATACAGACAGCTAGCAGGTGGTCAATATCACATTTCTCAAAGGAATGGCAAAAGTCAAATCTTTGAAATTGAAAAGAAAATTAGAATTTTGTCTACAATTGAATTGCCTATTTCTGATGTTACGAAAATTGTAGTTAATGATTTTGTTGATGACGAAATAATAATGGATCATGATTACTGCACCACTGCTTCTGCACAGACATTCACAGGGGAACTCAATGTAACACAATCAGACTGAGATAGCACCTGTTCTGATGTGAGTATTTTAACCTACATTGGAGTTTTTTGTTGTCATTCCCTTATGAAGAAATTAAATTGTGAGTGTTGTGCAGAATTTCTGTTACTTAACGATATTAATTTAAGGTGTGATCATCATAATTTGATTGACAGTCTTGATAGGGGTGGTTTGAAATATCCAACAGAAGTAGCTGTCAATTTAGTAACATATACTTTGTAACGTGACAGATAAAGGCATAATATTGAATGGCATTTGATCATTAGAATAATAAAATTATAACATTTAAATCTGGAAGAAAGCATTAAGTTTAATATAAAAAATTAATTCATAGCAACTGTGGAAAGCAATCATTATTATTTAAAAAATACAAGTTCAAATAAAATGAGTTACTAGTGATGAGTCATCCAAAACCAGTCTAATAACCCAAGGTTTTTAAAAAAACATATAACCCAGGAAGGTAAGGAGGATATAAAGAAACAATAAAGTATGACTAAACCCACAACGAGGATAAACAAAATTAAAAAGAAACCCTGAATAAGGCAAGATCCACCAATAAAGGTGATGTATTTCTAAAATTCCGAAGAAGATGAAGAAATCCCAAGAAACCCGATGGCATCAAGAAGAAGATGGAGAAGATACCAGTCCAAGAAGACAGAAGAAAGAAGAAGAAGGCAGCATCCTGAGGAAGATGTTATGCTCTTATAAAAGACACCCATATCCCCATATCCCCAAAATAAATAGTAAAATACCAATAAAAGTATAACGAAATCGTAATGGACAGTAACAACATGTACATAAAATTAAGAGAGAAAAGTGTGTAAAGTAAGAGTTGCCAGTGAACCAAGATGAAACAATAATATAGTACCCAAGGAACAAATCTCCATTGTAAAACACTAACCAATTTATTATGTTAATAAGACTACACTACCATGTAGAAATAACGAAATAAAAGTGTAAAGTGAACCAGTGCTAGTTTTGGGTATTATAGAAAATAAACCTTGTGTTTCATTCTTGGCAATCACAAACATTGAATACAATGAAATATGCAACTTTCAGTGACTTAAAATGTGTACTATGTGAATATGTTACTTTGAATAGTAACAAGATATAAATCTGTTTAAGGTGACATTTTGTTTTATATAGAATGAGAAAAAACAGATTTAATTATACTATGACAGGGTACAATTCCCCAAACACAATATTTAAAAGACAGTGTAAAAACTGTATAATCCAACTTAGTATAGTGGTTGTCTTGATTATTCATCTCTTCTTTCACAGCACTAACACTTAATATAACTAACAATATACACTCTGCATTTGCCACACACATACCACAGAAAACCACAGTTACACCAACATAGACACTAATCTTGAAATTTTACATTACATACCCAAAGGTCAAAAACTCAACACAACTGAACAATACGAAATATATAAACACCACACAACACAACCAAACAACATACTCAACGATCAATTACAATATAAATCACATACACTTTTTGACACAATTATACAGAAAACAAACAGCAAGTTGAATCCCCGCGCCAATCCCCTTCCTCCACACACCACCCCCACTTCACCTTCCACACAACCGTTACAAAATGCTGGCAGTCTGTTACCAAAGCTGAAGAAGGCGGATACTAAGCCGAAACGCGTCCAATAAAATAGTAAGTTTTTCACATGAAAAAAGTTCATTTTTAGTTAAGTGTTAGTATAGTAGTTAGCAAATAAGAATATAGATATAAGGTTTTTGTAAATATAGGATAAGGATTTTTAAAATGTATTAGATATAAAGACATTTATTTAAATTTTCAACAACTAACATCATACCTGTAAATACATTTATTACTGGTGTTAATAGTAATAAGTAATTAAGATGTTAGTTGGTAAAAAACCTTTTTTGTGAATAATAATCCTATATTAGTGATAAGTATTTGATTGTAAAAAATGTCTGAATGTTGAAGACAACCATTTATTTGAAAATATTCCTTATTTGATTAACTGTTCATTGTATTGTAACCAATACTAATTATTGTTGTGTTATTTAAAAAAATGTTTAGTTTATAATACCATATTTAAAAGTCAGAGAGGGTATCACACATCATTTATTGTTTGTAAAAATATTTTGTAAGAAAAAACTTGTTAGAAAATCTAGGCCAAAGAATGAAAACCAAACTTCATCAAAACAGAGAAATTACTCATTTAAATGCAATTAAACAAAAGGGATTTAGATAAAATAAACCTGAGATGAGGCCATATAATTACACATACCACTTAGAAAGATTTTATAAAATTATATTCAGAATTATAAATAAAAATGAAAATGACAAAACTCAGAAATTTGGAGAGGGGAGTCATATATTCCAAAATAATATTTTAGAATTTAACCAATTCAATTAATTACAAGAAAATAAGGGAATATATACCTTTTAATACAATATGAGATTATTAATAATAAATATAAGTGAAAAATGGCTGAATTTGCATAATGACAGGAAGTTCATTTTTAATTTATCACTAAATACAAAATGAAAGTAAAATTACTAATTTTGGACAGAAAACATTATAAAACGGCATTATTCAATCTTAAAATACGCCGAATGAACTGAAGGATTAATTTAAATAACATCTAGCAAATAAAATTGATAAATAACCAAAGAGTAGACATTTATATAATGTATTTGGAAATATGCACAGGATGCAAAATTATATTTGAACAATGTAAAGGATAATATTATATTGGCTAAGAGTTCAGTCGAAACTGGAGGAAATAAGATAGTTGATTATTGGTAATTGTACGGTGAACTTGACGAGCGGATTATAACCGAGCTAACCTAACTAAAAACGGTAATGGCGAGTCAGTGAACGAGACGTTTTTGTAAAATCGCGAGTGGCGAATAAAACAATTTCGGAACGTCGACATAGTGACAGAGACTATTATCAAAGATTAAATAACACTGGACAGCACATAACTACACCGAAAAACACTATTAAATACAAGAAAACAGTATACCACATAACCATACATTAGTGCCTGAATCATAAAAGTGAACGAACTTATACATACACAGATATACAAAATACAACACAGAAACTTCACTCAAGACACTACACAACATCAGAAGGAAGATTTGCAGACACCAGGACGTAAATACTACCAGAAAATATCTTATTTGTATCGTCGCAGATACGAAGGACATTTTGACCGACTTGACGGCAGCCATTTGCATTTGTCGTTAACAACGCTTTCTTGTTCCCGTCAGCTGTGTTGGTGACAACAAATTATTTTATTTCAATTTATTATTCAATGTGTGTATCTAGTATTAGTAATTAACTTGTTGTAACGTTATACTTTTTAAATATTGGCCCGATTTCTCTGACTTTGATAATAATTAGCTGTTTAAAGAACCTGTTGAATTTTATATATCAAAAATTGTAACTGTTTCGATACCCTGAGAGTCGATATTATAATCGAAAAGAGTCTATATTTCAATTATTTAATAAAACATTAATACTTTTCACCACAAAATAGTTCTTTCTTTCATTAATATTACAAATTACCATTAATATAATTTTAAATAATAAACTACCAGGATTTTACCACATACAAAGGAAGATAACCTACAAAACGAAAAAGTAAACAAGTATCGATTGTCCTGGAGACAATCTTATGAGTGGTTGTAGTTTATTAGAAAATACAAGGACTTGAATAAAATTTCTTAGAGGATTGATACACGTTTTTAAACTTCGCAAAACAACATTAATTAATTGATTTTAATTAATTAATTAATAAAAAGAAAATTTTTTTAATTATAAATTTTTTTTAAACACAATTTTTTTTAATTTTCTTCAACAAGCAACAATTTTTGTTTTAAAACATTTTGGTGAAACTACACATATATCTCTTCAACAGCATAATGCTATTTGACAGTTTTTGCTACATTTGGGACTCGACCAACTGGGAAACTTAAGGAAGTGTTTCACACCAGTAAGACTTCGAGAGCCAAACCAATTTTTTTTTCGAGAGCCAAATCAAGACGATCCAGGCGATGACCGAGTTGTTAGAGGGATATGAAAACGAGGAATATTATCGGCAGAGTAGGAGGAGAAATGAAAGATCAGAGGCAAGGCCAAATCCATACCCCAATAACGGCAATAACCATCCCAGTAACCGAAACCAGCCCGGTAATTACGACGGCCCTAATAACCCGCCGCGTAATAACAATTTTAACAACAATAATAACGGTAGTAGGAATAACAACTCATATCCTAATAATAGGAATAATTATTATCAGCCTAATAGTATCCCATACAGTCAGAGAAATCCATACCCCAGCAATAACGGTGACAGACCTTACCCACCCAACCGAAATTACTATAACCATAATTATAGTAATAATAATAATAACCGAGTGTCGCGCCCTAGGGTTAATTTTGTAAGAGCGGAAGTTCGCGGCCCCAGGAGATATTATCAACCACGGAGGAACAGCTTCCACGGCGCCGACCGAAGATGGAGGAGTGCGGAACGGGACGGTCCACGACACGAACAGGGAAGAAGAAGTACAAGCCTGGAGGATCTTGGCCGACAACAGAACAGGGCGCTAAACCTCGACCAGGGTACAGAGCGTCAGGAAACGAATCAGAGTTTCCCGAACGATGCCTCGGTCAATACTAATACGAACAATGACCAAAATGCTTTAAACGGGAGGAGGCAGTAATTAACAACAATGACCCGTTACTGCTTATACTTCCTGGGTTAGACAAGGATGAATTGCAACAAGCAAACAATCGAAAAAACATCACTATCATAAGTAACCACTATCTAAAAGACATACGAACTGAACTTTTGGAAGAGAACGAGAAGAGTCTCAGCAACAATAATAATGAAATACTCTATATAACAGCGGAGGTGGAAGGAGTTCCCGCTAAAATAATGATAGACACAGGTGCAAATATTTCAATAATAAACTCCAATGAATTGGAGAGGATACAAAGTGCATGTGGAAAAACTTTGCCGATGTTACCAGTAAACACCACTGTGTTAATAGGTGCAACTGGCCGCCAGAATAAAACCATCAGGGAGCAAGTTTCCTTAAGTGTCGTTAGCCGAGATATAGCTTTAGACATGGAATTTTTGATCGCCACCGGATTACCATTTGACATACTAGTCGGTTGTGATATTCTTAGAAGATATTCTGCAGTTATCGATCTTAATTTAGATAAAGTATCACTTTTCCCAGACGGAGTAACATGACCGCTAATCTGGTAGGAGGCACAACAATACTTCCCAGCCCTATACATCAACAACTTCGTAAAATTAATATTATTAGAAACAGCCCTCTTTCTAAACCCATTATATACAACCATGGAGGAGAGGATTTATGGTCAGTTAAAATCCAAGAAATACGGGACTTCCGGTGCGGAAGCGATAACAAGAAAATACCTATACATCTAGCTGATCGTCTAATCACAATATATGAGAAGTACCAGGCAGTGTTTTCAGATGAACCAGGGAAGGTAAAAAACTACCAGTGCCAACTTCGATTCAAAGAAAACGTAGAGTTTAACCGGAGGTCATATCCAATCGCGCAGTCGCTCAAAGAAGCCGTGAGAACAGAGATAAATAAGATGATAGAAAATGATATAATTGAGATTAGTCAATCACCTTACACTAGTCCAATTATTGCTGTTCCAAAGAAAGACGGACAAGTCCGGCTCTGTTTAGATGCGCGCGAATTGAACAAGACGATTGTGAATGACAGAACCTCACCCGGTGAAATCGAGGAGATCTTAAAACGTTTTCATGGCACGAAGTTTATCAGCACCTGGGACACTGTTTGTGGTTATTGGCAAGTAGAGCTGCATCCACAAAGCCGTCAGTACGTGGCGTTCATTTTCGAAGGGCGCAATTACCAGTTCAAGAGACTGCCCTTCGGACTTGTCAATTCTGTCGCCATCTTTGTGGCATGCATGGACCAGATTCTTGGACAAGAAGCGCTCCAATTTACCACCGTCTATGTTGACGACTTACTCATTACATCTGAAACCTGGGAGGAGCACTGCTACAGAGTAGAATATGTACTAAGCAAGTTAGCGCAGAACAACATAACTCTGAAGTTGGAGAAATCCAAGTTCATAGCGCGCGAAGTACAATTCTTGGGTTTTAACCTAGACGATAGAGGTATTACCCCATCAGCAGAGAAAGTGGAGGCAATTCAGAGGTTCCCGCAATCAAGAAACAGGAAACAATTACAATCTTTCCTCGGACTCTGTAACTATTACAGGAAGTTTCAGAGCCGATATTCCGAGTTGACCGCCAAGTTTCAACCACAGTTATCTGCTAAGAACAAATGGACTTGGGGTGAAGATCAAGATCTTACTTTCCGCTTGATAAAAGAGAAGTTTCTGGAGAGTGTTACACTTTGTCACCCAGATTTTAAGAAACCCTTCTTTTTAAACTGTGACGCTAGCGACCTGAGCTTAGGAACAACGTTATACCAGGAAGACGAGGAGGGACAACATCTGGTAATAAGCTTCGCTAGTCGCACACTGAACCAGTGCGAAAAGAACTACAGCGTGACAGAAAAGGTATTGCTGAGCGTGGTGTTCGCATGCAGCAAGTTCCGGACGTACATTCCCGGATATCAAGTCACGGTACTAACTGATCATAAATCCATCTCGTTCCTTCGTAGGTGCAAGTTGAGTCACGGCCGATTGGCTAGGTGGGTACTCGCCCTACAAGAATATGATCTGAAATGGGAATATATTCCAGGAAAAAAGAACGTGGTAGCGGATGTGTTGTCACGTATAAATCTGGAAGATCAGACTTTCGAGGGAGAGAAGGAGAGCTTGGTCAAAATTTATAACATCTTCAAGACCAGAGCCGATCTACAAGCTCTATTAATAAATATTCGAATCCACCAGCAGTCTGATCCTAAGCTGAAAAACATCATGAGTCGTTTGGAAGCCAATGATGATACCATTTCTAAATATTACCATCTTAACAAAGGGATCTTATTCATAAAAACGGCATTGGACGAAGAAACATGGAAGGTGATAATCCCACACCAAATCGAAAAAGAGGTCATCTTCGATTACCATGTTCAGGTATGGTCACATGGGAGCGTTAAAAGTGATACAGGCTCTAGAGGAAAACTGTAAGATAAAGAATATCAACCGCAAGGTGAGAACGTACATCAAGTCCTGTAATATCTGCCAATGCGTCAAAATAAACAATGAGAAGACAGAGGGTATCATGATACCGATTACCTCAAACGCAAAACTGGAAAAAGTATTTTTGGATATCTGCGGGCCATTTCCCCGTAGCGGTGGTCGACACAGGTATAAATACCTGGTAATCATCATGGACCACTACACCAAATATATAAAGCTATATCCGGTTAATCGGGCAACAACAGCAAAGGTTCTGGCGGTGATCATCGATTTGTATGTGCCAGGGATCGGTAGACCATCTTCCATTATTACCGACCATGGTACACAATTTAAGGGGAGGAGGTGGCGAGACACTTTATTAGCACTTGGGATCAAAACTTATAAGACGTCAGTCTACCACCCAAGTAGCAATCCGGCTGAGAGAGTACTGAGAGAAGTGGGTAGGATCTTGCGCACGTACTGTTACAACCAACAGAAAAAGTGGCAAGAGTACCTAGCGGCGACAGAGACATTCCTAAATTTTGCCCACCATCCAGCTATAGGAATTACACCATACTCAGCCATGTATGAGAAGCCGACTCCCCGAGAAATTGAACAAATCATTGAATTTCCACCAAACAATAATAGGAAATTCAACCAGTTGAGATTTTACAACAAGGTGGCAGAAGACCAAGAAAAACGGCAAGCCAAATACCAAAAGGCAATAGGGCGTATTGTAACATATAAAGATGGTGAGAAAGTCCTCCTAAAAAATCGAGAGCTGCCCAGCACCTTAGAAGGCATAACCAAAAAATTATTATTACTTTATACCGGACCATATGTTGTGGTAAAGGATAAGCATAACAATACCTATGAGTTGAGGGAAATCGTTTCAGGAAAAATCAAAGGTGTGTACAATCAAGCATCTATGAAAAAGTATTATGATGAATGAGTTGGGATTTTAGAATTATAAATAAAATTATAAAAATTACAATTATGTAAGCACAACTTACAACCTAATATTTTTGAGAAAAACTTTTTGGAAGAATTAAAGAGAAAGGAATTTTGTATTTAAACTACAAAATCCTAAAATGATGTAAGAACATCTTACTACCTAATAATTTTGAAAAAACTTTATGGAAGAAAGAGAAAGAATTTTTGAAGTTAATATACATCCAAATTCAAAAATAAGTAAGTACAACTTACTAACACTGATTTTTGAGAAAAACTTTCTGGAGAATTATAAAAGAAGGAATTTAGAATTTGAATAATATAAAAATTCAAGAATAAGTAAGTACCACTTACTACCAATGATTTGGAGAAAACACTTTATGGCAATTTAAAAGGAAGAATTTTATTATAACCAACAAAATTTAAAAACAAATGTAAGCACATCTTACTACCAAATGCTTAAGAAGAAACTCTATGGAAAAATAGAAGAAAGGAATTTTGAAGTTAATATACAAAAAAAAAATGTAAAAACGAAGTAAGACCAACTTACTATAACTAATTTTGTGAGAAAACTTTATGGTAAATAATTAAGAAGAATTTGAATTTGGAGAAATACCAAAACATTCAGAAATAATTGTAAGATCACCTTACTATAAACAATTTTGAATGAAACAATTCTGGGAATAAATGAATTAAACAGAATTTGAATGTTGATAGAACGTCGAAACTTTGAAACAAATAAGATCAACTTATTACAATGATTTATGAGAAATATTTTGCCATTAAATAAAAAGAAGAGTTTGAATTTTGAATAAAACTAACAAAGTTCCAAAAATAAGTATGTGCCAGTTATAATTGAATTTAGAAGAAAATAAAATGATTAATTCAGAAAAGAGAATTAACAATAATCCAGAATAAATGCTAGATATTCACATTAGCATTTGAAGGAGTAGAGAAGAAAAACAAAAAGAGTGTAATATGTAAGAGAAGGAAAAAAATTTGGAAGCAAAGAGACTAATTACTTATGAAACGATAATGAAAACAGTTAATTAAGAAGCAAAGAAGAACAACTCATACCAAACATATGGAGAAGATGATTTTGAACAAATGATAATAAGAATACCTATATGAAATGCAAAGAGAAGAAATACCACATGGAATATAATATAAATGAATTAATGTTAATGAATGCGAAGGCGGATTAATAACTTTCTAAGAGAAAGGAAAGAACCAAAATGTTTAAATAAAATGATCAATATAACAACCTGTATATCTAATATAAAGATACAAATTTAAAAAATTAAATATAATATATTAAGACCATTCAAATAATGAATAAGAAAATGCTATATGTAAAGACCATGCTAACACTGTAAGTAACCAGAAGGAAGTATAAAGAGAATTCAGATGGAGAAGAAAAAGAGTTACACTGTAACCAGTAACAAGAATTATAAATAAGAAAGGTTTTCAACCATAATTAAAATAAATATATCAGACAAGTTAAGAGTTTAGAAAAATATATATATAATGAGTATAATAATAATTATGAAGATTTATTAAGATAGAAAATGTGAGATAATCTGAGAAACTACGAAGTGAAGAATCCAAAGATATTTTTATTAGTCGAAAATGAGACTACTTTTTATTTATTTATTCGATGACTGACTGAAGATAATTCCAGCAGCATTATGTTTTTTGAGCAGAGATGAATATGCCTCTGGACTCAAATTGTAGAAGTGGTGTATGGCCAGCAGAGACTGTGTAGCGTACAGTGCCCCTCTGATCTGCCCCAGCCCACGTGAAAGGGAATGTTAGGGAATTAATATCCCAAGGATGCAACACGAAGTTTATAAAGAAAGAAAATGTATTACAATAATAATAATATCTCAGAAGACACTAACTATCCGAAAAGGATCAGTAGTAAAATAAGTAACTATATATATAAAATTAATTAAACTCTAATATAAAAAGTCGATATAAAAATGGGGAAGAAAATGAATTATAAGAAATGATGAAATTGTCATAAGAAATTATTTCATCCATAAAAATATCTGAAATAATTACTTCTGGAGGAGAGCAATCTGTAACGTGACAGATAAAGGCATAATAATGAATGGCATTTGATCATTAGAATAATAAAATTATAACATTTAAATCTGGAAGAAAGCATTAAGTTTAATATAAAAAATTAATTCATAGCAACTGTGGAAAGCAATCATTATTATTTAAAAAATACAAGTTCAAATAAAATGAGTTACTAGTGATGAGTCATCCAAAACCAGTCTAATAACCCAAGGTTTTTAAAAAAACATATAACCCAGGAAGGTAAGGAGGATATAAAGAAACAATAAAGTATGACTAAACCCACAACGAGGATAAACAAAATTAAAAAGAAACCCTGAATAAGGCAAGATCCACCAATAAAGGTGATGTATTTCTAAAATTCCGAAGAAGATGAAGAAATCCCAAGAAACCCGATGGCATCAAGAAGAAGATGGAGAAGATACCAGTCCAAGAAGACAGAAGAAAGAAGAAGAAGGCAGCATCCTGAGGAAGATGTTATGCTCTTATAAAAGACACCCATATCCCCATATCCCCAAAATAAATAGTAAAATACCAATAAAAGTATAACGAAATCGTAATGGACAGTAACAACATGTACATAAAATTAAGAGAGAAAAGTGTGTAAAGTAAGAGTTGCCAGTGAACCAAGATGAAACAATAATATAGTACCCAAGGAACAAATCTCCATTGTAAAACACTAACCAATTTATTATGTTAATAAGACTACACTACCATGTAGAAATAACGAAATAAAAGTGTAAAGTGAACCAGTGCTAGTTTTGGGTATTATAGAAAATAAACCTTGTGTTTCATTCTTGGCAATCACAAACATTGAATACAATGAAATATGCAACTTTCAGTGACTTAAAATGTGTACTATGTGAATATGTTACTTTGAATAGTAACAAGATATAAATCTGTTTAAGGTGACATTTTGTTTTATATAGAATGAGAAAAAACAGATTTAATTATACTATGACAGGGTACAATTCCCCAAACACAATATTTAAAAGACAGTGTAAAAACTGTATAATCCAACTTAGTATAGTAGTTAGCAAATAAGAATATAGATGTAAGGTTTTTGTAAATATAGGATAAGGATTTTTAAAATGTATTAGATATAAAGACATTTATTTAAATTTTCAAAAACTAACATCATACCTGTAAATACATTTATTACTGGTGTTAATAGTAATAAGTAATTAAGATGTTAGTTGGTAAAAAACCTTTTTTGTGAATAATAATCCTATATTAGTGATAAGTATTTGATTGTAAAAAATGTCTGAATGTTGAAGACAACCATTTATTTGAAAATATTCCTTATTTGTTTAACTGTTCATTGTATTGTAACCAATACTAATTATTGTTGTGTTATTTGAAAAAATGTTTAGTTTATAATACCATATTTGAAAGTCAGAGAGGGTATCACACATCATTTATTTTGTAAGAAAAAACTTGTTAGAAAATCTAGGCCAAAGAATGAAAACCAAACTTCATCAAAACAGAGAAATTACTCATTTAAATGCAATTAAACAAAAGGGATTTAGATAAAATAAACCTGAGATGAGGCCATATAATTACACATACCACTTAGAAAGATTTTATAAAATTATATTCAGAATTATAAATAAAAATGAAAATGACAAAACTCAGAAATTTGGAGAGGGGAGTCATATATTCCAAAATAATATTTTAGAATTTAACCAATTCAATTAATTACAAGAAAATAAGGGAATATATACCTTTTAATACAATATGAGATTATTAATAATAAATATAAGTGAAAAATGGCTGAATTTGCATAATGACAGGAAGTTCATTTTTAATTTATCACTAAATACAAAATGAAAGTAAAATTACTAATTTTGGACAGAAAACATTATAAAACGGCATTATTCAATCTTAAAATACGCCGAATGAACTGAAGGATTAATTTAAATAACATCTAGCAAATAAAATTGATAAATAACCAAAGAGTAGACATTTATATAATGTATTTGGAAATATGCACAGGATGCAAAATTATATTTGAACAATGTAAAGGATAATATTATATTGGCTAAGAGTTCAGTCGAAACTGGAGGAAATAAGATAGTTGATTATTGGTAATTGTACGGTGAACTTGACGAGCGGATTATAACCGAGCTAACCTAACTAAAAACGGTAATGGCGAGTCAGTGAACGAGACGTTTTTGTAAAATCGCGAGTGGCGAATAAAACAATTTCGGAACGTCGACATAGTGACAGAGACTATTATCAAAGATTAAATAACACTGGACAGCACATAACTACACCGAAAAACACTATTAAATACAAGAAAACAGTATACCACATAACCATACATTAGTGCCTGAATCATAAAAGTGAACGAACTTATACATACACAGATATACAAAATACAACACAGAAACTTCACTCAAGACACTACACAACATCAGAAGGAAGATTTGCAGACACCAGGACGTAAATACTACCAGAAAATATCTTATTTGTATCGTCGCAGATACGAAGGACATTTTGACCGACTTGACGGCAGCCATTTGCATTTGTCGTTAACAACGCTTTCTTGTTCCCGTCAGCTGTGTTGGTGACAACAAATTATTTTATTTCAATTTATTATTCAATGTGTGTATCTAGTATTAGTAATTAACTTGTTGTAACGTTATACTTTTTAAATATTGGCCCGATTTCTCTGACTTTGATAATAATTAGCTGTTTAAAGAACCTGTTGAATTTTATATATCAAAAATTGTAACTGTTTCGATACCCTGAGAGTCGATATTATAATCGAAAAGAGTCTATATTTCAATTATTTAATAAAACATTAATACTTTTCACCACAAAATAGTTCTTTCTTTCATTAATATTACAAATTACCATTAATATAATTTTAAATAATAAACTACCAGGATTTTACCACATACAAAGGAAGATAACCTACAAAACGAAAAAGTAAACAAGTATCGATTGTCCTGGAGACAATCTTATGAGTGGTTGTAGTTTATTAGAAAATACAAGGACTTGAATAAAATTTCTTAGAGGATTGATACACGTTTTTAAACTTCGCAAAACAACATTAATTAATTGATTTTAATTAATTAATTAATAAAAAGAAAATTTTTTTAATTATAAATTTTTTTTAAACACAATTTTTTTTAATTTTCTTCAACAAGCAACAATTTTTGTTTTAAAACATTTTGGTGAAACTACACATATATCTCTTCAACAGCATAATGCTATTTGACAGTTTTTGCTACATTTGGGACTCGACCAACTGGGAAACTTAAGGAAGTGTTTCACACCAGTAAGACTTCGAGAGCCAAACCAATTTTTTTTTAAACACCATTCATCATCTGAGAGAGAAACAGAGTTAAGTTACAAATTGGCTAGCCCAAAGAGTGGGGCTTGATTACATCAGAACATCAGAATCACGAGAATTTGTGAGTTAAGTTACAAATTGGCGCACAACTGAGGGGTTTTAATTAGCGATTGAAAGGCCACTACAATCTGCCCAATCACTAGTTAGATCTAGGCAGCAGGTATAAAGCCAGAGAAATTGAAGGGAAAATGCAACGATGTGCAACTTCAAAGAAACGGGCGGCGGAGGCCGAAAAAGAAATAGAGATTGATATGGAGAACAAAGAGGCGACGCCAGTAGATGTGGAAAGTTCATTGCCGCCGTTGTTGTCCAAACAAACTGAACAACCAGAGGAACAACCTGAGATGCCCACACAGACAGGGGAGGTTAATCTACAGGAGAAGCAGATGGAAAAATCCAAGACAACGGAGGATAGTAAAATGGACAGAATAATGGAAATATTTCTGCAAATGAGAGAGGACATTGGAGGAACCAATAAAAAGATGGAAGGAATGAGTAAGGAATTGAAGGAAGATTTAGGAAATAAAATCGAAAAAACAAAAGAAGAATTGAAGAAGGATAATCAATCCACAAAAGAAGAATTGAGTGGGATGAACAAGAACATGGAAGATTTGAAGGAAGACAACAAGAAGATGGAAGAAGAGATGGGGAAGAAGTTAGAAGAATTGAAGAAGACAACCAATGGTTCAAGGAAGAATTCAAGGCGACTAAAGAAGAATTGATTAATAAAGTTGAAAACACCAATCGGAAAATCGATGAAACCAGGAAGAAGATAGAGAAGAACAACCAATCTTTGAAGGAAGAAATGAGGGAGAATAGCAACAAGATGGAAGACAAATTGGAAGAGAATAACAAGAAAATGGAAGAGAAAATGGGGGAGAAATTAGAAGAATTAAGAGAGGACAACCAGATGTTAAGAGAAGAATTAAGAGAGGTAAATCAGGAGAATTTGGACAAACTGGACGAAAGAATGGAATTGTTGCGAGAAGAACTGAATAAGGAAATCAACGTTAACAAGAAAGCGATGAATAAGAAGATGGCAGAAGAAAACATAATGGTAAATCGACAGATTCGAGAGATTGACGGGAAGTGCAATCAGACCGAAAAGGAGGTGCAAGAGTTTAAAGAAGTAGTGAACATTAAGTTTACTAATATAGAAGAACATAGCCGTAGGAAAGTAGAAGAACAGAGGAAGGAAACTCAAGAAGAATTAGGAAGAGTAAGGAACCAAGTCGCGGAACGGTGCAATATGCAAGAGACGATGACCAATATCACAGGTCAGGTGCGACAAAGCCGAGAAGAGATAGAAGCAATAAGAAATAGACCGACTCATTTCACCGGATTGCCCATCAACGAAAGCCGAGAGTGGCTCAACTTCCGACAGTATAAGCGTAAGCCGATGGAGTTCCTGGCTAGGGTAGAGGAATACTTCGCTAAGCATAAAATCACGCAATGGAGCCATAGCAGGGAAATCTTAGATGAGTCATTCCGGGAAATGACGGATAATTGGTGGATGGCCAACCGGAGTGAAATTCCCGACTACCAGCAGTTCCGGAAAATGTTTAAGTCGAAGTACTGGTCTGAGACTACCCAGAACTTGATCCGTGACAATATATGTAACGGACGATACAGGGCACAACTAGGCAGCAGCATGACAGCATATTTCTTGGGGAAGATGTGCATGGCGAAACACCTCGAGTCGGCTATACCAGAAGAGTGTCTAGTGAATAAAATATCATATCACTATGATGAAGACATTGTCAGGGCCCGGAGAGGTAGCCAAATCAAGACGATCCAGGCGATGACCGAGTTGTTAGAGGGATATGAAAACGAGGAATATTATCGGCAGAGTAGGAGGAGAAATGAAAGATCAGAGGCAAGGCCAAATCCATACCCCAATAACGGCAATAACCATCCCAGTAACCGAAACCAGCCCGGTAATTACGACGGCCCTAATAACCCGCCGCGTAATAACAATTTTAACAACAATAATAACGGTAGTAGGAATAACAACTCATATCCTAATAATAGGAATAATTATTATCAGCCTAATAGTATCCCATACAGTCAGAGAAATCCATACCCCAGCAATAACGGTGACAGACCTTACCCACCCAACCGAAATTACTATAACCATAATTATAGTAATAATAATAATAACCGAGTGTCGCGCCCTAGGGTTAATTTTGTAAGAGCGGAAGTTCGCGGCCCCAGGAGATATTATCAACCACGGAGGAACAGCTTCCACGGCGCCGACCGAAGATGGAGGAGTGCGGAACGGGACGGTCCACGACACGAACAGGGAAGAAGAAGTACAAGCCTGGAGGATCTTGGCCGACAACAGAACAGGGCGCTAAACCTCGACCAGGGTACAGAGCGTCAGGAAACGAATCAGAGTTTCCCGAACGATGCCTCGGTCAATACTAATACGAACAATGACCAAAATGCTTTAAACGGGAGGAGGCAGTAATTAACAACAATGACCCGTTACTGCTTATACTTCCTGGGTTAGACAAGGATGAATTGCAACAAGCAAACAATCGAAAAAACATCACTATCATAAGTAACCACTATCTAAAAGACATACGAACTGAACTTTTGGAAGAGAACGAGAAGAGTCTCAGCAACAATAATAATGAAATACTCTATATAACAGCGGAGGTGGAAGGAGTTCCCGCTAAAATAATGATAGACACAGGTGCAAATATTTCAATAATAAACTCCAATGAATTGGAGAGGATACAAAGTGCATGTGGAAAAACTTTGCCGATGTTACCAGTAAACACCACTGTGTTAATAGGTGCAACTGGCCGCCAGAATAAAACCATCAGGGAGCAAGTTTCCTTAAGTGTCGTTAGCCGAGATATAGCTTTAGACATGGAATTTTTGATCGCCACCGGATTACCATTTGACATACTAGTCGGTTGTGATATTCTTAGAAGATATTCTGCAGTTATCGATCTTAATTTAGATAAAGTATCACTTTTCCCAGACGGAGTAACATGACCGCTAATCTGGTAGGAGGCACAACAATACTTCCCAGCCCTATACATCAACAACTTCGTAAAATTAATATTATTAGAAACAGCCCTCTTTCTAAACCCATTATATACAACCATGGAGGAGAGGATTTATGGTCAGTTAAAATCCAAGAAATACGGGACTTCCGGTGCGGAAGCGATAACAAGAAAATACCTATACATCTAGCTGATCGTCTAATCACAATATATGAGAAGTACCAGGCAGTGTTTTCAGATGAACCAGGGAAGGTAAAAAACTACCAGTGCCAACTTCGATTCAAAGAAAACGTAGAGTTTAACCGGAGGTCATATCCAATCGCGCAGTCGCTCAAAGAAGCCGTGAGAACAGAGATAAATAAGATGATAGAAAATGATATAATTGAGATTAGTCAATCACCTTACACTAGTCCAATTATTGCTGTTTCAAAGAAAGACGGACAAGTCCGGCTCTGTTTAGATGCGCGCGAATTGAACAAGACGATTGTGAATGACAGAACCTCACCCGGTGAAATCGAGGAGATCTTAAAACGTTTTCATGGCACGAAGTTTATCAGCACCTGGGACACTGTTTGTGGTTATTGGCAAGTAGAGCTGCATCCACAAAGCCGTCAGTACGTGGCGTTCATTTTCGAAGGGCGCAATTACCAGTTCAAGAGACTGCCCTTCGGACTTGTCAATTCTGTCGCCATCTTTGTGGCATGCATGGACCAGATTCTTGGACAAGAAGCGCTCCAATTTACCACCGTCTATGTTGACGACTTACTCATTACATCTGAAACCTGGGAGGAGCACTGCTACAGAGTAGAATATGTACTAAGCAAGTTAGCGCAGAACAACATAACTCTGAAGTTGGAGAAATCCAAGTTCATAGCGCGCGAAGTACAATTCTTGGGTTTTAACCTAGACGATAGAGGTATTACCCCATCAGCAGAGAAAGTGGAGGCAATTCAGAGGTTCCCGCAATCAAGAAACAGGAAACAATTACAATCTTTCCTCGGACTCTGTAACTATTACAGGAAGTTTCAGAGCCGATATTCCGAGTTGACCGCCAAGTTTCAACCACAGTTATCTGCTAAGAACAAATGGACTTGGGGTGAAGATCAAGATCTTACTTTCCGCTTGATAAAAGAGAAGTTTCTGGAGAGTGTTACACTTTGTCACCCAGATTTTAAGAAACCCTTCTTTTTAAACTGTGACGCTAGCGACCTGAGCTTAGGAACAACGTTATACCAGGAAGACGAGGAGGGACAACATCTGGTAATAAGCTTCGCTAGTCGCACACTGAACCAGTGCGAAAAGAACTACAGCGTGACAGAAAAGGTATTGCTGAGCGTGGTGTTCGCATGCAGCAAGTTCCGGACGTACATTCCCGGATATCAAGTCACGGTACTAACTGATCATAAATCCATCTCGTTCCTTCGTAGGTGCAAGTTGAGTCACGGCCGATTGGCTAGGTGGGTACTCGCCCTACAAGAATATGATCTGAAATGGGAATATATTCCAGGAAAAAAGAACGTGGTAGCGGATGTGTTGTCACGTATAAATCTGGAAGATCAGACTTTCGAGGGAGAGAAGGAGAGCTTGGTCAAAATTTATAACATCTTCAAGACCAGAGCCGATCTACAAGCTCTATTAATAAATATTCGAATCCACCAGCAGTCTGATCCTAAGCTGAAAAACATCATGAGTCGTTTGGAAGCCAATGATGATACCATTTCTAAATATTACCATCTTAACAAAGGGATCTTATTCATAAAAACGGCATTGGACGAAGAAACATGGAAGGTGATAATCCCACACCAAATCGAAAAAGAGGTCATCTTCGATTACCATGTTCAGGTATGGTCACATGGGAGCGTTAAAAGTGATACAGGCTCTAGAGGAAAACTGTAAGATAAAGAATATCAACCGCAAGGTGAGAACGTACATCAAGTCCTGTAATATCTGCCAATGCGTCAAAATAAACAATGAGAAGACAGAGGGTATCATGATACCGATTACCTCAAACGCAAAACTGGAAAAAGTATTTTTGGATATCTGCGGGCCATTTCCCCGTAGCGGTGGTCGACACAGGTATAAATACCTGGTAATCATCATGGACCACTACACCAAATATATAAAGCTATATCCGGTTAATCGGGCAACAACAGCAAAGGTTCTGGCGGTGATCATCGATTTGTATGTGCCAGGGATCGGTAGACCATCTTCCATTATTACCGACCATGGTACACAATTTAAGGGGAGGAGGTGGCGAGACACTTTATTAGCACTTGGGATCAAAACTTATAAGACGTCAGTCTACCACCCAAGTAGCAATCCGGCTGAGAGAGTACTGAGAGAAGTGGGTAGGATCTTGCGCACGTACTGTTACAACCAACAGAAAAAGTGGCAAGAGTACCTAGCGGCGACAGAGACATTCCTAAATTTTGCCCACCATCCAGCTATAGGAATTACACCATACTCAGCCATGTATGAGAAGCCGACTCCCCGAGAAATTGAACAAATCATTGAATTTCCACCAAACAATAATAGGAAATTCAACCAGTTGAGATTTTACAACAAGGTGGCAGAAGACCAAGAAAAACGGCAAGCCAAATACCAAAAGGCAATAGGGCGTATTGTAACATATAAAGAGGGTGAGAAAGTCCTCCTAAAAAATCGAGAGCTGCCCAGCACCTTAGAAGGCATAACCAAAAAATTATTATTACTTTATACCGGACCATATGTTGTGGTAAAGGATAAGCATAACAATACCTATGAGTTGAGGGAAATCGTTTCAGGAAAAATCAAAGGTGTGTACAATCAAGCATCTATGAAAAAGTATTATGATGAATGAGTTGGGATTTTAGAATTATAAATAAAATTATAAAAATTACAATTATGTAAGCACAACTTACAACCTAATATTTTTGAGAAAAACTTTTTGGAAGAATTAAAGAGAAAGGAATTTTGTATTTAAACTACAAAATCCTAAAATGATGTAAGAACATCTTACTACCTAATAATTTTGAAAAAACTTTATGGAAGAAAGAGAAAGAATTTTTGAAGTTAATATACATCCAAATTCAAAAATAAGTAAGTACAACTTACTAACACTGATTTTTGAGAAAAACTTTCTGGAGAATTATAAAAGAAGGAATTTAGAATTTGAATAATATAAAAATTCAAGAATAAGTAAGTACCACTTACTACCAATGATTTGGAGAAAACACTTTATGGCAATTTAAAAGGAAGAATTTTATTATAACCAACAAAATTTAAAAACAAATGTAAGCACATCTTACTACCAAATGCTTAAGAAGAAACTCTATGGAAAAATAGAAGAAAGGAATTTTGAAGTTAATATACAAAAAAAAAATGTAAAAACGAAGTAAGACCAACTTACTATAACTAATTTTGTGAGAAAACTTTATGGTAAATAATTAAGAAGAATTTGAATTTGGAGAAATACCAAAACATTCAGAAATAATTGTAAGATCACCTTACTATAAACAATTTTGAATGAAACAATTCTGGGAATAAATGAATTAAACAGAATTTGAATGTTGATAGAACGTCGAAACTTTGAAACAAATAAGATCAACTTATTACAATGATTTATGAGAAATATTTTGCCATTAAATAAAAAGAAGAGTTTGAATTTTGAATAAAACTAACAAAGTTCCAAAAATAAGTATGTGCCAGTTATAATTGAATTTAGAAGAAAATAAAATGATTAATTCAGAAAAGAGAATTAACAATAATCCAGAATAAATGCTAGATATTCACATTAGCATTTGAAGGAGTAGAGAAGAAAAACAAAAAGAGTGTAATATGTAAGAGAAGGAAAAAAATTTGGAAGCAAAGAGACTAATTACTTATGAAACGATAATGAAAACAGTTAATTAAGAAGCAAAGAAGAACAACTCATACCAAACATATGGACAAGATGATTTTGAACAAATGATAATAAGAATACCTATATGAAATGCAAAGAGAAGAAATCCACATGGAATATAATATAAATGAATTAATGTTAATGAATGCGAAGGCGGATTAATAACTTTCTAAGAGAAAGGAAAGAACCAAAATGTTTAAATAAAATGATCAATATAACAACCTGTATATCTAATATAAAGATACAAATTTAAAAAATTAAATATAATATATTAAGACCATTCAAATAATGAATAAGAAAATGCTATATGTAAAGACCATGCTAACACTGTAAGTAACCAGAAGGAAGTATAAAGAGAATTCAGATGGAGAAGAAAAAGAGTTACACTGTAACCAGTAACAAGAATTATAAATAAGAAAGGTTTTCAACCATAATTAAAATAAATATATCAGACAAGTTAAGAGTTTAGAAAAATATATATATAATGAGTATAATAATAATTATGAAGATTTATTAAGATAGAAAATGTGAGATAATCTGAGAAACTACGAAGTGAAGAATCCAAAGATATTTTTATTAGTCGAAAATGAGACTACTTTTTATTTATTTATTCGATGACTGACTGAAGATAATTCCAGCAGCATTATGTTTTTTGAGCAGAGATGAATATGCCTCTGGACTCAAATTGTAGAAGTGGTGTATGGCCAGCAGAGACTGTGTAGCGTACAGTGCCCCTCTGATCTGCCCCAGCCCACGTGAAAGGGAATGTTAGGGAATTAATATCCCAAGGATGCAACACGAAGTTTATAAAGAAAGAAAATGTATTACAATAATAATAATATCTCAGAAGACACTAACTATCCGAAAAGGATCAGTAGTAAAATAAGTAACTATATATATAAAATTAATTAAACTCTAATATAAAAAGTCGATATAAAAATGGGGAAGAAAATGAATTATAAGAAATGATGAAATTGTCATAAGAAATTATTTCATCCATAAAAATATCTGAAATAATTACTTCTGGAGGAGAGCAATCTGTAACGTGACAGATAAAGGCATAATAATGAATGGCATTTGATCATTAGAATAATAAAATTATAACATTTAAATCTGGAAGAAAGCATTAAGTTTAATATAAAAAATTAATTCATAGCAACTGTGGAAAGCAATCATTATTATTTAAAAAATACAAGTTCAAATAAAATGAGTTACTAGTGATGAGTCATCCAAAACCAGTCTAATAACCCAAGGTTTTTAAAAAAACATATAACCCAGGAAGGTAAGGAGGATATAAAGAAACAATAAAGTATGACTAAACCCACAACGAGGATAAACAAAATTAAAAAGAAACCCTGAATAAGGCAAGATCCACCAATAAAGGTGATGTATTTCTAAAATTCCGAAGAAGATGAAGAAATCCCAAGAAACCCGATGGCATCAAGAAGAAGATGGAGAAGATACCAGTCCAAGAAGACAGAAGAAAGAAGAAGAAGGCAGCATCCTGAGGAAGATGTTATGCTCTTATAAAAGACACCCATATCCCCATATCCCCAAAATAAATAGTAAAATACCAATAAAAGTATAACGAAATCGTAATGGACAGTAACAACATGTACATAAAATTAAGAGAGAAAAGTGTGTAAAGTAAGAGTTGCCAGTGAACCAAGATGAAACAATAATATAGTACCCAAGGAACAAATCTCCATTGTAAAACACTAACCAATTTATTATGTTAATAAGACTACACTACCATGTAGAAATAACGAAATAAAAGTGTAAAGTGAACCAGTGCTAGTTTTGGGTATTATAGAAAATAAACCTTGTGTTTCATTCTTGGCAATCACAAACATTGAATACAATGAAATATGCAACTTTCAGTGACTTAAAATGTGTACTATGTGAATATGTTACTTTGAATAGTAACAAGATATAAATCTGTTTAAGGTGACATTTTGTTTTATATAGAATGAGAAAAAACAGATTTAAATATACTATGACAGGGTACAATTCCCCAAACACAATATTTAAAAGACAGTGTAAAAACTGTATAATCCAACTTAGTATAGTAGTTAGCAAATAAGAATATAGATGTAAGGTTTTTGTAAATATAGGATAAGGATTTTTAAAATGTATTAGATATAAAGACATTTATTTAAATTTTCAAAAACTAACATCATACCTGTAAATACATTTATTACTGGTGTTAATAGTAATAAGTAATTAAGATGTTAGTTGGTAAAAAACCTTTTTTGTGAATAATAATCCTATATTAGTGATAAGTATTTGATTGTAAAAAATGTCTGAATGTTGAAGACAACCATTTATTTGAAAATATTCCTTATTTGTTTAACTGTTCATTGTATTGTAACCAATACTAATTATTGTTGTGTTATTTGAAAAAATGTTTAGTTTATAATACCATATTTAAAAGTCAGAGAGGGTATCACACATCATTTATTTTGTAAGAAAAAACTTGTTAGAAAATCTAGGCCAAAGAATGAAAACCAAACTTCATCAAAACAGAGAAATTACTCATTTAAATGCAATTAAACAAAAGGGATTTAGATAAAATAAACCTGAGATGAGGCCATATAATTACACATACCACTTAGAAAGATTTTATAAAATTATATTCAGAATTATAAATAAAAATGAAAATGACAAAACTCAGAAATTTGGAGAGGGGTGTCATATATTCCAAAATAATATTTTAGAATTTAACCAATTCAATTAATTACAAGAAAATAAGGGAATATATACCTTTTAATACAATATGAGATTATTAATAATAAATATAAGTGAAAAATGGCTGAATTTGCATAATGACAGTAAGTTCATTTTTAATTTATCACTAAATACAAAATGAAAGTAAAATTACTAATTTTGGACAGAAAACATTATAAAACGGCATTATTCAATCTTAAAATACGCCGAATGAACTGAAGGATTAATTTAAATAACATCTAGCAAATAAAATTGATAAATAACCAAAGAGTAGACATTTATATAATGTATTTGGAAATATGCACAGGATGCAAAATTATATTTGAACAATGTAAAGGATAATATTATATTGGCTAAGAGTTCAGTCGAAACTGGAGGAAATAAGATAGTTGATTATTGGTAATTGTACGGTGAACTTGACGAGCGGATTATAACCGAGCTAACCTAACTAAAAACGGTAATGGCGAGTCAGTGAACGAGACGTTTTTGTAAAATCGCGAGTGGCGAATAAAACAATTTCGGAACGTCGACATAGTGACAGAGACTATTATCAAAGATTAAATAACACTGGACAGCACATAACTACACCGAAAAACACTATTAAATACAAGAAAACAGTATACCACATAACCATACATTAGTGCCTGAATCATAAAAGTAAACGAACTTATACATACACAGATATACAAAATACAACACAGAAACTTCACTCAAGACACTACACAACATCAGAAGGAAGATTTGCAGACACCAGGACGTAAATACTACCAGAAAATATCTTATTTGGATCGTCGCAGATACGAAAGACATTTTGACCGACTTGACGGCAGCCATTTGCATTTGTCGTTAACAACGCTTTCTTGTTCCCGTCAGCTGTGTTGGTGACAACAAATTATTTTATTTCAATTTATTATTCAATGTGTGTATCTAGTATTAGTAATTAACTTGTTGTAACGTTATACTTTTTAAATATTGGCCCGATTTCTCTGACTTTGATAATAATTAGCTGTTTAAAGAACCTGTTGAATTTTATATATCAAACCTTGTAACTGTTTCGATACCCTGAGAGTCGATATTATAATCGAAAAGAGTCTATATTTCAATTATTTAATAAAACATTAATACTTTTCACCACAAAATAGTTCTTTCTTTCATTAATATTACAAATTACCATTAATATAATTTTAAATAATAAACTACCAGGATTTTACCACATACAAAGGAAGATAACCTACAAAACGAAAAAGTAAACAAGTATCGATTGTCCTGGAGACAATCTTATGAGTGGTTGTAGTTTATTAGAAAATACAAGAACTTCAATAAAATTTCTTAGAGGATTGATACACGTTTTTAAACTTCGCAAAACAACATTAATTAATTGATTTTAATTAATTAATTAATAAAAAATTTTTTTTAATTATAAATTTTTTTTAAACAATTTTTTTTAATTTTCTTCAACAAGCAACAATTTTTGTTTTAAAACATTTTGGTGAAACTACACATATATCTCTTCAACAGCATAATGCTATTTGACAGTTTTTGCTACATTTGGGACTCGACCAACTGGGAAACTTAAGGAAGTGTTTCAGACCAGTAAGACTTCGAGAGCCAAACCAATTTTTTTTTAAACACCATTCATCATCTGAGAGAGAAACAGAGTTAAGTTACAAATTGGCTAGCCCAAAGAGTGGGGCTTGATTACATCAGAACATCAGAATCACGAGAATTTGTGAGTTAAGTTACAACTTATGTCATAGTAAGAAAAATGTTGGAACCAGAAAAGGAGAGAAAATTCTTGCGCTTAAATAATCATCATAAATATATTACAGATGTCACAATGAGAATTATTCTGGCAGCTGATGAGTTCATAGAATTTAGTAATGAATGTAGAAATCAAACTAAAGAATTTTTGTACCGTAACATTATTTGGAAGTGCAAAAATATTTTATTGAATAACTACTGTAAAGCCAGAAATAATGCACATTCAATGAGTGGTGGGTCTACAAGAAAATCAATAATTTTCTCGAAGTAGGTGCTTATGCAAGGGCATATGTATGTGGACAGATACCCCCACTCACAGGTTCATAACGTGAGTAATATTAACGTATTCTTTTCAGTGTATTAATTTGGTGTGTTAGATATAAGATTTGCCTTGTTAAAATCTGTTACATATTTTTAATTTTGTAAATAATAATTATTATAAAGTATATCATTGTATTATGTAAATATAGTTTTGTACCGGTATATTTTTATTCCATAAACTTAATTCCCAACCTCAGTGTATAATAAGTGTTCTCACCTGTCGCCGCGTTCATAACTTGAGTAACATTAATGTATTCTTTTCAGTGTATTAATTTGGTGCCTTTATTAATTTAAAGTATTTAATGCGCCTTCTGTAAGTGACTTCAATTTTTTATCTATTCGCTTGACATTCATTCTTGGAAAGTTCAAATGTTAATTGAATCAGCTTTGTTTGGACACACACACACACACACACACACACACACACACACACACACACACACACACACACACACACACACACACACACACACACACACACACACACACACACACACACACACACACACACACACACACACAACATTCAAGTGCCGCCATGAGGTTCGTCTTAACAAATTCGTCGTAAGCATGGTTTGTAAAAAACAATAAAAACATCTGTAATTTGGTATTCTAGAATTTTACAACTGCTTAATACTCAGCATCCAGTGACAATTAATTTAAAATTTATTGTGGAAAGATGTATGGTTAAATCTACGCGCCTCCGATCTTGAAAGCAAGCAAACTAGTTCTAGTGTTATTGAGACATTCCTTTTCAACAAACAAACAATAGATATAACTTTCTTACATTAAGCAAATTGTCTACCGACCCATTTCATAAAGAAGTACAGATTAGTTAATTTTTAAATGAAATATCAAGTCTTTTTACTGTAAATACATTTCTTCCCGGAACGTGCTTTTTACTATTTAAATTGGCTTGTTCTCTCTGAATGAAATTAAAATTTTATTGAGTAATTCAGAACAAATTTAGTTTTACAAAATTATAAAGCTGATAGTACTCATTTACAAGGCACGGAACAGAGTGTTTGTATTACAAGAAATTATATTCCAGTTAACTCGGAAGTTTTTCGTTTTCCCAACAGATAGCGGAGGAGTGGGCTACGTTACAGTCTACTTTGCGTCTGCTAAAAACTGCATGGTGGGAAAGTTGATTAATGACGTTTGTTTTTATATTTTAATTGTTTTCTTGGTTGTTGCTGCATGAAATCTCTTATAAATTACCATTTATTTTTATAAGCTTTTAATTAGGTTAAAATTTACTTGAATTCCCCAAACAATTAACTGAAATAATATGATCATACGTAACGGCGGAATACGTGGGCCTAAGCAGTACGAATCTTGTCTCATAAGGGAAGTCAAGACGTAACTTAAGTAGTTAATGTTACACCGGCATTGCTCGTTAGTCACGTGACAGACAGAAATTATATTAATTGCTTTTTTGACATTAACAAAGCTTGTAAAAAATATTAATTTTTACTTCCACGTTCCATAAGGAAATGTCGTAAAGAAATTTTACAGGTCATGGCGAAACAAATCGTGTTCGAGATAACGGCAGATTCTGATTGTACTACCATCAAAAATTGAAAAAAAGTCATTTTTCGAAAAGTGTCTGTGTGTGTGTCTGTGTGCAGAATTTTATCTATGGGAAACTATAACAGCCGCAAATTCAAACAGAATAAAATAATGTTTTGCATACAGCCCTGAATTGTAGAGGACTCAAGGCCTATTGTTTTGGCGAAGATCGGTTAAGGGAAAGGGATAGTTTACCTACAACGTTTTACGTTTTAACAAGAGTAAAGTGCTTAATTTTGATAAATAAAATATCCTGAAAGTAAGGTCATAATAATCAAGTGTAGAAAGGTAGAGGAAATATATAAATGAGAAGGGTAGTTGAATGGGGGAGGGGGTAATTTTTTTAATAAATTAAAATGGTAGTTGATGATGGAGGAAGTAAATTTTTATAAGTTTTATATGTGTACTACGTTATTGACAACAAAGAAATAGTTTCTACGGAAACATTTCATTTCACTTTAACAAAATTCTATATTTTTCATTTTAATTTAAATCAAGTATGAGAGAAAATATATCGTTCATGGCAGGCATGCATATCTCAATTATGTAATGTTTACATTTCCATTTTATTTTCTTACGTTTTTAAATGGGAAGTACCAAAACCCACACCAACACAACGCATGCTAGCCGAAAAGGTGTCCAGCGTGCACAGTGATTTGCTTTCTGTGGATCGCTCGCCAGTGCAACTGCACATGTTTACAGAGGAATGGTCCATAAACAGACTTTTCGTCTTTAGGGAATGAACCCTCTGCAAGATGCTCAGGGTCCATGAGAGACTTGGGAGCGCTCCTTCTTTTCCGCGTGTTTGTTCTGTGAAACGTACACTGTAGATTCGCAGCTTTACTCTGAGCAACGCTCCATAGGGAATGTTGTTCCTCCACTGGATTTTGTTCGGTAACAGTTGTGTTGTGTCAAATTGTTCCTTTCACTCGTTTCTGGTTACCTGAGTTTAAATTCGTTCATCAATCGAGTCTATATGTAGTGACAGCTTTATTTAGTATTGGTTAATTTAGTTTAAGGTTTCAATGACCGTTATTTTAGTATTCTTTACTTTAATTTATTCTTTTATCTTTTGTAGACACATCATATATCATGGTTGTGTTAGTTAAAAATTTCCGTTCATAATTCTCTGAGAAGTATTCTGACACGTCTGTCTCGTTTGGCTTTTAACAATCAACTATCTGATATTTGTTCCTTCAAATAGAAAATTCTATAAGATTTTGGTATCATTTCTCATTGTTCATGAATCAGCTGTCCCTATCAAATAATTCAATCTTATTGAAAAAAATGTCATATTTTATATTTAATTGGCTATAAATTATTTGTTTAGTACTTTTATGTAATTATAATTATAGAACAATATTCCTGCTTCTGTTTTGCAAAAGTTAATACTAAATTTGACCGGTTTTGGTTTGAATTAATCTTCAGAAATTACATTCTTTGAAATTTATCTATGGGCCTTATTTTGATTCACATAAATATCTATTAAATGGTTTCCAATATGTTATATGTTACAATTTTACTCACACTTGATTACTGATTACACCCTTGTAATTTAACTTTTATGTCTGGCTATTATTTTAAATATTTAACAAGTTATTTGCATTTTACTAGTGCTTGCTTACTGCTGTTGGGCATTCTCTTGTACAATCACCATTTTAGTCAATTTTACATGTTGATTCCTTTAATCACTATTATATGTCGTTGTTATCATTAGGATAAAATATTTGTATTCTGAAGATGATAATTTATATCAATTTAATCTAGGTTCTATAAATTTATATTCTCTGATTTAGTTTATATGGTCAAAGTTGAATTTGTCTTGGTCATCAATTTTCAGTATTACTAGCAATGTTATTATGAATTCATCTTATTAGTTTTATATTTTTTGATGTACTATTTATGGGCCGTTTGAATTATTATTTTGCCTTTCCTTACTTTACAAAAATACAACATTAATTAACATGGTTCAAATACAATAAATTCTTATATACTAACATCTAGTATTTCCTAGTATACACAAAAATAATAACACAAAATAATTATATAAATAAACACATTAAAACTTTATATTAATAATTGTTTTTGTTGTCGTCCTTTTTAAAACTGGTTTGGGGTGTTCCCCTTAATCACATTTATTTTAATTATAATTAATTTTACTTCATTTCTCATTATTTGTATTGGATTCTCTTTTTTGGGCTAGTTGTTTCATTTAATTTGGTATAGCTGATAGAGTTTAATTTCTTTTTTAATTATTTGTTTGCTGCTATAGAGGTTTCTGTCTTTACAATAGGTTTTTTGGGTATTTTGATATTGTTTCCCTTTCAAATTATTTGTACTGGGCTGTGACTCCTCACTACTCCATCTTGAGATTGTCCTTTTTATTTATTTGTTCTAGGCTATTATTCCTTATTACTACATATCTTGAAAATTGTCATGTTAATTTATTTGTCCTGGGCTGTTACTCCTCACTACTCCGTATCTTACTGGGTCTACTAATTATTTTATTGATATGATATTCATACTATTTGTTTCTTAACACCTTTTTTGGCTATAAATTGATTATATGTAAATTCTTTGAATCGATTTGTTTAGTTTTGTTAAGTCCTTTTATTGATGATTGTAATTACTTTTCTCTGCTACTATTATTTAAGTTGATATTACTCCTTCCAGATGACTTCTTCCCTTCTTTTCCTCTATAATCTTATTTTGTAGAATGAGGTACAAACTTCGTTGTGCTACAGTATGTATGAAAAATATATAAATATTTTTCTCCTTTGGAAAATTGTTTGCCCCTCCTGGAAAATATTTTGACCTCTCTGATGGCTAGTTATTTACTAGCCTGTGTGGAATATAGCGTATGACATGGAGCAGAATGGTGGGTGTTAAACAGAAGACGCAAACGTATTAAGGAAGAAATGTTTTGCTAAGAAATATATAATTATACGGGTGAACAGAATCATCGTTCATGAAATCAGAAGACGAATGGAAAGAAAGAAACAAAGACTCGATTTTAAAAAAGAAAAATGACCAGTATAGTGTTGACAGAAAAGACTTTGATAATACTATAAACATCATTCACCCTCGGCCGATAACTAGCAGCGAGAGCCAAATTTCATTACAGGAATCAGATCGCAGCCTCCCTTGGCCAGCTCTTCGTTCGACCTACAAACATTTTATCCAAAATTACAGTTCTTCCTCACGAAGTTTGAGGATAGTCTTCACCCACCTGACATGAGGGTACCATTGTAGCTGATTACTAATTCTCTCTTTAGAAAAAACATCACTTATATTTTTTACGTAAATTATTTGGCTTAAAATATCAGCTTCAAATATTTAAGTTTCATATTCTGTAATGGTTCATGAAATTAAGTAGTTAATTTCTTATAAAAAAGTTAAACAACAATAACAGTTATGTAGGTACTATAATTATACTACTATATAATTAATCAAGCTAATTTAATACTAATTAATTAGTTTGTTTATGGGCATTTTGCATAATCTATTTTTCCTAAACTAATTATCCTTATAGGTATTTTTTAATACTTTATTAGCTTTAAATAAATTCTGTTTACTGAAAGTGTTAAAGATTCAGGTGAAAGATTCTAAGGAACGACTATTTACTCTTCAGATTGGCCAATGTACTTTACCCTCAACATTACTTTAAATTCTCAACACAAACCGCAAGGAAGCTGAAGACAAAGTTCTCATATATATTGAAAACAACCGCTGAAAAACACGCTGAGCACATATGCACTCAATTACTTCTAACAGAATTAACTGCAGTACCGACTGGAATACTGAGTCAATTATTGGAAAGGAGAAAATTTGAATTACTGGAATGTTAAGTACGCGACAACGGCACCAAAATTTGCTAAATCCTAGATCCTTAGTTGAACTGGAAAATCCTTCTGATCAGTTAAAAGAAGTCTTGCTGGTAAACATTTTTCTTGTTTTGATTCGTGTGAGTTTTGAGTGAAGGTTTTTGCTAGTTAGGAGGAATTTGGAACTTTCAGCTAGAAGTCACGTATGGATTTTGGACGGGGAATTTAAGATGTCTCCTACAATATATTACTCCAACATCCGCAATATCTCAGGGCTTATGAAAACGAACGAATTCATGTTGGATAAAGGCATCACCGATTCTTCTACAAAACTGATAACTCTTCTCAAAATAATTATAACCACTCCATGGCTACAGCTGAAACCGAGAGATGCTTCTATACGTTAAAAGCGTCAAGGAACGCAGTGACACAACATCTTGTTGCTTTGGCAATGTTAAGCATAGAAAAAGAAAAAAAGTTGAAAATATTGTTAACTTTAGTGATAAAGTTATTAGTAAGTTTTCCGGTTTGCATATAAAGGAGAATATACGTAATTAAGAACATAACTCACTATTGCATGTTTTTTAGAAAATAAATTTTAATGTTTTTAGTTGCAATATGTAAATTAAAAATTACAATTTGTTCAAATCGTAATATGTATAGCGATTGTGACTTTAATCATAATTTAAAATATTATCACCAACAGCAGCACCACCAGCACAAGGATTGCAACAATGATTTTTCTTAGTTCAGCTTCAATACAGTTAGAAGATTCAGATATAGTACATATATTTATCTAATATATACATACATACATCCTCGGCGCTACAGCCCAGTCCGGGCCCTGGCCTCCAAAAGAAATCGTCCCCACTGGTCTCTAGTCCCGGCCAATGTCCACCAGTTTGCTGCACCCAGGCTCACTGCCTCCTTACCAACTTGGTCCAGCCATCTTGTACGCGGTATTTCTCTCCTTCTCCTGCCCATCGGCAAATAATTCATGATTTTTTTGGGATTCTATCCTCCGCCATTCTCTGCACATGTCCGGCCCAACGCAAGCTGTTAATTTGTATGAATTGAATGATCGTAAGTTCTTTAAACCTTTCGTAGAACTTTCGATTATGCAGTCGCCTCCAAATCTCGTTTTCCTTCACAGGGCCATAGATTCTCCTCAGTACCTTCCTCTTAAACGCGGCTAGTTTCTGCTCATCTAGTTTTTTATAGCACCCAGCAGTCCGAGCCATACATCAGAACTGGTCTGATCAAGGTCTTGTAGAGCGTGGCTTTTGTCTCTTTACTTATTAATTTTGATTTAAAATGTTTCACTAGTCCGTAGTAACACATATTAGCAGATAATATTCTTTTCTCAATGTCTCTAGAGGAGTAATTTTCCGAGTCCACATATGACCCGAGTTAATGAAAACCTTGAACATTTCAAATTCGTAATCATTAATGCGCAATGACAGGGGGCGCGAGTGTTGGAACCTACAACCATATATTTAGTTTTGCTTTGGTTTATAACCAAGCCGCCTTAGCGGACAACTCCAGTTCTTGAAAGGCTTCCTTTAAGCCAGATTCAAACCTAATTATAACGTTAATGTCATCGGCACATGCCAGAAGCTGTACCTCCTTGTGAAATATGTGTCCGCTAGTTTGAATTCCTGAATCCCTGATGACCTTTTCTAGAGCTATGTTGAACAACAGACACGCTAAGGCATCTCCTTGTTTCAGCCCATTCAATGTTTTTAAGGAGTTAGATAGATTTGATTGTATTCTGATTTGGCACTTAGAATTGGACATAGCTACTCAAACCATAAGCACCAACTTAGATGGTATATTCAACTCCTTCATAGCTTTATATACCATTTTCCGGTTGATTATATCATATGTTGATTATCTAATATATGATAATCTTATATGTTGAAAATGCTAGTGCAGCCCCAACTAAAGTCTCATGAAACTGTATTTTATTCCGTCTTTCCTGCTACATAGAATTTTTGAATTCAAAATTGTCTGTCTCAGAAAGTTACGACTGATTTTATATCAAAAGCGATGAACTCCTCCGCAAAAGTATTTCCAGCCGTACCACTTTCAGGATGTTTTGTTTCTTCCTTGTTGACCAGTATATGTAAACGAAAGATCCCATGTGTATGTAGGAAAGTTTGTAAAGGTTTGCTATTAGCCCTCTTTGTCACTTTTGTGCTGGTAAATTATATAAAAGAATCCTTTGACCTTTTTAGAGACGAGGTTGTTGATGAATTGGTTCTAATCATGGATTACATGTGTCTACAATTCCTCCTCAGTACAAGCTGATAAAAACGGAACCATTGAGAGGCAATACTCAACGCTGTAGAACACCCTGATTTTTATTTGGCATTGGTCGAGTTTCAAAAAGAGCAATCAGATACCGAAACTCATGTAACGGAAATACGTTTTTGAAGGTGTGTTAAGTTAGGACTAAAAAAGTGGCTTTGCTACTCGAAAAAAGTATTTGTATTTAACTAACTATATGAAGCTGACAAGGTATGGGACTATTAGCGCACACTACAGTAATATTAACTATTGAAAGTATATTAAATTGTTTTTAACTTTCTTCATTCAATATACAAAAAATAGTTTTAGGAAAAGTATTAGAAAAATAGAAGTAGGAATTTTTGTTTTAGGAAAATTGATAGTCGGATGAATGAGGTTTAGAAAATATTAAATAGGAAAATATCTGGGAATGAGTTAGTTATTTACAGCTAAATTTAATACATTTATGTAGACTTTCCATTGAAACCGCTTAACTAATACTTTCAGTTATATACTTATTTCTATTTGTCTCTAATAGAATGTATTAGACGCAGCATTTGTAACCAATGATTGATTACGCAGATTTTATAAAATTAATAAGAAAAAATTGTAATATTGGTTCATTACACTTTAGTGACGAATACTGGGACTTTATACGAAAAGTACAGTGGCTATGTATGTATGACGTTTTCGTATTATCTTTGCCAAGAAAATAAAGATTACTAGATGTTTAATATTTTCTGAAAAAAGTCTTTACTTACATCAAAAACTACACTTACAATACCAGTTCTAAAATAGGTTTACACTGAGCAAGAGATAATGTACGCAGTCACATGCTCGACGGAATTAGCATACAGAGCAAGAGTTGAACAGAGAGACGCTTCAAGCACAGATAAGGTAATGTTCGTAGACAAATTAACGATTAGTTCAACAGTAATACTGCAGGAACTGATGATCTTGACTCTAATTTACTCTGAGTTCTTACAACTCAAACATTTCATGATATATGACCAGATTTCAAATTAAATTTTAGCACAACATTGTACATATTAATGTAAAAACAAATGTAATTTCAATAATTTAAGATATCTTAATTATATGTAACCTCTAGTTTTGTTTAAACCTTTTTAAAGTTTTAAAAATTATATTAAGAACATTGTTTTTAAAACGCGTCAGATGTTTTATTCATTCTACAAATTTTGTTTCTCTAAAATTGTATTTCTATAAATAAAATTGAAATTGAATTGGTAAACAATAAAATTGAATTGAATATAAAGGAAAACACTAATGAAGTACAGGATAACTTAGGACAAGATTTAAATAATACAGGTATTTATTTGAAGGTGTGTTCCTAAATCATTCTTTTCTTTTCGTGTTTTTGTTATATATTTTTTTACACATTCTGTGGCAACGTATAGCTGAGAAGTCAGTAAATTTAAACTATAAATTTCTGTGAATGAAAAGTAAATAATATCTAAACATTATGAACACTAAATAGAGTATAACTTTTAAATCTACAACGGTAAATGTGATTAAAAACTATCAGTATCCAGCCCAATTAAAGCCTGTTTTACAAAAGATGTTTGAGAAAAACATTTTGTTTGTCTTTGGTTTTCTAAAGGAAAGTGTTGGTTTTAGGGGTTAGGCATGTACAGTTTTACGTATGCATAAAAAAGCATGCAAGGTACGTGGGTTACCAAAGCAAACTTTTCGGACTACCGAGGCAAATACGAGGGAAACTAAGGTGTCCCTATATTTAATTCTGTGCACAACAGAGTTGAAGAAGTAGAAACAAGACTATTATAAAGATGAGAAGGTAATAAAGTTTTCAGATTACAAAACTTATAAATATTATTTTACCAACACCTATTGATTTAGTGTGTATGAGGCCTGTGTGTATGGAACAGCGATATTGTACGAATAATAGATGCTAGGAAACAGTTATGTTGAAATATCTAGCTTTAAATACTGACCTGACAAGGTTTCAATATAAACTCCGCTGTGCTATTGCTAAAAGAAAAGTAAGGAAAATCAAACCAAATAGTTGGGACAAATATATAACTGGCATAGAGCACAATGTGCAGGGTAGGCAGGACAAGGCTTACAAAATATTACTTAATTTAAATAAAACAGAAAAAGTTAGCCTGACTATTCGTAATATCACAGAGAACGAATAGGTAACATATTATGAGCTACTGTGTCCCAGGGGCAACCGGAAGAAGCGGAATTTGAAGACTTCAAAAAATGCGTGGATCCAATAGCAATGCATAAATTTTTAGTTGCTCTACAATATTGTAAAAATAGAAACTCGCCGGGCATTGATGGAGTGAATTTGAAGCTTATTAACTATGCTCCATGCTAATGATCGTTTGTTGAAATTTGTTGACTTACGCTGAACCATTGGCCGTATTCACAAAAGTTGGCAGATGGGAAAAGTAGTTCTCATATTCAAAAAAGGAGGTCGTAATGACCGTGAGAAGTATAGAGGGATAAGCATCATTAGCACGTTTAACAAATTGTATACATCTATTCTACCAACGACTGAATACAGTAACGGAGACTATTCTCTCGGAGTTATTTAATTCTTAATTACCTTTATATGATCCACTTGTGTGACACTAAGTTTTGTCAATTTTTATGACGCGTTTCGGGCACAAGGTCCCATCTTCAGATAAACTAATAAAACTTTAAATAAATTGCATAAGGTTGAAACCACGATTGTGGTTATGTCATTATACAAAATTTTTAAACGATAAACGGCCGGAGCTCTCGCATGCGTGCACGCACTACCGCGATCGCCACACGACTGGTCAAGGATTATAATCTAATCTAATGGCAGTGTCAAACAAGTTGTTCGAAGCAAAATTTACCTGATCATTCAATATATTATTTTTGGTGGTGGTATTTTTTATGGCTTTATAAATTTCAAGTTCTGTAGAAAGCCTCACAATCGTCACATTTTATTTTGTAAACACCGGATTTCTTTTTTAAAGGTAATTTGTTCTTGTTTTTGAAGTAATTTTTCAATTTATTAGTTGTTTTAAAATGATACAATATAATTTTTATCTTTGAGAACGGATCTTAAAATATTCGGCATAATACCTGTAAAATTGGCAGAAATATATTTACAATTTTTATTGTTTACTTTTATAATGTTTGAATTTTTATTTTTTAAACGTTTTCTATGTTTATTTATTATTTTATCTATTATTGTAGGTTTATATCCGTTGTTTATGGCTATTTGTTTAATAGTGCTTACCTCATTTAAGTAGTCTTCTCTTTCAAGGGGAACATTTAGAAGTCTGTTTACAAGACTGTTAAATACAGCCATTTTTTGTGTAACAGGATGATGTGATTCGGAATGTATTACTGTGTCGGTATAAGCGTGTTTCCTGAAAATTTTGTATTTTAAATTATTTCCGTTATGTGATACTGTTAAGTCTAGAAAATTAATATTTCTGTTGTTTTCAATCTCCATAGTAAATTTTTATTTTTTATGAATTTTGTTTAAGTAATTCTTAAACAATTCTATTTGTCTGGTATTCCCGTTGAATATAATAAAGGTGTCATCTACATATCTAGAATAATGGATGATTTTATTGACGAAATAATTATCTTTTAAAATTTTTGTGTTTTCTAAATGATTTAAATATAGGTCTGCCAAGATGCCAGAAAGTGGAGATCCCATAGCAAGGCCTTCATTCTGTTTATAATATGAATCTTCAAATAACAAATAGTTTTGATTAAGAATAATTTTTAATATCATCATCAGCTGGTCAACTTTCTGTATTTCCAATGTATTATTATTTATTAAATTAGGTTTGAGTAATTTTAATATTTCTTCGATAGGCATATTAGTATGTAAATCTACTATGTCGAAGGATACTAGCTTGTAATTTGGTTGAATTGTAATATGATTTACTTTTTTGATAAAATCTTTACAGCTTTTAACACTCTGATTATTTTCTAGGTTGGTATGCTCTTTGATGATTTTTACTAAAGTTTTTGCTATTTTATAACTGGGGCAGTTGTAAAATTAACCAAAGGTCTAATAGGAGTATTCTGTTTATGTATTTCCGGAAGACCTCTTAAACAAGGTGCACTTGCATTTATTGGTTTTAGTGAATATTGTGTGCGTTTATCAAATAATTGCGTGGATTTATTTATTGTTTGGTTGAATTCTAAAGTGTATTTTTTAGTAGGGTCGGACGTCAAATTTGTAATATTGTTGTTATTTATAAAGTGGTGTACTTTTTGTGTGTACTATTCAAACTTTAACATGGCTATAGAATTTCCTTTATCAACCTTAGTTAAGTAAATATTATTATTAGAAAGTTTTTTGTTTAGTTGTATGGTTGTACGTTGTTCAAGTTGCGCTTTAGTGTACACAATTTCTACTCTAGAATAATAAATACAACAGACGTCACTCTAATTGACGCAGAAACAAAACTTATCAGCAAAGGACTAAATTACAATTATCCCCCAAACCTCAAAAATAAACATAACTTAATTAAAGAAATAATAGAAGCCGAATCGGTGATAAAAAACATTCCTGACCCAGATAAACAAAATGAAATAAGAATATTAATAAACGACAAGTTTAATAAAATAATTAAAAACAAAAACAATAATCATATACAAAATAAATTTAATTGCGTCCGCTCGTCTCGCGCAACTGTTTCCGATACTTGTCAACAAGCCTATGACTCGCAAGCTGGGTAAGTTGATCGTCAACGCGTATCTGTTGCCGGTCATTACCTACGCCATTCCCGTCTGGGGTTACCTCGCAACCGTTCATAAAGGAAAGTTGCAAAGCGTTCTCGATAGGGGCCTTCGGCTAGCGGCCAAAGCCCCCTATCGGTTTTCTTCTCGACTATTGAGAAGAGGACTCGGTGTCCGCTCCTTGGAAGACACCGCAAGGCGACTTGCACGTAAATTTTACGTCCGAGCTGTGAGGACCCAGACAAACCCTCTCATAGCTGGCCTTGGCAAGTACCGAACACGTCCAGGTGATTCTTGGATTCTTGGAAACGGCCTCGACAAATACTGTACTAGTCGACCTAGTACGAGCATGTCGTTGTAGCGGCCATTAAATAATTAAATAATATTCCGTCTGGACAGGATCACTAGGCAGGAGCCCCTACCGGAGGCTCGGTACTACGAAACCATTGGGTCGTCTCACGACGCGCAACCCAACAGCTCTGGCAGTAGTAATTTTACGCACTCTTCATCGGACGCACTCCATATCCTCTCCTCTCTCGGACGACATCGAGGCGGAGTCAGCCGGAAGGAACAGCCGAAGAATAGGACCGCCGCCGTTCTTGCGTCTTCGCACTCCCGTTCCGCGCCAGCGATGTATTTCGCTGGGCCGGCAGCCGACACTACAACCGATGCCGAAAGAAGAGGAGGACTGCAGTACGCCACGAACAGCGGGCGCAGCCGCCGAACATCTCAGCGCGGCACGACCAACATCAGCTTTCTCGCCACCAGGTTGTTTTTAGGGCCACTAAAATCACTAGAGTGTACAATTGGCGCCATTTGTCATGCGGCAAGCCTTTTGTCCGGTGACAATATATACAACGGGATCTGAAATTATGAGTATACTCGATAGGGTTGCCCGATATTAGCTAAAATGGTTGGAACATCTTAACCAGATGGATGACTGCTGCATTCCGAAACAACTATTAAATTATAAGCCAAAAGGACGGAGAACTGCGGGACGTCCGAGAAGCGTTGGCGTGACCAGCATAGTCTACGTGCTTAGTACCGGAACAAACAGTTTTTGGTTTAATCTTTGCCGAAGAAGATAATGATAAATCCATGGGAGATGTTCAATGCATGATTTGATGATTCGATGTTCTTGTTCTACTCTAATGACAACAAAAGGACATGACTTTTCTCTACAATTTCGATCACCTGTTACTATTACTCCGGAGTCTTACATCTGGATTTCTTGTAAATGAATGGAGTATTTTTGTCACATTCTAAGTATGAATAAGTATACATTTGTGATTTTTACATCCTACAATATTTTTTGAGTATACATGAGATGATGAATGCATTTGATCAGACTTGAATTTTTTACTCTGACGAGCGCGGAATCACAAATGTTTAATTATTATTACTATAACATAAGTTACTTAACATAAGTTAAGTCATATAATGTATTTCACATATTTTTAGACAATTACTAATGTTGACTTACCTTATTAAACGTTGCTCGTAACAGTTGACGAAAAATGTAAATTAAAAAAGCCAGAAAAATAACGTTTGAATTTTTACAAACATGCCATCTTTGATGACAATAGAAAATTTAATATTTCTATTTAATACATATTATAACAGTTGGTTTCTGTGCCACAACATTTATTTCACCAGGCTCTGCCTTTTGAAAGTAGGGGCTGGACAGTTAGAATTTTGACAGGTCTACTCTTTATAAACCATTTAAAATTATTATGTGATATTAGAAAATAATCTCCATAATTTAAATCTTAAGAAAATCTCATCAGTTTTTTTCTGATAATTGGCTTGGCTGAAAAATAAGAGTACTATGACTAACAACAGACGCCACGACCCACGCTGAAGGATTTGGATGTTCTAAGTTATCTGTACGAGAAGTTTGACGTAGTCTTCAAACAAGAAAGAAAACATACCTACTTCTTTGTTTTTCCCACACAGCTTCCTTTATGGATATAAGTACGTGAAACTGTTTTGTCATATACGTAAGTCCGACAGACCACGGCCGATCAGCCCGAAAGTTATGGGCCTACATCATAAACATAATGACTCCTGGCCTGAAAGCCTATAATTTTTTTAGTATAATGTTATTGAGCTGTAAACGCTTAAATAATCAACATTTTCCACCTGTATGCGTAATAGTTATTACTTCAGGATTCATTGATAGGAAATGCATTAGATTGTAGCAAGAATTATCTTAACGATCGCAGTGTTATTATGTACACCTGCAGTGATTGAAAGGTATACTAAAACTAGACTGAGAAATAACTCTAAAAATTTGGCTCTTTGAAGAAGATTAGGAAGTTATTCAATGAGAGGTTAATAATAGTCCTAAAATTTTGACAACTTGGGATACGATCGGATCGCTTACAGTGTATTAACATAATATATAAATCTAGCTACTTATATTAACTTTACCTTTAACAAAATGTTAGACCTTTATAAAAAGAAAATTTTTATGAATAGCATAACTAAACAAAAAATGTTTTTTTTTCCAGAACTTTATCACCAGAACTTTCAGAACTTTATTACCAAGTCATTTTCAAAGCGCAAACCATCTCAATAGAGCTTGTGTATATACGAATTCAGGTAAAAGTATCAGTAAAAAATATTGTTTATATCATAGTTACAAATATTTCTTAAGATAACATTTACCTGTTCGACAAAGTATATGAGGTTCTTTTTCCTTTGAAAAATTACTCAATAAAATTTTGGTTTACGTGTAAGTCATGGCAGTCACAGGTAATGTAAATGGATGTAAAAAATGATGAAGTTGACACAAAAGGAGAATATTCATAATGATAAAAAATAGTATCTTCTGTAACATAAAAGGTAAAAGAAGACTACAAGAAAAGGAGCAGATTATTTTACGAAATTGATTTATTTTTAACTAACAAAATCATTTTGAACTTAAAAAAAGTTTGCTTCTTTTAACGTGACAAAGCATAAGAATTTCTAGTACTTTTCTGAATTTTGTAGCATGTTATATTTACTAGTTGGACGGTATGCGGAATATTGTTGAACCTTATGTGACAGGGTGGTTAAGGAGTAATACAATAAAGCGAATTGTTGAGATGCCGGTGACCGTTAGCCAGTGTATAGGGGCTCGTGTTTATCTTGTGGGGAAGTTGCCTCGTATAGCGAAGATAATGACTTGTCGTAACGTTGTAATTACGTCATAATGTCAAGCACAATTACGGTTACTATAATTATTCTGCGCAGTTACCCTGTTTACACAAAATTAATTGCAGAATGATTTCGGCATTACTCACTGCATTTGTTGGTTATTTATTTATAACTGACGTTATTTTTGCATAAAGAGTTAAGAAACATTTCGTTTTGCTTAGTACAATAATATTTTGTCGCTCATTCAGCAATGAGCTATCCTCAGTAGCTCGTTTAGGACTGAGACGAATATCAGACCATATCATTATTACTTCCACAGTAAACGTTGCCCACAATTGCTAAAAACCAGCCCATTAAATGTAGCACGCTTGTTACACTACAAGCAGCTCATAAATTTACAAACAGTCTATGAACTTTTAAACTAACTTCAGTAAAGTAAAATATGTAAACGTCTATTGCACAATGGAACTCTTAATCTATGTCAGGATTAATACTTAATTAATTACTTCTTTAAATTAAAATGGTATTATCTAAAGCAAGTCTCACACATTCAAGATTTGATAAAACAAGTTACATCTGCAGAAGCAAATAATTATTTTTGCAGATATCTACAGAATTATATAATGCAAAGTATAATAAACATATAGAAAACTTCATTAAATAATTATTATACTATATTATAACGAATCCGTAATTTAATTACACAGTTTGTCAACACCCTGCCATTTATGCCTCTCAGCTCTACTAAATTCTAAGTATAAATAAATTGCTCGTAGACCAGGGTATGACAGACTTCAACAAATTATTGATAGCGAGTAGCAACAAGTAAACATCAAGTGGAAACCATCGAAACACGTGGGGAAAAGAATTGTGAGAACTATATCTGCTAAACATCTTGAGGAGGGAGAATTGAAAATCGGAGAATGTAGAAGCTGTTAGCCAGAAGGATATGTCAGTCGCTACTAAAACGGGTTGATGTTTTACAATTGTTTGTATTTTTGTGAAACACTATTGACTCTCTGATGAGTGATGATTATAAATTTAGACTTTTGCAATAACAGTTGTATTTTAAAGAAAATTTCGTATAAATTTTGTAGCTATGCCCCGCTATTGTCAACTATTTCCTTGTGTGTTCCATACGTTTTGTATCTTTGTTGACACCTGTATCCTCAAGTTGCTAACACCACACCTAGTAGGCACCAATATTTGATGCCGGCACCTTGCCTATGTCGAAGATAAAATATGGCGACACCTTCCTAACTGAATTTAAAGTAATCCGTAAGTTATATTTTTGTTCTACTCCAGCTGGGTACACCTTTGTCGTAAAGCCCGAATGCTCAGTGCCCCTTGAATTGTTGCAGTAGCTCCCAAGTCTGCAGAAGCTCGATTCTCTACTACTGCTTGAAGTCTCACGCATTTCTGCCGCATTGTATTCCTTATACCTTCAGTATAACTTATTCTTTACACCAGTTTATTCACCCGAATGTGCATTGCTCTGTTTATTAAAGTACTGAACGCTCTTTCCTTATCTGCTAGATGGTGCTGAAAGTTACCATTAGATTTTATTGAGTCTAATTTCTATAAATGTCTTGCCGTACCTGGCTCTCAACTTAACGACACGTCTAAAAATGGTACCTTTTTGTCGTCATCTTTCCTCAACAGGATGTTGTGGTATATTCTATTTAAACGCAACAAAAGTACTTCGGCGACATAAAAGAGGAAGAAAACACGGAATGAGATCAGATCATGAACTAACAAAACATGCTCGGTCTGTAGCTCATGACCTTAGCAAGTGACAGTAAAAAATTCAAAAGGCAAAGGAAAGCCGACGTTATAAAATAAGACTTCAGAAAATATAGAATTGTGTAAGAAACAATTACCTGTCTGAAACTATGATTACATATAAAAACAGCGATTTACTGTGAATCCATTTTTGGTTTCAATAAAAACAGCGTTATTTTCTGACCTTAGCAAGTGACAGTAAAAAATTCAAAAGGCAAAGGAAAACCGACGTTATAAAATAAGACTTCAGAAAATACAGAATTGTGTAAGAAACAATTACCTGTCTGAAACTATGATTACATATAAAAACAGCGATTTACTGTGAATCCATTTTTGGTTTCAATAAAAACAGCGTTATTTTCTGTATTCGTTTAGTGGTGGACATAATGTTATAAACTACTTAGCTAAATAATGCTGAACTTGATATATTTTCACTGTGACTATATATATATATCTAAACTTTACTTTAAACAGATACTGCATCTTGAAAGTATCTAGCAAAATATGGCGCCAATACGCTGAGCACACAATAATATTATTATATTATCACTTACTTTGTTACTTTGAACGCTACAGAAACAGGTCTACGCCACTTCTGATTTATATACGGTTTCATGTTTTATATCTTTCTTTTTGAATATTCTGAAAAATCCATTCACACTGCAGTTTACACAATATGATCTCTGGCTACTTCCGTTATGAGCAAGCAATAGAAAATAATCTTACCTCGTATATTTGGTTGCTGTAACTTCCTTTACTTTCTTAACATATGCAGTCATACTGTTATAATTGTAAGTTAACTGTAAATTTTAATTATAATCGTTATTTTTAGCAATTGACTCTCATTTTACGGCTTAGTATAAAACTGTTTTATTTCATGTCAATATACTACCGCCAACAAAATAAGTTAATGTATCCACAAAGGTAATAAAACGTATCAAACTGATAAATAGGACACATAAAATTAATCTGTTTAAATTTTGAGGCAAAATGAATACTTTTCTTCATAATTTAGACAAATTTCGACTTCGACTTTCGACTTCGTTTATTCTCTGACAGTTTATCTTCTCATCCAAAATTTCCTTCGGTGGGGAGTGTTATGCCGTGTTCTCTTCGGAAAGGGTGAGGGGAGGATGGTGTAGATTTTTATGAATAAAACTACTCAAATTTAAAAACGTGACTCGTCATTTGCTATATATTTTGTGGTAATCAAGAAGGTAAGTGTGAAAACAAAGATTACATACAGTTTTCTACAGAATGAAGCCTTTGTGCAAATACGTGGCCTTCGTTTTTTTTTTTTATTTTTATATAGATTTATTTTTCTTTCAAAACATGTATTTTTTATACAGAATATTTGGCATCGTTCACTTTGTATTTTCGCCATTATTTTACCAACAAAGCAAGAACATGAACGCCATTTCTTTTTCTTAGAAGTAAAAAGCCGAGAGTATTCCTTTAACCTTGAGAACGAGGAGAAAATGGCAAATTGTCTATTTTCGCCACTCCTCTACGGTACTTCTTTAATTGGGTTGGGAGAAGAAACGAAAGGACCTGGGAAAAAGGAGGCCTGTCCGCAAAATATTTAGAGAGACGATATTAATTTGAACCTATCTTTTTGTCCACTTTGCTTCTTATCCTAGATTGGTACTTTTTGTGCATTTATATTTTTATAAATCTACGAATGTGTAAATTAATTAAAGTAACTATTAAAAAATACAAATTTAATCTTCTCAGTATGTAAAGTACAATTTGTTTTTAGGAATCAACTGTCTTTTACGATAGAGAGCAACGCTAACCAACAAAATTATTTATCAAAGTATTAATTGTAACACTAGCTCTATTTATAAAAATTAGACACCACTAAAAAGTAATAATTAATTATATATATTTATAAACTACAGACAAAAACAGTGATATGTAGCAAACGCAGAGGTGGTCAATGATTATCCTCAGGGGAAGCTATTCATATGACCGTGATAACAACGTGACGGCCCCAACGCACGTAAGGGAGTAATTACTTGTTAATGGCAACCTCAACCACTGTTGAATGCTACAGTTATTATACGCTACAACTTGGCGTCTTTATTAATATTACACTATTAGTGGCGGTATTAACAGTTTCGTGTACATCAGGAAACGCACAAATTCTCCTGCTTGCCCGATACGAACAATTCTGAGTATACTCTAACAATTATTCAGCCCGTTACAGATAAAATATATGTCTTCCTTATTAAATAAAAAATGATTCATCTGGAACAATAAATTTATAAATAAATAACCTCCCCAAATTCAGTCAACGGTCCAACTGTTTTACTGATTACCTGCTTCCCAAAATTCAACGTAGACTAAGAGTTTTCAAGAATATTAGAAAGTGTCATCATGGTAAAGCGTATACTACAATATGTATATACGAAATAATCACGCACGCATATGTGTTATGGATCAGGAATACTGTACATGGAAATGATAAGTCACTGGCTTTGTGAATCATATCGGTGTCACTGTACATATCGAGGCTTTGGTTTACACTGTCCATATTTTCCAAGCGGTCCTATATTGCAACTTCCTCAAGATCTGTAGTTTGTTGTTATTTGTGATTCAGTTCGCTGAACACAAGAATATCAGTGTAGTATTTGTTCCCATCAAATATAGTTAGGTATTTCTGATATTATTACTTCTAATTAGATTCTCCCGTGGACTTCATTTTTGTTGCTTGAAATGAACAAAAGGGTTGAGATGTGGAATCTGAAATGACTTTCTTGTCTACATTCTTTCACAATTCTCTTTCATTATATTGTGCAAAGTTTCATCGTTATTGACTATTTCTCTGTTCTACGTAGTATCATAGTTACTTAAAATGACCAATATTTTGGAAACTATGTACTGATGAAAAAATAGCAAATAGTATAAGAACTTTGGGATCAAATTTTTTATGAATTTTGTATGTAACTTATTATCCTAATTTGCATAGAAATTAGTAGGTTGTGGTCGTGTTACTAAAAATAACTTGTTGACATGAAGTAACGGATGCTCAACATGCTTAGTATACAACATTGGAATTAGATTAGTATGCTTATAATTGAATTTACATACAGTAAATGAGTGTTTACACGTTTTGCAAAGGTAAAAATTGACTTCGCTAACTCTTCAGCAGATTTTCGGAGAAGTGGTATAGAGGTTGGACCCTGCAAAACAGTAGTGCATGCGGGTGTACGTAAGTGTACAGAGCAAAGTATTTGCATTTTTTACCTATGTCGCAGTGGAAAAATATGGTAAATTTTAAATTTTAATAAATAATTTCTGTTATTCAAAACATAATGTGATAAATTTGCGAACAAGTTTATGTATCCGTAAACTCCGCCACTAAAGATAACTTATCCCATTAGACGCTCTATCAATATCGTTAGCAGTTGAAACTCTAGTAAATAATTTTCCAAATCCTTATACCTACAGTTAATTCAGTGCAAACGAAATGTTGTTTTACGTCTTGCCAGTTTGTCTCAAAGGCTAAGGATTGTAAGTCTATTTCGTAATATATTAAACCAGAGCTTGTAACGTTTTTGAGTCTCATTGTACGAAGTATGAAGTGTAAACAGCATCGTAAACTACTTTATTAAATTTTATTGTTTCACTTATAAGAAAATATGTTGGAATGATTCGGGATATTTTTTAGCAAAATTCATAATCTATTTTTAATTTTGTATTCCATTTGCGCTGTTGTTTCGTATTCCGTTTTTATTAAAAAGTTAATATCCGTTCTGTACAAATTGAACTGCGGATCTGTTACTGTAAACAGAAATGTAAAAAACGTACATCAGCCTCAGAACTGAGCACTGTAAAAAAAATATACCAAGCATTTAACAAAACTGATATTTCACTGAATATTTTCTGAAGTTAATTTTCTTAGTTTGCACTGAAAAGATTGTAGTTGTTTAGTTATAAATATTACACATTCTTAAAAAGTATAACATTACGAACAAACTAATAGACAAGTTTACCAAACAGTTACAAAATGATGTTACTTAATAAGAAAAAAAACTGCTTTTAAGAAAATTATGATTTTTCTTAAAAATTTAACATAATATTATATTAGATAGTTTTAACTGTCATAAATAAATTCAAAATTATATTGCTGTTGAAAAATATTATTTTTTATTGAATAATGAAGGTAAGTACAGGAACAAAGTTAGCAGTTTTGTGATTATTGTCTAAAGTTAATATTTGCGTTGTACTTATTATAAACAAAAATTATGGAAAACAATAGTTAGTTTAATTTTCCTTATTTCGTGTTGTTGATTTTCAAATAAATAAGCCGATTTGAATTAGTTATAAAAAATCGGTATGGAGAACTGTACACGACATCCATGTTCCAAGATTTACATTTAAAATCACTTACTTGAATTCGATTCGATAATTTCTAAAAAAAAAATTCTCCACTCTCAAAGTATTTACACTATTTATAGATAATTTATAATTATGGGGGAGTCGTTTAATATAATGTTATTTTTGAGTCACTTTATCTATAAAAATTAGGTACTTTATTCTTATAAAGAATCTGAGTTCGCAGATAATCATCCGTCCTCCTCAGCCGATCCCCACCATTAATGGTATTTAAACTTATATAGAGTAATAGTTTTGTCATATGTAAATGCTAAGGTATCCTATCGTTCAAAATTATATACTCGAACTTTACTTGATATCAGCAAAAAAATTTAAAAAAATCACCCCCTTCCCCTCGAACCCCTTCAACTATTCTTTTTAATAATAATAATGCCTCCCATGTGTACCACCAAAGCAGCTTAGGAGTCAAGCAGGGTAGGCTGCCTTATGCGAGCCGTAGGCCTACGGCATACAAGGAAGGCAGTGTGGCCAGCACTACGCTTCAGCCGCCCATTATTATCCCCAGGATGTTATCCCAGGTACTCATTTTCAACAGGCTGAGTCGACCTGGGGGCTGAAAAACGCACCTTGATTTTATGGTGCGAGCCCGGAAATCGAACCCGGGACCTCTAGATTAGTAGCCAGGTGCCATACACACTGGTCTACTGAACCGTCACTACCCTTTTTATTTATAGATATTTCATTTACCTTTCTACAGTGGATTATTATGACCTTCTTTTCAAGATACTTCATTTATCAAAATTAAGTTATTTACTCTTGTTAAAACGTAAAACGTTGCAGGTAAACTACCCTTCTTCCTTAACCGATCTTCACCAAAATCAATAGCCTTGAGTCCTCAATAAATCGGACACATATGCATAAAATTATTTGATTTTGTTCTAATTTGCGGCAGTTATCGTTTGCCATAGAAAAAATTCTACATGTAGGCACACAGACACAGACACAGACACAGATCACACACACACACACACACACACACACACACACACACACACACACACACACACACACACACACACACACACACACACACACACACACACACACACACACACACACACACACACACACACACACACACACACACACACACACACACACACACACACACACACACACACACACACACACACACACACACACACACACACACACACACACACACACACACACACACACACACACACACACACACACACACACACACACACACACACACACACATTTTTCAGAAAATGACCTTTCTTCATGTTTTGAGGATAGTACAATCAGAATCAGCCCTTATCTGGAACACGATTTTTTTGGCGACCACCATTCTGCCATTTTCTTACAAAACATGGAAGTAAAAGGAACCTCCAGGTAATATAGAACCCAAAAACATTTGGTCGCACAAGAGCTGCTATCCTACTCTACCCTATGCTAAACATTCTGCCTGACGCCATACAGTTTCACGTTGCTCGTCGAATACCAGTATTCGAAAATTCTTCATAATGATTTAAACATGCAGCCGTACAAAATTCGAATATTGTAAACCTTAAGTGACAGTGATACAGTGTACCGTATGACATTTTGCCGCCATTTCTTGTATGTCACAAATAACAACGTAGACGTTATTCACAATACGCTAATGAGTAATGAAACATATTTATATATGAGCGGATATGTAAATAAACAAACCTTTTGGTATTGAGAGCCAAATAACCGTTGAGAAATGATTCCAGAACCATTGCACACTGCTAAACGTACTGTATGGAGTGCAATAGATTCCTTTGGAATAATCAGTCCTCACACCTATGAGGATGGGAATGGTAATTCCATTACTGTCACATCAGAGCAATATATACAAATGATTAACAAATTTTTGTCTCCCGAAGGTGCAGAAATGTTTGAAATCACACCAAACAGTATGGGGAGCAACCAGCCATAGGACTAGGCGATCAATGGAAGCAGTTTAACGAGTTATCTTCAGGAGTGGGAAGATTCTATGTCCCGCGAGATTACCAGCGTGCTATTTATTCTACTGGGGATATTTTGAGAGTAAGGTGTACAATGATCCACCCCCAATGAAACATCGAAACACTCAAAGTTGGCGTAATTTCTGTTCACGTCTTACACCGTGTAATGGAAAACGTAAAAACTCGACTTCAAAAGTGAGTGAGCTGAAATTGTCGCCACATTCGGGGAGTAGTGTTCATAAACTTACAGTTTCAGCGTTTAGTTAAATGCTATTATGTATACTTTTAATTTACCCGTAAATGTTAATTTTACTGTCTATAAATAAAAACACTGCTGAATTTTGAAATTCACCATTGACTGATCTTGTATTTAAAGATTTATTTTTTACAAATGTTTAAAGGAATTACATCATAGTGGACATCGTAGTATGTTATATTTCCTAAAAACCCAAGTTAATTCTCACCATTTGTATAATAGTAAGGCATTTAGAAGAGTAAAAATGAAAAATGTTTCATTGTTGTGATTGTTAATAACAATAAGTTGTTCGTTTCTAAGGAGCTGATAGAATTCTTGGATTTCGTTGTCCATGACGTGTCCGTTACTTAACTGAATACAACTATTATATTAACGACTCGGGTGTCGTTAATATAATAGTTGTATTTAGTCAACTGATAAAAATTAAATTAAATTATTTTGTTTAATTCAAACAGGCAACGATAACAGATGTGTCCTGTCGCTGTCTCTGCAGATCAATTCAGCTTGTGGCTCCTTTACCCACTGTGAAATACTCCAGGCAATGGAATATTTGCTACTCTAATTGTCACGATTAGGATACGGGCATCACATTCACACACGCCCGTTTGGCGGACACATGTCCTGCGTTGCAGTCTGCATGTTGGGAGTCAGTGCAAGCGCGCGCTTTGCATTGACTTCAACATGCACTCTGGTAAGCGCGCGCAGTGTTGCCCACGCGTACAGACTCACACCGCACCGCTGAGCCGACACGTGTCCTACGATGCAGTCTGCGTGTTGGTGGTCAGTGCAAGCGCGCGCCTTACATTGTCTCCAGCACGCACTCTGGTACGTCGCAAGCATGTGCGTTCGCGGTGTACACACATACTTTGTTGTTTTAATCGTTGCAATCGTAGTAGTAAAATTTTGCAACTGGATTATGTTCGCAATGGGCAAATTCAGCCAGGGCTGATTTTATTGTAGAGACAACATACAAAACACGTTATATGTTCTGGAGTATGATTCGACAAAATAAATATATACATTTCTGGTGGATGAACACGTACATTTTGGACTTATAATAAATATATTATCAGAAACTACAAATTTGCGTTTTCTTGTTACTTCGTTTAATGGATTTCTATAATTAATAGTTTCCATATTCTGTAATAAGTTTGTAAACAATTTGTTAATATATATTTGTTTAATTTTCTGTGGTTGGTGTTGCTCCTATCGTAGAAAGTGGTGTTGGAGAATGTAAGTTGTACTTTGCAATATTATTTTTAATATGAGGGGAAATATGCTTTATGCACCGTCAGAAGCGGCCGTGCTTCCCCTGGTGTGTGGGACTCTCACCCACTAAAAAACCCACCTCTAATTCTGGCATTCATATCCATCCTACAATCACTTAACGTATTACTTCAGGACAGAGCCTAATGCGCCCTTATCGAGCTCCTTCTAGTTGTTGCTCATCTTGTACGGCCCGTTGGGTGCAAGTTGGGCCACTCTTTTTTTTCTACTAGGGCCCACTGAATAAATGCATTGATGCGGTCCCATTCCGCCTCACCACGAAGCATAAGCGCAACTACGCTCTCGGGCATGAACTCCCCGAGCTTCATTTCCAGTGGCATCCTCTGTCTTGCGAATCTGCAACAATTGAAAAACGTGTGCGAGGTATCTTCATGGGGAGAGTCTCCGTATTTGCATGCTGGGCTTTGCACCTTTCCCATTATATGAAGGCAGGCATTAAAATTGACGTGGTCACTAAGAAACTGGGTTATATGGTAACTGACCTCACCATGTTGGCGGTCGATCCTGTCCTTCAAGGTTGGTATGAGCCTTGCGGTCCATCTTCCTCTATCCAAAATATCTTGCCAGTGGAGGAGAGTGAGTTCCCTGGCTTCATGCTTTGCGGCATCCCTTCCAATTTCCTCTCTTCTTTCGAATAAATGCTTTCGCTCTAGAGCCAACAGGTCTATGGGAATCACTCTCGCTATCAGCAGGACTACTGGCTCTGGCGCTGTCCAGTAAGATGATACTACTCTGAGGGCTCCTCTTCTCTGCACCGATACCATTAGTTTTCTATTTCTTTTATGAATTTGCTAACTGCTATAATTTTTTTTATTGTTCGACTAAGCTTTTCGTCATTACTGACATCTTCAGGTCTTAAACAACATGTTGTTAATGTTAAACAACATTTTGGTTGTTTAAGACCTGAAGATGTCAGTAATGACGAAAAGCTTAGTCGAACAATAAAAAAAATTATAGCAGTTAGCAAATTCATAAAAGAAATAGTAAGGATGGCTGCTAATTTAAACAATACGAAGAATAAAACATTAGTTTTCTGTATTTCTCAATCTTTAGTGGATCGGGCCAGATTTCGCAACCGTACAGGATGGATTCTGTGACCACCAACAATAATTGTCTCTTGTTTGCAGTGTGACATCCTACGTTGGCCATAAGTCTGCTGAGCTTGGTTGTAACGTTAGCCGCCTTATCAGCTGCAGAACTTTGAGTCAAGTCTCACCCCTAGTTATTTCACAGCGTTCTTTGTAGGTATAGCCTCCCATTTGTAATATTCAGCTCCCACTTACAGCGGTATTATGTACTATAATAATGATAATGATAATAATAATAATAATGAAGGATGACTATTATTTTGATTGGCCTAATTTATCATTAAAATAATTTTAATGAAAGTGAAATTTTTTTGATAAGTGAAATTTCATTTTATTCATATAATATTAATAAACATATAAGTTACATACACTACGTTGCTGTGAACAGCCAATGTTTACAAAAATTACACAGAATTCGCTAAATGAAGTTAACAGTTGCACAACTGAATTATTAATTTATGCTCCTTTAAATTGTTTTAAAATAAATGAAAATAATAATACTTTCCTTAATACTTAAATAAGATATATGTACGTCTACTGGATCATATAAACTATCATAAAAATAAACGTAAAGAACTTTTTTTGTACAATTTAGTAATTGAAACTAATATTCTGTGATTAAAAAAAAAGATTAATTAAAGATTCAAATTTTCACTGAACGTTAAATTAATAGTTGAACCTAATCGGTGTTCAATAAATACATAAATAAATAAATAAATAAAAGATGTTACATATAACTTTAGAAAATACCAAGAAAGCACATTTTAAAGTAAACACTCACAGATTACGCTCTTTTAATACAGTCTTATGCTTATAATATACATTAAAATGTATACGTAAGTCGACAGGTTGGACTGTAAAAATACATATATTTACAAATATAGTTTCTAGTTGATATCGATTCTGTCGTAATACAAATAGAGTTTTCATGCGATGTTTTGAGATTTATTTAATGTCATATTTATGCCTAGAACATAAATTATAAATAACATATAATATATAATATATAATAAATAATGTATAATTTAAACTCACTAATCAAATTTCCCATGAGACTGCATCTACAAATTTATCTATAAATAATATTATAAAATATACAACCTTTACTTATTGTAAAAATATAACTTAAACTCTAAATTAAATTTTGTGAAGATAAAAATTTAAAAATATCTTATATACAGAAAATACAATTGTTTTATCAAATAAAACCCAAAACTAAATCCAATATTCACGATAAAAATGGAATATACAGAATAGAATGTTGTAACGTACCGCGAGCCTTCTACGTATGTCTCTCTTGGTGTTACGTCTATCTGATACTCTGACTGTTATTTTTTGTTATTGTGTAATTCTTTAGTAAAAATAAACCACGGGATCCTTTGCCGTTTTTTATCTCCTTGTAGCTATTACAGTTCAGTTGTTATGGAGAGAGAGAGAGAGAGAGAGAGAGAGAGAGAGAGAGAGAGAGAGAGAGAGAGAGAGAGAGAGAGAGAGAGAGAGAGAGAGAGAGAGTTCCTCTCTTGGTGTACTGTTTAATCGTTTTATTTAAATGCGCGTTGCATCAGCTGTTTTCAATTTGATAACCAGTTACAGGTTATGTTGGCTGTTGTACTTCATAGGCTACGATGTCTGAGCTAACTTTCTCACTCTTCTCTGTTATTCACCGGTTTCCTGTAACAAATCTACTATCTAAAAAGAATAATACAAAGTCAATTCCCTAAAAGAAAGGTATTTATTGATTGAAATTGGTTTATTTCCTGGAAACTATTACATCCAGTTCATCAATTTTCAGATCGACTATTATCGAAATTACAACAGTTTTCGATATATGTTTTTTCTATAAGACAACAGATATATTCATTTACAGTTGTTAGTAAAATTAAAAAATTATTTATCTCAGGGTTATTTGGGGATTCTTTGAGCTGTAAGAAAGTCAGAAATGCTTAGATAATAGTATCATACTATTTTATATGTTATTAAACATACAATTATTATGTTTCAATGGATGTCTCATACGTAGTTTCTTGTGCTGAATCGTTTCGTCACGTTTCTTGAGTGAATGGTTGCAATATTAGGTTAATATTTTATAAATTTGCTGGACACTATTTCTGTATCATCTACCCTCTTGAAAATCCAATTTAACAATTACCATTCTTGTTAACGCTGTTACTCTTAGTAACCAAGAAATTGATGAGTTTTTATTGGCTAACCTAGGTACAGTTTTAGTAAATAAATTAAGGTATTATTAGTTCATCTATCTTTTAGGAAAAATACTCCTTTATAAATTTTAACTATAATTACATTTAATTTACATAATGTTTTTCTTCATATGATTACATAAACTTAGATACTTGTATGTTATAATTTAGTGGTTTTTAACTTAGTTTATTTCTGACTTTTACTTCTGTAAATGTATTACTGCTCTAGGCCCTATTTTATCTTTCACTATCTCTTTACAATTTATACTAATTAGCAGTGATTAATTTCTTACATAACCCTGGATCCTTCAAACATAAACAAAATAACATTTTACTTACATTGATATTGCCTTTGTGGCCTAACAAAATAAAACTATAATAACTTATTACTAAACTTATTATTTATTACCATAGTTCTGTATCTTTATCACAATTTGTGATTGATGTCTTTTTTTAAATTTACATATATCATACTATGTTGCACTTTCTATACACTGCACTTCTATAGTAACACTTAGTACACTGTTTTTTCATTGCTAAAGTTTTTATTGTTTGATGTAAAGATTATACAAATGTTTCATAGTATGATACTTAACTATCATTCATTTCTGACTTGGGGAATGGAGTAACTACTGACTTTTATTATTTTTTATAAAATGATAATAATAGGTATATCTTTATTTTACTCAGTATTAGACACTGATTATGTAATGTTACAATGTTCAGATTGCAATAAATTTTAAGTAGGCCAGATAAAGAAAAAACTATTTGATAGATTCCTTCAACACCGCAATGCATTTTAAAAACATATATTTTTAAATCTAATTTAGCCCCACATTGTCTAAATGATAACAACCAATTTTCAGACATTGAAAGTATAAAATTAATTAAAATTAAACAACAAGGTCAAAAAACGAATATTTGAAAAAATCTTAATATTTACAAACACAATAACAATAATTTATTAATTAAAGAACAAACTCAAATAAAAACAAAACAAGATGATCTATTTAAAATTATAACTTTATTAAAATAAAGACATTAAGTAAAATATAAACATTATATATTTCCAATATAACCGACAAAACAGCTGCTTAAGTAAATAAATATTAAAAGAATCGTTAAGTAATCTACTTTAATCAGTTATCCGTTATTTTAGATTGAAATCGAAACAAATTCGATTATTCGTTAGTTTCTATATTACCATAGAATTATTTCGATTGTTATTGATTTACTTACAAAACTCTGATGATGCTGATATTTTTCAGTGAAACGTGCGTCACGTATTGAAACGACAAATATCAGATATTAAACGATATATTGCGTTTAAGTGTCTCTAATTATTTATATTTCCGCGTAGAAGATATGTATGCTTTATCTTTGATTTTTTCATTTTGTTTTATGTACAGCATAATAAGTTACTAAAGTCTGTAATTTGACACTGTGTAGTCAGAATGTAATGTATGTATATTGTAACATTACATTTGGAACAACTAATATCGTACCTGATTTAATGAAGACTTTGGTCAAGAAGCTAACAAGAAGAACAATATCTTCCAAGATGATAGTGAAGAGGAACGACTAACAATTTTAGACTGACTAGTAAGACAACTGACCGTACCCAAATTAATGATTTAGGCTAAGTGATGCAAAATATCTTCAACCCCAATTATGACATGAACTTTCAGTAATGACCAAACAAAGAATTATAAAGACAAACGGCTTATGAACCAGTACTATAAAGAAACAAATGGTTTCATTTAATGTATCATAATATCTAGATAATCAAAATACAAATTCAGGGATAACAGGCCCAAACATGTAACATTATGTAAAAGAAATATTAGTAAATAATTAAGTTAATTGATGTAATGAAAATATAAATACACCTGATTATAGATACTTGAACCATACAAATAATTGTCACATATAGCGTTCATAGGATTGTCCAGTAAACAACAAATTATAACTTGGTCACAATAACATTTATAACAAGAGTGAAACCCATATAAACAGTAAATATAACATAGACAGTGTCAGAGTAATTAGTAAATTAACTGACAAAGGACTAACTAATTAGTGTAGAATTTGTTTTGTAAAATGTGCATGTTTTATGTTTTAGCACAGTGTTATATCATAGTATTTGTGTTGTGTTTTTTGTATGTAGCAGGTGATACAGTTAGTTTAAAGGAATGTCAATTTAATGATATTAATTCCATTTTTTTATGTTGTGTTAACAAATATAACCATAGAACTGGTGTTAAACCATGGTAAATTGATTGACAAAGCAGAATGGACTATATAAAGATGTTTTGTTAAGTGTCAACCACTTATACAGTTTGAGTAGAAAACAGTTATTTGTGCAAGGATTTGGTAAAATCATAGCCATGTGGGCATGAATTTAACTATTAGAATAATATATCTTTTGTGTTGTTAAAATAACGTTATATGTTAAACAATTTTGATGAGTGTTAAAAGTTAATTTAATGGTTAAAGATTTTAAAACAAGGTGATGAAAGTAATACCATTACATAGGCCAGGTGAAACCAACTTTAGTAAATTTTGAATAATAATGTTAGAAATTTTGTAAAACAAATGTGAAAGGGTAGATGTATTTATAGATAATAATGTATACAAGGAATATAGAAACAAAATAACACATATCAAGTTATTTAAGAATATTCCAAATAACAAAATTGTAACATCTATAGTTCTTAAGTAAAAGTAGACATGTTTAGTGTCTAAATATAACAAATGTGAAGATCAAAATAATGCTGATAATGGTTTTAAATTCCCATTCAGTATAGAAAAGTTATGTTAATTTAAAGATTTTTAACAAATTTTAGACTTTGGAATAATGAAAGTATATGACAATGTATATCCGATTTAGCCAACCAGATTCCAAGTTTACCCTTAGCAACCAGAAATTTCGGATAAATAAAATGAGACCTCTTTGACAACGATCTTAGCGGATAGACGCGTTTTTAAAACGTCCTGCATTATATAATATAAATTGTGAAAAAACGAAACAAACAGATAAATACAGTTAGAGGTACACTACACGAACTTTTTGCAATAACAGAAAAATACCCATTACATGGAATAGAAGATACAAGAACCAGGAAGAAGATCTGACGTGTACGTGGGCCCTATCTTCAACCAGGAAGAATACAAGAAGAGGATTTGGTGATTTTGACATATTATTATATTGTACTTCAACACCCACATTTGTATACACGACTTTTAAGTAATAATCAACTAAACTACAGACACCATATAACACAAACACTAAGAACAATCACTAATAACACTATATAAGATTAACACCTTTTCAAACACAACAAGAACTTTTAATTTACATAATAACTATCAAAGCCTGAACTGGACATAACCTTTTTAAAACTGGTAACCACTATACAACTTCTGTGTGTACGTTACACTCTAACATTGTAATATCCTGTAATTGTAAAACTTGTATTTTGATTAATAGTGTAATATTTTGTATAATTATAATCCCCGAACCATATACGCCCTGAGATAATTTATATTTTATTAGAAACGTTAACAAAAGCATTGTTTTGGTCTAGTAGAAATACTGAACAGCTACTGCTGCCAACTGGTAAAAGAAGACTTATAGTTTGCGCTACAATTGTGATTATCCTGTTTAAATTTATTAAAACAGTTAACCAGTGTTTTTTCCGAATAAAGGATTCCATAAGGATATATGTTTGATGGTATTTGTGTGTCGTTATTATTGCTGTTACATTTAGGAAATAAAATTCACAGATTGCAGCGGACACGACAGTTGGCATCGTTTGAGTGACGTCACGGAAACGTGCGGCATAGTGGGAGTAAGCGGCAATTTACAAAACCATTCGCCGTTCAACATAACACATTTATAATTACACACCGACGACTCCAGTGCGAGTTTGTCGCTACATTATTTATCTATATTACAAGTTGACACTTCCAACGGGCGGTGTAATTCAAGTGCACACGACATAGATCCAAGTAACCTATTACTAATAACATTGTACGTAACGAAATATTCTTATCGTTACAAGCTGACGAACCTGAAGTGAGGCTACATTTCAATTAGAAGTATCCCTATACAAATAAATTTGGTTACAATATGCACATCAAAGTAACTCTTCATAGGTAAGGAGGCTACAGAATATAGCACCAAGGAAGAATACCTCTGTCAAGACAATTGTAATATATTAACCCCCCTTCACGGATGATCTGAAAAAATTGTTGCGGAAAGGAATTTACAAGTATCTGCAAATTCTGCAAGAATCAAAGTGAATGTCATAATAGTTTTTAATATCATAATGTCAAAATAAATGGCCTAACTCATTTAAAAACATTTTCTCGTGTATAATAATACAGAATTCCCTTGTAGACACATATACAATTCTGAAATATACTAATATAAAAAACGATTTTCATAATATGAAACATTATTTTTATAGTAAGTGGCACAAGCAATAATAAAATATACTTAAAAAATAAACCAACAAAAATATGCTGTCACTCTCACACGCAGTACAAAACACTTTTGTCCCCTTGTTTATAGTCTCATGTACTTGCTTTAAAACTCCAAGCGATACAAAATAATGGATGTAATAACATAACCAAACAACATAGTGATAATTACAAAGTTAAAACGACCCTACTGTTTCTCATTGTGCTCACGGAACAAGCACTCGCTGACATCAGTCCTGTCTGCTTTAATTACAGCCGAGACTCGTAGTGTGACGTCAAAGTAAACAACCTGTTAGTTTCTGTAATCCACATCGTTGCTCGTTAGAGCAGTAAGCCATGCACCAAAGGTTGTATTAAGGTTATCAAATATTATTAAAGTAACGAGTTTAGACGATTTGGTGATAGATCATTTTCGAACGTGCCAACTGAAGGGAATATATGATTGCTTAAAAGAAATTATTTTTTATTGTGAAGTAAAGAAGTTATCTGAAGACGGGTGTTGTTGTAGTGATAAGTTTACTGACGTTATAGACGGTCCGTGCCCGTGCGCTATTTTTGAAAGAAATAAAAATAAATTACTGTGTTGTTTACAGTTGATTGAAAGTCATGATGATTCAGAAATTAAATTATTTTTTGTAGATAGATATCTTCGATTTTTAAAAACAAAATGACTGATAAATTTGAAAACAGTATTTCTGCATTTAATTGGCAAATATATTATTTCGGCCCGCCGCTCGATGGAGAATTAAATTTTAACGAAATTTGTTGTTTGATAGTGAACGAATTTACACGAGCAAATGTTGTTAAAATTGAAAGGAATAAGCAGATTATTAAAATCAGTTTACCGATTACTTATACATACGGTGCTGTATTGAAAAAATTAAAAAACTGTAGTCGTCAAACACTACTGAGTATCGATCATGAAGAAGAAGAAAAATTGTATAAAGTAAAATCAGTTCGTGCGCCACCAGTCGCTGTGAAGACGTCGGTTAAAAAACAATGTCAAAACAAGCGCTGCTGTGTGAAAGATTAATCAATCATTCGATAAACGAATTGTTAGAATCCGGTTTTGTTTTTAAACGATATTTAGATAGTGTTCAGTGTTCTTTGTGCGGGTTTCAGACAAGAGGAACTTTACCTATCGAACATATTCAGTTTATGCATAAATTATCGAATCCGAATTGCGAGATGGAGCAATGTATAATGTATAATTTCAATAATTATAGGAATGCGAAAAGATGTATTGCAGAGACTAAAAAAGTGATGTTATTATCATTTAAAAGTTGGCCTACACTCGAGCCCAATTTTAAAAAACTGGTTAACGCCGGATTTTATTATACCGGCGTTGGTAGTAAATTATCATGTATAGAGTGTAGAGTCATTTTAAACGGTTGGAAATGTTCTGACGATCCTTGGACTGTTCATGAAAAAGTATCACCACACTGTTTTTTGGTGAAAATTCACAAAGGTGAAGATTGTATGTAATTAATTATTATTATTATTATTAAAAAATAATAAAAAAATAGTATTGATGTATTTGTGTTTGTTGTTTTTTATTCATTTTCTTATCGTAGTTAGAACCATCAACATATATATAATGAGTGTAAGAGAGAATATCAGTAACGAATTACATAAACAAGTTAGAAAAAATTTTTTAACTCGTAGTGTTGAGCTCAAAGGTCTTGATGATTTATATCAAGCCGATCTTGTAGAAATGATTCCATATGCAAAGTTGAATAGAGGTTATAAGTATATATTAACGATGATAAATTGCTTCAGTAAATACGCATTCGCTGTTCCAATAAAAACAAAATCGTCTGAAAATGTTGCGCGAGTACTTAAAATTTTATTACAAAATAATAAAATGAATCATTTACAAACAGATAAAGGTAAAGAATGGTACAACGAACGTGTGCGTAATTTGTTGAAGCAATACAATATAAATCATTATTCTACACATTCAGATAAAAAAGCTTCTATTATCGAACGGTTCAACCGTACTTTGAAAAATAAAATGTGGAAATGGTTTACAACTAACGGTAAGTATACGTGGTTGAATGTCCTTCCTGATTTATTGAGAGACTACAATAATACTGTGCACAGAACGATTAAAATGAAACCTGTAGATGTAAACAAGAATAACGAAAAAGAAGTATTGTTACGAATAAATAAAATAAAACAATTAACGTTCAATAAGAAACCTCCAAAATTTAAAATCGGCGATAGAGTAAGAATTAGCAAATATAAAAAGGTGTTTGCTAAAGGTTACCTTCCCAACTGGACAAACGAGTTATTTACTATTTATAACGTTAAATCTACAGCGCCGAGAACGTATATTCTGAAGGACGATAAAGGTAATATATTAGAAGGTGGTTTTTATGAACAAGAAATAAATAAAACAAAATTTGGTGACGTATATTTAATTGAAAAAATTTTAAAACGTAAAGGCGAGAAAGTACTTGTACGTTGGTTGGGTTATGATAAATCACACGACAGTTGGATTAATAGAAATAATATTATATAATAACGTGTGTAAAAAAATAGACGTCAGTGATGAAGCTTAAACGGCAGAAACATAAAATAAATATTCGCGATATTGATACGATTGTTTATAATTGTAGGAATCTGAAGAAAAAGAGAAAAAACATAGTAAATTATTACCAGATAATATTAGATGTTTAATTACAGGCTCATCAGACATGGGGAAGACTAATTTAATGCTTAATTTGTTATTCGATCCGAACGGATTATGCTTTGAAAATATATACGTGTTTTCAAAATCGTTGTATCAGCCTAAATACAAGTTTTTAAATAGAGTGTTTTCAAAAATACCGTTTATAGGTTATCATACGTTTACAGATAATGACGAGGTTATACATCCGAATGAAGCTAAACCTAATTCTGTAATAATTTTCGACTATATAGCTTGTGAACGGCAGTATAATATACGAAATTATTTTACAATGGGGAGACATAATAATATTGATGTTTTTTATTTGTGCCAGTCGTATAGTAAAATTCCAAAACAACTGATACGAGATAATGCAAATTTAATAGTTTTATTTCGGCAAGATGAACTAAATTTAAAACATGTTTTTGCCGATCATGTTAACACGGATATGAGTTTTGATTGTTTTAAAGAAATTTGTAATAAAGCATGGATACGTGGTAAACATCATTTTTTAGTAATAGACAAAGAGAGTGATATGCGTTGCGGTCGTTATCGTATTGGATTCGATATTTATATAGATACATAAGGATTGATAAATTATTGTACAAGATGACGTCGCGAGCGAAACGTGAACAAATTGCGATATTAGACGGAAACACGCTAATTTGACTCAAAGCGCTATCAGCGAACAACAGGAATTAGAGAAACAATTAGAACCGATAGTTCAACCTTTAAAAAAATTAATAAATTTACGTAATGTGCTTTATGATACGGATGAAAAAATGGATGATGTAGAAACGCGTTTAAAAAAACATAAACGTCGTGGAAATAAAATAGAAGAACAAAAAGAAGTAGGAATTACGCCGATTAAAATGAGAAAAATTGGATCGATAACTAGTACACCTGAAATGGATGTTAACGAAGGTGCTACGGAAATATATGAAACACCGCCGACATTACAAGAAGTACTATCAACATCTACTGGTCTTAGTAGAGCAAATTATTGGATTGATAACGCTGTTACAGGAAAATTGCCTAGACTATATTTACGTAAATTGTTTAATGATAAAAATAAGGAAATCGATCATACTTACGGTGTTTATTTTGGAGACGATGATTCGATAAAGATAGGCAATTCAACTATTAATTTCGAGGGCGATAATATTATTATCGATAATGTAACGTATGAAGGTACGCCTGGACTTTATGAACTTCTTTTTATGAAAATACCTGACGATTATATATATTCAGAAGAGGATCTGCATACGTACGGTTTGATACTAAAAGCGACAAATGCTCATAAACAGAGTCACTCTGATCGAGTTAAGAGTAACAAAGGACATAAATATAATAATATAATTAAAAATCTGGTATCAGAGTCAACGTCTACTAAATCAAAACTGAAACGTATTGAAGGACGCGGTGTTTTATCGTTAACTAACGACGATAAACCGAATTATGTATATTGGGATGATCCGAACGAGTTATGCGACAGATTACGTTTATTAATAGCATCTAAGAATACCGGTCATTCCGGTCATGAAAATGAAATCATATCAATTATCGAAGAATTGCGAGAAGCGAATATAATAAAATAACGTGTAGTAATGTTAATTTTGTCATTTACAAAATGAGTATCGATAAATTCGGACGTTACAATAGACATATGCGGATAAACGTTGTTCGCGGTCCTACCGGTGAAGGTTTTCGTTTAACAGATGAGGGTGATTATGATATAGATAATAAGAGACTCTGTAATATCGGTAACGCTGTTTCGGAAGAAGATGCTGTTAGTTTTAAAATTTTAAAAGAAAATTGTTTATATCAAATTGATTACCAGTACGACGTTTCTTTGAAAAATATAATTAATTTAGCCGATCCGAAATTACTTACTGACGCAGCGACTAAATCGTATGTAGATACAAAAATTCCGACCGTATCAAATGGAATTTGTAACTTCGAAGGTTATAGGTTAAATAACATAGGTTATCCATCGGTTCCGACAGATGCTGTAAGCAAACAGTTTATACTCGATACAGTTAATATAGTTCAACAGAGAGTTGAAGACAGATTAGACAATTTTGTTAATATATTAAACAATCACGTGTATAGTATATTATATAATGTTTATGTAAAAACAACGAAAGATAATCCTGTCAGAGATATAGAAGATTGGAAAAAAAATATATATTTGTAAATTATTATTTATCGCCGTCACAAATGCGTGTATATCAGAAGAGTGCAGAAGATATCCGTCGCGGTCGAGGATTAATCGGAAATTTACTGAATAAAGCGGTCGATATTTTACCTATCGAACTACATGTTCCTGGTTATCAATACTGCGGACCGGGTACGAAATTAAGTAAACGATTACAGCGCGGAGATTCGGGTATTAATAAATTAGACGCGGCTTGTAAGGAACACGATATAATATACTCGAAATATCGAGATACTGAAAATCGTTCTAAAGCCGTTCGTGAATTAGCGGAAAAAGCTTGGCAACGTGTAAAAGCACGAGACTTGTCTATCGGTGAAAAAGCTGCTGCTTGGGCGTTAACTAATATTATGAAAGCGAAAAGTAAATTCGGCGGCGGTATTAAAAAGAAAAAAAAGAAAAAAAATAAGCGAATTTCTAAATCAAAAAAAAGAAAAAGGAGGGGAAGGGGATTATACTTACGACCGTATAAAAAATCTGGCGGTGGTGGGAATAAAAAAAAACATCGAAAGAAATAAAGATTCCCTCACACGCTCTCACCAATAATGAATTGTTTTCCTACGCTAAACTGTTGAATGTATCTAATTTTAGAGGTGTTTTTATGAAAGATACTTTACCGTTAAAAATTCAGAAAAATGAAACCGGTATTGTTAATTTAGATAGTATACGCGGGTCAGGTACGCATTGGGTATGTTACCGTAAACAAAATAAGACAATAAACTATTTCGATAGTTTTGGTAATTTAAGACCGCCAATTGAATTAGTTCGTTATTTTCAAACATCGGAGCAGCAACCCGTCAATATAAACTATAATTATAAACGTTATCAACGATCAAATACAGTTAATTGCGGACGTTTGTGTTTACAGTTTCTTAGTAATAATGTTTAGCTTAAACGGAGTAGGATCGTCGCTTAGTTGTGATATATTTCCTCCCATCGAACTCGAAGGAAATTGGGAACTCGGGTTGATTAATTTCATGACATACAATTCCATACCGAATGTTGAAGAAAATGTAAATAATATGTTTTATTTCGGTGACGATGGAGTGATTGCATTACCTACAGGCTCTTATGAAATCGAGGATATAAACACTTATATAAATCAAAAATTACCAAAAAGTAATAAAAGGAAAATTATTAAATTATTAATACGTGCTAATAATAATACTTTGAAAAGCGAAATCTATTCGAGTGAAACGATAGATTTCACTAAACCGAATTCTTTGGCTTCTCTTCTCGGATTCACTAATACTGCCAAACTCGAACCGCTTATATGGCATTCATCACAGTCGACAATCAACATTGTAAAGACAGATGTTGTAAGACTTGTCTGTAGTGCTGTGGCTGGATCATTGAAGAACGGTCGAGAATCTCATATATTACACGAATTTTATCCGACAGTCGGACCGGGGTATAAATTAGTAGAATCACCGACAAACGTTATCTATTTACCAGTTAATACAAATAGATTAGATAATATCACAATACGATTAGAAGATCAAGACGGAAAGTTAATAAATTTTAGAGAAGAAACGATTTCTTTGCGATTACATATAAGAAAAAGACGAGATGAGGCTAATTTTTCCTTATGGGCAAAATAAAACAATAGTTAAGCCCGTAAATAGCGCCAGTAAAATACGGGATGCTAATCAGTTAACATCTCTTAATAGAAAATTTTTAAAGTCGTTAGGGTATAAAGTACTTATTAACAATGAGTATATTGGACGTGTTAAATAGCGCTGTCTATGATGACGATAGTATCATCGGACGTGCGTATCATACACACACTCCTTACGCATCTACTACATTAAATAATAATGATGAGATACGTATTCCTGTTCATCAACAAGATCATTATACACTTCCTTGTGAGAGTTATCTACATATCGAAGGTAAATTAATGGGTGAAAACAATCAGAAAAACGAAAATATTCGATTAATTAGTAACGGATTAGCGTTTTTATTCGATGAAATACGGTACGAAATATGTGCTACGGAAGTAGATCGTGTTAAAAATGTTGGTATCACATCAGTAATGAAGAATATTTTAACATTCAAACCCGGTGATATGAAGAAAATAACTAATGTAGGATGGACGGGAGATGTAAAAAGTTGCTTCACAACAGATTCAACGAATTTCGTGTTTTGTATTTCTTTAAAATTATTACTCGGTTTTGCTGAACAATACAAACGCATAATTTTAAATGTGAAACAAGAACTGATTTTAATACGATCATCGTCTGATAATAACGCTGTAGTTTTAAACGCTATCGATAAATATAAATTACAATTAACAAAAATCAATTGGCGAATTCCTTATATTTATGTTAGCGATGAGTATAGACACAGGTTATTGAGTATTGTTGATAGAGATACGCCAATAAAATTAGCGTTTCGTAGATGGGAGTTGCAAGAATACCCGACTTTACCAGAAACTAAACAGTTGACGTGGACGATAAAAACTGTAGCACAGACTGATAAACCGCGTTATATAATTGTAGGTTTTCAAACAGATAGAAAAAATAACATAACAAAAAATGCCTCTCATTTTGATTTATGCAACTTGCATAATATTAAATTATATTTGAATTCGCAATACTATCCGTATGATAATTTAAACGGAAGTAAAGAAACGTTATACGAGATGTATAAAGGGTTTCAATCATCGTATTATGATGGTAGCGAGAACGAACCTGTTCTGGACAGGACCGATTATTTATTATACGCGCCGATAATTGTTATTGACTGCTCTCATCAGAGCGACCTTTTAAAAACCGGTTCTGTCGATGTTCGTTTAGAAATAGAAGCAGCGCAGAATTTTCCGCCGAAAACGACCGCATACTGCTTACTGATATCTGATAATTTGCTCGTATATTTACCTTTATCTGGTGTTATAAGAAAATCGATAGAATGAATCGATTGTTAACATTATATTTATTCGCTTGTCATACACATTTTATAATCACTTGTAGTGTATTAGCGCTTTATAATAATGATCGGTTTTATTGTTGATGTTCAATGTTTTTTCGACGACGCTAAAAATTATATTGTTAAAGAATTGTGTGTACAAAGAATAGAAAATCATAACTGTACCGGTGTGAGAGAACATTTTTTGTTTTTACCACCATTCGATTATCGTTATTTATCAAAAAATAGAAAAAAACAAGTAGAGTGGTTGAAAAGATTTTTTCATGGTTTCAGCTGGAATTGTGGAATTCACAGCTATGACGAACTTCACAATATTTTAAACAGCATCGTTACTGAAGGTGAATATGTGTACACTAAAGGAGCGGAAAAGCAGAGACTCATCGAGGACATGCTCGACTACAAGTCGGTTGAAGTAATAGATCTCGAAGCGCTTAAGTGTCCATCATTAAGTGTCTTACAACAGCAGACTGTGGCACGTGTCGATTGCCCATATAAACATAATCTTGATCATTGTGCGCTAAATAATGTATTTCATATAGCAAATTGGATATTGAATAATAAAATTTAAAATGTATTTTTTTTTAATGTATTTATTTCACATCTTTTTCCTTCACTATTATTAATCTATGATCGACTACAAGTCGGTTGAAGTGTCCCTCATTAAGTGTCTTAAAACAGTCTGTATAAACATATTTTTTTTTCTTCACTATTACTATGCTAGAACATCACATTATTATTAATCCGGGAATCCATGATAAATACCAAACAAAGGAAAGGATTTTGTGAAAGTATTAAACACCAACACTAAATTTTTTTTATATGCTATTTATTTATACATATATATATATATATAAAATTACAAAAATTCTATAATTTTTTTATTAATTCTTTTATAAACGGTTGTATAGTCGAGCCTGGTCTGTCGACTATCGCTTTCAATTTCACAATTTCTCCAGGTGTTAATCTTTTTGGCGAAAAAAACCATTTCTGGAGAAGACGACTCTCCTCCTCCTGTTTTGATGACGTGTTCATTTCCATCAAAGACGCAAATAGAAGTAGGTCAAAAACAGCTGTAAATGTGTTCTATGTAAAATCAAATACGGTTTAAAAATAACATAGGAAAGTCTTATAAAAAAAAAAAAAAACAAGAATTATTATACACGTTCTTGTGTAAAACATATTATTTTTATTATATATATTAAAATTAAATTATTTATATATATACATACAATTAAAATTAAATACTTATTTATAATATATACATATTTACATACATCAATCAATCAATCAATCAACTAACAGACCAACCTTAAATTATTTTAATACGGCTTATACCGCGTCTTGTACGAGCCGTGTGCTACATCTTTAACATTTTTAATTTTGATTAAAGCCGATTTAAATAAATCGGCTGTTGCCACGAACAGCGGGTCTTGTTGTGACGATGCTAAAACAGTCACTTTACGGGATACTTTTTGCCACCAGTTGTCGGAATGTATACGTTTGATGTCAGCCGTCTGCGTTAATTTTACCTCGATCAAATATGGACCTTCCTCACCTGGTGTTTTGACCCATTTCTTCATGCCGTCTTTTAATATCTCAAATTTTTGTTCAAATTTAGTGTTTTTGATTTTTTTTGATTTTTCAGATTTTTTAGATTTGGAAAAAGAGTTAAAAATTTTATCAAAATCGTCTTCGCTATCTGATTGAGTATCGGTACTACTATCGCTGTTTTTATTGAGTTCAATCGTCTCGGTCGATTTCTTTATACTAATTAATTCACGAAACAATTTAATACTATCATGATCTAAATTTTTGCTATTGTAAAGTTCGTCATCAATCTGAGAATTAAAATAATCGATAATTTCCGCTAAGGTCATTTCTTTTTGTTTCCTACGGAAAATATCGATTTCTGACGGTTCATCATCAAATATATGCATGACCGCATTCTGAATAATTAAATATAAATTAATAATAATTGAAGGTTGGTCCAGTACAATCGCTTTCAAATTTTCTAATGCCTCCTCCCACAGCACTATTTTTACCAGCCCCGTTATGTAAAGACATTGAATCAGGTCTTTAATTGAAAAATACGTCGATGGGCCGGCGGATGCTGAAGGAGAAGTATTGGATGCTTCGCGTTCCATTACTAGAAACAGAAAAAAATAACATAATTAATTTCTAACAACATTTTAAAAAAAATAAATAATATTGTTAGAAAAAAAAGAAAATTTAGAAATCTGTTAAAAATTTTTCTATTTCTAGCAATAAATTTTCATCATCATCATAGTTATCTGCAACGCTTGTTCCTCCTGTCGAACCAAAACCACAAGAGCCGCGAGCTGTTGAATCTAAACTCGCTAATTCTTGTAATTTTGGCTCAGCTATTTGTTCGCATATTAACTGCGCTATACGATCTCCTTTTCGAATGTAAAAAATTTCAGAAGAATGGTTAAATAAAATTACACCAACATTGCCGCGATAATCTCTGTCAATAACGCCTGCACCGACAGCGATATGGTGTTTTAACGCTAACCCAGAACGTGGTGCAATTCGTCCGTAACATTTCTATGGAATTTTAACAGCCAAATCAGTTTTAACTAACGCATTGTCATGAGGAGCGATCATACAATCATACGCGCTTCTGAGATCGAAACCCGCAGCATATGCGCTCATTTTGACTGGAGGATAAGCATTATCAGATAACTTGACAAAAAACAGAGTTGGAACTGCCATTATGCCTGCAACACAAAAAACAAATTATACTGCCTTCAGCGATGATAATATCTATATACAAAAACAATTACATTATCGGATAATATTAACATATATTAAAAAACAATTTTAAACAATTACTTACTGAATTGATGTATGAAGTTGTTGCACAAAAAAGAGAAGAAGAAGAACAAGCTGATAATATCTGTATAAAACAAAATAAAGTATTAGTTTTATAACTTAACATAATCACCAGTAGCGTTAGTATTTTTTAATAAAAATAATCATTTACCAAAAGTGACGGTAGTCAGTCGATTGATAAAAACGTACGAAGGGAGACGAAAGCTGATATAAGAACAAGCTGATAATATCTGTATAAAACAAAATAAAGTATTAGTTTTATAACTTATCATAACCACCAGTAGCGTTAGTGTTTATAATATAAATAATCATTTACCAAAAGTGACGGTAGTCGATTGATAAAAACGTACGAAGGGAGACGAAACAAGCTGATAATATCTGTATTAATTTTACAACTTAAAATCTATTACTATCAACAGCGCTAATGTTTTTATATTAAATAAAAATATCCGCTTACCAAAAATAATAGTAGTAGTAGTAGTAGTAGTAGTAGTAGTAGTAGTAGTAGTAGTAGTAGTAATAAGCAGATGATATCTGTATAAAAATAAAAAAAGTATTAATTTCACAACTTAACATTATCTATTTAAAATCTACCACTATCAACAATGTTAGTGTATACAAAAAATTGTCTCTTACCTGAGATAGCAGCAGTACAACACGTTGAGTCGAACGAAGAATTGTACATAGATCAGTAAAATTCAATTCACTTTATATACATTTTTTGAGAATACCAATTATGACCTCTGTACAGAGACATGTTTACTGTTTTCCGTTATCAAGCCACTTCCATTTACGTAATTATACAAAAAAAACTGTGATTAATAATCATGTGATATACGCGTGAAACTTGCTATTTACAGATTGTAATGTCAAAACAACAAAAAAATAATATAAAGAAATAAAAATACTGTAAAAAGAATAATAATTAGAACTTTGTATCCAGATTTTGTTTACTGTTTTCGTTATCAAGCTAATTCCATTTACGTAATTGTACAAACAACTGCAATTAATAATCATGTAACATACACGTGAAACTTGTTATTTATAGGTTGTAATGTCAAAAAAAAAAAATAATAATATGTAAGAATACAGTAGAGAGAATAATAATTAAAACTCTAGACCCGGATTTCGTTACTGTTTCCGTTATCGAACCAATTATTTTAATAACTGTAATTAATAATCGTGTGATATACACGTGAAACTTGTTATTTACAGATTGTAATATAAAAAACAAAACAAAAAATAATATAATTAAGAGTACTATCGATTAAACAACCCGGAATTATCGCAAATTGGTTTTTCCATTTATGTACAGCGCCAATTAACTGAAATGACGTAAATATTTTTTTTCTCAATTTGTATTTTACTGTTGTAGCCGCAAAACGTTTAAATACTATGATTTTATTCCTCTACATCAGTATGAAGACAAATTCATCAAATTCGTTACAGGACAGATAGAGATACAATCGCTTCATAACAAAATCAACGAATTTTGTGTACCTTCAAAACTATTACTCAGCTTTATTGAACAACAGCAACCTATAGGTATTGGAATTATTTCTTTTACTGTTAGACTAATTCAATAGTAAATATTTACTTTTTAAAAAATGAATGATTTTACTTTTTTTAGATTATAATGGACAAACAACTCCCATTCAAAAAGAGATTGTCTGTGAGAACCGATAATAACGCAAATACTCACACACCTGAACCCGGATCTTCATCCAGACAAGATCCTCAACCTGGGTCGTCTTATATACAACATCCAAGTTATTCTTCCACATCATCACCATCATCATCATCATCATCATCATCATCATCATCATCATCATCATCTAATAATAATTTACATTTAAAAAATAATAGATTAAAACATATAATTTTAGAAAATAAATTTATAGAAATAGAAAATGCGTTTAAGGGTAATTTAAGAACGTATTTTTATAAAAATAATAATAACGTAATTAAAGACATATGTCTATTATTAATTTATTTAAAATTAGAAATATTAAACATTTTAAGTAATATGATTGTAATATATAACGCTATAAAATTCAATATTTTAGTTGAATGTACATACGTTAAAAATAATATTAATGAATATCAGGACAGAACATTTAAAACCAAAAATATTATTTTACTTCATAGTTCGTCTATACCATCTGAAATAGACAGTATGATAAACAGTATTTGTAATGAAGAAGACATATATGTACAAAAAGGCTCTGGATGGTCGTTACATTCAATTGACGGGATATTAATTCGAATTAATCGTTTTAAGCCTTTAAGAGGTAGTTCGTATATTCCGCTTTCACCAAAACTGACTGCTAAAAAAAGCATAATTAATCCTAAAAATACAGATAATTATTGTTTTAAATGGGCGATTCTTTGTAAATTCGTAAACGGTTCACACCCGGAACGCATAAATTTTCGTTATAAGGATTTAGAAAATAAATTTATTTTTAATAATATCGATTTTCCTACTCCGTTAACACAAATAAAAATTTTTGAAAAAAATAATAACGTTTCGATTAACGTGTATGGTGTTGAAAACGATATCACAATTTACCCGTTAAAAGTATGCAATAATGAAAAATCAAACCATTTCGATCTTTTATTATTAAATAAAAATAATACGACCCATTATTGTTATATTAAAAATTTCACCAAATTAATTAGATCGCAAGTAACTAAAAGTTTTAATGATATCGAATTTTGTAAACGATGTCTAACCTACTTCACTGTTAAATCTAAAAAGTTAAAAATACATAAACGAAACTGTCAAAAAAATACACCTACACGAGTGATAATGCCGACTGATAATTTAAAATTTCAAAATTTCCAATACCAATATAAACTTCCAATAGTAGTTTACGCGGATTTTGAATGTATATTAAAACCGATAAGTACTTGTTACCCTGATCGGAAATATTCTTTTACAGTCGCGAATGAACTACACGAACCTATGAGTTTTTGCGTTTATTTCGTTGTAGAAAATTCAATTCCCGCTAATATTAAAAAACATTTGCCATCAGAACCGTTCTTATATAGAGGTAAAAATGCTGCGGAAAAATTCGTATCATATCTCGTTGAAAACATAAATTTATTAGGTTTGCTTCTTAATAATATTATACCGTTAAAAATGACAAAACAAGATAAAATCAAATATAAATCTACTACACATTGCAAAATGTGTAAACGCGAATTCACGTTATTTTACAGACCCGTTAGAGATCATTGTCATATTACCGGTCGTTACCGTTCCGCATTATGTAATAATTGTAATCTGAGGAGACAAAATCAAAAATTTGTTCCCGTTTTTATTCACGCTAGTTCAAATTATGATTCTCATTTTATCGTCCGCCAATTAGGGTATGATATTAGGCAAATAATTGGTATTCCAAATTCGACTGAAAAATATATATCATTTTCAAAAAAAACGTGTAACGGAATAACTATTAAATTTGTTGATACTTTTCGTTTTCTAAATAGATCCTTAGCGGAACTAAGTAATAATCTACCAAAAAATCAATTTTTTCATACTAGCAAATTTTTTTCAAATAATGATATGGATTTAGTCACTCGAAAAGGTGTATATCCTTATGAATATACCGATTCGTGGGAAAAATTGGAAGTACAAGAACTACCTCCTAAAGTCGAATTTTATAGTAAATTAAATGCGAAACATATAAGCGATGAAGATTATAATCACGCGGTTCAAGTTTGGAATCATTTTAAAATTAAATCGTTGGGCGACTACAGTGATTTATATTTGAAAATTGACGTATTGCTTTTATACGACGTTTTTGAAAGTTTTCGTTTGCTTTGTTTATCTTCACATAATTTAGATTGCGCGCACTATTTAACCGTTCCAGGGTTTGCTTTTGATGCGATGCTATTTTGTACTGGTATTGAACTTGAGTTGCTTAACGAATACGAAATGTATATGTTCTTTGAGGCCGCTATAAAAGGAGGAATATCGTCATGTATTAAAAAACATTCAAAAGCCAATAACGAATATATAAAAGAAACATATAATCCAAATTATCCTAAAACATTTTTAGCATATTTAGACGCGAATAATCTATACGGGTGGGCGATGAGTGAATATATTCCGTATTCTAACTTTGTATGGACTGATAAAATTACTATTACAGATATATTAAATACCCCTAATAATTCTAAAACAGGGTATATATTAGAAGTCGATATAGAATACCCTGAAAGTTTACACGATAACCATATGGATCTACCATTTCTTCCAATTAATAAAAGTATAAATCACACAAAACAAACAAAATTACTAACTACATTAGAACCAAAAGAACATTATATTTGCCATTATATCAATTTAAAACAAGCTGTCAATCACGGGTTGAAAGTAACTAAAATTCACAGAACGTTAAAATTTTATCAAAAACCATGGTTAAAACCGTATATCGATTTAAATACGGAAAAACGACGAATTGCAACAAACGAGTTTGAAAAAGATTTTTTTAAATTGTTAAATAATTCTGTCTTTGGTAAGTGTATGGAAAATGTAAGAAAAAGAATGAAATTAGATCTTGTAAGTAAAAATAAAAAATTATTAAAACTTATTTCTAAGCCGACTTTCAAAGACAGAATTATATATGATAAATCACTTTGTGCTGTATTATCAAACAAAACGTCTATTTATTTTAATAAACCAATTTATGTAGGTTTCGCGGTATTATAATTGAGCAAAACCTTAATGTATGAATTTCATTATGATATAATGAAAAAAAAATATGGAAACAAAATTTCGTTGTTATATACTGATACTGACAGTTTGTTTTATGAAATATTGACAAATGATTTTTATGAAGATATGTTAGATCCAGATTTGAAAATGTTTTTTGATACTAGCGATTATCCTCCTGATCATAAATGTTATTCTACTATAAATAAAAAAGTAATTGGCAAATTTAAAGACGAATGTAACGGTATTCCGATTAAGGAATTTATTGGTTTACGATCAAAATTATATACCTATACTACGCGTGACAATAATATTCAAAAGAAAGCGAAAGGAATTAAAAAATGTGTAATTAATAACGAGATCGCGTTTAACGATTTCAAAAATTGTCTTCATAATACTCTTTCGGAAACAGAAAAACGTAGAATTATGAAATTAATAAGATCGAAAAAACATATAGTAGAATCGGTATCAATTAATAAATTAGCGTTAAGCAATAATGATGATAAGAGAGTATTATGTGATAACGGGATAAATACAATCCCGTACGGTCATTATTCATTAAGCCATTCAAGTTGATACTTTATAGTCGAACTATGAATCGTCTTTTTACGTTACAAAATAAACACAATCAACGTAAAAACATCGTTTTAATATTTACGATACTCAGGCTATGGGACTTAAAAATTTTAATATCTGTTATTCTAAAATATTTAAATTTCTTCGTGAAAAAGTAGAAGAATATGATAATAATGTGGAGTGTGTTAAAAATTGTACAAAGTTTGATGTGTATCAAAATACTTGTTGTAATAATCATTTAAAATGCGATCAACGCGTTACTCAACTTTGGAATACTATATCTCAATTATTTTAACATATTTTAATTTACCATGACATTTTATGTATATATATTTTTAATACCTGAACAAAAAAACGATATCGACAATATTCAAATAATTTCCTACACAAAAAAATGTTCATTGAAACGCATACTGGAAACGTGATTGTGTTAATTGCAATGAAGCCGATAATAAATTAATCTTTTGACCTTCTACTTATAACACGTACTGACGATAATGCGTTTTCTGTGTATATAAACCGATTAAAAATTGTGGCTCAGCATCCAGAAGCATACCAACTGTTGTAATGTATAATCACATAGAATTTTTGAAACGCTTAAAGACGTTTTATAAAGTTGAAAAAGCTGGACGAAAAAAACATTATCATAGATTTTATCCTAATAGGAATCAAAATTCTCACAATCTGGCAGCCGCTGGATTTGTTTATGAAGGCGATGGCGACACCGTTCGATGTCTGATATGTAGAGTCAGATTTATGGAATGGACGGCGGAGGATTGCCCTATAGCATTACATAAGAAAGTAATGCCGCAATGCCAGTTTGTGATAACACAGCTTAGATGTGATCATTATCATCTTTAAGGTATTTTTTTTTTAAATAATTTTTACTCTTTTAAAAAAATAGGTGATTATATTAGTTTCACAATATAATTTAGTTACTTGTAAAATAACTTATTATAATATGTTCTACACAAGAACATACATATACAGTAATTATTCGTTACCTGTAAAATAAGTAGGTTCTTCATATGTCGTTTTTACATTTCTCTATTCCAAAAATTTTGTCTTATAAGTCTTTCCTATATCATTTTTTTTTAAATATGTAATTATTAAAATATATAATGTATTCTATACGTTTCTCTATTACTTTTTTTATCTTTAGTTAATAGGGCTCAATTTTTAGTTCTTAAAAGTTTAGTTTACCTTTTGTTTAATTTTTAAAAAAATATGACTTTTTTTTCAAAGGATTCTTGGTGCGTTTAATTAACAAATTATTATTTTTGTTTGTTATAGGTTGGGGAGGACTGACTTCCAACTGCTGACAAAAAAAAAAAAAAAAAAAAAATATGTTAATATAATCTTAATTATTTTGTTATCATAGTTCAAATAGTTATTTTGTATGTACTTGTTAATGTAATCTCAATTATTTTGTTATCACAAAATTTGTTAGTCATTTTGTATGTACATAGTTATTTTGTATGTACTTGTTAATATAATCTCAATTATTTTGTTGTCATAAAATTTGTAACTGTTCAAATAGTTAGTTTGTATGTACTTGTTAATATAATCTCAATTATTTTGTTATCACAAAATTTGTAACTATTCAAATAATCATTTTGTATGTACTTGTTAATATAATCTCAATTATTTTGTTATCACAAAATTTGTAACTATTCAAATAATCATTTTGTATGTATTTGTTGATATAATCCGATCATTATATATGTATTTAATGGTATGATAATAAATATTGTGATCTGCTTTGATTTGTTATTATTATTTCGTAGGAATAATTAAAATAAAACCAGTGTTTTGTTAACAATACAATTTATTACACTCTTTACAACAATGAAATATTTCTCAATACAAAAATTCGAGTCATATCAATTTGAAGGTTATAGGTTATCCATCGACTGTAACGTAAACAAGCGTCGACAATAATACATATCAACTCTATTTTTATAAATTTTATTTACAAACTGAACTTTTATTCTTCTTCATCGATATTACTATCAATTATTGTGTGAAATCGATTGGTCTTTCTTTTGAATTATCAATTGTAATATTAATTCTTTCAATTTGTATAGTACATCATCATTTGCACATTTCAATCCGAATATCGATAGATTATTTTGTTCTGTTCTAACTAATCCGCCCGTAAATTCATTAAAGACATACACAGTGTTATTCTTAAAAAAGTATAAATTGCCATCAGAAAATCTAAATGATGAATCGATTTTAGGCGGTATTCCAGGAAATGTATCGGATATATAACCCCATGATTTAGTAGTGAACATACACTCATTGACTTCTCTATAATAATTATCATCATGAAATATATAAGTTTTACCTGTATAACTGTTAAATACCGCATGCAAATTATTCGGTTGTATGTTAAATAAAGACTGGATATGCTTCGGATAACCATGACTTAATTTAAGACTCATTAAATCAAACATGAATACCAAAGAATCTATAAACATAACTATCTCGCCAGATGGCCGTTGATATACAGCTAAAATTTTTATCATTGATAAAAATTTATGATATAAATTGATAACAACCAATTTTCAGACATTGAAAGTATAAAATTAATTAAAATTAAACAACAAGGTCAAAAAACGAATATTTGAAAAAATCTTAATATTTACAAACACAATAACAATAATTTATTAATTAAAGAACAAACTCAAATAAAAACAAAACAAGATGATCTATTTAAAATTATAACTTTATTAAAATAAAGACATTAAGTAAAATATAAACATTATATATTTCCAATATAACCGACAAAACAGCTGCTTAAGTAAATAAATATTAAAAGAATCGTTAAGTAATCTACTTTAATCAGTTATCCGTTATTTTAGATTGAAATCGAAACAAATTCGATTATTCGTTAGTTTCTATATTACCATAGAATTATTTCGATTGTTATTGATTTACTTACAAAACTCTGATGATGCTGATATTTTTCAGTGAAACGTGCGTCAAGTATTGAAACGACAAATATCAGATATTAAACGATATATTGCGTTTAAGTGTCTCTAATTATTTATATTTCCGCGTAGAAGATATGTATGCTTTATCTTTGATTTTTTCATTTTGTTTTATGTACAGCATAATAAGTTACTAAAGTCTGTAATTTGACACTGTGTAGTCAGAATGTAATGTATGTATATTGTAACATTACATTTGGAACAACTAATATCGTACCTGATTTAATGAAGACTTTGGTCAAGAAGCTAACAAGAAGAACAATATCTTCCAAGATGATAGTGAAGAGGAACGACTAACAATTTTAGACTGACTAGTAAGACAACTGACCGTACCCAAATTAATGATTTAGGCTAAGTGATGCAAAATATCTTCAACCCCAATTATGACATGAACTTTCAGTAATGACCAAACAAAGAATTATAAAGACAAACGGCTTATGAACCAGTACTATAAAGAAACAAATGGTTTCATTTAATGTATCATAATATCTAGATAATCAAAATACAAATTCAGGGATAACAGGCCCAAACATGTAACATTATGTAAAAGAAATATTAGTAAATAATTAAGTTAATTGATGTAATGAAAATATAAATACACCTGATTATAGATACTTGAACCATACAAATAATTGTCACATATAGCGTTCATAGGATTGTCCAGTAAACAACAAATTATAACTTGGTCACAATAACATTTATAACAAGAGTGAAACCCATATAAACAGTAAATATAACATAGACAGTGTCAGAGTAATTAATAAATTAACTGACAAAGGACTAACTAATTAGTGTAGAATTTGTTTTGTAAAATGTGCATGTTTTATGTTTTAGCACAGTGTTATATCATAGTATTTGTGTTGTGTTTTTTGTATGTAGCAGGTGATACAGTTAGTTTAAAGGAATGTCAATTTAATGATATTAATTCCACTTTTTTATGTTGTGTTAACAAATATAACCATAGAACTGGTGTTAAACCATGGTAAATTGATTGACAAAGCAGAATGGACTATATAAAGATGTTTTGTTAAGTGTCAACCACTTATATAGTTTGAGTAGAAAACAGTTATTTGTGCAAGGATTTGGTAAAATCATAGCCATGTGGGCATGAATTTAACTATTAGAATAATATATCTTTTGTGTTGTTAAAATAACGTTATATGTTAAACAATTTTGATGAGTGTTAAAAGTTAATTTAATGGTTAAAGATTTTAAAACAAGGTGATGAAAGTAATACCATTACATAGGCCAGGTGAAACCAACTTTAGTAAATTTTGAATAATAATGTTAGAAATTTTGTAAAACAAATGTGAAAGGGTAGATGTATTTATAGATAATAATGTATACAAGGAATATAGAAACAAAATAACACATATCAAGTTATTTAAGAAAATTCCAAATAACAAAATTGTAACATCTATAGTTCTTAAGTAAAAGTAGGCATGTTTAGTGTCTAAATATAACAAATGTGAAGATCAAAATAATGCTGATAATGGTTTTAAATTCCCATTCAGTATAGAAAAGTTATGTTAATTTAAAGATTTTGAACAAATTTTAGACTTTGGAATAATGAAAGTATATGACAATGTATATCCGATTTAGCCAACCAGATTCCAAGTTTACCCTTAGCAACCAAAAATTTCGGATAAATAAAATGAGACCTCTTTGACAACGATCTTAGCGGATAGACGCGTTTTTAAAACGTCCTGCATTATATAATATAAATTGTGAAAAAACGAAACAAACAGATAAATACAGTTAGAGGTACACTACACGAACTTTTTGCAATAACAGAAAAATACCCATTACATGGAATAGAAGATACAAGAACCAGGAAGAAGATCTGAAGTGGACGTAGGGCGAGGAAGAAGATCTGACGTGTACGTGGGCCCTATCTTCAACCAGGAAGAATACAAGAAGAGGATTTGGTGATTTTGACATATTATTATATTGTACTTCAACACCCACATTTGTATACACGACTTTTAAGTAATAATCAACAAACTACAGACACCATATAACACAAACACTAAGAACAATCACTAATAACACTATATAAGATTAACACCTTTTCAAACACAACAAGAACTTTTAATTTACATAATAACTATCAAAGCCTGAACTGGACATAACCTTTTTAAAACTGGTAACCACTATACAACTTCTGTGTGTACGTTACACTCTAACATTGTAATATCCTGTAATTGTAAAACTTGTATTTTGATTAATAGTGTAATATTTTGTATAATTATAATCCCCGAACCATATACGCCCTGAGATAATTTATATTTTATTAGAAACGTTAACAAAAGCATTGTTTTGGTCTCGTAGAAATACTGAACAGCTACTGCTGCCAACTGGTAAAAGAAGACTTATAGTTTGCGCTACAATTGTGATTATCCTGTTTAAATTTATTAAAACAGTTAACCAGTGTTTTTTCCGAATAAAGGATTCCATAAGGATATATGTTTGATGGTATTTGTGTGTCGTTATTATTGCTGTTACATTTAGGAAATAAAATTCACAGATTGCAGCGGACACGACAGTTGGCATCGTTTGAGTGACGTCACGGAAACGTGCGGCATAGTGGGAGTAAGCGGCAATTTACAAAACCATTCGCCGTTCAACATAACACATTTATAATTACACACCGACGACTCCAGTGCGAGTTTGTCGCTACATTATTTATCTATATTACAAGTTGACACTTCCAACGGGCGGTGTAATTCAAGTGCACACGACATAGATCCAAGTAACCTATTACTAATAACATTGTACGTAACGAAATATTCTTATCGTTACAAGCTGACGAACCTGAAGTGAGGCTACATTTCAATTAGAAGTAACCCTATACAAATAAATTTGGTTACAATATGCACATCAAAGTAACTCTTCATAGGTAAGGAGGCTACAGAATATAGCACCAAGGAAGAATACCTCTGTCAAGACAATTGTAATATATTAACCCCCCTTCACGGATGATCTGAAAAAATTGTTGCGGAAAGGAATTTACAAGTATCTGCAAATTCTGCAAGAATCAAAGTGAATGTCATAATAGTTTTTAATATCATAATGTCAAAATAAATGGCCTAACTCATTTAAAAACATTTTCTCGTGTATAATAATACAGAATTCCCTTGTAGACACATATACAATTCTGAAATATACTAATATAAAAAACGATTTTCATAATATGAAACATTATTTTTATAGTAAGTGGCACAAGCAATAATAAAATATACTTAAAAAATAAACCAACAAAAATATGCTGTCACTCTCACACGCAGTACAAAACACTTTTGTCCCCTTGTTTATAGTCTCATGTACTCGCTTTAAAACTCCAAGCGATACAAAATAATGGATGTAATAACATAACCAAACAACATAGTGATAATTACAAAGTTAAAACGACCCTACTGTTTCTCATTGTGCTCACGGAACAAGCACTCGCTGACATCAGTCCTGTCTGCTTTAATTACAGCCGAGACTCGTAGTGTGACGTCAAAGTAAACAACCTGTTAGTTTCTGTAATCCACATCGTTGCTCGTTAGAGCAGTAAGCCATGCACCAAAGGTGTATATTGCAAACAGAAAAACGTAATCAGCTGTCGTACATACAAAGTGCTACATACGCTTTTGTAACATGTTGAATTTGGCATGTTACATATGAAAACGTTGCAACAATTGTAGAACTCATCGTAAATCAGGAACATTTCCATTAGATTATTACTAAATTTCTATAATAATAAATTGAATTCATTATTTCTGAAGATTTGCACACTTCAGTGATATTACAAAATAACTGGCGATGTTTTAGTGGATGAATGATGAAGGTGAATTAAAGAAAGGTTTGGAAAATGAACTAAGAGTTAATAAGTTTCTTATAAAGTTATGTGATGAGTTTGGCATTCAACTTTGATTCAGCAGAGAGATATTAGCATTTGTAATTTCTCGTTTTTACACATTTATTTTTGACAGAACTTTGATACTGTCGTTATAAGAAATTACTTGTAGGAGTCAGTCTGTAGTTTTTATTTTATTTGTTTATTTATTATTTTATTTTACTCCTTATTCTCTTACCACTTTGTTTAATTATTGATAAACCTGTCATTATACGTTTCGTATGTTACTTGCAAATATAGTTTTAGTAACATTAAGAAAACTTGATTAAAACCATAATAATGTTACGACATCACAGAACAATCTACGTGTTTATCGAACGTTCCAGAGGGATCCGGAATGTAATGCGTGTGACGTACGTGATTCTCGACGCATTTGCTAGACTGTATCATAATTCGCGCGGCCGCACGCACTGTGCCAAGGCCGCAATCAATTACGTCGTAGTGTAGAGCATCTTACGTAGTATGTGGAATAATCTAGTATTTCGGAGGGGGGGTGTATAAATACCAGTACTCAACGACGCTCAGTTTCCAGAAACCCAACTCTGTGTTTTCAACTCCACTGGACGCAACATGTCGCATTTCTATACAACGCCCGTCCGCGTTGGCCCATCATCAGTACGCCCGAAGCGTGATTGCCAATATCTGGGCGTCACGCTTGACTCCAAACTTACCTGGCGACCCCACATCAAACGCACAACTACCATCGCCCGTACCCGCCTCCGTTCTCTCAGAACCCTCAGCCGACTAAACCACTGCTCCAGCGACTTACTAGGCCGCATCTATACTACATGTATCCGACCCATCCTCACATATGCCCACCCAGTTCTCCTTACTGCCTCTCCAGCCTACCTCGATCTCCACCGTGTCACAGAACGACGGGCCCTACGACTCATATACCGCCGACCACGCCTGACGAAGACTTCCAATGCCGCCCTGTATGCGCTTAACACCCGCTTCCCTGACCTTGATTCCTTCCTTGTTAAACTCAACTGGAAGTATTCCCGCACAGCCTCCCGCCGCAATTCCATACAAACGATAGTCCCGTCAATTAATAGAAACACCCGCAATACAAGCCGACCTTCCTACTTACTAAATCGCCTCCTCGCAATAGCCAATGGTCCTCCACCTCGCCTCCAACCACGCCGGCGTCAACGACACAGACCTGCTTAAGCAGTAATACATACTATTCCCCCGCCAAGGACTTATCTCTCCCCGGCAGTAGCGACCTGTCTTCCTAAAGCAGCCTCAATAATCAACACACGATAAAACTCCCCCACACTCTCTTCACTTCACCGCAGTAAACACACGCTCTAGTTCCCCACACTTACGTACCCGCATATAATCCGAATCTGTTCCTTCCGCCTCCCTTGACGGCTCCCTGTCGCCACCTAACAGCTTTGGCGACCAGCGTCACACGTCCCAGTCTTGCCCCCCCCCTGCAAGAACGTCGCAGAAAAATATGAAGAAATAAACAAAACAAAGCAACATGAATAAATAAAGATGCCCCAGAACAACTATAACGGCCACATCCATCTACCTCTCCCACTCGCGTATGGCTACACACTACACCTCACACAATATAACCAACACACAGTACTCTCCCAACTAAGTGCCTCCACCTTCTCCGCGCTCCGGTCGTCTGGCGTACGTCCCCCCAAAACCCCTTACCCACACGGCTGAAGGGAGCTCGTCTCCAAAACAGCCCGAGTCCGACCATACTGGTCGGTCTCAAACATAAAAAAAAAAAAAGTTCAGTTTCAGTTATAGTTGCAATATATTACACTGTGGTTCGAGTTATTATCAGGCGATATTACTCTGTGCATTCAAGTGGTTAACAGTGAAGTGTTGTGTTTTATAATCAGCCGGTATAATTGTGATACAATTGTGTTTTATATTAGTTGACATTTTATTGCGTGTGAACAATTTTTATTTGATTTGTTGTAAGAAACAGTGTTGTTAATTACGAACAGTTTAACTGTGAAAATTAAAGCTGGTGATTAGTGACTTAATTGGTGTCTTGTATTTTGTTTTCCACTGTACCTACGACGATCAGTAGACCGTCGTAACAGTGGTGTCAGAACTGGGATAGAACCTTTAACAGTGTAAACAGTGGAGACTTTTTACAAGAGTAGGTAATTCATAATTAATCGGTAAACAATGGATGCCAGTCAGATGATGGAAAATTTTCAGGCGCTGCTGTTGCAGACAGAGGAAGAACGTCGACAGGAGGCGGAAGAAGCAGAAAGACGACAGGATGAGAAACGCAGGCAGTAGGCGGAAGAAGCAGAAAAACGACAGGATGAAAAACGCATGCAGGAAAGAGAAGAGGCTGAGGAACGTCAGAAAGCACTAATGCTTAAAACAGAAGAAAGACAAAAAGAAGAACGTAAGCAGGAGGCAGAGGAACGAAAGCGTGAAACAGAAGACATCAAGGAGTTAATACAGGAGCAAAAGCAGACACAAGAACAAACCGTTGCAGTTTGGGACTCCTACGAGGTGAGCTTAATAAACAAGGTACTAAAATATCGGAGGTACAAGAATCAATGACATTAAAAATAGCTAAATTAGAAAAATCTGTTTCGAGTGTTGAAGAATCGATGTCTACAAAAATATCTGTCATAGAAGAAACCATGTCAAATAAAATATCTGCAGTAGAAATCTCAATGGCAAACATAAGAGTGCAGTTCCTGAAGATACAACCAAAACAAACTTTTGAACAGACTGTACCAATGATAAAGACAGAAAAAGACACAGAAAATAAGTCAGTAGAGAAAATCACTTTTCCTGCAGTAGGGACAGTTCATGTCAAAGCTCCAACCTTTGACGGAAGTAGTCACTGGGCAACGTATCTCCGCCAATTTGAAGCTGCTGCAAGCGCAAATAATTGGACAGAGAAAGACAAGGCAGTCCCAAGCGTTCTCGCATTAAAAGGACCCGCAGCAGAACTAATACACAAAGTGCCACCTGACAGCCAGAACATCTATGCCTAGTTGATAAAAGCTCTAGAATTAAGGTACGGTGATAAACATTTTCGAGATGTGTACTACGCTCAGTTGAGAACAAGACGACAACGCTCCGGGGAGAGTCTTCAAGAGTTTGAAGCAAGTATCGACAGGCTGATTAGATTGGCCTATCCTGAAGCACCAGAAGATTTTCGAATAAGGTTTGTGGTGCAGACATTTATTGGTGGCATCGGAGATGGTGAACTTCAGCAAATGTTAGGAATGGCAAGATACCAAAATAGCTCAGAAGCTCTTGTTCACGCCCTAGAGTTTGAAGCTGCCAAGTCAGCGTCGCGCTACATTAATGGGTTTGTGCCATCACTTTGCAGTCAAAAGGTCCCTGTATCACATTGCCGTTACGATGGGTGCAGAAAAACAATGTTGTCGGACAAACAATTCAGAAGTTCAAGAGAGTCAAACGATTTGAAAAAGACAGAAGACCGAAATGTTACAACTGTGGCAAACGTGGTCATCTACAGAAAGACTGTTGAGAGAAGAAGATACCGAGAGAAGAGAGTGATCGCACCAATTGGAGAAGTAAAGCCCCAGAACAGCACACAGTTTCCACGCTATATAAGACCAGTGGAAACTTGATCGTTAATGGATTTGCGGAAGGTTAACGAACATCATTTACAGTTGACACGGGCGCAACAGTGTCCATTGTGCGCCCTGACTTAGTCAGCAACCGCCAGCCTCTAATTAGCTCTTGTACATACAGACTGGAAGTTGAAAAGTCAAGGTACTAAGGTAGACGTACGTGTACGCCTGGGTCTTCTCGAGTTTAGCCACCAAATGCTCGTTGGAGACATTGTCGATGAAGTGTTCTTGCCACGGACATTACGAATGCCTACGGATTCGTTGTGGACTTAAGAGAGAATGTTCTGAAGGTTGGCCAACAGAAGATAAAGCTTTGCATGGCTAAAATGACAGGGTCTACCAACCATTCGATTAAGCAAGTGGCATTAGTCGAAGAAAAAGTCAACAGGTCTGGTCAAGAGGAACCCTCCCTATTGCAAGCGGAAATGGAGGAAGAACTAGCAGAGGAAGTACAAATAAGTGTAACGACAAAAGAAGTGATTGGAAAGCCAACTACGGGTGTCAAGACAAGACTCTTGCTTGTTCCTGAGTTAATGGAAGAACCCGGATGAAAAGTTGCTGAAGATGAAGTTACGCAAGAGGTTGTTGACGAGAACCAAACAGACTTGGATCAGCCAGTGGTGTTTAGGTCATCAGTACATGACGCAACGGGAGTGATTCCAGCAAAACTAGTGGTTGAGCGGAAGTCCCTGGGAACTTGATGTTCGGATCACACGAAACTGAATTCGAAGAACCGGAGAATTATCTCTCGCAAGGACGTCAACCTAGATCGCCTGGCTAAGTATTACTTCAGAGACGGTTTGCCAGTTCGGGACGAACAGGGTTAAGGAGGGGGAAGTGTTACGACATCACAGAACAATCTACGTGTTTATCGAACGTTCCAGAGGGATCCGGAATGTAATGCGTGTGGCATACGTGATTCTCGACGCATTTGCTAGACTGTACCAGAATTCGCCCGGCCGCACGCACTGTGTCAGGGCCGCAATCAATTACGTCGTAGTGTAGAGCATTTTATGTAGTATGTGGAATAATCTAATATTTGGGGGGTATAAATACCAGTACTCAACGACGTTCAGTTTCAGTTATAGTTGCAATATATTACACTGCGTTTCGAGTTATTATCAGGCGATATTACTCTGTGCGTTCAAGTGGTTAATAGTGAAGTGTTGTGTTTTATAATCGGGCGGTATAATTGTAATACAGTTGTGTTTTATATTAGTTGACATTTTATTGAATGTGAACAATTTTTATTTGATTTGTTGTAAGAAACAGTGTTGTTAATTACGAACACAACGAAGAAATTTTAAATATTACAATTTTTAATACAATTTACAAATAAATACTGTTAACACTCAGTGCTTAAACATCTACTATGCATATATAATGTCCTTTATTACACTTCAGCAAATAGTCTTAAATACATAATAGTCGTTTCAGAAAACGTGTTATTTATACTAGAATAGCCAATAAAATATAAAAAAAGTTTCTTATTGAGTTATTATAAAATAACTTACATCTCCTAAAATGTTTAATAATAATAATAATAATTGCCTTAATTTATTATCATTTAATTCTATAATAATAATAATTATTAATATATACAGTTTAATAATTATTACAATCATATTAAACACTTGGCAAACGCTTGTTTATATAATTACAAAAATCAGCAGATTATTTTTCACTTATTTTCAAGAGACTAGGTACTCTTAATGGCTGAATGTAAGATGAGTCATAAACAGACAAGGTGCTAATAATCAAGCGATAATGGGGTTATAGAATTTGGTTGTTATTGCTTTAATAATGATGACAAGTAATTAATAGTTCTTCTCGGAGTAAGTCTATTGTATGAAAGAAGCATTTCTTCTCTGTTATTACGGAAAAGTTACAAATAGACCTATGTGAATGAAGAGAAATCGCTGACGATGTTGAAAAGTTTTATTGTAAACAATTCTTTTAAAAATGTTTCATTAATGACTTTAAATAATTAAAATACTTTTAATTATTGTTATATTGATTATACATCGATCACAAAAAATTTATCCAAAAAGTAGTTAAAAAGTGGTCTGATAGATGTTTCATCAGGAATGGTAATAGAATGGAAGATGAAAAGAATCAAAACTAAAGATTTCCAGTATCTGGGTGTAATATTTTGAGGGGTCTAGACAGAGTTGTGGAGATCAAGTTAGATCCATCTATGGGACGATTCAAAGAACATTAAAAAATAAAGTTAGTCCAAAAACAAAAATTAATTTTTATGAGGTCATGGCGGTACCTACTCATGGCCTCTGCGAAAGACGGCTGTTCATATAAATACCGCGGCAGAAATGAGGTTTTCAAGAATGTTCAAAGGATAAGACAAGATCTACAATGAGAATGTACTGAGTAAGCTTAAGATGCCCCATTTTTTGGAAAAGTTGATGTATATAAAAATAGATAAAAGGAACATGTCCTTCGCATGGAAAAAGACTGTATACCAAAGGCCACGTATTTTTATGCTCCCATTTAACCATTCGTAATATAGGAAGGGCCAGAAAAGGATTGTCTGATTTTTATATTATTATTCCGACTGTACAATGTTTACAAATTTTCCGGAACCAAAGATTGCAGAAGTGATTGAATTCTCATCTTCCACTGCTCCTTATCCATCCAAAGATCTTCTTTAATTTCTCGTTCCCTCAATATAGTCTGAATTTCTTCTATCCAGGTGATAGGTGGTCTTCCTCTTTTCCTTCTTCCTAGTGGGGTCCATTCCATAACTCTCCTTGGCAATCTTTCCTGTGCCATTCTTTTCGTGTGATCATACCATTGTAAATTTTTGTTTGGATAAAACCAACAATTGTATTTTTCACATTCATTCTGTCCTTAATGACTTGATTTATAATTTTCTCCCGTGTCCATACTCTTGCCGAATGTCTCCAAAAGTCCTTCTCTGCTGTCATTAGTTTTGTTCTTGTGTGTTTAATAGTAGTCCAAACGTCTGGGCCCGTAAGTCATGATACTTCTAACAATGGTTTTAAATAGTTTGTTTTTAAAGTTGTACGAAGGCTTACACGGCCGGTGTCATTTTGATTAAAATTAACTCCCGGGCTGTTTTGTCGTGGTCCAAAGTTTCTCACAAAACCAGACGTTTCGGCAGTACCACTGACTGCCATCTTCAGTGAAAACGAGTCAACGCTAACGTGGGACAGTACTGGTCATAACGTACTGAAGACGGCAGTCAGTGTTAGTGCCGAAACGTCTGGTTTTGTGAGAAACTTTGGACTATGGCCAAACAGCCCGGGAGTTAATTTTAATCAAAATTTTAGTTTTAGTTTCTGCTGTAATTTGCTTATCCCACATGATTCCATTTAATGCAGGTATATCCATCTTTCCCTAACTAGTTTTGGGTTGTATGTCTTTGTCTCTCTTCCCACTGGCCGTAAACTCCACCTCTAAATACTCTATATACCTCTATATTCCTCTGTATATGAAATCTTCCCCATGTCTTCCTCCAATATCAAGTCTTGATGAAGGTCGCCTGTTGCCATATATTTTGTTTTATTTATATTTACATTTAGTCACTATTTATCATATTCCTGTTTCAATTTTCCAGTCACGTACTCTATGTCTTCAAAATCTTGAGCCATCAGTAAACTGTAGTGAATAAACTGTATCACCGTCAAGTGGAATTCCCATGTTCTTGAACATTTTTACAAGTCTCTATGCTTTCTCCGTAAAATTTAAAAAAGCGTGGATGACAGACAACATCCCTGGAGTAAACCTTTGGTCACTTGAGACCCTGGTGACAAATTCATTCCTATTTTTATTCTCGACATTGAATTGTTATAGAAATTTTGTATAGCTTTTATGATAATGGGGTTGATCTTAAAGCTGTCCACAGACTGGCTAACAGTACATTGTCATAGCCTTTTTCAATGTCAATAAAAACAATATGTAAATTGTCTGATTTTTAATTCAATTTAAATATTTGTGAATAATAAAAATTCACAGCTTCTGAAACCGGAACAGGTGTCTACACATATTTCGTGATGGAAGAAGAAGAAGAAGAAGAAAAAGAAGAAGAAGAAGAAGAAGAACAACAACAACAACGACAACGACAACGACAACAACAACGACGACGACGACGACGACGACAGCGACGACGACGGCGACGACGACGACGACGACGACGACGACGACAACGGGAAATAAAATATGGAAATAAAATATTATAAAATATTATAAAAATAAAATATTTTCATAACTACACTTAGGCCTACGTGAAATTTCTTCTCCCAACAGCAAAGGAAATTTGTGAACCTACCTACATTTCTATAATGTCCTCCGGTAGATGAATCTATTTTATTATCTCTGGCAAGTTAAACTATACAGTTTAGATGTTTAGAAAATAGAACTGTATAACTTATGTGTATTATAGTATAACGCAAAAATAATGTATTGATACAGAGTAGTTTTTAAATTTCTCTAAATATTAGTTCAAATATGAATATTTGCGCAAATCGTGTATCACTTTACCAGGTTTTTGATGTGAACAAAACGTAACGTTTTCATATTTCCTATAATATTTTAATATCGTGCACTATAAGTTTAGTAACAAAAGTATATGAAACGGAATTTTAATAATTATTGTTTAAACTAGATTTAATGTTAAAGTCTTTCTTGCACCTTTCATTGAAACATTTCTCAGTAAAAGCTAATAAATGTACAAACCTCTGATTCAGCAGAAGAATACTAAATATTTATGCGTTAACAGTAAACAAAGAGGTTTGACGACAGCGTGGAGACCCCGAATATTGCTTACCGTGAGAGGATGTTTTGTGGTAAGATCGTAATAACGGTTTGTCGGTCCCAGCGCATGTAAGGGCGCAATTACATCTTAATGGCAAGTCCAGCCATTGTTGAATGCTGCAGTTATTCTCCAACGTTAATCTCATTACGCAGTATTAATCAGAGAACACATCCTGGTCAGCTTGCGTCTACGCTCATTGCATACTTACTTTATTCTGCTGTTGGACTATATACATGGACCCGTCTAATCGTTGTACTCAAAGTTATGTTACTGCGTACTGTAACTAAATAGTGATTAAAAACAACAAAAACTAAAATAAGTTTTCTTTTGCTGAGAACTTCTCCATAATGTTCACGAAAAACGCAAGAAAAAGAAAATTCCTCCCTCCCCCAAAAGATTTGCAGACTTAAGAAAACGAGGCATTAACATATGTAATTTCTCATGTTTAAGACATCTTAATTAGACCTATTAGAATAGGAATATTTAAGGGTGACTGATACTACTGTTTTAATATGGCATTACGTAAATATGTCTAATTATATATAATAGACCTATATTCTTCAAGTATATCGAGCTATTTTTGTAAACTGTCTCTTTGGGATTTTGATAAGACAGTGGGCGGAATAGGAATATGAACTACATAATATGTTGGCTTTGTGTTTCTAAATACTGTACGACTTAATAACCAGGGTCATAAAATAAGGCAACAGACGAGTCGTGAGTCTACAAAATAACCAGTGGAGTATCTGTAATCAAATACTACATATTTTGTTACATTTCAAAGTACCTTTATTTAAAAATTAAAATTTAAAAAATTATTAATATCAATGCATACTCTATTTAGCTTGTTATAAAACCTTATATACAATAATTTGTAGAAGTAAAAGCAATTTCAATACATATAAGACTTAAATAAGTGTAGCGTTACAGAAAATCCACTACATTTTAAGTCATGTGAAATCATAAAGTTTAATTACACCAACAAATGTTATAATAATATTGAATGACATTTAAATAAATCAAAGGAATGAACCACAATAAAATAAAAATCCTCATTACATTATATATAAAAACCACTGTTTAAAAAACCAAAGAAAGTATCGAAGCAACTCATAGTATAATATCAGTAAGTTACCCAGGAAGCTCAGAGCAGTAAACCAGTTATATAAGACCATATCAAGAAAAAAGAGACTCAATTAAAGAGTGGTGAATACCAAAATACCCCAAAAACAAGAAGAGGGAAGAATAAAGTTTGTGATCAGGAAGAAAACAATACCCTGAAACCTGTAGAGAAGAATAAAGTCCGTATCAGTGAATAAGTTAAATGCTCCAAACTAAACCTCAGTCGAGATAACACCAAGTACCTTGGTTTACCCAAGAATGAGGAAGGAAGACCAGAAGAGTGAAGACTAGACGAGGGACAAGAATGAAGACTAGAAGAAGGACAAGAAGGAAGACCAGAAGGAAGATACGAAGAAGGACAAGAAAGAAGACGGGATGAGAGGAAGAAATCGTATGAAAGAAACACCGTAATAAGACCTATTATTATATAAACTACTATCAACCCCAAACCCACAAAAACTATGCAAAAGAAAGTATAACATACCCAAAATCCTATAAAAATGTAATTATTTTGAAAAAACTAAAGAGCTGTATAGCGTTATAAGAAGTGAACCGACTAAAGCTATTGTGTAATAAAGAAAATAAACTAGTCTTAACAGTCCATGATTACTAAAGGTCTGGTCTGAGATAATAAGACTCAAAATATCAGAACCAACAGTGAAAGTGAATTTGTGTAAGTGTTTTTTAGAAATGCAATAAACTTAAAGTTGGTATATGCTATATCACAACTTTAATATCTAATAATAAACAGCATAATAAAATAATAAAATGGAAGATTTCCAGTATTTTATTATTTTAATGGTAATCTTTATTTACAGGACATTTGTAAAAAATGATAATAAATAGAGTATGGGAGTTAATGTTTACTGATGTAGGGGATCACAATAATAATGGTTTAAACCAGAAAGGACTGGCATTAATATAGTATTAATAAGTGTAAAATGTTTAAACAGACTGTTTATTCACAGTCCTAAAATCAATGTGTTAATAAAATGTATTTGTAAGGGTTATTAGAAAATAAGGTTTATGTTATGTGTTTAAAAAAAAAAAATTATGTTTGATAAATAATAACCTACATACCATTAATAATGTTCTAATAGGTATGCTATGTTAGCTCAAGAATAGTTAAAAGATATATGTTCAAACCATATTTGCAATATGTTCAATGGTGCAGATTGCTAAACAATGTTCATAATTATTTATTTTAATAACAGTAGTGTTAATTAACTACTACACCACACAATAAGTTATAAACCATGTTATTTTCATATAATTGTAATTATGTAAAGTCAGAGGAGGAATTAAGTTTAAATTTATTTGAGAAAGAAAGAAATGTAAAATTCTAAAATCTAGGCCATTTGGTGAATTCACAGAAACAATATAAACCAGTATAATTCACTGATAAATCCTGCAAACTAGCAAGATTTATATAAGATAACTCAGTTAACCACTACTGAAAATGATCCTATGAGTTAAAATGATAATAAGGAAATATACCTTAAAACATTGTAAATTTTCAAAATATATAAATTAATTAATTTTAAAGAGCAATGTCAAATTTACAGATTAACACAAAAAACCAGTTCAAAGGTGTAATTTATATGTATTTAAGGAAAGGAAGAGGAATATGACTAATTAAAATTTATTATAATAGTATTAATAATATTTAAAATGGAGGGAATTCGTATAAAGACGGAAATCCAATTTTGAGCCTATATTTCCAAATAGTGAACAAAATTTGTTAATTTCCACAAAATGTCTACAGATATGGACTATAATACATCAATTTAAAGGGAATGAGATGATTAAACCAATAATAAGGTTCATAATTCATAAAAGTGATGAATAAAATAGATAAATTCCGGATGTAATGTAATATTTTATCATGTGTACAGGTAATCGAATTATGTTAACAATACTTTTTCAAAGATTAACTGGTCCAGATTTATGACCAAGTTAATTAGTCTTTTGTTGAATATCAAGCTGGACAGTTGTGTAAAGAACGTTTCTTTAAATCAAGTTGAAAATGGTACTAGCGTTTAGCCATTGAAATAAGTGAAACGAGAGTTAGACGGATTAGACACTTTTTAAAGCTAAAGCTATCAAAACATTCACGACAATAGTGAAAACAAACACTTAACTTCATAATCCGAGTGATAGAAACAAGTAAAACATTATATTTAAACTGATTCATTATACAATCCTAACCATATCTTGAGAATTTTAACCCACAGAAGAGAACACATTCAAAATAAACTAACTAACACAAGTTTACACAGAACACTTCGCCAGAATACACCAAATAACTTTACAGACATATTACACCAGTGCGGGGACATTTCAAACCTTGATGAAGGTAATTTTATTGTGATTTTCCGACACGACGCATTTGCAGTAACCTAGTCCAACTCGAGTAGCGGCCATCTTGAAAACGAAGTCTGCTTACTACATCGCAGTGACGTCAGTCTTCAATGGTTCGAAAACAGTCATACACATTACATATAAGAATTATTTAAATACTATTGAATAATAATTATTGTATTTATTTTTACTTGTTAATGTTATACTTTCTCGTCACCCTTCTCTGACTATTAATTCTAATCGCTCAAAGAACCTGTCTTTTAATATAATATATCATAAAATTTGTTCTGTATGACACAATCGATAATTCCCGAGACAGAGTCGATAATTGCTCTCCATCGATAAAATATCGATTATTATTTTAAATTGTCAATAAATCTTTATATTTCCATTATTTCGTATCTGTTACTTATTTCACAGGTAATTTAAGAGTATTTATTAAGACTGAAGAACTTAAATAAGAAGAATATATATTATTTGGACGAGATATTGGACCAGCCAGAAAAGTCATCAATCGATTATTAGCTGGAGTTAATCTATTTAACTCCAGACTTGGTTCAAATCTTCAAGAAGTGATCGACGGTCAATAAATACCTACCTGTTATTAAAATTTTTACAAGAACCTTTTAAAACAGATTTATTTCTTATACACACCTCTATAAACATAAACAAGATTTCTTACTATTTGAAAATTCTATTTTTTTATAAAATTTTCCTTTTACATTTTATTCTTTTGTAACGACCGGCATACAGGGTCTGGTTACATAAGTTATAGTTTTCTTGATAATATCAATCACTCATCATTTAATAAACAACGGAGATATTTACAGCATTCAAAATATTTACTCACGCGCAGGAATCAAGGCAGAGCCTATTAATAGGCCTATACTTTATATTTTTGCCCAGACATACTTCCCTTTACAGGGTTATTTACGGCACGACTCCTCTAGTCTAATATCCCTAAGGTTTGAACCATCGTCTTCATCCCAGATAAACCAGCAGTTTCTTGACAGTAATTCAATATATGATAAGATCTGATTACTAATTTTACACAGAAAATAACGTACTTTAATATGTACTATAAAACATTTTTGAGACAACATTTTAAAATTAAAGTTCGAAGGGGGAATAGAAAGCTGGGTATTTAAAGATATCATAAGAAAGTCTCATGTTCACAAGATTTATTAAGAATACAAAACTAGAATTAATGTGATTCTTAATGGCATAAGATTTATTGCCTTTAATTTGAATTACAGTTAATCAATATAGAATATTTTGAAATCAACCCTTTTCCATATTTTTTAATCCTTACTGGTTTACTCAGAAAATTTTAGATGCAAAGAATTAAATAATTCTATGGGAGGAATCCCGAATTCTTCCCACCTGAGAAAAATTGGGAATCCAACCTCCAAGTTAGACTCATCTCCCCTCTCCTCTCTAGAAGCTAGTCTCATCCCTCCCCAGGAGCAGCTCCACAGCTGCATATTTTCATAGCAGAGTATTAATTCAAAATGCTATATCAAACTCGTTGCATGTCAAATGCTATATGCTATAATACTATATCAAACAAAGCTTGAAACCTTAAAGTTAAAAATTAAAATACAAACCTCGTTGCATGCGATTATACTTGAATTGTGGTTTTCGCATGTGTCAACTTTTTTAAACTCTTAAATCTTTATCCTGCAAATTAAACAAAATTGTTCTTTAAAAGAAGTTAGTAATATTTATTTATGCTATGCTAACAATAAATGCTAAATAATAAATTATATTTTAAACAATGTTTCTTAAATTACGCAGATTTGTTGTTTTAAAACTTTAAGTAAAACTTTCTTAACAATGACTGTAACATAGTTAATGGATTAAATGTATCATGTTAAAAATTGTATAAATAATAATGATTGAGTTAATAAAAATTGTTATTCTTATTAAACAAATACATCCCGCTGAAGGACAGTTTATGATTTATAACAAGCTATTAATTTTTATTGATTCAGAAGGTTGATTTGAAGTATTTATTTTTCCTACTTGTGTACAAATAGGTTTTTACATGTTTTAAAGTTGCCCGCTTTGTTTTAAAATTATCACATATATCTTATCTCTTGTTAAAACAATAAACATAGGACACTTTCCTGCTAAAATGGTTGTGATCATAAACTACATTATTAACTCGAATATGTGATAATAATAGTGTAAAGAAAATAAGGAAATTTTGTCAATAAAGACGAAATTAAGAATTAAGTTGACATTGATTAATCTGAATTCGTTGAACAGTAAATGTCTGACCACACCTTTGTTGATTTTAAATAAAGACATTTGACGATAGATTCCAAATTAAATTTAATAACTTTAAGTAAAAGAACAGTTCAATAATTTAAAACGTTGTAAGACGTCCTAGAAAGATAAGTACAAGTTTTAAATATATAATTAAATCATTTTAATTAATAGTGAACGCATTAAAAGATGATTACAACAAATGCGTTACGTTCAGTAGTGTGTATATCTTATTATTATTATTTTTATAAGTATGTTATAATGGTTGGACTAAATTTAAGGTCAATGACATTTATTTAACTATTTTGTTATTGTTTAGATATAGCAGTAAGAATGACACCAAACGTGACACGTGTAGGCCTATATATCTTTGTTGACACTTGGATAATCAAGACAAGGGATTCGATACCTTGTCTATCGAACTAGTCCAGCCGTTTCAGTGTTACAAGGGATCACGCAAACACCACCTACACACACTGTTTGCATAGAAGAGTAATTAAATACGGTTACGTAACAGGACATGAAGTTACTTAAATTATTATAAAGTGCACATTTTTAAGTAAAACGTAACTTTTATAAATATATAGTAATATTAATTAGTAATCTGATACGATAAAACACAAGTAATATACTCTTAAACGAAGCGAACACAGCGCTCGCGTTACTGGCATATTTAGTCTCAACTAAACGATTATAACCCAACTGTTACACCCACGGCTTTGCCCTCTTTATTATTTTCTTTTAATTGACATTTTTTTAAAACCAATTTTTAAAAATCATCAGTTGTCAAATTATTTTATTTTTGTGTTTTCTGCGCAGCTTTGTTTCTATTTAAAGGGTTTTAACCGCGTTATTACTTACTCGTTTAATGATATGGGTCGTTAGGGATTGATATCTTCTGAGATGTGGGAAGCGCATTGAATTTAACACACAGGCAGCAATGAAATTGGTCACACGGACGTGGAAAAAACGCACGGTCGTCAACTCGGCTGAGTTTACAATGTCTCCCGCATCGAAACGCAACCTGCTGCGTTTTAGTTACGTTTTTAACACGCACGAGGGAGGTCACACGGACTGTTCAAAGATGCCGCTGAATAGCATTTGTTTACTTAATTGACACTATGGTAATTAATTCTGGTCTCCATGGTGTTTTTGACATCTTTATACGCGTCACACATCGAAAGTGAATAAACTACATAATTAAAAGGGCCTAAATCGTGCGAACGGGGCGGAATATCAAATTACAAGCTAGACAGTGTTTTCATCTTATGTCAAAGGTTACCTGTGCAAAATTTGGTAAGAATCAGTGTAACGGTGTGGTTTTGTTTTCAATACAAAAAACAAATCCTCAGACTTTGAGTTTTATAAATGTAGATACATTAGTAATAGTATTTAATGTATTTCATTACTTATTTATTGCATCATCAGTAATACGTATAAACATAAATTTTTGTAATCGTTTAAGACAATTACAAAATATATAAACGTATCTGCATTTTTAAATTATGTCAACACAAGTACCCAGACTGGTTAACTCAAAAACATTAGGTTCTTTATTTTAAGAGTTACTGCGTTATAAACATTAAATCAAAAAGCGCTAAATTCTTTATTTTAAGTATTACAGTGTTAGAAGCATTGTATAACACATTAAATGTTTTCCTCAACCATGGATTTTGTTTATTTCAGCAGTAAGTTGAAACCCAAAAACCGTTGTCACCTAACCTCACAAATGAAAATAACACGTATTTTAGCTTTGAATTAAGAAATAGGAAATTTATAATTAGTACACTTTTTTGCACATCGTAAATTATCGATACAATTGCATATCAAAAACATCGAAAATGCACTGCAGAAACTGATAAAGGTACAGTTCCGATACCGCTAAATAGCATTTGTTTATTTACTTGTTACTATGGAATTAATCCTGGTCTCCATGGTGTTTTTGACATCTTTATACGCGTCAGCAAAAGGGCATAATTAGAAAGGCCTAAATCGTGCGAACGGGGCAAAATATCAAATTCCAAGTTAGAAAATGTTTTTTGCCTTGTGTTAAAGGGTTACCTGTGCAAAATTTGGTGGCAATCGGTGTAACGGTTTGGATTTGTATTCAATACAAAGAAATTCTCAGACTGAGTTTTATAATATAGATGTAACGCATCTGTACAAACGTTACGTGGTATGTTGCGTATAAATAAATATAGCATTTAAGAAACTATTTAAATATATATCCCTTCTTATAAGTGTGCTGCAGATTATATATAAGCCAACATATATGTAATCATTACAATAACTAATTATATTTACAATTACTAACCTTATTGTATAATGAAAATATAAATTAAACATAAGGATTTACTTAAATGGTTGAAATTAAAAATCTTAAAATAAACGTTCTCAAGCTTCATTCTTTTTTAAAATATTGTTACATCAATTGTAGTATTTACGATTTACATGAACTTTTGCAGATTCTGCATTTGTTTAAAACTATTTAAAAATTATTTTTTCTGCAATTACTGTCTATGTTTTCTCCATTGTCTTTTATTGTAAATATATTAGTTCATCGTCATGTGGTAATCTTTACCGTTCTTTACCATGGTGTGTGTATGGTGTGTCTTTGTGACCACCAGATACCAACTGGAGGATGCGCGCGCCCGTGTGTTTGGTCAAGCGTCATCAGATGTTCTACGACGCGAGTGACTCAACCGCGATAACAACACTCACACTGTAGTGATCAGATGTTAAGGGAGAGAATGGTCTACCAGACTCTGGGTGTATATATAATTTTAACAAACAAATAATTACTCTGTTAACTTATATGTACTGGAATTTGGATAACCTCGAGTCTACGTGTGCGTAACATTGTACGCAAGACGTCGGTACAATTCCTTTTCGCGTCACATTATTTAGTTTTACATATATAATGATAAACTTAGACCTTCGTGGTGGCGGGGGTTACCTTTTCAGTCAGAACAGATTTCTTGCACACAAACAATTACACTGGGCATACAGATTTCACCCATCATGACATCACGTCTGCTGACACACCTGTCCGAAATTATTACTTAAAATCGCACAAGGTGTTTAATAAATTTTTTCCACCTTTTGGTTATTACTTACATTCACATCTTTGTACATTATCCATATAATGTATATACGTGTATGTAAGTAACTATGTATATATAATATATGTATAATCCATATGTATGTGTATATATATATATATATATATGTATATGGAGTTGGAATAGAAATAAAAATGTATTTAATGGGCATGTTAATTCATATTGTAATTGAGTAGCGCATTTGCATATAAATTAAAAGTAACTAATTTCACTACAAACTGCGACATCACTTTATAACATGCATTGGTTTTTCATTGGATTCAGGTATATTATAGTATAATATTTAAATTTGAAATATTTGTAAACATTTAAAAATTAATTGCAAAATTAATCAATACATATATTTTTAGTCGACAGTAATAGTCCAAGATGTAAATGATGTTTGTGTTGAAACGTGTGTTTAATTTATGTTGCAAACAGAATAAAGCATACCCACACTCACAGTACTACAGTATGTGAGTCTGTTTATGCCCAGTGTTATGGGGGGAATTATCACGTGTTTTAAACGTGTTGTCCTTTTTTTGTATAAACGTAATTAATACATGCGTCTTATTAAAAAACTAGGCTGTAGTAGGTTTTATTTAAGATGTGGTCGGGAAAGCCTTAAATTTCGAATAACACGCGCGCGCGCTTGTGTGTGGTGAAGGAAAGATAGTGCCCAAGTTATCTAACTCCTGATGACGTGAAGTAATTCTTGATTGCATATCATAGGTGAACGAAGAAAATAAATGTCTTTTGTCAAGTGATGTAATCCATAGACAGTTTACTTTCACTTCGTAAAAATTGTGAGCGCGTCGTTAAATCTTATACCACTGATTTAGCGACGAGCATCTAAATTACACAGCATAGGCATATATGGGGCCACATATTTTACCACGGCTAGTAATTTACAAATGTATAATACTTATTTAATACTAGAATTCTTTCCTTCCTTAGTTAGCAATCCACAATTGGTTTGTAGCAGTTCTCCACACAGATTTTCTCTGTGTTTTCCGTTTGTAAAATTGTAAAATTTCCTTATCGAAATTACAATTTACATCGCCAATAATCTGTTTCATATATTCTAATCTCAGTCTTCCTCTTCCTTTTTCCCTTTTATGAACCTACAATTATTGATTTTAGCAAATTCTCGTGACGCATAATATGGCTAATATGTTCAACCCTTCGCTTCACAATGCTTTGCCAAAAACTTATTGTCTCTCCAACTCTAGTCAGAATCTCATTATTACTAACCTTGTCGATCCACCTTACTTTCAGTAACTTTTTATAACACCACATTTCTAGTGTTTCAAATCTTCATCTTTCCTCTGTTCCAATTGTCTACGTCTCACATCCATAAAAAGCTATGCTTCATATAATAACTCTTCAGGAACCTGTTCCTTGTGTCCAGGGCTATTTCTTTAGAAATCGGTAACTTTCATTTACTATTAAATGCAACTTTAGCCTGTCCGATCCTACTCAAAATTTTTCTTTTACTTCTAACGTCTTTAGTGATATTACTTCCTAAATAGATGAACTCTCTAACTTCCTGTGCCTTTTGCCGTTCTTGAGTATATTCATACTGGACTGTCCGTGCTTCCTATAGAACATCACTTTAGTTATATTAACATTTATTCTTAAATTGTACTCTTTGGTCAAAACCTCATCCCATTATATATAACTGTTCACTGTCATCCATCATTTCAATGTCATCTGCAAATCTTAACATGTCAATTCTCTCTCCTTGCATTTTTTCTCACAATCCGTTAGCTCATTTACTTAATAGTAGAATTATGATGTTTATAATATACGCCTTGTGCTGATAAGATAAGGAATTTGGTACAAAAATCTTTCGCCATTCTACTTCGCACATTATTTCTAATCAAAATTTTGCCATGCGTGTAATGTGACGAGAAACGTAACGCGTAATAGTTAAAATAGACTGAATCGGACTAAATGTATGTCTGGAAATAAGTTACAGATTACACTATCAGATTATGAGAAACCTGGATCATAATGTGGAAACAATACACAATTTTTTATCGTAAAAAAATTAAGCCTGTCTTCCAAGGTATCAGAGTTATGGATAATTCATTTTAGAAAATTTAATAAAATTTAAGCGTACATAATAAGCTTAGATCAGTAAGTAACTAAATATAACAAACCTGATTCTAAATCTGATTCTAGTAAAATTGGCAACAAAACGATACGTTAGGGCATAGACGCAAATTGGTGAGATTCTCGTACAATATGATAACCGCCTGAATTTCTGTATTTAATTTTATTTCTCAGTTTATTTATTCTTTTGTAAGAATATGGAAATACTTTTACTAAAAACATTAAACAAGTGGTAATTTACTTATTCGAGCAAGTAAAGGGAAATTTTTCATCTCGCTCAAGTAAGTAGAGAATAGGACAGTGTCTTTGCTCCTGCAGAACCAGGTAGGCCTATGTGTTGTTTTACGAAATTCTACAGGAGACGCAGAAAACATTGTGATTTCATTAGAGAAGAAATCAAAGAAAACTATTGAACACGATTAATTTATATAATATTTCTAATTAAAATAACACAAAAATTGAAATATGCTTATGTAAAAATGAACAAAGAAGTTGTTCGTTGTATTATCATCACATAGCTGTTTTTAAAATCATAAGTTACAGTCAGCAAAAACAAATATAGGCTGTAATTAAGTAAAATAATTTTATTTTTTAATAAAAAATTATACATCGTAACAAATTGCACAAAAAGTTACAAACGGTATCTATTAATTGTTGTTGTTGTTCTTCTTCTTCTTATTTATTATTATTAATATTCTTGTTGCTGAATTACAGCAAGTAACTTAAACCAAATTGATTTGTATAATAACTACTAACCAAAAGACAGTAGTTTAAATTGTATAAATCATTTTTTGTTGTTTTTTACAACACAAATTATACGTGAAACTAAAATTTTAAATTAGAAGTACTTATAACAATGTTAAATCTCTAAGTGAACTTTATTTTACTTTCATAAGTTAGCTTGCATTAATTATTTAACTAAGATTATATTTACAACACGTTTAGATTACGTATGTACAATCGTAGAAAATATGATTTTTTCTATGTATTTAAAGACTGTAAATATTTAAATTTCTGCTTCTCAATTTTTATTGGTCCCTTGTAAAGTTGTTCTAATTGTACAGTTTTCCATGAAACCTGTCGACGGTGTGGAAACTTTTTACATGTCATTATACCAAAGTTTGAAAAACACATCATTATTCGAAAATAATAAGCCCTTTGATATCAGTCACTGTGGCAACCCATACTTTCTTACCGGTCCTTATTAATTGTGTCCTATGCGGAAGAGCTTAAAAATTGAGAAAAAATTGAAATTGAAATGATAAATGATGTTCGGTTTTTTCTAGCTCGAGACAACATGGGAGTGCAAACTGGAGAGGTAAAACGTTTTTCTAAAGTAGAATAGACACTATCAACCTCAATCATAGTGTGTGCTTTCTTTAAAATTAATTGCTCTATTTCCATTTTGGTATCAAGCGCTAACCGCGATAATGCATTTGTAAGAATTCTATTTTTGTTTTGATATGCACACCAATCGGACGTATGTATATCTTTTTTATTTTTATAAAGTCAACGATGCAAGACGTGAATTTGTTTGATGTAGTTTTACCATCACCTTTACGTCACACACGAAGATGCATTCATTTGTTATTTATAACTGGAAACCTTGAACTGTTTACTTAAAATTTTTGTTTATAACAATAGGATGAGACTAGGAGAATGTTTTAAAGATCTATTGTAACAACTAATATGGTTTCCGAAACTTGAGCTATAGCATTTTCTTCAGAAACTTTAGCTACTTCTTTTCTTTCAATATCCAAAGTGCTCGTCAACACATGTATTATTTTCTTTAAAAGACACAAATATCGCATTGGTCTTTAAGAGGTTTAAATATTGAAATTTTTTCTTTTTCTAAAATGTTACAGAAGTTTTTCCTCTCAACTCTTCGAAGGTTTTCTTGGTTGCATTACTTTTTGTAAACTTCATGCACGTGGAGAATAAAACGAAAATCTGGTTTAACATATACAATACACTCATGGTGAGAATGACTGTAAAATAATGGCTAGGATCTTTTGACAGAATTTTCAGCCAACTAATAACTAAATCACATTTAAGTTTATATTTTTTATGCCCTGAGTTTTTGTAACATAATTTTACATTTTATATTTGATAATGTAATATTGTTAGTTGAACAAACTTTTACTTTTGATTCCTAACATTTAGGTAGAAAACAATCATAGCCGAACACTTTTTTACGTGTGTAGTATCCTTTCTTCTCCTGTTTACCTTTCTAAAAACTAGTATGCCATTAATAATATGCTTTCTTAGCCTTCAAAGAAGCTAAGTTTCAAACAGATAAGAATATGGCCTCACTCAAATGGCCACACTTATAACCATGATCAGATTCAGACAACTCGTGGTGATATGTTTTACATTTTATTTGCCTCTCTTTTCTTGAGACTTTGTGTGATGTTCCATCTACTTTTTAACTTGTTCAAGCCTATAGAAAATTTGTCCTGAAACCCTACAGTTCTTATTCAATTGCCTTTGAAATATAAATTTCTATTTAGATGCTGCTGAAGTAATTTTTTCATTTTCATCAATTGTGTGGTTTCGTTGTCAGTAATCAAATCACAGTCTTCAATATTTCCACTGGTTTCTAAACAATTATGAGCAGAACCAGAATCAACAGTAACTGAAATATTTTATTTTTAGAGTTATTGCACTTAGAAACACTTGATTTTGTAGGAACATCGTTTAATGTATCTATATTACTATTTTGCAATGTTCTATGTTCCTATGCTTTCGATTAATATCTTCAACAACATCAACCACTTCATCAAAACATACTACATTTTCGGTATTGTATTTGTCTTCTGTAATATCTGGTTCTCTAATACATATTTAAAAACTATATTTAATCAAGTATTACTGTTACGAGAGTTACTACTTGTAAGCTCTCTTGAAATTGTAGGTACTACATGTACAGATTCACGGTTTATATAATGCTTCAGACTACTTCAGAATACAGGAATGTATTCAGTAACTTACATGTGAGGTCTTTTTGTTATGAAAAAAGAAACCCGAAAAACAAATCAATAATGATGAAAACTCTATCAGCACTAATTTCTTCCTCACTAACTGGTGCTACATTGCTAGTAGAATTATCATCATAAGAGTCAGGATTTTATCTACAGACCTTCCCTAACCTCACTTACAATTTTCATCAATAATGTTAATTATTGTAACTAAATTAAGTTTTGTGGAATGAGTGATAGGCTTATTCTGTTATCTAGCAACAGTTTCTTTATTAACTAAACTATGAAGACGAACTTTAAGCATTTTTTTTTAAGAATCATACCTCACGTTTTAAAATAGACATTAGGTTTTGTTATTTATGCAACCAAGTTGTTGCTAAGCTTCTGGAACATAAATCACTATTTTTATTTAAAAATAAAGAACTAGTTTTACTAACAGAATGTTTATTGTCCCTTCTTCTCAGCGACGAATCGCACATATTCAGCATTCTATGAATCTGGATACTTTGACATATTCTAAGCAATGTACTATGATGTTTAAGATGTTTTAAGCATTTTTTAAACCATGTTATAAGATGGTAAATGAAAAGCAAATACAACCACAAAAACAGTAAAATATGAACTGCAACACTATTGTGGTTAGTACAAAACAATAATTAAGTAATTTTTAAACATTCACTAGCAAAACCCTTTGTTTTCTCAAACATCTACAACATAACATTTCAGTAAGTTGTGACTACCCAATAAATGCCAGGAAAAATTATTAAAAACAGAGGCATGTATCTCTTTATCGTAAATAGTAATAAGTAAAAAGTAGTGGATTAAAAACCAGCTATGCGTGTGTAAAGTCAATAACAACGTGGAATACGTTTACAAAAACAGATAAGTGCACAATTATACACATGGACTCGATCGTAACCAGCTATGTGTTCTTTCGTTTCACATAGCTGGTTTTTGGGGTGAAGGTTTTTGTAAAATCCACATGTCTGTTTTTTGCATTTTGTGTAAAATAATGACTTTAAATGTGAAAGTTTATACAGCTGGTGTTATTTTACCGATGAGAATTTGATACAGAATGTATACGTGCACAAAACTGGTTTTCAACAAAGGTTGTATACACCTGGTTTGCAGGCGCAACGACGACTGGTTGCTTTGTTAGTGTATGAAATTGCTAAGACTGGGCATCTCAGATGAAAGGGTACATCACATTCTTACTGAGGAATTGAGTTTTGACTTATGCTAAATCTTTTATTGGGGCTGTGCACAACTATGTTGGGATTAGTAAGTCTTTATTGAACTCTTTTCGGTGGTCACATTTCTGGCGCAACTAACGTCTGTCCGCAGACATACGTACGCTGTTTAGCTGGCCGTGATTTACACATTCGTCATTCAGCCATGTTAGTGTTTGCGTTTGTAAGTAATGAATTACGTTTCTGTCAAACACTGATTTTCGCCCAATATTCATTTGACAGCAAAAATCAGTATATATTACTTTTATTTTTTGTAAATTAATGCTTCATTCAGAAATATAGGCTCTTTTGGAATATAATGAAAAATAATCCTGTCCCATGTAAGCTGACGTATATATACACTTACGTTCGTATAGACACTCTGTAGATATTAATGAAACATTTAAACAGAACCGCGTCAAACCGTGGCTTAATTACTACGCCACTTAAGCAATTGGAGAAAATGAGTATTTGTTGTAAAAATAAAACTAAATCCAGCAACGAAGCAGTAATAAATTTAATTAATTAAAACTCTCTATGTGTAATTTAATAACTTTTAAAAATAACTACATTCTACATCACAATTTGTTTTAGTAACCACTTGAAGAAAAATGCAGGGTACAAGCATTTCTAAAAATTTAGTTTCCCTAAATTATTTATATAACATTAAATGACTTTAAAGTACAAGAACTTTAATTAAAACAACAGGAAAAATATTTTATGTACATAGTTACCGTTGGTCTCCAGATCACTGTATATGATTAAATAAATAATTACCTTATTTTATCCACTAAGTGATCTTCTTTTTCTTTTTAATTACTACATGTTTCAGGGCTTATATCCCCATCTTCAGGTAAAAGCAAATCTACCCTATTATTAGGGTTTCGTTAAAAAATTCACAACGACACAAACACATAACACACTTAAATAAATTAACATTGAACATTAAATCTGTATCGGAACACGCTACAAACGAACCAGTGCACTGGCCGAAGTCCGACTTTCAACTCAGAGTTGAAAGTCGGACTTCGGCCAGTGCACTGGTTCGTTTGTAGCGTGTTCCGATACAGATTTAATGTTCAATGTTAATTTATTTAAGTGTGTTATGTGTTTGTGTCGTTGTGAATTTTTTAACGAAACCCTAATAATAGGGTAGATTTGCTTTTACCTGAAGATGGGGATATAAGCCCTGAAACATGTAGTAATTAAAAAGAAAAAGAAGATCACTTAGTGGATAAAATTAGGTAATTATTTATTTAATATTTTATGTATTTGTAGGCATTATTTTCAATAATTGTAATAAAATATAATTTTATAGTGTAGGCTCAAATCGGTTAACAACGACATTTGTACTATTCGTTAATGATAACGATCTTAAATTACAAAATACTGATTAGTTTAATCAACGTAAATATACCTAACGTCAATTACTGGTGTTATAATGCTGCTGCGTCTAATCCAATTTACAGTAACACGTTTGTACGTTCCATTAGCCTCAATGCACGGAAGTCTGCGTTACTAATTACTAATTACTTCCACCCCCTATCTAAGGTGCAGAACTCCACCACCCTAATAGCAGTAAGATAATAATTACATTTTGTAACAACATGTGGACATCCATTCCAATTGTTTTTCTTGATACTGAGTAGAAACGCTCCCAATGACTTCCATTTTATCTTATTCACTTAAGACACAAATCACGTGGGCTCATATACCTACTTGTAAGCCGGCTTTTCACAGGCGTTGATTACTCGAGATGGTTCCAGACACGCGGTTTTAATGTAATTGTGTTAGTGCGAAACTGTATTACGGTGACATTTATTGTCGCGAGTTGGACAAATTTAGCTTCAACTATTGTACGCGTATAAGAATGTCTTTATTATTTCTAGCTGTAATTAGTAACTTCATGTGGTGTCAGTTATCCTGTTTCCACCGTACAGCTCAGTGATCGTGCAACCGTCATAACAAGTACGTTTTTCCAAAATGTTCATATACTGTTTATGTGGTATATGTTTGATTAGTTTCTGGTTATTTATGCCAGAAAATTTATTTCCTTTGTTTATAGCGTATAATGGTAAATTATATTTATTGATTCCCGTGGTGTTACACACATTTGTTTGTACAAAGTAGAATGTTGTAAACGACTTGTTTAACTTATGTTATTTCAAGTCTACATTCAGATTTGTTGCATAATACGTAGCTGTTGATTTAGGCCTTTAAATTTGTCTGTTTTGTATACTGATAATGTTTTATTATGGTAGGCCTACATTAACATCTAATTTTACAAGAATTTATAATTTCTTATATACTAGTGTTTATGAATATAGAATCAGAAAGTTTCTTTACCCTTTATTATTGGCGTAAGTGTTATTACTATCCAGGGAGTTCAGACCTAAGTATTATTACTGTTGGGGAGAATCATTATATTTTCCATTTTATTATTTATTTTGTTTTATTTGCTTTTTTGTTTATTAAATTGTACAGCATTATTTTTCTCAGAAATTTAATAAATTATAATATTTTCTTTACTATTTTGTCTTTACCGGTTTTCTACAGTCTATTGAACAGGGTGCCGAAAGTTGGAAATTTGTGTTTGAGCGGATGGTTTAAATGATTAGGAATGCTCATGCTAATGTTGGTAAGTTTTCCGTAATTGCGGTCATTAGAGATATTGCATCTTAAATGTTTGAATGGTTTCATGTTACTATGGTTAGAGACTTCATGTGCGTGTTGTCAATTAGATTTATGGGTGTTTGTTTTTTCCTATAAGCATTTAAGTCCAAAAACCGGGAAAGTATTACGGGTGTGCCAACGCGCGAGCGCGCACTCACGCACCACAGACACACACACACTCTCATACACAGAATGTACTAGAAATAAATGTAAGAGTACCGACACGGGTGACTGAACCCACCCATGTGCGTTAGGAACCAGACGGTAAGGGCGTGTACCTCAGGGCTTGTTTGAAAAATGTATACGCTCTGTTGGGCAGGTATAAAGGAATTGTGTCGTTTTTATGTATATTTCCGATCTGGTGATGGGCTGTGAATGTTAATAGGGCTAATCCAGAATTTTTAATAGTGGAGTGCCATTTCTGTTCGTGATTATATGCACCAGCGCAAGTTTATTAATTAAATAAAAATAGTAATAAATAATAACAAAAATTGTTCAGGTGTAGGTCCAGTAACAGAATTTTATAATCTGCTGGAAAAAGTCTAAAAATGCTACAGAATAATAACTAGAATATACATACTCAGCACATGGGGTAACTAATAATTACTCAGTTTAAACATGTTTCACACAATAAACATTATCATTTTTAATTATTATAGTTTTTTATTTTGATAAAAATAGTTATTGGTTATCATCTACTGTGTGTTTCAGAGACGAAAGGAATCACGAATAAAATAATATAGAGGATTTTTACATATCACAAAAATGACAAAACAAAACTAAACTATTCTCTAAAATATCTGTTAAAACATTGTTTTAAAATAATTTACTTAACAGTACCGTAAACTATTTTAAGTCTAATTCGTAATGACTCTAGCTGCGTGAGCGTAACAAATGATCAGCCTTGTACTTGTGTACTTCAGTACTTGTGTTTCATTTCACTTCAATTTCTTATTCTAAATTATTTACGAAACATGTATTCATATGTAAATTTAATTTTTTATACAATTCTTGCTTATAGTTTATAGCTTATAAAGCTAATGCTTTTTAAATTTAGTGAGCGTAAACATTCAATGTTGTATAGTAAAGAACATCGCGTTACAACTGTTATTCTTCTGATCAAATCGTCTCCATACAGGTAGTTTAAACAATCCATCAGCATTGAAGACAAATTTCAGAGAAGTTTGTTAGGTTATACATGTTTGAAGCTAATTCGTTTTTAGCCACATGTAAACTTAGAATTATAATTAAACAGGATTACAGGACTCAATCACAAACATTGTTACAGTTATGTTATAATGCACATTAAAAGATGCAAACTGTGTTATACATATTTTAATCAGTGTACTATATCAGTATTTAGATAAACTTCCACGTTACATCTAATTCAAAATACCTATTTTAAGTACACTTAAACAAACTAAGTAAAAAAAATGTTTCTGATGTCAAGGTTTGCACTTTCCTTTTACTAATTTCCTACAAAGGTTTTCCTAATTCATCGCTCAAAAATACATTATCTACTCATTCCTATAATCCCCTAAGTTCAACAAACGTACCAAAACGTATGATAATCTCAAAACAGTACACTTACGTTCTTAAATTATTTGTATGTTTATCAAAAACGCTAAATTACCGTTTGGTTTACATTATTTCTTTTATTTATAGGCCTACTATTTATGCATCCGTGCTCCTTGTGTCTCGGTTTTACTTCGACTTTATAGCATACATTTTGCAAGTCTTATAGGAACTTACTTCCTACCACTTTCTAATAGCCAAAGACTTTTATATACATTATGGTGTAAATTGTTTTTAAATATACACTCTTTATTAGAGTTAAATTTTTAATAAAAATTTGAAACATGAAAAATATTACGAGCTAAATATGATGAGTATACTTGATAGAATTGACCAATATCGGCTAAAGTGGGTAGAACATCTTAATCGAATGAATGACTACCGCATCACCAGACAACTATGAAACTAAAAGCCGAAAGGACGGAGAGCTGTGAGGCATACGAAGAAGCGTTAGGACTTGAACAAACCATTTTTGTTTTAATCCTTACTGAAGATGATGATGATGAAAAATTATTTTACTAAGCTATAAGATTGAAATGCCTTGTGACTTTAAAATTAAAAATAAATAATATTTATTCCTCAACTCTTTGCACATAATAGTTTTTCAGTAATTGTTTGCAAAAAAAAAAAAAATCAAGACCATGTAAGAATCCCTATCAAAGGCATACTTCTTTCATTGAAGAGATTATAGAAAATGGCAAATACAATTAAAACTTTTAAATTCGTCATTTCCTTACGAAATGTCTTTATAATTTTGCTAAAATCGTTAACATTTAATACCTACTGAAGTATACAAAACACGCTACTCATAGTAAACTACTAACATATATAAGAGCGAGTACGGAAAAGAAGATGTGTTGGAAAGGTGGTTAGGGAAATCATAAAAGGCAAACGTGCCTGCTAGGCGTCTCAAATTGTCTTTTGCGAATTCACTAGTAAATTCAATTGACCCTTTGCTACAAAAGATAAAGTGAATGTTGGGAGTCAGAGTCAATTAGAATCAGTTTATATACACTCTAGTTGAAGAAATAATCTTCTCGATAAAATGTCTAACATGAAATAAAATCGGGAACTTGAACTACAGTAGAAAATTTAACATTGAAGAGCAAAATTGAGACATTAAAATTAAATTTGTGTACACCTAGAGTATTTAATATTGTCTAACAAAGTCGACAATAATATATTGTCTACATTTAGGCAATAACAACCAGACTCATAAAAATTTTATTTTTATGTTTTGAAATGAACATTACAAAGTTTATAAAACCGGCAGAAAACAGAAGGCCTAATTAAAAAAATAATAATTGTTATACTATTCTACTTAAATTTTATTATATTATAAACATAACTGTTGTTTTTTGTATTCCTTGACTTTTCAAACATTTCGTGATTATCATATCTGTTACGTACGTGACAAACCGTTTAAGACAATAACATTTTATAGTACGTCCTTTTATTTTAGATGGAGACAGACGAACATCCACCAAAGTTTGGGTACAATTCAAAAGAAAATTGGACAAATATCCAATTGAAGGCAGGTGTAACACGAATCAATGTTAAGATTGACATCGTGAAATCGCTATATGGTAAGCCGCTTGAATTGATATGGCTGACTGATCAATGCAGACAACACCACAGTAATCGTCATGTTTAAGATATGTGAGCAATCTAACCCAACGTGATGCCCATGTTACATGCTGTATATACATTTTCACTTTAGTATTAATTAATTTTAATTTTAATAAAATATTGTCAATTGTTTATAAAAATGAGTAACACTAAAATTTTATAATTATTCATAAAGCCCAATGAATAAAAAAATTCTGTAGATTGATTCTACAAAAATGTAATTGCAAATTATTTAGTAATTAATATCAATTATGTGGAACTATGAATTTATTTTTTTACTGTATAATTATCACTACTGTCTTTCGATGTAATATTAGTATGACGGCAACACCAACCGTCGCGTTTAAAGACTGACATAAAGTAATTCAACATCAGAATATCAATTACAACTTTAATTACAGTTCCAACAAACTGTAATTGTATTGTTGTATTGTTGTGTTGTTGTATTGTTGAAATACAACAATTATTAAAGTTTGCGAATGACCAAAGCACGCTGACGTAATAAATATAAAGTATTACCAAATCGCCAATGTCGGAATAAATAATTAAAGTCACTATTTACTCATGTCCTAACACAATTATCACTTTACACTAAACTGTAGTGACCGACCGAATCGCAACCGCCGCGCCTGCGCTATTAAACCTGTATCATACAGGTTGCAAGATGATACTACAACCTTTACGGCAGTGCACATAGAACAATCGTCTAGAGTGGAAAGCGTCTAGAAACCAATAGCAACTTCCATACTGCGTCGATTGTACATATAGTCGTCATAATTTATTGTGCGTAAACGCCACGCATATTCGCTATTAATTGCCTAGTCATCGGCGTGAGACTATCAGTGGGATGATAAGTTGTAAATTCCAATCGAGATTCTTGGCTGTTCTCTTTGATAGTTCTCTATTACGAGAACTGACTCCCTCACCCCCGCTGTGGTAGGATAATATTGGAGACCTATATGCACTCATTTACCTGTCATTACTTTAACCGGTACACTAATTTGCTTCGATTTGACATAATTTATTCCTTGAAATTGTAGACCTAAAGTAGGGATACTAAGTCAAGATATTTAAAAAATTGGAAGTGGCTAGGAACAGAGAAAGACTATCTAGAAAAAAAAAGGCTAACTGTCACAGTGACTTTACAGTTATTGAAATCGAAAGGAAATTGCAGGTCTAAAGTGATTTCAGAAGGTAAAAGTGTAGTGCTGGCGGAATCTTACCTCCAAACGACAGCCTTATAGTAACGTAATGTCTGCCCGTTTATTAGACTATATTGTACTGTCACGGTATGCAAATTATTTCACTAAACAGTAACGTACAACAGTGACTGAACTTAGTTTACAGACGTGTCACTATTAGACGTAAATATTTTGGGTGTTACTTTCACTTACGTATTCTGTACAAGTATGTACAAGCATTAATTTTGTTTAGTTATCTAATGTCCTGGACAAGTTAAGTTTTTAATTTTTAGCATTGAGAAGTAGCTTTTCTTGAAAACTCGAGTAATCTTATTATTTACATACAGAAAAGTAAAAGTAACAACCCCTTTTATGTAGATGAACTAGAGTAAACTCACAGGAAATTTCTCTCATATAGCCTACACGGTAAATGCAATTAGCTTAATTACAGTGTAGTGCAATTAAGATATTACAGTTATTACATTCACTATAATGTAGTGGTTTATTTATATTTTGCTTATTACGTTCGTCTCTCAGTGCGGAATTATATAATCAAAATAATAAATTACCAAGTCAGTATCATAAATAAAGAGCATGTGCTGCCACACTCACACAGAAGTTAACTATTGTAAGAAGTCATGTTTCTTCAGCATAGTTGTCGTATCTTTACCATACAGTTTTTAAGGTATTTTATTAATTATTTAAAAATTGGTTTTACATTATAGAAACTGTAACGAACGTGTTTCTGTGCAAATCAACAGTATATTGCTGGCGGTATAATAATACTGTAGGTTTCATAAGCTTATTACTGTTGTGCAAACAGGGAGTCTATTGTGAAAAACAATATTACATGTCGGTCAGTTACTGTCTGTAAGCACGTCATAAATTGTTTTGAATGTTTTGTTAACACGCATAAAATCAAATTGTTGTTACTTTCAATGTATACATCAGTTACGTTTATTCTGAATAAAATGAAATTTTAACATAATGATCTTAAACTACATGACATTAAGCTATTTGACAAACATATGATTACCTACTTTGCGCAGTAAAACCACGAAGGCTATTCTTAAAAATGAGTGACAGGTTTGTTGCAAGTTCCATACTTATTAATGTACGGAATGTGACCAAGAGTAATTTTCTAATATGCATTAATGTTTTTATTTATCGTTATCGGTGTCTTGCTTCTTGCGTAAATTTGTGATTAGATGTTTAGTAACAATAGAAAGTGATTTGTCTTTACTGTCTTCAGGTTTTTAAAAACGGTAAGAATTCAGTTCACTACATGAGAGCCATGACAGCAATTAATATTTTGCTGTCACTATATACTGTTCCACCCTCATTCACTGTTAAATTCAGAACGCGTTGTCTGTCACACGGGTTGACATGTTACCGTTTTCAGAAGGTTCTTTGTTTTTGTCCTTTAACATTTTGAAATATTACGTCACTTCTATACAGTCGTTCTTCTATTAATAACTGGAAAACTAAGAATTATTATTTGATTAGCAATATGATGTAATACCGTTAGTAACATGTCTACTTCATATTTACGTTTATCTAAATGTCAATACTGGGTATAAGCTTAAACACAAACGCTTAATGACGATTGAGTTAGAATGTTAGAATGTTAGTATGCTTTATCATAATTCCCTATATATTATACGTATATTATATAATATACAGTATATCACTTTTTTATACAAATTCCAAAGTTACAGTATAAGTATATCAGTTCCTGCACTAGTATAGTCGTCAATCTCAGTATCATAAGGAACAATGAATACTATTTTGTAGTCCATGTTATAAGTAAAAGGTAATAGATATTAAACAGGAAAATTAGTGTTAGCACCAACGACTATTTACAGACAATGAAATTTTCCACAGTGATACTGCAAATAATTTTGATGTCTGAAATATGCATTTTGAATAGAGAAGAATTTAAAATACTTGCGCGAAATTTTACAGAGTACCTTAACAGTGACAGAGTCCCGTACAAGTGGAAACAAGTCAACATAACATCGTTACATAAAAAGGGTGGTAGGTAAAAATGCGGGAATTATTATGATAAGTTCTTGCCGATTATGTGACGAGTTCTGTTAGTAGATATGAATACATTTTGAAATATCGAATAGAAGCTAGTGTATAATACATGATGCAGAAGAACAAAGTGGTTTCTGTGCAGGAAGGCCTTGTATCGATAAGGTGTTTTGTTTGAAACAGCTTTGTGAGAAAATTGCCAGCAACAAAACTGGCAATCGTTTTGTATCTCACATTTATTGATTTGAATAAAGCACATGATTTGGTTGCATTATCAAAGCTGCGGCCAGTCGTGCATGAAGCTGGTGTTAGTGCTGCTTCTGTTACAGCAGTGTGTAACTTTTATGATGGATGCGCCAGTGCTGTTAAACGGGGGGAATAAGGTGTCCCAATACTTTGTAGTAACAAAAGGTTTAAGGCAAGGATGTTCTGTAGCACATGTTGTATTCAAATTTATATTAATGCAGCATTAGGTAGGTGAAGACGGCGCTGTCATGAAATGTGAAATTTAATAAATGACGACATCTCTACACGCGTCTATTCACGTATGTTTAAGTTTTGATAGCATTGGACAAACAGGATTCCAATTACATGATCTAAAGACGCCATGAAGAATGAGGATCTGGATATAAATTTTGGAAAATCAAGCACCTGGTTATTGGAGATGAAGGAGCTATTATGATAGTCGACTTACTCCACGCGCGCGCGCACGTGCACACACACACACACACACACACATTATAAAAAGTAGTGCTTTTTTAGGTATATCGGAGTGACATTATCAGAAGATGGCAGAAGTGTTTGTTGAAGATATCAGCAAAATAAAAAAAAGGAAAGTGGCGCTAGGGCTTTTGAAATCTCAACGTGAATATTTTGAAAAATAAGAAGCAAACGGGGGGGGGGCAGTTAATTTCCGTGAATAAAGGTTTAGAGCGTACAGCAGCCTCGTGCGAAGTAGGAAAGAATCTGATAGTACGTATAGGAAAAGGAAAAGACGATCTTCTCATTGATTTTAGTGATGCAGAGCCCAAGTTTCGAACCCCTAATAAAAAAATAAATACAGACAAAAGAGTTACGCAGTTAGATTCTTTCCATGAAAATGCAACTCGTCATCATATTTATAGCTACTATTGTAGAAAAGAGCACCCAACAATAAATAAACTTCATAAGTTGTTGGCAGCAGCTGATATTTTTACCGGTAGTAAATCATCTGTTAGAAAATTAATGCAAAATATCGGTTTTAAATTTACAAACATTTTGGGCAGAAAAGTTCGAATAGAAAGTGAAAGTGTAGTTGCTTTACGTTGCAGATTTGTAAGAGAAATTGAGTCTAAATTTGAATCTAAACTGAATCTATTGAACATATAGTGGGTTAGACGAAACATGGGTAAATATAGGTCACAGTGTACGTAAAGGCTGGACAGATGATACTGTGGTAGGAACAATGCCTTCTTTTTGTATTTCTGCATTTCTGAATTTCTGCATACAACAGCATGGTATATCGAGCCCTCACATACCCTCTATGCAAGAAACAGTATAAAAAAGAAATACACATCATAAAGCAAATAGTTCACAGCAATCGATATCAGCCTCAAATAATCGATAAAATCATTGAAAAACAAAAAAGAAATAAATCAAAAACAAATAACACATCAATCAAGAGGAAGAAACCTATGTACCTGCACATCACATTGACGACAACTCTCAAAAATTAGCTTGAACATTTGCAAAATACGACTATCAATTATCATTCAGAACAAGCAATAACAGCTGAAAATAAGCAACACAAAAAAGAAAAGCATTTATGAAAAAGCTGGAGTTTACCAATATCAATGTCAGTCTGCCAACTCGACAGAATATAATGTGCGTTGCAACAAAAATACATAGGATTCACTTCAAGATCATTCTCAACACTCAAATCCGAACTCAACAGTAGCCAAACACATAAAACAACAGTCTTGTGAATGTGGTCCAATACAGCAACATTAAACCGTATTGAAAACATGCAGTGATGAAATAAGATCTAGTATATATGAACAGTACCGAATATACAAACATGTAAGGGAAGAGGGCCACGAAAATCTATAGAACTTTATGATGGACTTCAAAAATCGTATCACATTAGAAATATTGCGGCAAAATGAAAATCAACATACAGTAATCAGCTGATATAATATATAGAACGGAATGTAAACATAAAAACTCTGTAACAAAATCATTTCTCTAGAAACTTTGGACAACGACGTACGTCTCACGTTCATTAGGCCTAATCAATGTCTACGAATTCGTTTTTGTATAAATAGTGGCTGTTTTACGATATTGTGACCGCAAGTCTGCTGTATATAACCTGAAGATGGTCTATGACCGAAATCGATCTTTTTCAAGAATGTGCGTAATACAAAATTTTATTCCAAAATTGTATGTATGGTACATTTAGGCTATGAACAATAAATACACTACAATAGAACATTGAGATTATAGGTACCATTAGTAAACAATAAGTGTGCGTATATTATAAATACATCACATTATCATTAGAAATTTAATTTGTCATAGTTAATGAAAATACTAACCTTGCATTCCTCACGTCGCAACGTGGAACGCTAGTGTACAATAATATGGCATTAGTATTAAACACTACATTTCTTCTCCACATTGTTATGAATACAGTGTTCTGGAAGTACGTAACACACTTTGACGGTTACAATATACGTTATTATCTTTCTGGATCTAGATAATCACCAGATAATCATTATTTTACCTATAATAGGTTACTAATTAACCAACCACCTAGAGGAAGTCGTCGGTGCGACAATGCGCCTCATACGGAATGCCTGCGATGTGTCTATGTACAGGAGAGCGAGACTCCGCGGGGGGAAGATAGTGGCGTACTGGTGGACAGATGAGATTGCTGACCTCAGGAGACGTTGCTTGCGCTCGCGTCGGATGGCGACTAGAAACAGACGAAGAAACGCGATTGTAGCAGCCGAAGCGCAAGACGAATATCGGCTCGCCAGGAAAAGACTGAAGGAGGCCATCAACAGAACCAAGCGGCTCAAGTGGGAGACCCTCAGGAATGATCTAGATTCTGATCCCTGGGGTCTGGGGTACAGGTTTGTAATGAGCAGGCTTGGAGCCCGGCCTCGTAGCCCAAGGATGGACGAAAATCGGATGCGCTTCATCGTGGACGGTCTATTTCCTCGTCACCCACTGAGGGATCGTGAGGAATATCCAGGCCAATTGGAAGACGTCCCGATTTTCAGCGAGGACGAGCTATCACTAGCTGCTAGCTCCCTGCGCAACAAGAAGGCACCAGGGCCGGATGGTATACCTGCGGAAGTGCTGAGGGTGGTCGCTAGATCCTGCCCCCAGGTGCTACTCAATATGTACAACCGTTGCCTCAAAGACGGAGTCTTCCCGAAGAGGTGGAAGATCCAGAGACTAGTCTTAGTCGGGAAAGGGAAGGGTGGCCCGAATTCCCCGTCGGCATACAGACCTCTTTGTATGCTGGACACGGCGGGGAAACTACTGGAACGTCTACTCAGGCCTCGCCTAGTAGCGGCAATTCGGGATGCGGGAGATCTGTCAGCGAGGCAGTACGGGTTCAGAACGGCCAGATCCACCATTGAAGCCATACAGGAGATCTTGAATGCCGTCCAGGTGGCCCAGCGGGGTAATCACTTCTCCAGAAGGATGGTGCTACTCGCTACACTGGACATACGCAACGCCTTTAATTCGGCCAGGTGGACAAACTTGCTAGCTGCTCTGGAGGACGTCTTTCAAGCCCCGGACTACCTGCTCCGGATAATACGAAGTTACTTGAGGGACAGGGAGCTCCGGTACGACACAGCAGATGGGCCACACAGCAGAGAGATAACAGGAGGCCCCGACCTGTGGAATGCCTTCTATGATGGAATCCTCCGGATGGAGATGCCAGATGATACCTTTCTGGTAGCATATGCTGATGACGTGATCACCGCGAGAGACGCAGAGGAGGCGCAGCGCATGCTGAACCAGGTAATGCGCAGGGTCCGCAACTGGATGGACGAACACGATCTGAGCCTTGCGACGGAGAGGACAGAGATTGTGCTGCTCACTCGTCGACGTATACCCACAATCACACAGTTCGTGGTGGGGGAAAAGGCGATAATATCAAAGCCAGCGGTGAAGTATCTAGGGGTGCACCTGGATACTAAGCTTTCCTACTGGGAGCAAATTCGATGTTCATCGGAGAAAGTCGCTAAGGTCGTTGCTGTGCTAAGCAGACTAATGGCAAATGTCGGAGGCCCAGCTGCAGGAAGACGGCGACTGCTGATGTCGGTGACAAACTCGATTCTCCTCTACGGATGCGAGGTCTGGGCCGACGCACTGAAGCAAGAAAAATACCGCAAGCAGATGGCCGCGGTACACTTCGGATTGCAAGCTCCTACAGAACGGTGTCGGAACCAGCAGTGTTGGTCGTCGCTGGAGTAATGCCAATAGATCTGATGGCTGATGAGAGAAGGAGGGTCTACACAACCAAGGAAGACTTGGGGTTTGTAGAAGCAAGACCAGTGGCCAGGGCACACTCCATGCGGAGCTGGCAACTACGATGGGAGCAGGAGAGTCGAGCTAGGTGGACGGCGAGGCTGATTGGGAACCTCCCTGAATGGGTGGACAGAACGCACGGCAAGGTAGATTATTACCTTACTCAATTCCTGACAGGGCATGGTTATTTCTGTGCATACCTGCGAAGGATGGGTAAGATGGAGGATCCGTCGTGCGTGTATGGCGACTCAGACTCTGATGACGCTCATCATACTTTTTTCGAGTGTCAACGGTGGGTGCTGGAGAGGCGAGGACTCGAATCGGAGATTGGCCCCATGACGCCTGATAACATCATAGGCGTCATGCTCAACAGCAAAGAGAACTGGGACATGGTTGTGACCTTCTTGAGGATGGTCCTGCGGCAAAAGAAGCCTGAACTGGACCGTCTCACAGGTCGATGATATAGATAAAGCTGTAGAAGCCTAGCAGGCGCAATACGAGGTGCCACCCTGAAGCCATACGAATAGTTGTTCCAGGGGGGGTTTTCTGCCTGTAAAGTGGAGGTTTTTTAGTGGGTGCGAGTCCCACACACCGGGAGACCAGTCGGGTGTCTCCTGATGGTGCATAATGCATTTTTCCTCCCCCGCAAAAAAAAAAAAAAAAAAAGTCTCAATTAATTAAAAATCTACAATTAAAGTAACTTTCATACTTAATTTTACGTTACAGTTACTTGATTTTCATTATATAATAAAATTATAAAAGTATAATAATATATGGTTTCTCTAATTACCATTTATTTATGAAATTAATAAGTTTTATATTCTTTGTTATAAGTTTTCATTCTCTGAACTTTTATTAATTATTTATTATGCAAATAAAAATTATTATAATAGTTTATGTAAACTTTTATATAGAATCTAGAGCCTTCTTTTGATAGACCTCAGGGTCATTTATAAGATTAAATAAATGTCTGACTTCACCTGCATATTTCTGCAACCATTTAACTGTGTTGTTACCGTCACCTGGACTCTCGAGTTTTGGATCCTCTTCTGGTATCACCTTCTCTGTCTCTGCGTCGTTTGGAATCACTCTCTCCGTCTAATGGATGCTGAGTTCTGACGTGGACCTCTGGTCGTGATGATGCACGGCTGGATGTAGCTGCATGTGGCTGTCCCTGCGTCTTCTAGTATTTTGCTCTGGTTCCTCTCCTCTCCTTGTCTTTTCCCTCGTGGATGTCTCGAAGTTCTACGTGGACTTCTTGAAGTTCATCGACGACGTTTCGACTCCTCGTAGTTTACGGTATTACTGTCTTTTACATCACTCGTGTATATCGCTAGTTACTTTCACCGACGTCCTGCCGGTTCCATCGCACTTCAGTTTACGTAATACTGTTCAAAACATTACTTAAACTTTGTAAAATTCTCGGTTGCGAGATGCGTGTTGTTAATGATCTGAGAAAGCAGATGATGTGTCGCTCGCTGGGGGTTTATACTCCTGCCGTCGTTCAATTCCTGTTGAAAACTGCTCGGACAAAGTTGAACAAGTTAGCGCGTCCATTTATTACTAATTGCAACCTACGGGTCTTTCTATGAAGCACACACTTTTTTATAAATATTATTTGCCAAATCGTTAGGTACATTAATAAACTTAACCTATGCAAATTATGAACATTAAGGTGTGTAAACTATGGAAGTTATGGCAAAATTTCACACGGTAGCTGAACGGTTCCCACGATGAAATACCTCTTAGTACCTAATTGTAGCGCCAGGCGCCAGCTTTTTTTCTACATATGTCTCTGATTCGTGTGAGTTATGGTTTTCGTTCAGCACTTAAAAAACTGTGTAAAATTTTCCACAATCGAATGCATAATTCAACTTGTTTTTCATTTACACACTAACACACACACACACACACACACACACACACACAAACACGCACAAACTGATACACACGCGGTTGCCTGTCGCTATGACGTCATTACTGCCAGTCGGTACGTGTTTCTTCTCCCCTCGCTGCGTTTAAAAACCAACAAAGCTTGCAATTCCATATGCATGTTCACTTACAATTATTTCCCTATTTAAAATTAATTAATACGTTTATTTCTTTTATTTATGTCTTATACCTAACGCTTAATTATTACATTATTTTCATTATTTACATATTTTACATGACTCATACGTGCGTTCGTATGTTATCATACCTCAGTCAGGGGTTGATACGGAGACATGCTAAACGTATCGTTGCAATATATATAGATAGATAAAAATTGATTATATTACTTGGAATTACAGATTCATATTAAGTAATTACATTTTAAACCATACTCGTAGTAAATTAAAACTTTTATAATTTGTGAATGCTTTTATGTCAGCACAATGTTACACAGGTGATTTACTTTGGGTTCAGCGAAACGTAATGATAAACTTTACAAACGAAATGAAAAAAGTTTTGTCATTCACAATTAAAATACAATAATTCAGTTTATATAATAAGTACTATGTTTGTCATAAAATGCACAAATTGGATTTTAATTTCAGTTTATTGAATACTTATTTTTACTACACAGACCCTGTAAAAATGATTATTAAAAATAAACGTTTTAGAAATGTACTGAAAAGCAATTTTCCGATTATTTAATTTGCAATGTAATGTTATCCGATTGAAATAATTTATGCAAAATTAAAAGTATAGAAAATATGAATTAAATAAGTAAACGATACGTTGTTTACAAATGAATGTATGTAGTATTACATTTTTCATAACATTATTTTATATAACACGTATGAAGATTGTTAGTAATTACACATTTACTTCTTTGGTTAAGACCCACCAAGTTCAAAATTCTTGCCTCTTATTTTTATGTATATATTTTTTCTACCTTCAGCCTCTGAAATGTCTTTCTTCACTTTTCTCTTTGTGGTTGCAGTAAGAGGGTGCCAAGGAAAAAAACGGCATCGCTGCAACATCTAAGCTTTTGCTTCGTATTTTCAGATAAAACATTTAATATTTCTTAATTAAGTTCTCAGTGTTTATCCTACATGATTTCACCAGATGAAACATGCAAGTATTTCCCGAGCAACTATAGTTGTATGTAACTTTGCCTCGTTTAACACTGCAGACTATTTAAACGTGAAGAACAAATTTCTGAAGCATATAACAAATGGTCACATGAACTGCTTAGGTATGAAGGAGTTTAAACGTATTAGAGGAGTCTGCTTCCGCTTAAAACGCGTGACATATTAAATCTCCTTGACCAAAACAAGTTTATCCTATAGTTGCCATTCTCTGATTATCTTTCAACTAACTTAAATATATTATAAAAACGTTGAGCCAATATTTAAGTATTTCAATTTTTAGATTGTAGGAAAAAATTATAGGTACTTAGAAAGTATCTGAATTCACCAACTTTAATATTTGTGTTAAACGATTGTAATATGTAATATATTAAAAATTAGAAATATATTAGTTCTGATGTCCAATATTTTAAGTTTTTAGCACTTACGAAAGCTAAAATGTTATTTTTTCTTCTTTTGGGTTATTTGGTAGTTACATAACACAATATCTGTTTCAGGGGTGAGTCAAAATTTCCATCTAGAGGGACTGCTTTAGATTTTAGTGAACAAAACAGCAAAAATTAAAAGAAGAAAAAATAGTTTTTTCGCTTTCGTCAAGAGGCTGTGATCTTTTTATATTATTGAGGAAACACAGAATATGAATGTAAGTACGTTAGATAATATGATCATGTTAAATATTTCTTTATTCAGTTTTACAACATTGGTAACCTACTTAATATTATACAAATACCTGATAATATTATGTAAAACACGCACAAGATAATTCCAGGGTATTTGTAGGACAAATCGAACAGAATTAATTTTGTTTTGATATTCATTTCAACGAGGATCTTATTTTTCACGTATCATACTTATTTGTATTGGGTTTGTCTATTCGCCCGAATAACTTAAATAAAGTCGACAACATTACGTGAATTTAATGGCACACAATTATTCAGAGGGCGGCTTCTACGTATGTATAATTTTCTCCATTAAAATACATTACGGAAACAGCTAATATGCATACATAGGTATCTCTAAAAAAAAAAACAAATTATGAACAGCAAAATTTATAAAACAAAATTCCTACTGATTGAGTACCACGTTCCTGATTCTGTGCATATACAATATGAACATGAGGCATATTCTTATAAACGAATAAATCAAGAATAAAAAGAAGGCATTGGAATCACAAAGTGCAAGTAATCCTGTAGCTTCCCGAACTATAAGTTCATTAAAGACACTACTTGTGTATATTTTATTGAAACATTTATTCAGTCCTTTATATTCACAAACGTTTGCACAAGTCTTCTGTTGAAGTCCTATCTTGTGCTTGACTCTTTAGGAATGGGACGCTGGTACAGAACTGATTCCAGCACCTTACTACATGGAGGAGTTATGGTGAAGAATGCAGACAATCCACTAATGTCTATTAAAAATGAATCTCACCTCAGGTATACTCGAAGAGGTTTGTAACATTGTAAGTTTTAATTGATCGGCATAACAGTGGGTGCAGTATGAATAAGGGTATTGCTCTTTTATCAGCGCGTTTACTTCTCCTTGTGAACCAATCTTCACTGAGCAATTAAGTTAGTTTTTCATGACCCAAAGAAATTTCATACTCATTAGAGATAATGTGTGCAATTGCCTCAGCAGAGACACGTAGCGGTTTGTAAAAACCAAAAACCCTCTCAACCGTGTGAAGAATTCCGTTGTGATTTTCAACTTAGCGATAAATTAACATGAACTGAGAAACTGTAGCGCAAACTATTGTTTCGCCAGCTTGAATGACCACAGTGATGATTTAATGTCTTCAAGTATTCTCTTTATACTTCAAACATTCAATCCAATATTTCATTTTGGATCGTTTTAAAAGTCACTTTAAAAACTGTAGTATTCTGTAAATGATCCTTTAGCATCATCAAAGGACTGGCTGCGTACTTCGAGCTATTAGAGTCTAGAGCTTCACCACTGTGCGCATGATGAGGCGATGTGGTGGGGACAGAATGATTACGAATTCAAAGGTAACCGAATAATTCCCGCGCAAATACTTTCGTCTGTGATGACAGCGTGATTACCAATTTATTAGTAAGACAAGAATAAGTTACTTTATTAACGTTTGTTAATACATCAAATTAGTTGAAAGTGCCAATTAAATGTATAATTACCAAATACAATAAGACTTCGAGTTACGCTAATGCGACTTATTTTACTCATAAAAAATTCGGCTCAGGTCAATGACAATACTGAACAGTATGAAACGACACGGTAGGTTATATTGTACAAGATAATTCAAATTATCTTGTAATTTTCTGCAAATCTTATTAACTTTCTTGTCTCGATAGTCCGACAAGAACGTAAGTGTTCGTCTAAAAACTTCATACAGCCTAGGCCTCCTACTGTGTTTCTGTGCAGACTACAGTAATTCCATAATAGTTCTCTTTTCACGCGTTCAGGTGTTAAATTTTGTTTTGTTTTGTTAACGTGCAAGTGGTTTTGTGAACTGATAATGTTGACTACAGTTCACGTGCATATTAAATTTAACACTGTCTACAAGCCTTTTATTTATAAAACGCTGTTCATAATTAAACAAAATTTAAATTTATTTTAACATAATTTGTAGTTAACACTTAATGTGTAATTATAAAGATCAAAGTATTCGGTATGTTTTTTTTTTACAGCGGCGTCAGTTGAAAATAGGCTATTTAAGTTTTTATTAGGCTATTTGTTACTACTTTGTATGTACATAGTACATTAGTTACTACATTTCTGATATTCGTATGATATGATTCTGTTATACTCTGACAACTTATTTTTAAAGTACAGTACCGATATTCTGCGTTTTATTAGAGTAATTCGACTTTACCGCGTAACTTAAAGTCTTGGTGCATTTACATTTGTTAAAATGTTGACTTTGTTATATTTGATAAATATGCTTGACCATATTCAAATTTCTAATTCCGATCATTTTACCGGAGATAATTAGTAGGCTACATCAAAACAATAAAACTTCCACGGCCGGAGTCGATTTTCTTAAAATATCATACTTCCGGGCTGTTGAGCCGTGATCGAGTCTTGTGACTACCAAACTCGCCAGCTGCCCGAGGAGGACTACTGAAGATGGCTACCGTGGAAGTAGCCGAAACGTTTGGTAGTCACAAGACTCGACCACGGCACAACACCCCGGATGTAAAATATTTTATGGATAATTGATACAGATATGACACTGGTCACTACTTGTTTCTTCTAAATGTCTTTAGGGGAAAACACATTCTATTGTTGAAGTGAAATGTGGGGAAAAATAGAAAAGCGCAGCAGTAGCGTAACTAAGGAGGCCCATGAGGCCCCATCTGTCCATCGCCCCATGTGTCATGAAGGGAACGATAATTTTATTATTAATCTGTAACTCCTTGGTAAATATTGATGGCATAAACACACCCTTACGGCTAATTTTTTAAGGTAATTAAAAAATATTAACCATTAAAAATTACTAATCTCTAGATAAATCATCATCATCATCATCATTTTGGGGTTGAAGCGAGTTGAGAGCCAAGGTCTTCCGGCTACTTGTTTCTGCCATTTCAGCCATCAAATCCTCATTATCGGGTTTCGTAATATTTATCGTAGTGATACGAAAGCAAGTGACATTTCCGTTTCTGAAAATTGTTGTTGCTATTGTATATTGGTATAATTGAAATTAATATAAGGGATGCAAATAAAGTAAATAATAATAAATAATATCGAACATTATAGGATGACTTTGGTTGCTATTATCATTCGGTTATTATTATTAAAAAGGTAATGTCCCATTATGATTACAATAAACGGCGACCACTGTATATCTTGATGTCTAACGTCATCATCAGACAGTAATACATGTACAATTGTCCATTCGGAATATAAGTGATAATACTATTATTTTTATAAAATAAAATTTATAAAGTTTCATAAATCTGCCCATAGAAAATCTTTGTCGAAATAAAACAGTAATTACAAAAATAAAATTGTAAAACTACTCTAGACGAGCGTCAATACCTTTGAAACACTATTGTCGTTTCATACATTCCGTGACTTCTGGAACATTTTAATACAAACGTATCTGTAGAAAACAACAAATTCTATAAAACGTCCTTAGCTTTACAGGTAGGCTACACAGACAGATATCTACCAAATTGCAAAAAAAAAAAAAAATTGAAATACCTTGCTAAAGACAAGTGAGTCGATATTAAAACTGATGAAATGCGATAGTTACAGTTACAAGCCACTTAAACTTATATGAACAACTCATCAATGCAAATAACAACACATTAAGGCCACGTTTAAATATATGAGGAATCTAGCCTAGTTTGAATCCCATATTACTTTCAGTAGATAGTTTTGTTTACACGGAATTTTATTAGGAATATGGTTAACTATGTATAAGATTGATCACTTTAAAATGTTATAATTATTGATAAACAGTAATTTAGAAAACAATTTCTGAAAATGATTTCAAATGGATGTAATTACAAAATATATTACATAATATCAATAACTTATGACTATCAATCATTTGCTTACGGTGTAATTCTTACTAACAGCATTCCATATAATATTAATCTGTTGAAAAATAGTATGTACTTTCTTATTGAGCTTATTGGCTCTTCTCTTTGTCAGTTTGCTTTATGCGTATTGATTTCTTCAATCTCAGAATAATCTATGGAGTCTTATATGTACTCATGCATTGACCACTGTTTTAACCAAAAGACTAACCTGGTTCAATCTGATATAATGTATCAAGGGAAACTGTAAATTGGGAATCTCAAGGCAAGATAGTTAAGTGGTTGGAAGTAAGCTTGGTATATGGAAATACTCTCATATTAGGAAAAGCTAATAAATGCTAGTCTTCCAGCTGTCACATTGACTTTCCAGGGGCTGAAATTGTAAGTGGCAAGTATAACATTATTTTAGAAGAAAAGAAAATTTATCGTTGGCGGGAATCTTATTTCCAGATGATAACCTTAGAGAAGAATAGTTAAGGTTGGACTACCTTTTAGTATCATGGTGTAGAAATTACTCTGTAAAACATGAACATACATTAAACAAAAGGCTGAACTTGGTTTACGGGTGTGTCTTATAGGACGTCAGTATTTTGAGTAATAGAATGTGTTACTTATACTTAAGTTTCCTTTATAGACATGTACACACATCGGTTCACTTGAGTGGCGTAATATCTTGCATAAGTAAAGTTTTTCAACATCGAGAATTAGCCTTTTTTTAAAATCTTGAGTAATCATGTTATTTGTAAGATAAGAAGTAGCAACACCTTTTATGCATATGAACAAGAGTACACTCACATACAAAAAACAATGGTATTTTCACTATTAAATATCGAATATGCATTAGGTTTTTCAGAGACATTTCATTTATATTCGTTGAAATCGAATGTTTTTGATATTACGTTTATTATAGTAATCGCATATTTTGGAATTATTTCAACAAATGAAGTAACTATCAAGTTATTATAAATACTTGAAAGGGAATATGTTTACCGTGCTTCGTTGATAGAAATTATGGTGCTACATAAGTTATGTAAACTAAACAATCTTCACTAATGATACTAAAAAAATATTAATATTAATTTGTCTTTTAAGGTTCAAGTTATACATTAAGTCATATTCAAGTTACTTAATATTCGATATTGAAGCTACCACCAGCAGATCAACGTAGTATTTCATTATGTTAAAAAATTATTTTCCTTCAGTGTTAATGTATACTTACCAATATATATTATAAGTTATTTAAAACTTGGTTGAACAACCAATTTAGGTTGGTTGGTGTCACCGCGGTAACGGATATGCTTATGTCAATAGTAATGGTGGTGTATTAACAATGTGGGTTTCATAAGCTAATATTGTTGTACAATCAGGGAATCTATTGTGTCAGACAATTACTATCTGACATCATATAGCTTGACGTTACATGATATATGTTATACTTTGTTTTGAGAGTTTATTCTCGTAATGGAACAACAAATGCAATCAAATTGTTGTTATATTCATTTCACATACATTACACCATTTACGTCTACACTGAATTAATACAAATAAAATATAATGCTCTTAACTTATTGGTCATTCAGCTACATTAAAAACATATTATTACTCTACTTTGTGCAGTGAATCTACGATAAAGAGTGACGCATACATTTATTGGAAGTGGCATTGTTAGCCTACTAGTGTGAGTAATGTTACCAAAACTAATTTTGTAATGTGTAACATTTTTTTTTTATTTCTCGGTATCAGATGTCTTGCTCTATATGCATGTAGTAACTAGCTTTTATTATTCTCTCTCAAGCATGTTGAATACCGATTGCGTGTTTCATTTTAAATTTATGAATAACTTTTTAACATGAATAAAACAATTCTTCGTCGTTACTGTCTAGAGAATTTTTAGAAATTCTAAAAATTAGCTCACTAGATAAGAGTCAATCAGTATATCACTATTACAATTTACGGTTACAACTTTGTCCAATCTCACTCTTAAATTCACAATGATTTGACATTTAAAATCTTCAGCAGTTTCTTTATTTTATTCTCTAACATTTTAAAATTTTATGGCATTCTTATACTAGATTTCTTCGTTTAACAACTGGAAAATTATAAATTAATATTATATTACATTACGTTGTATTACATAGTACATTGTTAGTAGTGTAATGTGATCACAGTAACAAAAATATGATATACGATTCTCTCACATTTGCGATTATCTAAAATATCAATATTGGGTAAAAGTCTGAAAACATACATTGCTCAGTTTTCTTATAGCGAGTTCATAATATACTTACAAAGTATTTTAACGCAGATTCCTGAAGACAAATAAACAAATACGTCCAAATGAACAGTGTAAGTATTAGTACATGACTAGTGCTAGTGCATTCATAAACATTGGTATCCTTATAAACCCTATCCTATTTTCCAAGTGTATCCTATTTTGTAGTATATACTATTAGTAAAATTCAGTTAATAATAAACAGAAAAATTAACACAAATAGCTCTTTAAAGACAACGATTTTTCTACAACGATGTTGCAAACATTTTTATGTTTTTAATATGGACTTCGGTAGAAAAGATTTGAACTAGATTCATATTTGTAGACAGTATATAAGAAATGATGCTAGATAGTCATTTGCAACTATTCACTAAAGTCAGCTGGTAGTGTACGCATTATTTAAGCAACAAATCAATTAGTTTGATGTTACGGTACAGTAATATCTTTATTTATTGAAACGTAATCAAAATAGTAGGTTTTCTTTATTTCCGTTGGTAGATGTTATTTAATAATAATGTACCATGTGAAAAAATTTAAGAAGTGCTTAGAAACATATATGGTCATTCTAATTTACTTAGATTGTTCCATATAATATATCTAGTACATGGCATTTACATAAGTTTAATATATACTATCATTTCACGCATTACACATTTTTCACTAAATATTTTTTTCTAAAAATAAGTGTTTACACACATTTCATAGGAAGCGTGAGGAAATTCAATGTTAAAAGGAGCGCAGGTGACGAGTTGTAGGTGAAATTTAATTTACATTTATCGCTAACTCCAGAGCTTACTGTTACCAGTCAGTAAAGAATAATAAAATTGCTGAATAACTAATGTAAGCTGCTACACAGTAATTTGTAGTACTCTCTAATAAGTGAGAAGATTGCTAAGAGAAACGTATACGTTAAAGAGAAAGAATATGAAATACCTCTTCATCTTGATATTTAGACAAACTTTCAGATGACAAATACAGATCTGTAGATACAGTAATAGATTAACCTCACATTAGAACAAGAGGTGTATTATTTAGGTGTTCATGCCTAGGAACTGATCACAAGGGGTCTAGTTAACCGTTACATTCCCTAGAGAGTTAAGACTGAAGGGAAATAAAATCCCAAATTGCAGCATATACAACCACAAAAGTTACACATCTGTGTACATACACTACTACTCCTATAGAATAACAAGACGATTCCAGCATTATGATAAGCTAACAGATTTAAAACTTTGCCAGTGCAAATGCTATAGAATACAAAAACGTATTTTCTTTTTATTACCTTGGTGAAATGTTTGCATTTAAACTTTGCCATAGTTAATGAAAAATGAACATTAGATTTCACATATCAAAACGTAGGAGACTAGTACATAACAACATGGAACACTGCATTAAACACTTTGTGTTTTTGTCTAGATTATTTAAAATACAGCGACTGAAGTACGTAGTAAGTCACATTGACGCCACATAATTACTTCATACGTTTGACGGTTCACATAATTATTTCTAACTATAAAGTACGTTTTGGTTAACAATTGGCTACCTTCCTAGGCCTAGGTCCCCCAAGTGTCTGTAGATCCAACTATTACTTCCCTATAAATATAAAATAATAGGTATATATAATGAAACAGTAGAATGTGTTCTGGGACGTATAGTGAGCGCAAGGTGTGTAGGCTGACGTAACATATGGCTTTGACAATCTAATAAACTATTCAAAAGAGCGTTTACGTAGAAAACGTAAGAGGAACTATCAAAAGAAACAATTTATTTACTCTACTCAATCAATCATGTGTTGAATCGTGTTCTACCATAACTCTTTATTGACAGACCGTAAATAATTTACTTACACCGGTTCCTAAACTACTGATTTGCAGTTACACATTTCTAAAATCTCCTTTCGGAAATATAATTTCCAGGCTAAAATTGTAACGATTTGTAAGTTAAGGGAATAGATAAAAATTATTTATAGCATAGTTTTAACTCTTAATATTTACGTAGACTTACTAATTGACTTAATTTATTTATGAAATAAAAGCACTTATTTATTTGAGCATTCTCTTAATATAGTAACACGTAATCTCAGAAAGATTATTAAAGAGGAATATTTTATTAAAACAATAACACTACGTTTTAATATTAAATTCTCTGTTACCAGATGTATTATACAAGTAGGCTATAGTGTAATGAATTGGTGAATTAACAGATTTTTAAAAATCGTTTAAATTACTGTGTATTACAAATTTAAATTAAATAATTACATTTGAAACATTTCTCGTAGAAAACTAACACGTCTATAATTTGTAACAGTTTTTATGCAGTTCCATATTTCACAGATCACTCGTTTTGTGTTAATTGAAAGCAATCGGAAACTTTACATACGAAATCAAAACTCGCGCTAAGATTTGAAATATGATTCAGTTTATATAAATAACAACCATCCTTGTTATATAATACACACACTGGAATTAACTGTTGTTTATTGAATAGTTACTTTTACTACTTGGATTCTATAAGGGAAATATTTTTTTAATTAAAATTAGAAATAAATATTTAGGACATATAATATGAAACAGTGTTCCGGATATTTAATTTGCAAACAACCTGTCCCAATTTGCAAAATAAGCCTTTGGTTAACTTGATTGTGAACAACGCACTGCGATCAGCAGACACGGTTGACTAGGCTAACTAAATCGCGTAGCCGTAGCGTCGACAAGCACTGCTGCCAACTGCGCTGGCCGCACTGAACAAATCCAACCGCGCCGGGAAATTCAAACCCCGGCACAAAGGTTAATTGTACTATAAACACTCAAACCCCTGCAGACAGTAAACAGGAGTAAATAATAGTACAACTACAACTTTTGGTTCAGAAAATTATATAAATTATTTGATGACGTCTTCTGATAGTAACTTCATCGATCTTTGACTTTATGAAGTTAGTAGGCTTAAGTAAATATCAGAACACAAACACACACACACGCGCGCGCGCGCGCGCGGTTACACGCAGACTATAAAGCAGGCGTTCTCAACCTGATGCTCTAGTAATTAAAAGTGATTCTGACGTCATGGATGTAAAAAAGTGCTCGCAACCATCAATGACCCTAATTTTCAATTATGATCCATGTAGCACCGCCGTACAGGTTTTGTTCACAGAAAAGCCAGGAGATCAAGCACATTATGCCCTTCTCTTATCCAACATGTGATTTTCATTCTGTGTGTGTGCGCTTTACAGTGCAAACCGGAAATCAGTTAATACTCAATTTACCTAGTTAAGAATATTCTGAGTTTAATGTTATTCATTTATAAATGAAAACACACTTCTTTTGCTGCTCTGAATCATTCAATTTTTATGCCTTAATTCTCGTATCATAATAATTTTCTTTTTTTTATTAATTAATAACAAATTTTTATTTTTTAAGTTTCCTGCTCCATCTAGCTCTCGGATGCATGACAAAATTTTTTATAACCAAATTAACAATCGTCTTCAGTAAAATCATAAATTCATACAACAAGTTTTACGCTAATAACATACAGTACAAGAAGAAAACGTTTTAATGTGTAGTAATTAATTGTTGTTTGTGTATGCTGGTTTGGATGTGAGTTCTTGTGATTATACAAAAGAAATCAATTCAGATAATTTTACAAACTTAATATTACACATTACAAATATAAAACTAATAAAACGATGAAAATAATTAATAATTTGACCTTAGCAACACAATTGACAAGAAAAAATAAAATAAAAAATAATTGTCTATTATATAGCTCATAGTTCATGAATTCTGAACATGGCGCGCTGCAGTCCACCTTCAACAACATTGGAAGAAACCGAGAGATGCCATATTGCTTGAGTTCCATTCACACTACTGAATGTTTAATAACAATTATACGAGTTCTATAGTTTTGTTTGTTCAAAATAAGATTGTGTCACTCACTTTGTATTATGTTTATAAATGTGGTCGCACTAAATGTGTTCGTTATTTAGTTTGTATTGAAGTGTTGTGTAAAACGTGGATAGTTGTCAAGGTAGCTTTTAGTATGAAAACGATCTCACCAAATACAAGATGTAGTACTCCATTTTATGATATTATTTTCAACTTTTCTTCTTCAGGTTGGTCGCATATAAATTGTTCGTTAGTTTACTGATATCTCCTATAACTTTACTTGTCTTTTTTCTATAACTTTCTTCTCTAATATTAGTTGGATTGGCAACTGATTCTGTTTGTTCCTCTGCCTCCAACGCCAACGCTAGACAAGAAAGACCTTTCTTCCTTGTAAAACCTGCTTTAGATTCATCTATAAGAGGCCTTGGTTTGTTTGGTGTATTTTTCGGTCTCAGGGCTGTTTTATCCGCCTCCAGTAAATATAAGTTTTTAATATAACCTTACTTTTCCTGATTATTTTTACATAATCCTGTTTATGTTTTTATTTCACTTAATTTTATATTGTCACTCACACTAATGAAGTTGATTTTATTGTTATTGATCACTTTATATAAAATACATTCCATTCTCACCTTTTGGCTATACTAGGTTCACCACACTTTATATTTTTATCATTGTTTACCCTGTGTCATTTGCACTGTTTCATTATTATTATTTATCACTTTTATATTCACTTATCTCACCTTGTATGTTTTTCGAATAAACACAATTATGAAAATAATTACCTGGTCTTTGCCATAACACTATATATGTGCTAATTACAAATCCAGTCTTAGATTAAAGACCTAGCTTGACTTTTAGGCTTGTGTTATACAAATGATTTTGCTTAATTCTAAATACATTTTTTACTTACATACTACAACATTATTATTTATAATATTATAATAAAATATACAAAATCACTTCCCTAATCTAATTGGGTAATTAGTATGTCAAAGACACCGTCCAGTCTAGTCCTTTATTATGTCTGTTTGTAAAGTTATTTACTATGTTTGTTTACAAAGCTAATTCCTGTTTTTAATTTATTCATGCATCTGCAAACTACTTATTTTTTACTCATGGTTTATTGTTTTAGTTATTATAATTCTTCCTTATATAATTATTTTTGGTTGTTCTCATTTGTTTACTCATTCTTTATTGCATTCCTCATTCAGTTACATAGTATTTATTTGCTTACTTGAAAGACATGTTTGAAATCAAATTAGTAATGTATATCTTACCGTCTGTGACTTACGGCAAAGGTATTTTCAAGTTAAAATTTACATGTTTCGGGCCCTTGTCCCATCATCAGAATTTAAAATGATCTTCTTATCCCATCATGCGATGGCATAGTTGTCGAATATTTCAAAAATATTAAAACCACATTATAAATAAAACAAAACAAGAATACACTGTACAATAGCGCGCACAACGGTTGCAAGGTGTACACCGTACGGCGACAGACCGCGCACTGGTTCATATCTGACTCGTATCATAGCAGATACCGCAAAGCAGTATCATACAGGATGTTTGATTTAAAATGCAGCTGATCATTCAAAACATGTGGCTTGGTATCGGCATTATTGTATGCTTTATATATTTCGAATTCTTCGAGGGTATTGAGGTTAATGATTGAACCTCAATACAAACTGGCTTCTTTTGATATTGTTAACTTGTACACGAACATACCGGTGGCCGATACATCACGAATATTAAGAAGTAACCTTGTCAACACTAATAAGTTGGATGTCGATAGTACAAATGAATTGATGGACCTTTTGAAGTTGGTTCTTGACCAGAATTATTTCACTCATGATAAACAATTTTTTACCCAGCATGACGTTGTAGCAATGGGTTCTCCACTTTCAGGCCTTCTTGCTGATATATATTTAAACCATTTCGAAAATTCTTTCATTTTTACCAATAATAAGTATAATGATAACATAATTTTTTATGGCCGATATGTTGACGATACCTTTTTAATTTATAAAGGCACACGTCGACAAATAGAGCGGGGTTACAATAATATTTGAACAGCATTAATAGTAATATACAGTTTACGTTGGAGAACGAGGGCAATGGGAAATTAAATTTTCTGGATTTGACTGTCACTAGGAACAATAATAAATTGCAGTTTAATATTTACAGGAAACCTACAGCAACTGATACAGTTATACATGCCACATCTTATCATCCACTGTCCCAAAAAATGGCCGCTTTCCACAGCATGATTAACCGCCTTCTGTCATTGCCCCTCAGTAATGAGGACTACTATGATGAACTGAATACCATTAAACACATTGCAATTACAAATGGTTATATAGAAACAATAATAAATAGTATCATCAAAAAACATAAGAAACGAAAAAACACGGACATATGTAGGGCACCTGTGGACAACACATATAAATACATCTCAACGCCATACACGGCCTTTATGCCTAGAATTCTAACTTCAATTTTAAATAAGACTAATAATATTAATATCACTTATAAAACTACAAACAATATTTTAATTAATCTTCGTGTTCGTGAACCAACAGCCCTTGAAACTAAAACAGGGATTTATAAATTGGTATGTGATGATTGTGATGTCTTCTATGTGGGCCAAACGGGCCGAAATTTTCTAAAAAGATTCGCTGAACATAAGCCACCTACATACTTTCACAACTTTGGAAACATCGGATCTAAATTTGCTAAGCATTTTATCGCGGAGAATCACAACTATGCAGGCTTTAATACTAACCTAAAACCCCTTCACATTTACAATAAAGGGCGTTATATGAACGCCCTCGAAGAATTCGAAATATATAAAGCATACAATAATGCCGATACCAAGCCACATGTTTTGAATGATCAGCTGCATTTTAAATCAAACATCCTGTATGATACTGCTTTGCGGTATCTGCTATGATACGAGTCAGATATAAACCAGTGCACGGTCTGTCGCCGTACGGTGTACACCTTGCAACCGTTGTGCGCGCTATTGTACAGTGTATTCTTGTTTAGTTTTATTTATAATGTGGTTTTAATATTTTTGAAATATTCGACAACTATGCCATCGCATGATGGGATAAGAAGATCATTTTAAATTCTGATGATGGGACAAGGTCCCGAAACATGTAAATTTTAACTTGAAAATACCTTTGCCGTAAGACACAGACGGTAAGATATACATTACTAATTTGATTATCAAATACGTGGCTTGGTACTATAATCGGAAATATTTCCATAAATATGTTTGAAATGGTATCCAAGTCACTTATTGACAAAATCTGTATAATATTTACCTTATTCCATTGTGTGACTTCGTTTTGCCTTTTGGTTTACTTTACGCGTTTCGAGACACATGTCCCGTCATCAGAAAATAAAATAAAAATTCACTCTTACGAGGTCGTTATACATTAAAATACAAATATTTGAAAACGACTGATTATCAATAGCTACCGCGTAGACAGGTTTATTGCGGTATCGTAGAGCGGGTTTGATTCAAAATTTAAATGGTCGTTTAGCACGAAGTCACGACCTCATTGTACGCACTATATATTGCAACAATACATATTTGCATATTTGCCCAGGGCGATATGTTCGTAAATATTTAGCATAGATAATATATGATGAACAGTTTTTAACAATATTATGCAGGCTAAGAATTGTCAGAAAGTGTTCACCTGGCCGCGATTGAATACAGCGCTTGTGTATTTGTGTGTGTGAACGCAAGCTACGACAGGCAAGAGTCTACGACAGGGTGATGCGTACGAATTCTCTGTAATCAGGTTTTAACCGGATAAAAATAAACTAATTAATAGGTACGTTTTAAACCTGTGAACAAAGACTTACCTCAATTATAAAAACACCATTACATTAAGGAATTTTTAACGAAAATAGTGATGTAAAAGTATTGCAGAAATTTGCAATAATAAAGACGCCAGGTAATTTAATGTTAATTACTAGTGTAATTAAATAGTAATTAATAAATGTGTTATATGTGAGTGACTAGGAAGAAAAAATTACGCAAACGATGATATCGCTCGTGCAATGAGGATGTTTACGAAATTGCGAAAATGAAACAAAAAGTGATTTGTAATTAAAAGGACCTTTTGCACGAAGTGACAATATCTAACAGGTCGAAAACAGTCCTGGACTTGTCAGATTGCCGTCCAGTATAAATACCACTGGCAATTTTGGGGCGGTCTCAGAGACTCAAGATATCTTCACGCAACGTCACGCTGCCGGTCTGCCGACCGATCGACATCTTTACCAAACATACCAAGACTTATGGAGGAACTCTGCACCATCAAAAACAACAAGCCGTAGAGACAGAGAACACAGCATCGACATAATCATCATCATCAAATTCTCAGGATTCAGGACACACACACACACGCGCGCGCGCGCAACTGTAACGTCGGCAGTACGCAGGTGATGAATAAACAATTATATTTTTGTTTGTGAAAAGAACTCTCAAAAAGAACTTATATATGAATAGTAAAGACTTAAAGTTTTAAATATAATTACTGTACATAAATGTAAAGGGTAGTTAAAGAAAAGAATTTAATTTAACAAGAAAATTTAAAAATACTAATCTTTTGTTGTATATTAAAATTTGGGGTGTGTCAATAAAAATAAATAATAGGTTGGAAGTAAATGTTATATTTTTTATTTTGTTTAGAGCAACAATTAATTTTATTCTTGAGATTGAATATTATTTTTGTTTGTAAATGAGTTGCTATTATTTAAAATTTGAGTCAAAGTCAGACACAGTGAAATAAAAAGGTTTACATAATTTGTTTAACATGTCTGTTTAGCTAGTAAGATTATATGGTTGTTTATTTTATATGTCATGAGCAGCATAGAAGGTTACATTGTATTTGTGTAAACTTATAAAAGAAAATATTTTTATTTATCTAAGATTCGAATTTTTTAATATGCATATTTTGTATTAATATTAATAAATCATAGAATGATTATTTTGAAACGGTTTTAATTAATTATTTCATGTCAACAACATCTCACTCCTCTTTGAAAATTATTTAATTATTGTGCTGTAACAGTAAAATAGCTCAATACTTTGTCGAAATCAGGCCTGGTCAACCTGAGTATTGTTATCATTGTTGTGCATATGTGCATGCAAACAATGTCGATATCTAGAGCACAGCTGTTACGATCTACCCAGCCGGTCCGTTCTTATCAGCAACTGATAAGACCCAAACTCGGTAGGAAGCCTAACTATGTAGGAACCCAAGATTGTGGCAGTCTTGAAATGAGTCATTGCTGGTCAAGTTCGCCTACTACTGAGAGTCAACGTTTCGAGCGCTGCAGTACAACCCTTTTCTCGACGTGAGGATCTATGCACTTAGCCAAGTGCGAAAAGGTAAGGCAGTTTACCGAAAATATCTTAATCTATTTTCCATTGCGGGAAAAGCGAATGTAAATTGTTCCAAATTATAACTTTATGTACTTGTTTAAACTTTGCCAATCATGTATGGACAGTACTGTTTGTCAACCTCACAGTGAAATATGCTCACAGAATATCTCAAGCCAATTAATTGAATTATTATTATATTTACAATTTAACTTCAACTTATTAATAAATTATTTGTAACTAAAAGCTTAATTTATGGTTAATATCGTAAGTGTGAGACGGCACATGCTCCCTCAATTGAGAAGCACAATATCTTGTCTTTACGTGAAAGCGTATTCCTCATTTGTACAAAGTAAACTTTTAATATTGTAATATATCTGTAGAAAGTAATTTTGTAATTAGTATTCCCTATAATTTAATATCGTTGTAAATAATGTTAATCAAAAGGTAACAATTACATTGTGAACCTTGAGTTCAGTAGGAGTAGCGACGAAAGGCACGATCAAGTAGGCAGTGCCGCCACAGCTGTTGTAACTAAAGCTAACAGCGACGTAATTACCAGGCTGTGGTGAGAAATTTAATGTCAATATTGTAGTTCGAATTGTTTTGCCCAGATAATGTATTGTTTATTTCATAACTAAACCATAAATTTTATCTTATTATATTATTTGAATGATATAAACACTTGGTCACCAAATATTATAGCTAGGGTTTCGAAACAATGAATATTAGTTAAATACAATGTTTTGAATTTCATGCAAAATACTTTATTGTGGACAAGCGTATAGCGAATTTTGTTAGCTGCGTGCAGCTAAATAAATTATGTTATTGAATTAAATTATTATTAATTATTAAATTAAATTATTGAATTAAATTATATTATTATAAATTATTATATTTATTACTCAGTTCATATTCCTGACCAATAAAACTCATTAAACGTTGACTCATTAAAAGTTGTAGATAATGTGAAATTTTTGTTATCTGTAAATGTATTACTAATTAAGGGGTAACTTTTCCATGTTTAGAAATTTACCTTTGAAGTTTTGAGTGTAAAATTAGTAACTTGCTTTTGTACTTTGAATATTTAATTGTATTTCGAATATTTTGGTAGATAAACTTGGTGAAAAAAAAAAAATGTAAAACACATTCTAGTGAATGAATTAGTGTTCAATGGTTGCAGAGGAAGATGTTATATGCACAATACTATTATTTAATGAATTTACAGGATTTTAATTTTGATTCCTGAACTTTCTGGGACCCTGATTGGTGTTACTTTGGAGCGTTTTCACACCTGGGGCTTGGTGCTGTCATCTGGAGACTTCGTTCCGCCGCCGCGGATTTCCGCATCCGCCGCCGCGTTCCGCGACCGACCTGGACTTCCGATACGCTTACTGTTCGATTGTGCGTGCATTACGCGGAGAACTTGTGGTGAGTGTATCTTTTCCTTGATTAATTTCCTAAACTGTGCCACGACTGGTGTTTCGACACGGACTTGCGGAGAGTTACTCTTCGAGGGATTATCACTTCTGCGCCACATAAATACTGTATATACTAGTATAGCGTATTACATAAGTTATTTAGATTTAAGTTGTTGTCAGTTTAAACATTTATTATTATTGCAGCATCCGCTAATGATATACAGTCGTTTACTCTCATTGTTATTTGGAGATACAAGCAAAACTTAATAAAATAGAATATGACTTCTTACTTTGAATAGTTTGTACACCTTACATGATTGGTATAGTAAATTTGAGCAAACTGCCTTATCAAGTGGTTTAGTGGTCAACCTTACTGGGACGGGATAGAATCTCCGTGTTCGCCCGTTGGTTTTCCCTGCACCGAGTGGCGCCCTTAAAAAAAAAAAAAGAAAAAACTATATATAAGTGAATTGGATTTCTGGTTACCACTCACACTTCTTGATACTGACGTAGGTGGTGTTAATATTTATCAAGGAACCCCACCCCCTTCTCCACTAGCTAGCCTGGGTAAATTCGGTGGGTAGCAGTGCAACTACATACACTTGACGCAACGAGAATAAAAAAAAAAATCCTGCGACCTGGCCGGTGTAATACACTTCATAGTTGCGTTGAGTACATGGTAATGTATTTGTGTGAATTTTTGAAATACTTGTAACGTTGCAATATATATACATATATACACACACACATTGTTTTCTGTATACGTAACTCAAAGTTTCTTGCAGGAATTACAGTATATAATATTGTGATATTGTTCAATGTTGTCTCTTCTGCATGTAGTTTGATATTTTCTTCTACTTGCTGAAGAAACTACATTGAACAATATCACAATATTATATATATATATCTATATAAATGCTTGGCGGTGTATAGTGCTTCTTTAAACGCTTGGCAGTGTTAGGGACAACGTATCTGTGTGAAAAATATTTCTCACTATTGAAAGATTGAGGTGACAGCTTTTGGTTCTCCTTTCAAGAGCGAGAAAGAACGAGAAAAATTTCACTACTTGAGTCTACGCATTGACGTAAAAAAAGCAAGAACTTGAAATAGTTTTCAAAAATTTCCAGCGAAAGTTTACATAAAAGTTTAGGGACATAGCTACCGTACCGTACTTTATCTTGGCAAATACTGTTGTATATTACAGTTAATTTTTCCATTTTAATAACCGGTAGTACTTCTTTGATTTTGTATTTGTTTTATGTAATGTTATTTATTCTTCCAATAGAATCTTTCATTCTTGATGCTCAAACTTGTCTTTTAGTTATCTTTGTTACTGATTTTCAGTATACAGTATACATCTTTAAAAAATCTCCCAACTACTAAAATATGATGGATTGTGCATTAAATATCTAAAATGAATAACACAAAACTAACGGAAGTGTTCTTCAACTGAAAAGATTGTGTGAGACGTGAATATTCTATGTGTTAGTCACACACACACACACACACACACACACACACACACACACACACACACACACACACACACACACACACACACACACACACACACACACACACACACACACACACACACACACACACACACACACACACACACACACACACACACACACACACACACACACACACACACACACACACACACACACACACACACACACACACACACACACACAACAAAATACAAACATTGGACACAGTTTATACAGTACGATTCCCTCACATATTGTACGGCGTTTCTTATTTCCGCTCTGTTGCAAATTGTTGTTTATTCTAACATTTTACCTTCCTGAATTTACGCGCCATCTCACATCCAGTACGATTTAAAAACGTTTTATTTTATACTGTTTCCCATACAAATACTTTTATCTGCATACTTTGCTAGAATGAGTGGGTTATAGTACTGGAACTAAAATGTAATTGTACAATAATACTATCACGTCGACAAAAGAATGTACAATGTCCGTTACAAATAAGTCTATGAAATGAGTCTAGTGGCAATACAGAAGGTATTTATAGGATCACATGCTGATATAAATATAATTTAAATGAATTCATGAAACAACTTTACACAACAGAACTGGAATCTTATATACAAATTAGTAGTGCCTGAAATATATAAAATTAATATACGTCTTTTATTTTCTACTTTGTGAACAGAATACTTGAATTGCGTTTATTCTAATAGACGTAGCTTACTAACATTTGAATAAAGCAAGTACTATCTCATCTGTTTTGAAGCGACAGTATTATTTACTTTTTTGATTTGGCGTGTTTATTGTTTATGGAAAGCAAGTGTTTACTTTTTTGAGATAGCCCTACGTCAATTTTTTTATTATTTCGATAAGTTTTGCTTAATTTTTGGCAGAATTATTTAACTTCTTACTAGTAAATCCTGTGAGCCAGTTGGCGATTTGGGGACATAGTTTTACGCTGCAGCATCAGTAGCAATTATTAATTATGATTTGTTTTTTTGTAAACCAACCGGAGAGCTTCATTGATGTTCGAGATTTAAGCTTAAAGTACACTTCAATTTTAGGTTTGAGCGACAGACCGCACTAAGTGGCATTCAAATGGACCATGTTCCAATAGGAATGGGTTGTTTTCTCGTTTTACAATCCAAGTCTTCAAGTTAGAGGTAGGGTAATTCTAAATATTTGGTACAACCCCTTGTCTGTGTCCCAATCAGGAAAAATTCTTGCTTCTGGATCCACTCTCCATCGATTAGTGTACATCATGGTGGATGTACGTTCTTGCGACTACAGATGCGTTGCGCTTTTCGAATCTTACTGACGGTTCCAAAGGCAATAAAAATTAATTAATTTTGTACCGGTGACAATCCTTTCATTATCGACTCTTGTACACATTTTTTCAAAGGTGCGAAACGTTTCCTCCCTCTTGCCTCACAAATTGTATGTTTGCATCAGACACAAATCATTATGTTATATTCACTGCTATTACTGCTCATTCGTATTTAATACTGAAGTGCATAAATAACAAGTTGGCTGTGCGAAAACGCTAGTATTATTATTAGTAGTACCTACAGGATTTAATATGCAACACTTACTATGATAATACGTAAAAACACTAAGATTTTATCAGGGAAAACCTACTACAATTCATAGATTATAACGATAAGTTTCCAAGAAAATTTTTTTTTTTAACAATCTCGAAAATTTATTAATAAAATAAAGTATCTTTTCTTGACACTGAACCTACTAGTTTGCCTTCTTCTCTTTCTTCTTCATGTTCTTCTTTTCAGACACTAACCCTGACCGTTTACATATGAACTCTTTCTTGTTTGTAGAACATCCTTCTACTCCATGGCAATCATCCACCTTACAATTCCACTGCTGGCCATCCATTACAAATAACCTTCCCAGTTATTCTGATTCATCAAACCTATCAAAATAGGCTATAGTCATCTCGTTTCGAATATTTTGTTTCTAATAGCAAAATATGACAACAGACTCATGTCACCAACACAGAAAATTACAAATAAAATATATAAATGAATATGCCACGTAGAAGAATTCAGATTTTCCCAGCAAGTCTGAGAACACTTCCATATGAGTTCAAACATTATTACTTATTTACTTACTTCCACTTTCGGCGACAACTAGGATTTAACATTAATGAAATAAGCCAATAGTGAACTGCAAAAGGGTGGGCGCAGTCACCGTTATGGTGTAAGTCATCCTTAACTCTACTTGTCTGTGTTAATCACCATGGACGTCAGGCCCTCACTAATTTGATACTTGAGTGGTTCCTAACTCTCTATCAATCAAATACGTCGTCTCTCATATGACAGTTGCCAACTTATTCTGTTCGTTTTCATTTAATATTTGTTTACAAATTTACCTAATCGTACTTATCGTATACAGCTTTCTAAGTAATTATTGTTCTGATGTAATTCTTTTATCATCGCACACCATTTTCTAATCATTTTTTCTTGAAGTGTTGTTCGATATAATTTTAAGATAGGTTTTTGACTATTAAGAATATTGCACACTTACTTTCTACATTATTTAAATAATTTTGTCTAAAGATTATTATTTGCTAACGAAATGGTGCCCCACGTATCATATAAGTACATCGAACTGTAGTAAGAAAATTGATGCACTCAGGTGCATGTCAATCATTCAATCATGTTACGAATGTTGACACTTTGGGTTCATGCAATTTTAATAAATCAGAATACATGAAAGAGAGTGTTTTCCCAAGCCCGCTTAAGTGCTTTTACGTTCTGAATAATTCTTTTCTTTTTTGAACGTATTTTCTGCCATTTTTTCGATTTACCGTATTTTTTTGGAATCAAAAGGACAGGCATAATTGCATATGAAATTGCATATGAAAAATTAGACGAAAATACAATGATAACGGTAAAATACATCGGCGCGTTTACTAGAATACTTGGTAAATAACCTGTTTATTGTGATGGAATATTTGGAAAAAAATTACATTCTTGCTGAGAGATTTGTATTTAAAACGCAATACAATTTTTTTATTTGAAAAACAGTTACTTATTTTCATCTTTATTACCTAGTGAACTTATTTGATATAAACGAAGGAATCACGTGATTGCTGTTTTTGAATGTTGTCATCTGGAGGGGACCGATTCACTAGCACACTTTTAACCAGCTAGCTGATTACTGCTATAATTTCAACTGTGTTGCAAAGTAATGATAGTATCAGCGGCAACCATAACTACAAACACGTAATCACGAGGTATGCTTGTTTTCTTTCAATGTGATGCTAAAATGAAGGTGATGAAAAATGTGGTCTCTCTGATAATTTAGAACCAAATTTTTTAAACGGTTGACATGTTTGTTAGGGCTCCATCGAATATTATGTTGTGTACAGTAATACTAACTTTATTTAATTGTAAAACTGAAATTTTTAAAAACTGAGGAAACATTGGAATGCATTTAGTCTACGGAAAGTATCCAGTTACACATTAAAAATTTTTCTTCATAGAAACTATTTGAAAATCCAAAGCGTTAGATGCAAGTACCTTATGGTTACTTTTTACTTTTTTTCCACAATATCCTTCTTTTTTTAGGAAAATAAATTATTTTTTCTAATATATATAAAGACAAACGAAAGACATGTCTTTCAGAAAATATATAATTAGTGTTTACAAAGAAAAGAATTCTACAAATTCTGACGGACACTTAAAGTGGCCGATCTATTTCCTTAGAGTGGCTGGATGAGATAACGAAAGCTGATTCTATCATAAATAATTGTACGATATAGGTGAGTAGAATTATAAAGTTAATGCATGTTCTTTTATTTTCTCCAAGTAGGCCTATGTTTGTTTAATTTGGATTCTAACCAATTATTTAAATTATTTGATAATAAATCCTAAGGGAAACCTGAAAAATTTTCCTTCATAAGATCTGTCAATCTGTCGGGAGCATGTAGTTTCATTTGTAGCACCGTTATCACACCCTTCACGATTTTAATTTTCTGAACTCTTCTTTTAAGACGCTGTTGTAAGATTTTATTTTTTCGACGTATATGCATTTTCGTCGATGTCACCGGAATCTAAAACAAAAAGAAAAGAACATAATAGAAGCAATAGTATTAACCAACATTGATCTTACTTGAATATGAAAGCCATTTGGAAAAAGCCACGATTTGGAAGCCAGTGTAATTTGGACCGCTTAGCTTTAAGTGGGCATAACATATTCAACTGTAATGAAAATACTATAAACTTTGTGTAATTATTAGTCTGATATCAAATGTCCATTGAATTATAGTTTACATAAAACGGTCGAAATTTCCAAGGACCCTACAAAAATCTGCTTTCATTAGCGGTACTAACTGTAAAGTAATTGTTAATTCTCAGAAATAAATTTTTATTAAACATTAAAAATAATATGTTTTTCAGTCTATTAATGCTCACAATTTTAAAGTAAACTTTTGCTTGCATCTATAAGTTGAATTTTGTTTACAATTTTAATTTTTGTGATATATGCATGGATGTTCTAACCTACTGAATAGAATTTCTCTTGTTGATTTCAGTGGTACGTATTGGTAGATTTTTAATTTAGTCTATTCAACGTGTACACGCCATCTTATACTATATTTTAAAAAACATTCATTTATATTTTATTGTTTATTGAAAAATCTATTTATTTTAAAGATACTGTTCTTTCCTTTCTCTCCCTTTTATATGTGACGTGAGCTTGGACGTAACTCGAGTAAGGTACAGTAAAGTTAAGCAAGACGTTCAAAGACACAAGCGTTGGAAAGTGCACTAAACGTGTGTGTGTGTGTGTGCTGTAGCCGAACGTGTGTTGGAATAGATTGAACATAATGATCTACATGCTATCAAATACAGAATAAATTTATACATTGTTTTTGGTTTTAAAAACGCAAATAAAATCTCTAATACTGATAGCCTAATGGTGTATCAGATACTTGGTTGCGCACCTTTATCCTGCAATTAACTCTCGGAATGTTTGCCCCAGTACAACAATATATCAATGCGTCAGCTCAGATTAAACTTCCAAGGAAACTTCACAGAATTTATTGTCTGGTCATTAGCCAGGATTAAACGTTAAGGCTACAGCCACTGTACTGTTGTATTTAATTGTACAGAATACTCACCCTATCTCAATTAAATAAATGAATGGATACAGTCTTGATCACGATTGTAGAAATACTTATGTTTTAGAGCATTGTAAAATCACATAATAAAATAACATGGAACTCTAAACTTATGTGTGAGAATAAGTAGGCGCTAATATAATTAACTCATGAATTCCTCAACGCTGATGCCTCATTTCATTATATCTGTGTGTTAAATATGTCTTTAATTTACTGACGACGACGATGATGAAGATGGGAATATAAGGATATAATACAGCGACTTTATACCCATATGTATTTACTAGTATGGTTATATCTGCGAATTTAAGCACTAAAGTTTTGAAATAATCATTATTTCTAATTTATCTCAACTTATAAAGTTTTACAACACACTGTTTTATATTTAAACAATTAGAAACCGCTCGGCGACTGGTTTCTTTATGTGAGTTTCAGTTGCTTTATAATTTTGAGTTCCATTAAGATACATACTTATCTGAACATTAAAACGTTCGCCCCTCCACACACACAAATGTATATAATTGAAAAGAAATAAAACTTTTTAAACAGAAGGATACTGCTACGACAATTACGTAACGGCCTCGACTTTACGAAAACGTCATTGTACACGCTTCTCGGCTAACCGAGCAGGTGCCCGGTCTCGAGACTGTTCCAGCACTTGTAACTACGCAAATTGTGCCGGCTCGCCACCAAAGGATGGAAAATTATTCTTGAACTGCGGGTCTACGGCCGGATTAGAAATTAGTCACACCTGGCAAGATTGTAGAGTGCACATCAAGTAATTGTTACGGACTAGTGGAAAGTGATTATTAGGTTAATTAGTACGGTATTGTAATAAGGTGCCACTCTTATTGCGTGTGGACAAATTCAAGTTGAATTATTGTATGAGGGTACCTTGTCAATTTCAAATTATTATTTATGACCAATGAAAGCTGGTAATTAGTGCTTCATTGGTGACTATATGTTGTTTCCGGAGTAGAGTACGACGATCAATACAATACAATACGATCCGTAACAATACTTTAAAATTAATTTTACTTTAAACACTTTAAGTTAAATTATGTAATGGTTTATATTGACAGTTTTAGAAAAACTGTCATCGTAGGATATAGAAAATCATTTTTCTAAACCTGTCGAAATAAAGCTATAATAATTTAAATAAAAGTATATTTTTGTTTAAGAAGTTGTATTTATCATTCAAAAATGAAGGGAATAAGTGAGTAATTTCTGAACATACACACGCGCGCGGGCCGAAAGATACATGATTAGATGTCACTAGGATATTCGTATTACTATAATATATCAATCTGATATATCCCAAAATATATTTTCTTTATTTTTCTAACATTATTTTTGCTAACCTGTTGTCAATTACTTATTAATGAATATCTAACGTAATATTTACTAACCTATTATTATTAGTTACAACTTCTTTATTCGCTCACTAACGAAATAAATATATTTTATTTGTTGTTACAGAAAACTAAGAAAGTTTTTAAAACAAAGAATTTTTACAAATAAACAAGGTGCCATAAGTTGCTTAACACATCGTGTTGTTGAGAACTTTAAATACGAAAGGTTTTGTAAGGTTCGGTCACTTAACCAAACGCAGTTTAAAAATTCGTGCCTATGTTTCGTCACAATTTATTGCCATCATCAGGCATGTGTAGAAATAACTAATACATATACAACGAGTGTTAATATTTGGGGGTTATTATAACTAAACTGTACATTAATAATAATAATAATATTTTTTTTTTTACTAGGGAGACTGTGGAAAACTAACTAATGTTCGCCGCAGGAGGGTCCGCACTCCTACGATGTGTGGGACTCGCACCCACCAAAATCATAAACTTGTTGTCCGCACCATGGATGCACCTTGGGACTCAGCTTTATCAATACTTCAAGGTGGTGCCATTTGTACTTCATCCTGTGGACGTTCATCTGTTTTAAACCTTCAGCGGTTCCACGTTACCTGCTTTCTGCTATTCTGTCAGCGGCCCTAGCAAGATCAGTTTCGGCTTCCTTCTTTTGCCTTAGTACCTTGTCTATGTAGGCTGCTACCTGCTCCCAATGGTGTTCGCTCTCCAGCATTATTCCGATGATATTTTTGGGCGAGATCTGTCCCACTACATTTTCCAGGGTTTGCCTCTCCTCTTTCCATCTATTGTAGGTGAAAAAAGTGTGATTCACATTGTCTAATTCCTGTTTACAGAAAATGCAGTCTGGTCTGTCTACTTTCTCCATCCTATATAGGTAAGCCCGGAACAGGCCGTGGCCAGTTAGAAACTGCGTTATGAAATAATTAATCTCGCCATGTTTGCGGTCAGTCCATTCAGCTAACTGTTTTATGAGCCTAGCGGTCCATTTTCCCTTCGTGTCAAACAACAACAACAACAACAACAACAACAACAACAACAACAACAACAACAACAACGACGACGACGACGACGACGACGACGACGACGACGACGACGACGACGACGACAACAACAACAACAACAACAACAACAACGACGACAACGACGACGACGACGACAACAACAACAACAATAATATTAATAATTATAATAATATGAGTAATAGTTATTAAGCCTATTACTCTTTGTGTAACATATAGGGTAATACATTTTGATTGCGAATCGTGGGTATTAAGGAAAAAATAGAGAAGAAAAGAGAGGGTGTATTGATGAAGTACCTATGAAACGCAACAAGAGTTAGTAGGCGAGATATAGGTCTAATGGGAAGTGGGGAAATATAAATTAGGAGGTACTTGGAAATGCAGTCTCTGCTTACAGAAGGAAGACGATTAAATTGGTGGAGTCCCCTACAGTGTGTTGAACACACAGTTTAGAAAGGACAGACCTTAAGAACGTAAAAGGACGGATATTTAGGAAGCTATAATTAATTTAAAAAAATAAAGAAGAAGGGTACGCTTTCACGAAACCCATTAAAATAATAATGATATTGCAGACTATATAGGTTGGTAGTTTTATCTTTCCAGGTGTCATGTTTGTAAAACTAGATCATCCGAACCACATAATAAAATTCCCAGTAGTATTCTGCACATATGTTACTAAATCTTAGTGGTGTGGATGAAGTGCCTATTAATTTTTCGCTAGAGGAAAAAGGAGGCTAAAAGAGTCTTGTAGTTAATAAAAAATAAATAGGTAGAACATAATATGTCCAAGTATGTTTGGACTACCTAACTGCTGATAATATACATGGTAAAGGTTAATTAGAGCTGTTATAGTTGTTATTTTAATTAAAAACAAATTCTATAGTTGTGTTCTGGATGAAACAAAAATTTTATTAAGTATTTCAAATCACATTAAAAAAAGAAATGGAAACTAAGTTTCACTACTACTGCAATATTGTAAACACTCTTGTATGCGCTCTACTGTGAAAACTTGAACGTAGGAGTATAAGTGACTACTGAATAATTTTAGGTAAATATATTAAAAAGTGATTTTAAGTAGTAATTTATGCTTCAAAACGTAACAAAATACGAAAACATTTTCTTATTTATTCTACATACTTGTATTTGTTTATGAACACCAGAAAATGTCTTTTCTCGTGTTACATTTGTGGATCCTACCGACACATGTTTTGACTAACAAGACCATGTGCTCAAGTAAAAATTTAATAAAATATTTTAACATGTAAACTTTATAATAACTATACAAACTACTATTGTCCCTTAGCTGTAGAACGCGCATATTATTTTGAACGAAGTACATTTATTAACTACTACATAAATTTCAATGTTAGATAATCTAATTATGCAAAAAGTTAGAAACATACCGACTTCCATACTATTTCTTTAGTACCATAACAATAATTGTAGAGCACACAATCATACAAATATCGGTATGGAGAACCATACATGACTTCCATATTCTAAGATTTATATTTAAATCTTAATATCGCCTGCCAAGCGCGATATACTTTCTCTTATACATGATTTACATTAAAATGAAAAAATTTTAATTTTATTGCCTGGCAACAAAATTATTTTATTTTTAACAAGTTTGAAAAAGTTTAAATAAATTTTCAAGTACTTTACTCTTGTTAAAACGTAAAAGGTTGCAGGTAAACTACCCCTTCCCCTTAACCGATCTTCACCAAAATCGAAAGTCCTTGAGAACTCTACAATTCAGGGAGGTATGCAAAAAATTATTTGATTCTGTTTGAATTTGCGGCAGTTATCGTTTGCCATAGAAAATACGCTTGATAAAAAAACGTTGCAGGTAAACTACCTTTTTCCCTTAACCGATCTTCACCAAAAACAATACGTCTCGAGTACTCCACAAATCAGGGCTGTATGCAAAACATTATTTGATTCTGTTTGAATTTGCGGCTGTTATCGTTTGCCATAGAAAATACCCTTGTTAAAAAAATGTTGCAGGTAAACTACCCCTTTCCCTCAACCGATCTTCACCAAAAACAATAGGTCTTGAGAACTCTACAATTTAGGGCTGTATGCAAATAATCTTTTGATTCTGTTTGAATTTGCGGCTGTTATCGTTTGCCATAGGAAATACCCTTGTTAAAACATAAAACGTTACAGGTAAACTACCCCTTTCCCTTAACCAATCTTCACCAAAAACAATAAGTCTTGAGAACTCTACAATTTAGGGCTGTATACGAAACATTATTTAATTCTGTTTGAATTTGCGGCTGTTATCGTTTGCCAAAAAAAAAAATTTCCCTTGATAAAAAAAACCGTTGCAGGTAAACTACCCCTTTCCCTCAACCGATCTTCACCGAAAACAATAGGTCGCGAGTACTCTACAAATCAGGGCTGTATGCAAAAAATTATTTGATTCTGTTTTAATTTGCGGCAGTTATCGTTTGCCATAGAAAAAAAATCTACAGACAGACAGACAGACAGACACACAGACAGACAGACACACACACAGACACTTTTCGGAAAACGACTTTTTTTCATGTTTTGAGTGTAGTAGAATCAGAATCTGCAATAATCTCGAACACGATTTTTTTTGCCATCACCATACTTCCATTCCTTAAGGAATATGGAAGTAATAAACACTAAAAATTTGGAATATTCGGATTTGGGTTACAAGTCCTTTTAGTCTGACACCCTGCTGCATTCTCTAAATTTTTTCAAACTTTTAATCTCCTTTTGGGCCTTGGGGTTCTATAATGTTGAAATTTCTAAAACTTAACACATAAATTTATATGTTAGTTAAAATTCTCTTTACTTTGATACCCCACATGAATTTTTGAGATTTAATCATAAATTTCACCTACGTTTTGGACTCTGACGTCCAAAAATTTTGAAAAAAAGAAAACAGTATATCCAGATTATGATTTTAATTTCTTTTATGTGATACCCCACATGGGATTATTTACAATTTTGACCCTCCCTGCATTTTTGCCTTTCACCCCTATTTTTACAGGGATTAATCTAAAAAACAATAGCGTTCTATGAGATAAAAGCATGTATTCGCGTGCCAAGTTTTACAATAAAACGGTTGATGCGTCCAAAATTATCGTTACATATACCCCAAACAGACAGGTAGATAGACAGACACAGACAGACAGCTTTGTGGATTCAGAACTGAGAATCAATTGTACATCAATTCAGAACTGAATTATACGTACATAGACAACAAGCTAATTAAACGACTGGATTGTTTTAAGCATTTTGAGTGTGTATAGTTCTGTATGAATATGGCAGGCATTTGTTTTATAATTTGGATAAATACAGGCATATGTATATGCGTTTAAATATAGAGACCTAAGAAATCAAACGTGTCTGGATAGGTATGTAATATGGTCTGTATATTAGGGAAGTTTGGTGCTAAACAAAGGAAAGCCAGGTCGCAGGCCAGTTGTGAAGGGGAGATTGAGATGCCATCGGACAGTGAAGTATATTAGACAAGCTGATAAGCTGAAAAATATTACAGTTATGATCAGCTGAATACTTTATGCGCCCAGAGTATGCAGAGAGTAAAAAAATAACTTATGTTAAATATACGGGAATGATGAGCAGTGACAAAATAACGTAAACGAGTTGTTGACAGACACATGGAAAGATCACAAATTCTTTGGGCACTTTATCAAGCATTTACCTTATCAGATATAGCAACATAGCCTATAGCACCGTATAGTTTGTGTAGCAATAATCAAGTATAAGAAGAAGAAAACATTACTTTAAAGATAATGCGTGATACCTTAAATGGAAGTTGAATTAAAAAGCGTTTAATTAGATTAACAATTAGATTAAAAAATGCATTAACAAACATAGGGTTAATGTTTTATTCTTCGTATTGTTTAAATTAGCAGCCATCCTTACTTTTCTTTTATAAAATTGCTAAACTGCTATAATTGTTTTTATTATTTAGACAAAGCTTTTCGTCATTACTGACATCTTCAGGTCAAAACAACTTAAACAGGTTGTTTAAGACCTGAAGATGTCAGTAATGACGAAAAGCTTTGTCTAAATAATAAAAACAATTATAGCAGTTTAGCAATTTTATAAAAGAAAAATAGGGTTAATGAGTAAAAACTTGACGAAAATGATAGTAACGGTGCAGATGATAAACATGATACAAATTACATAGGTGGTAACAGATGCTACAAACATTTCTTGCGCATGGCGTTATATTCATTCTACAACAAAACATGCTTATTATTGATTCACACATATGTTGTTCTAAATGACAGAACTTTTGTTTTTAATCGTTAGCTGACAACGATTCAAAATATGGATAACGAATTGGATACACGCACTGACGTAATCTCTATTTTAAATAGATCTACTAAGTTTTATTGGGGGTTGGTATAAATAATACAAGTTTTTTATTGTATGAATAAATGCTGACCGGATAAAATTGTACATGACAACCATTGTGTAATATAATACAGACAACCATTGTGTAATCAAACAGTACAGCCTAAAACAACTAATCTGTTGCATAAATAACAATGCTAATGTTAATTGTTACAACAAGCTTTTAAAATAAAGCGATTATACTGTTAATCATCGTTTAGGTCGTCCCTCCTCTCATATCTTGGTTTAAAATATGACGCTGCTGGAAGGGGTGACTTACTTATCACTCATGCACAGCTCCCTCGGTGGAAGCATTTACCGTTTTCGTACGTGACTGGATTAGAAAACTCCTTTGCAGTCTATGGGAAGGGTAAATCTCGTGCCCCCAGGTTTTGACAAAATTTGGTGTAATATATGATAGGTGCAACATTTTATTCAGCTGATTGGAATTCACATTATTTCTTTCGACGTGTTGCATATAGCAGCCAGTGATTAGCTAATATTTTTATGTTGAGGTCTCCTTATATTGTCTCAGTAATGCGGTTTTCACAAAGAGGATAATAACCATTTAAAATTCTCTAAAACTTACTGAAGTGTGCAGTTTTTATTTTAGAATACACTGAATAAACAAACTATTTTTATTGTTTAATTATTTAATTTTTTACTATTTCTTTTTATTATTGTCATTTTGGGATTAATATTAAAAACATTATAGTAATTGTTTACATATCTTTTCGTGTAAACCGAATGGAGGTAAAGTGTGATGTGGAGGTACGTAAAGTCATGAGTTTTAATTTTAAATACTTGTTCAGACAAAGAGATTAAATATATAATATAATAAATGAAGTTGGAGAATAATTCGACAAACGTTTTATTGGGATTCAGAGAAGACAAATGTAGATGGCTCTCCATACAAATAATGGGTAATCAGTTGCCTGCCATACACAACAAAAGTCATCAGGGATGATAGACTTTACTGCTTAATTTATTTCCCAAATGCTTCGAAATAGTGCAGTGTACACTTTAGATTTACAAAATCACAGAAGTAAAAAGCCATAAGTATCAAGTCCGACGTTTGTCCACGTTTGTCCGACACCATCCACGCCTGTCAATCCAGCGCTACAGAAATGTCTCACGAAGAAAATCCGTAACAAGTTTAGCATAATGTAAAGGACCTACATCTTGTAGTATTGATTTGTGTAAGGCAAACTGCTTAAGCATGTCGAGATAGCTGCCGGACTTTACCATGCGTTCTGAAAAGAAAAATGGACCAGTCGTATGATCTTTACCCAGGGCAGCTAAACACAATTTAAGAACTCTGAGGCTCAGGTCAACTAGAGACATTGGAACATTCAACAGAATTGTCTACAAGCATGTCCTGAAACAACGGTGTTCCCATTCGGCACATAATCAGTGAATAAAAAAGACTCAGTAAAATCTATAACTGTTAGTGTTCTTTGTCTTGTATGGTAGAAAATTTATTGCCGACTACATACACACAGAACCACTTACAAGTCTCAAATTGAATTGCTCTAGACCAAGTGAAAATGTCGAGATTTATTTTGTTTATATTGTATTGCATTTAATTTATTTGGATTATTAATTATTCCAAATCAGAACCGCAACGTGGCTTCACCGACACACCGTATAAACATGCTTTAGGAACAATTGTATAGATCTCTCGTACAATTGATAACGTATCAATTCTAGCTTACACTCTGGAAAGCCTATAAATTTCAGAATATAAAAGTGAATGATAACTTGTATTTACTTTTATGAGTAATTTAAAAGTACTCAAATAATAAAAAGCTTTGTTTACTTAAAATCGGTACAATAGTGTTCAGATAGCATATACTTTTACTCACTTAATTGAATAAGAACACTCATGACGGGTCATTTGGCGGATCGATAAAATGGCATCTATGAATTTAGTTTTATCATAGTTTGTAAATTAGTTTTAGAGATAATATAGGCTTTCGTAATGAAACTAGATTAAGAATAATTCACAATTTTTCACTTAGGGGTAATAATATTGAAGCGAATTTAAGTAAGTTAATTTGATCCTGACTTTAGGCAAGTCAATGTATACGTTTGGAGAATTGGCGGCAACAAATAAATATTACGCTTAAACGCATTGTCTGTCATCTGCCGAAGGTGGGTAAACACTAATCACTGATAACGTTCTAGAATTAAGAATTAACGTTGAAGAATAATCTTCACAGAGTTCACAGAGACGTTTGCAAAATATATCCGGTGGAATTAAACAACAGTCTTGAGATGATCCTCAGGGCCTGTAGTCTGCAGACGTCTGAAAATAAACCTCAAAAAACGTTTATTTTTAAGCCACATAATAATTACAAAATGAAATAGGCCAAACGTTGAATGACACATATGCGTGTAAATTTAATTTTGTAAAAACAAAAATTAAAATTATTGTGAAAACAGGTCTTTAAAGAGACATTAGTATGTACAAAACAGAAGTTCTGACAAGGTTGCTAAGTCTATAGGCCAACGGACATCCTCAATATTTCCACACAATTTCTAAGATTAAGTTATTGCTCCCCCCCCACACACATATATCTATGTTACATAAGGAAACATGTTTCCTCTTTTGTAAATAATGACGCCCGCTTTATTGACAACCAAAGTAATGTAGGGGAGTCAGGAGGACAGATTACTCCTTTATTGACGTGTAAAAATAATACATCAAAAAGTAGTAATACTTTAGTAAATTATTTTGTAAAGAAATCTGATTTCAATGCAATACATATGCTGTCATTTTTTTAAAAAGTCGCATCATTTTAAAAACGTTTGCCAATTATTAGACTAAAGGAAGAAAAAAAAATGTACGTGACTAAACGATCTTTTATTATAAGAATGTGTCTACATATTAACACTTTTAACCGCATTAGCGTACTTTTTAATAACTTTATACAATTAATTTTTATCTCTTCATCACAACGCCGTATTCCAATAAGTAAAGGAGCTGTGTCAGAATTTATTATTCATCGTTTCTTTCTTCTAATTTTCTTCTTAGTTATAGCCCAAACGTTTTCAATGGGAATTCTGTAAGCCTGAAAATATTGTAAACACTTTATGACCAGGATTCAAGGCAGTAGACAGTCAGCTGACCTGACCGTTTGTTATACATATTGAAAGGGTGATGCACTTTCATTCATACTATTTAACTTAATGCTAGAAAATGTTACAAGAAATATATAACAAAATTGGTTCATTGATATAAAATGAACACAATTAGCATTTGTACTGATGATCGCGTTCTAGAAATTTTACTACTGGCTTCATTTTATGATAGAGGACCTCATCGTGTGTAAAACTAAGCCCGCAATGCAAAACCACTCTTTTACTTGAGGTAAGAGTCTGGTTGCCAGTACCTTTTTATACGAGGATTACATCATTGTCACTTCTACAATATAAAGTCTACTGGATCTGTTCACAGGCAATGACTTCCAGACCATGACTGATGTTGGATGTTTCAAAGTTTTGGAAACGCAATTTGAAGAGAATGCTTCATCTGAAGGTCTACGTACATACTGGATAGTTTCTTAAATTTCTTTATTTATGGAGAATATAGACTTATTTAAGAACAGACCTCAAGTAAAATGACATCTACCTGTCCTACCTAAATAACGTGTTATGACGTCTACCTGATAAATGTAAAGAATTGTTGCATTACATATTTCCAACCATACTGTTGGGTGTGTTATCATATTGTCAGCGTTTATGATTAAAATGTGAAATATTCTGTAGCATGCCTTTCCTCAGTCTTTATTGAATCTGTTTCCTACCTCAAGGAACGAGTATATTCTCTCCTTGGCAGTGTGTGTGTGTGTTTACGGAGACATTGTACTAGTAGTTCTGCTTCACAGATTACGGAGACATTGTACTAGTAGTTCTGCTTCACAGAGTCATCTTGCTTCTAAAGATAAGAATATGTCAGCCCTGATTCAACTCGCTGAGTGCTTCTTTAACTAATCGAAGAGACGCTTGCTAATGGCTGTCCTATTTTCTTTATTGAGCTAAACCAGTTTTATCCGTAAGGAGATCTATTTTTTGTTTACGGGTGCATTTATCTTTGAACTAAGCTTATATTGCTCACTGTAATTCAGTTCATGTCTAAGTAGTCTCACAGATTTTTGTAATATACATATATTATAACTGAACGTGTTTTCCCAGGTTATTTAGCCACACGTTGGATGTGTCAATTTGTAACTAAGCTCGGTCGTACACTCAAGGTCTTACTAAGTCGTCGTCAATTTTAAACGTATCTCACGCAGACTACGTCCGTCGCGAACGCACGAATAACCAGTAGCGATATCCTTACCTGTCCTTGTTTCATATATTTATTTCCCGAACGGCGCCAAATTGTTTTTTAGAAAACAATTAAAAGATTCAACTTAGTTTGTCTCCTGTACGGTGATGATGAATTCGAATTACCTTGCAGACTGGCGGGAACTCGAATTTCGCTTGTTTCTTCGACGTGTTACCAACATAAATTTTTGGCAAAGAATTCTATTCTCCGCTAAAGAACACAAACTATATAATACAATTTCAATAAAAACAAAGGACAGTTAACAATGATTCGTACTTATTTATTTGAGTCTAAAATTCACTAATTTTTATAACTTTTGTACAATAGAGAGTATTATAATAAAGTTTCGCCCCGGCATCCCAAAAAGAGCGATGAATTATTTGCCGATGGGAGGGAGAAGGAGGGGAAGACCGCGTACAAGATGGCTGGACCAGGTTGGTAAGGAGGCAGTGAGGCTGGGTGCAGCAAACTGGTGGACATTGGCCGGGAGTAGAGACCAGTGGGGAAGATTTCTTTTGGAGGCCAGGGCCCGGACTGGGCTGTAGTGCCGAGGATATATATTCGCCCCGGCAACAAATTAATTTTCACTCAGCGGAGAGCAAAGGTGGCAGCAGTCGTTGACGCCGCAATGGCTAGTGTGCTTATTTATACAAGTTAATTTGCCAATGAGTTCTTTGGGTTACGAAAAGATTTAAAACAATATTTTAAATAAAGTACACCACCTTACATTTGTGGTACTTAAATACTAAAAAGGTTTACATGAAATTCAACTATTGTTGTTTAAAAGTGTGTGTCAGTTTTATAGGTTTCGGACATAGGTTATCTTACAGTTACATACAGTGTTAATAAATATGATCCATTAATCCTTGAAAGAATTTGGTGTTCAAAGTTCAGAGTGAGAGTTATATATTGTGAAAAGTTAATCAGTTTTAGTTTGTAATTATTGATAATTTATTTTATACTTAACAAAACCATGTTGTTTTGGTTATGGGACGTCAGGATTTCTTCAAGGTTGTGATAGTACATTCGTTTAATTTTCAATGGTATGGTTGCCCGTTTCTTTCTGGAAACTGTTTCTTTTTATTCAATTTTTTTTTAATTTTTACTTTTAAAATTTTGTTTATTGTTCCTCTTTGGGTTGCTGGAGCTATGGTTGACTTCTTATGTTCATTTTCCTTCCATTTATATCTGATTTTCTTCGTTATTAGCTTTTAATAGAGCCGCAGTCAATATAGCGTCTATACCGCTGGATAGTTAATAATGGAACTCTCGTTACATAACGGTCAAAATTATAATAAAGTTTTGTTGTTATGGCAACCGCCTTTACTCTGATTGGTTAAATACATTTGAACCTATTGTTATAAATCCTGGGTTTCTGTTCAAAATAAATAAATATTTTATAATGGTTATTTTTCCTTGGTTATATTTCAAATGCTTGAAATATTAACATAGATGTCCCTATTTTCTTTCAAAGATCAGATTGACATCTCACAAGGCTGGTCTAGGTCATGTATTATTGTTTTTGGACACAATTGCTAATACTATGTTATTACATATTTCACTTATTTATACTGTTTATTACAAATATGACATTATTATTGTTAGTTAATGGTAATCACATAATTTACTTGGTCTTATTATTCAAATACAATATTCAATTGTTTACAATTGGTTTTCTGAAGTTAGACATTTATAGGCCTAAACTGTAACATCTTAGAATTTCTTATTTTGCTCTGTTTAAACATTATTTATTAAATACATATGTTCTGCTTATTTTCATTTAGCACTTATTGGCTTTCGAATTATTTTGAAACTGTTTTACCATCTATTAGTGTTATTTTACTTTTACAAAATTATTTCTTATCTGATATTTTTCTTTTCTATTTATATAATAGTGATTAATCTGTTGCTTGTTAAGTTTATATCACTGCTAGTTTATTCCTACTCCCATTTCTCACACACCTATTTAACACTTAAATCTCTTAACAAAACATAACATAGAAATGTTCAGCCATATTCCTTCTTATTAATTACAATTGTTATATTGTATGTTATTACTTGAAATTAACATACTCCTCATCTCTTTATAATATTATTACTTACATAAAAAATACAAACATATTACCTTAAAGTTATGTCTTCTTGGTTTATAGTCCTATGAACACTAAACAAATAAACTAATTTTCTTTAAACTAACAAAACTGTTTACCATACATTACTCTTATTTTCCTCAGGTCAGTTTCTTCAACACAATTTAATTTAATTATTTCTGACTGAATAAGTAACGTATCTTATTGTTATTGATGTCTCTTTGCATCAACCTTAACTGTTACTAAGATATAGGGATCTTTTATAACTAATACCAAAATTGGCAATCCCCTTACTCATTGAAAAGCATAACTAGGAATTATTATTATTGTTATTCCAATATTGTTTTTAATCTTTCTGGTTGAGTACACTTAAATTTGCACTGACTGAACTCATTAATTTCCACAGTCCTGTCTGTTTGATTAGTTATTATTATTCCTCACTTATCACATCACTTTTACCATTTATGGTTATCACTCCCTACCTATCTCTCACTCTTGGTTTCAATGATATTTTAAACACACATTTATAATTATTCTTTCAATATTTTGTGTCTTACTTTCTTATTATAATAAGGTCTTAACAACATACTTTATTTACTAATAATTGCCTTACTTATTTCTTATGGTTAGTGTACTATCTTTATAATTGTTTTATTCATGGTTAGTTATTATATTTGCTTTACTCATTTGTGCCTTTTATCATTAATTTGTATTTTCTCATCTTATTGTCTTTATTTGGCCAATCTCTGGGGTTGGGGTCATAGTCATTTGTTTGTCAATCTATTCTATTCATTTATTTATTATTCTTGTTTACAATTTTCTTTTTTTCTTTCTTAATTCCATTTTATATTTTTTTCATTATTATTCATTTAATTATTTTACCTTTTATCGTTTATCTAATACTTGTGGATACCCTATAGGGTCTGATTTCTGCAGCGTTATAATATATATATATTGCAACGAATCATAGGATCATGATAGGCGGGGCAAGTTCATATATTACACAGACAATGGACATTCATATTATATTGGTAGATGGTTAAGTTGGGTTGTTATCAATTGTATTTAGTAAGGTTAAGGGTTTAGTTTAGAATAACTGTGCATTATTATTTATGGTTATTCATGTACTGTGTTAGTGGAAATGTGCGCGCGTGCGTGAGTGGGAAACGTTCCCGGGCGGTGCGTGAAGTATTATCGTTGTTTTGACATTAGCTGAACTGAGACATGTGTATCGCTACAATCCCTATACCTGTTGGACTATTGTTTACGTTCATGTATATTATTAGTATGTAGGCAGTCATGCATGAGATACGAGTAGTCTGATTACCGCTATGCATGCTGGTACAAAGTAAATGCACTCTACTGCATGAAAAGTGCATGGTCACTTTTTACTAACCATGTGACTTCCATCCACCAATAGAATGCTGACTGGTGGTTGGAAATTTTCTTAAGCCTGTCGTTACACAGGCAGTTCTTCTACGCCATCTACCGCGAACGGGTCGTGCACTCCTTGTACAAGAATTCTACCGCTTGCAAGGTGTTGTAAAGACTATTCGTCGTTAGTGAAACGGGAAGGCTCAGAACTGTGTAGGTAGTACATCTGCACACAGTAGTGTTTAAACGCAGTACGCGTATAATTACGATAGTTCTTCTACGCCATCTACCGCGAACGGAACGTGCACTCCTTGTACAAGATTCTACCGCTTGCAAGGTGTTGTAAAAACTATTCGTCGTTAGTGAAACGGGAAGACTCAGAACTGTGTGTGTAGTACATTTGCACACATCAGTGTTTTAACGCATTGTGCGAAAAATTACAAGCAGTTCTTCACTGCTGCTACCGCGAACGGTACATATAATCCTTGTACAAGACTCTACCGCTTGCAAGGATCTGTTAAGACTTTTCGGGGATAGTAACGCGTGTTACGCATAACAATTGATTTTATATCTTTACACACGATATTAATATTGTAGTATTACGTGTGTAAGAAGTGAGTGTAACAGTATCATTAATTGTTACGCAATAGTTCCATCAAGACGTTTCCGTGCTAGTGCAAGATTTCCTCATAGGGTGGTCTGCTGATCGCGGTAGACCTTCGTATTCGCGAGAACACTTGAAGAAGCCGGAGAGGTATAAGCTCAATATACCGTTATTAGATTAAACTCACTGTCACCTGAGATATTACTTGGTCTTAATCTCTATATAAGTTTTGCGAGTAATAAAATCAGTAGTACCGTTGTGTGTGTGAAGTGTCGGATTCATCGTGGGAATTGCTGGACATCAGCCCAGCTGTTACAGGACATCAGCCCAGCTGTTATAGGACATCAGCCCAGCTGTTATAGGACATCAGCCCAGCTGTTATAGGACACCAGCCCAGCTGTTATAGGACACCAGCCCAGCTGTTATAGGACCAGCCCAGCTGTTACAGGACGCCAGCCCAGCTGTAATCGTTTCTGGTGAAACGTCTGTCATTTGTAAGCCACACCTGACGAACCAACTATACCGCAAAGACCGGCCTTTCTCTTCAACAACATCATCGTGGGAGTCTTCTTATGTAACGTATCACGTCTTGCGTATGAACATTATTTAACATTTTAAAAGAAAGACTCTATATCAAACATTACATTCTGTACATTTCAAATATACCATATAAACTATAACTTGTGTTTGTACAATAAATAATCTTAAACCCTCCAATATAGACTTGTAATTTGAAATACACATACTATCATATCCTATGCGCCAATAGTTTAGTAATTTGTGTTGTCGCAATATATATATATATATATATAATATATATGTAAAAATTACTTCTTGTTGTGTGTAACATTTTTCTTTTAAAAAAAGCACTGGGTCAAAGCAATTTTAGAAGTCACAAGTCACTTGTCCAAAATTTCACTTTCACAAAGATTAGAGTGAAAATTAAAAAAATTTTCTTAGTGCTATTGGCATATCGTTTATTGGGGGTACAATAACACTTGAATCTACAAAAATTAATAACAACATAAAACTCAAATAAAATAAACACACAGAAAAATAAAGAATTTTAACTAAAACAAAAAGTGTGACGCTGTAATAACACACCTATTTAACATGTGCTTTAATGTCTAGGAGTGCTACCATATGAGGAAAATTGAAAAAAAGTTAGTGTAATTTGTAATGTATATACACATACATATTAGTTACATATTATACATAGGCCTACTTTATACTATTATACATATTGTATAGTATTAAAAAAGTAAATGGGTACGCAGTAAGTTGTAACGTGTAAAAGACATATAATGTTAAGGTCTTTTAGTAATACATGCAATTTTTTTATTTTTCTTCCTTTAGTGAAATAGTTTGCACATGTCTATAATACGCTAATGGTATTCTAAATATTTACTTTTCTGTGGGAGCAATTTGTAATGATCTGAGAACTGATAGAATAGAAGAAAGTATTCTTCACGTTATTCAAAAGAAAATTCAACACAATTGTGTTTTTAATTAAAAATGTTTGTAAGTAATGTTAACTCGATAAGGTGACTGTATTTATAATATTATTATATATTTAATTACTGTTTCAAAACACATACCACAAGAAATCATAAATAAATTAACACTACTAAATATCTTGTTAAACCTTAACGATATATTGAATATAGCGACAACTGCAGCTAATTTAGGGGAATCAACAGGAACTGTTTTCTGCGTTACAGGCAAATTTCTTGTATGAACAGTTTCCAGTTGTCTCTTGTGTTGACTTTACTGAACAGATAAAGAACACTAAAAGTGCTACTGGCATATAACATTTGTTTAAATTATACTTCTCTTTTTTACGAATACGTAAAAATATAACGGTAATTGTACTGTCTAAAAGTTTATAAATGTTCATGTACAGAGTTACGCAAATGTTAAAAAACAAGTGCACTTCATTTCGTGGCTATTTTTTGTAACGTATATTTAAATCGTATTAAAATAAATGTGAACTTTTTCATGTTATTATCTTATTTTTAATGTAGCAATGGTGAAGAATACTTTGAAAATAAAGTACTTTCTTTCTTTATTATTAAACTCTACTTTATAGCAGAGTAATATATAAGGAACTACAATAAATTCTATCATTTCATTATTACTGTTGCTTAATAATTTGCTACTTTTTGCTCTAAAGCAGTGGTCGCCAAACCGTCGATCGCGAGCTACCAGTAGCTCGCGGGGAAATTTTAGGTAGATCGCGGTCACGCTCAGGTTGGCTAACCTGAAGTTGCACTACTCCCGGGCAACTGTCACTCAGTGTCATAGTTGTTTGAGCGAGAGTCAGGTTATGTCTGTTATGTGTTTCATGCGTATATCAGACTAAGGTTATGTCTTTATTATTTTCGTGTGTATATCAGACATTTGTTAATGTGGATAGTTTGATTTAATCTTTTATACTCTAAACTAGGTTTGTTCTAATGATGGCGAGTTCAAGCAAAAAACCAAAAACTTATCATTTTCATCACGAATGGGAAACCGATTACTTTTTTACCCAGGTAAAGGACAAATGTGTGTGCTTACTTTGTAATGTAAGTGTATCAGTTGGAAAGAAAGGGAACGTCGAACGTCATTTCAAAACCGTTCACTCAGGGATTGAAAAGGATTTCCCACTGAATTCTGCGTTAAGGAAAGAAAAGGTTATGCATTTAAAATCTCAACTAAATGCTCAACAATCTACTTTTTCCAAGACATTAGACAAGAATAAGGCAGCAACTGAGGCATCATTCCGAGTTCCAAAGTGATCGCCCAAAATAAGAAACCGTACGAAGATGGTGAGTTAATCAAAGCTGCATTTTTAGAAGCTGCAGATAAATTATCTGACAATTTCAAAAACAAATCTGAGATAATGTCTATTAAATCTGTACAGCTTCCTGCAAATACAGTAATGAGAAGAGTTGAAGCTATGAGTTCTGATGTAACTAAACAACTTAAAACTGACTTTGATCGCTGCAGTTATTTTTCCCTACAACTTGACGAATCAACTGATATAGTTGATACAGCTCAGTTGGCTGTTTTTGTAAGAATGGCTTTTGATGATTTTGAAATAAGAGAAGAGCTGGTAAAAGTTGTACCACTTACAGGACATACTACGGGACAGGACATATTTTTACCATTTAAAAGGCTTATCGACTCTGAAAATATTCCTGTAAAGAAGTTGGTGGGCTTAGCAACCGATGGAGCTCCTGCGATGGTAGGTGGGGAGAAGGGATTCATTGCCTTGTGTCGTAAAGATAACAGCTTTCCGAAATTTCTGACTTACCATTGTATAATACACCAGCAGTCATTATGTGGAAAGTTCTTAATTGTGAACAATGTAATGAAAACCGTCGTAAAAGTAGAAAATAAAGTGAGAGCACAGGCACTTCAGAGACGTTTGTTCAGGGCACTGACTGAAGAGTTAGAATGCCAGTATGGTGATCTATTGCTTCATACAGACGTTCGTTGGCACAGCAGAGGCAGAGTTTTGCAACGTTTCACAGAGTTGCTTCCTGCTTTGGTAAATTTTTTTAAAGAACGAGGTGAATCTTTCCCTGAACTAGAAGATCCGGTTTGGCTGCAAGATTTTGCTTTTCTTGCAGACATCACCGAAAAGCTAAATATCCTTAACTTGCAGCTTCAAGGTAAGGATAAAGATATTGGTGGAACAATTTCAGATGTGGTTTCATTCTCAAAAAAGCTGGAGGGGTGGGAAAGAAATCTCATCCAGGGTGAATACAAGCAATTTGCCTGTTTGAAGTAAACCCTTGACAAGCAAGGCCCTTCACAGCATCCTTACAACAACAAAGAATACATTGCAATTCTTTCCTTCAAAAGCATTTCAATTGTAGCGCAGTTCGTCAAATCTCCTTTTATTGAGATTAATGCTGAAGAATTCTCTACTTGTGTCATGCAACATTTTGAAGAAGGCAACGCTGCAGTGGAGATGGAACTGATTGACTTTCAAAATGACCTTTCTTTAAAATCACTCACGTCAAGCTCTGAAAATATTTGGCCTTTTGTTCCTAAGGAAAAATATTTAATTTTGGTTCAGGTTGGTCTACGAGTGAAGGCAATGTTCAGCTCTACATATCTGTGCGAGGTTTCTTTTTCCAGTATGAAGTTTATAAAAAACAAGTACAGAAGCAGATTGACTGATGAACATTTGGGCAACTGCATTCGAATGGCAGCTACGACCTACTCACCTAACATTAAAAAAATTGTTGATGATAAAAAAGAGAGATATCCTTCTCATTAAACTTAATTAGTCAGATGAAAAAATTTTGTTCTTACACTTCTTATTAAATTCTTTACAATATAAACAATTTTATTTAATTGGCTGTAATATTTACTACAAATGTATGTTTATAGGTAATAAATAAATGTGTGATTTAGAAAAAAAATTTATTTTTGTCCTGGTTTCTTTTGGTAGCTCACAGTAAGATTGACGAACAGTACGGTTGCTCAGTGGCTTCAAAGTTTGGCGACCACTGCTCTAAAGCAATAATAAATAACACTACTGTACTTACGTTCAATCTGATTTTACGTTGTGTTAAGTTTCTGCAATGTTTAAAATTTTAAAGTAACAACTTCATTTATTATTTTTTAAAATTATATTTGATAAATTATAACCATGAATATGGTGGAAGAATTATGTATTATTAATTCTTGGATATAGAATAAGTGTAAATGTTGAAGTTATTGGCATTTCTTATTAATTAAATTTATTTAACTGTTGTGTTCTTACTGCATCACATATGTCTGAGTTAAATAAGAGAAAATACGTCATCAAACAATAACATTCTTAGTCCAAGAATAATGAAAATAGCAGTGATGCAAAAAAATTCGTGCTGTTCAAACTAAAAGAAGTATTAATGCTACTTTTCATTACCATAAATAATGCAACAAACATGTAGTAACAAAAGACTGACCATAACTGTGACGGGGTAATTGAAATGTAGGTTAGGTAAGTCTAGTAAATCCATGAGTTGTACAAAAATTCAATTCATACTTTACATGTAGGTACAGTACCACTGCACGTAGTTCTTATAATCACTGCAAAGTTGATTCAGCTGTACAGTAGCATGTTGGAAAATTGAGATACTATTTTTCTTAAATTTATTACACACTAATTTTATTATTTTTTCTACTATTCTTGTAAATTAAATCACTATTTCGTCTGTCTGTGTTCAAAAATAATTACACTTTTTTAGTGTTATATCAAATTACTGGAATATGGTTAATTGGATATCCCTGAGACTCCATTGGCAACTTAATACGAATAATAAACGCTTATAGTTACACGAATGTACGTTTTTATCCATAGATCTGAATGACGTACAAACTCTCCAGGTGCTGTCATCGGGTATCTAGCCAACCCGTGTTGTGCCAAATATACTTGGATTAAATGGCGTTATTGTATGTGCGATTAAGACGCGCAACGGCTTCACAACGGTTACTGGAGCTGACGTGACAAAGCAGGTTAGTACTGGAGCGGACACTATAGATGTTTAAGACGATTATAATGGTTGCGGTTGCAGCCAGGGATTAACGATTTTTAGACTCTGAGCGTGGAAATCGACAAGTGACAGCAATATGTGAAGTCTCTAGTAACTATTAGCCTATTTCACAATTACTACATAAAAATAAATAAAACTTTTTCAAACAGAATATATTTTTTTCTATTGAAAGGATGCTGTTTTTCGAAAGGTTTTAACAGTCGTGATAAGCAAATAGTCACAAATTACTACACTAATGTAAAGGAATACAGAAATTTACAAAACTTTGTAATAACTTACTACTTGTTTTAGGAATAGTAAGCTCTTGTAAAGTAGTTGCTTACTACTCGTAAAACAAATACACCCGCAATAGTATAGATGCCTTATATGTTGGTTAAAGATACGTGAATTCCATTATCTGAATGAATAAATATGTTACATTATCTCGTTATAAAACCCCTTAAAGAAAACTAGTATGCGTGCGTGCGTGCGTGCGTGTGTGCGTGTGTGCGTGTGTGGGTATGCGTGTGTTAGTATGTGTTTTACATTAAATTTTACTGTCAGTATTTTTTATGTGTAGTGCGTTCTGCATACGAGACCGATTTAATTAGGAATCTGAATTCTTAATGAGTGTTAGTAAAGTTCGTGAGTGTCAGTTTTACTGGTGTTAATAGTTTATTCCAGTGAATGAAGGCATTGTTTACAGAATCCTCGTAGCAATATAATTATATTTTCCTAGTAATTTTAGAGCTTTTAAAATGGCTTAAATGTTAATATTATATGCTTTACCATTAATAAAATTTTCAAAAAAGTTCTTTATGCAAATTTCTCTAACATATCTTCATTAAGATAGGCTGGTTTTTAAAACTACGCTACTTGGCACGTAACATGGGTAACATAAACCCAAACATAAATCTGGGTAACAGATATAACATAAATTGACAAGATTATGTGATGTCTGAATTAGAAGTTGGTGACCAGGATGACCAGGATTACAATTTGTGTTGGAATATACAAAAGAAAACTTAGAGGGCCACAAAGTAACTGAGGTGGATTACTTAGACAACACACTGTGTCCTTTCAGGAAAGGGAATAGTTTGAAATCAATAAATTAATGTAAGAGCAGAGCTTGTTGTGAATATAACAAATTGAAACGGTATAGGAAAAGCAAATGAATTGATAGGCGCAAGAAGTGAAGTCTCAAAAAATATAGTTGTCTGCCAAAAGAAGAAACAAAAAGATTCCATAAACAATAAAGTAAAGAAAACTATAAAGATTTACTCATTTCAAGAAAACGAAGAAGAAGAAGAGAACATGGAAAAAAGAAAGGGAGGAAGAAGAAGAAAAAACTAGAGAAATAAGCAGAAATAGAATATAAGATGTAAGAAAAAATGCAATCTGAAAATTACTGTAGCAGTGATTTAAATAGTTTGGTAACTTCAATGTTTACTGTGGTTGAAACAATATTCTCAGCAACCGTTATATTGTTAATTTTGCACATATGAGGGTCGAAAAAAAGGGGGAGCCAATGTCGGGAGCACCTTACCGCTGAGGTTTTTGGCGGAAAATGTCTTACCCTAGCGGTGCTGCTGGGGCGGGGTCTTTGTAGGTTTCGTAAAAAGTGAATAAACTAACTTGCATGTCTTTTATTTTGTTTCTCACAATGCTGACTAATTTGTACAATTTTATTAAACAGGACAATGGTACGAGTAGTTGCTTTAAGACTTATGTTAAGACTTATGCTTAAGTTTTTATGTAGTTATGGTTTAAAACTTTAAGGTATGTAAGACTTACATGCTACATTTATATCTCTAGAGAACGTTACCAATCCACTGTTATGATGTAGAGCTTGTACAATGGCTGTTTGACTAAAAAAAACATAACCAAGCTTTTAATACAGATTTTTTAACGTAACTGCTCAAGTATGCCGACTTGTGGATTATGCTTTTCTTCAAGTTGACATTTATCGCTTGGTCGTCTTCCAAGTGTACGGGAAGTTGCTTGACCATTTCATTCACTTCGCAGGGCACGTTAATCACTTGGCTCACAGTACCGTAGTTGGCCTCATATCGAAGACGCTTGATTTGATTAAACGGTAGTTTGCGGAGATACTAGACGTTCGCTGTGTGCCGTACCGGGTTCGGCAGCGTATTATAAGAATTTTAAAAACGAGCGCCGCTGACGTCACGCACGGCCACACGGCTACGGTACTTTGTTGTTGGCACACAAATGTTGTGCAGCTACGCAATACAGCTGGCAGCGCCCATGTTTCTGTACATTCCTGCATCCAGAGGTTACTTGGCTAGGCCGACACATTGAATCGGCCTCATTTCTGTTCTGTCCTCCAACCTAGTCATCTGCTCTCGACTGGCGGACACCGTTTGTTCTGGACTTCCTCGGCTATCACTATGGTTGGCTAGATAAAGTGTAGCTCCAGGTGCTCGAACAAGGGCGAGATGGGTGTCGGGTGGACGTACATCTGTCCACCCTAATGGCAGAGACAATCTTATAGCCACGATGCCGTCAGTCGAGGACAACTTAGGACGCTTCCAACGCTAAGCTGCACCCGGGACTTGTGACACGACTGTGACATCACTGAGCCGCGCCTATACGGACTAAGTACACCGGACAATCCAGGTGGGAAAATTCTGATTATCTATTTCTCTCTCTCTACAACATGGTGAATGCACAGAAGCCGCCAGAAGCTCACTCGTGGAGTTCTGAACGTTATAATCTAGCACAAACTCTCATGTTCAATTATGTTATTGCATGTGTGAACATTACCGCAGTACACCTAATGAAGTATCTTATAACTGTATAATGTGTAAGAAATTACACACATACACACACATTCGCAGTTTGCTGTAAGATCTAACTTTTCAGCTAATTAAGACCATTAGGGAGTTAATTATCTTGTGCTATCATGTCATCTGGTCATGGCTGAGTTTTAATAACGTAACGGGGGCTGTCTGATGCTTTAGATGAGAAACTATTTTCTTTCACACACATACTTAGCGTTTAATGATTAAAGTCAGGGTCGTTTAGCTGGTTGAGTTTCGGGGCGGTCACTTACATTCTCTGGTGTGAAGTACCAAGGCAAATCTATGCTTAGGAGCTGAGATATTCAGTTTACGCTGTCATTTATATTTGTACCTATCTATACATATTAGGGTGCATTCATTTACTGTAGTTGGAATGGGTTTATGAGGAGGTTAGTGTTGAAATGAGGGATGTTTTGTTATTCATGTCGTATATGTGTTTGTGTGTGTAATTTTACTATATTTTGCTGGGGGAATATGTAACGGATTTAAAAAAGAGAAAACCCATAAATGTGCTTACTGAGACAACAGGCTAGCCTATTTGATATTATACAACACTTATGGATTAGTATTGCTTTATGAATGAGATTATTACTAACTTTGACTCATACATAATCAGGCAGAAATTTTGCAATTAGGTCAATATCAAATTCACTTACTTTGTGACATCATGAATTAATTGATATACATATATATATATATATAATTCTGCCTTTAATGGTGTGCTCACACAATCAAGAACTTGTCATTTATGTAACATCTTGCAGGTTGAATAAAGCACACGCTTGTTGGTTAAAAGAGTTTTTCATTTGCAAGTCCTGTCATTCACCTGGGGGGACATGTCTGTAATTGTATTTGGGCCTTGGACACTTTTGCTTCCTCTAGGTTTTCCACCTAGTTCTAAATATGATGTCTCTCCCCTTTACCAAAAAAACTTAATAAAAATAAAATTAAATAAAATAAAAATTCAAAAAAATTACAAAACTTAGAAAAATAAAAGGGGGGTTTCAAATGGTAGCAGAGCGTGGTTATGATTCTAGGTAGGTAGTATTTCTGCCTTATTTATTCTTTTCTTTGGAACTTGAGAAATTTTAGAATCTGGGGACTTACATTTATTTCCTTAAATGAAACATGGTGTGGCTACAGACATGTCAGCTGGTGTTAGGACTTGCAAATTATTTCAAATTATTTTTAATTAGAATCCAAGTGTTGCAAGAAAACTTAATGGTAGTATAACGAATTAATAGAAAGCATAACCAGGAAAATAGCACATTTTATAAAATGAATAAGGGGTTGATGAAGTTTAAAATAATTTAATATGTGTTAGTGTTTAAGGGATTATTTTGTGATGTTGAGTGTGAGATGAATTTTGAAAAAGGGGTTATAGGAATGTGATTGTTTTTTTTTATGAATGTGTGCTGGTTGATTTCACTTGCACATACCCTGGAGCTCAACCAGATTCTGGACGTGATGAGGGCCGTCAGTACTTGTCGAGTTTGATTGTGATTTGTCTCCTGGATTAGACTACGTGTTTTCTAGCACCCCGTTATATGGTAATTGTTTATTGAGGGCGTTGCGTTGCTGTACCATGTTTTTTGAATGCGGTTATGGTCCGACCAAGGGCATGGATGTGATAGTTTATATTTTCGATTATATCGAATTTTATGTGTACTTGGTGGATGGTATGTAGTGAGTTAGTTTGGTTGTTTTGTGTCGTGTTCTCTTCTGGGCATTTTGTATGGCTGTTTCTCTGCTTTTATGACACCCATCTCGTCGTATCGCTAGAGCATTCTGGGGCCGCTTGTATGATCAAGTTCTTCCTGTCGTTCTCTTTAATTATTGCTTTTACGTGGTGTGTGTGTGGATTGCGCGGTCATGTCCATTTCTGTGAATGTGGACTTGTTTGTCAAAGATGAGCTCGAGTGGGAGGTCCGGTTCCGGGGACGGAAGCCGCAGGAGACTGTTGTTTCATTAAGGAAGCAACTCCGTGAGACTCTTGCCTCCGGTGAGGCACCGAGTGGGAGAGCATTACTTACGGATGTCACAGCCGAGGTGGAGCTGTGCTCGGAAAAATTTTCAGAACTGCGCGATTTGGCCGAAGGCCTGCAGTCGGCGGCACCCACCTCTACGGCTAGACAGAGGGTACGCCAACGTTTACAACATGTTCTATGCCGTTTACAGAATGCTGAATCACAGGCTACCACCTCGGAATTAGAGAAAAATGTTGTCACTCTTAGGGAGCAAGTGGCGATGGCATTGCGGGAGTTTTCTCTCGGCCAGCGTCGCCACGTGGATGCGAATTCCGGTTCTTCTTCATCTTCTGTTGAGACGGCAGCCAGGGTGGAACCCCCTGCCCATGTTCCTGCCTTTTCGGATATGGCTACAGCGAGCTATCACAAGCTCCCTAACCCACTGTCGGATGTCATTCAGCGTCTCCCAGTTGTCGATGGTCTGGATCCCGAGGCGCTTTTGAGATTCTTGCGCATATTTTTTCAGTTGGCCGATTTCTTTGGGCTGTCGGAGCGGACTTTGCTTGAGCTCATTTACCCGTACTGTCGGGGATCTATGGCTGAGCGCGTGACAAGTACCCTTAGGGATGGCGGTGGAATTGACCATTTCCATCGGGAAGTCCTGGACGCTTTCGTACCGGGAAGGTTACACGACCGGTTAAGACATAAACATTTTTATAGAGTTCAAGCAAGCGGAGAGTCCCTTGCTCATTTCATTTCCAGTGTTAAGGACGCGGCCCGGATCCTGAGGCTGGGGTTGTCTGAGTCTGAAGTTATTCACACTATTTTGGAGGGCGTGACGCCGGAGGAACGGTCACGTTTGACATTCGCTGTCCGTCCCCAAGGTTTTATTGATTTGGACCGGCTGTGCGCCGAGTCAACCACTATACGGGGTAATGACGATATTAGAGCCCACGAGGCTAGGAGGCGTTCAGATCGCCCTGATTTAGAGCGACGAGTCGGGCAGCCCGGGTCTTGGGGTCCTCGGCCTGCGCCGGTTCAGAGCTGTGAGGTACGAGAATTATTCTGTTCTAGGTGTCATAGATCCGGTCACGTTGCGCGCTATTGTCACGATGCTAGACAGCGTCAAGGGACTTCCCGAAATGGTAACTTTCCAAAAAACGTAAGCTCTCGGGGAAGATAAGTAGGGAGTGGTCTTCCCCGTTAGGCCGTTCGGTTCCGGTTTCACTTAACCCCAGGCGGGTAGTAAATCCCGGATCATCTGGCTCCAAGGTCCTGCGAACTGTCCCCAACTACAGTTCAGTATGCCCCTTCCTGTCGATCGAGTTGAAAAAGGGTCAGCTCAGAGCCTTGGTTGACTCTGGATCAGCCCGATCCATAATTTCATCTAGAGTATGCGAGGACCTTGAACAACAGGGCTTACTATTAGGGTCGGATCGGTCTTCCGTGGTATGCTGGACTGCATCGCGGGAAATTCTGCCCATCTCCCGGGTGGTTTCCCTAAGTATTAAAATCGAGTGTTTTTCATGGGTGTGGCGATTTTTGGTTTCTCCGGCTCTGGGAGTCGACTGCATTGTGGGTGCCGATTTCATCTCCAAGAGTGGTCTCGTTTTAGACATACAAGGGCACCACTGTTATTTTAAATTCAATCGGGAGGTTGTCATTCCTTTCCTTGGGTACCAGGGAGCCAAGGGAGGTATCCAAGAGGTTGTGTGTCCCGATTCAGAAAGAGACCATCTCACTCCGTCCCAGAAGCATGCTTTGGATCATTTGTGTGAGCAGTTCCCCACTGTATTAACTCCCAACTTGGGGCTCACACATCTTTTGGAGTATAAGATCCGTTTGACGGACTCCGCTGTAGTACGTTCACACCCATACAAATTCGCTTCTCCAAAGATGGATGTTCTTAGAGAGAAGGTTAAAGAGTTGCTTAAACAAGGGGTCATTGAACCTTCCAACTCTAGTTATGCAAGTCCAGCATTTCTGGTGCCCAAGCCTGGGGGTAAACAGCGTATGGTCATAGACTATCGCAAACTAAATGCTAATATTGAGGTGGATTCAGTTCCTCTTTCCGATTTACATTCCGCTTTCGATTGGTTTAGTGGGGCCAGGTACTTCACCATCTTTGACCTCAATGCCGCTTATCATCAGATTCCTCTGTCTAAGGAAAGCCGCCCTTATACGGCATTCTGTGTGCCATGGAATCTTTATCAATATACTAGAGTACCCATGGGTCTGGCCGTGGGGGCTCAAACCCTCACGCGACTACTCGACACTGTATTCCATGATGTGAAATTTAAATTCATTTTCAATTATCTTGATGACCTCTTAGTCTATAGCAAAACGTTCGAGGAGCATCTGGGTCACCTGAGAGAGGTGATGTGCCGATTGAGGAGTGCTGGCCTCACTATCAATCCAGACAAAGTCAAATTTGCACAAAAGAGTATTTCGTTTTTGGGGCATCTCGTCTCATATGGGGGTGTGACGGTCGACCCGGAGAGGACACAAGGCATCCGAGATTTTCCTCCCCCTAGGGATGCGAAAGGTGTTGCCAGATTCGTTGGCATGGTCAATTTTTATCGTAGATTTATCCCTAATGCCGCGGAGATTGCTGTACCTTTAAACGAACTCAGAAGAAGGGTACCAAATTTGTGTGGGGAGAGAGGCAACAGCGGGCCTTTGATACCCTCAAGGAGGCGATCGTCTCTCCCCCTGTGTTGAGGATGCCTGATTTTTCAAAAAAATTTATTTTGCAAACGGACGCGAGTTCTGTTGCGCTCGGGGCGGTTCTGTCCCAGGAAGTCGATGGTGCTAGGCAGCCGGTGGCATTTATATCCCGAACCTTGACCCAACAAGAAAGGAAGTCTTCAGTGTATGAACTAGAGTGTCTTGCTGTCGTGTACGCTCTAGATAAGTTCAGGCGTTTCTTGGAACACGCTGAGTTCCTGTTGGAGACCGATAATCAGGCTCTCTCCTGGCTTCTTGCTCATCCCCGGCAGCTGGGTAAAATAGGGCGTTGGGTGGTCAAGATCTCATCCTTTAAATTCAAAGTGCAACACATCCGGGGAACACAAAATGTTGTTGCAGACGCCTTGTCACGTATGTTCTCACAACCCAGCGAAGCCAACTCTGAGCAACCCTGTTCCGTTCTGCTGGATTTTCCTTTGGCCTTTACTGATGTGTTGCCCCATCAGTTAAATGGTGAAGAGTTGGGTCCTATCATCCAACACCTAAAAGAGGGTAACGTGCAGGTTCCATATTTTCTGTCCAAGGGCGTCCTGTGCTGCCGAGAACGAAAAGGACGTGCCCCGAAGGTTGTGCTGCCTAGCAAACTCGTGCCAATGGTCTTCAGTTACTATCATGATTCCCCAATAGGTGGCCATAAGGGAATTTCGAAGACCATTTCCAGTATTAGGAGGCATTTCATCTGGAAGGGCATGGACAGGGACATCGCGGCTCGTGTGAAGGCATGTCATCTCTGTGGCTTGAGTAAGCCTGCTCAGAACACTAAATTGGGTCTATTGTCATCTGATGTGGCGAGCAAACCAATGGAGAAGTTATTCATAGACTACGTGGGACCTCTCCCTCGTAGCAAGTCGGGTAACGCTTACCTACTTGTTTGTGTGGATGCTTTTTCCAAGTTTGTCTGGCTACTGCCCTTACGACAGGCAAACACTCGCTCAACCATCCTTATGCTACAGTCCCATGTCTTTCAGCATTTCGGTTTTCCGTCCACCATTGTCTCTGACAATGGACCACAGTTCATTTCAAAAGATTTCCGGCGAATGTGTTTCGCTAACGGCATCAAGCATGTGACCACTTCCCCGTACTACCCTCAACCGTCCCACGCGGAGAGATTTAACCGGAATCTCCGTTCAGCTCTCATCGCCTACCATGCTGAACAACAGGATTGTTGGGACCTTAATTTGAAGTGGTTGCAATTCGCATTTAACACGGCCCTACACGAGAGTCACAAGGCCGTACCCTTTGAAGTCATGTTTGGTTTCTCGCCAAGTTTGCCGTTGGACAATTTGTGGCACATTGAGGATCTTCTACCTAACGATCCGAAGGTCACGACTGTGGACAGATGGCGGGAGGTCCGGAGGAATTTGCTTCGTGCGCACGAACGCGTCCGTAGTCGCTACATTCAGGGGCGAACTCCGAACCCATTTAAGATTGGCGACTTGGTCTATTGTCAGAGCCATCCGATCAGCTCAGCCATAGATAGGAGGGCCGCTAAACTATGTTATCGTTGGTCGGGACCATACCGCATTCTTCGGTTTGTGTCGCCCGTCACAGTGAAATTGGGTGATCCCGGAGGGGATGTTGAAAGAGTAACCACTCATATTTCAAAGCTAAAGTTTTGCCATAGGGCATGAGTTAGGGATGACAGTTAGTCCTATAAAAAGGGGAGGAACACTATTTGGGTTCCTGGATCTCAGTTATTAGATTTGGGAGGCCTTGGTGGTCAGTACTCAGAGTCGGCCGGCGATTCTTCTCTTTCTCCTGTTCTTTCCTGTCTCTTCTATCTGCATGCGGACCAGGGCCCGGCGAGCATGCAGGACTCACACTTACACCTTCTCTTTCTGACACACATTCACTGACTCACACCTCTTCCTTCTGCTTTTTCGTTTTCCTGTGTTACTGAACCCACCAAGAGCGGTTTTAGAATCTGAGATTTCCTGGTTTTCCCGCAGCCGTCGTGCTTGAGGACTTGTTTGTTTTGGGTCAACCATGTTGTCCTTTCGGGGTGAGGGTGTGCCGTACCGGGTTCGGCAGCGTATTATAAGAATTTTAAAAACGAGCGCCGCTGACGTCACGCACGGCCACACGGCTACGGTACTTTGTTGTTGGCACACAAATGTTGTGCAGCTACGCAATACAGCTGGCAGCGCCCATGTTTCTGTACATTCCTGCATCCAGAGGTTACTTGGCTAGGCCGACACATTGAATCGGCCTCATTTCTGTTCTGTCCTCCAACCTAGTCATCTGCTCTCGACTGGCGGACACCGTTTGTTCTGGACTTCCTCGGCTATCACTATGGTTGGCTAGATAAAGTGTAGCTCCAGGTGCTCGAACAAGGGCGAGATGGGTGTCGGGTGGACGTACATCTGTCCACCCTAATGGCAGAGACAATCTTATAGCCACGATGCCGTCAGTCGAGGACAACTTAGGACGCTTCCAACGCTAAGCTGCACCCGGGACTTGTGACACGACTGTGACATCACTGAGCCGCGCCTATACGGACTAAGTACACCGGACAATCCAGGTGGAAAAATTCTGATTATCTATTTCTCTCTCTCTACAACATGGTGAATGCACAGAAGCCGCCAGAAGCTCACTCGTGAAGTTCTGAACGTTATAATCTAGCACAAACTCTCATGTTCAATTATGTTATTGCATGTGTGAACATTACCGCAGTACACCTAATGAAGTATCTTATAACTGTATAATGTGTAAGAAATTACACACATACACACACATCCGCAGTTTGCTGTAAGATCTAACTTTTCAGCTAATTAAGACCATTAGGGAGTTAATTATCTTGTGCTATCATGTCATCTGGTCATGGCTGAGTTTTAATAACGTAACGGGGGCTGTCTGATGCTTTAGATGAGAAACTATTTTCTTTCACACACATACTTAGCGTTTAATGATTAAAGTCAGGGTCGTTTAGCTGGTTGAGTTTCGGGGCGGTCACTTACATTCTCTGGTGTGAACTACCAAGGCAAATCTATGCTTAGGAGCTGAGATATTCAGTTTACGCTGTCATTTATATTTGTACCCATCTATACATATTAGGGTGCATTCATTTACTGTAGTTGGAATGGGTTTATGAGGAGGTTAGTGTTGAAATGAGGGATGTTTTGTTATTCATGTCGTATATGTGTTTGTGTGTGTAATTTTACTATATTTTGCTGGGGGAATATGTAACGGATTTAAAAAAGAGAAAAACCATAAATGTGCTTACTGAGACAACAGGCTAGCCTATTTGATATTATATAACACTTATGGATTAGTATTGCTTTATGAATGAGATTATTACTAACTTTGACTCATACATAATCAGGCAGAAATTTTGCAATTAGGTCAATATCAAATTCACTTACTTTGTGACATCATGAATTAATTGATATACATATATATATAATTCTGCCTTTAATGGTGTGCTCACACAATCAAGAAATTGTCATTTATGTAACATCTTGCAGGTTGAATAAAGCACACGCTTGTTGGTTAAAAGAGTTTTCCATCTGCAAGTCCTGTCATTCACCTGGGGGGACATGTCTGTAATTGTAGTTGGGCCTTGGACACTTTTGCTTCCTCTAGGTTTTCCACCTAGTTCTAAATATGATGTCTCTCCCCTTTACCAAAAAAACTTAATAAAAATAAAATTAAATAAAATGAAAATTCAAAAAAATTACAAAACTTAGAAAAATAAAAGGGGGGTTTCAGCTGAGTGATTCTAACGGCAGCAAGTGTGTTGGTGTTGGCTTCGGTGGATACGTGAAGCCGTTACTCTTACTCAATATTGGCACCTTTCCTTGTTTTATAGATGTCCCGCAGTTTGACCACAACATGCACTGTTGTACGTCTTCATCTGTGAACTCTTGTTGTAAGAATTGCAAAATAGTTGCATTGGGTCGTTTTAAATCATTTTGGAACCATATACGATCACAAACTCCACACACAAAACCCAACTTTTTGCCGAAGAACGACTTCTCAAAGTGCTCCGTCGCAAGACGCCAGTGAGTTATAAACGCTAAATCTCGACTCTAAAACGTCTCATCTGCTTGTATTTCGTAGCATTCCATCAGTTCTATCTCACTGTCAACATTCGTTGTTTGTGAACTGGCGTTAGGCGCTACGGACGGCGTCTTCGCAGGCGACGTGCTTGCCTCGGCTTTTCGACGTTGCCTCATCCTCCGCATTCAATCGGCTGCTGTCATATAGGCCCTTTTATTCCTCGTTCATTCTTCTTTTACATTTTAACGTTTACGATAGGCATTTACCTTTTTGTTGTAAAGACCCTGCTTGGACACCAATGCAGTGTTAAAATGTTTGGAGCCTGAGATATTAATCATTGGACAACAATGAGATATTAAAATAATTAAATAAAATTTATACTCTATAGAAGTATGTAATGTTGCTTTTATGTATGGGAACAGTAACATCTCTTGCATTTAATAACACGTAAAACGTAAAATATGTTTTCAATTCTTTTGAATACTAACTTTTTTGCATTAAACAGCATTTCGTAGAGACAACAGCCTAGATCAGATAGTTCACCAATCTTCAAAGCAACTTTGTCGTCTGGAATGTTGTGCTAAACTAAATCTGGAAAAACACACGAACAGCTTCATTGTTTATTATGCAAATGAAGCCCCCCGTTCATCGACATAATGTATAATGTACGTGTTGAAGAAATTAATTTGAAGAAGTTTGTAGAACGTTAATGGTAACAAAACGTAGGAAATGAGATATTGTTTTGTGTTAATATTTGACACAGTTGAAGGAAAGAAACCAGACATTATGAAAAGCAGTCTCTATAATTAAAATTAAAATAAGTTTTGTTTAAATGATGATAGACAATTAAATATGTTATAGTCTCTTTCATACAGTAATATTTGAACTCGACGAAAGGTGTTAACTAACGTCATTATTACACGTACATTATATTACTTTTTAGTTTTAACCATAAACTGATTCAATTATAATAATTGGAGACAGCAGGTACAACACAGAAAAGAGTGAAAATCCGTTATGGCGGAAGGACCATATCGGCATGGGATGAATTTATGATATGTGTACAAATAAATAAAACTATTTGAAGTTACAAATAGTGTTCTTTATTTGTATGGCAGTGACATAGACCTACTTCAACAAAATACACTTGAGTTTTAAAGTTTCAATAAAGCGGAATAAGCGATAGTATACACTTTAGATATGATACAACAAAATATCACAACTTTACAATTTAGTTTTACAGCAGTCTAAATTATAGCATTGTTACAAAGCTATAGTCGATCGTAGAAATATCACTATCAAAAACGAATAGTGAAGTCAATCATTAAATATTAGAATCGGTATTAAAAAAGTCGACTTGCTTACCGGAGAACTATATTATCTTCGTGATCAATAACGATATCGCTGAAAGTCTCAAGTTATTTCCAATGCGCATGGTTGTGTGGTAAAGTAACATTTATTGGCAAGATTGTTCTTCCAGTACGTCCGGAATGTAATAGCTAAAGGAGGTAAACCGAGATCCTAAAAATTTGTCAAGAAGATATATTTTTTTTAATTATAAAAATGACTTGTGCTGTTCTCCACATTTATTCATATTAGTCAGTACCTTTCAGAGCTCTGAGTACCTGGGACGGAATGACTAGCAGGATCTGTTTCATGCTCTTGTCCACATATTTGAGTTCTACCTAGATATTTGTAATCGTCGAGGTAGACTACAAATTATAAAGCCTGTGTCCTGTGCCCCCATATACGTGACCTGCGCTATTTTATACTACATTTAGTGTTACCGAAATTCAAGTAGTAATTTAATTCGTAGTAACATAATGGTTTTAAGTCTTGTTTAATGACGTGACTATCTTAACGTATAGTTATGTTAACTTGTCCACGTTTTTCGGTCTCTGTTCTATATGATCAACTAAGTTAACGCGCTACACTTCTAAGATACCCTCTTTATGTTTGCACAGATCTTAAAATTTAAGATTTTGTCAATTACCAATGAATATCAAAAGATTTGTAACGTTAGACTTTGTAATACGGGTCTGAGTAGAACACAGGGTTTCAGTTTTTGCTATGCTCCATTTAAGGCACTTTTAACATGTATTGTGAGTTTTACGATACATCACACGTTTACTTGTTTTCGGCCCTCCACACTATTTATAGTGAGGAAGCATTGTTTTTTGTACCTCGAGCGTCTCCTTACAAAATATATGTTTTAAAATATATCTTAAATTCAAAACAAATAATTTAAAATTTAATATAAATACACACGCGTGCGCGCGTACCAACACACACACACACATACGCGCGCGCGCGCACACACAGAAATACACAAGTTTTCTTCAGATAGTTCCGTAACGAGCTATGTTGACACGTTTTATTCATTCAGATACTGAAATGCACGTCTCTTTAACCGAATCTAAAAAGACATTTATACTATCATTGTGTTCTGATAAAACAACATAACCAACATAACACTATGCACTATGGACTACAGATTTATGTCAATTATTGTCAACAGTGGGATTTTTTAATTAAACATCTGTATTGTAAAATAACATTATTATTAATCATTTTTAACACGACAAGACTGTAAACTTTCTCGAGTTTTTGAAAATCTTTGTAAAAAGAAATCAATTTACCACAGATTACATTCAGTGTTACACTATAAACAAAGCTATACGCTATTGCCTGCATACAAATATTTATTGCACTGCTGTTAGTATGCGAATCGCAATTATTACAAACAATCTAGTGAACACAATTCAACAAAACTACAGTACACAAACTTCACGAGCATGGTCAATAAATACAGTACTACTAAAATGATAAGGACACCCATAATTTGGTTTCATATTAACCACATGTTTCCACATTTGAAAATCGAAAAGATTTTTATTGCATTGTTCTTCAGTTACTTGGAAATGCCTTCATGGTTCGGGGATCCATTATCGATATGAGTCCAAATCAGCTCTAAATTACTAATGGGAGCATAAACTGAATGGAAACAGAAAAATGCTGGAGTAGTGCTGCTACTCCCGTCAGGAATGACTTGCTTGTTATCACCGTTCTATTCCAACAGGACAACGCAACACGTCACAAGACAAAAGCGACAATTTAGTGGTTCATCAACTATGATGTGGAAGTTCTTACATGGTCAGTCCGTTACTCGATTTATAACCAACAAAGAACATCTGACAATAGAGTAGACTAAAATATCTGGTTTATTATACTTCTCAGTAGCAAACCAAGTCATTGCAGAACTTTCCGTGAAACTTCATGAGATATGGCAGTCCCACAACTTCACTGTAAGATAAATAGGGTTGAAGCATGCCGGGGAACCAGGGGTGGTTCAGAATAATAATAATGTGATCATATATTCGTTTTATAATAATGATTGTCTAAAATTTATAAATAAGATCACACATATGGCCTATATTAGTATTACTACAACACTAATGTAGGATCATTGATGTTACCATGAATTGAACAATTTCAATTCATTAAGTAATAATATTTGTTTAACGTTGTGGAAACGTATAATAACACTGTTATACAACATTACAAACGAGCATGTGCTGTTCCGAATACTAATAAAGGTTATGTCGTGTTCAGTGCATGTACCAGCAATTTACAATTGTAATAAAAATAAATTTAAAAACTTGACTTAACTTAAAAAAATTGGGCCCTTTTGTGTCCAAGATTTCGACCGCTATCAGAATTCTATTTTGACCTAGAGAAATAATTCCATTGCTTGCAACTTTTTCTGACTTACAGAAATGTTATTTTCTTGCATACTAACATAGAAATATAGGTCAACTCATAGTTTAAATCTTAAAAGGGTAAACATGAATTAAAAATAAAAAGGTTTTGTTTACAAACGTGCCGATAAGATAAGGTAAATTTATTGCCTGGAATGCATGCCGCACAAATCCCAACTAAAGCCACGAACTTAATTCATTCATTGTTTTGGTTGCGTTTAATTTGCACTCATGAATTAATCTACAATAAATTACAAGCTGTGTGGGTTTGCTAGTGTAAATCATTTCCGTGTAAGCAACAAATCTACTCAGTCGCAACGATGTGTGTGTGTGTGTGTGTGTGCGCGCGCGCGGTGGGAGGCGTGCGGATCTTATCAAATATAATTATACACTATTTACTTAGAGTTTGTATAGGTACTTGTCAATTTAATTTTATTGATATTACTTGTTCAAGTTTTGTCAAGAAAACTTGTAAGATGCTATCGACCGAGACATCGCGTTTGTTCGTTTGATGTGACAAGTTCTGAAGAAGGGCAGAGTCGACCTGATTTGTTTCACAAGATCTAGTACACGGTCGCTAATTAATTTAAGGTGTGCGCAGTTTACGACTGGTTGCATTTACGACAATAACAAAAAATATTTTCTCAAAGACGCTTTTTTTCAACAATTATTATAACGTTTGTATTTTTTTGTATCTTGTCCTTTATTGTATTTTTCATTGATCATAATTAAGACACTGTTCCATTTACATGAACAATTACAGACCTACGTTAATGATGTAGGAAGTAGCATCTCAACGTAAGGTATAATTATATTAAAATTTATGCACATATTCATCCCTAATATTGTACAGAATTTTCACAAGTAAGAGTTTCAGTCTCTACCGGATTCCAAGTTGCCATCCACTAACAACTCCACAATAATCACGATTCTTTTGTCATTGAGCACCTGTATACGGGTCTTTGCTTTCTTATAAAAAAGAAATTTGAGAAAATAATTGCTGGTAAATTTGAATTAGCACAGTCTTTCCTTATGTCTTATGAAAAAAATTAAATAAACAACTTCCAAAGACACTTATAACGTAAATTGAAATATCTGTCACAATATTCTATCAGGGAATTATGTACAAGTAAATATTCACGAAACGTTTTAAAATGCAAGGAACGAAAAGATTAAATACGAGATTTGTACTTGCATTCATTCCAATACGAGTTACTGTGTCAGTTAAATGTCTAAAAAATGTGAGCAAGTTTTGAAATGAACACTTATAAGAGTAACTAGTTGACAAGAATACTACCAAAGAACTAGTCACAGAGGGCCAAATTTTTATGATGAACGTAATATATCTTATAAAATTAAACGTCAATTTGCTTTTGAAGAGTTAAACTTTTAAAATAGTGTTTTATTAATACAGTGTGGTATTTGTTCGGTAGTTATATTGAACGATGTATTTTTTTTTCTAAAAACATGCCATGACGCGTTGTAATTCAATGTTGAGAGTTTGAGAAGGACTGTTTTACAAGGAGAATTGACCTTCCAGGAATCAAACCCTATGGCCCTGTAGGTGAAATGAGGAAGCAGCTCAACGAAATTCAGCTTCCTTTGATCTTTTGAAACACTTACTTAAGAAATTAAACGTTCTCTGGTAGATATAAGATTTGAACTACAATCTAATTTCGACGAGGACCCTAGGAAGGAGAAATTGTGTTTTTCTTAGGAGAATAGAATCCCTTCAAAATTTTGCAGGTAAGGTACCATTTTTGTGAACCATGCTACAAAAAACTATTTCATATAGTCAATCAATATTCCAATGCTTCAGCCACAGAATGAAACGGTTCCTGCTGCTGGTTAAGGATTTTGCATATGTTCCAAACTTGAAATCCTCCACAAAGAGTATACCTTCTTATTCTTTCCTTTTCCATTCGGTATGTGGGCCTGATACCATATCCATCTTACTTCGTTCGTTTATCTCCACTGTTATCTCTTGACAAAGGTCTCAAACAGAGCTGATAGTCTTCCATTCAGTGATGGTTCAGAGTCCAAAATGTTGTTTTATAGTTTTGCTATTTAAGTCTAATTTCCCGTGAAATGTATCTGGTACTCCCATAGGTCTTGTATCGTAAAGTTTCAAAACCTTTTTGTTTCGCTGAATGTTCTGAATCTTTCTGTTCTGTCCCGTTCTAATGTTTTAGTTACAATCGTCAGGACAAGTTCCCAGAGACCCACAGAGCAAAAAAAAATTTGTAGAATATGCGAACGACATTGTTGAAATTTCCAAGGGTCGTTCTCAGTACTCAGCTATAAAATTAATTCTGCATCCACAAATTTGTAGGACCTATTCTGTTTACCTGTAGACATTACAACGCACGTTTCTACAAGAACCTACACATGGAGGTTTCCATGGCCTTCCTTATCATCGTCCTCGTACAGCATCACAGTCCTGTCAGCGTCGTCCAGACCCATCCGTTTATTGCAATAGTGTTAATTAAGATTATATTTACTGTTTGTTACATTAGTGTATGTTGGAAAATTATCAATTAGAAGAAATGTACAGGGGTGTTGTTGTTTACTAAAACTGTTGTTAAGTGGTGAGTTTAAGAATTTTAAGATGTTTAGTTAAGTATTTTGCTGTTTAAAGAGTATTGTCTATGCAATGGTCGTGAGATCACGCAGTGGGGATAAATGTTTACTTATTAGTTGCAGCAGTTTAGCGTCTGCAAAGGTTATTTAAATGTAACTGTGATCTGTCTGTTATTGTAATTGTGAAGAAGAATTAAACATATCAAATAAACTATAAGTTGGACTACTCTGATTAAAACACTATTAACTGGAAATCGTCTTAAAAGTAGTATTTCATAAAATCAACGTTTATACATTATTACACTCAAATACTACGTTTTTAATATTATGGTTTCACTTCTAGTTATATGGTTATATGGTGTAATGAATTTGGTCTCTTATCAAACTATAATGGGATTAACCTACAATTAAATGGACGATGTTTTCTTCCCGATAAAGCGAATTAAAATTAGATAGGTTCCTTACTATTAAAAATAAACTGCAGAATCTCCGTCTAAGAAATACTAAAACATATAAGGTTCCTTACTATTAAAAAGAAACTGCAGAATCTCCATCTAGGAAATACTAAAACATATTTTAGGAATGGGAGTGAGAACATAGTAATGTTTGAATTAAACAAGAATATTACTTTTTTTGTCTCTAGAAGAAATCAAAATATCATATTCCTAACTGGTGTACAAGTAGCAGAATCAGTCTACTGTATAAGTAAAGATCAAAATAAAATATTTTAAACTGGTGGAAGGGTTCACACTTCGCAGCTAGAATTATTTCTGTAAAATATGCCAACCTTCCTATAAAACTGGCAACCTGTTTTCGCTTGCGGAAGTGCTCTATCACAGATGTTTTCTTGTGTTTTGAAGTCGCAATCTGCGTTTACTTGCGGAAGTGCTCAAGCCCACTTGTTTAAAATTCCTTACGGTCCCTGCCATCATTATTCGTTCTGACTTTCTTTTTGTATGAGTATCTTCGCCTACTATTCACTTTACTCTTTGAACGTAATCGTCTCAAAATTTTATTATTTTCTCATTTTCTTAGACAGTTTTGTTTAGGCAACATGTATTCGCATTATGCGTTTCCTAATATTCTCTGTACCAGTTAGTAATCAAACAAATGTTTAGTGTGTTTTCAGCGCATTCAGTTGCTGTACACATTGACTGATAGTATTTAAAATTTAAACATACCCGCACCGAACTGTAACTCCGATACCACTGGCACTTTTACTGGACTACTTTTTACTCCGTAATTATACCGCTCTTTACAGTAAAGAGTAGAATTTGAATTCAATGACAAAAGAGAAACATTTCTTTCTATCAAAAGCATTTCTCTATAGAGAAGCATTTCACGATTTCATGGTAGTAATTCTGTTGCTTATTTTTTTGGTTGACGGTGAATATTGCTTACTGATAGATAAACGTATAATATAAGTAATTTTAAAAACTGTAATAGATTAAAATAACCGATTTATTGTCTATAAAATAAAAATAAAATGAAATGTTGGCTGCAGTATATGACATCGTTATTAACATTCTGATAGCCAACATTTTTCAGTTATATAATCTTACTTTAAGAACGTTTGAGATTTATTTACTATAAATCTCAATAAATTAAATATCACATGTAATAACATTCTCGACATGTTAATAAATTACCAGCTTACGCAACCATTACTGATGGCGAACACTGTTTGCGTTTGCGATTACGACTAGCTACACCTTTGTATTGCCCTCGTTTTACTCCCAATATCGGAGAGCTTACATTCGGAGTGCTCTGTTACTTCGATCTGTTCATTGAAGTAGCACCGCTCGCGTGCACTAATCAGACTTTCCGTTAGTAAAATGACATGAACAAATTCATTCCACGTAAACTCGTAGCGTATTGCCACAAATACCACCTGCAACTCATCGTCTTCAATAAGGCGTACCTTATAATCGTCTTTCTGCTATCAGGGTAGGCCTGTATTTACATATAATAAATACAGACGAATACAGACCTACAGACAAATAATAACGCAAGTACGTGAGTGAAGTTTAAAATTCATTGCCTATTGATAATTCTTGCTTTGCATGTTGATGTTAACCGTTTCCCTGTTACGGTTAAAACAAGGTGAATACTGTAGTTGAGCCAGTGAAATAATTACTGAGGAGCAGGTAACTCATTAGTACAACAGGCTCTAGAGAGTGCGACAATTTCAAAATAAGTATTCACGGAAAATGTTCATAATTATGTAAGAAATCGTAAGTACGCATAGTGACTTATTCATTCAACTGTTGTAAATCTCCTGCACTACACAGAAAAGGAATCAGGAATTAAGCAGCTCTGAGGCGTTTCATAGCGTTTTGCTTCTATCAAATCAAAGTGTAATGTTTCGGAACATAAAATTAGTGTGATTTATTACTTAGAATCGCAGAGGTCCTATAAGTTTCGAAGTAGGGCGTCACAAAATTAAAGCTATTCCAGGAGCCGCCAAGCGTAAAACTAGTTGCTCTAGGGCGCTGAGAACAATAGGTTTTTAGTTTCAAAACAATTTTGATATCTACAACTCACTAATGTCTGTAAAAACCTACAGTTCAAATTAATTTGTTAGTAAATTTTTAATGCTGTTATCTAGACATATTTCCGTAATGTTGTTATTATCTAGCCTAATGTAGACACAATACGTCAGGCGTACCTAAACAGCTACGCAACTGTGTATGTCAATGCCCGCTTTTAACTAATGTGTAGTAGAGAACAGTTATACAGCTGAGTAGAGGGCTGAAGAGCTCGAGGCGATCAGTATTGTGAATTTCCATTTAAGATTGCCAATTGGTTACCGGATAATTTATCAAAGCTGAACTTGATAACGGTAAAGATTGTATGATTGAAGCTTATATTATAGAATTTCTTTAATAATTGATATTACAAGCTGTAGGCCTAAGTTACATTATCTAAACAATACATTTATTATGATAATAATTTTTATTGGAAGGATCATCACAGAAGAAAGAAGGAAGGTAGATAGAGTAGAACAATAACAAAATTGGAGACAGACGGAAGACGACGTAGAGGGTACACTATGAAATACCTTGAGATACAATCAGAAGGTACTGGGGACAGGTGTAAGTAGTAAACGAGATACATACATGCAGAGACATACAAAGATGCAGTGAACATATCGTTATATTTCTTTGCAGTTTCCATGCATTGGATAAATAAACTTACAGTGTGTTGAAAATGCTAACATTTCTTTATATGTGTAAGTAATGCTTATATGTGTGTTTCTTGATTTTCTAGTATGAGAAATCACATCAGCGAAGTATGTTCTCAAAATAAAGGAACGTTCTATTCACCAACAAGTTATAAAGAAAGGATACATTAACTGAAAAGGTTCATACAAACATATTTACAGATTATTCATACAAACAAGAAAATCTTGAGCTCTTGCGCTCTGGTGTTTGTGCATTGTTCGGGTCGCAACCAGCAGTTTTTCTGCTCAATTTTCGTAGCGCAAGGAGTTAACATGCACGTCCACTTTGCAAGTGAGATGCACGATGTGCAAGTGAGAATTTCTGTGATTGCTCCATGCCGATGGCGCAGCTTTCTGTCTCCCTTAAGGATCACCCGCAGGAGATTAGAGCCATGTTACCGTGGACAATCGGAGCTCCTACGCTCAGGCGGATGGCTCCCTCAATTAGGTAGGTGCATGAAGGTAAAATGGTAACATACAGAACATGCCATAATTGTAAATTAGGTCTAACTAGTTAGCTCCCTAAGCTGCAGAACTAGCTGACAGTTTTGAATGAAATACACCATTATTAAATAAAATGAAATGAATAAATTTTAGTTTAATAAAGCTATGAATAAAGTTCTTTGTGCGTAGGATTTCTAGCGTTAGCAGATAACACCACGACGTGTGACAATTCGTGCGTCTTATGCCTGTTTGTCTGCACTGTTCAATCCGCTGCAGCTGCAGTAAAACTGAATACATACAAATGTATCAATAAATACAGATGCAATTAAAGCTTGAAACCAACTTTCAACTTTACTTATCGTCATGGCCACAAGGATTCCATCATTGTATAGGCCTACTGTGTCCTGGCATAAAGTGAATTGTTATATTGTGTTACATTATTAGCGGTAAATCACATGATATATATTAGATCAAAACATAGTAGCCTATTTGTGTTTTGAATAGAGACTCAATTGAAGTGCACTGTACGTATATAGGCATGACTATTACGCACTGAAACATACTTGATATTCTCCGTCGAATTGTTCGGAGCTCCCGTCGGTTTTCCTTAAAAACACCCCATTCCGTTATATGTGATTCTCTACATTCCCAGCGTCACCACGGCTAATGGAGTTTTTTTTAATGACATTAAAAAATAAAAAAAGTGAAATTACAAAAACTCCAAGTACTCTGTTATTTATTTAGTAAAATAATAAAGCGCAGACTAATTATTAAATTGTTATTATTTTAAGTATAGAAAACCCTCTGATGTATACATTCCGCTTTCTGCATTATTTTTTCAGCTAAACGTAGAACCATATGTCTAAATGATAAATAACTTTTAAGTTTATGTGTGTTTCCAGAAATATTTTTTAAAATACGTATGTTATATATCATGTAAATATTTACGATTGTGTATGTTTTTTAAAAAATATGTCAATTTGTAAGCTTTTTAGCAATATTATAACTTACATACTGTTTGAAGGCGGTTTAAAATTTGATAAAAGAGTGGTGACAGCCATTAATATTTTAAAATTTGATTTTAATATATCAATTATCTACTAAAATTATTTTATCTATTAAAATTATCTATTAAAATGATTTTAATAGATACCGCGTTTTTATTTAAAATAAAGTTCCTCATAATTTCATGGCTCACATATGGGATTACAAATTTTTCATAATTCTGTCTTTTATTTTGGTTCTGGCGCCCTCAAGTTAAAAACTGTTTACAGTAAACACTACATTCAGATTTTGGTCAAAATTTCCTTTGATCTAACAACCAGATTTTTACGATTTTTTAAAAGTTGGAATTCTTTTTTGAGGCCTGATATCTTCTAATTTAGAAATTTCTAAAAATTTTAATACATCTTTTGTGTCCTGGTGCCTCAAAATTTTTAAATTTATGAAACTGAACACTATTTATATTTTGATTAATAATCATTTGAATATTTGAAATCTAAAAAAATATTTTTACCCTCAAATTTTTGACTACTGTCCCCTATTTTTGGAAGGATAAATTTCGAAACCTCTAAGAATCTGTGTGAAGTGGAAATGTGGAGACCCCTACTAAGTGTTACGAAAATCGGTTGATGCACTCAAAAGTTATCATGAGACAACTCCCAGATAGAGAGGCAGACAAGTGCTAAACAGTCAATTTAAAACTGAGAACTTGTTTTGCTTGTTCAATTGACATTGAGATATCTCGTAGTTAATGGATCTGCGTTGCTGATGACGAGCATAGCATTCATCCTGATAACTGAAACATGTCTAGTTTGATACATGTAGATTGTACATTTAAATAGTACTGTAATCCATGAAAAATTTAATAATCAGAATCATGCAGTGATAAAAGAAACTAATCGAAGCTAAAAACATGAAAAAATTATACAATTGGTGTAGAGTAAGTTTGATTATGAAGGTAAATTTATTTCAGTGTCTGAAATTATAGAACATTTTTGTAATTCGAATAGAATAATAAGTGTACAAATTATGAAATCGTGTGTAATGGTAGTAGAATACATTTATTTATTTTGGTTGTCGGGAAAAATTTTCTGTAGCTTTGATAACTTTTTACTGTAAGTAGCTTCTACAGCATTAACGTAGCGATGAGTGTAAATCAAACATTACAGTGTCACAAAAGGGGATTTGTTATTCTACGTACAAATTGGTGACAGCTGTCAGTAACGACGCGCCAGTCGGACAAATAATTAATTCCTCTAATTAATTGAATGACAACCAGTATCCTGGATTGCAATTTTCGAACTGCTAATGTACAATTTTCATTTGCTAGAGCGATGCACTCAGCTTTAGTGTGTTGAAATAATTACTGTGTACGTATGTCCAGTGCACATACTGGCATTGACTTGCGAAGCTGGCCATTGAACCAGGCTGCAAATGAAAGTAGAAAGTAGAGTAAAATTCTATATCCAACAAAGCGTGCATGCCATTTAATTTATAAAAAACTAAAAACTATTACAGAAAAGTATATAATTTTAGGATAAAAAATGTACGTCTAAGATACTGATTATTGATCCGCCTGTGAGAAATAACATTTGTCTGAGATACTATACCAGACAATCAGCGTAAACATTTAAGTAAAAACAAAACTGTAATAAGAACATATTACAGTAGCCTATGTAATACAATGATGGTATGTTAACTGAATATTCTACAATTGTCTAAAGTCAAATCGCAGACATTTGAAGCCTATGACATTTTGTAACTTTTTATTGAAGTAAATAACAATTTTGGAAACGAGTTAGTTTCAGGAGTACTTTTTATATTCGTGAAATACAAATCATGCATAAAATCATGCATAATAAATACTTTTTTGTACGAAAACATTGACGGAATATAATGTTGTTTTAAATTAAAGTAAATCTGATTTTCTGTTACATACGTTTCTAATTATATTAAATAAAATAAGCTTTGGCGCCACTTTTCGTGGCTAGTTACTGTCTTATATCGTGGTTTGTGTGTGTGTCTGTGTGTTTAAGTAACTTAAGCATTAAATCGTAAACCATGTCATATAAGTTTCATTAGTATAGAAGATTGCAACGTAGCAATATTATCTAGTTAATATTAGTTGAAGAAACACAGTATACCTAGTTTTAAATCTGTACGTAACGTTACAAGTAATAGAAACTCCTACCAAATTGCAGACATGAAGTAAAACATTAATAATTTACAGCTAGACTAGATGAGTGGCTTTAAATATCTTCCTGTACATTTAACAGTTATTTTGAGAAAAAGTAGCGAAAGTCAATAATTTCTAACTGTATAAACGACAGAATATATTTGTCTATTACCAAATTTTCCTTCCTAGAAATAATATTTTGACAACTGAGCAGCATGATGCTACAGTGTATTTATTATAATTATTCAAGTTTGAGGGTTAGTCGTTGTTAGTTGGTCCTAATATAACATAAATAAAATATTGTAAATACGACAAAAGTTAATATAGTCTGTTAATGTCACAGGTTTTGATACGAAGTCTCCTCAATCAACGTGTCTGTGAGAAAACAATATAAGCCTCAGATACAGTGGACGATACATGTAATCATTTAACTAAAGACAAAGCTTTGACAACAATAAAAATATTTTAGATTGGAGTATGTTATAATGTAGATCATTTTACCACGTGTTATTATGTTTTAACAATATAGAGCTTTTTCTTTAAACGTTAGAAAACATGTGGAGTATATTACACTTATTTACAATATGTTAAACTGTTTTAATTGTAGAGAAAAAGGTTTGTGTGTTTTTACATAAATCTGTAATAAGGGGCACCGGTATGGAATACTGGTTTCAAGACAACGCCTTTGTCAATGGTGTTAGCCGCGTAGCTTCACGCATCAGGTGTGTTCCAGATGTGCACGAAGCATCAGCTTCTGTTGTTAGCATCTTGCTCATCTGCTTCTACAGGCAGTTTGTTGAGAATAAAACAGGCGGTCATGTACACATTCTTACCTTGTTGCAATTTTTTTATGTTTATAATAATATTGAATAATCTGAATGTGAATCTGAGTAATACTTGCTATTTTTTTAAGCAATCATTCAAATATAATATTTGAATATTGTCCAATGTTAAACTTGTAATGCAGTACATGTTGGGATCCTGAGGCTAAATCTAAAAGTGCGGTAAACTTAAAATATTAATAGGCATGTAGGTAAGGTTTATTTATTTTAAAAAACTTCTGGTGAATTGAGGGCAGCATATAAGTGCATTATAAAATCAAATATATTTCTATGTAACAAGCTGCATTAGTACGTCACGTATATAGCACACTCCACTCCGAGAGGCATCATTCTCAGAGATATAAAGACATTTACGTTTAGTAGTACCAGAAAAAGCGTCATTATTGTCTGCTCTGTCAGCAGGCATGTCTTTGCTACCAGTGGGCACAGTAGTGGTGGCTCTAAACGAGCTCGTCCTCCGTCCCACAGAAAAGCTCACATCAAATTTTTTAAGTCTGTACTGTAAGTATTGTTTGTTAATATGTGTCATTGCAAAGAACATATTATTATTATTATTATCTGTCCTATGTTGGACCACAAATAAATTACAGAACCGATATCCGTGTTGAGCCTAAAATAAGCTGGTTAGGGCGTGTCCAGTCATTAGCCGTACCTGTCAGTTATGTAAATACACCACATATTTAGAAGTGAAGTTTCAATAAAACTGTTTTAGGTTTGTTTGTCTCCAACATGTAAGAGTTCAAATCAGCACAAAGACTACAATATTAATTTCCTTGAAATAAAATAAGTTACTTCTAACATTCCTTCACTATGTACAAAATGAGATTTAATATTTTAATTGCTACACTTTCACATGTGAAACTTACTTTGTTTATTTTCCCGTACGACGTTTCAGCGTGATGTTCCCCTTCCTCAGCGAGGTATGATACAGAATGTCAGAAACTTGTAATGGTTTTTTCTAGTTGGTAGGTTGAGTGTGGGGGGGTGGAGGTGGAAGGGAGTTGGCGCGGGATTCCGAATTATTGCATGTTTTGTGTATAATTGTGTCAAAGTGTGGGTGTGATTTAAAGTGTAATTGGTTGCTAAGTATGTTGTTTGGTTGTGTTGTGTAGTGTTTGTATATTTCGTATTGTTCTGCTGTGTTTAGTTTTCGACTTTTAGGTAAGTAGTGTAGGATCTCAAGATTATTTATTATGTTGGTGTAGCTGGGGGTTTTTGTCTGTATGTGTGTGGCGAACGCGGAGTGTATGTAGTTGCTGGATAAAGCTTTTAGGTGTTTGGAAAATCTTGAAGAAAAAGATCTGACTTATAGGCCAGACGGGAAGATCTTTTTCTTCAAGATTTTCCAAACACCTAAAAGCTTTATCCAGCAGCAACATACACTCCACGTTCGCCACACACATACAGACAAAAAACCACATCTACACCAACGTAATAAATAATCTTGAGATCCTACGCTACTTAACTAAAAACTCAACACAGCAGATCAATACGAAATATACAAACACTACACAACATAACCAAACAACATCCTTAACGATCAATTACACTTTAAATCACACGCACTCTTTGACACAATTATACACAAAACATACAATAATTCGGAATCCCGCGCCAACTCCCTTCGACCTCCACACCCCCCCACACAACCTACCAACTAGAAAAAACCGTTACAAGTTCCGGACATTCTGTATCATACCTCGCTGAGGAATGGGAACATCACGCTTAAACGTCGTACGGGAAAATAAACAAAGTAAGTTTCACATGTGAAAGTGTAGCAATTAATATTCATTAAGTGCTGTGAATGAAGAGGATAAACAATCAAAATAACATTTGATATTTTATTGGAGTTAGAATCCGCCCAACCTCCTGATAAACTATCTAGCCTGAGACGATTGACTACACCACAACTTGAAGATTGTGGTCTGACCACTACGTTACAGGTACTTATAATTACTTTATGTAAAAAAATATTGAATTGTAAATTTAATTGATATTTCTACGCTTTATAAAGGGCAGAAATAAAAGAGCAGCCATATAACCAACTGAAGACGGAGTAATTTGAAATACAAATAAACTTTCCTAAATATTAATCTATTGGGAAGGCTGTCACGGGCGGAGTCAACATTGTTACAATTGCAAACTGTCTGGCTGTTGGGCCGTAGTAGATTGCTTACTACTTGATTCATATTTTTCTAAACGTTTCGGCTACACACCGAAGGCCTTCTTCATTAGAAACGCATTCAACAAAGGATGACAGGCCGATCGCATCTCAAGCAGAGGTGTAGGCCTAAGCAAATTTAATGTTCACAATTCGTATTTTAATAATGTTTACCAAAGATTATTCTGTTTTTGGAATTAGCCTATTTCTGAATATAAATTTTTTTTCTGTTAACTGATATATTTTGTTTTTAATCAATAGTGTTTTTGTAGTATAATGTTTAATTATAAAAAACATTCTGTTTGCTATTGGATTTCATGTTACAGACATATAAAAATTAAAATGATTTAAAAATAACTTACGTTTTACGATGGACGCGTTTTAAAGCCTAGGAATAACAGAGTGAGTTATTTTAGGTAGCCTACCGTATTATGACATTACAGTAGTTACACTGTTGAAAGTTATTATTGTTTGAGGAACTTAACAAGAGTCATATCATTGCCCTAGATTTTTATTGTTACCTGCGACCTGTGAAGATAGAATACGTGATTATCGTGCTTCGTGCGTAAGTGGGGCATTATCTCTTCCGCATATACAGAACTGAACGTTGTGTAGGAACGTTGAAGCAAAAAGAGACACAACAAGAGTAGTAATTTACGCTGCCTTATTGTTGTGGGCAACACATAACGTGTCTGTAGGAGCAGTGTGTTTTGAAAATGTTACTAAGAATCTTTCATTATAGGCATACGTTTTTGAAGACTGCAAAAATACAGAGTTTATTCATTTATTTGTACGTACACAGATTTAAAATTATAGTCCGTTAAACCTACAACATGCACTTGTTAGTGTTACATTTACAAACAAAACAAGTTACATAAAGTTTACAAAAAGTTACAAACATTCCTTTCAGAGTGTGCAGTGATAAAACGATAAAGTACAAGTTCTAAGTAAAAAATTTGTTCGAAGTTAGTTCACAAAATATTAAATGTATTATTTTGTATTATTCTTTCTTACAAATTATCAAGGCCATTAAATCTTTAACAACACTAACATGAGATGTACTGTCATCATGGGACGAGACCTTTGTTGTTGTTGCTGATAAGTTACATGACACTGTGATTATATGAGGGAGTTAGCCTATTTAGGCTATATTTACTATTACATGTATGGTAAGGAAGTATTAAAAATATGATTATCAAATCTTTAATTTGATATGAAATGAATTTTAAAGAGGAATCTTAGCGCCCGTCTGTCTATGTGTATGTGTATGTGCGCGCGCGTGTGCAAGTGTGGAGCTATGTGTAGCTACAATGAAGTGAGAGGGAATGGTAATATTACGTATTATACTTTTTTTATGAATAGCAAAGCCAAAATGTATGTTTAAATCTTAAAAATTAAGATTTTATTTCCTTATTTCAATAGTTACAAATATTAGCTTGCATTAAAAAAACCAAAAACCGTTTTCTACATCTCTGACAGTCTGTCGGTTTTCCCAATAATACCAAACTCTTTCTTCCTCTGCCTCTCTTCTCTTTAATATTTCTGTGAAATATCGTTCTCTGGGTACAATTATGTTTCTATATGTGCCTATTCACTTCACCTTATTTCTGCTTATTAACATAATTTTTAAGACGCCCGCATCAATTCTTCTCAACACGTCTTCATTAAATCGTCTCCGATTGACTTTCATCATCTGTGTCCACATCCAAATTTCAAAACTGCTAATTTATTTCCATTTTTCCTAAAATATATAGTCATAAATTATTCTTCAGGCTTTCACGGCCGGTGTCAGATGTATGATTCATGTTATCCGGGCTGTTTGACCGTGGTCCATGGCTTATTACAAAACCATTGGTTTTGTAATAAGCCATGGACCACGCCAAATAGCAATGGTTTTGTAATATATATACATATATATATATATATATATATATATATAATGCTCCGATAAAAATCTTTTAACCTATTAAATAAAATAAAAGGTTGATGCATAGCAGTGTTGGTGTCTCCCGCAGAGCGTCGAATCATATTCTCCAACAAGACGAAGAGGAGTTTTAAGCATTACTCTTTATACCAGAATTGCATATCGTTTAATATTAAAAATCATAATATATGACTTTTAATATTAAAAATTAAAAATGTAAAGTTAAATATAATTGTTTTTAAGGAGCTGTTTGCAAAGCTTAAAGACATATTACACAGATTGTAAATCATACATGAATAATATGAAAACAACAAATGCAAAAGACATGAATGTTAATATAAAAAAACAAACCTGTTTCAGCTACATGGGTCTGACGTAAAATATACTGAATTCAATTTTCCTTTCTGTGTGTGTGTGTGTGACACTGGTTACGACGTCAATAAATACTAATACAGTAATTCAACATGTTCTCTTGTTTTAATCGGCACATTTAAATTCATTTTGCGAACAGACCAGCGCCGCAAGTTGACTTGAGACTTGTGATGTCTCCTAAACTGTTACTTAACTTTTTCCAACATTGGACGACATGATTTGTCACTGAAAAATTAACTTGCAAGAATGCCGATCGTAAACACCACACTTGGTTCCCGTAACAAGATGCAGATTAAACACTCGTAAACACTTCCAAGAAAAATGAGGTAAATACTATAAAAAAAGTACTAAATTTTATAGTCAAAACATTTAATTTGAAACTATTTCATATCGCTCATATAATGTTTAATAAAATGCAAAAATTAGTTCTTTTTAATTAACGTGTGGATGAAATGATACTGCAGGCATATTTATTCCAATTCTTTAGATACTATTTCAGTTCAAACCATTACAGAAGTAGTAGCATCAGCGGTGCAGTCATGTAGTCAAAGCATCATGGCTCCAGTTGCAAAGTCAGCCTTTACCTGCATGAATACAGAAATCCGGATATGTGACCACAAAACACTGGTGTTCGATAGCCGGAACTTCTAAACTCTAAAGAGTAGAAAGAGGGAGGCAATTATATTTCAAAACTAATAGTTAGGATACCAAATTTAGACTTTTGAAGGCCTGTTTATTTGGCTGGAACAATTAAAAGGGAATGTTATTTAGTTCAGTTTTCATCAATATTGTAATAAATCTGGTTTGTCACAAATAAAATTTATGTTTATGTTGATAATAAAAGAAAATTTTATAGTTTATTAGTTAAAAAAATTTTTAATAATGTTTTATTTATTTATTTAATTATCTAATTTTTTAATTGTTTTATTATTGATTATTATTTTATTTTTATTATTGTTCGATTAATTAAACTATGAATTAAGCTTTGTGTAATACTTCGTGGCGAAATATTTGTTACGCAGTGTTAATCTGATTAAGTCAAGCTGGGTCGAAGTGTATTCTCTTCAAGCTCAGCTCTTTTTCTTCTTATTTTGGATTATTTTCGTTGAAACTTCTAAATTATATTAGAAATGAAATATATTAATTGAATTAACTCAAATAATAAAGAAATCGAGTATTTATAATAATTCTGATGTTTATTTTTTAAAAGTGATGCGACTATTTTACGCACATCGACTATGCTGCGGCTAAGACTTGACTCACAGGTCGATTGTTTCAACTGGACAAATATATGAAATTACAATATTTATTTATTAGAGTTCTTTGAACTGTCGAAATGGTCAGAGATGGGCAAGTCACAAGATACAGTACTTATAATTAATTCAAACTTAAATACTATTCCATAAAAGTAACATATCTCAGAAAATAATGTCATTTAGTAAAGAAATTTTCGAACCATATAGCCGTGCATGACGTCACGTCGTCGCTGGTTCAAGGAAGCGGTGTACGTCTCGCTATGCAAACAGGAAAGATGGCGGCCGTTGATTTCGGATTTCTGCTACCCACGCTGACTCCGCGTTCTTTCTTCTCCCTCAAATATAATGGTGTATATCTTCTTCTGCAGTGATGTTGTCCCTGTGGATACTTGGTTGTAGTGTTTTCTTCTACTCGGCGATGTAGTTTGGTGCTGGATTATTTGTGTCATGTTCCGTGTTCAAAAATCTGTTTGAGTTCGTTATTCCATTGAAATTGTGTTAAATGAATTTTTCAATATGGCGGATGGTTCTTAGTGCTTTGGTGTTAGATCGTATTATTCCTGAAATTCGGTTGCACTTTGTTACTGTTTAAGTTCTTTTTATATTAAGTTTCGGTTTATTACCTCTGTAGTAAAATTTTTATGTCACACTTTCATTTTTCTTCAAATAATTTCTATTTTTTGGATCTTCCTTCCATACGTTTTCATCCATTCAGGTTCACGTTTAACAATCAACTGATGCCTTAAATCGTCGTTTAATGTAGTAATTTCCGAAATATCTTATTCTCCTTCCCATTGTCTGGAATCAGCTGTCGCCTTGGCTTAGATCTGATCTTATAAAAATATATGACATTTTTTCCTATTTTATGGCTATAATTTAATTATTTGTTATTTTATGAAAATGTAACTACCTAGCAATATTCCTTTTCTAATTTTACATAATTCAATATACAATTTGACCTAATTTGGTTTCAAATAAGCTTAAAATTGACTTTTTTGGCATTTCTTATAGGGCTTATTATTTTTCACATAATTATAAATTAAATGGTTTACAATTCATTTTGAGTTAACATTTTCTTTAAATAATTTTACTTCTTTCATCATTAGTCTTTGTTTTCAACAATTTGTTGTTATAACACTCTAATACTGATTAATTCACATTTTCATTGTACTGAGTCCCTGGTTAGGCATTGTATTACATATTTCCAATAAAGTTAATTTTATCTTCTGATCATTGCGTTTACTATTATGTATTTCTGTGATGATTACATTTAAATTTCTTTAGTTTAGATTAACTAATCTCTGCTAAATTTATACAGTTTTATTTATTATATCCTCTTGTATTTGATTATATGATAAAGTTGATTTTGGCCTAAAATACGGTTTTGCTTTGCTATTGGTTTTTTAACTATTTGTTTCCTTATTATGTCTATGGTTTACAGTTCAAAAATATATCAATATTACCTTCTTGCCTCCTCTGCCTTAACAAAATTTTAGCATTAGTTAACATCATTTAATTATAACATAACATCTTATATCTATCATTTTCATTTATATTTTTTAATCAAAATTAAACCATCTTATATTTATTATTTTTAACTACCTTATGTAAACATAACAAACATTCTATATCTAGCATCTTCCCCTACATTATTTATTTATAATAAAAGCATCTTATGTCTATTCTTTTTAACTATTATATCTAATCATAACAAAACATTCTATATTTAACATAGTCCATTACATCTATGGTAAGTTCATGGTTTCCTATCTATATTACTATTCATACAATCCTTATATATTCTATATTTAAACACTCTTATTTACTAATATTTGCAGTCATTTGCTGTCTTCTATTCTTATGTTCTAATACTGTAACACTTTCTATAATCTACTCTTAATAGTAGTCTTTGATTTATATCATGTTTTGTTAGGGTATTTCACTTTTTATTCTCTACACTTAATAGTAGTCCTTGACTCATTATGTTTTATTATATTATTTCACTTTTTATTATCTACTCTTAATAGTAGTCTTTGACTCATTATATTTTATTATATTATTTCACTTTTTATTATCTACTCTTAATAGTAGCCTTTGACTCCTTCTATCTAAACACTTTTATTACCTACTCTAATGGTAGTCTTTATTGTGATTATATTTATTATGGTATGTCACTTTCTATTCTCTACACTAATGGTAGTTTTTAATTCTTATTTACACTATGGTAGTCTTTCACTCTTTCTAGCTAACATGCTATTCTTTATTCTTAAATTATTTTTATATTTACTTTACAATCTTTACTTTTTTTGTAATGTATCCTGTAACTTGGGTTACTGGGTTTAAGTTTTGTCATTGTTCTAAATTTACCTAATTGGTACATGTTCTTCATGGGATTTTGGGAATAGCCTTTCCTCATTCTGCATTCTTTGTATGAAGCTTGAAATAGTCTGTCCCTTATTTCTTGTTCTATGAGTATTTTATTATTTTTTTGTATTTTAGGTTCTCTGATGTCATTAATTTAATGAGTTGTCTTTGATTATTTTTTCATTTACTGCTCCCTATCCTACTGGGTATACAGATGATGTACTGTGGTTTTATATAGATGGTTTCTTTTATTTGGACCAAGAGTTTTCTTTGTTATAGAGTTTATTTTTTAACATTTTATTGACTATAATTATCAGCTTATTTAATTCATTTTCAACCATTTAGTTATCACTCACTACTGATGGTTCCTTCTTTTTTCCTTTTTTAATGTTGTATTAAGTTAAGTTTTAAGGTGAAAATTCTGTTATGCTACAATATTTATAAAGAAAGTTTGTTACAATAGTGGAGACAGCAATACAATAAATTTTTTTACAAAAAATTTGAACAAGTAGATAATTTACATGGTATTATGTCGTATAGTAATACAATAAAGTAATGAATACATAATGTTACATAATACACAAAATATTGTTTACATTTTTAATTGATAGTAAGTTAAGAAATATATTAACAGGCTTACCCTACGGAACCTAGTTAGTCACATAAAGTAAAATGTGTCTACGACATCGGATTACCTACATCAATTTGAATATTGCTTGTACGTACTGCCCTGTGATTTACAGTGCATTAGATTGTGGTGGTAGCGGTGTAAACCGTTGGGCACTTGTGATGTAGTACATGTTTTTATTAAAACTCTTGTTGAGTATATTCTATATCTGTCGGTTGGGCTGATAAGTAACCGAGATAGAATAATGCCTTTACATAGTCAGCGCTTGATATTAAGTTTTAGGCTACATAAAAATTCCATTCTTTTGTATGCAGAATTTTAGGTAAGTGTGACGCTTCAGTTTACTATAGGTGGGAAAAGACTGATGGCGTTCAATAATTTTTGGACAAAGAATTTAGAGAAATCTCAAGTAGGTCTTTTCCAGCAAAAGTTTCTTTTCACCACAACGGCCAATGCTCTGTAGTTTTGTGTATATAATTTTCTATGATACAATCTTAGAAGAGCGTTTTGCTCTAAATAAAAATATCATCTGATTAGTACTGTATTGTTTCCACAACATGGATTAGTATACTTGTCATACATTATCATTACAAGCAATTTCAAGAGTGATAGTTAACTCCACAGCCATGCAGACATAATTCATAGATTGAATTAAATTAGAGCGATACCCCATCAGAAGTGAATTCAAAAAACTGTAAATGTGTAAATTCAAATTAGCAACAAATAATTTAGTTTTTAAAATTTAAGTGTAGGCAAATTGCTAATGTCTAAGTTCAGATGTAAGTTATAGAAATAGTGAAAGCACATAAACGTTTTAGCGACATTCAAGTGTTTCAACGCATATGCAAACTACAACTAAAACTTTAAATATTATCTATAAAATAGTAAACTAAACTCTTAAAAATGTTAATTAATGATGCAGAACGTGTAGAATATGAAATACAAGAAAAAACATTATTTTGTCTACGATAAAATTTACGTGAATATTGAAAGAGCGAGGAGGAATGTAGTGGCAGCGTGTCAACATAGAATGCACGAATACGTCACCACGACTCCAGCGAAAAGAGAATTGTCAAAGGACTTATGAGAAAATGAACTTAATCTTTCATTTACCTTTAAACTTACGTAATCTGTACCTAAAGCGTCTCAATATTCAACCTTTCTTAACAGTGCTAATGTTGATGCGACTCTCACTATGCAAATTATCTGTCTTCTCTACCTATTTTATAAACTACATTTTTTAAATAGTGAATACACTAACTTTTTAAATTTGAGCTACTAAAACAATACATTAATTAAGAAAACTGTACTTATGGTTGCAAATAATAAAAAAATCACACAGAACTAACTAGTTTATCTCTTTATAACCACATTCCAGTTCCAGAGGAAAGCTTAAAGAAAGCAGCTTACAAATGTCTTATATAAAAAAAGTACAATCTTGAATGCTTGATTTGTTTACACAAACAAGTTTCTCACAAACAAGACGTACAATGTAAAACGTATAAGCCATTTAAACAAGTCTGTTGTATGACGTTTATTTTTCTTTTTCTGTCAGGGATTAAATACGTATATTTATGTTTTACAGAATTAACATTTTAAGATTTGTTGTGTACGTTTCAAGTCTGGTAACAGTCTCAAGTCACCAAATTGTAACTAAATGTTTAATACAACAATACACTGACATGACTGTTTTATTACATTTATTTAGAGGAAATGTTACATGCTACCCATGGAAGATGGATCCAATTGTTACGGAAGATGTTTGCTAAAACGAGGTTACTAAAGTTCCAAAAATTTCTTTTAAATCAAAGAGAACTAAATTAAAAAGAGTACAAATTAAAAATATTGAAATAATAGAGTTAAAATATGAAATTATAATTTAAAAAAGAGTTAAATGAGACTAAAAAAAATAACTCATTTATACACGTTGATCCTTATATACACGTATGTAAGCGCACGTACAGCTACCGACAATTATAGCTGTGCGCCCGAGTTCCGACCGCTCTCACTGTACTAGTCAGCTCCAAAAAATCAAGGACATTAAATCTTTAACAACACTAACATGAGATGCACTGTCATCAGGGGACGAGAAGTTTGTTGTTGTTGCTCACAAGTTACATGACACTGTGTGATTATATGAGGGAGTTAACCTCTTTAGGATATATTGACTAATACATGTATGGTAAGGAAGTATTAAAAATATGATTATAAAATCTTTAATTTGATATGAAATGAATTTTAAAGAGGAATCTTAGCGCGCTTCTGTCTGTGTGTACGTGTATTTGCGCGCGCGTGCGCTAATGTGGAGGGGTATGGTAGCTACAATGATGTGAGAGGGAATTGTAATATTACGTATTATACTTTTTTTATGAATAGCAAAGCAAAAATGTAAGTTTAAATCTTAAAAAATAAGATTTTATTTCCTTATTTCAATAGTTATAAATATTAGCTTGCATTAAAAAACAAAAACCGTTTTCTACATATGTGGTCGAGCAGCTACCATCTCCATTACTCCTTATCGGAGGCTTCAACGCCCACAGTCTCACTTGGGGTTGTCTTAGGACAAACAGCGCTGGGTTAAGAACTGAGGATATGTTACTAAACAACGCGCTAGACTTTTTAAATACATGCGAAAGCACACATTTCAACGTTGGAAGTGGTACTTTCTCGGCTATCGATCTTTCGATCTGTAGCCCATGTCATGGAGAGTGCTCCCGGACTCCATGGAAGCGGCCACTTCCCTGTACTAATAACAACGCGAAAGTAAAAAGCGTTATACGCACGCCAAGAAGATGGCGCGTGGACCGTGACGCTTGTACACCTACGAATGTCTGTGGAAATATAGAAGACGACTTACACAGTTTCACTACTGCTATCACCTCAGCAGCTACGGAGCATATCGCAAGCGCCGACGGTCGTTCATCCAGAGCATCGGTACCGTGGTGGATCAACTCTGTGAAAGACGCAATAAGAGAGAAGCGATGAGCCCTGAACAGGTATAAACGATCGCCCACCGAAGATAACTGCATCGCTTTTAAGCGACTTTGGGCCGCCGCTCGTAGAATAATACTCGGAGCAAAACGAAAAATTGCTGTAAAACGTACGTATCGACCATAACACGGTCGACTTTAGTGGCAGAAGTATGGAAGAAGATCAGAGCGATCGCTGGCACATCAGTGTTTAAGTAAACCACTTGCATAGTTCACGATGGTGCAACCTCGATGAAATTGCTTACACCTTGGTTGCGAGATATGCCAAAGTCAGTGGTACAGAAAGTTGTCCTCTCAACTTCTTCCTAAGGAAAGATGAAGTCGGAAGCGACCTTGACTTTGAATGCGAAGGGTACAGGATCTATAACGAACCTTTCACGATGAGTCAGTAACAGGCCGCTGTCCACGCAGCCGATGACACTGAGGCGGGAACGGATAATTTTCCTTACAGCATCATTCATCAACTGCCGGATGTATTTATGGCTACATCACTGGCACTCTCTAACGTTATATTGACGCAAGGAGAGTATTCAAAGTCATGGAAGGAAGCGATCGTCATCCCGTTTTTGAAGGCCAGAAAGATCTCCTGATAGCGGAAAACTATCGTTCAGTAACGTTGACATGGTGTCCAGGAACGTTATTGGAGAGGATGGTAAACAACCGGTTCGCCTGGTGTCTGGAAAAATACAGCCTCCTGACTGCACACCAGAGTTGGGTACCGGTGACACCACTCTACTACTGATCAACTGGTTTATCTAGAAAACGCAGTTCAGAACAGTTTCATCGCAAAAAAACATATGGTTGCAATATTCTTCAATTTATAGAAAGCGTTCGACAAAACGTGAAGGTATAACATCATGCAACAACTTCATGATTGGCGGTTCAGAGGTAACCTGTCCAAATTTATCTCCGGCTTTCTCAGAGACAGGACTTTCCGTGTTCGGGCCGGACAATCGCTGTCGGCGCCTCACGAACTGGAAAATGGAGTACCTCAGGGATCTCCGTTGAGCGGCACGCTTTTACCATCTCCATCAACGAGATCTTTGAGGGTATGGAAACATCAGTTGGGAAGTGCTTGTACGTTAACGACCTTGTGCTGTACTACTCGGCCAAAGCAACGGCGATGATCAGGCATAAACTGCAAGGCGCTATACATACGTTGGTAGGAACTTCTAACAGCATAGGCTTTTCTTTCTTAGTAACAAAGACCACCTGTGTCCACTTCTGTCGAAAGCGAGGTAGGCACCCGGATCCGATGTTTACCATAAACTGTGTCCGGCTTCTCTATAGGCCCGTCATTAAATTTCTGGGCCTAACGTTCGACAGAAAATTGACGCGGAATGCACACGTGGACGATCTGGATGCGAGATGCAAATCCTCGTTGAACGCAATCAGGTTCTACTCCCATATGACCTGGGGAGCAGACAGGGAAATCAAAAAGTTTTATCGCATCTGTATGGCGCGGAGGTGTTATCAAAAGTAGATTACGGATGCGCGGTGTACTCTTCAGCCAGGAGGTCATGCTTGAAAAAGCTGGCTCCTGTTCACAACTCAGGGGTGCGCTACTTAACAGGAGCGTTCCGCACTAGCCCTGCACAAAGCTTATATTGTGAAGCAGGAATGACGTCTTTAGATCTGCGACGTCAACTGCTGTTGCTGAGATATGTGGCAACAATATTAGCCCTACCTAGCCACATAAACCACGTGTTGCTGGCAAATAACAGATTTGCTAGGGTACCGCAGTTCGACGTTCACCAGCCCAGCCGACATTCGTGCGCTCGAAATAACGAAATAGCCCGGCGCTTTAACATCGAGACGCCAGATGTCCGGACGTACACTTCGTGGGAAGTGCCCACCCCCCTGGCTGCTTTGCAAACGAATTTGCCGGCTAGATGTGACCAGTAGAAGTTCAGCCCAGCCACCCAACTGAACTAAAACGCCGAAACCGTCAGTTCTGTGAACACCGAGATAACAGGAAATTTGTTATCTGTACGGATTCACTGAGTTTTTCTACTGCCTTGGATAATTCGAGCACAGTGGATCCGGTATTACAGCAGATAATAGCGCTATGACATGCGTCAGAAGATCTTGGTTTATCTTTTACTTTTGTTTGGTGTCCGGGTCATGTAGGCTTTGAAAATAACGAGAAAGGTGACGCTGCAGGGAGAAACGCTGCGGACAGCCCACGAGTCGATGCGATTGCCCTAAGACGTGATGACGCAAAACTAGCTACCACAAGCACCATTATTAATGTGTGGCAGCAAGCGTGGAACAGACAGCAGAGAAAACGTTCTGCCGTGAAGCAGAGCGTCCGTAAATGGCAAGTACCACGCGATCGCAGTCATTAAGTTTCTATAAAAAGTAGCTAGTATACACCAATTCTTCAAGTTTACAATTGTCTAACATACAATAATATAACAAACAATAAATATCACCTACTTAACACTGTAACAACAAATAATACAGATACCAATTACAGATACTCGCACACAATAATACGCATGTATTGATTTGTATTGGTGACCCATACGCCAACAGGAATAATGGTTTACGCTGGTCCCAGTCTGTTTGGTTCTCGTCAACAAACTCTTGCGTAACGTCCTTTTCAGCGATTTCTCCCTCAGGCTTTTCCATTAACTCAGGAATAGGCAAGAGCCTTTCCTCGACGACCGTAGTTGGTTTCCACTCTCTTTTCTGACGCCCTACAAATTGGTACTTTATGTACTACTTGGTTAGTTAATTCTTTCGTTTCAGCCGTGGAAAACTGTATTTTCTCCTGGCCAATTATCAGGACATTATCTCTTTAAGTCCACAACAAACCCGTAGGCATTCATAGTGTCCGTGCTGAGAATCAGTCAAACGGCAATGTCTGTAACTTGTATATGGTGGCTAAAAGCGAGGAGATCCGGCATTCACGTAAGTACATCTATCTTTCCTAACACTTTAACGAAGCTTCCAGTCACAGTGTGTATTGTACAATAACTAAACTGGCGCTGGCGGAGACTGACTAAGCGAGGGCGCACAACGGACACTTTAGCGGCCTAGTCAACTGTAAATGATATTGGTTTACTTTCAGCAAATCCATTAACAATCAAATTCCGACTGATCTTATGAAGTGTGGAAACTGTGCTGTTCTAGTTCTAAACCAGCTTTATTGTTCTAATTTGCACTTTTACGCCTTCCCTATGTATTTTATTCTCCCCAAAATCTGCCTGAAGATATACACGTTTCCCATATTTGTAACATTTCGGTTTTCTGTCTCTTTCCAATTGTTCAAGTTGATTTGGAGCTCTTGATATTGTTACGCAACTGAACATTCGCGAAGTATGGAGTGTGTCGTTCTACGTGTTTCTCGGCTATTCCAACAGAGCCCAGTTGTAATGTTTGTGTAGTACACAAACGCGTAAAGACAATTACGTGAGACTTATCGTGCGTCAACAATGGAGGCTATTCCAGACCACACCGGTTCGCGCACTGTGTTCAAGGCCAGACACGACACTGTTTCTAGTGGATTCGAGAGCGCACTGTAAGAGGCGCTTGTTTAAACGTCATCTAAAAGGTGACAGATAATTCTGGCATCTCAGCGGGGTATAAAGAGAGCATCCGGCGTCGGTCAGTTCAGTTTACTACGGGCGAATACTCAGTGTGTCTCGAGTGCTATTTAGTGAAAAGTGATTATTGTGCGGGACTCTATTAGTTGACATTATTATTGCGTGTGGACAAATTTAATTTGGATTATTGAACGAGTATAATCTTGTTGAATAAATTGTTGATTACAAACTGTTATTTTTGATAAATTAAAGCAGGCGATAAGTGACTTAATTGGTGTCTCTAATTTTGTTTTCCACCGTACCATACGACGATCGGTGAGACCGTCCCCGTCGTAACAATATTTTGATTTCTGTTTGTCTTGTATAATTTCTTTTCTGCCCCCATCGTAACGGCAATGTGATACAGGGATCTTGTGACTACAATACGATGACATAAACTCGTTAATGTAGCGGGACGCTGACTTGGCAACTACTAAGTTATTTCGACGTCTTGCCATTCGCACCACTTAGCCTACTAAAGTTCACAATCTATGATGCCATCATTCCATATCTGCATTGGAAACCTCATTCAAAAATCCCCTGGAGCTTCAGGAAAGGTCAGTCTATTTATTGGTCGATACCAGTCTAGTAGTCTGTCGATACTTTCTTCAAACCTTTCTAAATATAATTTTAAAATAAAGATAAATTCTAAATCATTACGGTCAGCATTCATAAGTACGTCTCTGTATGGTAAAATATTTATCCTAATTCCGATAGAATGTTACGTTACGAGACACATACTAAGAATTCAGCACTACACGTTGAATATTACAAAGTAATATTTTACAAAGTGTAAAAGTCAATAGTATTTAGATAAGGACAGTATTTTGGAGTCTCAAGGATTCATATTCCTAACAATAAGTGAATTTTTATGCCAAATTCGTGTAACATATTCTACTAGAAAATACACTCTTCTTGACATTACTTTTTTAATGTAAACAACGTAGAAGATCGTACATATATCTTTTATAACTTGACAGTAAACCTATAACTCTACAATGATGGAACTACATAGATTAACGAGAATGTTTAATCATAGAACTCTTTAGTATTTTCAAGTATAAAAACGTTCATATTTATCATTTCAGCTAGTTTGAAATGAATATAGTATATGTGAATGTTGCTACTACCATATTTAACAGCAACGCAGGCGTACTTACTACTCGCCTGTTGAAGAGCTAGACAAAACATAATCAGAGGTATTAGTAACATTACAGATTTTATAATTTGGTGACAAAGGTGGTTTAGAGCTGATTTAATTTTGTTTACATTTAATTGAGTGGTGAGTATTTTTGTATCCAACACGGAAAGTCCGCGAATTTTTGGGTTTGAATTGGGTTAAGTGTAGAAAACCTGGACCCTGAGAAAACTGGAAAGGAACTACCTTCAAACTTTTTAATGCTGGAGGAGAATCTCAAAAATACCGTGGACAGAAAGAGCAACTAATGATGAGGTACTAAAGAGAGTGATTAAAAGGATTCTGTTTATAATTATTGCGGAAAGGAGAAACAGTATAGTTGGGCACCTACTGTACTATTCAGCCTGGTTCACCACACTGATCGAGAGAATAATTAAAGTGAATATTGTGGGTGGGAAGGCTTAAAAAGTAGTATGTGGATAACGTAAAAGAAGAAAGAAAGTATGAAGAGATTAAGAGACTGCTTTTGAAAGGCAAACAATTGCAAGCCCACCAACCTCTGGGTTGAGGAGGAAAAGAAGAAGAGACGTGTGTTTGTGTATTTTTCCTCAAAAGCTTTAATATTTTAATGTATATTTGTCTTTCCTTTGTTTATATTTTCACTTTAGTTATTGTCTATAATTTAATTGTATAAACATTTTTGTTCTCAGATAAATCGTCTGATAGATCACATAGTGGCTAGATCTGTCTACACCGTATACAAAAGTGGTGGCTTCGGCATTGTGTATGGTTCTTCATTCAAGTCTAGCGTGCCTTGAACGCGAGAGTGCTCTACCCATTGTTACTGGCTAACCAATACGTAGGCTTCGGTTGGTTACGTTATTGTAGTCTGTTATCATCGAGACTTTTTTGATGCTTCCTACTGTTGTTACTTGTTACTTCCTGCATATTTTTCGGATCTTCAGCAACGAATAGAGTGCAGTTGGCTGGGCGTTGCTTGGCAAACATTTCTGCCGGAGTACACGTGTTCTAGTCTCAAGCTACACTTAGACTTTAATCTAAATACTTACAGCAGTGTTTAAATCTACCAGGAGATAAGACCAGGTACTCATTAAACCAAGAGTCTAGTTGATAAACGATGCATCTTGAAACTGAAATGAAGTTTCGTCACCTACCGCTTTCGATATCTCTTCAATCCCTAACGTAAAATTATAATTGCTATAAAATTTGCAATTCAACATTCCTAGCAATAAAACATTCCTTTCCTTTTTCCTATAACATAACGTACAAGAAAATGCCTTTTAAATTTATATGCATTTGCCTGAGGTGGATACATGCTTATATAAATTTTAACAGCCATAAAATCCCTATGTCGAACTAAGTCATTTCCTAAGCCCTAGTCAAGGAAAACTTTTAGTCTCAATTTGTTTTTGTATGGTAACTAGTCGTCTCGGAACAGCCTCAAAAATAACTACAGTAATTCAAAATTTTAATTAACTTTATCATTAGATTAAATTTTAGTTATAATAGTTATAGTTAGTTATTTTAGTTATAATATTGCTGTACCGTTTTTTCAGTTACTTTGGAGTTACAGTTTATTACAAGGTAAATAGATAGATAGAGAGAGAGAGAGAGAGAGAGAGAGAGAGAGAGAGAGAGAGAGAGAGAGGTAGCGAGAGAGTGGGGAAGAAGGGAGGAAGAGAGAAGGAGAGAAAGAGACAAAGAGTGAGACAGTGAGAGGGAGAGAGGTGACTACGTAATAGGAAAATGATGAAATTTTGTGATAAAACTTTAGAAAATTTCTTAGAGCTTCCAAAACCAAAACGATGGAATAGTGTGTTCACATATAATTGTTTTTTACTGAAATATTAGATTTCTTAAGATTTTTGTACTGAATTGACCTTAGTATATTGACTTTCATTAATTTTTCTAATGTTTCGAGTTAGAGAAAAGTTTTACTTGTTAAGCTCTCGAATTTTTGTTTAGAGAATATAATTATTTGTAAAAACGCAATGACATTGTATATTCACTGTTTAGTAATCTTTTCTTCAATATATGTTAATTATTTTGAATTTTACTCTAGTGGGAATAAATCATGTGATTAATAAGCAAACTGCGACTACCAGAAAAGATGCACAAAATCTGTTGTATTACCAAACTTTGAACGGCCGTACATATATTTAGTGTACTTATTTACTTATTAATATGCCATAACTAATTACACACACGCTGCACGCATGCACGCACACACTGTGCACTCTGGCATGTACAGCTAAAATAAATTTTCTATATTTTATTTACGTGCATAGAATAGAGAAATGCGCCAATATGAAACTATACCAAAGAGATGCACACTCGTATGCGTGAGTTGCTGAAATATGAAATTAAATTTAATGAATATTTTTAAGAATAAAGGAAAACGGGTGCGGTGATGGGTACAGTACAAGAATTAATGTGTTGTTATGTTAAATTAACGGGTAATTTAACAAAAATTAAATTATAAATCATTGCACATCTTTATATATAACTAAAGTTTTGATTTAAATAAACCAGATTGGTTAATTTTTTTATTAAAACAAATATGTATAAAAGAAATTTCCCCCGAGGCCTGTGCTGCTGGAGTGTAATATTGTAATAAAATTCCAGCAGGAATAAGACATGATTGTATGCAGAAAAGTAATCTCTTTATTTGAACAACTTTGTTTGCTTAGGAGCACGTGTTTATCTATTCCAACTGACAAGATATGCTTGCATACATGTCGTTATGTTATTCGCACTGCGTCCTGACCTGTTTATCTAATCCTTTTATTGTTTTCCTACTACAAAAAACAAATAATAAAGTCTACAAGAAACTGCAAACATTAATTAGATTCAAACATTATATAAATGTTTACATGTAAACATTACATAACAATAAACGTAGGTACTAAATCAATAGTTTTTGTACAGACTTCACTCAATAATATTACGTCAATAATTGAAACGTGTTTCTAGATCCTCATGTTTATTGGTGGGCTCCAATTTATTCTTATCATTAGTCGTACTCTAATACAAAATAATATTTAAAGAGTAATTTTTACTGCTGTTCATTGAAAAATATGTGTTACCGTCTCATAGATATGTTTCCATTTTAACGGCTTCCCGTGAGCTGTGGAAAATTAAATTTTGTAGCATTCACTTCATAACCACAAAAACATAATAATTAAATTCTCTAAACAATCATATTAAAGAAAAGTATAATATTAAATTGAAATATTAAAATTTTAAATATGAGTATGTCTGGAGACCGAAAATGATACTTAAAATTAAAAAACTAAAACAAATAAAGAGTGTACTTAAAAAAGTTACAATATACGAGTACATTACAAGTTTCAGTTAATTAAATGTAGCCGCTTTAAAAAGTCTGCTGATGACACCTTGGTCTTCAGTGCTCTTCAATCTTCCATCGTCTTCTGTGTTTCCGATCTTCTTCAGACCATCTCCTATTGCTAATGGGTTTTTAACGTCCTCCTCCTAACTCTTCCTAGGCCAATGATGCGGTGATGACGTTAATATCTGTTTTGTAAGATGAATCTAAATTTTTCGTACTTGTTCATTCCATACACAAACTTAAAAGGTTCTGCTCGATGAGCTTCATCATTGTGTAATTTCGATCATGACATTTCCTACTTGGCCTGCTGGTTTTCGTTGTAATCGCAATATTCTCGCCATGTGCTCTCTCTAACGTATAAGCCTAATGTATAATGTATGTGTATAATCTCTTTATGAATAATCTTATATAATCTCTTTATTAATCCGTCTTCTTAAACGGTAGATTCTTGTTGTTTCTACTGTGAGTAATTGCATCTATACATTTTTGTTTGTTCCCGTTATTATTGTTTTAAACTAATAAGTTTACGTAATTTTTTTGAGCATTATGTTATAAAGCCAATATTCCGACTCGCAATTGGTTATTGCAATTGTGTAATTCAGTTTCGTATTAATTCAAATCGGTGCGATTATACAAACGCTAACACTCCATAGTTATAACTACCCCAAGTGGAGTGGTATCTGGGAAAACTGGAGATACAACTATGGGTAGATACAACTCCAGTGTAGCAGTAACTACCTTTCATGTTGGAACATGTTTATCCCCCCCCCCACTGCCTCTATTCGCTTCGCTCGTGTTGTTACTCTTTCGTGTCTGTCATCGGTAGTTACTAGGGTCTACGTTTTAATCACGGTTGGTCTGCCACAGCATCATGTCATCATCTGAAGATGAAGGGGGCGTTGAGAAGAAATGTGTGGACAGAGATTTATATGTTCTGAGTAGTAGCACTCGGCATGTAGTAGCTGTAAAGGAAGATCCATACACATATATAGGAAAGAGAGGAGTTGTGTTAAAAAATGGAAAGGTTTAAAGCGTTATAAAAATATATTTAATCTTTTACAAAATAAGTTGCTCAAAGTAAAATATACATCTTAAAAATTCAGGATTCAGAATCACAACAATCCGAAAAGCGTAGGCCTATATCATTATTTGGACACTGTGTTACGATAACGGGGGGGGGGGATCAACGATAGAATATGTTCATTCGTTACGTCTATTGTTGAAACAATACACATTACGTCTATTAAACAAAACATCTAGTACAAGAGTGTTACTGTCTCCACTGGCTAGAACTTGTCGATTATTAATAACACATCTTGTATGACGAAAACCAGATGCTTTTATATGCGGAGGGGGCACGCATTTGTGTAAAAGTGACGTCACGGAAATGAAAGAGTGTCACCGTGACAAACAAGGATGGTATCAAAATTGCCTAACATTCACCATCATTGAATTTTCCCTCAGTCCCCGACTTGTGACTGCAGTACGCGAAGTCTGGTCTTTGACGTCATCGGGTTGGTCTCTGACGTCACATCTCGTACGTTAGGTCCCTTCCACGTCACTACTCTCATTTTGACATTTCTGTCAAGTAACTGCAAAGCTATGACTAAAGCTTACACAAAGTAATATTTTCATGCCAACACCTACCTTTTGTCGCCTGTGCATTGAACTTAAATTGATTCAACTGCCTGGCTTCGTCTTTAAATAGGTTAAAAAGTTTTATGACAGTGTTAATACAGGTTAATGTATAATTCGCATTATTGAATCAAATTGTCAGATTCCAAACGACAGTTGTATGTTCAGTTCAGCAATATTGAGTCAGTTAACTGACTGAATTAATTTCTGAAATCTCAACCGCTGATCTAGTAAACTAACTTATTAGTAATTTATAGAAATTGTAAAGTAAAATTCTATGAATTAGTAATTCACATGTAGTATGTAGTAATTCAACTAGTATGTAGCTGTCTAGTTACTAGAGCGTATTTATATACTGTAACACAAAGAGCAACAGTTAGCTAGCAAACTGAATGAAAAGCGATATTAGGCTAATGCATGCTAAGACCGTGATAAAAACTTAATTTCTTTGTCCACATATATCAAATTGAAATCGACGTGCATTCTTATTTCAAATTATATAATTTTTAATTTGATTATTTTTATATAAATATGTACAAACTGTGTTAGTGACCCTAATATTTAATAGATTTTAACTTTTTGTAGTTTTGTTTTGGGAAGCGTGATTAAAAACTTCCTGGTAACAGGAAGGACTTAGTTCCTACCGAGAAAGTTCGAGAAGAGCACTTGAATCGTATACTAGAATTTTGTCAAAGAAGTACATGTTTGCGTTTGATATGGACTAATATGTGTAACTATCAGAATGTTTCTATGAAACTGACATACATACTGACCACGTGTCGCTAGTAGTATACTTGAGTCTACCGCGCTAGAATTACGTTCGAAAATATTCCTCAGGGACTAACGCCTTGTGAGTACTGTTGTGGCAAGGCCGGAGTGCCTAGCTGTATTCTTATGTTGGTTAAACTTATCTGAAGTAAGGTCTAATACTTAATCTATCTTGGCCAAATCCTTGTTTTTTCAACCTTGACGCTATTAGAGTATCTGAGGAGTCTTTATTTTTCTCTCTTATTCTTGGTCTCAGCAGTCTCGAAGAAGGAAGAGGAAATTTTCTAACGCCGGAGAGGGCCAAAGAGATTAAGAGACGGGCTCCGAATGAAACTCAGAACACGTCCGGATGCTCAAAGATCCTCGCGCAGTGATCAAGTGATGCATGGAGGAATTGTGTTTCTGCAAATTTTCAAAAGACCCACCCTGCCTTCATCGACTATGAGACAGCGTTTCATAACGTTAATCAAGGATGAACTGATATCTGATTGGCGTGGACATCGGACGGCCAGACAAGTGTTTAGGAATCATCAAGGAGTTCGTCAAGGATACAGGCTGTCGCCCTCATTATTTCATATAAATATTGCAATGAGACAAACATTTACACTATGAGTGAATACATGGGGACATATTTATAATAAGCCTTAGTTGGTGTCCTGTCCAAAGAGGTGTGAATGTGATAAAACGCTATCGTTATTAAAATAAGTACTGCATGTTAACGTAGTATAGGACTATTTTAAACAATAAATATAACAGTGCAGTGTAGAGTTAAAGTGAATAAGTGTTGTGTGCAAAACGAACTGTGTGAAAATAATTAACAATAAGCCAATTAACAGACACACCATAAGTCATTTATATTAGTGTACAAATTGGAGTAACTATTAATAACTAATTCATGTCCACCAGCAAGTGGTCAATTTTATCGAACATTCTATAATGTACGTATTAACATGTAAAAATTACGTCGTGTGTGTAGGTCTATAAAAGCACTGGTGAGCCGTGAGTTACGCAGAGTCTCATATTCACTCGCAAGTTTGTGGTGGCAAATTCGAGTTCCAGTCAATCCTTGTGAAGCCGAAGTGTACCGTCAACGGATCAGCTGGATTAGTACCACGAATTCAGTCATGGCGTTCGAGATCGTCAACGACTGATGGGATGGAAATTTTATTATTGGAACTAGTTATGAGAAAATGAAAATATTTGTAAGATGAAAGAGTTTAAAGACTTGGGAACACCCTAAACAATGAGAATAGAATGAATGACACAATTCAGGAAAGAATTCAGCAAGTAAACTGTGCCTATTTTTTCAGTATGAAAATATTTAGAAATAAGTTGATTAAAAGACAAGTCAAAATGAAGATTTACATTAGGATGGAAAACGTTGTTGTGACATACAGCGGTAAAACCTGGACCTAGTTAGAAAGTGATGAGAACCAACTGAGAAGGTTTGAATCAAAAATCTTAAGAAAGATATTTGGTACGATTAAAGAATGAGACGATTGGAGAATAAATAGAAATGATAAATTCAAGGCACTTATCGAAGGGAAAGGTATAGTAAGGTTTATCAAAGCACAGAGGATAAGTTACCTGGGGCAAGTTGAAAGAACATGGGATACAACAACGGTAAAGAGTGTTTTGAAGGGGAAATTTTATGGAAGATAAAAGAGGGGTCGACTAGGGAAAAGTTGGAGGACGACGTCACCCGAGACCTTACTACGATGGGTATAAGATGCAGGAAAGGGATGACGAATGATAGAGGGGAGTGAAGGAGGTTTGTTGCGGAGGACAAGGCCCATCACGGGCTGAATTAGTGAAAGAAGGAGAAGAAGAAGGTCATAAGGTTTTATTAAATTTGTATTATAAAATTTCGTAATTTTAGTTAATATGTATTGCAACAGTACAAATGTATAGAGTACTGTGCATTGCACAAATTAATTAAAATAATTAATTAAAGTAAATAAATAATTCATATTGTTAGCAATAATAATTCAGCTTTCAATCTGAATTGTAGAAGGAACGACCAAATTTCATGTTGGGACAGGTTGATCACGCCACTCCGCTATGTTTGTGTGTACACGTGTATGTTACATGTGTGTGCGAGACCTGTCGATTCCTGAAAAGCGTCACACTTAATGAACGCTATTAATTATATGCATTTATTTATTTTGTTAAGATTGTGTGCATAATATCACAAAACCAAATACGCCAAAGTGTGTAGAAAAATATGACGCACATGTGTATAAAAAATAGTGCGAAAAGAATAAAAATTGTGATTATAGTAAAAATAAATATAAATAAAACTTATTTTAATTAAGATAAAGAAAAACGGTCTATACACAGTGAGCATATAAAAATTACCGACAAGACGAATATCGGGTAATGTGCAAAAGACTTCGCATATCGCGAAGACAAGCGAATTAAGTGTGAAAAGAATCGTGTTTAAAAAGGGACGCCAACGGCAGACTCTGACATGCAGAATATTGTCGAAACATGATTTTTGCGCCCTAAGGTATAAATACACGAGCCGCGCTAACTTAATGCTCTTTCTCGTACAACTACCGTGGCAGCCGGAGGCTCTGGCCAGAAACAACAAATCTTTCTCGATCAACCACAGCAGCAGCCGGAGGTTCTTCACGACTACTCATCACTTTCGTGAGAGCACCTGCAACCTGAGGCCATAACAGGACACGAGGGAGCAGCCAAGTACATGTAATAGAATCCAGCGTACGGGACGAGGTGACGGACGGAGGAGAGGATCCGAAGGACGAGGATTAAGGACTCCAGGACTACACGACTACAAAGGAGCATCCAGGATCAAGGAGCTAGGGCCGAAGAGGACACGCTGCCGATTTGCCACGACAATAAGGTGAAAAGCAACCATGTATTTGTAAAAGAAAGACTCACATAAAGACAATATAATTAACGATGTAAAAAGAGAGACAATCTAATTCAAAAATGAATTAATAAATTTTGCAAATGTAAATATTTATTTGTGTAGTAATTAGAGTAATGTTTTAAAAATGTTTTAAACTCTAATTTTGAATCAATAACTTAGTTATTGACATTTAAATTAATATAAAAGTAATTAGTAAATTTTTATTAGAAAACAACGAAATGCATATTCAGTATATTCAAAAGAAATTAGATAATTAGAAAGAGATTTCATAATCTAATAATTATCACACTAATGAGCAAGCTGAGAGCAATATTAGATAATTATAAATTTTTATTATAGTATAAGATTGTATATTATGTCTATGTGTAATACGAGATTATCACTTACATGTAATAATTAGAAGTGTGCTACGACTACACACACAAGCAAATAATGATGATATTTTAAATTGCAACCAAATAAGAAATTTTTGATTAAAAATTTTTAAATGATTTGAAACCATATTATATTGTGTTATTATTATCACGATGACACCTGTCATAATGTTATAGCGTAAGTAATGTTGCAAAATTAAATAGCTCACAAGAACGTGGGGCATCAACAATTATTTGTTGTTATAGTATTTAATAATTCCAATAAATTATTACGTGTAAATAGTGTTCATTGAATTTAGTTTTTATAGATTCTTGCATCTAACCATTGTTATAATTTGTATTTAAATATGTTAATTGATATAACCGGTCTCGGTCAATTGGATGGAACGTCTTTCTTACAGTTCTTGCCCGGTCAATTTCTCCCCGCACTTTCAAACTTTCATTTGGCCGCAACTGACCGAATCCGTGGCTACTAGTAGAAAGGTTCCTGTTTTGAAATTTTTATAAGGTAACGTTTTCATTTTTTGCGATTAACCTCTTCCTTTCAATACTTTTGTTAGGTTAGGTTAGGATACGATAGGTGATTCTCGCTAGTTTCGGTTGGTGTCCTTTAAGTTTGGTTCCTCTGTCTACAAGGAAGTCGGAGGCATATAAGGTTAGTGTACAATGGGAAAGTAGTTGTGATATACATATTAAAATGAGATGTAGAGATGTTGAAAATGAGATGTTCTCGTAATTTTTGAGTTATGTACCTAGTAATGGTGTAAGAGAATCTGTTAAAGTTAGTATAAATTATTATAAGTTTTGTTTTGCTGAGGATCCACACGTGACACCCTCTTAACTGCAAGCGGAGCGAGCAGAAACGACGCATTAACTATACAAGCGTTGCGATGTAATGCTTTGATGTCTGTGACACATGAGTAGTCGATAGGAGGCTGATTTCCAGGTTACTAAAACATGTCTCATGTGTCACAGACATCAAAGCATTAGATCGTAATGCTTGGCCCTTTAACAAGCCGTTCTGATCGTTTCGCTCGCACCTAAGAGGATATTACATCTGTGATATACCCTAACCTAACCTAACAAAAGTACTGGAAGAAAGAGGTTACTCACACAAATGAAAAAGTTACAGAATTGAAATTTAATCGAAGTTTGGAAAAGAAACGTTTTTAATAGTAACCACGGATTCGGTCAGTTGTGATCACCTTCATATTAAGTCGGTCTGTTCTTATTTATGGATTTTTAAATAACAAGGTATAATGTAACTGAAATATATTAAGTACATACTTGTCGATAATTTTGCACTGTAAATATATTGAATTGTTTGTTTAAGACGTGTTGTGGCACATGTTTTACAGCGACACTTTTGCAAAATCTTGGAATGAAATTTTAGAGGCCTTGTAATTCGTAGAACGTTTTTGATCCACTTTCATTAGAACACTTAGTTGTATAACACTTGCTAAACCTGATTATGTTGTAAATAATAATTGACTCCGCTGAAAATCTTTCATCAATTTTAATACAAAAGTGTCAGTTCAACTTTACGTAATCTTAAGTATTTTTAGTCATCAGTAAAAGAGTATTTTAATTAAACCTCACTGCTATTTTTGTACCGTTAACACTGTAATTTTGGAAATCATTTAAATTTACAATAAAACAATAACGGCCTTTAAATAAAAATAGTTTTTCAAACTTTTCTGACAAAACCACTACGTTCAACTAATTACGTTACAAGGAATAATAAACATTGTGGCAAAGCTTTAGTAAATTTTAATACAATCTGTCAGTCCAGGAACATCCAGCTATAGTTTACGTACAATAAAAATTTAGTAAGTCTTTAGTATGTCTATTTTCATGTCAGTGTCCTAATAAACAAAAACACAAATAAACTATATTTAAACCAAATTTTCAATGTTATGTAATGACTACCTGAAGAACTTCCAAGACTTACCCGTTTTAATATTTTTAATATTAAACTTTTCACCCCTTTGCAATCTATGGCTGTCTTCAGATTTTCTAATAATTTAAAAGTAACAACATGAGATATTTGCAACAACTGCAAATCGTTGGCAAAAATTATTGTAGAAAGCAACGTCAAAATATAAAATAAAACGAAAACGAAAGCATAAAAATTGATAATAGAAAATAAACGCCTTTGAAGTCTGCTGATCAGAAGCCGGAAGCAGAACACTCATAAGGATTCGTTGTGTGAAAAGTTTTTAGTACTATTGTGCTTTCCGATTCCACTAAGAAGATCTTAAGCGTAAGTAAGGTCTGTATTTTGTTTTATAACTTTTCATGATTTTGTTTTAATTTTATTTTATAGTTTTACATTATTTATAATACAAAACATTAATATACAAATGCAAAATATTGTATAGCTGTTTACAATATTCGTTTTTCGGCAGCATATTTCGACTTGTTGCAGCAAATGTCACGTGTAGTTAGTATTAAATTATTACATTAAGTTCTTGTGACACCTGAAGCCGACTACAGGATATTAAGGCCGGGCGGCCACCAGAAGCGGAGCGGAGTGGACTGAGCTTGTAAAATCGAAACAATGTTGTTCAATGAAAGGGCGTCCACCGAAAGCGAAGCTGAGTGGAATGGAGTGAAGCGACGTCGCTAGTATCAACTCCGCTCAGCTTTGACTCGGCCGAGGTCCGTTTGGAAGCTGACTCCGCTTCCCCCACCCCACCACCTTCCCACTGACAACCCTAGGACAATGATTCTTCGTCAACAATTTTTGTAATTTAATAATTGATTTCTGTAAATTTCAATTGTTGTAATTAATATATAAATAAAAAAAAACCTTAAAAACATTGCTAACTTCTCTTTTGGTACTATCGCCTTCCGATAATTAATATCACATGCTGTTATATCATTATGAATAATATCGAGAAGTTCGTTAAACTGGTCGTGTAACATTCTGAAATAATTTTTAAATTGATCAGCGGTCAAATCATCAAAAAGAGTGTGTAATTCACCGCAGTTTGAAATTTAGCACGTCTGACATCGCCGAGGTTATAAACGCAACTTAAGTACGCTCCGTTTTCTATTGCTCCCCCCCCCCCAAGTGACTCAGATCAACTACACTGCGCTCAACTACGCTCCGCTTCGCTTCATTCCGCATCTGGTGGCCACCTAACCTAATGGTGGAAACACTGTGCATATAAACTCTCAACGACTATAACAACCCGTGGAAACTATTCAGGTTAAAAAAAAAAATACTCGATGTACGGTAGAAATAGCTAAACAATCGCAGGATACGATTATTTTCTTTTAATTTTAAAAAACCACGTACATTAAGCATTTATTTTGTAAGTGCAAAGTCCGTTATTATTTAGTAGGAGACAAATTATTACTACATCATCTTACGTAGTTAACAGAGGGCCTTTAAAAAATAATTTGGAAATCAGAATAACGTTATTATTTGCCAAAATAAATAGAAAGGCACATTTTCATAGATATCTGTTGATATACAGATGATTTTTTATAAATGATTTATAGAATTGGCCTACTATGTAGAAATAAAAAACACAGTCTTATAAAACGTAATTTACAATAGTTAAAAACACGTTATTGACATGATTGAAAATAGAGTTTAGGCAGAAAATGCCACCAAAAACGTTTAGTGATTTGTAGTGATTTTAGGATTAAAAGTGAGACATTTATGTATAAGTCGTCTAAAACTTAATATTTCAGTTTTTTAGAGATAGATATTTTAAGATATTTGTTGATAAATATTATAAAAAAATATTAATTAATATACGTTGTAACGTCACAGAACGTTCCATAAAGGAAATCATTTACATAGCAATTATTATAAGAGGAAAGCGAGGTGAACAGTATCGAACCCAAGTAGTCCTAAAAAATTGTGTAATTTTGTCTAATAATTATTACTACTAACATGAAAAACGACCAAACTATGACTAAGACACAAACCCCATATATATTATTAAAGTGAATAACAGTGAAAAAACCATAAGATACTATAAGAGAGACAAATAATGTCAGAATCAACCAAAATGAAGTCATGAATTATTAAGTCTGAATAGAGTATTAAGAACTATTTTTTGTGAATGAATGGACATGATCCATTATTATATTATGTAATGTAACTAAAATAAATGTATTAAATGACTTAAATACATTATTAGAAAGAATCTAAGTTAAAATAGAAATTATATATTTGTTATGACAAAAAAAATATTAATGTGTTGGATTTGAGACCAAACACTCAGATTTCATGAAAAAATTAATTATTATCAGATTGAAATAAAAACTATATGCAATTGTCAAGCAGACAAAAGTGAACAATTTATCTAAAATAAAGAAAGCTGTCAAATGAAAAAAAGTCAGTCAAAATAGCCAAAAACAGTATTAACTAAAAACATGTGGTAGGCATATAATATTGTATGATTTATGGATTTAATGTTGCCAAAATGCAACCAAATTGCATTAGAAAGTTGGAATATAATATAAAGCGACTATACTAATATATTTGACTAACTTTAACATTGTAATAATCGAGTTAGCAACATATTTACCTATACCATGTATGGCTGGATCCAATCAACCAGTACAAAAATAATCATATCTGGCTAAATATTTACAAAATGTTGACAAGAATAAAATAAAATGGTACAATACTTCAGTATACCTTAAAAACGAACAAACTCAGTTGAAAATAAGATCAATTATGAAAGAATTTAACTTATAAGAGTGAGATTTGTCACACCATGAAGAAGGACATCTCGAGACCAATCAATGTGATGCTATGTTATCCTGTAATAAAAATAATATGTGTAAAGAGTAACCAGGTATCACAAAAGACAGACAATATAATAAACTCTGAGTGTACACTAGTGAAATACTGCATATGTTAAAGAAAGAGACTAATTATTGTGTTATAACATTGACAAAAACCTAGGCCATGAACAGGGGCCAGGTAAAATTGTAATTATCTATGTATTATATATGTTAAAATTTGTTTGTTTTGTTATAGGAAGATAGTAATGTTATATGTTCAGATTGTGGAAGAAACATAATAGTTTCACAACAATTTTTTTGTTCTAAGAAATTGAATTTCAATGACAACAACCCAAGGTGAGAGTTGTATATTGTGTTACTTATTAGAGTTAATTTATTTAAAAACCAATCATAATTAGTATCACTAGATTCAGTTGAAAACAGAGAATCTAAATGTAATAATGGCATACAAATTGTGAGTACTTATGTAAAACTGTTTGATAAATACCAGAGTAATTTTTGAAATATCCTTAGTATGAAGAATAAGAAATTTGTTCTAAAAGCTTCGACGGAAATGAATTTTGTTCCATGATGTTCCATTTCGTTTATTCTCGAACAATCTAAAAAGAATTTTTACACAAATATACCGGAAGTCGATGTAAACAATCAGCCTGAATTAGTATAAAAGAGAGACCAAATTCGACCCAAAAAACACTTGAAACTTGAACTCCAGAACAGATGCATCGCCCACGACACTGATCAACGCAGCTAAGGCGAAACCGAGAGGCGAGAAATCGACAAGACCCGAAGAAAGGCTTTTTCCCGTACATTGACAAACAGACTGACATAACCTCTACAAGAATCTACGCCAATGTGTTGCTGAAATAGAGCAGCAACACGGCAAATTTTAATAGAAATCACGCAGCCAGAACGTCAACGGCCCAGGAGGGACCAAAACTTTAAATAGAGAACCAATTCTGCTGTGTTCGCATAGACAGACTAACTTGACAATAACCCCCTTAACGTAAACAAACAAACACAAAGCCTTTCTCGATACTGCAAGGGAATCAGCGCTGTGGCGGCCAATTTGGGAATCAACGCGGAGCAGCTGATTTGTAGTGGCGGGGTTTGAACGAGAATCTACTGCCAAACGTTTTCACAAAAAGTGCGGAAATTGTAAATGATCGCAATTTTGACTTAAAATAGATTCAGTGCACACATGAAGAGGCGAGATTGAAAAACTACCCGAGAGGAGTGTCCAGTGCGAGATTAATTAACCATTGGAACGTGAATTACCAAAATTAAAGTCATTTTTTACCTGGCTACATTTATCACACTGTTGTACTACACACGCCACACACACCTTCAAATCACTGAATTTTTCTTGTAAGGCATCTTATTGATATGTCTTGGTAGTTCAAAGGAGTCACGTCCTGAGAGTAAAGATTTTTTCACGTATTAAACTCATGCTTTTCAACTGAGTAAAGAATTGAAAATACTAGCCGATACTTGATTGGATAAATAAAATTGTCAATAATAATAATAATAACTTGTGAATTTTTTTCTTTAGTAACTCTGCAATTGTATAATTTTTTATGAATGTTAGTCCTTCAGACGATTTGTTTGTTTTTGAAGAATCATTAAACTCACCTGATTTTTTCAAGCTAAACTGACTTGTTTATATTTTTTATAGAAGTAAGATTTAAAAATTTTAATTTCTTTAATAATCACATTTTATTCTTGGAACAAACGATTCCAAGTGGCGCCCACAAAAAACATAGTATTAAGTTGTGTTACAGGACTACATCACCGCAGAGGATCCAGTCAACAGTAAGTAACAAAAGTGCGCGGAGGTAACGCCCGACAGCATACAACATCATACAACACTTTTACAACACTATTTCTTTTTGTTATAAATTGGCAGTTCAACTAGTGAGGCTTGAAAAGACGGAACAAGCCCGGCAACTACCAACAGATCAAAATGCCGCAACCTAAGGGAAAAAAGGTGAAGAAGAATGTGGCACCCGAGTTAAGTGTGGAAGACGGAGAGGCAGTACAAATGGAGGAAACGGAATTAGGACCGCCCACACTAGAAATCGAAAGACCGGTACAAACGGCAGACGAATTAGAGGAGCAAACGGGAGAAGAACCCATACAAATGGTAGAACAAACAGAGAAACCCGAACCAGAAAAAATAACAGCAAGCGTTGATATGAGTGCAATAATGATGATGCTCCAAGGAATGATGGAGGATACAAAATCCCTGAAGGAGGATATGAACAAAAATACAGAATCTCTTTAAGAGGATATGAATAAAAATAGACTGGAAGATAAGGAGGAATTAGACAAAAACATAGAATCTTTAAGGAAGGATATAACCGAGAAAATAGATGACAATGGGAAAAAACTGGAGATATTTCAGGAGGAGAATAAAAAAAGTATAGAGTCCCTGAAAAAAGAAATTAGCATAAAGTACGAAACAGTAAACAAAACGATCAATGATAATAAAATCGATAGTGACAGGAAGGTCGAAAACATGGAGAAACAGTTGGAAAGATTACAGGAGGGAAATAATACCCGTTTCGAAAATCTAGAGGAACAAACAGTAGAGACCAAACAAGATGTTAGAAATCTCGAAAACCAGGTAAGGCAGAACCAAGACGCCATCATGCAGGAGGTGGGAGAAGTCCAGAAAGACGTTAGCGAGAGGATGCAGAGAACATATGATATCGCTAACAGGCTGGACGAACAAATAAAAACTAACAAAAATAGCACACTGGAAATAGACCAGAGAGAGAAAAACCTGCAGGAAAGATTAGAGGCGCTGAGAGACACACCTATACTAAATGCTCATACGTGTCATGGTGAAAACAGGGAAGTAATCAACTTCCAAAACTATCGACGAAACCCAATGGAATTTTTAGAAAGAATGGAAGAGTTTATTGGGAGAAATAGAGAAACAAGGTGGGACAGGATAAGAGAGATGCTTGACGAGACGTTTAAAAACACTAGGGATAACTGGTGGATAGCGGTACGGCCCGAAATCACGAATTTAGCCGAGTTTAAACGCCAGTTCAAGGAGAAGTAACTTGTAACTTGTAACTTGTAACTTGGATGTCTACTCACTACGTATAATTATATGAATTATATGTCTACATGTAATTATATGAATAACATTCGCCTCGTCTTTTTATATCAAACACACATGCAAGATGTCCATGTAAATTCACAGTTATACGAGTCGGACGTAGATGGCCTAACACACACTCACATTACACACAAACACATATAAATGGCCATACAAATCTCAGTTTTGGGAAAGAGTCTTCAAGGTCCAAGCCTAGAAGAACTAAGAGCTGAATGGTTATGACACATGGTGACTACTCAACGTGGCAAGTAGGTTCTAACTTAGCTACAGTTATTCGAAATCTTATTAACTTAATCACTAGATTAAAATGAAATTATAACATTTGTAGATGTTTTTTTCTATTATTTTCAATCGGTTACACTTCGTTAAATAATGTATAATGATTTCTACCACTATACGTCTAACAAGAAAGAATTAAAATTAGATTACTTGTGAATATTGTGTGCAAGGTAAAGGTACCCTAAACTTGATATTTCGGAGAGGCGAAGCGTGGTAAAGTAGTAATACCGAGAAACACATTGTCTGAGATGTCATCAAAGAGCCATATTGTTGCCATTGTAAGTATAACCTATAAAGATAGAATTGGTTATCGCGCTCCGTTCATGAGTGGGACGTAGCCTGTTGTCTAGCTATAGAAAAGCGGGATAAAGTGGGTGAACGATAAAGTGGGATCGTTGAAGCAAATGGAGAGTTACACAATAGGAGCAAAATTTGCTACGTCTCCGGCGTGGCTGTTCCATAATGTGTTTACAGAAACTGATAGTAATTCAGATATTACGGAGAAGGTCTTGCTAGATGATTATAAACGTTATCTTTATTACACAACTAAATAGAAATAGTATTTATAAATTTTAAATTACATAAGGTATATGAAAAAAAGCCTGTTTATACTTTTGTTAATTTAATGTCTTTCGTCCTGTTTCATATACAGAAAAAATAAGATACTGTTTAGTTTATAATAAGTTACACTCAGTGAACATCTAAACTAAATAGTTGAGAGATCGTAGGGCACTGGTATAATGTATCTTAGATTGAATCGAAAAAAACGAGAGCTACTGCGTTTATTTGAACGTACTGTGAAATCAAAATTTGAGTGCCAGGTTCAGAACAAATTTCCCTACGACTGCATTGTTAGTTAGATTTCAGTTATTTGTACGGATGAATATAATTTCTGTTGATACTGATTATAAGTATGGTTAAATAATTTAACGAAGTAAAATAAATTTTTTTTTACGATGGTATCTAACGAGCAGATATATTTAGCACAATCATCTTTGACTGGCGATGTGTGAGTGTATATTATATAGGCCTATATGTCTGTGAACATGTGAGGGTGGACGCGTGTATGGGAGAGAAAGTAAGCTCGTATAGTGTTGTATATCTAAAGTATAAAAGTTGGAGTGATGTATCGGTTTATTAAAATAAATGTGAGAGTAAGTATTCTATCGGTTATTAAGTAGTTTCTAGAAAATTCCAAATGGTTTCCAACGCAGTGACAGTCGATTCTGAAATCAATTACTACTGAGGATGACTGCCGTAGTTGGAGTTGAAACGCCTGGAATTTCGAGACATTGACTACAGCTCGATATCACGACAGTTTTGTCTAATGATAACACCGGCCGTAAAAGGTTTAAAATTTCTAAAACAGTTATAATAATCTTTCTAATGATAATAGCTAACACAAAATTATTAAGTACACTTAGATATTTATTTATATAAAAATCTAAATTCTTCTAACTATACTGTAATACGTCTTGTAATACCATGATTCTTATTTTTACGTAATTTTTAAATTAATTTATATGTGTAATTTATATGCAGTCTATGTAAACTGAACGTGTGACGGATTTCCATAATAAGTACGTTTTTCTTGTAGAATCGAAAGGAATTTTTCAGAAATTTGTAGATACTTAGGCCAGTGATTTATTTTGACGTGCAAATCAAAATGACAGATTACAGTATCCACATGAAAATTTTTAAGATAACGTTTTTGTTATAAGATAACATTGACTTCTATGATTCGTATTTAATTCCTAATAGTTATAATTAGTTACAGAATTTTTTAATTTTGTCCCTGATTTTTGTATTTAAGCACTTATTACTTATAAAAAGTAATTTCTGTTTTCATCTACTGAGTTTATCGAGCATACCCTCACGTTGTAGTAGTTTCCTTTCACATATACTAAGTTACTGTAATAAACAATATTCATGTATTTGATACTAAAATTAAATATTTAATAATGACAATGTTTTCAATAGTTTCATGAGTTGTATACCGATTAACTTGGATCTCAATACGAAAACACGTGTTTCATGTATCCTTAGAGAGGCAGTAACGTCATAAGGCTTTTTCTTCTAACATAGTGTGGTGAGTAGTAAAACATGTATTCGGGTGGTGCTTAAAATATTCTCACCTCTTCTTATCTTTTGCCCCTACGCAGTTAACTCTAATAGCTACATACTAGTTGTGTTAGCTACATTTTAGTGGTATATGGCTGAAAATAATTTTGTTATTTAATAAACGTTTAAATAAATTTTCTTTGCAGGTTGCAGACAAATTAATTTTTAGAAGCAAGTGTCTCCAAACATATATACTAAAACTCTGTGAGAAACCTGTATGTGCAGACAGTTAAACACAGTCTCGAAATAAAGAGATATCGTGATGGAAACTAAGAACTAGTAAACTTATCATATGCGTCTGCGCGCGCGCTCGTGCGTTATCGTATACAACAAGAAGAATAGCTGAAATTCAAAGTCGGCCACCGCCTGGCCACGTTTTATTGCAGAGACGGGACGAACAGGCTTAAGGAGGGGGAAGTGTTACGCTGGTGAAACAAATAGTACCACATTGCTGTGTGAGTACGTGCACTTGTCACGCTGCGTGCGAGACTGTTCCAGACTTTCACAGGTCTATCTGCTCAGCAGAGTTGCGTAGAATTGCGTTCTGGATTCTTCTAGATTGTCTGTGCCCCTTCCATACGTTTACTGGACTATTTTACCTGCATCCATGCCGACTAGCTCTGCAAAGCGGCCGAGATATGAATACTAGAACTGAATACTAGAGCGGCCTAGTTAGTTACATCTAGCAATTTATTCATGTGTGGTTCGAAGTATTGTGGCGAAGTGCTAATTAGTGCGGAACCACAATAAGGTGACATTTATTATTGTGTGTTGGACAAATGTAACTTGAATTATTCTATAAGAGTGGTATGTTGATTTATAACCGTTGTTTGTGTGTAACTAAAGTTTGTAATTAGTGACTTCACTGGCGTCAGATGTTCTGCTTACACTGTACCCACGACGATCCTGAGAGACCGTCGTAACAATATTTATCCGTCCGGTTACAACTTCCTTGCAACAGTTTAGTAACTAATATGTCTATAAATATGGTATTAGCTTATCGCAGGGTAAGGTAATGGTGGGGATGATCCTTCCCCATAAACTGGCTGTCTTACCGGACTAAAGGGTCTAAAGTTTTCCCTGTACGCAGTATAACAGCCGAGTAAATCCAACTAGATTCATGCATGTCACGATCCAAAGATAAGCCTATCCTGGATCATTTCTCTTACACCTTAACTTGTACTGGTGGCTGGCTAGTAAGTGATTCTCTATTAGAATGAAAATTGGACTTTCGCGAAACCCCACGTGAGCCGTATTCAAGCGGCCGAAACGAGATTTCTCAAGCACGTAGCAAGATATACTCTTCAAGTGGCAAAATTCATGTCGATATAAAACACGAACTAAATATTACGAGTATATAGGATGAAAAGTTCCGAGGAGCCCGACACCGAGTTAGCGCTACTGTGCTCATTGTTTTGACCGTGTTGTACGATTTTATGTTTTGTAGGTTTAGATTCAAAGATTTCAAGTCAATGTGCTGTTTATTATTAGTAGTACAGTCCGCGGCTCGGGCATCATTGGATAGACTGGAAATTCGTGCAGTGATTAAATTTTGTTTTTAAAAGGATTAACTGCAACCGATATAAAAAGGAGCTGGATTCAACGCTGGGGGAATTTTCTCTATCGAATACAACGATTAAGCGCTGGGTTGCTGAATTTAAAGTGAGCTGGACATGCCCAAGTGACGACCCATTTGTTGGAACCTATTAAAGTGACTACGCCAAAAAAACAAAATCCATAAAATCGTTTTGGTAAACCGTAGAGTAATAATGAATGAGGTAAGTGAAACTGTTTGTATATCAAAGGAACGTGTGCGCAAAATCTTACGCGAACATATCTGTGTATGAAAAATCTGTGCTCTAGATGGGTGCCCCGTTTGCTGACACTTACCCAAAAATAATGTCAAAACAATGTTTCAACCATTTGTTTGGCACTCCATGCTCGGAGTCAAACAAAATTTTTGTGTTGATTCATAACCGTTGAGAGAAATAGGTGCACCACAACACTCCTGAGACCAAACAAGAGTCACAACAATGGACCACGGGAGGCGAATCAATTCCAAAGAAGAAAAAGACAATTCCTTCTGCTGGTGAGGTTACGGCAACTGTTTTGTGGAACGAAAGTGGAGTAATCTTCAATGACTATCTTGAAAAGGGTAAAACAATTAATGGTGAGTACTTCGCAAACTTACTGAGCTTTGTAAACGACGAAATCGAGAAAAAAAGACCAAATTTATTGAAAGCGAATGTTCTGTTTCACCAAGAAAGTGGAACATCGTTGAAAAAGAAGCATAGAGAGTATGTTGAAAATTAAATGAAAATTAATCCATAAAAGTGTTGTTTTCTTATTTAGGCTTGGAAGTTTTCACCTTACCCTCGTACTTGATAGGATTGCCCAATAGCGACTAAAATGGTAGTAAGATATTAATCGAACGGATGACTGCCTTGTCACCAAACAACTAGGGAATTTAAGCCGAAACGACGGAGAGGTGTGGGGCGTCTGAAGAAGCGTTGCAGCGACCAGCTCTAGTCTTAGGACCGGAACAAGCCATTAATGATTGCTGGAGATTATGATGACGGTGATTCACACACACACACACACACACACACACACACACACACACACACACACACACACACACACACACACACACACACACACACACACACACACACACACACACACACACACACACACACACACACACACACACACACACACACACACACACACACACACACACACACACACACACACACACACACACACACACACACACACACACACACACACACACGCACGCACGCACGCACGCACGCACGCACGCACGCACGCACACACACACGCACGCACGCACGCACGCACGCACGCACGCACGCACACACACACACACACACACACACACACACACACACACACACACACACACACACACACACACACACACACACACACACACACACGCACGCACGCACGCACGCACACGCGCGCGTGAAAATTATTTAATTCTTGCTTAAATGCCTTTTCATAAATGGGCTATTAATGACATTATGTAGTGTGGAACTGAGTAACATTCAAACGGAATCAAAGAATCAGCTAGCAATGTGAGAGTTAAGTCGTAGGTATCTATTAACGCTGAACTCTCGTTGATCTATACTTTCTTTCCTGCATTAAACGTATAATTGGTTATAAATATCTTTATCTCATTTTTCTTCAGGTCCGATTAATTTTGTTAACACTGAAATAGATTACTAGTGTTTAGACTTCTATTACTCAATACTAGACTATAAACAGATTAATAGACTATCTAGTGTCTCTACACCTAATATCTCTTCAAATAATATATCTATTTGCGGTCGTAAAAGAAACATCTCACGACTTTGGTCTGTAATTAACACAACGTGGTTAATCTAAACCACAGGAAACAACGATTTTTACGTATGGGTTTTGTTTATGCTATATATATTAAAAATATTTCACAATAATTTCATAACATTTCTGCATACAAGAGTACGCATAATGATATTGTTACGATGGTCTAACTGATCGTCGTATGGTACAGTGGAAAAACAAAATACAGACATCAATGAAGTCACTAATTGGCATCTTTAATTAATTACAAATAACAATTTTTGTAATCAACAAGAATATATCGTACAATAATTCAAATTTAAATTGTCCACACGCAATAATAATGTCAACTAATAGAGTGTCACACAATAACCACTTTTCACTAATAACCACTTGAACGCACTGAGTAAATCGCCCGACGTAAATTGAACTGAACTGACCGTCGCTGGATGCTTATATTTCCACCCCCGCTGAGATGCTGAATAATCTGTCACTTTTGACGTGTTAAACAAGTGTCTGTTACAGGTGCTCTCGAATCCACTAGAAACAGTGTCAATGTCTTGTCCTTGACAACAGTGGGCCGACCGGTGAGATCTGGAACAGCCTCGATTGTTGACGATTGATAAGTGTCACGTAATTGTCTTTCATCTCAAAATAGCAATATGTACGCACACAAACATTACAGCTGAGTCTGCTGGGATAGCCGAGAAACATGTAGAACGACACTTTCCGTTGATCGAGAATTTTCCCGAATTGCGTAACAATATAATACCAAAGTTAAATTAGCTTAAAAAGACTGAAAGCATTTGGGGTTGTTGGTATTCTATTTTAACAAAATGAAATTATATTTTATATTTTGTTAAAACCTGATGGGCTGTTAACACGAACTATGGACTCCTTATGGGACTCCAGACATAATGGATATACTCACGACATACATATTGGCGCGTGAAATACATATTACTGATCGTGTAGCACTCAGAAAAGGAAACTCGATGTAGATGATATTTTTCCAGGCATTGATAGGTTACTGATAACTTTAATAGCACGCGCAGATTGTGTACAGGCCTAATGAGTGTGCGATAACTTATTGTCTTCTGTGAAATGTTCGGCAGGGGATTTGAAAACAATCTACCACGGCCTAAAAACTCAAAATGTTTTACATCTGTTGATTCCGTCATAAAGGCGTAGCTTATTATTAACAAATTTTTAATGGGAAAAGGATGGCACAGGAAAGTTTGCCAAGGAGAGTTATGGAATGGACCCCACCAGGAAGAAGGAAAAGAGGAAGATCACCTATCACCTGGGTAAAAGAGAATACATTCAAGTTATATTGAGGGAAAGCAAAATTGAAGATCTTTGGACGGACAAGCAGCAGTGAAAGGTGAAAATTCAATAAATTCTGTAATCTTTGGTTCCGGAAAACTTGTGTACAGCCGGATACAAAATTGTGTAGCTGGATATCGTATTTATTTCATATTTTAGAAAAAAAAGATTTGATGATATTGTGGTTCAATTAAATATACTATTTGAAATATAATCATGAATCCCATCATTTCTGTTATGCTGGAAAAGACATAAGAGGGGACGCAGGTTTAGATTAAATAACATATGAAGAACTAGAAAGAGCACTTTCCATGAGTAACTGGTAAGCAGCTGGTTTGGATTAGTTAAACTCAGAACTGATAAAATACTCTAGTACATGATTAAAGTTTAGACTGCTACATTTGCTGAATATGTGCTGGGCGAGATGCAGGATTTCGAATAAATGGCAAGTAGCCAAGGTTCTTTCTGTTTTTAGGAAAAGTCATAAAACTGTGCCATCAAATTTCAGAGGTTTAATTTTGATAAATACAACTTACATGTTATATGGAAAAATTACTAATGAAAGACTTCGTTCTGTCTCGGATATTTTACTTCTGGATGAACAGGCAGGATTTCGTAAGGGCCGATCTCGGATTGATGACGTACTTTCTTTGAAAATCTTGATTGAGAAAAGAAGGGAACATTTTTTTGGAATTTTGGAACAATAATTTGGAAACACTTGCCTTCACTGGCTACGAGAAAACATTTGATAGAGTTAACAGATCCATTCCATAAGACATTATGTGTAAGAAGGGTTGTCCTAAACAACTTATAGACGATATAAAGAGTTTATACTATTGTACAAGGTTAGTATTGCCTGTAGGAGAGCATTTGACAGAAAAGATTTAAATTAATCAGGGAGTGCGCCAAGGCTGTAGCATGTCTCTAACATTATTTAATATCAATGTTGATGACATAATTAGAGAGTGGAAATTACGAGTGGCTCCGACGATAAAAGTAAGTAATAGGACATACATGAATACAATGCTGTTTGCGGATGATCAAGTAATCATCCAAAACAACGAATTCAAGCTCCAGAGATCAATGCTCTAGATACAGCAATTCTGTTCATATTAGAAAATGAAAATTTCTGTGCAGAAGGCAAAAATAGGCTATCCCTTACTGACTAAGATTGTGTTGGATAATAAGAGTATAGACCAAGTGTCACATTTCCGCTACATTGTCTGTGACATCACTTATGATGTCCGTAATCCTGCTGTGGATAACGGATGTTGATCACAAGTTGGCTAAGTTTCAGTCAATATGTGGCACAATTTGTCGAGCGCCAGGAAATGGAAAAACAGGGAAGAGACTCGAATAAATGTTTGTAAGGTAATGCCTGTGCCAGTGTTATTATTTGGTTCGGAGGCTTGGGTTCCGGCGAAAAAACATCTGAGGAGAATACAGGCATTGGGGATGAAATTCTTTCAATCTGTTAAAGGCTGCACACAAAGGCATATACTCTACAATAAGACATTCGTAAAGAGTTGAAAATTTTTAATATCCAAGATCGTATTGCAGTGAACAACGAGAGATGGTTTGCTCATGTGAATAGGATGCCAGATGGCAGGTTACCTAAGGAATTTTGGCAACAGAAGCCTGTTGGGCAGCAAAGTATAGGAAGAGACCTAGGAAGCTTTGGTGAAGTGTATTCCTTTGGTACCGGAAAGGAGATTCGCACAATTCTGATAGGAGAAGAAGAAGGGAAGACTGGGAAATAGCCATATTATAGAAGAAAGATATAATATTTTAAGAACATTATAATATGTAATTTACCGCCTTACAGAAACTATGAACTAACAAGCTAAGTTTAGCTAGCCTAACTTTATAAAGTTTTAATTTTAATTTAGCAAATTAAACAAGCTCATTAACTTTATTCAACAGTACAGTAATTAAGAAAAAGAAAAAATTTCTAAATTGTTTACATTCTACGAGTCTGAATTCTACGGTTCCGACGTAAAAACACTATGGATTCGATAATAAATTACAATATTAAAGACACACACACACACACACACACACACACACACACACACACACACACACACACACACACACACACACACACACACACACACACACACACACACACACACACACACACACACACACACACACACACACACACACACACACACACACACACACACACACGCACGCACGCACACACACACACACACACACACACACACACACACACACACAAACGTGGTCTGAGATACGCGTATATGTGAAATGCGTGTGTAATTGTACGTTACCTGTGGTGATACTTTGCTTAGGATAATGACACTTTCAATAAGAACTTTGTACTTTAAATCAAATTTTAGTAGACTTGTGGTACACAGCAATCCCTTCATTATCTTTCATTCTGGTGTACAAACGCCGTCCTAAAACTAATTACTTCATAAATAATAATTAATTTTTGTGAAAACCTTTTGGAAAATTTGTAATCTATGTTTCGTCTTCATTAATGAAGGTTTATAATTGAAATTTACTAAGGCTTGCGTAACGTCAACATCATATTTACAGCTTAAGGAAATAATTTATGTTTACGAGCGAATTGTACTAGAATTCTAATAAAAAATTGTTCCCTTAGAATATTTCACTCTATGTAAAACTAATTATGTCATAAAAAAATTTTAATGAAAATCTTTTACGTATATTTTTAAATACATTTAAAAAAAAGTCAGCACAAAGATACGCGGCCTATCCTTAACATCTGTTAATGACAAATCATAATTAAACTTTAGTAAGTCTTTGACAACGTCTAGATGTATGCCAGTAATTCAGAGCTCAATCTGTGACATAATAGCGGTGTTATATGGCAGAACAGGAAAACTGAATTATTAAGCTTATTAACCACTTTTGCGATTCTATACCCAAATCATTTCTGTACACTAACTTAATTTACAGTGATTACGATTTTTACTTTGAACGATGAACAATACGTTAATAAATGTTAACCTTAATCCAGTATGATTATAATTTTTTCAGAAATACTTTATTTTGTTTATTTCAAACGATAATTTTACTCCGACTGTCACATTATGTGAGGAAAGATACTAAGAAAACTATAGTGTTAATATTGACTGATACTCATTAACATTATTTATTATCAAATAAGGTTATTGCCATTTCTTTCCAAAACAGTAACATTAAATTTGTTATTTCTTGCATAATAACGTGTTTCTTAAAAAATAACGTAGGCCTATTACCTTTTTAAGCGCTCATCTTGTCTTACTAGACAAGAAAAACCTCAGTATTTTTTGCATTTTTGATTGTTTTTTGGGGCTCGGCAACTAAGGCCTTTAGTCCAATGACGTCTACCAGGAGTGTTGCTCGACGAGATGTTTTCTTCTCACCTACATTTTAGTTGACTCAACGACAGTGGAAGCTCGTACACATTAAGACGAAAAACATTTTCAAAGCCTATACAGTAATCTTGCTGCTTATAGGAAGGACAGAGTTTTGTCCTTTGCGACTGTTCATTTCCGAGGTTTCCTTTCAGGTTACATTTTAATCTGTGTCTCTGCCTCAGTTCTGCAAGATCACTAGTCTTCGATGACGTGTTTCACTGTAAGTTCTCCACCACAACTGCAGACACGTTGTTTTTGTCCTTGTAGGAGGTACGAAGACGTCAGGTTTGTGTGACCAACGCGCAACTCGTGATAGAAACTTGTTCACGGCGACTGTGAACACCTGCTACTTACCATTTACGGACGTTCTGCTTCACGGCAGAAAGTTTGCTCTGCCGTGTGTGTGTTCCATACCTGCTGCCACACATTAATAATGGTGCCTGCGCAGCTAGTTTCGCGTCATCAGGTCGTATGGCAATCGCAGTCGACTCGTGGACTGTCCGCAGTGTTTCTCGCTGTAGCGTCAGCTTCTTCACTACCTTTAATACGTACATAACACGGACACCAAACAATAGTAAAAGCTGAACCAAGGTCTACTAACGCATGCATAACACCATTATCTGTTGTAATAACCGATCCACTGTGCAGGATTGTTCAAGGCAGTTAGAAAACTCTTTGGATCCGTATAGATAACAAATTTTCTTTCACCTCGGTGTTCACAGAAACGAAGAGCCTGCCACACCGCGTAAAGTTTGGCAGTGTATTATACACTTGGCGCCATGAGCAGTGTCCATTAGTGGAAGGCGCCCTCGATGACAAACGCACTACCAAGTCCGCTCTCCGTGTTAAATCCATCAGTATACATACCCACCAATTACATCCATCATCCCATCATCCAGTAATATTAGCAGTAAACACCCATCAATGATGTGTTACCCGACGTATACTTCAAGGACTGATCTAAACAGGAGATTCAGTTCAGTTGGGTCCCACGATTTCTAGCTTCTACTGGCGACATCCAGCCGGGAATTTTGTTTGCGAAGTAGTGTAACCCCTCTTTCTTTTTATGTCTTTTTTTATGAGTATGAAAACAACTTATTTTATTTTAATATTATTTTTTTTTTTGAAAGAGAAGCCACAAGTCAATTAGGACTAGGCTGGAGCCTAGAGAAGCAAAAATTGTGCCGGGTCCAGTATGACGGGACTTGCAATGAAACTCAGCCGTAATATAACAATAACAAATTTATTGTTTTCCTAGAATTCATACATGCATAATTTAAGCCCTGCTTCAACAATATTAAAGAAACAACAAGTATATAGCATAACAAAAGTGTGTAAATTCAGTTAACATATGTATGTAAATATAATATCATAACCAATATGTATAAATGCAGTAAACAGATATATATATATAAATAGAAAATTCTCCCCCCCTTTCTTGTGGCTAGCTAGACACAGACAAAACATAATACATACAGAACATAAGGCACACAAACTCACAATTACATCAAGTCGAACACAAATGCCCCAGGAATGCACCCGCCTGGCAGGCCGTGTGACTACAATCTTATAACCCAGCAGTGATAAAATATTTGCCCTACAACAACCCGATTTGTAGAATTACATAAACGCCAAACCCCAGAAAGATGATAATAATTCATAACGCATGAATAAAACCGGACCGCCCATTTGTCTAGCACTCCACTGATCAATGACCCCTCATGAGTGTATGAACCTTAAGTTCCTTTCACAGTATTAAATAAAAATTAACAGAACTACATCACCAGCTTTCAAACAGTGATTATAGAATTCTAAATGGTTATTTTACTTCACAATTCCGAAGGAATCAAAATCCTTATGTACTTTAACAATCAGAAATTAATCATACGGCTTTACAATTTCAGAAAATTTTGACAATATATGTTTTACCAAGAACAATGAGTACATGTTTTATAGTTAAAGAAAATTAAACAGCAGATACTACCAGTAAAAGTCAATCAATATGTTTTTTGCCAGTTAAGAAAAACAATCAGTATAGCCCTTGTGCAAGGAGCAAAATCAACTACTATATTTCCAGAAAAACAGCAAATTATTTCTGTTAAACCCGAATGGATATATACAAATAATAAAATCAAAAAATACAATAAGGTGGTGGTGCTCTAGCATCTGCGGCAGCGCGCCAGCATGCAATTGACAAAATTTGACAGGCCTCCAACCTGTCTGAGGTTGCACCAGCATGAGTCAGAAAAAAAAACTAAGTCCCCTTTTCGTTAACCCCAGAAAACGTTCCAAGAAAAAAAACCAGGAAAAACCCCCAGCCCTTAAATGTGAACCCATAGAGAAGTTAAAATATATTCATCTCTGTTCCAGCCGGAACAGAGATACTAACCTGTTCAATACATTCTGCAAAACTAACATGACAAGATGAACAAACTGTACAATGTTCAAGTGTGAAAACATCTCTGGCACGCTCCCGCAGTGCATCACCCACTTACAGGCAGTGCACTTAGCGTTATGTAATTCAATTATAAGAAAGAAAGGTGTACTTGAATTTAACTAGTAAAGTTCTGAGTCATGAACAGCGGTTCCCCAATCCAGCAGAGTGCCGGCACACGTGGGCCCATGGATGCAATGATTTTTGATAAGAAAATAATAGAGTGCATATCACCTTGTCACAGCTGTCAAGTATTACATTGAGAATCAGTCTCCAGCTCCCTCTTCGTATAAGATCTTGTTCATGGTTCACAGCTTAGGCAGATGTACGGCCATCAGCAAGCCAGGAATCCGGCTTAGTTCGAGAACCCGGGAGTCGATTTACGCTTTAGCCAGTCATGAAGACGGATACAAACTGCGTCGTAAATGTACGAAGAGAGAGAGAGAGACAGTTAATTCTCTGAGCCAGGCGAAGCGTAGACTGCCGCGGTACCCGACAAGGAAAGACGACCCCAACCATAAGCTGCGCACGCAACCGTCCCTTTATCTTGTAATACAAAGGTCGCCTAGTATACTCTCGTTCGCAATATAGTACAATGAAAAAACTTTAACTAAAATCTTCGATAGCCGGCACACCGGCACACCCCCACCCCGAAAGGGCAACCCGGTTGCCCAACTCTGAAACTCGGGAAAGTACCCTGCAGTGTACTTCCCTCTTAAATACTCCGGTGGACATCGTGGGTAAGGTGGCCCGGCGGCACTTGCTCCCAGGAGAACAGAGGCTCAGAAGGGAAGACGAATGAGCGGAAAGAAGACATGTAGAGTGTAAGTGTGCGGTTGCTGCACGCTGACCTGATCAGGGCCAGCCCACAGCAAAGAGGGACAGAGAAGAAAGACAAAAGAAAAGTTCGGGAGCTCCCTGAGTTCCGACCTCCTGAGGCTTGTCTACCCAAGCCAGAACACGATAGCCACCTAAATAGGGCCATCTGCCCCATATACTTACGGGATAATTCCCTAATACGACCCCCCCCATTCTACACAATACCATTACTGCACGGGCCAAAGGGGAAAAGGGGCGATGACAGTCCCCATGATGCGGTGGTCCCCACTGGGGACCTGACGGAAAGCCATGACAACTGTGACTATTGCACCTATCCAATATATATATATGAGTTTTACATGTGTGCTCCAAGGGCATGCGGGGAAGCAGTACTTCCCCAGAGCACACAACCGGCCCCGGGAAAGTACTCCCTCCCATCCTCTCTCTAACTCCCTTTTTTTTTTTTTTTTTTTTTTCTCTAGGTAAGGTTAGGAAAATCGGAGGGTGGATGGTCAAGGATGATTACGGTCATGAGCTGGGACTGAAGGTAAGGACATGGCTCCCTCCGGACATAAGGACAATTGGGGAAAACCATGGCTCGCGCAGGCAGGGGCGCATCCCTGAAGTAGACGAACCCCACTGGGACTGTGGGAAACATCTACCCGCTACCCTAGCATTCGCAATACCGCCCCCGGAGCACACCCTCTCAAAACCGACAACATCCCCACCTGCACCGAGACCCCCATCATTCCCCCCCCTACAGCCCGTTCACCCTTTTCGAAATAATTTCAATTTGGAAATGTGTGTGGTAATCTCTTTAGGATTATTACCCTGTTCTTCTAATCGCGCCGTCACCGGAGACGTAAACCCGAGGATACGGTATGGTCCCGACCAACGATAGCACAATTTAGCGGCTCTTTTGTCCGCGGCTGAGCTGATCGGATGGCTCTGGCAGTAGACCCAGTCCCCGGTCTGAAAGGGGTTCGGAATTCGCCCCTGATTGTATCGTCGACGGACCCGCTCGTGCGCTCGCAGCAAATTCTTCCGAGCCTCCCTCCATCTCTCCGCAGTTCCATTATCGGGCTCCCGTGGTAGAAGATCGTCAATATTCCACAAGTTTGTCAACGGGAGTGCGGGCGAGAATCCAAACATAATCTCAAAGGGTACGGCCTTATGACTGTCATGCAGGGCCGTGTTAAAAGCTAGCTGCAACCACTTCAAGTTCTGGTCCCAGGTGGTCTGTTGCTCCGCGTGATAGGCAATAAGTGCGGACCGGAGGTTCCTATTGAACCTCTCCGCATGGGACGGAGTTGTGAACGGGATCCAACTTGTTCAAGCACACCCACATGGCTGAAGAGTACACCGCGCATCCGCAATCTATTTTGGATAACACCAGTGTAGCGTACAGGTGCAATAAAACTATTCTGTCTGCTCCCCAGGTTATATGGGAGATGCACCTGATTGTGTTCAAAGAGGATTTGCACCTTGCAGCCAGATCGTCTACATGTGCATTCCATGTCAATTGTCTGTCGAACGTTATGCCCAGAAATTTGATTACAGGACAATAGTGTACCCAAAGACTGTTTATGGTTAATGTCGGTGCAGGTGCTTCCCTCGCTTTCGACGTAAGTGGGAACAGAAAGAAAAGCCTATGTTGTTAGCATTTTCTACTAGCATGTCTATAGCGCTTTGCATTTTATGCCTGACCATCGCCGTTGCTTTGACTGAGTAGAACAGCTCAAGATCGTCAACAACAAGTTAAGGTTTCTATACCCTCAAAGATCCCGTTAATACCAATAGTAAAAAGGGTGCCGCTCAACGGAGATCCCTGAGGTACTCCGCTTTCCAACTCGTGAGGGGCCGACAGTGATTGTCCGGCCCGAACACGGAAAGTCCTGTACCTGAGAAAGCTGGAGAAAAATTTGAGCAGGTTACCTCTGAACCGCCAATACCTCCTGAAGTTGTCGCATGATATTATATATTCACGTTTTGTCGAACGCTTTCTCCAAATTGATGAATACTGCAACCATGTGTTTGTTTGCGATGAAACTGTTCTGAACTGCGTTTTCTAGATAAACCAGTTGATCAGTAGTAGAGTGATGCCACCGCACTGGTGTGCGGTGAGTAGGCCGTATTCTTCCAGACACCAGGTGAGCTGGCTTTTTACCCATTCCTCCTAAACAGCACGTCTGCGATACAGGACGATAATTTTCCGGCAGTTGACATATGATGCTGTAAGGAATATCGTCCCGTCCTGCCGCAGTGTCGGCGGTAGCGCGAACAGCGGACTGTATTTTTCTCATCATGAAAGGCACGTTACCATGTATCTTTCACATTTGAAGTCAAGGTCGTGTTCAACTTCATATTTCCTTGCAAGGAAATTGAGAGGATAACTTTCTGTACTACTGACCTCGACATATCTCGCAGCCAAGGTGCTCTTTGCATGTTCTGGCTGAAACACTGATGTGCCAGTGATTGCTCTGATCTGTTTCTTTACTTGTGTCACCGGGGTCAACCGTGTTATGGTCAAGACGTAGGTTTCCCAGCTCAATCGTTTTGCAGCGAGAATTGTTCTACGAGTGGCAGCTCGAAGTCACTAAAAGCGTTGCGATTATTTTCTGTCGGAGCTCGTTTATTTCTGTTTAGGGCTCGTCGCTTCTCTCTTATTGCGTCTATTACAGCGTTGTTCCTCTACGTGCCGGTGGTCTGGATGAACGACTACCGATCCGTGGGATATGATCTGTAGCTGCTGAGGTGATAGCAGCTGTGAAACCGTGAACGTCTGCTTCTGTATTACCACAGACGTCCGTAAGTGTACAAAAAGTCTGGAAGCCTGTTCAATCAGCAAGTTCCACGCGACATCTTTTCGGCGAGTGTATAACGCTTTTTGGTATTAGCGTTATCTACACAGGGAAGTGATCGCTCCCGTGAAGATATGGGAACACTCTCCACGACAGGCGCGGACCAAGACTCGCGAAAGATCGATAGTCGAGAAAGTACAACTTCCAACGTTGAAATGTGTGCTCTCACCTATGTTTAAAGAGACAAGCGTGTTGTTTAGCAAGAGATCTTCAGTTCTTAAGCCAGCTCTGTCTGTCCTAAGACAATACCAAGTGGGACTATTGGCTGAAGTCCCCGACAAGGAGGAATAGTACCTGGTCGACCAGATCCTGTAGATCTTCTGCTCACCACTCAGAATCTGGTACGTGTAAGCAGCAGATCGTCATCTTCAGTGGCTGTAATGAACTGATTGCTACTGTTTATAGACGCGTAGCGAGCGGAATACGTCTAGCAGGATATGTCTTGGTAAGAAATATAGCAACGCCTCCCTTTGCTGTGGTGTTTGGAGTCACATCACAGCGGAATGACTCATATCCCCTCATATTAAAAGGTTCTTGCGGTCTCAAATGTGTTTCCTACACACACACACACGCACACACACACACACACACACACACACACACACACACACACACACACACACACCGGTCTATGGCTGGGACAGTTCGCAATAATACAAAGTGCAACCGTTGATATTCCACTGAAGGATGTCCTTAATGCTGGACGTTAAACTACTACTTATTTACTACTACTTACTCGCTACGGACAGTGGATATTTCCTTGGCTTCCCTTTCGGCCAGCCTTTCTTCTTCTTTTGTTGTAGATTGCCGAGTTCCGCCAGGTCCCCGAGGTTGGTGAGATAGCTGGTGCCGGTAATCGAGCTGATCTCCGATCCGGAGCTCATCTCCTGGTAATCGGGGACAAATCTTATTCCCTGTTTTGATTTTAAGAAGTCCTCCCTGGTGTATCTGGGAGTACGGGGCAATGGACGGCGGTATCCCCTCGCAGTCTCTCCCTCACTGGAGGTGCTTCAGGTGCAGCCACAACGTTTATGCCCATCTTTCTAAGTGGACGAAGTATGGGTCTGTTGGTATACCCGTCAACATTATCTTTTCGCACCGTATGCATATCCGTCTGAGCCACACTATCTTTATATATTTCTAATTTTTTATACATTTCAGAAAAGTAACGCTTGATAAACTGGGTTAATCCAGGTAATATCTCTCTTACAATAGGGGTAGGTGACTCTGTTGGTTTTATAGCCTGCGGATAGCTAATTTTGTCTTAGTTGAGTGAACGTACTAGTTTGTTCGCATCAAAGTAGCTTAGTTTTTGATGCAGCGATCACACCTTGGTGCAGTGTGCCGGAAACGCAAGCATTGAAAACATTGCATCGGCTGAGGGATAAATGCTCTCCCATTCAGCATATGAATGCCTGATCTCACCTTTTCCAGTAAAGTTATCCTGTTAAGGTTACAGCATGGTTCGAAGGTGGGAGCATCTTCCCATCCCTTCGCACCGTCTTAGTATTAGTCTTCGCTATGCGATGACGCCTTGTGGGGCGAGCTCAGTCACAATTTCTTCCTCTGTAAAGTTCAGCACGTCCTTGCACACTGTCACCCCCTTTGTGGTGTTCAGGGTGGTATGACGAACGGATTCTACCTCTGTGTCCCCTATCTTCTGCAGTTTCAGTAACCTCGAACCCTGTTGATTGTTTAGGGTCTCGATAAGTCTTCCACCTGCCGCTTTTCTAATGTCCTGTACGGCTGATTCGGTGCAACCGGTTACAGATTTTTCAGTAAGGAAGGGACTGAAATTTGTGAAGTCACATTCACTCTTTTTCACAACCAGATTCCTCGGCACTTTCAACAAAGCGGCAGCTCTATCAAGAATTTTTTCCGTGTGAACCGAGAAGAAATCTCTCCACCTTCTCTTCAGACTCAGAGGAAGCCTTTTTTCTGGACGAGGGTTTTTAAGGGACCTCTCAACCCAAAAATTATTTTTAGAACTTAAAAATTGTGTCCCACGAGTACCGGGGAAGTGACATACAACTGCAGTAGAGCCCTCGAGCACCACGGCTAGGACTAAATACAACAGGGTGCGTCTTGGTGCCCTGAGGACATCGTTCGGGACTCACTTTGGTAGAGCCATGGACCCATTGACACGATCGGTTCCACCGTGGGCTATGGTGTGTTTTCAAGGGGTACACAGAGTATTGTCTAAGTCACCTGCGAGTGGCTATTAGCCAGTTAAAGAGTAAGAGCTGTTGCCCGTCCCCACGACGCCTAGATGTAAGCCGCGCGTAAAGTTGGATTTCTGGGGGGCGTTTTGTTACATTGTTTTTCAAGTACTACGACATTTTGTGTAATATAAAACATGTTATTCTGGGTGTAAATGTTGCTGAATGAATGAATGTTACTACGTTGTAGAGTAAGTCACGTGGGCAACTAACGTGATCCGTATCACGTTGGTGTGCCTTGTGCTTTGTTTCTGTAATTGGTCGTTACAACAGGTCATCTATAAACAAATATACTGTCGACACCAGTTGGCACTTTAAAATTGTAATTCTCATGTAACAAATTAAACACGTCTTTTAAGTGTTTATATATCACAGAACTGAATACATAAAAATGCCTGTTATACTGGGATAGATATGAATTTTCCCATGACACACGTACTGGTACACCAGTTTACACAAATTAAGCGCACTGAAACGAAGGCTACATAAGATTTAACTTGACGTCTTCATTCTAGCGTTAGTTTATAGCCTCGTTGTTAAAAGCTACATTTTGGAATAAGACATCTAAAATAATTTGAAGTACAATACTTCCTTATAAGTAATACTTAAAATAAGTAATCATATTTTCCTTCTCGATATAACTATTTGTCCAGTACCGGTACTAAAATTACTATAATCTTATGGGTCACAAGAATTGCTTCCCTACTACAGGTCGTGTAGGCCTATTAGTCATTAGTCGATAATGAAGTAATGTGTTCATTCCTATTTGTATGTAGGATACGGCTTCCTGCATGTTTTCTTCAACATTAGCAGGAAAAAAATTTGTCAGATTATACTCAAAAAGTTAAGGTAATACAAAGACATGTTAAAGAGGTAACCATACAGGTTTTGTGGTATTGAAATGATTACCATGTCAACTGTAAAGTTGTAGCATTAAAACAATTGTAACCTATAGATTTATGAAAACGATCATTCAAGAGGCGTCTGATTATTGATCTCATAACTTAAATTATACCTCTCAATCACAATATGAGCAGTCCGCATTAGCTGTGAAATGTACTGCTAACGCCCTATTCCAATATTAATTATAATATTAAGTGATATAGGATTGTTGTTAAAATGTTTAGTTAAGAAAATATAATCTAAAATGAATTCTTAATTTAAATTTAACTTGACAGAGAATTAAGAAAAATTTACTACATATTTACACAGATTAAAAAGTAAGTAATTAAAATTTTATATAAACTAGACATTACTTAAAATTTTATGTTACACAAAAATCCTGTGTTCTTATCACTGTCTTTGAGGATTATCTGCAGTAAATATTTTGTAAACTGTTTGTAAGAATGCTTTTAACGTTTAATTTAGTTTTCTCGAAATCAATTATATAGTATTATTATTATTACTATAACTTCGCTATAGCTTTCGGAAACGCAGGTCTACAGTAGACGCAATCAATGTAACAGTGGTAACCGCAAAAGTAACGGAACGACGAACCAGTTCTCGTCGCCACTATAATATGGTTACGCTGAACGTCAAAAACGCCTTTAATGAAGCGACGTGGAGTATATTTGAGTACGTTTGACGCTTTGGATTATCCATTTCGGATACCAAATACCAGTTGCGGATGGTTAGAGATTACCTAAGTGATAAGAAACCACTTACTAAGTGATAGGATACCCAAAGAGAAAAAGTCGAAAAAAGACAAAAGCGGGTGCAGCTTAGGGATCGATTTTAGCAATCTATTCCAGACCCCTAGAATGCTTTAGATGATAGCATTCGTCGGATCGACATGACTAAGAACACATTCTTAATGGGTTACGTTAATGATATGCAACGGTTATTATAGCACAAAATGTCGAGGTGGCTCAGACGGAATTAAGTAAAGTTATACGACGGGTAAGTTCCTGAATGGCAGATCACGATATAAAACTGACAGCCAAAGAATAGAAATCGTGATGCTTTTATAGAGGCGTCTGCCCAGCATATTACAAATGCAAGACGAGAAGAAACTGTGCAAACAAAGGGAGCTATTAATTACGTGGGGCTGGAGCTGTTAATGTTTAATACAAAACCCACCTTTTAGTAACAAATAAAACGGGAGGCTCATAAAGCTGCAGTTTAGTGACTATGGCACCGAGTAGAATCACGACTAACACAAGCAGTCCAAAACCTTTCAAGCGCCGATTCCTGATCTGAATTACGCATTATATGCTGCTTTATGGTTCCTAGATCTTGTCTAATACGCTCAATGTCCAAAACTACACAAGACGCGTTTCAGAAATCCAGCGAAGTGACACATTCAGGGCGGCTTGTTCCTGATTTCGCGGTTTTTGTAGCTGCAGGACTAATTTGAATTAATTTACTACCGCAGGAGCGGAAACAGACTTATAAGAGATTATCGAAGGGGAAAGGAAAGCACAAGCTCAAAGGAAGGTCGGGGTCTATACTACGGTTCAGTGGAAGGAAAGATTAAATGACTCGAAGACAAGACGGATTACCAGGCTCATAAAGCAGTTACATAAGTGAACTGACAACACACAGAAATAAATTAAATTCCAATAGAATTTTTAACGGGGCACGGCCAATTCCGGATTTACCTCTATAGGATGGGGAAGTAGGACAGACAGGATGCATTTCTGTAGATGTGAGTTAGACGAAGCATCACACGTTTTTTGCCTCAGGTATGATGAAAGAGGAAAAGCTAACTTGGGGCTCATAATGTCGTTGGATTTATGCTACAAAGCCACTTAAACCATGTAGCAAACTATGTAGAGAAAGGTTACGGCAAAGGATGAAAAAAATGATCCTGCTAGGGCCGCTGACTGAATAGCAGGAAGCAGACTCACTGTACGTGTTATACAATTGACTCACTGTACGTGTTATACAGATGAACGCCTGGGTGGACTATGAAAAAATGGTACCACCATGAAATATTGCGAATGCTGAATAGTACCGCGGTGGACCCATGCCATAGAAAGAGGTTTTGTGGTTTTGGTGGGTCCGAGTACCATACACCGCAGGAGTGCGGACGCTTCTGGAGCAAACATCAGTTTTTCACAGTTTCGCTCGTAAAAAGATAATAATAATAATCACCACCACCACCATCATCGTCATCGTCATCATCATCATCATCATCGTCATCATAATCCAAGTCGTCCTTCTCCTCCTTCTCCTCAGAATCATCATCACCATCACCATCATCACCACCATATTATAGTTATTATGTTGTGATTATTATTATTATTATTGCTACTGTTGTTGTTTATATTATTACTAATATTATTACCGTTTCTCTCAATATCTCGGATTCTGAAGTTCTTTCTGAAGGTGAGGACACTAACTAGGATTCATGGTATTTGCTCATTTATCACCAACAGCATGGCCATAAATTCATGTCTGGAGAATACCACCGACTATGGAAAGTAACAGCCGTCACTTCTGTTCTAACAAAGGGCCCTATCAAATTTTAGGCCAAATTCATTTGTCGGTATTATCCCGAAAATCTTTGACAAGATTTTTACAAACACGTTTATCGAGGAATTTGTTGCATTTTATTTTCACACCAATGTGGCTTTAGAAACAGACGCTAACAGTAACTATCTTTTTCTTATCGGTCGTTGGTCCAGCATTTAAACGTAGCCAGGCGGATGTCTTAGAAAATTATTAAGGTTTTGAAACACTATTGCATCATATTTTTTTGACAATATTATTAACTTTTGGTCTCTGTCCACAACTTATTCGTTGGGTGGCATACTATTATTATCAGCGTGCTTTGTTGGAGTAAATCTTCCAGAGTGTTGTGGCTATGCCACGAGTTTCGTATATGGTTTCAGTTTAGGAACTCTTTTCTCTGTTCTTTACAAATGATATAACTTAAAGTGTTTGAGGATGACACGAAGGAGTGTGTTCCCAATTAATGCATGGAACATGGAATACCAATTTCAGCGGTTCAAAGAGGAGGCTGCAGAGTAGGTCTTTTAGTCACAAGAAAACAATAGTTTTCACATACACACGTACGTAATCTTTGCTTAGAACTTCAACGACGAGACTATATAGAGAAAGATTCGGTTCAGATCATACGGTTCTTATGGATTCGAAGCTGCTCTTCCCTGAAAACAAATCGTCGTTACTATAATAAATCTATTGCGGGATTTCAGAGGATATTTTTATCTAGGATAACTAACAAGTTTGGATTATTAAATTGTAAACTAGAAGTTAGTAAAGCTTTCGTTCTTACGCCACTTTTAATTAAAAAATTTACACTGACTTAACTCTTTATTTCTACTAGTAATTTTTTACAAACCACTATGTTGTCTTTGGTATTGACGAGCGCTTTCGGCAGTCACGCCATCTTCAGGTCATATACCAACCTATTCTTTTTTTTTAATCTCTGGCAAAATTGACGACCCGTTTCGCCCAGATACACTTTGTCACATTCCCACAACTAAGCATATATACTCCACTTTTCTTCAATATGTCATCTTCAAAATTCGTAGTTTTTATTATATCAAACACGGTTTTCGATTTTTAAACCGCTACCTCTATATTATATTTTCCAAAACATTTTTGTATCTTTCTTTACCTCTTTAACTCTTTACCCCCGTTTCATAGCGTTCTCCACGGACTTAGCGGATTGCCCAGGAGTATTGGTTTAAAAAGGCCCAGTGGGGCAACACGTGCAAAACCTATATTTGTAGGTAATCAATCGAGTTCATGTAGTCCGATTGATGGGTTTATTGACGTAATCAACCTCTCTGTCGATTGATTTATTGATGCAAGACAATTTTGTATGTAGTAGAAGCAAGCATTCATTTCACAAAATAGATTACTTAGGTATAATTTACATTTGTCTCATTTTTGATACAGTCTCATCAATAACTGATTCTCAGATCTCTCAGAGATAATGTTTGTAACAAGTGTTGTAGACCAGAGTTGGAGACAAAACAATCTGTTACACTTGTTCCTCTATTCTTCTACTGAGTGATCCTTTTGTTCCCCAATAGCTGCATCGGCAGGATGTAGAAGTAAGGGGAACCCTGCAAAAAAATGTTATTATTCTTAACAGAACGGGAAGTTTAAGCATGCTTTGATAACATGATCAAAATATGCCGAGCACAGAACGTCAGAACATGTCAATTGCAAAGTCATCCATCTAGTTGTACATCTGTCAATTTCCGGAGCAAATTTTCAACTCTGTAGCTTCATATCCCATTAGTTCGTACGTTTAATTCTAGGCCGCACCAGTAATACATAATATTATATTTAAAGTTAATTTTAAAAGTTGTTAATTTTGTATTTGCATTCAAAGTGAATCGCTTACTTTCAAGTATTTTATCTATTTTGAATAAAGAAGGTAAAGTTACTAGAACACAGGTTTCTTACTACAATTACCTATTACATAAGAACATAATTTTGACCACAGAATTAAAATTTAACAAATAGAAAATTGTAGACTTCCCGAGGAGTGAGATACTTACTCATAAATTGTAAACATTACAGCTTCAATAGCAACATAAAATTAAGGCATTTAAATTCACCATTTATTTTATAGACAATTTAAGAAAAATAAATTACGATTTTTTTTGAAGTTGAAAAATTAGGCCTACATAAAGTAAAAATTAAGATTCCATTAAAGATGTACGGAAAAACAAGCATAGATAACATTACTTACTATAAAACTTAAGATGACGGAAACTTACTGTTTAATGCAACGAAACATCGTACAGCATCTTTCAAGCCACAACGCAATGCAGCTTAAAATAACTGTTATCATTTACTCCCATCAGGTTTATATCAAAAGAAAATGTAATTATAAATTTACAGGTTTTGTTACTTTAAATGTAAACAGTTATATTGTTTAGTAAACGACATATATAGTAGATTAATAAACTAATATATTCAAAAAGAGGAAACCTAAGAACCAAAAACCAGTTCAGTTAGGCTACTATAGCAAAAAGCTACTTCATCCGATTTTTTATTTTCATGAAGTTGTTTTAGAATTTGTATTTTTTCTGGTATCCCATGCAATGAGATAGGACTAAAGGGAATTTTAACTGAAATAAAATGCAGTGCTTACTTAGAAATTCCTTGTTTAATTTTAATGTACTACAGGCTAACAATGGAAGTTAAAATTTACAGAAATTTGAAAGATCTGGGTGGGACTTTAAATTATGAGAAGTTTTATTCAAAATACGAACTCGGTTCTTTGATATTTTGACAAAATTAACATCTGTCATCAAAAATATGTAACATTTTACATATTTTTATCGGTTGTCAGTTAACAAAAAATTACATAAAATATGAGAAACGATGTATGGTTGCTTTTTCGTGTTTCGTGAGCTTTACAAATTTAAAAATTTATTAATGTGATTGTACCTAATGTTAAATATATGACGTTCAGAATACTGAACAAGTTCTAAAGCTCTGCAGAGTTCAAAAAGTTTCGGACGTAACTGTATTTCTTATTAAACTGCAAATTACAAATCAAATTTTTATAGTTCAAAGTTAAATAAAAGTAAACAATAAACAATCAAAATATTGACAAAAGAATACATGAAAAAGACTGTCAAATATTTTCTTTAACTCAAACGTTTTAGTTAATATTGTAATTCAAGATTTATAAATAAACTTTAAGATATTAAACGCATTAACATAAATGAGGATTATCAAACAAAATAAAGGCAGGGCAGCCCAGGATTGTAAGTTATAATGAGAAGGACGAGAGACCGCAGAACCCTTTGGCGCGCCCGGTACAGACTGTTACGTTGTTATAGATTTCATGGTGCCGTTAAAACTTACTAATGCAAATCAACTCAATTCCTTGACAGTATGATTGCAGCGAGATCGTTGTCAGTCTACGTGTTAAAATTAATTTTTTATACAATTTATTGATATTTTGCTTTTAATTTATACTTTATTTTGTACTATATTGAATGGTTACAGAATATTAATTTTATTCAGGTTCAAAAATGAGAAGAGTTGTTCAGGTGATCGTTTCCTTATCGATATAAGTGAGTGTTGACCTGAAAATACATTGCAGGTTACCTAAAATTATGATTTCAACCTCTTGGTTAAATAGTTATAGTTCACACAAACTTCAATTAACACCCTGGAATAATTATAGCTGGTTTCACAAATTTAACTCTATTTTACTCATTGAGATATTTTAATTTTAGTGTCAATAATTCACCATATTAATTGCTGCCAACATAACCTGTGAAGGTGTGTGCCTTATTTTTACGAGTTTCAAATAAGGCAAGACGGTCGCTAATACTACTAATGAGAGTTCAAACACATTTAATTTCCCTTAACATTCTTTTATTTTCATATTTTATATTCATAGTAACTTTCTTCGAACTTCAATAACGAATAAAAATCATAATTAAAACTGATTGACCCGGCTGAGAGACAATCTCTGGGTTCAACGTTGGTAACAGTAGTTTGATACAAAACGTTGAAATAGCATTCCGTTATTTGACAATTATTAACTTATAAGGTTCTTTTGACCACGATATAATCTTGAAAATGTCGGTTTAGAAGAATAAAACATCACAAAATATTAATAGCTACAATTTTTCACTTAAATCTATGGTTGAGAAATAAAATTATAAATTTCGGATTATATCCATGTGTGAACGTTACCAAGTTTGGTTATCTTGCTTATTGAAAGCTTTATATACTGATAAAAATAATTAATTCAATTTGAAAAAATCATTAAAATTAATTAGTGACAATGATTAAAAAATGTTATAGTGATTCAATGATTTTTAAGTGTCTACATAAGTTCAAAGGGTATACATTTTTTCTAAGTCCGTTCTAGTACATCATTATTTTTTAAAAAATTCATTATACTTGCTTGTTGTGCCCTTTTCCTTAATTGCACTTTTAATCTTTTATTAATATTTCACTCACTACCTTATACGCACTTTACTCCGTAAAGGTTCACTTGGTTTAAGGTTAAGTCGACTATTGTTTACTTCTGGCCTAACCTAATTTTCACTTTTGAGTTTAGCCTCCGATCAGCTGTACGAGGTTAATTCTTAAAATCGTTCGCCGGAGAAGCGTGGCGTCCCCGTCGGAATACTTCGATAGACTGTGTTCTCACTTATGTCATAAATTGGCTTCGAATGCTAGGTGATGATCGCTGATTGGTTGATTTTCTTAATTTTCGTAATTCTTTGGTTTACCTCGGCAAAATAGACGCTTTCAAAGCGTCCTTTTGCGGGGTTTGAGATTATAATAAATTGTTTTACACAAGTATGTCCAAGGGCTGGTAAATTATTAAATCTTTATAACTAATATTATTCCTTTATCTGTGCTCTAATAAACAATTCATTATTGCCATTGCTCAGCATTTTCTGAGACGAATAATTTGGTGCCACATACCATGGGGTTTTAATCATTATTAACAAAATAAAATTTCTAACATTTACATTATTGGCTATTTACCTACAAAATGTTTGTTTAACTTATTTATATAATTGCTTTTCAATAAACATTGATGCTTACTCACTAATAATCAAGCATAACTTCTTTACAATACTTTACAGAGTTGTATTTTGATAAAAATCGTTTTTTTCTGATTAGGCCTAACTCCACATTGGTTACAACATCTTAATTATACTTTTTCTATTAATATTACTTTATCTTACACTGTGATATTATTATTCACCATTGTTGTCTACAGCTTCTTATCTCTATTACAATACTTCACATGACATAGATAAATACTTTTTCCTAATAAACATTATAAATAACTGGTCTAGGCATATTGGCCTATTCTAGTTTGAGTATTATTACTTTAAGATTTCACTAATTCTGATTTTTCATGTAAGACAATTATTCTCAATTTTTTTTATATACTTATTTCACGATAATGTAGTTATAATGGGCGACTTTAATGCATCTATTGGTGCTAACAGTAGTCAAAAATGTGCCGGGAAGTTTGGTTTGGGGAACATCAATGCACGAGGGAAAAGGTTACTTGAGTTTTGTGAGCAGTATGAAATGATCGTCACGAACACATGTTTTGAAGTCCCCAAAAGACGACGATACACTTGGAAAGCACCAGGGGATGTTAGGAGGCATCAGATCGATTATATTCTAGTCAGACAAAGATATAAGAACCAAGTCAAATCTAGTCATTCATATCCTGGTATGGATATAGATAGTGACCATATTCCCGTTATGGCCAAGTGCAATATTAAATTTAGGAAAATCAGGAAATCTAAACAAAAGAACTGGTGCTTAGAAAAACTGACCGATGACAAAATAGTAAAAGAATTGGAAGAGGAGACAGACATGTTGATGGAAGGAAGGCCAAGTTGGGAGGAAGTAAGAGATGGAATAATTGCAACAGCACAGCGTGTTCTAGGGAGGAGAAAATTAGAACCACGGAAACCGTGGATGACACAGGAATTGTTGGATCTAATAAGGAGGCGTAATAGGCTGAGAAATAAGGATTATCAGGAGTACAAGAGAATAAAAAATCAGATTACCTCTATGTGTCCCATTGAAAAAGAAAATTGGATGAAACAACTAAGTCTTGAAATAGAAGATGATTTCAGTAGAGGAAAATGTGATAAGGCATATTTAAGGATAAAATCGTTACAGTGGAAGCATAAGACTCGAAGTAATGTTGTTAAGGATAAAAATGGTAAAATACTTTTCGAAAATGATAAGGTCAGCGAGCGTTGGAAGGAGTATATAGAGGAACTATATGACGGGGAACCTGTTGTAGTCACGCAAGAGTTTCTAGAAAATGAGAATGCTGTAGATAGAGATATGGTAGGACCGCCAATTGGCAGTGTGGAATTTGATTATGCCCTTAAAGGTCTGAGTATGAAAAAAGCGACAGGGCCTGACAGTCTACCAGCAGAGCTTTTGAAAAATGTAGGGGAGAGAACGAAAGACCAGCTATTTCGAATAATTACTGGGTGCTATGAAGAGGGAGTATTGCCAGTTGATTTCATTAAAAGTAGAACAACCACAATACCAAAGAAAGGTAAAGTAGACGACTGTGCTAATTATAGAACGATAGCCTTAATATCTCATGCTGCTAAGATTTTGCTGAACATAGTGAAGAACAGACTGGAAGGAAAGATTGATCACACTTTGGAGGAGGATCAGTTTGGATTTAGAGCAGGTAGAGGAACCAGAGAAGCAATCTTGGCTCTGCGGCAGATCTTGGAGAGGAGAATTGAAGTGAATAGGAAAACCTATTTAGTATTTGTGGATCTCGAGAAGGCGTTCGACAATGTTGATTGGAAGCTGTTGTTTCAAACTATGAGGAAGTCAGGACTTGACTGGAAAGTTAGAAGGGTAATCTTCAATATTTATAGGTTGCAAAGTACTGAAATAGACATAAATGGATGTAAAAAGGAAGCAATAATAAGAAGAGGGGTAAGACAAGGTTGCCCACTGTCACCGTACTTGTTTAATTTGTTTATAGAAGATGTTGTAACTCAGATGAAAAGGAGTTCTAGGGGAATTAAAATAAATGGGGAACGGATACACAGTATTCGCTTCGCAGATGATATTGTACTGATGGCTGACTCAGAAAAGGATATGACCCGAATGTTAGGTACGTTTAACAAAATTCTTCACGCTTGGAGATTGAGGATAAATGTTAGGAAAACTAAAATAATGGTTGTAAGTAAAAAAAGAGAAGACATTAAATCAACCATTATGTTGAACAACACAATATTGGAGCACGTTACTGAATTTTGTTACCTGGGTAGCATAGTTACAAGTGGGAATAAGTGTCTGGCAGAGATTAAGAGGAGAGTAGCTCTGGCAAAACAAGCATTCCAGAGCAAAAGGAACTTATTAACAAACAACCATATTAGTATTGAAACAAGGAAAAAGTTTGTTAAGGTATTTGTATGGAGTGTTTTAACTTACGGGTGTGAATCGTGGACCTTAGGGAAGGTGGAGAGTGACAGACTTCAGGCAATGGAGATGTGGATTTGGCGGAGAATGACAAAAACTAGTTGGACAGATAGGAAGACGAATGAACAGATCTTAGAGGAAATAAATGAGAATAGAACACTGCTTAGGAGTATAGAGGTGAGGAAGATTAAGTTGATAGGGCATGTGATCAGACATAGTGCTTTTTTAACTAACATCTTTGAGGGCAAAGTAGTGGGGAAGAAGCCCAAAGGAAGACCAAGAACTGCATACTTCCGCAGCACAATGAGTGTCGTGAATAGTGGGTCCTATGGAGAAATGAAGAATATCGCAAGGGATAGAGTGACGTGGCTACAGCGACAAGGCATTGCCTTTAGGAGTTTAAAAAAAAAAAAATACTTATTTCACTTCTATTACAGTATTCAATACCTATCTTTACATTTAATTGTTTCTACGTACTATAAACAATGAGTCTTGGCTCCTTGGCCTAGGATATAGACTGTTAGTTTCAATCTTATTTCTATTATAAAATTGTCTTTTTATCATTTAATTATCCTACCATGTTCTTCATGACTTAGTTCAACTATGACAATATAGTTGGTCTCTTAAAGCGGTCTTTATTATTATCTTTTTATAATTCTTAGCTTTAGAATCTGTATTCTGAAGGTACAATACATGCATTTGGAATCATAATTTTCTTATATTTATCTTTATTATTTATTCACATCTTGATTACTAGAATGTTCTTTGTCTGGTACTGCTTCTAACATCATTTACATATCATAGTTATTTAAATAATTTATATTATAAACTTATTCTTTATAGTTACACTTACTGACAGGGTTCAGTGTCTCATATTTCTACTTTGATTTGTTATAACTTATGTTATAATCATTATTATTGAGTTATACAATCATTATTTACTATTTCATAGGTAGTATTTTCCTTTCATTGCTCTTCAGGGAATTTACAAAAGTTTCTTAGTTATTTTTATGACTTTAAACAATACCAGGGTACATAACCTTACATACTGGCTTACATTGGTTTATTGTTGGTTTTAATAGTAAATTTACATATCATTATTTTTAACACTTTACTGGCTTTACTTTACTTTATTAATAATTATAAATCTAAGTTATTATTTGATTTTCTTCCTTTTTAGTCCTTAGAGACTAATTTATAGTATTCACACTGGAATTCATTAATTATCCATTTTATTGCTGCCGTATGGAATATCAGTTCTGTCCTTTTTACCATTTACAATGCAGTTTATTGGATTATATTTTACTCTGGTTAGTTTACTCAGGTATATTATTCGAATTCTTACTAGTCTTATTACAATCCTTTCATCTACTTATTATAATGTTTGTATACAATTTAGTTCAATACTTATTATTCTGTTCTTTCTCTATCATGGTCTTAAAATGGTTTAAGTTTGGGACCTACTTTATGTAATGGTAGAACATAACGTTACAATATTCATATTTTATTATGTTAGTTTTCAAAATTTCTTTATTGATACGTTAAATAATTTATTTATTCACTCCGATTTGTATCTCTCTTTCATTACATTTCTCTTTTAAATGTCTAAAAAATACACAAGAGAAAATATCTGATATTCGTGTTATTGATATTAACATGAAATGCAATAATATTTCGAACAGACGGGGTATTATTACATGTACACATATGTGCATACCATGTGTGCGTAATATGAGGCAAAGATCACCTGTAGTCAACTATTAATGTAATTTTATTGGATATATTGTAAAATACAATAAATTCCAAAGTTATGGCGCTAAACGGAGACCTTATCAATGATATGAAAATACCTAAACAGTGTGAATTATTAAAACGTAATAACAAAACATATTGTTAAGTGTGTGTATCGTAAGTAATGCGTATCGTTTTGCAGCTCATGTTACTTATGTAAACCTACTGCTAAGTTATAAAAAACCGATTCGTCAATGGGTTAACTCAGTATTCCAGTACCATCTTGCAGGAGCGGGCACGCATATTGCAAAAAAAACCCGTTCAGTAGAAATGTCTGTGCAAAGCTACTAACTACATTGGTCTAAGTAGGTGATCTTTGCTGAACTGATACAAACAGAGACAAAGCGAGTCAGCCAGTTGTGCGTTCGTTTACAGTAATGTTACTAGGCATTAGTAGAAGTTTCAAATGTAACAATTGCTTAATTTAGTTGCAGTAAATTTTTCATTGAGAATAATCCTCATTTCTGAGTTTTATTTCCAGTCCAATATTACATCAATAATCTAATGCAGTAATTTTAATTATCAATTTAGTAAGTGTTATTATCAGTTGTACGTACTGCGCATTTGATACATGTGTAATATATTAGAACGAGCCACATTGTTTTATACCAGTGTTTATTAAAAATATCTATTTCTCTGCTTTTTGATAATTTACTCCACTGTGTAAGACCAGGATTCATGCTATCCCACTGGAGTGCACTCAAAAGAATACAGCAATACAGCAATTGGAAAACCAGAAATTCATCTCATGTCTTAAAGTAATTGCATAGTAGGCCTACTGTTGATTGTTAACCAGATATTTCCACTGTCGGATGTCCATTCTAGAAGCTTTTCCTGCTATAATTCTTTCCAAAAAGGAATAAGAAAAACACAGGAAGATAGTATAACAATAAACGTAAGCAAGTAAAAAGACATTAACACTTTGGCACACTGGCAGAAATAGGTGAAAGAACATACCAGTGAATAATAACTGTATAGGAGCAAAACACTGCGAGATGAACTAATTAAATAAGTGACTATAGGGCGTCCCAGATTTAATTTTCAGTATAGGTTAAATAGACTACAGTGTTGCTAGGTTTTGTGTGTGGCGCTAGTGTAATCGCGTATTCAAAGCGTTTGAAGTAGGTGTCACCTCCCGCATCATCAGTTCTTTAAATTCATTTAACATGACATTAATCAGCGAAAAAGAAGCTTTACCTATAACAGAAGCTATACCTAAAATGTCAGATAGCTGATGGGGAGAGCAAGGACAAATATTTGTGCAATGGAAAAGTAAGTGTGTAAAATAATAATCCTAAATTGTAAACGTGCAAATTATTGTATAAAAATATATAACGTAATACATTTATTATATAATAAATTGTATAATAGTTTATATATATAGGCCTAATAATATATATATATATTATATTATATAGGTCTTTATATATAGGCCTATTATAACATTACAAAAATCACAGTACCACAAAAACCCTAATTGAACATAAAGGCTAAAATAGCGAAGGACAACGACGTATTAACTAGACAAAGTGTGACTAAAAAATACCCAAGAGATTAGGATAGTGAGTAGACTAAGTACAAAACTATACATAGGACAGAACCAAAACAATACAAAAATAACTTGTAAGGGAGATATGACTATGAAAATAAATGGGATCAAAAGAATAATAAGGAACAATTAAGTTTATAAAGTAAATGAAAAATAACATAACTCAACCACAATAAATAAAGAAGATAGTATCTACAAGATAAAGAGAAGAGAAAATAGAACTCCAAATTGAAGGAAAAATAATTATTAAAATAACAGACGAGACATAATAATGACAGGACAATGACGATAACTTAAACTTAAAATAAAAAAGATAGCCAACTAGATTAGGAGAGTGAATTAATAACCATATGATTATGAAATATAGGACAATATATGATATAAAATAAGAGGATTGTATCTTATTATTAAAAAAGACCCTTAATGTAACCAAATGAATATCAGAAATAACTGATTAAGAATTAAAAATGTACTTAGAATAAGACGAACTAGATAATGGTAATCAGAATGATGAATAATAGATAGTACTATTAATAAATAATAATAATAGAGTAAAAGAACTAGAAAAACAAAAACACGTGAACTAGTTTTAGTCAATGAGAATAAAAGGAGTCAACCTAACTTAGCCAGCAGTGAATTTACACTGGTAAATACAAAAATATGTATTCAAAATGATGTAAAACTATTATATATTATACCTAGAGGAAACTAGATGACATATAGACAATTCTAAGACAGGGATTAGATCCCTAAGATGGTGTAATTATTGTAATTAATGTAATTTAACATGAATAATATTATAGAGTCTAAAGTACTCAGATTGTACATTAAAAAACCACAGATATACCAATTATAAGTGCATGTACATAGTACTCATACAGCAAGTGATGAGAGGACTAACTATTGGTAAATAAACCAAACCATAACTATCAATAATAACAGACTAATAAGAATGTATCTAATGAACAAGACATGTGGCAATAAGATGCAAGGTTTATTAGTTGTTTATAATAGTCAGGGATTAAGAATGTCAAGCTGAGACAAAATATTATAAAACTTACTAGGAACTAAGATGTGTATTTAGTAAGAAGATATTGACATAATAACAGAAATATAATGCAGAAATAAGAATAAATAACTAGAGGCCTAACTGTACAAGAACTCATATGATTTTAAATGATACTCTACAAGAAAAAAGGCAACTGTAGAGCAAATTTAAAGTAACCAAAATTGATAAGGTTCTTTAGAATTAAGTATGAAATGTTATAAATCATTAAGATACAAGCATTATCTCAGAAGATGTAAAACTAACTCATAGTGCCATAGGCCTCATGAAGCTTAGAAATAGATTTTGTGATTTATTCACAATTGAATGTTTTAACGTTAATTAATGACAACAAAGGACTTGGAATTCATTGTATCCAATATATCTCATAACAAGATGTTCATTAAATAACTATAATATATATTTTAATAAAAAATATTGTATTAGAATATAAGAGAAATATATATTACCTTTGTTAATACTAGTAGTAAACAGAATTATGCATTGTGAGATTCTAAATACTGAGCAGGACAAATGCCAGATAATGGTAAAGCCAGATTGAAGTTCACAATTAGCATAAAGAATAATTATCAATTGTAAAGAATTTTAAAACGTTTTGCGTCAGTTTTGTACTCTCAAACCCAGGAACCCACGCTTTGTACAGAATTAAATAATTTTGACAACGCGGGGGTGATGATTTTATGATGGAATGCTCCACAATCCAACCAATCACAACGCCTAAATCGAGAATTCCTCCGATTTATCCGGCAGCGCAGATTGTAACAGCGAGAGAGACGCGCAAATTTTGGACAGTTCTTCAACAATTGTAAAGCAAGGCAGATGACCAGCTCCACGCTGAATTAATTCGCGAAGTAACCCATAATGCAGTGCGGTAACGAATGTAAATACGGGCAACCTAACCTTCAAGACATATAGTGAATCAACGTCGAGTTCGAGTGTAGTGAAGTGGTGTATTAATACAGCATTTAATGGTAAATAAAGTATTAATAGTGAATATAAAAAATAAATAAAAATTAATTAAGGAAAGTATAGTGACCTTTATGAAAATAATACTTAATGAATTTTGTACATTATCAGATAATGCCAATCGAACATATTAAACGCTTGTAACTATTTGTTAACACTACACCACAAACAAAAACAATTATTATGGCACTTTCAACTTATTAATTGTTATTTAATTGTAAATTGAGTTTACTTTCTAGTCACCGGATAACCTCCAATTGTGACATCCATGTACTGTCGCAATTTATTGTATTAGGCTAAGACATTTTTCAGTTGATATGTAATCACCCTCTAAGATAAGATGGGACATCGATAAGAGACAATAAGCATTGCGTATTTTGCAGTTCAAAGGACCTTTTTTTTTGTATATAATTAACGTAGATAATTTTGTAAACAAAGACTATTTATACAACATTGTTACCAACCCTGAGATATGAGTTTCAGACCAAATAACAGATTGTTTTCAATAATGAAAATCTGATTAATTGTTTTAAAAGGAGTTTACAATAACATAGTATGATGAAAAAAGTAATTAAACAACTTTCATGCAGCATAAATTCATTTTATTTAGTTAACAAGTTTTAGTGGTTATGAGTGAAGGTTATGTTTACATCCGAATCAGTTGATGACACCCATGGCCCGCCGAATTGAAGTATTTCGAATATCCAATGATCATCCATGACTATAACGTAATAAATAGGGTGGTCACGAATGAAGAATTAACAAGCGAAGTAAGTAATTAGTGAGATAACCACATAATTAATTATAATTACGCATTAAATAACGATTGCTACGGGCGGTGTAAGGCAACACGATTATAATTCAGCATGATCCGGCTATTACCATTATTGACCACGTAGTCTACTCATGCCATTATTGAGACTTGCAATTAATTAAACACATATTATCATACCGTATAGAACCAAACCGTACTTATAAAATAAGAAGGTACGAACCTAATTCTACATAATTGGTACCAACAACTTGCAGAATCATTAGTTTTTTATTAAGAGAGAGGAACGGGGTTTTGCGTAATTGACGCACCAATGTTTGAGGCTCAATTTAGATCAGATACACTAACCCAATCGTAGATAGAGAATATAGCAACAACCTAATTCTAACAACTCAACGATACAACGTAACAATATATATATTGCAACGTTACAAGTATTTCAATAATTCACACAAGTACATTACCATGTACTCAACGCAACTATGAAGTGTATTACACCGGCCAGGTCGCAGGATTTTTTTCTCGTTGCGTCAAGTATATGTAGTTGCACAATAATAAATACTTTTCAAAGTGAGATGTTGTTGACATGAAATAATTAATTAAAACTGTTTCAAAATAAGCATACTATGATTTATTAATATTAATTGAAAGATGAAAAAATATAAAAATTTAAAATTATAAAAAAATATTCTCTTTTATAAGTTTAAATAAAGTACCATACAATCTTCTCTGCTGTTCATGACATATTAAAATAAACAACTATATAATCTTACTAGCTAAACAGACATGTTAAACAAATTACCTAAACCCTTTTTATTTCAGTGTGTCTGACTTTTATTCCAATTTTTAAATAATAAATAGTAACTCATATACAAACAAAAATAATATTAAAATCAAGAATAAAATTACTTGTTGCTATAAACACAATTAAAATAATAACATTTACTTTCAACCTGTTATTCTACTGACACACTCAAATTTTAACATATTACAGAAGATTAGTATTTTTTTTGAATTTTCTTATTCAATTAAATTATTTACTTTAACTACTATTTAAATTTAAAAACTTTAAGTCTTTATTGTTTATGTATAATTTTCTTTTTGAAAGTTCTCTTCACAAACAAAAATATAATTGTTTATTCATCACCTGCATACTGCCGAAGTTACCGTTGCGTGTGTGTGTGTGTGTGTGTGTGTGTGTGTGTCTCCTGAATCCTGAGAATTTGATGATGATGATGCTGATGCTGTGTTCTCTGTCTCTACGGGTTGTTGTTTGTGATGGTCCAGAGTTCCTCCATAAGTCTTGGTGCGTAGTCCTGATCGATCGGCAGACCGGCAGCGTGACGTTGTGTGAAGATTTCTTGAGTCTCTGAGACCGCCCAAAATTTCCGGTGATATTTATACTGGACGGCAATCTGACAGGTCCAGGCCTGTTTTCGACCTGTTAGATATTTTCACTTCGTGCAAGGCGTCCTTTTAATTACATCACTTTTTGGTTTATTTTCGCGATTTCGTAAACATACTCGTAGCAGGAGCGATATCATCGTTTGCGTAATTTTTTCCTGGTCACTCACATATAACACACTTATTAATTACTATTTAATTACACTAGTAATTAACATTAAATTACCCAGCCTCTTTATTATTGCTAATTTTGCAATCATTTTTATATCACCATATTCATTAAAAATTCCTTAGTATAATGGTGTCTTTATAATTTGGGTAAGTTTTCGTTCACAGGTTTAAAACGTATTAATTAGTTTATTTTTATCCGGTTAAAACCTGATTACAGCCGTACGCATCACCCCGTCTTTTCCTGTCGTAGCTTGCGTTCACACACGCAAACACACAAGCGCTGTATTCATGCGAGGCAGGTGTACGCTATCTGACAATTCTGAACCTGCATAATATTGTTAAAAACTGTTCATCATATACTTTCTATGCTAAATATTTACAAACATACCGCCCTGACCAAGTATGCAAATATATGTATTGTTGCAATATATATAGACACACTGTACATTACAGGATTCTTCACAGCTTAATATATAAAGAGAAAAAAAATTAGATTAAAATATTCTGGTAACTGGGAAGAACAAATTGTAGGCAAAGATTAAAACTTTGATCACGCATTCAAACGTCGATGAGCATTTAAATCATTTTTGTTAATAACTTATGCATTTTGTGCTGTTTACAGAAATTGTTAATTTTTTTTTAATAACTGATAGGCCTATTTGCGTCCATCCATTGCGAGCCTTCTCTCGCCTTCACACCAGAAACTTCCATTGTACCAATCACCATGTTGCAAATATCATCAAGTTTGTCCATGATCTCCTGGGTCTACCCTGTTTCCATCGACTAGGTGAAACAAATTTAAGAATTTACAGATTTTTCGGCCAAGTATCGGCAGGCATCCGTTTCACGTGGCAGCACCATACGAGGGTGCTTTGTGTTTATCGTGTCTAAAATTGTATTTTCAAATAAATTTGCTTACTGGTACTCTTATTTCTAATCTAGTAGAGGCTCACGATCTTATTTAAATGTCCGTTTTTATTGCTTGGACCTTTCTGGAGCTTCCTTGATTTGTATGCCAAGTTTCAGAGGCATGGAAATCATATTTCAGATCGCAGAGCAAATCATTTTTTAGGGTTCTTGGGTTATTTTTACACTCCAAAGCTGCCCAATTACCATTTTGTTTTTTATTTTGCAGCAGATTTCTTAATTACTTCTCCCATCTTCAATGTCACTTTAAGATATCTAAACAAAAGATATTTTTTAATATGGGGAAGGCCACGTTTTTAATCTAATGTCATATTGGTTCCTTCATTTTCAATAACTATTCTGTTCTTCCAAAACTATATCGTGTCCAAAAATCTGCATTCTCCATGAAGTTTTCGGATTATGGAAACATGATCCAGTGATACCACAACGCGATCATCGGCTAACAGAAGCATCCCTTAAGTAGAGACAGCCGTCGCCCATTTCAAAACAGACGTTCCCGACTATTTGAGGCTGGTTACTATAAATTTTGAATAATGTAAGTGGCATGTAACGTCTTTGCCTTAGTCCTTTTGTTACTGCAAATTATCTGGAAACTTTCCCCCGTTTAACAGCACTGACACACCCGTCATACAAGCTACGTTCTGCTGTAATAAGAGCAGTGTTAACACAAGCTTGGTGAGTGAGTGGCCAGAGCTTTGATAATGGAGCTATAATACGCTTTATGCAAATCAATAAATGCAAGATACATACGTTAAAAAACGTAGTGTGAAATAATGATCTGTATAGACTTAATAATAGTAACGAGAAAAGTCGAATTTTTGTTTTACCAACGAGAATGCATTTTGAAAAAGAAAAGAATGTTACTTTTTTGCTTAACGATCAAAATGGTATGAAGCTAAAAGCGCATTGAGTCTTTGTGTTACACTGACCGTACACAAGAAGAATTGTTGACATAAGTTGTTTGATATGACTTATTGCAACGTACGACAGCATGAGCAAACATTGCTTTTCATAGCAAAATATTAACTGTACAAGATAATAGATCTAAATTTACATCATCTCAGTATGCATCTCAGTATTTGCGATAATAAATAGTGAACACGGACACTGATAATTACAGCAAAGTTGTATGCTCATTGGTATCGTTGATTGAGACTAATATAAAACAAACACTGCAGCTGGCCACTTATTTACCAAAAATAAATTGTGTACAAAATTTCAAGCAAAGTAAATTTTAAGCTCAACTCTATTAAATCTATTAGCTTAGACGAGGACTAGCAAACAAAATCGAGTTACTCAAACAACAGAGTGTAAATCAGAGATTAAAAGGAGAATGAGGAGCTGACACTCAGCTCCTCAGATTGAGGCACTTGTCTTTATTATATTACATCATTTTAAGGGTTTGTTTAAATAAGTAGCTCATTTCATTTAACCACCGTCAACATCTAGTCTGACACGAGAAACTGGCATTGTACGTAAATTAAAGCATTTCCATTTGAAAAGATATTTCTACAATTTTTGTTACTAAAGTTTCAATTCGACCGTTTAATTGCTTGGTGTTATTTCTCTCTATAGATTAGCCTCATTACGAAATACCTACACAAACCTATCGAAAATAATATATCTTGAGGAATTCTGACATCGTTGAAATTACGTCGAATGTTATTATCAATTTTAAATCTACGTTTAATGCAGTTTAATTTTCATTATTATTTATAATAATACATCTTTGTTCAGTCATAATATTTTCAGTTTTCTACAGCAGCAGTCAAACTCTTAATAATGTGTTTTTTAAAAAGCGTAACCTTTAAAATAATAATTGACAGCAAACCGTCAATAAATTTTCTCGTTACTGAGTGTATTTAACTTTTGTACTGATAAAACTTGACGGTGCCAGGGTAAAGTTTGTAAATACAGATTAGTAATCACTCTAGGGAGGGAGTTTTGTTTTAATTGACATCTTATCGGAACACCTGTGACCCGAAAATAACATCACATATAATGCGGAATCCTTTATGAAGCAAATTATTAAATTCTTTACATAAAATTCTTAAAAGTAAAGAAACAAACCGAAGAAAATTATATAACCGACTTTGTAGGGCATTGAAGCATACATTGAAGTATACGCACGAATCAGATTGGACTATCTAATTATTATAAGAGCGTTGCCACAATTTTAAAAATATAAATCGAGTATTAAAAATATAATCGAATTATTGTAATTATATCAAAACAATTATTCACTACAGAAATTTGAAAAATGGAATATGCATGATTGACAAAGTCAAGGAAGTATTAAAGTGATTCAAAGAAAATAAAGATTCTGTATTCCATCCTGGTATAACAAGTGGAGTCAAAGGAAAAGTAAATATAGATTAATAACATCTTTTGTTCAATGAAACTTGCTAATCATCGTCATAAGTTTCTGTGTTATATCAGTCCTTCATATAAACACATCCCTGATCTCATTTCGTTACAAAAGTAAAAGCTCTGAGCATCATTTTATTTGTGTATGGAACCGGATCCATTGTTATTCACTTTACGGTATTTGGTTAACAAGACTGGAATTTAGACTAGTTTAAGACGTCTGTATTCCTTGTACATCATTACATCATGTATGTGTGTGTGTGTGTGTGTGTGTGTGTGTGTGATTGGGCGAGAGTACTTTAGTTTCTCATTCTTACACAGTCTCGTGGATTTATAAAATTACAAAGCTATATTTTTTCAACTTTCGTCTTGGCATCTGTCTGCATATACAACTATTTGGGGTATGTTTCACAATAACTTTTGAAACCAATTATAACCCCACGTAATCTCCTTTATCAATCTCTGTTCTAATACCCCACTGCTGGTTTCGCCAATTTATTACCACTCCAGGAAGGAATTACAGGTTCTTTATGCCTCACTTTGGATGCGTCAATTTATTACAAGACGGGTTTTAACTTAATTTATCCCTCTCTTTGTGTACATCACTTTGTAACACTTGTTAATTCTATTTCTATCTAAATAAAACACATAGAATGGTATCTGGTAATAATAATAATAATAATATTGTAATTTTATTCAAAATTTGATATAGTCCATTTATTGTAACTATTCATATAATTCAGAAATCTCAGGGTCGATTCTCTTCTCTTTTATATTGATTTTAGTTTAAGGTTCTTTTGGCTGTTATAAAGGTTCAGTAATTATAAAGAAAACACAAGTACAGAAAGTACATTACATTACAAACAAGATACTAATGAAATAATATAAATTTAGTATTAATTATAATAATATATATACGTTACACAATGTTTATCAGTTCAGTTTGGTTTCACACAGCCTCCTGGTCTCAGTGATGAAAAATTCCAATGTTGTTAGTTTATGTCGTTCCACTTCTTTTGGTGATCAATAAATGTATCTTCTCAATTTCGTTGTCCGAAGCCTTCTGGTGGAATATTGTGATTGAAGTCCAGTGCCCTGTTATTAAGTTAATCCAAGTGTATTTGTTCTTTCTGGTTGTTGGATCAGTAATGTTTTAAAGGTGATTTATTTATGATGTTTCTTTATATGCTCCAATTTTATATTCTGTTATAGGTTTTATATAGTGTTTTTTACCTTGTATTATATTATTTTTTAATAATATTCATATGTTTTCTGTATAAATATTTAGTTTCTTTTACCAAAATTCAACCCAACTCCTTCTTGGTTTATTTACCATTATAATAATAATCAAAAATTCTTTTTCTCTCTTTTTTTTGTTTCCTGGATACACATAAATACTCTGGTCATATCTGTTCAAATTGAGATTTAGTTGTCATAGGATATTATTTTTATATAATACATTATTTTACCTTTTATATACAAGTTGCTTTTTAGTTATTACTTCATAATACTTAATACAGTTTACATATTATTTTATCTGACAAAACTATGAACAATTTTAATACCAAATATTATAGTTATTTGTAATTTGACCAATATTTTGAAATAATTTATTATTTACTGAACATAATCATCTAGGCCTATGTTGACTGATTACATTTTTATATTGGAAGACTTATAATCGATCCTGCTTACACTTGTTTTATATTAATTAATTTCTTTAAATATAAACAAACTATTAATTGACAATTATATTCCAATTACTATAATTCCCTTTAGGGCTTAACTGAATGCACACTTTTAAACCATTGTCTGTGTGATCAATATCTATTAAACTTATAGAACACAAACACTAATAAAGAAAAAACTAAATGTTAATGTCATTATCATTTGCTATTATGGACTAGTAATTCATTTCATTAAATAATTGTTTATAATTACTACCCACTCATAGTTATTCTTACTTGAATACCAACTGTATCTCACGTTCTCTTACCAGTTAATTACACTTGTCTTAGATTACATTTGTATTGCATCTTAATTACATTTTACATTTACTTCTAAATTTGTATTGTACTTTATGTGCCTTTCTATTTGATTCATTCATTATTCATTAAATTTATTATCGTTATTTATTTGTTTATGGACTACTCCAAACCTAACTGGGTACTGTCTATATAGTATATTAATCTGTCATAGTAATGTCTGTTGTAGGACTTTTGGTTTTTAAATAGGTTCACACTTTTATTTATTATTGTTTCTTATTTCAAATTATTTTGATTTCGATTTGTTTAGATAACTCGTAGTTATTGCTTGCTGATGTCTTCAACAGTTGAAGTGTATGATATTATGGTATTAATATTGCTTGGTGATAAGATTGACATTTATTAAACAAATTCTTCATTATTATAGGTAAATTGAAACCTACTTTTCTTGTCAATACCAATTATTTTCTTCTTTATCCCTGGAGTTTGTTTATTTGTATTGGTGGCTTTAACGAATTGTAATTCTTGAGTTTTCTCTTGGTTCATTGTATATTTTATTTATATATTTCATTCTTTTATTCACATTGATTCCATACTAATGTTAAATGATTCCCCCTATATTAATATGGTATTATGAATGAATATCGGCGTTGAGTGGCCCTTTTACGTCCAATTGCTCATCCGAACATTCACATATCTGGTACAGTGCACTTTGGCTGCTGCCCATAAAATAATTCTAGAGTGGTGCCTTAGCTTTCTACACTCTATAAATAAAAATAATTAAAAAACTTATCATTATACACATCCTTGGAATCTTTTATCTTCTGAATATTTTTTCTTATTCTACCTTGCCTTCCAATAACTCCATTTATTTATTATATTCAATATTACTGTTGGTATATTTCTTAAGTAGATTTCTTTCTCTTTTATATAACTTCACTTCAGAATTCAATGATTTATTAGTTTTAATGTCATTCACCTTTGTTATTCAATACCTCTTGTAATATATCCTTTTGTGGTTTCAATTATACTCATATTATTCTATCTGTTTTTATACTGCAACTCTTCTTCAGCAAGTTCATTTTCTAATTAGTTTATTAAATTTCTCTTAGGCCTATTGTCATTAATAATGTGCTCCATTATTATTATTATATTACTATATGTATTATTTATGCTTGATTTAATAAGATGCGCTTATTTCTTTTAGAATTTTGGTGTCGTTACACAATTAAAAAAAAAATAGCAAAGACAGAAAAGACAATAGAGAAAGTCACCTTGCCTGCGGCTGGGGCAGTTCATGTCAAGGCTCCAACCTTTGATGGAAGCACTCACTGAGTGACGTACCTTAGGCAATTTGAAGCCGCCGCATACGCAAATAATTGGACAGGTAAAAAGAATGTAGTTTCACTCGTTCTCGCTTTAAAAGGACTTGTCGCAAAGCTACTACAGAAAGTGCCAATTAAAAAAAAATAGCAAAAGTCCACTGGGTATCAAACTAAAAGAAATTTTAACCAAAATATGAATTTAGTGTTCGTTTTTAAAAATTTCGAAATTTTAACACGGCCCAAAAAGTAGTTACAAATTTTGATAAAATGGCAAAAATTCGTCCAGTGTAAAGGAAGTTTACTAAAATTTAAACATAGTGTTCATTTTTGTAAAGTTGTATATTTTGTGAACACCAAGCATTGAAAAGACGGTCAAAAGTTTAATGAAATTGCAAATTCCATATACAAAATTAAAGAGAATTTAATCTAAAATCTGAATATACGCGTAGTGTACAGTTTTAGAAATTGCACATTTTTTTACTTCAGCCAAAACTCTAGTCGGGTGTAAGAATAAACGGAATTTTAACAGAAATCCGATTATTTTGGATTATGAACGTTGATTGTACGATTGCTCTGCAATTATACTTATATAAACTATAAGTAATAAATTATAAACTATATTGTTATAAATTATATAAAAATAGTGTGGTAATCGGGATTTTTATAATTTTTATGATAATTGAAAACTATTTTTTTAATATTAAAATTTATCCAGTAATAAATATACCTCTTTTAAAATGTGAGCGAGATTTGCAGCTCAAGGAGCATACCAGTGTAAATTCGTAGAGTGCCGTAATTTACTATAAACAAATGGTCGACAGGTTGTAACTGGAAGCGAATAATAAGTTTTAGATTTCCATTAGAAGTAGGTTGTAGTAGGGTTTAAGATAATAGTTAGTGTATGCTTCACTCTTTGTTTATCTAAAATATTTTCTAAGCTTAGTGGATTCAAAGAGAAAAGGCTTATTAGCGCAAGCAATTAACACTATAACATCCACCACCAATATATATTTTGGAAGCGACAATACCGAACAATATGACTGTCACTCTTCATGAATCGCAGAGATATATTGTGCACATTAGACGCTGTATTACAACATGCTATACCTTGTGTTTCTGTTACACTGTTCTAATGTGTAATAACATATGGGTCTGTGTAAGGGTTTTTCCTATTCTAGAACCAAACAAAAGTCCATCAGATGATCTAGCCATATTTCTATCTACACTGATATCAGCGTGGAAAAGAAGGTTTCATAGGATACAATAACCATACATTAAATAATTATCAGTTTCTAATAGACTCAGTTTTTATTTACCAAATCAGGATCAGTACCAGCAGTTTAGTCGCAGGAACCGGTACCAGCAAAGGGTCAACGCTATCATAAACATAATATTAATATTAGACGACATACGCGTCCTGGCAGTCATGATTAATATACAAAGTCGACCTGAAAATCACGTATCAATTACCTAAAATACAGTATTTTAGTAGACTAAACTTACTCAAAGAATCGTCTTCATATCTTTTGGGGAGAGCCGATCCTAATTAATATTTACAATTTAATAATAGTTCTTGGTTGGGATATGGATCAGCAGCATTTGCTTCGGCACAGGATTTTAAAAATCTAAACACTATCTATCACACTGCATTAAGAATCGTTTAAGGAGCCTTTTACACATCTATGGTTAGGAGTTTACTTGTCAAATGGTTGGAGTATCCTCTGGATCTACGACAGGCCTAACTAATGCCCTCATCCATGAGATTCCCGTCACGGATAGGTCTAAAGCCTCTATGGAGCTTAGGATCTTACGAGTTTGTTGCTCGGTGGAAGTAAACTACGATATTATTCATTTTTCTTGCCACAATTCATTTTAGTGCTCTCATCCATGTTATATGGTATTAAGCTGCCAGCAATAATTTGTCAGTGTGACAGTGTCAATAAATTCTCTTCAAGGTACCCATGAGACAGGAAAACTCCTTATAAATGAGGTAGGCCTATTAACGTCAAAGTGCTAAACCTAGGCCTTCACCATCTCTCAAATCATGCATTGGTCAAACTCGCTCAGCCAGTCGCCAGTCGCCAGTCACAACTTGTCTGTGACAACTCAGTTTTACACCATTTTTTACGGGGTACAAGCTCGCCAATGTCGCTGAAATCTTCAGGTCTATACACTTTTGACTGGAAACTGCAAAGGTTCTGACTGGAACTTTAGCGGAGAAGTTCATGCTCTTGGAAGAGGTCCCTACAGTAGTAGGATTGTTACTATCTTTTCCCCTTGCATTCTTGTATTTAAGTGTACCTGGGATGTACTATACGAATAATAATTACTATATCAGTACAGAAAGAAGCCTCGAGCTATACAAAGGCTTAACATTCACTCGGTTAGAAAGTAAATCCGTGATGTCAAGAAGTCATGCGTATAGTAGTCTACAACTATTATACCACGTTATTATTAAGAACATTTAATTATACCAATGTAATTCGCACCTTCACACGTGTCAAGCAAAAAGTTACGATATAACTTAATTATGAAAAATGCAGTAAAAATATTTTACTAGCGGATTTGCAAATATTTGTATATATATTTACAGCGTACAAGGTGACAAAATATGTCGTACCTATTAATTAGTATTGTTCCTTGTGTTTAGAATTTAGTTATTGTCCTCCTACCAGCATCAAATACGTCTACATTCTAGAATGAGTAACAATAATAGAAGGCATAGTAAGAATAATAGATGAGTAAAACAAAAGATAGAAAACAATCACAATAAAGCAAACTGAACAACAAAGAACCTAGTAGTTAGTAAAAAATAAATAATTTTTTAAATCGTTGCTTAGATTAAATGCATGAATTCATTAAAAGTTTTTACAATATATATACGATTTTACAACCTTTCATTATTTAAAACCGTTTATTTTTAAAAATCATACCGATTACGTTAACATTATTTATAACATTCGAAATCATTTTTGGACACCGAGTTATGAACATTTGTAAAAACCTTTGTATCCGTTTGTAAACATTTTTTTCTAAACGTATTGAAGTAATTATTTCTGATTGTAATTTTAATATAAATTTTTGCTCAAAAAATGGTTTACAAAATATAAATTATATTTTATTATTGATTTCTGGCTTGATGAAATTGTAACTGTGATTGAGCACCTAGAATTAGACAAGAGTTATGTTGCATATACACAGTATTTGATAACATCGTTTAACAGCTTCGGTACAGATCGATCATTCCTGTCTGCCGCAGGGAAGGATTGTCTACTCACTCTGTTAGTCAGATTCTGTTCTTGTAATGGATACAACGTCGCCTTAAGCAAGTACGTCGCCTTAGAATTGCTGTACTAATATTCTAGAACTGATATTACTAACGTTGAATAATGTTTTTACAACAAGACAATATTCAAATGAATTTTTAAGCCTGTTATGTAGAGTTTTAGTAAAAGTTTTCGTTTGCCTGTGTAAAAGTATCCGCTAACGAAATAAAACAAAATAATAAAACTGTTTTTGAGCTCTTAGCCTGCTGTCTGCTAAGAGGGCGAGAGACAAAGGGAGAGAGGCAGAGATAGGGAGTGAGTGGGAGTGATAGAGGGGAGGGACAATATAATGGCGTACCCATATTCGTTTTCCAAAAACATATAGCCTGTATTTAACGTAATTTACATTTACATTTATATTCATATTCATGTTCATGTTCATATTCATATTCATATTCATATTCATATTCATATCCATATCCCTATTCCTATTCCTATTATAATAATTTTTAACATCGTCGCTGTATGTTTTTAGTTTATTCTTAATTGAGTTACTACTGTTTCAATCTTAACGTATCTTTTATTTTAAAAAGCCACACGTTGCTGTCGCCACTTCTATAATAATTAATCTTCACCTCTTCCTCTCTTACTATTGTTTTATAACTTTTACTGGTTGTTGATTTTAACACTCGCGTTCATTAAATATATTCTTCAACTATTTTTTATTTATTTGTTTAATTGTTTAATTCAATTATGATGTTTTTGTTTATTTATATTTGAGTAATTGTTTGGTTGTAGATCCGTTGTTGAATGTATACAGTTGCATAGATCTCTTGACGTTAATTTACTATCCTGTTGAATCGTGTCGTCTGTGTGTGTCAGTGTATAGTCTAGACAAAGTTATTTTATATAAATTAAACCTTCACGTACCTGTGATGTTGTACTGGAAGTTCAGTTGGTCACAGGTGGTTAATAAACTGTCAAGCTTTTGATCAAACAGTATATTAATGCTGTGAAAGTTATTTGTGAGCACTTTTAAATTTTACTTGGGCACCATATGGGCTTTCGAGAGAAATGTCCCATAAAAAGAATTCTTCTGAATAATTTACTAATTAATTCTGATATTTTATAAATCAATAATTGATTAAATAGTTAAATCAGGATCAGGCATTAATTTTCTGTTTTTTGTTTACTATAAAAATGCAACTCATTAATTGTAATACTGATTAATTATTTGTTGAAATAATTGTTGACAATTGTTGTTACTTTACAATTTAGTTATTTATTGCTCGTTCTAGAATAAATTCAATGAAACACATTCGGTTTATAATAACAAACGGATTACAGATCATCCGGTTTTTTACTTTAATCTAGCTCAGTTCGTCTGCAATGAATACTCTAGGTTTAATTGATAGATTATTTATAATTATTATCTATCTCAAGAATGACTTCTTTTAATTTACAGAATAGAACGCCACAGCCTTACTTTACAATGCTCTTATGATATATTATATTGTTAGTTTAGACATCTTTAATTATTGAAAACTGGTAAACGAAAAGTTCGATTATTCTGAACCAGTTTAGGTTAGTTGTAAGAACGTTAACACATGAAATCTTACGTCGGAATATGTTAATTCCTCTAAATAACTTTAAAACCGTGTTGATTACTTATTGTATTATTGTTTCTTGCGTCAGTACACATGTGTATTATACTATACTGTTAATAGCTAAAATGTAAACAATGTAAGTATTTGCACCGTACTCCCTGGTGATTAATCGCAATGATTAATTATTAACACTTCTAACGATCTGATTCAATGATCGTGGTTACACTTCACTTAATTTCGCACATGAACGATTTTATTTTCTTCTTGATAGGCTACTGCCTTGGTTATGTATGATACGTAACCTCATTCTTTTACACGGACTTCTTGTAAAAGTTTCACTACTATTGTCGACGCACTGATTGAATTCTCGTTGATTATTAAATTTTGGATGACATGTTGGCCTGGATTTGTTGATGTTAGTTGAGCGAAATTAGACAAAATGCTTTTCTGTTTACATTTGCAATCGTTTATATACATTTTTTAGAATCCCGCTTGGCGCTGTCGGCACGCTTCTAAAGTCGTCCGTGATTGGTCTGAAATTATGTCATGATGACGTAATTCTATTTATAGGCATTACATACGTATTTGTATTCTGAGCGTCACTTTCGTTTTTGTTATTATTTATTCGTATTTATTCGAGATTCATCAAATTTATGATGCTAACGTTTATATCTCAGTTATTACAATTCCAATTCGGGTTCTATTACTATCATTGTAATTACTATCATTGTAAAGCTTATTTATTTATCTTCATTTTGACATGGCTTGATGCCAGTTTGGTCATAGTTTTCATTAACATTCTTTTATTTTAAACTAACTAATGCATTGTTTACATTCGTCGTCTGCTAAATGTTGCAAATCCGACTAATAACTTTTTCCTAATATTTGTTTAATTATTCTTAATTTCTAATTTGAACATGATTAATTGATTAAAAAGAATACCTTATTATATATAAATGCTGCATTCAGCTGAACAATATTAATTATCTATTAACATTTGTTGATTTTCTAACATAAACTTCCATATTTTAATATTTTTACTTTAACATGTCCTTCTTATCTCGTATTCTTATAACATCACACATGTGTTGGTGCTTTACATTATTTTTATAATTGTCATGATTTTACTTCATTATGCTTGGTAGGGTTTCTATCTGATTCTTATTTCCATGACTTAAATTGGTCATTCAGGGTTTGTTATCATTATTTTACAATGTTTTGTTCCTTGACTATTATTACATTTCTGTACACATTTTACCTACTTATGATGTTACCTAAACACATTCAGTGTTTACATTTTATGGTTGTTCTTAATTCATGATAATACGTATTTGGCTTTCACATTATGTTTTACAGTTTGTGATTATTCCTAGCATGGTTCTCTATATATTTGCCTCTTTTAAATCATTGCTTTGACTTGGATCAGCTAATGTGCTGTTTTTATTTATAATATATGGTACAATAATATTCAAGTCATTTGTTATTTTACTTATTCTATTTGATTTTATTTATCAAAGGTTTTTATTGAGCTCACTTAACAGTTTATGTGGGAACCTTGTGTTGTCATTTCGTTTTTGTCATTCTGTTTATTTATGTTGTAGTGTCATTTAGTACAGGTAGTGGATTTACCACTGTTTACTTGAATTCCTTCTCTCCTTTCATTCTTTATTGGTTAATTATTTTTACTGTTACATTCTTCCTGGTACTCATTTATAGTTCTTTTAGTATTATTCACCCTTCTGGTGTTCATTATTATTATGGAATATTTTGTGATGTTACACTATTCATATTCATATTTATATTTATATTTATATGTTAAACACACGTATGTCTGTGTAACTTATACGACATTACTGTACACCTGTACAGCTACAAATGTATGTATATCAACTTTGAAGAAACATTTATATTAATGTTTGCAAACTGGTAGATAATTTCTATATAACATACTTGATACTCAGTAAACTTTAGTAACATTCTGCCTTTATTCATTTGCCTGTATAACGAATTGGGTAGCTGATATTATAGAATGATTATATCGTCATGAAAATTCATAATGTATATACTATAGTTTATTTTTAAGAAAGTACATACTGTAAAAAACAAACGTTTAGTATAAACCCCAATAGAATATAGGCTGCAGACTATTACAAGACAATAAGTTGAACATTGATATTGTACTAAGGAAAGTTTAAAAAATACAAAATTTTCAATGTAGGCCTACATAAAATTTATAGGCTATAAACTTGGAAATACTTATTTTATTTAGATTATTTTTAAACATGTGGTTAAATAACAATATTTCATCTTTATATTTACAATGAAAGAGATCATGGGAAGTTATAATACATGAATCGGTACAATATTTTGTGCTCGGCCCCTCTTTTCGTATGTAGCGTCTACCGTTCTCTCCCCTAAGTGCTGGCGAAGTGTTAACTGTCATACACCCATGGAACTTGCATGGTATTCTCATCTCTGCCGAATCTCTTAATTATATACAATGTAGGTATTTCTTCCAACCTTCTTGTGCAATTCATAAGGGCCTTAGTATAATGTGAAGAATATTTGCGCTGTGTTATCTGGTCTTCTACAAACCGAGTTACTTTTCAATAACTTTAATTCTCTTACGTCGATTCCACTAGTTTATGTGTTCAATTATATCTGTAAGCCCTTTTCTTCCTTTCTCTACCATTCGTAACTCATATTTTCTATTTTATGTTCTAATGGTATTGGTAAGTTCTGGTTTCACGTTTACGTATGACTGTACTCCGAAATCTCTTGGTTTTTGATTCTTCTCGAGTTCTATTGGTGTGTAACCTGTTGCTTCATTGTAGTTTTCGTTCATAACTTCCTCAAGCAATGATAAGTACCTACTCTGCCCATCTGTTGTGCTGACATGTCAATAGATACGTAGGTACTTGTCTAATTCTTTATTTACCCTCTCTAGCTAGGTTAGTCTGATGGTGTCTGATAAACGTCAGTGTTAGTCCCGTGTTCACTTAATGTTTCTGCCCATAATTTGTCTACTCTGATCACTAATACTTCTTTACTTGTCCATACATTTGTACACTCTTCTGCAATATTATTTCAAAAACAGTTCTAGTGATTGATTGCATAATAGGATATAGGCGGACTGCCTTAGTAAACTCGTCTACTCATACTGTTAACTCATACAGTATTACTCATAAGATATCCAATGCTATCAACTTTCCTTCATACCGTGTTTTGGTCTTCTGCAAAAACGTATAGTGCGTCTCGTATTCCTATTCGTACCGACAAAACACACACACACACACACACACACACACACACACACACACACACACACACACACACACACACACACACACACACACACACACACACACACACACACACACACACATTACGTTCACAAAGATACGTACAAGCAGTACAGAAACGCCTACACTGAAATTTCATCCCTTTTGACTCCACATCAGGTGATATGCTTGTCTGGGATTGTTAGTTTTCAAACCGCAAACAATGTTCAATACACTTTTTCCTATTTTATGTTTGTTAATAATTTAAATATTCCACATACTACATTATCAGTAAAGTTTTTACCGTTGCAATATATTGTTCATTAACAGGTACATTATTCCACCAGTACGTTTGCAAAATGTACCGTTGTTTCTATTATAACATAAAATAAAAATTTACACATGGTCCTACAGTAAAAACTTGAGATTTGTTGCAAGAATAATATAATTTTTCTACTCCAGACGTTAACTGATTCTAGCCTAGTTTTCTTTTGATCTATTCTATTATCGTTACAGAAACTTAACAATTTTTATGCGTATGATAAAAGGTGTCAAAGTTTTTTTATACCTCGTGTGTAGTCATGCTGTTTAATTAATAACGTAGTTAAAATCAAGCATTTTGAAACGTTTGTCTTATGTAAGTTTAAAATAGGCCATGTTAAATTAGAATTTCTACATATCACAATTCTTTAGTTAGATTAGTTATTAATTTTATCCGCGTTATTATTATTAAATTACCCAAGTTATATTACTTGCACTAATAGTCAACTAATATTCACTGTCATTAAAATAATGATTCTTGTTTACGCTTATTCAGTGAATGAATTTAACACTCTTCAGTTGACAAATGTGTAAATGTTATTGCGTTGAAATTAAGGAGGAATAACTTTGCTTCTGGGATAACAGATGTTACATTAAAATCATATAATTAAGAGAGTACGTATATTAGATTTGTGTACCACTAAATGATGTATATAATTTGCAATTCTAGATAAAAATTAATTTCATAAATTAAATAATAAAACAAATTACAAATCATCATAATTACAATTACTTCCTAGCTTGTTATAATAATCAAGAAATGCGTTTAGAATAAGAAATGCACTCAGGGCTACTACTGAAAAATTAAGACAGATACATGACAGTAAAAAATTTAACTGTTATATTTAACGTTAAATTCACTGTCTAATTTACTTCAGTTATCACAGACAGAATGTTAAAAGCTAATGATAACTGTTATGCACATACAAATTTATAAATTCAAACACTTTTTGCTACAGTCTGTTTCTTGATGTATAAAATATATTTAATATTTATAAAGACTTTATCTCAAGATGTTTACTTCTTATTTGGGAAGGCTTGTGTTCCCATCTTCAGCCTTCCTGATTTTGAACCTTGTGAGGTACTTGTGTGTTGGTTGTCTGTTGCTGTGGTTTACTGTTGGCCTCTGGTGCTTTAAATTGGTAATATTGTGTGTGATTGTGGTGTATATATTAGTATTTTATTTTTGTGTATTTTCTATGTTGAGTGCTTCGAAAATTTTGTCGTGTTTTGTATTGATTTGTATTTGTTCAGGTATTAGTTTGTTTTGTGCTTTATGTTTGCAAGTTTATAACATAATACGTAACATATTATTATCAAGAATCTTATGAAATATTTTACTTAAAATATTTTAATCTGCATGATTTTTTAAACATATTTAAAGCGGTCCAGGTCACTGTATGATAATTATATATAATTTATAATTTACCTTGTAATTTCCGTCCAGTGACGTCAAGCGTAATTTGTATGGTTACGCGTTTCAGGCCATGTGGCCCATCCTCAGACCATCACTCCGAGAGGAGCTCGTTAAACAATAAAATCCACACAAAACAAACACATAATAAATAAATACATAAAACATATTAAATAAACATATAAAAGCGTTCTATTACCCGAACACGGTGCACCGCGTATAGCATGTCAGAACTGCGTCAATGGAACGTGTTATCTATTATTATCTGTAATCGATCGCAGCGCGGTATCATACAGTGGGTTGGACCTGAAGTTAAGTTTATCATTAAGTATGTCGTCACATACATCAGGGTTATTATGACCTCTATATATCTCGAATTCCTCAAGTGCCACCATATAACGGCCTTTACTACAATAATGTAAGGGTATGAGGTTAGTGTTGAAATTAGTATAAGAATGATTACACGAAATCAGATGCCTTGTAAAGTTAGATTTAATATTATCTATGGAAAAATCACCCCTGTTAAAATGGCTTTGTGGTGTGTGTTCACGGAATCTTTTGATGAACGGTCTACCCGTTTGGCCGATATAAAATCGGTCACAATCGTCACATATAAGCTTATAAATACCGGTTTTGGATTCAATGTTTGTCTGAACGACTGGGCGAACCAAGTTACGTAGACGGTTATTTGTTTTAAAAATAACAGTATAACCTAATTTACTTAAAGTGGATGTAAGGATCCTGGGCATCAACTCAGTGTATGTTGTTGTGATGTATTTGTTGTTAGGTGTATTATCATGTGTCTGTCTGGAACGACGGGATTTGTGTTTTCTAAGAATATTGTCAATCATTTGGGACTCATATCCGTTGGCCATAGCTATGTGTTTAATTATGTTGAGTTCACACTCGAAATCATCATTATTTAGGGGGATCATCAAAAGTCTGTGAATTAAACTGTTGTAGGCCGCTAATTTTTGAGAAAAAGGGTGGTGTGAGTCCACATGTATGGTTACGTTTGTGGTGGTAGGTTTCTGTAAATTTTAAAGTTTAAGCTGTTAAGTTGCCTGGTAACAGTAAGATCGAGAAAGTTGAGTTCATTATTGGTTTCAGTTTCCATAGTAAACTGAATATTGTGAGTAACGGTATTCATATGGGTTTTTAAGATTACTGATTTGGCGTAGAGTACCGTTAAAAATTAGAAAAGTATCATTAACATATCGGCCATAAAAGATAATATTATTGGCGAAGATATTATTATTAAGGATATAATTGTTTTCATAAAAGTCGAGATATATATCAGCCAACAGCCGGATAACGGTGAACCCATGGCAAGGCCGTCTGTTTGAATATAGTAATTACCGTTGAAAGTAAAATAATTTTCGTTGAAGGATGAGTCTTAGTATGGTAATTAGTTCTTTAATGAGTTGTGTGTTGTTCTTTAACATTAGATATGGCATGTGTAGATGGTAGACTGTCCTGCCCTGAAACCATGCAGTGGGTTCAAAAGATATACTATGATTTTGGTTTTAGAAAATTATTTAACTCTTTCCCGCTGTGTCAATTGTGCACAAAGGCCTGTAATAAGACGGGAAGTTCGGAGGCTTACCTGACCAACAAAATCTACTCTCGTCGGATACATGTGTCTTACTCTGCCGTATGGGATTTGTCAGTGTTTTCTTGGAGGTTTTGTGGTCTTCAGATTTCGCTGCAGCTTCTGACTTAGTGACGGCTCGTTGTGCCTTCCGCGTAAGCCTTAAACACATCTGTCTCATGTCAGCGATGTGGTCGTTTACCAATACACTTGACAGTCGCTTCCAACAGGATTTTTTCCTCCAGCTATGTTTTTAGAATACTGCACTCACAAACTCTGGCAATCATAATCAAGAATTATGCTCTCAAAGTCGAGAAAAGTGTCCTCACAGGCATCCAGCTTCTCTTGATACGCCTGAATTATCAAGAGAGACATATATTAACTTACTAAAGTGGTGCTGCTCTACTTACTACAGAGGTGTTCGTTTCCGGCTCCGTGGCTACTAACGCTACATTCCCCTGGTCCGTGACCCAGATAGCAGCAAAGCCAAGGACACCAGAGAACTAGGCGAGCATGTAACATTCCCGGTATGCCTTGCTTACAATGACAATGTGGGCACTCATCTCGCAAAAAAGTTGCTCTACCAAACCGTCGGCTGAACAATTCCTGTTAAAGTGACCTTTAGAAACCTAATCATCTCGGCTCGCTACTTTTTGCTGACTGTAAGAACGTTTATTTACATCTTGTAGCCCCCAAACCTTTCGAATGTTTTGACTGCTGATTAGCTTCCCAGCAAAGTGACTTCTCAGATTTAACTGGACCGTTTTGATTTGGCTGTCTGCCTATATAAATTACCAACCGACTTTTGTAAAACTTGGCATGAGTATCCATACCTTTAACCTACAGACAACTTTTTTTTTGAGATTGATGCCCCCAAAATATGGTGGCAGGGGGCTAAAATATTAGGGATTAGCTTTTGAAAAAGTTGCAACATGTGCATGTGGGGTATCAAATTAAAGCGAATTTCATTTTAAATCGGAATATGATGTTCCGGTTTAGAAATTTAAAAATTTTAGAACACCGGGCTCAGAAAGTGAACTATAATTTTGAAAAGATTGGAAAATCCCTGTGGGTTATTAAAATAAAATAGAATTTTAACGACAATCGTAATATAGTGTTTACCTGTAAAAATATAAACATTTAAGGAAGACAAAAAATGCATTACTATTTCTTTACGAATAACAGTACAATTTCATGCCAACATCCGACTAAAAATAATTATATGAACCCAAATTCGAATGATGTTTGTGCTTTGGAAATTGTTATCTTTAGTGGCACCATAAAGAATAAAATAGAAATCAAAAGTTTGAACAAAATTTAAAATACTGGACGAGATCTGCAGCTCAGGCAGTTTTATGCTCCACGTCTTAATCCATATAATTTAGGTTTGGATAAGAGCGTATATAGGTATGATAGAAATTTATATATAAATATCGTTTAAAACACAAGGTACTGACAAAGGTCTCGCTAATGACAAGAGTCTCTTTCAGAGTTGCTGTTGATTTCCGAAAAAGAACTACTTCTTGTTAGTTGTATTACAAACGGGTCGATATCATCTTGTAGTTTGTCTACACTCTACAGTTGTTCTTTAAATTCTTAGGCATGATTGGAATATTTTTTTTCAGCGAATTAAAAGAACTGAACTGAAGCGCTGTCAATTCATCTCTTTTAATTCCTGTTCTCTCCGATACCCCAGGCTTTTCTTTTATAATATGTGTTCAGATTAAAAAAATATTGGCAGTCACTCACTTTAATATTTTAATAATTTTTCTTTTTATGTGGCTCGGCAAAGTAAGCCACCCTGATTAACGAAAGAAAGTGACTGGCGGAGCGGCCGCGCGGCGACCGAGTTTGTAGTAAAAACATTCCACTTAATAACCTCGTGGAAACGTAAAATACAGGGCTAGAAATGTCTAATGAACTGTATTTTAATCACGAATTAAAGACGTTTTTAACAAACTTTTTTAATTTTTAAAATCTTTTTTCAATTAATTTATATTGAGAGTTAAATAAAAAAATACACGAATTTGAATTAAAAATTTAGGGTTTATCATATTTATTACGTAAGAACTCAGAGGTTAATCATCAGAAAAAAATTTCTTGTAGACAAATGGTAAGGTGCACCTTCTTTAGTACAATATATCAAAAATTGATATTCCTACGATTAAAATTAACGACGTTATTAATTTTTTTCTAATGTCCTGTTAACTCAGTTGTTAAAAGTTAAATGAGATTTGCGTACATGAATGAGATTTGCGTGACGCTCTCTTTAGATAACTAAGTGTAGAAGACAAATACAACAGTAGGGGTATTATGAGAGTTCTAACGCGGAAGTGACGTCATCCCCCGCCCCGCCCCGCCACCGCCCCCGCCCATTTTGGCGGGAAATTTGAAAATGGTGGTGGTGGGGGTGGTGTTGGGTGTTGACTTCCGGTGTGGGTGTAGAGGTGGGGGGTAGTGGTGGGGGTAATGGTGTGTTGTGGTTGGTCGTCGGCTGTGTGGTGGTGGTTGTTGTCGTCGTTGATTGGTTTATGGGGGGCGGGTCGTCGTCCATGTTGGAAAATTGCGACGTTGTCGGTTGTTGCTGGAAAATTGCGGCGTTGTCGAGTTGTGCGGTGTGTTGTGGTTAATCGTCGGCACGGCGGCGGCCATGTTGGAAAATCATCGACTGCATCGATGTGTGCTGGTTAAGCGTCGTCATGGCTTGGCCGCGGCTCGGCCATAGATTGGTCGCGGCCTCGGCGGCCATGTTGGAAAAATCGTCGTCAGCATGTGCTGGTTAAGCGTCGTCATGGCTTGGTCACGGCTTGGCCGCGGCTCGGCCGTAGATTGGTCGACGTGTGTCGTGTTTAGATTTGAGTTGTCGGGTGTGTGCTGGTTAAGCGTCGGCATGTCTTGGCCTCGGCTCGGCCATAGATTGGTCGACGTGTGTCTGTGCCGTCGGCGGCCATGTTGGAAAATCATCGACTGCATCGATGTGTGCTGGTTAAGCGTCGTCATGGCTTGGCCGCGGCTCGGCGGTCGGCGGCCATGTTGGAAAAGCGTCGACTTTAAAAATCTGTGTCGTTCATCTCCCTTGAGGTTAAAAAAGTAAATATATATGTGTACTGCGTCCCTCGACGCATAATTGAAAACCAAATTCACTTGTAAAATTTGTATATCGTGCATCTATGTATGGAAAAAATACATACATCATGCACGTAAGATAGGAAGTACCATATTCTGATTGATATGTAATTTTTTTTTTTATCGCATGGACATAGAAATAAGTGTAGACTCTTCCTGCATCGGTTGTAAGAAATTCTCACCCACGCGTGTATGCACTGCCTAAGTGAAAACCACTGCACTTGTAAAAAATTGTCTAACGCACATCATGCTTGTAAGATAAATACCATTTTATTATTATTCTGATGGTATGCAATATCTCACGAGTAGCTGTAGTAAAAAAAGTGTAGTGTATTCTCCGTCTCAGAAATGAAACTCTCTTTGATACGATCTGTCGTGTATAAATGAAAATCACTTCACTTGTAAAATTGTGTAACACGCATTACCATTTATATTATTGTGTTGGTTATGTAATTTTGTGGGGGGCGCTCATAGTAAAAAAAAGTATTGTCTTCTGCTTTGGTCCATCATGAATTTGATCCGTCGTGTATAAATGAAAATCACTTCACTTGTAAAATTATGTAACACGCATTCTGCATGGAAAACATAATTACCATTTGTGTTGGTTATGTATTTTGTGGGGGGCGCTCATATTAAAAAAAGTATCGTCTTCTGCTTTGGTCCATCATGAAAAATCACTGCACTTGTAAAAATTGTCTAACGCACATTATGCATGTAAGATAAATACTATTTTTATTATTCTGATGGTCTGTAATATCTCACGAGAAGCTGTAGTAAAAAAAGTGTAGTGTATTCCGCATATCACAAATGAAACTCTCTTTGATTTGATCCTTCGTGTATAAATGAAAATCACTTCACTTGTAAAATTGTGTAACACGCAATATGCATGGAAAACATAATTACTATTTATATTATTGTGTGGAGCGCTCATAGTAAAAAGAGTATTGTCTTCTGCTTTGGTCCATCATGAAAAACCACTTCACTTGTAAAAATTGTGTAACACGCATTATGCATGGTAGAAAGGAACATTGGGTCAAATTCGACAGCGGTCGTCCTTGATTTCGGGCGTGGTTAACTATAGCATCTTTGTCGCCTTTGTCTCCTTGCTTTGCATCTTTGTCGCCTTTGTCTCGCTGTTTTTTGTCATCAGGTGTGGATTACCTGATACCTTCACTTTCGTATGCATCCATGTGTGGGCTTTTCTGTATAAAAGCCGCACGATTTGCTCAGTTAGAATACAAATCATCGCAGGAATCTGACAGGACATCATTAGAAGATCACGTACGAGGTGAGTTTATTTTAAATTATTTTTCTGTAGTCTATTATCAGCAAGTAATTATTTTAAATAAAATTGATTTTTTTTTAATTGCTTGAATAACACGCAACGCTCGTTCTAATAGTTTCTTTATTATGAAGTAATTATTTTAAATTAAAATTGAATTTTTCTTTATAGTGTACAAAACATCGCAGGAATCTTCCAGCACATAAGGGTGAGTTTGTTTTAAATTATTTTTTTATGTAGTCTATTATCAGCAAGCAATTATTTTTCTTTAATTGAATAATACATGAACGGTCGGCGCACAACTCTCGTACATGGACGGTAGGCGCACAACGCTCGTACATGAACGGTCGACGCATAACGCTCGTTCTAGCAGTTTGTTTTAATATTTATTGTTTATTTTCTGTAGTATATTATGAGACAAGTGAAGCAATTTTTTTTATTAATTGATTGAATGTAATAACGCATGACTTTCTAGCTTGTACATTGACTGATGAATAGTTGTATTGTTATTTAGAATAGTGTCAATGTTCGAAGGACTTTTGAAATCTTTCGTAACAGTATCATGAAGTAATTATTTTAAATTATTAATTGAATAACACCTGAACGGTCGACGCACAACGCTCGCTCTAGCAGTTTGTTTTAATATTTATTGTTTATTTTCTGTAGTATATTATGAGACAAGTGAATCAATTTTTTTATTAATTGATTGTATGTAATAACGCATGATTTTTCTAGCTTGTACTTTTATTTAGAATAGTGTCAATGTTCGAAGGACTTTTGAAATCTTTCGTAACAGTATCATGTAGTAATTATTTTAAATTAAAATTGTATTTTTCTTTAATTGAATAACATCTGAACGGTCGGCGCACAACGCTCGTTGTAGCAGTTTGTTTTAATATTTATTGTTTAGTTTCTATAGTATATTATGAGAGAAGTGAAGAAATTTTTATTAACTGATTGTATGTAATAACACATGACGTTCTAGCTTGTACATTGACTGGTGAATAGTTGTACTGTTATTTAGAATAATGTCAATGTTCGAAGGGCTTTTGAAATTAAATAGAGTGAAATGTTACAGCATTAACGTTTAATTGAAACAAATAAAATACATGTACGCAAAATATATTACAAGTTAAAATACATAATAATTTGTAAACAGATGCACAATGACAACTGTGTATAATTAAAAACAAATTAAATATATGTAAACACACTATATTATGATTTCAATATAATTGCATGTAATTACAAATTAAAATACATATGTAAACGTACACACATACAATGACAATTGTGTACATTTAAAACAATTGAAATATATGTAAGCTAAAAGTTAATACATAATATGTATACACACGCACAAGCGCACACAATGAATTGTAATGACGATTGCTTATAATTAAAACAAATGAAATACGCCTAAGCGTTACATGGAAAATAATCCATACACACACACATACATTATGAAATACAATAATATATTTGTTATTAAACGTGATATTTCAATCTAATGTCCCTGGATAGTGGCAATTACAGCATTGCTCATATTTTACCTCCATTACTAGTGTATATTTTTGTTTCTATTTTTTTTTCTATTTCCATTACCTCCAATAATTTTTTTGTATTCTATAGCGTTAATGGCCACGAACTTAGCAATAATATTTCAATTTAAAATACAATATGTAAACGCGCTCACAATTGCGTATAATTAAAACAAATGAAATACATGATATGTAAACGTACATACAATGACAATTGTGCAAATTTAAAACAGTTGAAATAAATGTAAGCACGTTATATTTTGAAGTTAAAATGGTGCGCGCTCGCGCACACACACACACACACATACACACAATGAATTGTAATGACAATTGTTTATAATTAAAACATGAAATACGTCTAAGCGTTATAAATTAAACAGTAAATAATACATTATGAAATACAAATATAAATGTTCAGTCCATTGGGTCTTAGTCTAAAATGTCCACCACGTAAGCCCTGTCTTTTTCTCCACGGTATATGAGAAAATGGCGTTAAATTTTTTAATTCGTCGTCATCGAAGACGCCCGCGAATCTTTTCGGCAGATAAACGCGATATTTCAATCTACTCTCCCTGTAATCCTGGATAGTGGCAATTACGGCATTCCCGTATTTTCCTTCTGTGTTTTGCAGTTCTTCTATTGGGTATTTTACTCCCATTACTAGATCTTTAATTTTTTTATATTCAATAGCGCTGATGGCCGCGAACTTAGCAACGAATGAAGTCATTTTTTTTCCAAATGAAGAACCTGTTTTCCGCTCACACGTCTGTCAAGGTCTGAATTAATAACGCTTGTTCGTACCGGTATAAGAATGGTGACTGTTGAGTAGGGGGGGAACCGGCCAGCGCAGGGGAGGGGGGGACCACTCGTTGCGGTTATTATTAACCCTGCGAAACAGGATGCAGCTGCTTTCCCACGCCATGTTCAGCGAGTTGGTGGGGGGAGCCGACCTGGTTATTTTTTTTTATACGTCTAGACAGGGTGATGTCATCGACTCCACTCGAGCGTGCGGGAACAAGTCGACGACGTTATTAATTATTTTTTCTATGCGTCTTCGAACATGTCGGTGGCACTAATTTTTTTTATATGTCTAGACAGGGTGTTGTAATCTAATTCCACAGAGGGGGAGGAGGGGGGTAGGCGACGGTTGATATTATTACGTAAGCGCTAAACAACAATGTATCCAATTAGTAATTTACCAGAAACATATTGATTATTCTAAAATCTGATACAACCCACTCGCGTAAAGCGTGTACTCTATGATTTGTGCATATTTCCGGAAATAAGTGGTGCGTGAGACAGGCTGTTCCATGTATTGAATGTAATTGTTCGAGTTTGGGACAACCGAAATCTTCTAAATTTATAATATTGTAATGTACAATACGCTTCTCCAGAAATCTTTTTTTTTGCAATCCTTTTACGAAAACATAGTTAAAAGGAAACGTATATTTTACTAATATCGGCACAAGATGATCGTACGATGTGTCCCCGTCCGTCCACTCTAGACCATGATAATAGTCCGTTAACCATCGGTTTGTCCTCATGTGTTTGTGATTCGAAACGATTGTGCCCTCTGGAGGTACAAATATCCAATGCCTGCTGGCAAATGCGGTGACGTCCATAATGGCTAGTTCCTTTACGAGTTCGTTACCATCGTTGTCGATGAAACAGTGAAAGTCAAGTATGACTGCTAGCTTGTCGTTGCTCATCCTTTTTTCGTTACAAACAACGTGTTCGGTGACACTAGGAACGCTGCTGATCCGTCCGTCTTGCGGAACAGACAAGTTGTATGTCGTGAGACGTTCGTAAAGAATTTTTTCGGTACGTTTACTTTGTACCTTACCTGCTCGTCACGTATTACTGCAACAAATTTCTGTGTCAAAACGTCGTATACAAAAATTTCTATAGGGTACAGTACTGCGTGCTTTAAGTCGCTGCAACGCCTGTACTCGTACGGAGTTAACAGCTCCATGCGTCCGTCCTCAACGGGTACTGTTCAAACACTGAGGTATGCGAGATTAGTGAAGGGGGTATAAACACTTCTGTCAAACGCTGTAGTCACTATGCGATGAAATTAAAGCGTGAAAACGAACTAGATATACGCTCTCATGTAAGCGGTGTTTGCGGTTCTACATAAGGGACACGTATTTAGGGTGATGGTGCAATTCACACATGTGACAAAATGTCGACAGGGAATAAGTACAACTTCAAGATTTTGCGCGTAACAAACTTTGCACAATGTATCACGATTCGAGCCCCCTTCTTCCTTTTTTATATTCTCTTTGAACGTGTCGGTGTGTTGTTCGTTCTCTGCTGCCGTTGCTGCCACTGCTACCGGTTCGGTAACGATGCCCAGTGCCTTGATGATAAATTTTTTATCTTTCGCTAACATTACGTAAGAGCACACAGGGAAATGACGCGCGTGTTCTGTCCTCTGACGAGCAAAAACAAATCACTCTATCGTTGCATCCGCTGTAAAAGAAACCTGCTTCTGCTATTTCTTTAGGTGTTATCGTCAACGATATAGGCCATTCTTTAAAACTCTTTAAACGGTTTTCAAAGCTTCTGTAACGCGGGTACGGGGATATGATTTTTTGAATTAAGGCGACTTGCACTTCTTTATCGTCCGGTGATAAGGACTTGATCATTGTTGTCGGTTCACCGCACTGTCTGAAATAGCGGTTATTGGGATTGTTATCGTCATCCTCGCGATCGTTTGAAAGCATCTTGTACGTCCTCTTGCGACTTGTGCCGACGAAACACTGAGTGAAGAATAGGGGGAGGGGATAATAATAAGACGTTTCCCCCTCCAAGGTTACGGGTATTAAGAAAATAAAAATACATGAAAATTTATTACATTTTTTTAATAAAAAAAATCACATACATGTAATGCATACATAACATACTAAAAAGCAAAATTCTATTTACAGCAAAAACAATAATATACAGTAATCGTTTAATTGTGCCTGCGCACCGTGTTGGATAACGGAGTGTACACGTTGAGCGAATCGTGCAGTATCAAGCAGTAGGCCGCGGTCTGAGCGGGGAAATTGTCCGATGACTCGAATTCCAATCTGACGTCGACTGGTGAAGACTTGAGCGACTCGTCCTGTCTACTACAATCGAACACGAATAGCGGTGCTTTTGTTATGAACTCAGTCGGTGTTAGAAGTACGTTGGGTTGACTTCTATGGTAGTACGATTTTTGAAATCGTGTATACATGTCGTAAAGCAATGCGTAACGTCCGTTATCGATATCCAGGTTCAGGTTATCGTACGGATAGTATTTGTCGTTCAGAAAGAGTCTCGCGTTGGTCACCTTGCAGTGATCGAATTCACCTGCGTGTTTCTTCAGATTGTTCTTTCTGGCTGTCTGGAAGGTGAGTATCACGTACCGTGGTTTCTCCAGTTGTGTCGTTGTTTTCACCGTCCAAGTTTGTCTGTCGGTCGTCGGTAATGCCGGGTACTCGTGCAGTTCCCAACTGCGAAACGGTAAGAATAGCGGTAGGTCCTTGCGTATGATTTCCAACAGTCGTATCCGCACTTCGTTGTTCACGTACACGAACGGAATCATCCAAGATATTTTGGTCAGTTCTATATCAGCGTTAGCGGACGCATCCGTGGACGAGAAAAGAGCGTTAACGTCGGTGGAAGTGCGCAACAGTATCAGTTCCTGTTTCATGTTTAATATTACGTGTGTAAAATCCTCGGCGAATCCCATCAGCATCCTCAACGGTATGCAAAAGTTGAATTCACCGTTTTTGCCGGTCGGCGTTAGCTCGTTAGCTGTAGGAGCAACCCAACCGGCGTTTTGCATCGAAACAATGTCCTGCTTGCCGGCAGATAGCACGGTTTTAATAGTGGACGTGATGCCGACGCTCTTGGTACGATCCACTTCCACACCAGCCAGTTCGTAACGGATTTCTTCGAAGAGAAACGCTATCGCGTTGTTGACCATTTTCCCGTTCACGGTATCGGTGCTGGCGGTCTTTTTGTTCAACTTGCCTTCAACGTACAGGAAACTTTCCATCGGTAAAGTGAAGACTTCCTGTTGCAGGATAGGTATGCGTATCTCATCATTATTTCCGTATCGTGACGCCGACGCGTACGGTGCGTGCGGATGATATTCGTAATGTGTGATGTTGTCTTCAAAAAATGGTCGGCGTTCGACCGATAAGACGACACCGCTGTCCGTCATGTTACTTGTTTTTCTTGATTTTGAATCCTAGTGAAATCAGGTAGCGCCTGTTAGTTGCTGTTAACCGTGTCAACGACGAACGTCTACTGATACCTTTACCGAAAGTGTCGTCCTCTTTTATCTTGCGGTGCGAACCACCGTCGCCACCGCCGCTCTTCATCACCGGGGTATCGGTGAAATAAAATCCCATGATTACTACGCACGTTTCAGATGTATACGCGCGGTGATGACTTCGCCTTGAAAATTAACGATATCACCGTCCTGATCGTGTACGGACACTGTAACGTTACGCAATTGTAGTACGTTAAGTGGAAAATAAATGACGTTTCTGGGCGTTTCGACTATCTTGAATCCTGGCTCGACCGTCGGATAGAACGAGTGCAGTATATGCTCGTTTCGTCCCGTTTTGTACGAACCTTGTACAGCGTTACACCTTATCTCCAAAACGTTCACTTTGTTAATGTTTACAGGCGCGTCCGACGTGTGTAATATATACGCTTCTAACTTGCGTTTCTTGGAAAAACCCAACATGGTACCGATTGTGTGTTCCGTACTCCCGAAATCGATCTCGTATGAACAATAAAGTTCGCATTTCAGTGTGTTATTGTTGGGTCGTAGAGCAAATTTCGAGTCTAATAGCGCTTTCTTCAGGTACGTTTCGATATCACTGATTTCGTACACACCAGTCGGTATTTTGACAAGTTCTAACGTTTTACGTGGTCCTTTTAGTACGGGAAAGACGTTGTTTCTTCCGCTTTCCACGTTCGGTATAGAGTTGTACGTGGTAAAATCCAGTAGCCCCGCGTACCATTCACCGTCTGTCAGTTCAAGCGGCGGAAAAAAGTCACAAACCAGTGCGCTCGGATCCGTTCCCGTGACGGTGACCGTAAGCGAAGACATCTTGTCGTTTACTGATCGTTCGATGTCAAAAACTCCAAACATAAATGTCCGCAGACGACTGTGTCCGACGGTTGTTTCCGTGTGTAATTGTAACGAACGTCGGTCACGTTCGATCCAAAGTACCGTATTAGCTCGACAGGAGGGCGCAGATTGCCGAATCCGTCAAAGTACATGACTCTGTCGCCTCGCTTCTTATAGCATACCCAGTGCGTGCCCGGTCCGGTAGCGTCGTCCAGATTCACGATCGCGCTTTCGTTCTCCCACGGTGATGTACTAGGAAGTGCGTCGCGCATGTACACGCCTCTGAAATAAGGTACACGCAATCGTTTCGTGTACTCGTACAGATCTCGATCGGACAACGGACGCACGGGTATTTTGATTAGTTTTTTCGGTACGGACGAAGGTAGAGTCCTGAAGCCTTTTTACCACCGGTCCGTCTTCGTCGTCGTCCCGACCCCGTTGCTCTCCTCCTCTTCCTGATTATCGTGCGTCGAACCGACTTGCCTCGTCTGGTGCGACGTCGACGTTTACGCACACCACCGCCACTGCAGCATAGCCCGCTGCCTAAAGCGAATTTCGCCTTCATCGCTGCTGCTACGGCCGCCGCGTACGCTCTTTCGCGGATGCCTGAATTCAAAGCTTTCACTCGTTCCCACGCCTTGCCGGCTAGCACACGATCCGCTACACGTCTTCGTTCGTTGTCCTTGTACTTGCTGTAAGCGATATCGTGTTCGCGACAGGCTTCGTCCAACTCGTTGATTCCTCGATCACCTCGTGCTAATCTTTCCTCTAGTTTCGTTCCGGGTCCGCAGAACCTGTAGCCGGGCAGATGTAGTTCCACCGGTAATACGTCCACCGCTCGATTGATCAGCGTAGGTACTGACTTCGCGACGAATGGTACCGCGCTTTTAACTATTTTTCCTATGAGACCACGCCCCCTTTTTTTATCAACGCGACTACGTAGTTCATACATGTCTACTTTTTCGACTGCTGACGATAAAGGGATCTCCAATCGTGCTCGTCCTTGGATTTGTCCAGATCACTAATCAACTCGTTCGTCTCCGGCTTGCTCGTAAGTAGTAACTCTGCCTCTTCGGCACCGAGTGAAGTACGCGCTGCGTGCGTATGCAATTTATAGATATACGATACCACTTTCTCCCAACGATGTTGGAACACTTTTGCGAGTTTGTACATTTCGCACTTAGCGTACTGCCTCGTTTCCTCCAATTGACGTGCGTTCACTGCGTCCGTGGGCCGTGCACCACCGTCAGCGACGTTCAGAATAGTCTTTCCTTGTGCGTTGAAATAAGTGTCGTTTACCACGGTGATCGTGTGTCGGTTCAAAAATTCCAAGTTCACTGCGTCCTTGTTGTTGACGGGCGGCGCTAACTGTGTTATCCGCACGTTGCCGACCATTAGGTTAGAGTTCGTATCCTTCGGTATGATCTTCGAGTCCACGTATACTTTGGTCGCAGCGTCTCTCGCACGAATCGGTTCCCTCAGAGACTGTATGCGATGGTCTCGCGCGTCGACGACGGCTCCGTTCTTCTTGTTCGGTCCCAGCTGTGTAAAACGCAAGCACGAGTAATCTACATACTGCTTGTTGACAGCGTCCCCGAGATCGACGGGAGCGGCGACGTTGACGAGCTTACGACCTTTCACGTCTATTCCTTGTGTCGTCGGCGGATCGGCTAACAGACAGTGTTCGCGCATGAACCGCAGTGAAACGGCGTCGTTACCGTCGTGCGGTTCGCCCAAGTTGTGTATTTTTTTCCCCGCTACGTCGAAGTGCCCGTCCTCGGTCATCGCGATACCGATATCCTCCCGCAGACTGCGTCGCGTCTCCCTTCGCGCTCTGACTGCGCTCTGGTGTCTGCCGAACTTGTCAACACTCATCTCGTGAATGATGCACGTCGTACGCCGTGCACGGCATTTATACGTACTCGCGTAATAAATCGATTAGTTTTGATACGATTGTACTGTCTATGCATTTTATTCCGACAACGGAGAGTCCATCGGTATGTTTTCCTTTTACAATTGTATTTAGAAATTCATCGTACACGTATACGCGCCCGTCTTTGAAGAAATAAATCTTTCCATCGATGTATCGGAACGCGCTATCAACGGCTTCTGGCAAGCCGACAAACCGATCTTTAACGTATCCGTGTTTCTTGATCGTGAACGTGCACTCGTCTATCTCACCGTAATACATATCGTTGTACAACAGAAGGGTTCGACCTGTGTAGGTATGTATCACCGCGTTTATTTTCATCATCGTGGGAACGCCGAGCGTCGTGATCGGACGCGGATACCCGTTCACCGACTGCAGACTGTGTATATCGAACATGTATACGTAGTTATCTATGAAGAGCACCACTTCTTCGGTGCGTGGTCTCTGGTACATCGCCGAAACGTTGGTGAACGTCGACGGTAAGAACGTCAACCAATCCGTCAACAGAAGCGGACTCCCGCTCGGACGCTTCGACTCGAGATCCAGTGTCCACAAAAAGTTATCGTGCACTATATACATGTGTCTGTTAATTATTAAAAATTGATTAACGTTCTTTAGCCGACATAAATCCGCCGTCGTCCGGAGGGTATCGTTCGTCGTCGGCGGCGTCGTCGTCGTCGTAGCTGGCGGTGGCGGCGGCTTCCCGTACAAGCGTTGAATACCTCTTATATCATCGTCTCTAAGGTCGAACGGACCGTCCGACCGCGGCACGTAGAAAGGGTACATGATCGAATCTCTCTCGAGGGAATGAGACAGTCCTAACGCGTGTCCGATTTCGTGCGTTAGCACCTGAAGAAAACTGGTCTGATCGTCCGGTATTTCGGTTGCGTTCGTATAATTCCACGATTCGTAGTAGTCCATATGTATCTCGGTAGTGTTATACGGTAAATCTGGCGGGTAGTAAGCGTGAGCGAGTATACCTCCTCGTCCGTCCAAATCGTACCCGCAGATCGAACACCTGGAGGTCAGACACCTGTGTTTAAAATATTTCATAGCGATGACTATGTCAGCGTTTACGTCGTTGGGTCGATAGTCGAATTCCAGATTCGAATGTTTCCACCATACAGCGAACGCTTGTCGTGACGCTTCTATAGCGCTGGCGGTACCGTGAAAGAACCGCCAAGACAGTCGTCTCTTGGTCCACGGCGTTCGTAAGGTGTACGTCACGAAATCTTCGTTACCACATCTCCGCGCTCGCATCAGATTAATCGTTTCGTTGTTTAATTCTCCATTTACGGTTAAATTGTAATTCACTTGAAACGTCCGAAGGTAGGCGTCCACATCGATAGTGGTGTTGTCTGTGAGTCGTAAACTATCATCGGGCACGTATCCGTATCGCACCAAGTAATCTAAAGCGAAATCTATATCGTTCGCGTTAGCGAGGACGAGCGCAATAATAAACACTAGCGTGGTGTACATTGTGTGTCTCGACACTGACGGATGTTGTCGTATAGCGGTCATATTTATACGATGATGTCGGCTTCACGTAGTTCTTCTACTATGGAAACGATTTCGTTCGTGTGCCCACCGTTTCCGGCGCGCTGTGACGCCATCAACAGTCGCAATCTGTCCACCAGTTCGTTCGGATCGTCCCAATGCACGTAATCGATTTTGTCTTTTTTTCTCGATGCCACCATATACGTTCGGTCGGTATTATGCCCGTGTCCCGTACGTTTCGGTGGGAACAGTTGTGATATTACCCGTTTATACTTTACACTTCTGTTCGCGTTCACCTGTGCGCTCGCTAAATAAAAATGCTTGTGCGCGTTCGTGGTGCGTAATATATCTTTGTACGCCTTTAGATCCGCTTCGTTGTAAACTTTTTCGTTAGGGTGTTTCATGAACACGAGTTCGTATAGACCCGGTGTACCTTTGTATCGCCTTTTACCGTCGATGAGGATCGAATCGTCCTTTTCGATTTCAAACAGCGAGTCACCGATCATCCATTTTCCGTTCGCGTGTTTTACACCGTAAGTATAGTCCATCAGTCGATCACGTTCAGAAGATACGATCATACGCATGTACTTGTTCGCTAACGATTCGCTGTCGTATTGGGTCAGCAGATATTTACGCGCTTCGCGCCTTCCTTCCGGTGTGGCTAACATTTTTTCGATGTTGAGACTAGGATCGGTCTCGTCGTCATCGTCCGATGTTTCGGCTAACGTAGTCGTTTTCAGGAAACGCGGTGTCCGCATCGGTGTTCCCACGTCGATCTTACTACTAGAATCCTCCTCCTCCTCCTCCTCGTCCACATCCTCCTCACGTTTCATCTTTTTCGTTGGCTTTTCATTTGTTGTTTTTCGTTTGTTTTCAACCAACGCTTGCGAAATACTTTGTAACGGTTCCAGAATCGGTTTGTAACTTTTGGATAACGTTGCTTCCTCTTCACGGATCCCATGTTTTAACGCACGGTATTTCTTCCGTATGTCATCGCTGATCGTGTCGATATCACGGGCTAGTCGTTTCTTCTTTTCGTCCATCTCGATATACGACGGTGCGTCGACTAACGTCGCTGACACCGGAACATGTGTATTTACGCACAGTGAACAGCTGTTACTTGCGAACGGTCCGGGAATTTTAATCAATGACTATGAAACGGTCGAAACCGGCTCTGTACCTGCCGCCATCGATAGAAGAATCCTTGTCCACGACGAGAAAGCCGTATCGATCTTTCCACGCTTCGGTGCACACGTTCTTAAACGTCTCGTATTTCATGTCCGTGTTGACGTGATCGTTGTACGCGTGCTTCAAGTTGAGATCGTCCTGTTTGAACAACACTATTAGATTGGCGTTATCGCGAACCAACTGTTTCGGCACTTGACTGTACGTCTGACACAGATAAAACGCGTCCACACCGCTGTGTCGTCCCATAGCAAAATACTTGCGTATGTTATGTTGCCTTTCGCAAGACACATCGTCGAACACCATAATAGAATTGGGATCGACCTCGTCGGGAGGTGGTACCTCATCGTTATCGTTGAACGCGTGATAACCCATTCCTTCGTCAGAAAGTCGTGTCATCAGGGTCTCCAGCATCCGATATTTGGGTTGAAACAATGATTTAGAAAACACGTATAGGTTCGCGAATCTCAACCCGTTCACATCGAACAACAGATTGAACATGACATTAGTCTTTCCGCATGCTGAAGGTCCGCAGATGATCGAACGTACGGTATCAGGCAGAAGACGCCCATGTTTACGATTTTTCTGCCACAACCACCGCCACCACCATCGCCACACAATTTCGAATAGTCCACGTCCTTTATTTTTAGTCTGTGCGCTTGTTGCAATATTTTCATGTTGTCGTTCTGTCAACAGTCTATTTAATAGTCGTACTATGTTGGTACAATCGACGGATATGTAACTGCACACACAAGTGTCCGGACCCGTTTCACAGTTTGGATTCGACCAAACACATTCTTTGTAGTGATCGAGTCCAGTGCCACTAGGTACTATTTCGCTGAGTCTGAACCTCGACACACGATTGCTAACCCTCTGCCAATACTCGTGTACCGTTAAGATCCTGCGAATGCGTTCGACGTAGTCAGCGGGCGTGTTCACGACGTACTCGTTGTAGCCGGGATGCGACACAACGTCTTTCACACTGTACACAGCGCGCATGTTGACATCGTAACGCACCAACGCATACTGATTCTATTTCCACGAATCGATTCGTTGTTATAGCAAGTTCTTCTTGTCTATCCACGAATCGTGTTTACCATCGAATCCTAACCACCTGACTTTCACGCGATCGCCTTTACGTTGCACGATCTTTTCTACCAAGTACACGTCACCGACGTCCGATTTACTGATTTCGTGTTCGTAAAAACCACCTTTTAACACTTCTCCCGTATGATCCTTTAGCGAATAAGTGACGGGTACGCTGCCGGTACGTACCGCGTGAACGAGGAATATCTCGTTTGTCCAATTGGGGGTGTATCCTTTGGCGAACGTCATTTTGTGTTTGCTTATACGCACACGATCGCCTACTTTGAACTTTGGTCGTTTATAGTCAATGCTCCTCGCTGTTTTCACACGAATCCGTTGCAGCACCGTACGTTCGTTGGATTCGTTCACCTGACGCGGTTTCATTCCGATCGTTCTGTGCACACTGTCGTTGTACGACCTGACCAGTTCCGGTAACAAATCCAACCAACGGTAATGACCTTGTTCGCTGAACGCACGATACATGTGCGTTTTCAACGTACGGTTGAAGCGTTCCACAATGGACGCCTTTTTCTCACTATACGTGGAATAGAGTGCGACACCGTATCTGCTCAGCAACGTTTGTACGGTGTTGTTGTAGTACTCTTTCCCGTTGTCCGTCTGCAGATATTTCATTTTATTAGCACGCAGAATCGGTTCCAGAGCTCGTGCGACCTCTACACCAGTCTTCGTTTTCAACGGAACGGCGTACGCGTACTTGCTAAACGCGTTAATCATCGTCATGAGGTACTTGAATCCCTTGTTCAGCTTCGCGTGCGGTATCATCTCTACCAGGTCCGCTTGGTACAAGTCGTGAAGTCCCTTCAACTCGACTGCACGTCTCGGAAAATTCCTTCTTACCGGTCTGTGCAACTCCATCACGATAGTCTTGCGAACGCTCTACTGTATGTTCTTCACCTGCCGTTTCATTCTCACGTCGTGCGAACCGTGATTCGCAATACGCTGGAACGTAGTAAACCGTTGGCTCAGTGCTGAACGTAACTCTCGTTCTGGTACGTGCGCCTTCCATCACGAGACTGTCACGATGTCATCGCTCCACAACCAGTTATATCATTTCGACTGAACGGAAGAACAGCGCGTTCTTCTTGCGATTGCGCAAGTACGTTAAAACGTGTGCTAAACTGATTTTCATGCAACCATTACGCACGAGGCTCATACCACTGTAATATCTCATGAGCGTGTGTTGTTTCGTGTCCAACGCTCTTACAGTCTTGACAGAATTTATGTCCTTGAACATGACGCTACGAATAACGTTGTCGCGGTACTCATGCATTTCCGCGACTATGACGTTATCGTCCGCAGGTAGGCGCTCGCACATGTGTTTAGCTTTGAGTTCAGCGATCGGACGTTGACTTCCCGACTTCATGTGCAGGTGTATCAGATACGAGTTCAACAACCGAAATTCGTCCGCCATAGCGCCCGTGCACTGCTGCCACTGTTCGTACAAACGTCGGTCTTTCACCGTGTACCCCTGTTCGTGCGAATAGTGTAGACCAAAGTATTCGCAATTCTCACGGAGTGTAGGCAACGCCTCCTTCAGAAAGGGTACCGAAAACAATCCCTGCGCCTTGTTGTTCACCAACGTGAACTGTTTACCTCTCGATAGTGTCGGTAATGAGGACGGTGGACAGTGCACGTCAAAACTTACGTTGTAGCTGGGATCCAGTGCGCACTTTGGCGCTATCGCCACCGTGTTTCTGTATATTTCAATCGGTGTACGTATCGGAATAGTGCGCTCCGTAAGGACGATGCAACAAGAAGCGTGCGGTATCGAACTTCCGTAGGCGAGCATGTCGGTGTACACAGTCGCGTAGTTCATCTGTCCGTGAGAATCGTGTAAGCCGTGCACGCGTTGAACGGCGTGATACAGTTCGGGAATCGGACGGAAACGTGAAAGAAAATTCCATCCGTGACGTACAGTACACTTGAACATATTCTTTCGTAAACCACGAGTTCTATCGGTACGTTGTTTCGTTCGCACTCTTCGATAAATTTAAGCCAACGTGATTTGTTGTGTATACGATCGGTGACTATCATCAACAGCACGATTGGTGGCAGATCACCGCTACGTTTTTTTATGTGACGCCAACAACGTCCGTGATATCTGTCAACACCGAATTTGTAACGTGTACAGTAGTTGCCGCAAAATCGTTTTTTCTTAACAAAATACACGGAACATAAGTTGGACCGTATCGCGCTTCGTAACGGTTTTGTTATCGCGAAATGTTTCCCATCGTCGTATCGATAGACGTCCATCGTGTCATCGATTCGTGATGCAAGTGATACCGTTTCGACATCGACACGATATTTAAAGTGTATACGTATAATATTTGAGGAATTTTTTTTTATTTTTATTTTTTTTATCATGGGCACCATCGCTCAGACTTTGAACTGATTACACTCATTCGGTAGTAGTAGTAGTATTACACATAGTACTACTAGTACTAACACATAGTACTACTACTACCCAAACGGGTATGTTATGTTAGTTTATGCCGGCTCTGAAAAGAGCCGTTTTTTGCGTGCGTCGACTTCTACAAGTGCTCGCGGACGAAATCACATGTAGGCATTGACGCCTTATGGATTTGGACGGGATCATCACCCACCGTCCAATCCATAATTCGTACTTTACATACACAGCATCTCACAACATCGGCGTCGCCTTCGTAAATAAACCCGGCTTTGGCCAGATCAAATAATTTTACATTCGCATTCGGATATTTCCGAACGTAAAATTTTATATTGCCTCGACGACGGATGTTGTAAAAGCTGCTTAATCGGTGTGCAAAAGAATATGTGCACACGTCCATATTTGAAGCGAGAATGCTCGTTTACTACAATACATTCAACCTCCTCGGAGATAGCTGCGCGCGCAACCGTTAGTGGGAGGGGGAGGATCGTTGTCGACGGAAACCATAGTGGAGGGGAGCGGATAGCTGCGTGCGCAGCCGGTAGTGTAAGCGGAGAGGGGATCGCTGCAGGCGTTCATTTCGTAGTTACCTCGAGTCTAGTGCAGGCTAACTTTCGCATAGCGCATATAAAGCATCGATTATTTTCCAAATTCACGTCAGTCTTCCATTGTTGCTCAAGCGTGCAAGTAATTGTAGTTTCACGTTCTTGTTGTTATAGTGCCAACAATGCAGTCTTTTTCTGTTGAATGTAAACATTCGTTGCGTGGCGCGTTGGTGTCGTACGTTTACACACCGGTTACGGAGGACGAAGAATGTGTCAACGATGTCATAACCTTTATTGATGAAATGCACGATACGTTATGTACGGACATTCTAAACGAACTGAGACGTTTGCTTAGTATAAAGTGGCATATAACGGTTAAAGCGAGATTTGTCAAGTACATCGTAAACGCTGACACTGACGAGGACGAAGAAGTGACGACTGAAGCCTATTTTCACGGACGATGTCATACGACGCTGATCGGTGACCAAGACGTATTGCCCAATCGTTTAGAAGCTTCTTACGACAAAATCATCGAGTCAATTTATAAATTCACACGCGAGGGTAGCGGTTGGGCGTTGGACCACATCATCTCCTTAGAACTCGTTCTCTCACGGTACCAACCACTGGCTGCCTCCAGTTTCATCCGTACACCCCCTGAATTGTCTCGTACTAAATCCATCATCAACGTGAACAATACAGGCGATCAAATGTGTTTCGTATGGTCGGTGTTGGCCGCACTGTTTCCACAACACAGAGACAGCGAGCGTGTATCCAAATACAAATCACATTTCCACAGTATCATCACTTCTGGTATAACTTATCCCACCCGTCTATGCGACATTGTGAAGTTTGAACGAGACAATACTGACGTTTCCATAAATGTTTTCGGTTACGAAGAAGATGAAATTTACCCGTTAAGAATAACACCTTCCAACGGCAGACAACATCACGTTAATCTATTACTTCTTACCACTGTCGATCGAAAACATTACTGTTTAATAAAAAATACAAGTCGCTTATTGTCTTCACTAACCAAACACAACGGCCGTTCTTTCTATTGTAATTACTGCTTGCACAGGTTCTGTGAAGAACGACTCCTTACCGAACACGTCCCCCATTGTTCTCCGTACGGCGAACAGAGAATTCGTTTACCAACGAAAGAGAAGGAGAAGGTTATATACTTCAGAAATTACACTTACTGTCAAAAAGTCCCTTTCGCTATATATGCAGACTTTGAATCGTTCATTGTGCCTTGTCATCGTTGCGACGCTCCTCCGCACACATCATCCACCACAACGGAGTCGTTACATCTTCCTTCAGGTTTCTCATACCTCATAGTCGACCACGAACGCAATATTTTCAAACCTCAGGTCGTTTATCGCGGTGAGAACGTGATAAAAACCTTTCTCGATAGACTAATCGTTGAAGAGCATGAACTGTACACGATCATGCGTACCAATGTCCCCATGACTATGAGTGATAGTGACATATTATCTTTCACGAATGCCGTCGTATGCCATCTCTGTGAAAAACCACTGACCGATGACGACAAGGTGCGCAACCATTGTCATCTGAATGGACGATACCTTGGCGCAGCTCACAACGTATGTAACCTCAACTGCAAGACTGCCCAACATATTCCCGTCTTTTTCCATAACTTACGAGGTTACGACGCACATCACTTGATACAAGGGTTGGGTAAATACGATGATGAAACTCTCACTTGTATCGCTACCACTAGTGAACGCTTCGTATCAGTCACGTTGGGTGCCCTGCGTTTCGTAGACACGTTACAATTTTTGAACACGTCCTTGGATACACTTGTTGGAAACTTGCGCGCGAGCGGTGCGGATTTCGCTTTAACAAAGCTATGTTTCGAAGAACACTTCGAGCTACTCTTACGTAAGGGGGTGTACCCTTACGATTACATGACGGGTAGCGAGAAGTTCGACGAAACACGTCTGCCCGCACGCGAACACTTTTTCAATAGGCTGAGTGAAACGCCCGTGTTGGACGAAGATTACGCACATGCACAGAATGTGTGGCAGACTTTCGGAATCCGCACGCTGGGCGATTATCACGATCTTTATCTTAAAACAGATGTACTGCTGCTGGCTGACGTCTTCGAGGCGTTTCGTGAGATGGCCATACGGTACTACCAGATTGATCCGGCTCATCTTTACTCGCTTCCCGGCGTTGCTTGGCACGCGATGTTAAAGATGACCGGTGTGCGACTGGAACTGTTGAAGGATATAGATCAGCATCTTTTTATCGAATCATCCGTTCGCGGTGGCGTTAGCATGGTACCCAACCGCTATGCCAAGGCCAACAACCCGCTAATCGCTGATCAGTATGATGCTTCAAAGCCGACCTCTTTCATATTGTACACCGACTGCAACAACCTTTACGGTGCAGCCATGTCACAGCCGCTCCCTTACGGCGACTTTAGATGGCTCAATCGTAACGAGATCGACTCACTAGACGTACGTACTCTGAGTGATGACAGTGACATGGGCTACATACTTGAGGTCGACCTACACTATCCATCTAAACTTCATGACCTTCACTCCGATTATCCGCTGGCCCCCGTCCGTTCCTGCGTCAATCCCGACATACTTTCACCGTACTCTCGACGACTGCACCACGCGACTACACTATACAAAAGGGTATAGAGGATCGGAAACGCCTTCGTCGTCCGTTCCCAAGTTGCTGACAACTTTGGACGACAAGCAAAAATACGTTCTCCATTTTCGAAATTTAAAGTTTTATCTGAGTCTTGGTTTAGAATTGAAAGCGATCCATAGGGTGTTGAGTTTTAAACAGAGAGCGTGGTTGAAACCGTTTATCGATTTCAACACGCAAAAGAGAGCAGCAGCCACCAACAGTTTTGAAAAGGATTTTTTCAAACTGATGGTCAACGCCGTCTATGGCAAATCGCTGGAGAATGTGAGGAAACGAATAGACTTCCAACTAGTCTCTAACGAACGACGGCTGCAGAAACTGGTTTCCAATCCACGGCTAAAGCGTATGATCCGCTACACCGATGACTTGGTCGGACTGGCCTTACGAAACAGAACGATATTCCTTTGCCGTCCGGTGTACGTCGGCTTCACAGTACTCGATGTCAGCAAATTGATAATGTACGATTTTCATTATCGGTACGCTGTCGCCAAGTACGGTCAACGATTGACATTACTAATGACTGACACGGACAGTTTGCTTTACAGCATACAGACTGACGACGTGTACACGGATATGAAAGAGGATCTCCACCTTTTCGACACGTCGGACTATCCCACGGATCATCCTTGTCATTGCGACGACAACAAAAAAGTCGTGGGGAAGTTCAAGGATGAGACCAATGGGAAACCCATCAGGGAATTCGTCGGACTCAGAGCAAAATGTTACTCGCTCCTGTTGTCCGACCGCACCGACAAAAAGGTGGCGAAAGGTGTACCAAGGACAGCAATAAAAAAAAGGTTACGACATCGATTGTACAGCGAGTGTCTTTTCGACAGTCGTACGGTTTTCACCTCTGCCGAGTGTATACGAAGCGATCGTCATAAGCTGTACACGCAACGTGTAACAAAGCTTTCCCTGTCACCTTATGACGATAAGAGGTACGTACTGGACGACGGTGTAACTACACTCGCGTACGGACACTTCAGAACGCGTAAACGTGCGCTATCCGACGACGCTGCTGGTCCTAACACGAAGAGACAGAGGTACACGGACCAGTAAATAACGGTAAGAATAAACTCGTATTTCATGTATAAAAAGTACTATATTCGATAAAGCATCACTGGGGTAGGGGGTAGGCGACTAGACGGCGACAGTTAATTTGTGATACAGGATGTAATCGATTCCCGCTGAGACATTCACACGCTATGTACACGTGTGAACGTTGTGATGGTAGGGGGTCTTATTCATGTGTACATAAATTTGTTTAACCTTGTGAAACAGGACGCCAGTCTTTGGTGATGTAATCGACGAGAGCTTTGCGAGGGAGGGGGAATATGCGTTTAATTTTAAACAAGATGTTGTCTGACCTCGCAGAGTGTGTGAGGGTGGGGGGACTCTGTCTGTAGCAGACTCCCGTCGAGAATATCCATATATATATATAAGTCTCTTGTTTTGTCGATACAGTTTGTTTCACATCTTGCATGTAAGTACTTACGTTGATGTTCAGCATTACATACACACACACACACACACACTTCATTATGTTCTTTACCTAATTATTATTTTACAATTTTCATTACGTTTTACAGAATGAACAACAACAACAATAACAAAGTGGATAAACGACTGCCGGAGGAGCAACGAGTACGACGGTAAATACAATATACTTTTTATTTATTTAATGTGTACAAACAGAATATTCCATTCGGCTGACTTACTGTTTTTTTTTTATAGTTCACAACGGTTACGTCGTGCATTGCTGGGGAGCATTTCTCCACAACTCAGCTCGAGTCGGTAAGTCCTTTTTCATTAACATTCTCTTGTATTATTGCGTTTACCTCCTGTGTTCAATTTATACTTTTTTTTCAGTGATGCTGATGGACCACCTCTACCTGCTGCTGCTACGTATAGTTCACAACGGTTACGTCGTGCATTGCTGGGGAGCATTTCTCCACAACTCAGCTCGAGTCGGTAAGTCCGTTTTCATTAACATTCACTTGTATTATTGCGTTTACCTCCTGTGTTCAATTTATACTTTTTTTTCAGTGATGCTGATGGTCCACCTCCACCCGCTGCTGCTACGGGTCCCCCCATATCTCCGCATATTACGCAGCGGTTACACTGTGCTATAATGGAGCTCGCACGTCTAACTCGGTAAGTCCGTTTTCAATAACAATCTCTTGTACTATTGCGTTTACCTCTGGTGTTCAATTTATAATTTTTTTTTCAGTGATGCTGGCGAACCATCTGCTGCTGCAGTTCCACAACCCAGCACGAGTCGGTACGTTCGTTGTCATTACAAATCTCTTGTACTATCACTTTTACATCTGGTGTTCAATTTATTCTTTTCTTTTCAGCGATGCTGAAGGACTAGATCCTGTGCAGAGAGGGGTCTACCTGCTGCGGCCCCGTACCCCATCTCCACAACCCGGCACGAGTCGGTACGTCCGTTTTCATTAACATTCACTTTTACTATTGCGTTTACATCTGGTTTTAAATTTGTACTTTTTTTTCAGCAATAATGAAAACATCATGGAGTGCGACGGTAACAACAGTGATATCTCAACGGTGGTGTTGAACGATGATGATTCAATGGATTACAACGATGATACAGAAGACGATAGCGATGAAGATTACGAGTCATCGCTGCCGGTTATCGATGTAACTATGTAAGTCTTCTTCTTATGCGAACATACTTTCCTTTATTTCACGACCGTACATGATTTTTATGTCTAATTTTTTTTGTCCACAGTGACATTCAGCCGCAACCACAGTCGGTGCCTCAACCGGTACAGTCTAGATCATCGCTGCCACTTACACCACCGCAGTCACCACCACCACCTCAACCACAGCCTCAGCCGCAGCATCCACAGTCACCATCGCCGCCTCAACCACAGCCTCAACCACAACCTCACCCGCAACCGCAGCCACAACCGCAGCCTCAGCAGCAACCTCAGCCACAACCTCAACCGCAGCCTCAGCCGCAACCGCAGCCGCAACCGCAACCACAGCCTCAACATATGCACCTTCTGCCGCTGCAGTTGCAGAGGGATCCCCGTATAAGACCCCCTCCAGAAGAAGCACCGGTCTTATTTGACATTCTTGAAACAGTTGAACCCAGGATACACAGTGAGCCAACGACGATGAGGCTTCTTATGCGCAGGAACTTACCGACATGGTGTTGGCACCGAGGAGAACTCTGTCCTGTCCAGGGTGTAGTGCCCCATACCTCGTGTAGTATATGTATGGAGGATTACAACGACGGACAGAGGCTCCTCGGTTTGGCGTGTGGACACGCCTATCACTATCGGTGTATCCTGAACTGGTTTCAGACGGTGGCGTTGGAGGAGGCTCCACCTAGATGTCCGCATTGTCGGCTATATGCATTCGGCAAGCCGACGCGGACCTTCTATGCACGTATGCATATTTAAGGTATGTTACAGTGCTCATAAACGTTATTTTAATCCAACCTAATAGTTTTAACCATATTTCACTAATATTGTTTATATTTTTTCTGTTACAGGTGGCTGTGCACAACAAGTATTATTGTATATATATTTATTTATTATTTTTTAATAATTCATTCATTTATTATTATATTTTTTTGCAATGTATTTATTTGTTGATTTGTATATATTTATTGTATATATATATTCGTTTAAATTTGTATGTGTGTGTGTGTGTGTGTGTGCGTGTGTGTAATGTATATATTTTGTTGTATATATTATTCTATGTATTTTTTTTTTTACAATATACATGTACATTTTTTCCAATGCTTAAGTATTTATTTTCAACTATCCTTTTTCCATGCATGATATGTGTTACACAATTTTTACAAGTGAAGTGATTTCAATTATACACACAAGAAATTACAAACCTATACACGTGCGACAACATGGTCGACGCTTAACCGATGGATGCACGATATACAAATTTTACAAGTGAATTTGGTTTTCAATTATGCGTCGAGGGACGCAGCACACATATATTTATTTCTCTAACCTCAAAGGAGATGAACGACACAGAGGTTCAAAGTCGACGCGTTTCCAACATGGCCGCCGACCCCACACGTCGACCAATCTACGCCCGAGCCATGACGACGCTTTACCCGACAACTCAAATCTAAACACGACACACGTCGACCAATCTACGGCCGAGCCGCGGCCAAGCCGTGGCCAAGCCATGACGACGCTTAACCAGCACATGCTGACGACGATTTTTCCAACATGGCCGGGGAGGCCGCGACCAATCTATGGCCGAGCCGCGGCCAAGCCATGACGACGCTTAACCAGCACACATCGATGCAGTCGATGATTTTCCAACATGGCCGCCGCCGTGCCGACGATTAACCACAACACACCGCACAACTCGACAACGCCGCAATTTTCCAGCAACAACCGACAACGTCGCAATTTTCCAACATGGACGACGACCCGCCCCCCATAAACCAATCAACGACGACAACAACCACCACCACACAGCCGACGACCAACCACAACACACCATTACCCCCACCACTACCCCCACCTCTACACCCACACCGGAAGTCAACACCCAACATCACCCCCACCACCACCATTTTCAAATTTCCCGCCAAAATGGGCGGGGCGGGGGGCGGGGTGGTGCGGGGGGGTGACGTCACTTCCGCGTTAGAACTCTCATAATACCCCTACTTACAACTTACACCTTGTACGTGATAGGAATACTACAATGGATTAATATATAAAGTGAATTTCACAGAGAGCAGTGCGCGGCGCTCTGCGGCGGAAGTACAGTCAGAACCTAGTGGACCCATTTTATTATCGCGCGCTACTGTCTTCTTTTGAAGACTACTAACTCACAGCTATAAGTGTTTTAATAAGTGTTTTTTATAGAGTATTTTAATAGTGTATTTTTATGATTTATACACATATTTTATGAGCGGATTCCATAAAAGCTGAAGAACACTACAATACTTGTAAGTACCGTACTGTCTTTATTATTTATTTGTCAATGCTAATAACAAGTAATTTACTAATTGATTTTACATTTCAATACATTATAACAGTAAAATACTGTTATAATTATGCAATATCTGGTAGACCGAGCTTTGCTCGGTAGTTTTAAACTGTAAACTGTATTTCGTAGTTAAATAATTAGTTGTTGAGAAATTTGAATGGCATTAACAATTTCCCAGTAATTACATTGGACTTCAATTAGTAGTATTAAAGCTGATCACAAAACAAAAATAGTTTATTAACAAGAAAACAATAAATACCGTACCGCAAAAGAGTGATAAACAATCATTCAAGACACTCCATCTGTTATAAAAAGCATGTAGTTCAACTAAACCACAAAAATCTGGTCAGATGTAAGTTTTTGACAGATCTCCAGGTAGCTAGATTAGATTAAATAAGTAGACAGATAACTAAAATCTCTGTATATACTTATGAGGGGTTGGTGACTCGTAGCAAGTTGGCTATTGTCAATGTGTGAGCCGTGAGCGTATGCACCACTTTCTTTGGGCTGTTACTGTACCTTGACTGGATGGCGCGCCGTTGAGCGATGTTAGTTCTAATTTTCCTATATTAACTGAATGCGGTTATATTTCGTAATATTTGAAGGTTACATACCACTTTGTATTGATGAATACAATTTTGTTATGCTTATTGTGAAAAAACTCAATTAAAAAAGTTATTAATAACGGAGTTAACAGTACATTTGGAAAAAATTAATAACGTCGTTAATATTATTCGTAGGAATCTCAATTTTCGATATATTGTACTGAAGAAGGTGGAGTATCATTTGTCTACAATAAATGTTTTTCCGATGCTTAACCTCTGAGTTCTTCCGTAATAAAAACGATAAACCCTAAATTTTTAATTCAAATTCGTGTATTTTTTTATTTAAATCTCAATGTAAATGAATTGAAAAAAGATTTTAAAAATTAAAAAAGTTTGTTAAAAACGTCTTTAATTCATGATTAAAATACAGTTCATTAGACGTTTCTAGCCCTGTACTTTACGTTTTCACGAGGTTATTAAGTGGAATGTTTTTACTACAAACTCGGTCGCCGCGCGGCCGCTCCGCCAGTCACTTTCTTTCGTTAATCAGGGTATAATTGATTGTTGAAGTTTATTATTTTCAATGAGATTTATTCATTTTGGAACAATATAATATATTGCTTAGTGAGCGGTCTCGTTTCTGTCTGCCTTGGCTTCTCTATATAATTGTGTTATGTGTTGTGCTAATATAGGCTACGAGAGCTTGTGTGTGACGTGTATGTGTGTGTGTGTGTGTGTGTGTGAGGTGAGCTCTTGCAATAAAACTATAAATGGCAAATGTGTAAGTAACAACGTATTTTTTTCTTTGTTAAGCGGCGCTATACATCAAAGACAACATACAGCGTAGTCGACATAAAATCAAAAATAACGTGGAAATTAATTTTCACGCCATGGACAAATTTATCCCATACTTGACTACATGTAACATTGCTCTTTTGTTAAATAACAACAGAAAATAATAACCGTGCTACAATATTATATATATCTATTAGAGCAATATTAAACACGGCAGTTACAGCACAAAATGTAAAACTGTAACATTTACATTTAATTTAATTATAAGTAAGATTCATCAGGCGAGGCGAATTCAGAGGAGCGAGCGATGTTCGACGAGTTCCCACAAAACGACGCCGTTTGTGTCGCGTCAGACTGCCGCCACGCACGTAATTGATGTGTTTTTTTAATTGAGAAATAACTGATTACTAGATAAGAAACGTGTTTAACAAAAAATGACGCAACAGGCTGCGTAACGGCAGGTCCGAAAATGAACAGTCAACACTGTCACTGTACATTGTACGCCGCCGATGGAGTTGCCAAAGTGGGCATTTTGTAGTGGCGAAAAACGGGAAACGGCGACGTCGAAGAATTCACCGACGTTGAGGATGTTAGAATGAAGCTTTCTGCAGCGCAGGGCGTAGGGCGTAGGGGCTTTTTTTTGTTTGTTAAGCGGCGCTATACATCAAAGACAACATACAGCGTAGTCGACATAAAATCAAAAATAACGTGGAAATTAATTTTCACGCCATGGACAAATTTATCCCATACTTGACTACGTGTAACATTGCTCTTTTGTTAAATAACAACAGAAAATAATAACCGTATATATATATATATATATTGCAACAGAACACAGGATGATAAGATATGCTGTTTATATCAGAATAAGTGAATGACGAGCATATTCTTGTTTAAATTTGTTTTGTGTAATATTTTGTTTTTTAGTCATAAGTTTTGTATTTAAAAATTGATAAGCATATAGGTTACACCAAACTCTTCATAAAAAAATGTACTATATTGTCACGTATTTTTTGTATGAATTGGTGCGCGTGTGCGGGGGTGATAATCTGCGATCGCTATAGCGGCAGTGGTAGTTAACCGATTTACATGAAAATTTGACAAGGAATTATTTAATAAATAGCTTCGATTTGTGTCTACACTGAGGTTTGTAACTATTTTAGAAATATGGTTTTTTAAGTAAAGCAAAACTCAAGTGTAACTCTTATCAATGATAGGGTAATAATAATTGTAGATAATTTCCTTGCAGGACTATGCAAAATTATACAAAGTTTTTCATGAATTTTGTGTATCTGGTTGTTCCATCAACCATGTGACTTGTGCTTGGCCTATCAAATTACACCAAATTCAGTGAGATTCATACGTTGCAGAGCTAGGATGGACACAGTCTGTCTGTCGACGTTGCTAGGGGAAGTTGTGCCCCGGGTAAGAGAGTTGTTCTCTTACAAACGTAAAAATATTTTATATAAAATAAACCATAAACCTTAAATTCTTAACGAATTTTTGCGGTAAGAACCAAGAAGGAATAGAGGAATATTTTATATAAAGTAAACTATAAACCTTGAAATCCTTAACGAAGTTTTGCGATAAGAACCGAGAGGATAAATAATTAAATAAAATTTAAAATAAAATACAGTGCTGTGTCGTGTAAGTTAAGATATCCGCATAGGAAACTTAAATACACTAGAAGATATCGTGGAAGGTGTACATTAAACGCACCGCATTAGTAAATACCCAGATAAAGCCTGAGATTAAGAAATTATAAAATATAAATTAATAATAAACTGAATGAATGAAATTCAAATTCTAGCAGTCAAACATAACTACGAGACTCTGTGAAATATCGCCGCTGGAGCCGCTTGCTGTACAAGTTAACGACGAGACGAAGAGGACGCCAGGACGAAGAGGACACCAGGAAGGAGTGAAGCTGTAGAAGAGGACGACGAGATGAAGAGGACGCCAGGACGAAGAGGACACCAAGAAGGAGGGACAGGAAAAAGAGGACGCCAAGACGGGACCGACGAGACGAGAGGAGGACATTGGAGCAAACAAGTAAAATCGATTCATATTAATCGAACAATACAAACAATTTAATATACTATCAATACATGATAATTTAAAATACATTATACATCTTTATAAACAATATTTGTATATAATAAATAATTTTTCAACTCCTCCATAATAGACTTGTATCGATTTTTACACACTCACAATATCCTTATTAGAATAATAAAGTTTGATCTGTTGCAATATATATATCTATATAATATTATATATATTATATTATATTAGCTATATCTGTATATATCTATTAGAGCAATAGTGAACACGGCAGTTACATAGTTTTCTTAACTAATTGTTTAACTTTATTGTGTATGTAGACAGATTTTAAAAAACATTAGTTTCCATTCTTAAAAATTCTTGTAGTCCCCATATAGTTTTACGTATTGAAATAAATACTTCGGTCTTAAGTTTAGAATTACTAATTAACCTATCATTACATAATTCATAATAAATATACTATTAAAACAATAAATTAGTACAAAATTTGAATTCATAAAACTTGAGACTTGATTTTATGTTCCTAAAACTTGGGAATCTACGTCACGTTTCTTTCTTTCTTTTAAAACATTGCATTAGTTTTAATTACTTTAATTCTCGTTTTTACAACTAAGTTGTAAATGCAAATTTAAATTAATTGTAAAAAATAATACTTAAGCTGAACATAGACACTTATTAAGGAGGTATTTTTTGAATTAAAGACATTACTTTATACACCGACAGTAATATTTCATGTTTTATGTATTAATAGTGGTAACAACATTACTACGTTTTACTAAATTACTAAATAACTTACAAAAGCTAGTGCTTAAACGTACATGTTTTTATTGGATTTCTTTAAGTATACAGCTGGAATATACCCCTTCACTAATTTTTCATTATTCTGAATTTAAAGGAAGGCGGTGAACAGTACAACTGTTAACATTAACATTTAGGCACATTATAAAAAATAAATTTAAACAATTGAATTTCAGTGGAGCTGACTTAAGAAATACGTTACCCTATCTCCGCCATCGTCTCAACTGGACGTGCAAGAATTTTGAGTACAAATGTAGTACAAATTTTGAGTTTATCTTAAATACATTAATTCATGGACCAGGACATAATAATTCTGAACCATCAGGTTCACTTGAGACGGCTGTAAATGCGTCTGTCTCTGCTCGATGCAGAGCGTGCATACACTCACGTGTTCGTCAGTTTGTACACCTAACGTTATATTTTTATGATAAATAGCATGAATTAGACATGTCAAACTATGTGAAAATATTTTTACTTTAAGAAATTAATTTTCTGACCTACAAGTAAATACTTTTTAGGTCAGAACAGTACTTCACACTTTATTTAATATTCAAATTCAGATTTCTGTATGTAGTATATGTGTTAATATCAAAAGTAACTGGGCCTACATTTATCTTTAGATATATGTTGATTAGGAGCTGTGATGCTGAGTGGAATGATTCACAACGAAAACAAGCTAGTGAAATGGAATTTACACTACCTAGAATTTCATGGGAAACATTCTCAAAATTATGTGAGCAACCTAAACGAGAAGGTACAGAATTTCATAAAAAGAAAAGGACAAGAAGCATTTTACAGACCATGTAAGAAGAACAGAATACCTAAAAAATGTTTGTTTTTATCGGAAAGCAAGGAGAAATATTCTAAATACTGGTATAACAGAGAAAAGACAAACAGGTCAGGAAGTGTGCAACACATTTTAAGATCTAAACCCTAAGAAGAAAAAAGAAGAAGAAGATATATATTGATTATAGAAATAATAATTTTTGTGATTACTTGTTCTTTGTTTTAAATTTCACATATTACGATATAGGGCTCTCTTAACGTTATCTAGCCCAGCGAATAACGAGTGTCATGTTGTGATTGTGTTGAGTAGTAAACGTTTGTCCGTCAGAGGGTTACCACACTCCTGTTACATAATGTAAAGAATTCTCAATCTGAATCTACGCTTTATTAGAGTCAGCATAGTCTGGGTTACTTATACTAGACACCCAATGCTTGTCTATCACATGATTACTCATGGAATGCATATGATGTCATATGAGTGTTGTAATACTTATAATAATAATTACTAATTCTGTCCGCGGTTTCAAATATTTTATTTATTCAGACGAAATATTCTGAAAGGTTTCTGAATACTGGAACGATAACGCTGGCACGGTACAGTTGGCGGAATTAAAATTTTTTACCAGTGTTTTACCTAATTTACTGCATATTGTCAAATACATGATTATGACACAGGGTGTAAAAACAGAGTGTGGAATAAAATTATAAAGTAAAGAACTTGTCAATATTGTGTTTATCATCAAGGTCCTGGCACTTTCACATCAGCGTGTTTTATTGGGTGGTTGTTTTGTATACAATTTTTGTCTACATCCGGATCATTTGTAAGTAGTAAACTGGTCTCAAGTCTCAACGTACTGCATGGTTGCTCGTAATATACTACGATGCGTTCAACTTAACTTTAAGGAATTTTATTTGCTCTCGTTGTTTTATCTTTGCTTCTATTTTTGTCACACCTTATGGTGTATGTGTAATTGTGGCTTCAATATAGTTCTGCGTACGACAAAATCTTTAGAAGATTGTACATTTACATTTGTACTCCTGTCACAACTACACCTTATTTTAATTTATAACCTACACAAATTGTAGACTTCACAAGTAACAGACTACTTACCTTGCACATTGTATAACATCTTGGCGAGTTAGATTATTTTTGGATCATTTGTTCTCCGTTTCCCGATACTATAACGTCTCTCCTGCAAAGACATTATAACATCGGGAACCAGTTCAATTTTTAGCTGTTAATTAAACTAGCTGCCGTAGTTAGTAAAATTTACTTACCAACAAATTATGACAATGTAAATATCACGAATTAGTCAAGGGTTACATAAATTTATTCACTCTCTGGGTATTAGCGGAAACATCTCTTTATTCTTGTATTTTAATTAAGTATAAAAGTAATAACTTTAATGGTCATCCTTTAATTTTTTACTTACTTTATTTACTTTACTTTTAAAAGAAAAATTCTTATAAATTCTGCATTAAATACTCTTTAAATTTTTTACTCTCTTTATCTCAAAATTATTCAGCTGTGTATTATTTCAATTACCACGGATCCGGGTCTTAACTTTGCAATATTCTAATATATCACATCATCCAAACTATTTGAAGAATAGTCCGGTGTAATTTTCAGAATTACTTTACCTTTAAACATCATCAGGTTATTACTATATGATTACAGAAATTACAAACATTTATATGCTAATCTTTAAGTTATCTAAAAGTCTTTACAAGAAACTTTACTGTTCTTTCTGTTTCGGTTTTTAAAAAAAAACAAGTTATGCACAAATGTTATGATTTAATATCACCTGAATAGAACATGAGTTTGCTGTGAGTATTCGTGATGGTCTTCTTCAGTGGGTCTTCTTGGGTGTAGTTCGTTGTTCCTCTGGATCCTCCATTTAGTTGATTGTTTCCGAATTGTAGTCTAGGTCATGACGATGGGATTCTGCTACTTGAAGTTCATACGATTGTTGTTGTAACTTTCTTATTCTGGAGTTGGTTGTTTACATTTTACATTTTAATTGTTCTTATTTTAGCAGCACTGATGTTTACTTTAATATGGTAAGGAACATATCTTACCACTTACTGTTTGTAAAGAGATGTGTCGGCTAATTTTTTTTTTTTATATATTACCAATATTTGCTTCACGCACTACATTACTATTTTTTTTGTTTTATCCCGACGCTACATTGGATTAAATCAATTATAACAACTAACGTCTGGTTGTATCGTTGTTTAGCGGTATACACCTAAGTGTAACATTACAACACATTTTTGACCTGCTTACATGTCGAAGTTTCTCCGGCGACTGGGGGTTGTTTAGTGGCAGGGAGTCTGTAAACTGGCGCGGTTTACGCGCTGAGAAAAATAGTTCGTTCCTTTAGTATTATTAATTGTTCATTAATCAACTAGTAATAAATTATGCTACCTTTTTGTTATGATTTAGATATTTCCTTTATTATTAATACGTCTTTTATTTAATTAAAAGAATTATTAGTTTTCGCTTAATAACATTGTACTTTGCGTGTTCGTACTGGAGAATTTGCACGTTGATACAGGAATCTAGGTACAGATAAGGGGTGGATAATACGCTCACTTGTTATAAGAACAAAAAATTTTAATTTGTGCTATTTAAATACTTTTTAAATCGTCACATCCTCCTGTGGATGGGGATGAGGACGGGGCGACGGGGTATTAAATGAAAACCTAAGAAATACAATTATATTTGGGCACTGAACTTCGTGCTGAAATGTGTCTCCCTCAGATGATTTCTATCCATCAATCGATTATCTTACATCTTATACAAAATATTTAAAATCTAATACATCTACTACACATAAAATACACAAATACATAAATCTACCTTATATTTAATTCTTACATCTACTACCGGTTTTTTGCTTAATTTCTTCACTCGTTTTACTCATGAGTAGGTTAGTAATAATAATAACGTATTGTAATAACAATCGAATTACTTTTAGTTTACTGCGCTAGAGGTTTGTAGTTCGTCAGCTGACTTCTTATTCTTTATTTCATTCTCGCAGGACATTAGCTAAGGTTGATCAGGCCTCGCTAGTATTCGTACGAGGTGTTTGAGTTTATACTCAATTACGATATGGGATATTGCAAAATCTTATTATATTCCTGTATAAGTATATACAACATATTTTACTCTTAATACTTAAGTAGTATTCTTGGTTTACTATCTTTCTCGTAGTCGTGCTTCTTTATTTTTACACGAAAAAAAATTTTTTTATTTGAGACACATGGCTTCTGCGAACGTAATTGTCTGTATTGGGTTCATACAGCGCTACTGTAACGGGGGTGATGAACTTGTGAATCTTGTAGGGGCCACACCATCGGTATGATAGTTTGGAAGTGGTCGTATCAACGGCTTTACTCGTAGGGTGAGTTTTATACATCACTAAATCACCTACTTTGTACTCTATTTTCCTATTATTCTGCTCATGATATTTCCGCGATTTTTGTAAATTCACTCTCAAATTTGCGCGAGCTTCGTTCCATATTTTCCTTATGTTATTTCCTTTTATTTCACGGGGCAATAACTCATGAATTTTCCACTTTGTGGTTAACGGGTGGTTCGGTTTATACTTGTACAGTAAATCAAATGGTGTTGATTTATGTCCTTCATGATACGCTGAGTTGAAGGCAAATTGTATCCATGATAGATTTTGATCCCACGCTGTCTGGTCTTTAGCGTGATAAGATATTAAGGCTGATTTTAGGTTTCGCAAGTATCTCTCAGCTAGGTTTCCTTGCGGTCGGTACTCTGTCACTGTAATATGATTTATTCCTAATTTAAAACACATGTCATTAAATTCTTTCGATTTAAACTGAGGTCCATTGTCAGATACTAGGTGTACTGGGGTACCGTAATCTTTAAATAGTCTGTCTTGTAGAATTTTTATTGTCGTAGCTGCTAAGGCACGTCTCATAGGGTACATCCATACGAATTTAGTGAAGGAGTCCACGCGAATTAATAGCATAGTATTTCCTGACTTAGAACGGGGATAAGGTCCAGAATAGTCTATGTATATCTTTGAGAAGGGTGATGTGGGGATTTCTGAGATTAATTTTCCGACTTGACTGATTCGTGCTGGCTTGCTCATGGCACAGATTTCGCATTGCTTCACGAACTTTGTTATTTCACTGTTCATGTTTTCCCAATGGTATTCCTTGCGAATACGATGTATAGTTTTCCTAATTCCCATATGAGCTCCAATGGTTGATGAGTGGTAGTATTCCATTAGCATAGGTTTAATTATTTCCGAGGCGATTATTCTCAGTGATTTTCCGTTAGCCTTTTTAAAACAAAGTACTCGTTTACTCAAGGTATATTTGTCAGAATAATTTCCTTTATCTGTTTGTTCTATTATTTTACACAATTTCGGATCTTGTTGTTGGTGATATGCTATATCCTTAAATGCAAGGGGGAAGTTAGTAATTAGAGTATTAACAGTAGTGATTTCAACATTGTCTTCGCCAGGTCTGGTATTGGGTAGTTGGAACATGCGGGATTAGCATTGTCGTATCGGCTACTACATTTTGAGTACCACGAATATGTTGTACTTTGAACTTGTAGCAATTTAATCTTAACACCCATCTTCCGATACGACCTAACTGTTTAGGGTGATTTAATAACCATGACAAAGCTTGATTCTCGGTTTCTAGCAGAAATTCCTTGTGTTCCAAAAATGGTTTGAATTTTTCGAAGGCGAATACTACAGCTAAACATTCAAGTTCATAGGCTGAGAACTTCCTTTCTTGCTCCGTCAATGTACGTGATGCATAGCTGATCGGGAGTCTAGTATTATTGATTTCTTGGTATATTACAGCTCCTAATGCTACACTAGAACTGTCGGTCTGTACGACAAATGGTTTACCGAAGTCTGCTAACTGCAATACCGGTGGGGATATTATGCTTTCTTTGAGTGTTTCAAAAGCGGCTTGATGTCGAGTAGTCCACTCGAATTTCGCTCCTTTCTTTCTTAATGCATTTAATGGGGCTGCTATATCCGCTAGGTGGGGTATGTACTTGTGAAAGTAATTGATCATACCTAAAAATCGAGCTATACCTTTGGTGTCTCCAGGTGGTAAAAATTCTCAAATTGCGCGCGTACGTTCGGGATCGATGCTAACCTTACCTTCTATCGGTTCGGCCGATACTATATGACCTAAGAAAGAGAATTGTTTTACTGCGAAATTAACTTTACTAGGGTTTACCGTTAGTCCAGCTTTCTTTAACCTCGATAATACTTCACGCAAGTGATCAATATGTTGATCCATCGATTCACTATATACTACTATGTCGTCAATATAGTGATATACGAATTTAAATTTAACGTCATGAAATATTTTTCTAACAGTCTGCTACATACTGAACTTCCTTGTGATATACCGAATGGTACTCTAGTAAATTGATATAGATTAAATGGGACAGCAAACGCAGTTAGATGTTTTGATTCCTCAGCTAGTGGGATTTGGTGGAATGCCTGGTTGAGATCCATTATGGTGAAGATTTTCGATTTGGTAAAATAGTGGAACGCGCTATGAATGTCGGGCAGGGGAATCGATTCAAATTCTATATTCTTATTCAGCTGTCTATAATCCATGACTAGTCTATGTTTGTCAGTTCCTTTTGGTACTAGGAATGCAGGTGATGAGTGTGGAGAAGTTGACGGTTCTATGACGTGTTGTTCTAGGAGTTTCTTGATTTGGTTTCTCATTATTTCCATCTTGGGCGGTGATAATTTGTATGGGTGAAGACGTATTACCTTGTTGTCACTTAGATTTATTTTGTATTCGATTAAGTGGGTTAATCCTAACTTGGGTGTGAGTACAGTAGAAAATTCCCTTATTAACATTTGAATTCTTTTTCGCTCATTTCCTTTTAAATGACTCAAACTAGATTCATGATGCTCTAACTGAATAGTTGATGTTTCACAATTCGCGTTGTTACTTAGCTCGGAGTCGAACTGATATTTTCGAGTACGATCAAATCTGAAGAAATATTGTTTTGCATATATGTTAAGGATTAAGCCAGTTTTGCTTATAAAGTCAGCGCCTAGTATTAAGTTTTGTCCTAACACTTCAGCTACGAGTAGGGGAACATACCAAGTAAAATTCTTTATTTTTAATTTCACCGTAATACTGCGCGATGTATTTAGGTTTTGCTTCTTTGCGATGGCACACTTTACGTTCACGTTTTGGCTACGTTTAATAAGATTATGATTAGCTAATACGCTGGCTAGCTGTTGACTGATTATACTATGTGTAGATCCTGAATCGACTAAACCAAGGATATTCGTTGCTCCAAGGTCTATCTGTATGTAGGGTAATTGGCATATACTTGTTTTGCATGTACCAATAGAGTTGCACTTTTCAATAAATCTTGTTAAGTAAGGGTCTATACGTTTATTTCTAGTTATTTTTACTTTAGAATTATTAGTGTTTATACCTTTTCCTTCTGATGCTGCGGAAGACGTAGGATTTTTGTTCTTCCCGCTTCACATGTTTTTTGACTGGTCGGTTTTCTGTTGGTACCGCTTTTGTTTACAATTCTTGCTGATGTGGCCGGACTTTCCACAGTTATAACATCTTCTTTTCTCATTTACATCGCTCGCATGTTGTCGGGGTTTTTGTAGAGAGTTTGATGTATTGGGGTAGCTTTGGGTTTTAGATGTTCTTACGAATCGCTTATCGCGGTAGGTTCGAGCATCAGTCCGAATGGGTAGAGGTAGGAGTGAATCTCTGCGTTGAGTCTGGTACATAAAAACGCGTCTGTTTTGGTCAGAATACCAGACGTTGGACAAATGTATACAACACAGTTCTAGTTCTGTGAAAGTGGTTGATCTCTTCATGAGTGCTAGGCGAGATCGCTCCTCGGGAGATAGTCCTACTAAGATAGTGTCTACTAGCTGTTGTTCACTCCATTTAACTTGTAGCAATAAGGCAGATTCCCTTATTTCAGATATATAATGAGCTAATCTCTCGTATGCTCCTTGTACACGAAGTACTAGGTTCCGCTTCAATTCTTCGTAGATACCGGTGGGAATGAAGTGTCTTATCAGGGTGGTATGAAGTTCTTCTACAGGGTAATTATACCTCAGAGATTCTAACACACGATCTTTTAAGGAGATCTACATTTAGGTAGAATTACTTGTAAAATTTGGTCATCTCTTAATTGTCGTAGATTCTTTATTTGTAAAAGGTGCTTGATAAAATCTAGGAGTTTTGTAATATTCAGCCCATCAGTGGTTGGTATCTCAGATAAAATACGTTCTACGGGGTGAGTTATTTTTCCATAAAGCTCGGTGGTTAGATTTAATTGAGTCGTTATTCTAGGTTTTTCTGCAGATTGATTTGTTAGTAAGTGAGGAGGTAAATCGTAGGTACGAGTCATATTCTCTAGTTCATTTGGAAGTAACGTGACGTTTGCGGGTAGGATATTTACTTGTCTATCGGTTAACCGTTCCTTAACGGGATCTATATTAGATTCCTGCAGAAACTGAAATTTTACAGCACCGGTTTGCTGTTCTTCAGTAGGAGATTGGGTAGGGGAAATATTTAGTTTCGTCATTGCTTCTTCGATCTCTTCTAATCTAAACGATTCGGACCTTCGACGTAATTCGCGCATTATCTCGGGTAATTGTTGTAATGCTTCTTCTGCGAATTTTTGCGCATCCGGTGGAGTAACTTTATTCAACAAATTGGTGATGCGGCGGGTCAGATATTCGATTCTTTGAGTGGTTCGTAAAATTACTGCGGGGGATTTTTCATCTCGCAGGGTTTGTGCGATGGAGGTAAGTTCCGTATATTTGTGATAGCATGTTTCCTTTTCACTTTCGAAGTCTAACACACTTAAACTATTTAACAGTGAGGGTTTCTCTGGTCTATTTTCACGTAACGTTTTGCGCAGTTCCGCGACCGTTACATTTGCGTATGGGAGACCGCGTAACAAAGCTTCATAGCTTAATTCGTCCTTCAACAACAAGTCGGGGTTAAATTGAGCCATTGTTGTGGTAATAATGACTTTTAAATAAACTAAGTATTACGTACGACAAATCTTATGTCATCTATTTTAAACACTTATAAAATTTGAATTCATTTAAACACACACATATATATCTATTACTACACATAGAATCTTATACTAATTAATCAAATTAAAATTATCTCAAATCAATTCAATTTTCTGTACTCCTAGCAATTATCAGTCAAGACAAAATGATAATATTATTTTATAGTGGAGAGAAATTTCACACACGAAGAGTTCATTGATTTCATAATAGCACAATGGATCAGCTGTTTGGGGAGTCTTATTGTTTACGTAGGGGTGGTTTAACAAAGGGCGGTGATTCGGACAAACTGAAACACGATTATATCCTGTTCTGGACTGTCTGTTATGTCCGCGAGGGAATCCCATACAAACAACTTACTTGTGTACAAGGGGGAGAGCGTACATTTCTCAACAAGTATTTAACATGAAATAGCCTGTAAATAAAGACAGGTTTAAAATGGAATATTTTTACCAGCAAGGACTTGTTTATTACGGCAATATCTTAATACTAACATTATTATTTCTTAATTAAAACTTTATTTATTTATTTATTTGTTCACAATTTCAGAGTGAATAAATTTATATATTCTACAAAGTTACGGTTAATTAATTATCAGCAGAGTATACACAATATTTTTACACAAAAGCAGAGTCGCGCATCTTATAACGTCTCTCCTGCAAAGACATTATAACATCGGGAACCAGTTCAATTTTTAGCTCTTAATTAAACTAGCTGCCGTAGTTAGTAAAATTTACTTACCAACAAATTATGACAATGTAAATATCACGAATTAGTCAAGGGTTACATAAATTTATTCACTCCTGGGTACTAGCGAAAACATCTCTTTATTCTTGTATTTTAACTAAGTATAAAAGTAATAGCTTTAATGGTCATCCTTTAATTTTTTACTTACTTCACTTTACTTTTAAAAGAAAAATTCTTATAAATTCTGCATTAAATAATCTTTAAATTTTTTACTCTCTTTATCTCAAAATTATTCAGCTGTATATTATTTCAATTACCACGGATCCGGGTCTTAACTTTGCAATATTCTAATATATCACAACATCATCCAAACTATTTGAAGAATAGTCCGGCGTAATTTTCAGAATTACTTTACCTTTAAACATCATCAGGTTTTTACTATATGATTACAGAAATTACAAACATTTATATGCTAATCTTTAAGTTATCTAAAAGTCTTTACAAGAAACTTTACTGTTCTTTCTGTTTCGGTTTTTAAAAAAAAACAAGTTATGCACAAATGTTATGATTTAATATCACCTGAATAGAACGTGAGTTTGCTGTGAGTATTCGTGATGGTCTTCTTCAGTGGGTCTTCTTGGGTGTAGTTCGTTGTTCCTCTGGATCCTACATTTAGTTGATTGTTTCCGAATTGTAGTCTAGGTCATGACGATGGGATTCTGCTACTTGAAGTTCATACGGTTGTTGTTGTAACTTTCTTATTCTGGAGTTGGTTGTTCACATTTTACATTTTAATTGTTCTTACTTTAGCAGCACTGATGTTTACTTTAATATGGTAAGGAACATATCTTACCACTTACTGTTTGTAAAGAGATGTGTCGGCTAATTTTTTTTTTTTATATATTACCAATATTTGCTTCACGCACTACATTACTATTTTTTTTTGTTTTATCCCGACGCTACATTGGATTAAATCAATTATAACAACTAACGTCTGGTTGTATCGTTGTTTAGCGGTATACACCTAAGCATAACATTACAACATATTTTTGACCTACTTACATGTCGAAGTTTCTCCGGCGACTGGGGGTTGTTTAGTGGCAGGGAGTCTGTAAACTGGCGCGGTTTACGCGCTGAGAAAAATAGTTCGTTCCTTTAGTATTATTAATTGTTCATTAATCAACTAGTAGTAAATTATGCTACCTTTTTGTTATGAGTTAGATATTTCCTTTATTATTAATACGTCTTTTATTCAATTAAAAGATTTATTAGTTTTCGCTTAATAACATTGTACTTTGCGTGTTCGTACTGGAGAATTTGCACGTTGATACAGGAATCTAGATACAGATAAGGGGTGAATAATACGCTCACTTGTTATAAGAACACAAAATTTTAATTTGTGCTATTTAAATACTTTTTAAATCGTCACAATACCTGTTATAGGTAATTTTTATTTAGTGACCCACACATTTGGATTTTAATATTTCTATCATATTCTCCATTTGCTTACCATTGGTTTTACATTTGTCGAGTTTGGGTCCTTATTTTGAATCACTGTATGTTCATGTAGTTCATAACGACTTAATTAAAGGTTTATTTTGATGCTCTGTTGCCGAATACAATCTATATATGTAAAACTCAAAGTCTGAGGATTTGTTCCTTTGTACTGAATACAAATCCTCACCGTTACACCGATTACCACCAAATTTTGCACAGGAAACCTTTGTCAAAATGCAAAAAACACTGTCTAGCTTGGAATTTGATGTTCTAACTCGTTTGCTCTATTTAGGCTCTTTTAATTATGCCCTTTTGTTGACGGGTATAAAGATATCAACAACACCATGGGGATCAGAATTGATAACCATAGTAATAAGTAAATGAACAAATGCTATTTAGCAGCATCGGAACTGTACCTTGATCCGTTCCTGCAGTACATTTTTGATGTTTTTAATACGTGATTGTATCGATATATTACGATGTAGAAAACAAGAAGTGTACTAATTATAAATTGTCCTATATCTTAATGCAAAGCGAAAATACGTGTTGTTTTCATTTGTGAGGTTAGGTGACAAGGGTTTTTGGTTTACTGCTGAAATAAATAAAAGCTATGGTTGAGGAAAACATAACGTTTAATGTGTTATACAATGCTTATAACACAGTAACACTTCAAATAAAGAACCTAACGTTTTTGAGTTAACCGGTGTTTGTTTTGCAATAAAATAATTTAAATTTGCTACACTTCTTCTTCTTCTTTATATCGTGGTATATCAATATTATCGCATAATCTAAACATCGCAAATGTAGTGTAGGTACGGTTATTGGGAGAGTATCAATCATTATATGATTTCTTCTTCTTTGTATGATTTCTACAATAAAATGCTTTCTTTAAAGTATTTTAACTAACAATTTTGTGCTTTCTTCATGATATAGATTATTTCTGTAAAGAAGCTTTTCGAAAAGTGTGTCTGCTGATGTTTTATTTTTTACAAATTAACCAATGTTGTAGAAAAAACCGTTGGCATGGAATATTATGGAAATAGTGTTCGATGTTAAATGGAATGTTTTGACTTTACCTGTAATATTTTCAATAAATTATATATATATTGTAAATGATATTTACAATTTTGTATTAACGTGTAGTATAACGTTTACAGTGAATATTGAAATCAGACTGTCTGTCTTAATAAATTGTATTAAAATAATATTAATAATTTTTCCTGGGATAAAATAAGTTAGTAAATTTGTGTAATGTCTGTGACTATGTAGCAGATTAGATTTATGGTTACTATGGCAACGAATTTGTTTAGAATGCAGTTAAAAAAATGAAATCTTTAAATATTGCGGCCTATAACTAAAACCAATGTTAAAAATTTCATATAACATTATATTCTGATTCACACACATAGAACGAGAAATATCAGTCATCTCGGAAGAAAAACTTCGATGAATTTAAATAAAAATCGGTATGGAGAACCATACATGACTTCCATGTCCTAAAATTTTAATTTAAAATCATTTAAATATTAATTAAATAAGTGAATGCTTGAGTTCTGAAGAAATTACGTATCAGCTAAAATGGTACCACCATTTCAGGTGGATTAAGACTATCCTCAACCTTCATGAGGAAGGACTGTACTTTTGGATAAAATGTCTTTAGGTCGAACGAAGAGCTAGCTAACCAATCTTCACCAAAAACAATAGGCCTTGAGTCCTCTACAATTCAGAGCTGTATGCCGAAAATTATTCTGTATGATTCTGTTTGAATTTGCGTCTGTTATCGTTCGCCATAGAAAAAATTCTACACACAGACACACACACACACACACACAGACACTTTTCGAAAAATGACTTTTTTCGTGTTTTGATGGTAGTCCAATCAGATTCTGCCGTTATCTGGAACAGGATTTTTTTCGCCATGACCATACTTCCATTTCCTTATGGAACATGGAAGTAAAAATACATTTAAACTGGTTAAACAATGGTAATTGTTAAAAATAAAATAAATTCGTTACTAGGCGATTAAACTAAATTTGTTTTCATTTAAATTTAAATCGTCGACGCATAAAGATGAAGTTCCTGGCTAGCAAGTATATCGTCTCTGTTATTTAATGTTTATGTTTCCAAAGTTTTATTATCATGATTACCGGCATCAAAAGGCAGGCAGGACACACACACACACACACACACACGCACATAATAGCGTTATTTCTGGCCTAACTCACGTTTATTTGCTTGTGTTTGCACGTATTTTAAATGAAAAGTTCCGTAACCCGTAATCCATACAACGACATTCACGTGTGCAAGCGGAAATGGTGTCCAGGGTGGACGGAGATTCGCTTCCTGTGGATCGCTGGCCAGTGTAACTGCACGTGTATACAGTGGAACGGTTCACAGACAGGCGTTTCGTCTTTAGGAAGTGGACCCTCTGCAAGTGCTCAGGGTTCATGCGAGCGATGCTGGAGCGCTCCTTCTTTTCCGTGAAAAGAAGTAAATCTGTTTTGCAAAAAGTACACTGTAAATTTGCAGCTTCACTCTGAGCAACGCTCCATGGTGAATGCTGAAAATCTTTGCCCATGTTGGACCCTCATACACACAATAACCTGGTCTGATGTTTTGATTAAGGCGATCATAATATTAGAACTTTAGAAACTTGAGCATGACTTAATGGAGAACAAACGTTATCTTTAACCAGCCTTTATACACTCCTATGTGTATTATGAAATGCAATAAATAATTTTAATGAAATAAATATCTTAATGAATACAACTTGTGTATTTATTCAAAATTTTACCATAGTTTTAATTGCGTTTAATATGCGTATATATTTTACGATAAGGTCAGTTATTGAGAAATCCAGTATTAGGGCATGATATATTGGCACTTGTTTAAGGAACAAAATGAACATTAAACAAATATTTTTTTATAAAATTCTGTATAGTATAGGCATATATGTAATTTTGTATGCATTGTAATATGTATTGGAAAAACACAAATGGTTTAATAAAATAAATAATTTTGTAAATCAATGCAATTTATGTTGATTTATTTTAATTTTAACCTTACTTTGATTCTTAGATTATAAAGTATAACACACCACTATATTTTATAGTTATTAATTTTTTATATTTGATACAACCTATACATATTTTCTATGACAATACAAGAAGGAGATTTATAAAATATGTTCCCTATGTTGTGAACGACATTCGGGATATGTTAAGTGTCTGTTTTTAAAATAATGAAATTGAAGTCATAGGGCATGAAAGATCTTTTTCTTAAAAATAAATTTGTTTACATACTTACTGCACACATACAATGAATAGTCTCGTTCAATTTTTTTGTTGAAATAGTATGCAAAGTCGTAATACATTTTTATTATGTATATTATCAAACTATAATTACTTCTGTGCGAAGAATGGTCTTCCTTTTGTCGTTTTAATTTAACCTAAATTGTTGTATAATAGTATATATATTATACAAGACTCCTGCAAGAAAATCAAGGAGTTTCTTATAAAGAAATGGTATATAAAGTCGATACGTATATTATTTTTTGAAAATGTTCAAACGGCGGTTGCAAGTTTGAAGTAAGTAAGTAAGAAGAGAAACAAATTCATTGTTTTAGACTATCTTGAAAATGGCTAAGAGTTCTGGAATATAAATCGAAGTAAGAAAAATGGGAAAAACCCCTAACTGAACATGGTTAGAAGGAATTAAAAATGATAGGAGTTACAGAATTAGTGAAAGAAAAATATTGCGGATTCAGAGGTGCATGTTAGACACATTAGATATTGAATAACGTAATGCTGTAGCCGATTAGGCTGCCAAAGGCGCCGAGTTATTATTCCCAGTTGTTTCCATCACTGACATTGAAACGGCCTTAAAACCAAAAGTTGCAATACAGTGGCTAAGTAGCTGGGAAGATTAACCATTTAATTATTACTGTTCAAGCTTCATCATTATGCCGGCGGCACAATAGGAGGAGAGTCATTCTTTGCCTTGTGAGAGAGAATTGGCCACGCCAGACTAATCAGCTCGTATGTCTTTGGAAATTCGCTGCCTACGTCAGACGGTAGCGTGATTAGAGCGCCAATGCTGAAATCGTGCACTGTATGCCGATACTGATAAGCCCGTGTTCTGTGCGCCGAGCTTATCTATGCATTATTAGATGCGGTAAAACCTGGCTGCATATCTATCTATCCGTTGTTCTCCAACTCCGTAGCCAACGCTAGCGGTCCTATGAAAATTTGTACAATTCATGGTAAAAGACATTATCACACCTCTAATTTCTGATATTTCTGTATCGTAAAAACTTGATATTTCTCTTCAATGTATTAAATGATCTGTCCTTAATATGACTGTATTAATGAAATTTTATGTGATTATATATTTAACGATTAGTAAATATGTTTGACTGATTAGTAAACAAGTTTTTTTTTTGGTTTTTAGTTGTCCGCGACGCGTCCGGATATTAATACTATCCGTATTGTACCGTTCTAACACAGAACACTAATTTTTAGATAAAAATGTTTGTTAATTTTTTAACAAAGTTAGTTAACATTTTTACTGTTGCACAAGCCGGCTTTCGTTTATTGCCTCCAGAGCCTTTGAGGGAAATGAGGTTCATTGCCTCACTGCCTCTCATTTCGTCAGAGGTGGCCTCGAGGACCGCTGTTAGTTCCGGTGTTGGAAGTAGCGCCATCGTCAAAATGGCTATAGTTATTATTTTGCACAATAGCGTGAGGTGTGTGATGTGTTAAAAGATTATTTGTTATTTAAACCACTTTTCATGTAGAATGTCGTTTCCCTATGTCTTTGTGTGACCGTATATTTCTAGTTATTCAAGCGTGAATAGGTTTCCACATTTTGTGTTTGCATGTAATATTTAGACCGACATACTTACCTGAGTACGTTACTATTTTCTGACGATAAAATAATAATATGAAGATATATTACAGCTGGCAGTGCACCGACTGAATCAAATATGTCCAGAATATAATCTTAAAATTTCCTTATATAAGACGTAAGTTATGGCTTTCCAAGGCAAGTATCCCGTTAGGTTGAAAATAATTGTCAACAATAAGCCAATCGAACAAGTATCAAATTTTACATACTTGGACTGCGACACAAGCTACAATTACGCGTATGACAATGACATGGAAAATAAAATAATTAAGTTCATGGAATATGTGGCATAATAAATAGAACATTAAATAACAAAACACGAAAAGACACAAGGATAAAATTTTATAAAACGATGGCTGTACCTGTACTTATGTATGGGAGTGAAAGTTGGATAAATACTAAAAAACGGGACAGCAAAATACAGGCAGCAGAAACGAGATTTTTGAGACGGGTCAAAGGCTGCACAAGCAGAGATTTAGTAAGAAATGAGGACGTGCGAAATGAACTAAATGTATATGCAACAAATGAAAAAATAGCTGAATATAAAGAAAGATGAAAAGATCACGTAAATAGACGGGAAATAGGAGAATACCCCAAAAAATACTTAACTACAACCCACGAGGAAAAAGAGATATAGGAAGACCACGAAAACCGTGGTCGTAAGTTTGTGAGGACGGAACAGGTAAATGCCTAATCCTTGTAGTGCAGAAGAAGAAGAAGATGTAATATTTAAGTGTTGTTGATATTTGTACATATATAATCAGTTGTAATGAGATGGCTCGCAAGAATGGATTCAGTAGTGAAGTGTTGGTGGTTTCATGTTTTTAATTATAATTTACATCTGAAACTTGCAAACAAAACTGATTATCGTGCTAGAAATTCTACATTAGTCAGACAAAGTGCAGCTTTAAACAAAGATCTAAATTTTTATCTCTCATTGAAAATGAATTAAAGAAATATAAAATTTAAATATTAACTTGAATAATTTGATACGGTATCTTAATATTAATTACCGTATTTATTTGATATATCACAGTCAGTATTCTATATTATAACGAGAAAAAGGTGTAATAGGTGTGTGTTTAAAATAATAATAACACTTCTTAAATCATATCGACTTTGTAAAATGATTCCAAATTTATTAAATAAAATTTCAAAAAATTAAGAATTAAAATTTCGTCATTATTATTCGCATAATATCATTCTTTTGTGTGTGCTCATCATACACACCATTATTGCCGCTATACAAATAACATTACACAATGATTCATAAATATAACACATAAGATATAAATTTACATGTATAAATAAAAAATTTTATAATATATAATATGCTCTTGACTTGCTCAGATTGTCTATTTCTTTTTAAATTCCATATTTTTTTATATTATTACATATGACTATCGTATTCATGAAATATCAATCAATTTTGGAATTACTAAAACATTTCTGCTACGTTATAATTTCAAGAAACCAAAATAATTTCCTAAATTTTAAATATCATTTTAAATTACTAGTCATTAACCAATTAAGTTTTACAATTATTATTTACACTATAAAAGTTATCATTGTCTCTTTTCTTTTTAATGTCTTTTTATGAATCGTTGGTTGACGAGTAAAAATGGTTTTATGTCACCTTATTGCTGCGGTGATACTCAGTGATTCCTCGTCATGGTCCTGAGTCCTGTGTCCTGTGTCGATCCTCCGTTGTCGTCTGACCCTCCTGAAGTCGGTCGTCCGGTCCTCCTGGTCCACTCAGCATTCAGATAACTCGTACGGTACTGCTGGGATATCGACCTTGGATGCTCCCCCGTCGGGCATAGCTTTCTGCTGCGCTGTGTTCCAACGAAAGAGAGATCGAGCCGGGTGCTGCTCGCGTATTTATACTGTCGGGCGCAAAAATCATGTTTCAACCATTCTGTGCACGATTTATATTATTGTAGTTTGTCGAGCGTCCCTTTACAGATTCGATTTTTTTTCGTAATTATTTTAATTTTAATCGCAACATGCGAAGTCTTTTGTTTATTACTCGATGTTCATATGATCGGTAATTTTTTTTATGTATAATTGTATGTCAACAGTTTTTCTATACTTTACTTGTTCTTGGTTCTATTCACTTTTATTTACACTGTATTAATATGTATTATTTGTTTCGCACTAGATTTTGCACATGTTCGCGTCTTTATATTATTAATAACGTGGCGTAATTTGTTTTGCCATATCTTACGCGCACTTACCACAATTTAAATAAATTACTTACTTAATTCACATTTATTCAGGGGTGACGCCACGCTGATTTCAACTGGCTTACACTCACATACATAAAATACACTTGTACACAAACTTAGCTGTGTGTGGCGTGATCTGCGTGTACCGACCTGCGTTCTGTGTTCTCCTTCGCTGGTTAATTACAGCTTTCAATACGCATTTTTTTTAAATACTGACAATATTAATTATTTATTCTAATTTAGCAGTTATTTTTAACTAACTGCGACAATGCACAGTAACGTACGCAGACGTACTGTTGCAATATATTCCAATGAACGTGATTTATTATGTTACGTTATTTGAAAAAAATTATAGACAAGGAAGATAAAATTATAGTTGAATGGAGTAATGTCAAAAGTATTTCAAAGAATTATTAAAGCTAGAAATATAAAAACAAGGAATAAAAGCGAAATAAGAAGAGATTTAAAATAGGAACAGAAATTAAACAAACTGTTAAAAACAATACTAAAGAAAGCGACATAATATGATTTCATGATATAGTGTAGAAGATTTTGTAATTTTGTAAGATGTTGTAAGACGGTAGAAAAGCGGTAAAAATGGGAATAATTACACAACATTTTAAATATATTTAAATAGTCCAAGAACACTTTCAAAACTATAAATGTTTCACTGTAACTAATATACTACCGAAGTATATGCGGCAATTTTGGAGAAAAACTAAGAACCTAGTTTTAATAAAATATTAGAAGGTATCAATTGGGCTTAAAATTAGCACCCTAAGTGTAGACAAAGAATACAATATTTATCTTGAGATACATAATGAAGAAAAAAATAAAGGACAAAAGAGTGAGTTTTACATAACTTGATAAAGAATTTGGTAGATTTTGCCGGACAATAAAGGGAAAAGGATCATATCTTGTAAAAGGAACTTGTAGCCTATCCAAAGAGATGTGATTACATAAATACTAAGGGTTAATTAAAAATAGTAAAACAAACAATGAGAATATATTACCTACACGTTCAACAATAAAACGCCTGTCATACAATATACTGAACTCAGGCTAGAAGGAAATATTAACATGTTTATAAGGTGCAGGAAGAAACTAAAAAAAAAATTTGGGTGTGGCTGTGTCGTGGACACGGCCGTGTGTTTTACGTGAATACGTGTACGTAACGGGTAATATTATCTTTGAGCGTATTATATGTATACACTGAGAGAAAAAAATACTTATATCAAGTAAATTTTCTTGACATAAGAATATATATTCTCATAAGAATATATATTCTCGATAATTATCGAGAATGTATATTCTTGTCTCAAACTTTTTTTAAATTTACTCAAGTGTTTTAAATTTATTTCAATAATATTTTCTTAATTCAAATAAATCATTCTTTTGTTTAGTTATCGCTATGAAAATAAATATTGATTTTCTTTTGTGAAGAAATTAGTTTTTTAAAAAATTTATTCTTAAAAGTTCTTGAGTCAAGAAATTTTTCTCTGAACAATAGTATTTTTTTTATATTGTTGTGTGTGATTATATATCGGTCTCTTTTACGATATGCGACTGAATGTGCATTAACGTCCTCTGTGTCATCCTCGTCGTCTTCACTGCACTCTTCGTTATCGTCGTCGCCTTGACGTTTTCTCTTTTTGTTACCGACAGCCGTATACCAAGCGACAAAGTCAGCCAAGCATATCGACTCTAAATCCGCGGGCCTATCCTTGTAACGCTGAATCACTGTTTTGGTCCAGATGTCGGTGCTGTTCTCGTCTAACCGTTCTCTGTCCATCACGGCCTTACGCTTGTGAGCCTTCTGTCTCTCGTGTGGCCAAACAGTAGGAATGTAAACAACGTCAACGCTGGCTATACTCATTTTTTGGCGAAGCAAGTACCAGGCAGCCTCTTGGGATAACATCTCAACCGTGTTGAGTAACTTCAAGCTGAGTTGTTTCAACAACTGTAGATATTCTTTCTCCGGGTGTTCATCGTGTAACTTCATTAGCTCACGATGTAGATGGCTAATGCCTCGATTTGACTTATTAACGTACTCAACTACGTATGCCGCACAGCTGTACTCTTCAAGTATGAACTGCAAGTCGCTATTAGAGCCCAGTGTTTGTGCGATCCATGGATTGAAAGTGTTGGTATAAATCTCTGTGAAGTCGCGTTTAAACATCAACGTTGGCCGACGTAACGTAGATCGGATTATATCCAAGTACTGTGCCTTCGTTATATTGTTGTCGATATAGAACTCGCCAAGTGTGTCATAATGTTTTTCCTCTAGTAGCTTGCGCAGTTTAGCTGCCTTTAGTTGGAAACCGCTGCGACGACCGTCGTCTTTTGACATCGGCAATAGCACTCGTGTCTCGCTCATCGGCCAGTAGGGTATATTGAAGCGGCATGTTGTTTCACCTCGTTTGGTACAAGTAAATGTATGTCGGTGAACTTGATTGTTGTACTGATCACCCGGCAAGTCGTCACGACTAACAGAACACAGATCGATGACCAGTTGAATGGTATTAGGCATACTTTCGGACACGGGCTCGCGATAATCACAATCGAGCCACAAAAGGATGTGCGCATGCGTACTGCCACGGTGTTGAAATTCAATTCGTTGAAAGAAGTCCACAACACGATACTTTCCAAAGGGATTCATCTTACCCTTGGCTTGCAGCAACGCCATCACACAGTCTACCAATTTATTGAAATAGATGCAACACGTAACGGGATCTTCGTTGACCAAGTGACTGCGCATGGATCGAGTCAAATCTACTAGTGGATCGGTTACGCTTACATCGGTAAATGCATCACTCAACTCGTGCAGTATCTTGAGAAGATTCGGCCAATGTATTTCGTTGGCACTCAGTGTAAGGAACATCGACGGCTTGCCCAGCTGGCGTATTATCGCGAAAAGATCCTTTTTGCGATTCATCCAATACTGCACAGAATTTGGTAAAGATTTGAGAAATGCAAGGTTCTTATCTATACACTCATCGAGGAACGTACGACCTTCCAGCATTTTGCGAGTGATATTACCAGTCTGTCGTATGCATCGGAACATACTGTATATTCCTTCGACGACACGCAGCCGCATAATTTTCATGGCCATGTACAAAATGTGCTCGGGTGTGACACCGCGGCGATCGCTTCTTCGTATCTCGCTTGTTGCGATTAAGAACGGGGTAACGCGCACATCCAAGTTTAACTGCCTGCCGGTACCGTAGTATATCGAAGGGAACGATAGTTCTTCGGCATACACGTCGTAAATAATGTTCAGCGGTGTTGAATGCTGGCCCGGAGCAATGTCAAGACAATTTTCCTCATTCCACAGCATAGTGTGCTGCCTTGCAAGTAGAACCTCCGACTTCGGTACACCGCTGTCGCACTGTAGATACTCGATCGGATCGTAGATTTATGTATCATGTTCTTCTTGATGTTGACATTGAACGCCTGATCATCGTCCAATTGACGCGGTAGCTGTTGCACCATTGTGTCCACATCGACAGGTACATTAATGACTTGTCCGATGATGCTGTAGCTGCCGTCGTAACGCAACCGACGTATCTGCATGGATGGCAGACGCGGTGATACTAGACGTGCACTGATCGGATCTAATGCGGGCAACCCATGTTGCTTAGGTGGATACACAAATCCGTTCGAACGTGACAACGTGGGCACTTTGTCCGAGTCCAGTAATTTCCTACACGTACCGCACAGTTTAAAGTCAGCCACTGCCTCTTCTGGGAAAGTATTACTAAGCAGCGGTAAGTGTTTTTCCTTTGGTGGCTTCAATGAGCGCAGAAACCATAGACGGTCACACACATCACACTTATGTCCGAATGGATTGTTGACAAACGTAGTAGTGAAACGTGCACTAGCTGCTGCCCAATGTGTCTTCATAATCGGCGATCGCACACACTCGATGTCTATACAGTCCGGCGTTGATATAGAAGCGATTACATCATCCACTTGCATAGGCTCGGGCGCCCCAGCTGTAGACGTACTGGCGCCGTCGTTGATCCGCTCGGACGCCTTCATTCTTTTACGTTCCCGGCACCGCTTCACTCTGTCATATGGTGTTTTACGAGTATCACTGGATTGCTCTTGAGAAGCCCTTTCCAACCGTATACGATCTCTATATTTTGATTTGGCTTTTTGACGAGTATAGGCCGACATTGCATTATTTATTTTAATTTTTTACTTTAACACCATATATATTCACTATAACTATTTCACACTAATGTTTTATATACGCAATCGATAGATCTTGACGAAAGCTGACGATTGAAACTCAAACGAACGTCCTAGCTTCTCCGAGTCAAAATTTATACTAAACGGACATTATGTGACCCAGCGAAACGACCTCAAAATGGCGGCGCTTCCTCCTCCGCCGCGCGCGATGCTTCACAGTCCTCACTCAACGTAACGAATTCTTTGATCCTTTAGCTATCGAGTGGTGAATTAAATTTTGGATGTAGATGATAGATATATAGCTGCAACACCAAACTGTATCCTCCGATTTTGTTATCATCAGTTTTCTGAATTGCCTCCCACTATGGAAGCAAATTTAAAGACGTATTCACGTCAAAAATTAGTTGAGAAACCTTTTGGACTGGGAAAACAAAAATGTAAGCATTTTTGTTTATACAGCACTAAAAAAATTAAATGTGGGATAAGAGTCACATTGACATATACCTTGAAAGAAATAACATTTAGGATTACCAACCAAATAGTATTATTTTTAACTCGCATTAAAGTGTAAATGTGTACAGATGTCAAAAATTTAATGTTGTTTAACAAAAGTTAAATATATTGGGGAACAAATAAAACGGAGGAAAGAAACAAAAATGTCAAAAACAGTCAGGAAAGATGTTAGATGATTAACTAAAATATTCAATGTTGACTAACGTATTTGTTTAAATGAGTTTAAATTCAAACAGTCCACACGTTGAGTAAAGAACAGATAATATGTTTAAACTTTTCTAATTTAATTGCTGACTATATCTATAGCAATCTCAAATAAACTTGCTTGGGAACGTTTTAGCAGGGTATATTCAACATTCCAGTAAGCAGATCGATGTACAATTAACCATCGTCATCTTGCATTACGTGTTGTTTACGTATACGCTGGCGGTTACAGAATAGAGCTGTCAGTTTGTGTCATTTCTTGCTGAATGACGATTACTACTCCAGTTGTTACTGTACGCAGGCCTCAATACGTTACACTTTCCTATCTGCTGTACGCTGCGTTACGCATAGCCTATAGCCTGAAACCATTTCTACGAGTTACTGTTTGAGTCTGTTCAGCCATTTACAATAATGTACTCCGCGAACTGGCTACGTTATAACTAACTGAACAGTCGATTACGGTACTTCCACGACTTTGTAACAGTTTTGGAGTCATCTAAAGGCACTGTGCAAGACACCTGCCAGATTAACAAATTCTGCTGATCGGTGGAGATATTAATTTTTCATTTACTTTGGTCCATTCTGAATAATCTGTGATATAATATACTTTCGTAGTAGGCGAGCTGTACTGAAAGGCAATACTGGGTAGCGTTATCGTTTGTGCGACAGAAACGAACAATTTCCATGATTATTATGATTAACTTTATTACAAGTCAATGCAGTGAAAATGTTACAACCAAAGTTAATTTAACTTTACCAGTTAATTACAAGAATATTTAACCTTATGAGTCGTGGTTGAACTTAGAGTATTGATGTTGTGGAAAATTAAAAAAACATAACATAACTGCTTAACAGATAAAAAGCGCAAGATTGAGCGTAAATATGAGACAATGTAAGTGTGATATAAGTGTATACATTTTCAAAAAGTGACGAAATTAGAGAATTTAAAATAATTATAAATCTACCACTACAGGTGGGAAGTTACACTAGTAGACAAAATTGTGGAAACCTTTTGGCAAAAGGTTTGACGGCTTATAACACAATGTTTTTGAGAGTAATACCATAAAATTATATATCAATGGAAAGATAATTTAATACAAAATGTAATGTAACAAAGTTTGTTTAGTTATCTGTTTTCTGTGAAACGTTATAGCTAATATCCAGAAAAAGTAAGCACGGTTTGCTTAAGTTGATATTAAGTAGCTTTCCTTCACTAGAATGTAGCCATTGAGTTTGGATGTTTAGAGAGCCAATCAGCTAACAATATGATTTAGCTATTGATACCATTTATTAGAGCTGAGGGGGGTATTTATCAGTGTGTTATTTGATTGCTATCAAGTTTGTTGGGTTTTATTTGTGTTCTTTTATTTAGTAAGCTTGTAAAACGTAATAAAATTAAAAAAAGGCGTAAAGACTGGTTACCCGTAAAGAAATTTAAGATAGTACTATTTATTGAACAAGCCTAAAGATTTGACTGTGGTTAATACGCATGTCTGCGCAAATAACAAAGCGAGTTAACAGCCATAAAAACAAAAACAAACATGTTGTAACATGTATGTCATCAACTCACGTACTCTTTTAGTTCTCAGTGCATTATATCCATTTTAGAACACGTTTTATATGCACGTCTTTGAAGAATAAAGAAATAGGAGAGGAAACGTATGAATAACAACAATCGTATAAACCAATAAATATAGCCATGTCGCTTCCAGGATTAGAGACGGCTAAATGTGCAACCTTCTATAATTAAGGCTATATAGTTGATCTGCCTACCTTGGCTGTAGTTATACGGGTTGGTGTGCCGTACCGACAGGGCAGGTGCTCAATTTCGGAAAGAATACTCGAGCTCCCGAGTTCGATGGTTTTCAGCGTTACTTATTCTGTATATAGAGGCAAATCTGTATCAATTCGACATTTGAAAACGACTCACTAGATCTCTGCGGACCTGCTCGAGTTATGTGGTCCGAGGAAAGATCAATCCAGTGTGCGTTGAGGCATGTCTTGGCTTTGTTGAACTAAATCATGGACGGTGTGGAAAACTAAATTTTGGAATTGCTGGGTTAGGTAAGGACAAGTTTTTGGAAGTGAGACTATCACGACTGTCACAGTAAAACTCTATATTGAAGCTAGGTAGCGGAATTTTCTCAAACCGTAAAGAAGACTCTATCTAATCAATTTCTGTAGTTAGATATAATCTACTTAGGATTCAGCTAACTCGTGATAATCGAGTGTAGCGAGTGATTCGTCTCTAATAAATTGGGTTCTGAACTCCAGCTGTTGGAACTGTCATGAAGAGAATTTTTTTCCCTGTTTTTCTCCAAAGTCAAAGGTTTGTGACCGGTTTAGATCGCAAGCGCCTTCTGTAAATGGTGTGTGGGAGAAGGGTTTGACAGATAGGGCTTACATCGCCCCGCAAGTTCCCTGTAGTAGATCCAGTTGGAGGTGTACATTTCTTTGAGGTTGCCTATCACCGTAGATGACGTGATGGAGAAAAGTGCCAACGGCACAGTTAGATGCGTCGCAGATGATGCTGAGGGGGAATGACAGGTGGAAGATAAGCCAATAAAGCTGGTTGGCAGAAACTCCCTTTGCAGGCCCCAAACGCTTTGCCTCATGGACCCACTGCAGTGTAGTTGTGTCCCGTACATATTGTATCGAGAGGTGTTTGTAGAGCTAAAGGTAGAAAAGGACGATAGAAATTAAGCATTTTTGTGAACATAAGAAGCTTTTAGCGTCATAGGACGAAAACAATTTGAGATCCCTATAACTTTCTCCGTCAAATGTTTAATCCCTGTGTCGACACCTCAAAACCAAACGCAGGCTAAAGCGAACACCTTTAGGCTGTGAGACGACAGACGCAAGTACTCGTAGTGCTCATCGTACTAGCTAGAGGCGACTATAATGTCATCTAGATAGGCGTAGCAGCTGTCAAAACTGTGTAGTACACTGTACAGTATATGCATATTTGGAATGTCTGCGCAAAACTGAATATCCCAAAACTCATGAATATAAATTTAAATGGCCGGAAAGGGGTGATATTAGACGTTCTCCAGATTTCTGTTGATAACCACGAATTAGGTCGAGTTTAGAAAAAAATGTTTTGGCATGGGACAGGATAACGGATAGATATGATTCGGACAACAGACACTGAGTAATCTGTTGTATTTGCACGGTTGTCACTCATCTATCTTTTCGGAAAGGAGAGAGTGGCCCAACTGCCCATACGGAAGAGAGGACCAACTGCTAGTAGACCGGGGAGCTAATCCCATTTGAACATTATGATTTCAAATTCCTCCTTCGCTTTCCGTAGTTTCTCCGGCGGCAGTTCCCAAGGTTTGGAGGTGACCGGAGGTCCAGATTTGTCCATATGTGGTAATCGGTGTCGTGTTTGGGCTGGTGAACTTGAGATCTTGAGGAACTGCTTAGACTGTGACGTCAGGGAACTGCTGAATGAAGTTTGGCATAGGCCTATTGGGAATCTAAGCCGAATGCAATGTGGGTTCTTGTAGTCAGTACTCCTTCTTTGACTTCACCACCGACATTGGAAAGTTTAGTTGTGTTCGCTATAAGGCAACTGCGTCGAACATCCGCCAGAAAATTGTAATGGTGTAAAATGTCTACACCGATGATTTGGCTGCTGACACCGGCGACTAAAGAGCGCCACCAGAAAGCACGGCTTTCGAAAGTAAGGGTATCAAAAGTTGACAGTATGTAGAGATAACGATATTGTTGGCTACGAATAGAGTGCATTGTGACTTAGTCTGGCTGTCTGAAAGCTTTGAACGTACTGTGTCTCGTTTCCACAAAGAACGTCTATGAATTTCCTTGTCTGAGCTCCAAAACGTTTGCGACCTAGAAGATAGCTAGAGTTTAGAGCAATCCTAGTTAGAAACTCACTTGGAGATTAGCAAAAATGTTTTACACTTCATGAAAGCGAAGGCATGTTAGTGTAGTTTAGAACTCTATGAAAACGAAGTTTTAAATGTTGTTCTTAACTTGTTAACCAACGAAAATAATACGCAACACGTCACATGTTACTCTAAACATTATTTATCAATAAGATGTGTAGTTCGCGTCAATATATTCATCAAGTCTTCAAGGACAATGTATATGTCATAGTACGTCAGTGTCAGTTTGAAAGACGTATTTAAGTCTGCAAAGTATTTGATAATTTTTCATTATGTACTCTTAAATACTCTAATAACTTTAATCCAAACCAGTCTTATCTGAACGCACCCGTATTAGCTGCCTGTCTATACTTAGTAGCGAATTATTAGTAGAGGAGCACTTCGACAATCTCAGGGGAAACAGGACAAATTCGACTTATCGAATATTTTGAGATGTATTTAGGTTCGAGTTATCAAGAGCAGGGTTACTGAAATTCAAGTTGTAGGGTTTAGCGCATAATGAATATACTGTATAGTGTCGCTCAGCTAGTTTGACGGTACGCAAATGACGCCGTTATTTTAAGGGTAGTCCGAACTCCATTTAAACTCAATGTTAACTAGATGTCAGATATCTCAAAAACTATAATACCCAGAACCTTGCAGTTTATTTTATTATGGAAAGAAACTCTTTTGATAGTTCCATACATAAAATTTTTTTATTTTAGTGCAAAATTAAAATATTTGTGATTTTTTTTACACGTTTTTACACTAACAAATAAATTGAAAAAAAAATTCCTATTTGGTCTGTAATATAAATATTTTGAAATCCCTGTGTACGGAACTAGTATTTTATGCCATTGAGCTAAAATACAAATTTGGTAAACATATCTTTAATGGCTACTGAAATATCTAACATCTAAGCTTAAAAGAGTAAATTTTCAGGAAACGAGCAAAAACGGTTGGAATATGTGATAAGTCAGTCACTTACAATTTTAATAGTACCCAGCACTGTAAGAAGGATTGTCTGGGTCCTCCTCTTCTTGATATAAGTCCTCCAGCTTCCTTTTTATTAAACTTCTTGACTGTCTGATTTTTTTTCGGGATCAGTAACTACTTTTTCAGCTTGTCGGATGCGGACAATGTCAAGTTGTTTCATTGCTTCATCCAGATTTTGCCCCACATCTAATCCTAAGTGTACTAAAAATTTTAGTTTTGTTACATAGCCATCATTGTACGATAAAACAGCTTCAAATACTCCAAATTTTAATGTTTCAATGTGGAAAGTTTTTTTGGTATGCGTGACAATATCAAATTATTAAGAGACTCATTTGGATTTTGTGATTAGCCTTTCAAACATTTTCCCAGTAGATTGGGATCTGACAACTGTAGAAAAATGGGTTTAACTTCCTTCATAATAACTTCAGGCAAGTGAAAATGTTTTGTGTGATCATAAACTTCATTTTTTAGTTGAGATCTGTTATACTTGCACCATGTATTGTTTGGACATAGTTGGGCGTCAGATGGTTGATCCCAATGCACTGCAAGGTGATAGAAAAGCATTTTTTACACCAACAAATAATTTTGTTACTATCAAGTGTTATATACCATTTTAAAGAGCAGATTTCAGAGAATAATATTAGACCAAAATCCAAAAATCGATAAAAAAAAAAGGGTTTTGCCGTTTGGACTGACAACATGAATTCCTGTTGTTAATACAAGTCCTGTAATATAGATATATATATATATAAATATATATATATATATATATAAATATATATTCAAGGTAACAAGTAGATATCTGACCAAACTTGCAGAATTAGTCAGATGCTTAATTAGTGATTTAATACATTTATTGCCCTTTTTACAACAATATTTCCATGATGATTGCATTAAAATGTTTTTTTTTAATTATTTAATACAATGATACTTGTATTGAAAAGTTCAAAATCTTTCTTTCAAAGTTTTTTTATTATTTTAAAAACAAATTTAGTTCTTAGAATTGCTTTCCTGAATTGACCTCTTCCTGGATGTACCCGTCGAATATCTTGTTTCCGGTCTCCAGCGATCCGTCGTCTGTGTTTTACGCTCCAGCCGCCGCATCCAGGAATCGCTCCTTGTCTCGGTGTCCGCCTCGGTCAGCAATCGAAGTTCAGCAACGGTAGCAGAAAATCTCGTACTCCGGGCTTAACCTCCACCTGCCGAAACACGCTGCTCCCTCGATGTCTACGGGCCCCAAGGACTGCCTGGAATGGGTGTTGGACTATGCGAGGAACTCTCCGCAACCGCTCTCGACGAGTGCTACATGAAGACTTCCCTCTCTTCCTAAACTGAAACCGCATCGTTTAAAGGTGACATCATGGGCGTCCTGCGCATAGACGTATTTCCTATACAACATATGTTAATGAAGGAATATTCTGGAAATGCCACGTGCTTAAGACTGGACCTCTGTTTTCCCGATTCTTCTGGAACATAAGTTTTCACTTATATATGAATCAATTAAATTCACCTTTTAATATTTCGTAACTGCAATAAATTGTAACTCATACGCACGTCGACATACACAACTTGTTGCGTGTTTACCAACTGGCTAATTACAACACTGTTCACACCTCCTTCTGATACGCGCACAACACAACACTTTGCTCAAGCACCATACTACAGTTTTATAGTCTTTATATTGTCTTATAACTAATTTATAGTATTATTCTTAATTTATAAACAATACTTTTTATGTCTATCACACCCCAATTGTCCCGGACACCTAATACGGCTGGTCATAATTATGCTTCATGCATTCACATATGGTGTGAATGTCTGTCACATTGCAATATATATGTATATATAATAGGTATAATTTTTTACGATAAAACAAACTCAAGACGTATTCAACATATGTGTATTTTATTTTCAGAATTTGTGATAACTAACAAAACGTTAGCACAATATTCATTTAAAAGATGCAGAATATAATAAACTACTTGTTATTTTATTTTATATATTTGTGTTGGGTTGATAAAAGTTTCGTTTTTCAACATGAAAGTGACTGTTCTTTTCTACTGTAGAGCCTTGCGTTACCTTCGACTTAGAAATTTCCGTGGCTGAACTTCAAGTTGCGAAGACTGTCCAATAGAACTTCGCGTTGTTGAGTTCCGCACATACACTACTTCGAATTATGTTTTGTTAGTGGCATGACCAGATGGTGACAAAAATTAAAGTTATCAAGGTTTCTTGAGTTACAAATAATGTCAAATAATTTGGAGTCGTATAGAGAAAATGAAGGGAAATGAAAAAATCGAGATATCAAGGGATTCGCATTATCAAGGTTTGACTGTATTAAAAAGTACTTTTACCTGCAAATATAATTAATGTTCAATGATAATTAATTTCTGCTGTATTGTTATGGTTTAATTTTGCTCAAAGGAAAATTTGACATGCATAAACGCGATATTTATTTTTGTTTAGCACAATAATGAATGCTGGGGACAAGCCATAACGCTCCATTGTTAATTATGCAATAGAGGGTTTTATTCTGCACAAATAATTAACTTCATCTGTTGTTATTTTTACGTACGTAAACATACAATTCAGTAGCTAACGGGGATTCGTTTGATTAGAAAAATATTTTATTTAACTCTTACTAAAAGTAATTTCAATCAGTTATGTCACAACTCAAACTTCAGGCTGCTGTATCTGAGTCAATTATTATCTAATAACCAAATTGAAGATCACTATCATCATCATCTTTAAAGATTAAACCAAGAATGGTTTACTCCGGTCTCAAAAACAGGCGAAGATTAGAGCTGGTCACTCCAGCGCTTCCTCGGACGTTCCACAACTTTCCTTCCCCTCGGCTTATTGTTCCATAGTTGTTTGGGAATGCGGCACTCATCCATTCGGCAAAGATGTTCCCACCAATTCAGCCGATACTGGGCAATCCTGTCGAGTATACTGATTATATTGAGTTACTGCCTTATATCTGCGTTTCTTCTGATCATGGAGAATATATCCTGCCACATGCCTGAGAAATCTCATTTCAGCCACTTGGATGCGACTGGCCTAGCCTTTCGTTAAAGTTCAATTCTCAGACTCATAGAGAAGTGTGGGAATGTCCACATCATCTTGTAGAATTATAGGCGTGTTTCTTCGCTTTGCTGACTTAAGAGTTTGCCTAATTGCCGCGCACATAAGGTATACTTATGCAACTTATTCGCAACGTCGTTGCGTGTTTTATAAAACACACTGATAATCTGACACACTGACCAAATTAAAGATAATTTTATAAATTTAATAAAGAAACTGCTACCAAATTTTCATAAAGTGTGTATTGTTTATGTGTATTATGTATGTATATAGATGTTTTTTTACACCGGAGCACAACGGCGTCCACAATTAAACAGCCGCAAGATAATCTGATTCAAATAACTAAACAAGAGTGTAATCAAATTAAAGAAAATTTAATATTTACAAGAAAGGTCTGAATAAATGTTTTAATAAAAAGCATATTTACAAATAAACACTTAGGTATAAACATATTGACTGGTTCTATCCTTTCTCCCTCATCTTTGGGTTGAGGTAAGTTCATCTAATTCCTTGGTAACAAAGATTTTAGTATATACTTGCAAAATGTGCAGATTAAAAAAAAATTATATGTGAAAAGTTTTGTTGGTACTATGTAATTAAGACTATATGTATAAAGAATCTAATTTTATTAGTTTCTGTGAACTGAATCTAAAAGGTAGCATCTGCGTTTCACTTAATTCCGTGATAATTTACATAATTCCGTGACACTATTACTATTACCATACTATTATCTAGGATAAGATGGTTGGGTAATGTGCTAGAAGATATTAGAATTATGGTCGTGAGGGGTCACGCTGAGACGGCAATGGATGGTAGACACTGCAAACGGTTGTTGTTGGAGGACAAGGCTCACGTTTAATCAGGTAAATTAATAGATCTGATCTAACATAAAGTAATGCATTAAATTCCGTGTTACTTGATGTCTCATAAAAACACAAATCAACATCAGTGGTTATAAACGACAATTTATTAACAGTACTGCTACATGCACAATAAGTTTGTTTCATGTAATATTATTGCACACGTTGTTTAATAGTAAAATATTTATAAAACAGAAGTACGAATAATAGTTAATAATTGTACTTTTTGCTATCTTAGTCTATCTTACATACTCAGTAGTACAGAATAAAATTTTAACAGATTGAATATTATGCCTAATCAACATCGCTGTCATTCTCATTTAAATTTGCACATTTATCACATATGAAAATGTCCCCATCGGTTTGTGATGTTACGTGCTTCTTTGAATTTACCTGAGATAGTAACCCGTATGTGTGTGTGTGAGTGAGAGAGAGAAGAGAAAGATTGTCAGCGCGCTTCTGTGTGTTGTATTTGTTCAATGTTAGTACTTGTATATTTAGAAACTAATAACACAGACGTATTGTTGGTAGTACGCCAGAGTAATACGTTGATACCAATGCATTAAGCACAGGCCTCAAAGTAAAGATTACGAAGTCCATTTGTACAGGCGATTCGGAAGATATCAGAAGGCGAATTAATGATGCAAAATATACGTAAAACGTAAGTCAAATCTGTATCAGTCATTGACGACGATGATGAGTTTATGATATCGAAAATGACGACGACGACGACGACGATGCTGATGGTGATGATGACGATGATGATGGTGATGGTGGTGATGGTTACGATGATGGCGACAACGACTACCTTGCCTTATTAACTTTCTTAATGTTAAGAAGGATACAAAATGATTGCACTGAGTACTTAATAACGATAAGAGTAGCGGTATCTTTAGACAGCTATCTGCGGTTTTCACAGTATCACAGCACTGTAAAATAATGTTTAAAGAAATTACAATCACAGCAGTGTGAAAACAGCTAACATAGTGTACACAGTGTGCATGTTTGTTTTACTGTACTTTACACGTGAGGCAAAAAGTACGAATTCTACACCTGGTGACTACCTAAATGTAAACATTGTTTGTTGTCTTACATTAAAAAATATTTGGTAGTAAATTAATACATTCTTAACAAAGTTGCGTAGTTTTATGAAAAAATAAAAAAAGATTAATTATATAATTATCACAAACTCGTGAACAATTTAAAAATTATATTTGTCAGAAGTGGGATTCGAACCCACGCCCTCAGACGAGGACCAGAACACTCGACCAAGCGCAACTCGGTAAGGTTACCCTTGAGTCTGGCGCCTTAGACCGCTCGGCCATCCAGACACGATGTTGACGTTACTTACATGAACGAACAAAAACTTACGTTACATACGCTTAATACATAACGCTGAGGCCTTAATTAGTGAAATACATTTAATGACATTACCTAACAAAAAGTAACACCTCTCAACCTTCACCTGATTATTTTACTTATACTAATATTAGTAGATATTATATGCCATAGACTTTAACTGACTTTGTTTTTCACAATGCAATGTTTTATAAACACGCAAAAATTAATCATGCAATATACATCAGATATTTTAAGAAACAAGTAGATGAAAACCCTGATAAAATTGTTTTAACATCGATTCAGATACAACATTATCGACAAAGCAGCTTACCAGTCTTAAACAAATGTTAAGATTTCTTTTGAATTTAATGGTACAGTAATTTGGTAATTATAGTCCTGTAAAAACGTGTAACATTAAATACAAATAAGTTTTTATCTTCCGTTTACTGTATGCCGAAAGTAAGCACAATACCATTATGAAATAAGTCAATCGTAAAAGAAATCTCTTAATAAACATACAACCAATTTATTCAGCGCAGTAGAAAAAGCCAAGCATGAAACATAAAACGCAATAAAAATTGAAAGACGAGTGAAAACAAATGTAAGACAAAAAATGATAATTGACAAGATTTCCTCACCTTGTTTGTCAATTTTATATTTTTAACGAGAAATTTCAACGTGTTCGTGTGACAATCCCGTAGCTACAAATTTAACAATACGTCAAAACTATTTATGAATTATCTGCTTTCTTTGCTAAGTAAAACATGAGCTAATGGTGGCTACACGTAATGTGGATACGTTGAGGACGGTGAGAATTCGCTGTGAAATGGGGTTAAGCAAGGTTATCCTCGGCCATCCTGTTTAATATTGCCCTACCCCATGCCATTTGACACGAAGGTCAACGAAGAACGATGTTAAATAAAGGGATCCACCTAGGATAAGATGATTGGATAACGTGCTGAAAGGTATAGAATTAAGAATATGAGGTGTCACGCTTAGACGGCAACGGATAGGAGACATTGCAAAAGATTGTTGTTGGAGGACAAGGCTTATGTTGGGCTGTAGTGCTGAAAATTTTCCATGCTGTAATTAATCAATTGAATTTACTTAGCTACGTGCACCTAAAAATGGATGACTCATTAAATATTATAAAAGCTTGAAAACTGTGCATTTACAAAGCTAATATTCTTTACTTTGTTACACATATAAGATATCTTCACACATAAGTTATTCCTTTAATTTTATTAAAGTGTTTTTCTTGTCGTAATATGTACTACATAGCATATTTCAGATTTATGGCTGTATTTATATTCTAACGGAAAACAATTTTAAACACATATACGAAAAAACCAATGAAGTATTTAATGTTTTATGATTTACACAACACTCATGGTAGAAAACTATTAAACTGAGTAACACCTGTATCTCAAAAAAAGCTTCAATAATATAGAAATATGCAGAGCTGTTGTGAATAAATTATAGTGAGACCAATAATATTGCATTATATATATGCATTATATTGGTGCAGTGGTACAAAAGCAGTCAGATATATTCATTCTGAATGTAATACGTATTCATTTTTTATTTAAGGAATTTATAACTAAAGAGTATGTACCGGTAGCAACTGTTTTAGTGTAGATACAAAATTCTGTAGTTTTTATAATGACATAGGTACAGGAAATGCGCGTTAATCCAATATAGAATTTTCTGGAAGAGAATTCTGTTTGTGATATGGCGTGGACCTCTCACAGGCGCTATAAGTGGCTCGGGGAATATCTGTAAAACCTACGTGCTTACTACATGTCACGTGTAGAATCAGTTTTGGATCTACCACTGTTCGGAAACAGCCCGGCTCTGTCTAAACGCAGACGTAAAGCTTTAAAGTCAGCAGAAACGCTGATTTGATTTTGTTAAGGCCAAAAGTAGAGTTTGTAAGAATCTAGTAGCTATTACTAGTAGCTAGTATGACTAAAATGAGAACTATAATAGGACTTATGCAAATTAGATTAGATCGCTATTTCAAATTTTACAGCAAGTTTTCGGCGTTAGGTAAGTCTGTCTCAAGCGTTCATCAGATTAGATCGACAAAGAATACGACAGGAATTGACAAGCCTTATTAGCGTAACAGCTGAATGGTCTGTAGTCAACACTCATATCCAGCCACAGTCTGTAGAAAGTAAATGGAGCCAATAAATGGGAAAAAATATAGAAAGGGTCCCTCGCTCCAGATATTTGGGATGTTGTTTGTGAGTGAATATCTTGATCAAGAAAAAGAAAAATACTCAAAATACTGTGCACATATATGTAACCCAATGAGGCGGTCTTAAGTAGAACAAGCTCAATTTGAGAGTTCTTGAAAAGTTTTAAATATAGTGAGTTCATGGGTATATACTGAGAGGTGATTGATACTCTATGTGATAATGAAGGGTGGAATAGAAGGTCGAAGACGAATCGGAATGAGACAGGCGCTGAACAAATAGGGAGAGTAGATGATAACAAACATCTATTTAATCATGTAATTGTCAAAGTCACGGGGACCAGATATGGTACTAGAAGAAGAAAATAGTATGACCTAAGCTCCAGCAATACAATACATTATGTTAGATCAGATCTATTAATGTATCTGTTACTTTACTCTTGTTAAAACACAAAAGAATGCAGGTAAACTACCCCTACCCCTTAACCAAATAACCCCATTTTTGATATTTTCATATTTATTGAGTAATAGTTTTATTATATTTAATTATTAAGGTATCTTATCCTTTACAATGAAGTACTTTATTCGATGTTAAAAAGGTAGTTTTCAAAAAATTACCCGTTCCCTTCAACTACCCTTTTTATTTATATATATTTCACATGCCTTTCTTCAGTAGATTATTATGGCCTTCTTTCAGGTACGTTTTTATCAAAATTAAGTACTTTACTCTTGTTAAACGTAAGCCTTGTCCTCCAACAACAACATTTTGCAATATATCCTATCCGTTGCTGTCCCAACGTGACCCCTCACGTCCATACATCTAATATCTTCCAGCACATTCTCCAACTATCTTATCCCAGGTCGATCGCTCTTTCTGCTTTTATACACATGTACCTTCAAGATTTTCTTTAGCGTACTCTAATCATCTGTCCGTTCTATGTGACCTCTTGATCTAGTTATTATCACAACATCGTCAGTGTAAGCACATATTTGCCTTTTTTGATATCGTTTCTCTTTGACCTTCGTGTTAAATGGCATAGGGTAGGGCAACAATAAACAGGATGGCCGAGGGTAACCTTGCTTAACCCCATTTCACCAACGATTTCCCACCGTCCTCAACGTTTCCACATTACGTGTAGCTACCATTAGCTCATATTTTACTTAGCAAGGAAAGTAGTTAATTCATAAATAGTTTTGGCACAGGAGTACCAAATTTGTAAACATATCTTAAGAAAACGTGTACTTATATCTGTATTTATTTCGTAAAGGGACGGTACCCAGTAACATGAAGTACTACCTGCATAATGACTGTTTTACTTAGTTTTTCGCGTTTACTTACTGTTTCCAATCTATTATTTATGTTTTCTTATTGTGTGAGATATTCTCTTATTGAAGTATCAGGCAAAGAAAGGGGGCCCTTATTAGACAAAGACAAAGTGGTGAAAATACACCCCTTTAGACGGCCTGAAAAGACACGCTTTTACTGTTATGTGAAAATAACAGTACACTTCTTCCCTCGAATTCCAGCGTGTGAGAGTTGTTAGTATACCCCACTTTGAGGGGACTATAACGGTTGTTGTCATTTATTACATAGCGAGGAAACTTAAATTTTCATCTTTTGATTGTTATAATCGAGTTCTGCTCCATCAAGGACTCTATAAATTTTAACTTACCATACAACCGGCGCCGTTAGTAAATGCACTTACTGAGCTAATCACTTTTTGAGTGCCGTATTTGGCTTTGCATAGAGAGATTATTACACTACACTTGATCATTGTTTTCAACACGTCACGCCATGAAGATTTTGAGGGTAGTGCAGTACTGTATCTTGGGTACTGTAAAATCTGAAGCTATGAGATTGTCACACGGGCTTTTCAAACAGGCTGTAGTTTCTCGGTGAAAATATAAAATTGATAAAGCAAGTGAGACTTTTCAACTTTTATTACGTTTTATGATTCATGCTTAGCTTTTTCTACTGGGCTGAATATATTTGTTGTATATTTGCCAAGCGCATTTGTTACCATTGGATTATTTCGTAATCGTATTGCGCTTACTTTTAACATACAGTACAAAGAAGATAAGTATTTATTTTTATTTATTGTTACACGTTTGTACAGGACTATAATTACCAAATTACTGTACCATTAAATTCAAAAGAGATCTTAGTAACATCTGTTTAAGAGTGGTAAACTGCTTTGTCGATAATGTTGTATCTGAATCGATGTTAAAACAATTTCATCTGGGTTTTCATATAATTGTTTTTTTGAAATATCTGTTGGACATTAGCATGATTAATTTTTTCTTGTTTACAAACCATTGCATTGTGAAAAACAAAGTCAGTTAATTTTATGGCATATAATATCTACTAATATTAGTATAAGTAAAATAATCAGGCAAAGGTTGAGAGGTGTTACTTATTGTTAGGTAATGTCATTAAACGTATTTCAATAATTAAGGTCTCAGCGTTGTGTTAAGCGTATTTAACGTAAGTTTTTGTTCATTCATGTACGTAACGTCGACATCGTGTCAGGATGGCCGAGCGGTCTAAGGCGCCAGACTCAAGGGTAACCTTACCGAGCTGCGCTTGGTCGAGTGTTCTGGTCCTCGTCTGAGGGCGTGGGTTCGAATCCCACTTCTGACAAATATAATTTTTAAATTGTTCACGAGTTGGTGATAATTATATAATTAATCTTTTTTATTTTTTCCTAAAACCACAACTTTGTTAAGAATGTATTAATTTACTAATTTTTCTTAACGCAAGACAAACAAAGCTAACATTTTGGTAGTCTGCAAGTGTAGTACTCGTACTTCTTGTCTGTATTCTTGCCTTACGTGGAAAATACAGTAAAACGTACACGTACACTATAGGCTATATACTATGTTGGCTGTTTTCACATTGCTGTAAAAGGGACTATTGCTGTGATACTGTAAAGCTACCACTACTAAAGATGCCACTACTCTTATAGTGCTTTAAGTACTTAGTAGAAACATTTTTTATCGTTCTTAACATTAAGAAAATTAATAAGGCAGGGTAGTCGTTGTCGCCATCATCGTAACCAGCACCACCTCCACCACCATCATCATCGTCGTCGTCGTATCATCAACTTCTCATCGTCGTGATCAACATTATCATCATAATCTTCACATTGTCGATATCATAAACTTATTATCGTCATCAACGACACACATTGATGACAGATTTAACTTACGTTTTGTATTTTATATAATTAATTCTCTGCCTTCTGATGTTTGCTGATTAGCCTGTACTTTGACTTCGAAATCTGTACTGTGAGGCCTGTGCTTTATGTATTGGTACCAACGTATTGTCCTGGCATACTACCGACAATACGTTAGTGTTACTACTTTCTAACTTTACAAGCACTAACAATGCACAAACACAACACATAGAAGCGCGCGCTAACAATCTTTCTCCTTCTGTCTGTCTGTCTGTCTCTCTTTATCTCTCTCTCCCTCACATACTCAAACACACGCGGGCACACTTACACACACCCACACACACTCACACATATACACAGGGGTAAAAGATATTATCGACATTCATCAAATGGTTAACTCTTCATCGCCAGACAGTTTGAATACATTCCGAGTTACAGTTTGTTTGTACTCAGAAGTATTCGATAATAAACACACGTATTATTGCTACAGACTGTGCAGTGTTCGAGAATTCATTTCTCTCTGTATTATTACGGATTCTATCGATTGGTCGTGAGAAATCGGTTGAAAGAACAAACCACTTTGTGCACCCACTGACAAATTGAAAACAAATGTACATATTAAATACTGAAATAGATTGTAGTGGATGTTAGTAAATGTGTACTAGGAAGAAGTTCTGCAATACTCTGATTAAATAAAGGTTATTGGACGCCGAAACGGAAGACTCGATGCAAAGTGACACTACTGACAACGATTTGACTTTCCCGGTAATTCAAACGACACCGTGGATTTAATTAAACCATTTATTTGATATGAGTACGTTACATATTACTTTTCCATTGAGTTTTTATTATTACGTGTGTTAAAACTCTATTTAATTAATCACCGTGACGCACACAGCCGCCTAGTGAATCTCTGTGTTTTTAATGAGCGATTTGTAAGCTAACGTCATGGAATTTGTAGTGTACTCCACTTTACTACTTACCGGCACACCTTAGGCTTCCCCTAACTATGAGAAGCTGTATATTGTTAGAAAGAATTCTATGGTCTATTTTCTTTATTTCTTTTCAAGTAGTGACCGACGAAACATAGAGTCTGACAATGCCACTGGAAAGTGTGTGGCAGTGTTCGTTGAAATGTTCCATAATCTGTACATACGAGACTGTACTCCAAACTGCTGGACAGCGTCAGAAGACGAGGTTCTTGGTCGATGGAAAGGAGGTACGGCGCTGTCGTGTAGGACCGTGCTCCCTATGAACGGCGTTTGCTCCTGTCAATAATCGTGTCACTTAGATGCTAGCTACCCAACACTTCTGTACCAATAACGGTTTCGTTAATGGTGTTGACTCTTGGTCTGGTACTTTGTCAGCCGCACTTTTCAACTAGGAACAATAAAAACGCATGTCGCATATAATGAGTGTTTGCCGAAGGTAATTATGTGCCAATTAATTTTTTACATACATTTATACTATACAGTGTTCATACACAGTGTTTATACAGTGTTTTTACAGTGTTCATACATTTTTTAGATAATAGAAAATTCTTCTACATTTTTATACAATTTAAATTAAGTTTGTCGTCTGTAAAGGGATGAAGAGTGAGAGAGTTGGAAGAGAGGTAGTGAAAAAGTAACTGAAAACTAAAGAATTATTTGTATAATAATCTTATCGTACTCTTACTCTTTTTGGAAATGCAAGGAAAAAAGAACACACACACACACACACACACACACACACACACACACACACATTCACAGTACATACTATTCACTGTGGTAAAGTTGTTCGTGAAAATGTAAATAAAGGCATAAAAAAATTTTCATTGTAATACACTGTGAGGTATACTTTAAATTTATTCATGAGACTACTAATTGAATTTCCTTATACGAATAATTGTATCTGTTAGCATTAGGCATTGAAGAGTTCATTTTGTTAGAGAAAATACTTGTATGGTTGCAATGTATGTAGACATGTAGAAAGCGTTATATAAAGAATAAAACTAATGACACAATTTAGATTCAACTTATCAGAGTGTCATTCTATTGTCTCCGTTTGTGTGGTTTCTTAGAAATCCCAGGTAGCGATTTTAAGGATGTGACAAAAATTTGGGTAGTTAAGAACATGTTATTTTTATGCGGATTATAGGCCTAATAATTTTGGCAACTTTTATTATTGTTTTAGTAATAACTACTGAATACTTATAAAACTACTAATATTTCAATGTGAGTGTTGTTGTTTTAAAGAAAATAGAAGTGTAAATATTTTGTGAGTATAGATTTTAGTGGTGTTCGAGTAACCAGTAAAGTAAGTTAACGAACGAAACGTTCTATCAACGCGACAGGAAATAATAAATATTTTTGCTGCTCCCTTTGCCTTAAAGAAATATGGTAAGCTTGGGTAAACGCATGATAAAGTATGTTAAATACCAATTATGCAAAGCAAAATTTTTTAATTCTTTTTTCTGTTTTAATCTTTGGAAAGAATGTTGTAAGATTAAAGATATCCGGTCTGTTTGGCCGTGGTCCATTGTTTATTTCCAAACCAAACGTTTCGGAAGCTCCAATGGTTGCCATCATCAGTGGAATAATAAAATCCTGAACGTAGGGTGTTCACGTACAGGCCCTCAGTACTGTGGTATAGGCTCAGCTTATACCACAGTACTCTGGGCCTGTACGTGAACACCCTACGTTCAGGATTTTATTATTCCACTGATGATGGCAACCATTGGAGCTTCCGAAACGTTTGGTTTGGAAATAAACAATGGACCACGGCCAAACAGACCGGATATCTTTAATCTTACAACTGACACCGGCCGTGAAAGCCTGAGGACAATGTTTGGAAAGAATGGTTTCTATGAACTTTATCACATTAAAATTTTTTTGGATAAAACAACATTATTTTTAAATTAATTAAATTTCGAAACTATTTTATTGCTTGGTAATCTCCTGACCACACTCCGCTATACTCGTAATATCACGATTTTACCTGGATTGAGGCAATCTTGTCATACAGTACATTACTTGGCATACTCGTGACATCTAAAATCATAAATAAAATAAAGCTAAAATCATACGGTCAAAACACATAAAAATTAAAAACGCCATTAATATTAAAATCATAGGAAGAAATCCAATCCAAGAAATAAAAACTTTCGAAAATTTTAGTAGAAAACAATTTAGAAGACTTATATTTAATGAAAGTCTTTTTCAGAAGTAAGTGTCAAAAATTAAATAAATTTGTACATTACTATGAAGGGTCTTTACTTGGAAAACAACACAAAACACTTAAGAAACTACGATCCGGAGATGAGGTCTCACAACGTATACGCCGTCCATAACCTATCAAAATATGTACCATTGTATTCATTATGTATTAACTGACAATTTAAGACTAAATTTGATACTTAATATAGTGAATTACAATTATGGTAGAATCAAAATGCACGTCCTGTTAAGAGATACAGACATATAAGAAATATTTCTTACCTTTCACTTCTAAACTTTACAAAACAATAAACACGTGTCGCACTGACGCCTACAATATCTCAAATTAAACATTAGAATGCGCTGCGCTCAACTGGAGAAACTAGGCATTCGTGGGAGCATTGGTCAACAAAAAAAGTATCACGAGATTACCTCTATCACGAATATACCTGAATTCACCATACTGTTAGGCTATATTTCATAGAGGTTCATTAGTAACATTCATATTTAATTAGTTTTAAAGCTTTATGTACGCGCAACAATTTTTTTGTACCAAGGTGTATTGACACTATAATAAACACCACTGGCTAGAGTTATAGATGAGAGCAGGAATTTTTGCTGTAGACAGATAACGCCAAAAATCAACGTTTGCTTTCTTTTCATTAAAACGAAGTAGCCATATTAAGTAGTTCCTACGAGTTTCTGATTTCACTAGTAACCCCGCTTTAACTTAGACTGGTAAAAAAAAATTACTATTTTTTTGAAAATTTTTTTTTTCTAAAGAGGGGCCACAAGATAAATAAAACTAGACCAAAGCCTAGAGAAGCCAAAAATGCGCTGGATCCAGTGAGACGGGACTTGCAATTAAAACTCACAAAATTAACAATCAATAAAATCCTTTTATTATTCTATCTCCTTTCTGTTACCTACAAAATCAACAAATATAACATTCAGATTCTATTTTCCCCTTAAAATTGTTAATTAAAAACAATTTATTCTCTTAAAGAAAAGTTACTTGAAATTATTAATAAATCTAAAATTTATTTTCTATATTCTCTTAACAAAAAATCAATTGAAAATTCATTGAGATAAAATCTATATACTCCTTGACAAAGTTAATTAAAAATAATTAATTTACGTACACACACGAATATACCATACATATACATGTTCCACAATACAGGACAATTATAACATATATCTCTTGCCACACCCTTTTCTACCCCATGAGGTACATCATTAATAATTTATGAAAATCCATATTAGGTTATAATTCTTAATATGTGCATAACATATTACATATGTATCTGATTATATATGCAACACCAGTAGTCCCCAGGACATAATAAATTCAAAATTTGGCCAAGTGCCTAATACTATTATAAAATGCTGCCACATTGGGCACTTAGACTGGGAGAAATAAAATTTAGAATACAGTGAACACCCCAGTGATCATAATTAATTAAAAGAATTTAAATATAGATAAATTTAGTTAAGTCTTGAAAATAGGAACGTGTCATAAAGCTTATAACCCTTTTAAAAGTAATTTTGGCCCAAAGACCGACATGTTCATAGGCAAGATAGTGCATAACTCAACCTGTCCCAACAGCATGTTTAACTCTGCATGAAAATGCACCTATACAGGATTAAACTGGTGACCCGACCCAACTAACAAAGAAACTTCTATCCCTATATAATCCAAACTGAATTTAAAAATGGGAAATTAAACATAAAATGAAAACTAAATTGAACCAGAGAAATTACAAGTTGATTGAATAAGTTAGTAGCACTAATGAAACCCTTATACTGAAAATAAGAAGGAATTACACAGTTTGAATGGTGAGCAGCCACAGACGCATGTCAGCCTCTGGGCTCACAGATTATACAAACAAATGAATAAAATGTACAAAAGATTCCCCCACAAGTCCGCGCACTATTCTGTCCCGTTAGCCGGGGACCCAATTAAAATGTATAAAACTTAGAGTCATTGCTGTAGAGTGACTCAATGTCACTGGCTCTAGTGAGTTACATCACACAGTGCAAAAAGTTATAATATGGGTTGATTTCACCTTATTTTTTCCATGGGTGTGAAGTGGTGATCTCGTGGCCTACATGATAGGGTGTTTGTGTTAGTCTTCGCTATTCTCCTCCGGCAGATGAAGTTGAGAGAGAGAATCTGGATGTTAAAAGTTCAGGTTGGAGCTGGTTCCCCTTCTTCAGCGAGGCACCCGCAGATCTGTAATTGCTTAGCCTGCCATAGGTAGAATAATGGTGCAACAAGTTCTTCTCTGACGGAGGAAAAAAAAACAGACGAAGCTAACAAGACGAGGATCGGCCAGAGACAAAAATTTCTAGAAACGCAGTTCCGCTTTCTGAACTCGCAAATAGTGGCTCTCGCTAGAGGGCAGCACCAATCAAGCACCGCTCTTAAATGGTATTACAGTTGCAGATTAATTATCATCGCTGCAGATTTTATACGTGTCTCAACAGCTAAATACAGTACCGCATTTAACGTCAGCTTTAGCGTTAAATACCGAATACTCGCCGATCTATTTTAGATCGGCACACCCGCACCCCAAAAGGGCAACTTAGTTGCCCCACAATTGAACCAAACCGTAGCCACTTGGCTGTCTTGGGAAATCTCAGAAACTTAACCGCTCTCGGGAGAACAGAGGCTCAGGGTAAAAAAGAAGGAAGAGGAATGAAGAAGAAGTGTAGTGTGTATGCGTGTGTGCGGGTACTGCATGATGACTTGATCAGGGTCAGCATACAGCGGCAAGAGATAGAAGGAGAAAAGACGAAAGACAAAAATCTGGCACCCTCCTAAGTTCTGACCTCCCAAGGCCTCCCAACTCACAAACTGAGACCCAAACTTGATACCCACTCAGGACAACTTCTATCCCCCCCCTTTCCGAGGACCGAAAAACTCTCAACCATGATCATCCCCACGCGACCCTCTCCGCCATGCCAACCCCACAGGACCACCCCAACACGTCACACCCCTGGTGACCACCACCTACTTCTACTGGTCCCACTCACATACTCGTCCGAAGACCAAACAAGGTATCGCCCACCTTGGTATGTGAGTGACCGTACTACTCCTCTCGTCCACCTCTCGGACCGACCAGCCACATGCACCAACAAGGCATCTCCATCCTTGCCATATGACTGGCCCACATCCCTACACTAGGGTGGACGGCCCCGTTTAGCCGGACAGAGAAAACGGCATAGAGGGCACGCGAACCTTATCCCTTCTCTTACTCTTTAAATACTGCGTAACTAGCAAGGGGGGGTTTACTTCAGCACGGCATCGTCTAACAACCCACACTTAATCCAAAAATAACCTACCAGGGAATCAACCAGGGAATGCGGCATGGCCCCGACCATACAATAATCAACAACAAACTACAACAAAGAAAAATGAAAACTACACCAACAATCTAACACTAACATCCCTACACCAACCTAGTCACAACTCTTCCAACTAACTTCTTTTCTAACTACTTTCTTTTTTCCTTTTCTAATTTTTTTTCTTTTTCCTTTCTAATTTTTATTTGTTTTTTATTTTATTTTGTTTTCTAAGGGGAGGGGTAGGAAAATTGGGAAGATGAAACGGGGCAAGGATCATTGAAAGTGAATAGCTAGGACTAAGGGTAAGGACATGGTTCCCTCCGAGAATAAGGATGGGTGGAGAAAACCAAGGCTCGCGGAGGCAGGGGCGCAACCCTGAAGTAGACGAACACCACTGGGAATGTGGGGAACATCTACCCGCTACACGTTAACCGCTTCTTCTCACCTTTTTATGGCGAACTTTAGGTACTCGTTCCTTTTGGACACCTCTCTCTGAGAAACTATCTCGTGTTGAGCTGTACTGATTTATTTCTCCTGAATTAGAATCAAGGCAACTTACCTGACTACTTTTACCCCGATTTGGATTATCCTCAACCTCTAACTCCTCTGCTTCTACTTTCTTCTCTTCTACAATTTCCCCTGGTTCTCTTCCTTCCACCTCTTCCTTTTTCTCCTCTACATAATCCAAATCACCATCACGACACTGCACATCTTAATCCTCTAGTTGCTCACCTGGTCCGCATGAAACTTCTTTCCATTCCTCGGAATCCTCAACACTACTTACAGAAAGCGTCTGCACATCTTCACACACTACATCATTCTCACTCACAAACTCCACAACGCTGCCACCCAATTTCTCCTCAACTTCTACCTCATCTACTTCTACCACACTTGCAGCCGGACATCCCCTTGTCCATCCGCAACTTCAGAGACACTTGCAGCCTCCCTAACACTTACACTTATACTCCCCTGCGCAGCATGTGCAGACCGCTCTTCTGCCTCTTCCTTCAATTCCTCTTCTTCACCACTCTCAGCAACTACAACTTCCTCAATATTTCCCAACCTGGAATCCAGCTGTCCAGGTCCATGTGCAATGTCTAAATTAAATTCTACTGACGATGGTAAAGCTCCACCATCAAGTGACTTCTCATCTCCCGGCGTAGGCGATGATGATGTTACCGGATCTGGATCCGTCATGAACTGAGATGGAGATACCGGAACAAATTCTGCGGCATCTGGATTCAACCATGACGTCCCCTCTGAGTCCTGTAATTCAGTATCAACAGACGTGTTCTTGTCGTCTGGTATTGATCCACAGAAGTTACTTCGCTTTTCTTCTTTCGCCTCACCTTCTTCCTCCACTACTCTATTAGGCACTGGTAATTCCTCTGGAAGCTTCAAAGTTTCTTTTTTCTCCCAATAGGAATAACGCCTTGCTACAGGCTTTCTACTTGCCGATGTTGGTTTACTAATGTAACTTCTTCTTTCCCTGTTAATTTCGTACTTATTTCTTTTCTCTGCTGTAACCGTTGCTACAGTCGTCTCACTTGCCACCCCCTTGTAGCCTCCATTACTTCCGGAATATTCAGTTTTTCTGACAGTCTCTTGCGTTCTTCTCTAACCGCCATGTTTGTCCTTCTTAGCTCTCCCTGACAGACCACTGGAGTATTGGACATCTGTCGCAGCTCTTCCCCGCGATTCGTCCCCTGCTCGGACAGTATTAGAAACCACACACAACCGGTACAGATCCGCGAAACAACGTGGACGTTCTGCGAATATCAAACGCGATCTCTCTTGGGGATTCAGTCCTTCCAGAATTGCTTGTATTACTTCCTTCTCGGGCAACCCTAATCTTAATACCCTGACAGCTTTCCGTATGTCCTGCACGAAGTCCCCCAACGCCTCTCCGTTGGCCTGTAGGCGATAGAATGAATCTAACTTAAGCTGGGAACGTCGTCGGTGTGGTATGAAGTAATCCAACCCTTCCCCATGAAAAGCGTCGACACTGCCGCCCCGACGCAGAGTGTTGGTGACCAACCCAGCCAACGAACCCCGGCAATACGGGTATATAGAGACAATACCTCCCCATCGGACACACCTGGGAAATCTGCCAACTGCAGGACAAGATCCAAGAAAACCAGCAGCTGGTCCTCATCAAATTCATTCACCACCGAAAGTTTCTGGAGAACTCCTGAAAGGGGGTGGGGCAATTTCTGAAAACATACCGCCGCCAGAATTGCACAATTCACAATACACAATCAACAAAACATAACTCCCACAAAACACCTAACACCTTACAAAAATAATGACAATAATAACACAGGAATCAGAAAAAAACTCGAGTACTAAACTCTTCCTTCGAGCAGACTGCGGGTCCCCCTACCGTTGCGAGGACCCAGCCCACTTACCTGAACTGCTCTCTCAACAACTCTACACATTAAGGAACGCGACACACACACTAACACACAACACGACAAAATTACCGACCAACGACAATTCTCCAAAAAATATTTCTAATGACTTCGGCTCCCATATCTCGGAGGAGACCGACTGCCGATCGGGCCATACCGCATAAATAAAACACCTCCCCTATTATGGGCAAGGTAATACGCAAACCATATCTCCACCAAGGCACAGATCTGCGATAATTCGCGTTTCCAAAGGAATGTCCCCCTTTAAAATTTCACACCACGTGGCAACCTACCGTTCAACTATCCAACAGGCGGGCAAGTACATAGACATATAATACACAAAACCTTAAACCTAACAAAACATAGTCACTTTTAGATATAGGGCCTTTTAGTGATTCTTCTAAGTTCTATTCGAACCCCAAGATGTTTCCTGAGTTTGCAAGCCCCGTCACACCCAAAGGACCCAAGGGTTGACCCTAATCTCAACCACGCTCTGCTACCAAATGTAACCCCGCTTTAACTTAGACTGGTAAAAAAAAATTACTATTTTTTTTGAAAATTTTTTTTCTAAAGAGGGGCCACAAGATAATTAAAACTAGACCAAAGCCTATAGAAGCCAAAAATGCGCTGGATCCAGTGAGACGGGACTTGCAGAATATCTCCTTTCTGTTACCTACAAAATCAACAAATATAACATTCAGATTCTATTTTCCCCTTAAAATTGTTAATTAAAAATAATTTATTCTCTTAAAGAAAAGTTACTTGAAATTATTAATAAATCTAAAATTTATTTTCTATATTCTCTTAACAAAAAATCAATTAAAAATTAATTGAGATAAAATTTATATACTCCTTGTCAAAGTTAATTAAAAATAATTAATTCTCTTGAAAAATATTAATCGAAAATTAATAGAGACAAATCTACATACTCCTCATCAATGTTAATTAAAAAATAATTAATGCTCTTTAAAAAAATATCAATTGAAAATTAATAGAGATAGAATCTATATTCTCCTTTTTTTTTAAAATGTCTTTTGAAATTAATAAATCTATATAAACCCTATGTTTTATATTTTCCTTTTAGGACCTATATCTAACCCCCCAAAAATACACAAGAATGTACAATACATATATAACCCCCAAAAATACACACACGAATATACCATACATATACATGTTCCACAATACAGGACAATTATAACATATATCTCTTGCCACACCCTTTTCTACCCCATGAGGTACATCATTAATAATTTATGAAAATCCATATTAGGTTATAATTCTTAATATGTGCATAACATATTACATATGTATCTGATTATATATGCAACACCAGTAGTCCCCAGGACATAATAAATTCAAAATTTGGCCAAGTGCCTAATACTATTATAAAATGCTGCCACATTGGGCACTTAGACTGGGAGAAATAAAATTTAGAATACAGTGAACACCCCAGTGATCATAATTAATTAAAAGAATTTAAATATAGATAAATTTAGTTAAGTCTTGAAAATAGGAACGTGTCATAAAGCTTATGACCCTTTTAAAAGTAATTTTGGCCCAAAGACCGACATGTTCATAGGCAAGATAGTGCATAACTCAACCTGTCCCAACAGCATGTTTAACTCTGCATGAAAATGCACCTATACAACATTAAACCGGTGACCCGACCCAACTAACAAAGAAACTTCTATCCTTATATAATCCAAACTGAATTTAAAAATGGGAAATTAAACATAAAATGAAAACTAAATTGAACCAGAGAAATTACAAGTTGATTGAATAAATTAGTAGCACTAATGAAACCCTGATACTGAAAATAAGAAGGAATTACACGTTTGAATGGTGAGCAGCCACAGATGCATGTCAGCCTCTGGGCTCACAGATTATACAAACAAATTAATAAAATGTACAAAAGATTCCCCCACAAGTCCGCGCACTATTCTGTCCCGTTAGCCGGGGACCCAATTAAAATGTATAAAACTTAGAGTCATTGCTGTAGAGTGACTCAATGTCACTGGCTCTAGTGAGTTACATCACACAGTGCAAAAAGTTATAATATGGGTTGATTTCACCTTATTTTTTCCATGGGTGTGAAGTGGTGATCTCGTGGCCTACATGATAGGGTGTTTGTGTTAGTCTTCGCTATTCTCCTCCGGCAGATGAAGTTGAGAGAGAGAATCTGGATGTTAAAAGTTCAGGTTAGAGCTGGTTCCCCTTCTTCAGCGAGGCACCCGCAGATCTGTAATTGCTTAGCCTGCCATAGGTAGAATAATGGTGCAACAAGTTCTTCTCTGACGGAGGAAAAAAAAACAGACGAAGCTAACAAGACGAGGATCGGCCAGAGACAAAAATTTCTAGAAACGCAGTTCCGCTTTCTGAACTCGCAAACAGTGGCTCTCGCTAGAGGGCAGCACCAATCAAGCACCGCTCTTAAATGGTATTACAGTTGCAGATTAATTATCATCGCTGTAGATTGATACGTATCTCAACAGCTAAATACAGTACCGCATTTAACGTCAGCTTTAGCGTTAAATACCGAATACTCGCCGATCTATTTTAGAACGGCACACACTTTGCTCGACCTGAGGTTCAGGCGTATACCTTACTTCTTCCTTCCAATATTATGCTTTTTATGCTCTCCTTCCAATACCATATAATCTTTATGCTAGCCGGTCTTTATTGAAACAGATTTTTACTATTAAAGCTTGCGAATCAAAAACAACACACTTTATTTTATAGTGAATTAGGTAATCTTAAATTGAATTATTACTATAACGTTTTAATACTTTTATTCTTATAGTAGACTAATTTAAATTGATATACCATAAAAAACAAAAGTAATCAAAACATTAAATATGTCTATAACATTAACATGTCTATTATCATTTTCAATTTATGTTTGACTGAGAAATGTTTTTTTTTATTTTGTGGAACCATTGACTGTTAAGTTATATAGTTGCATACGGATTTTGTTGGCCAGTGTTTTGTTTTAGATACAGTAGAGTACCACAAGCAAAACGTGATTAACTTAAATTACAGAATACGTTAATGTGTTATGACTAGATTTTTTCCAGTCATTAAACTAACACCTTAAGCTTATATTAGCTGTACCAATTTTAGTCACAAAGATTTAATTTCATATAAATTACCATTACCATAATATTAAAATACCATTTAAGCTAATAATATTTTAGCTTTGTATTAAGATGTCTATTAGTATTTCTTACATGGAATTTATTTAAAAAGAATATTATATATATACACAACTTTCACTAGTGAACAAACTTACTTTTGGTTTTTTGTTCCAAACGTGTCGATGTGGTGTCCGTCTTCCTCAGTGGGATTTGAAATACAGAATGTCTGTACAAAGTAACCGTTATGGGTTGTAGGTGTGTGTGGTGGGGGTTGCTGGTGGGAGGGAATTGGCGCTGGGATTCAAAGTGTGTGTATGAACAAGTGTATCAAAAAGTATATGTGTTTTATAGTGTAATTGGTCATTTAATACAATTCCCTCCCACCAGCAACCCCCACCACACACACCTACAACCCATAACGGTTACTTTGTACAGACATTCTGTATTTCAAATCCCACTGAGGAAGACGGACACCACGTCGAAACGTTTGGGACAAAAAACCAAAAGTAAGTTTGTTCACTAGTGAAAGTTGTGTATAGCCTATATATAATATTTAAAAAAGTGAATGAAGAGGATGTATCAGCAAGACAATTAAAAAGAATATGTACTTCAAGTTTATAAAACTTTAAATTATTAAAATAATTTTAAAAATATCAATGAAAATTACAAAGTAAACAGGTTAACGAGACATTTAAAACAGTATAACATGCTACCATTGCCACTTCAGTGTTCATAAATATATCATACTATGTTTCATACACTGACATACACCCCCTTCGACACGCACACACACGTGCATACAGTATATGTACGTACACATATGTACACACAAGCATACAGTATGCTTGTAAAATTATACGTTAATACTAGCTATCAAAATTTTGGAACGTACTGTCACTAACACACGAAAGATATATATGGTTCAATTAAAACAGAAATAACTGAAATTTACATTTGTAAACAAATCTACAATAAAATCCACATCTTTTTCCATACAAGGTTTTTATACTTAGTAATATGAGAAGATTATCTTGTTTTGAAAACGTAGATTTATTTCCAATTATCAAGTTAAAATTTTGATTAAAACCTTTTGACTGTAGACATTTTAACAATTAGTTTTATCTCATATACTTTAATTTGTGTTATTAATATATTGTTAAAAAATATTTAAATAAACACTTTCGTTTTCTCAGAAGTTTAATGAAGAAAGTTGTGTTAGTGGTTATAATCACAAACAGAATTATCACTGTTGCACACCACTATAGAAAAATAATTCCGATTAGCGCTTTCAAGCTTCTCAGCTCATCGAACGATCGGACTTAACCAGCAGATGTAACCGAAACCCTTCACACCTCCACCCCCCTGGCTACACACAACAAGCTATAATTTAACTGTTCCTTCCCACCCTCCAAGCCCTGTCACCCCCGTCTGGACAGTTACATATTTTGCTAGCACATTCCTTGTGTTTTTGTGTTGTGTGTGTGTGTATGTGCGTGTACATTCATTCCTTTTAAACCTCACGCTCTACCGCCTTTCGATTTCGTTATTTTCTTTTCCTCAGCACTGTACTGTCAAGTGTATACCTAAATAATATTAATATTAGTTCTATTTAGTTCAGAGTGGAATTTAGTGTTTTAGACTAATGGTTTCTAGAAATGAGTGCTATGAGAGCAATCTATTATATCTGAAAATATAATATAATATATTATCTGAAAATGTTCTCATATCCAAGAAAATTTAAAGCATTCACTAAATCTACGGGGAAATCAGTTAAATATGAAACTAATATACAGTTGCTAATAGAATTTTTTAATTTATGTAAGTTTATAATGAACACATATTTTACCTATTTATTGTTTTGAAACTCTTTGTGTGTACCTAATACAATAGCAAAGCACTTGAAACAAATATTACACATATATCCCTTCTACCTTTCATTTTTTTAAATAAAATGAACTAGATGCAGTTATACGTAATCTTCAGCCATGCCGACAAAGAGTCTCTAAACCTGAATATTAAGTTATATGTGCAAACCTAGTTTCTGAAACGCTTACTTAATACAAAGAAATTGAAAAAGTATCCCACAGTACAGTTAATAAAATAAAATTATGTCACTGTAAACATTACTTTTTCAGTAATTACAATAAAATGAAGTCGTTTTAATGTAAACTAACATTCTGAGCGAAGTATAAAGATTAGAGGAAAGGGATATAGGGTGCGGCAGACTACTATCAATAGGAGAACAATTAAGGAAAATATGATTCAACGAGTGCATAAATAAAGATTTATTACAATCGAAGTGCTTACTAATCGCCTCTCTGTTTTTGTATAGGTATATCGCCTAACATTTGCTACTAAGTTAAAATATATATTTCTGAGTATTATGATCTCACCCTACAGCTGCCCATCCCGAAAAATTTATAAATTAATACTCTTATGTAACTTCAGCAAAATTTTAGTTTTTGTCTAATGATTTGTGGTTACGACTCCTGTACAATATTTTTAAATAAACTGTTCAGCATGATTGTTACCAATAAACCTATTTGAAGGCGCGCAGTCCTAGGCCTTACAAGAGTCAGCGGTCGCAGGCTTTAGCACAGCAGCCTACCTACAAACAAAAATGAATATCTATTAACAACTACGAAAACAAGAAGGAAAACACCATGGATATTCACTTAACATGACATTTGTTTCTCAGAACGTTTTTCAGCCAACGCCTATTCATTGGATAAGGTAACAGGGTAAGAAAAGGATAGGAAAGCCGGAGAACAGATTGAGGATATTTTTAGGATCTATTTTAGAGCCAGACTTACATATGAACTCGACTGCTGAAATAAAATTTTTCAATTTATTGGACTAAGAAGTAATGCCGGGAGATAAAGAGAGTACGCCGGGAGAGAGCATGACAACAGTAATGTTCTCAGTATTGTTGGAAAATGTATTCAAGTGACTGCAATGGAAAAACAAAGAAATTAAAATAAATTATATGTGTTTTATATATCTCTAGTGTCATTTAGGAAAACGGCTGTGAGGATAAAAGTGATATCTGACAAACTCAATTAGAAAAATTTAAAGGTAAATTTGAGAATAAATGTGAACAAGCAAGCATAATGTTTACTGGACTGTACCAGCCGAGAATGTGAAAAACATTTGATGGTGCACATCTGGCGTCTGTGATTAAAGGAATAAATAGATTTAAAGAACAGTGCTAAAATTAGGTACGAATCAGTGCTAACAGTACGAATCAAAATTAGGAACATTATTCAGTATAATAATATAGAGTAGAAAGCTTTCTTACCGTTTATAAAAAAATATTTAGTTAGTGTGTCCCCCGTACTACGAAAGAAACACGGACAGTAAACACGAAATCAAAAACTTTAAACTAGACGAAGACGCCTTGTGAGATCTACGCTAGAAATGACATAGAAGAGCCGAAAAACAAAGTTGCAAGCATACCAGAAGTGTTTATATAATTTCCAGAATTATAAAATAAAATACTTCTGATAAAAAGGTAGGATTACTCACAAAGCTTGCTAAATTTGTCTACTTTCCAAAGCGGACTACCATCTGAAGACGGAGGAATGACCGAACTAAGTATCGTGTGCAGTCAAATGAACAAGATTAACTCTAGATATAAATCCTTGGAGAATAAAAGCGAAGACATCAATGGGCAGGCAACAATTAATGATGATGACATCTATCAAAACAGTGGTATTGCCTGTTATCAGTCAGACTCATTAAGGAGCTCTCCAATATGCAAAGTATAAAAGTGGTCTTTGTTTGGAATACTAAAAAGTTACAGGCAAACATTTATGTAGGCTATAGCTCAAGGCCAGTTGCTATCTATTGATATCATTATATAAAATTATATTTAATTTATTATTTAAAAATAATATAAATAGTTTTTAACTTTAAAAACTAATCAAAATTCACGTTTTACTAATATAATTTTCTTAAATCTTTACAAAACAAAAACGTGTTTCCTGTTTGAAGAAACTGTCAAATTCAATAACCTGAGCCGATGCCTTTACATAAATTAAGTAACGGTTGTGTCACGATTGTGTAACGGTAGTTGAAATTTGCAACACACCAGTACTGGTAATCAAGGTGTGTCTGTAACAGATTGTATAGTATATTCCCTTGAAGATATGGTTGCCATGAAAACGAAACAGGTTACCAGTCCATACCATGAAGTGGAAAAACGACCACCACTGTGTAAACGTGTGATAACCTTTTACTATTTGTCGGCAAAGACAAACTTATTTAGTTTTAATTGCAAGGTATTAAATATTAAAAAGAGAAGGTAGAGAGCAGGTCATGGACTTTGAATATTTAGGGACAGACGTCTCTAGCGACCGAAATACCTACGAGGAGGCAAGAAGACAGAAAATAAAACTCATGTTTTGGGATATTTAAGGGATGTAGCATGTGAAAAAGTATCTCAGACTTAAAGTTAAAGTGATGATACAGAACTGCTGACTTCCGGAGCTTACACGATTGTTGAACTAGTTGAACAAAACAACAATTAAGAATTAGTACATTCAAGACAATTGTTGGAAAAACGAGATGTGATAGAATAAAAAATAGGGCTATTATGTTAACATAATAATGGAGCTCTAAGAAAAGTATTAAAATTTGACATATTACAGAAATTACACAATCTATTACAAAAATAGAATAGAAACGAATGTCATTTTATTCTATTATGAATGCAAATTTTTCATGACCAAATTTTCCGAGCTTGGCTAAAACAATAAATTTTATTAATTTAGTTTTCTAAGAGGCTTAACGGTCGCATAAGAATCGGGGTAGTCAGCTGGAAGTCATGCGCTATACTCCATATTCTACTGTTCTGTAGCGTATACATTTCAGTACACGATTTGAAGGCCTCTGTGTATACTATATGGATTCAAAATGTATCAAAGGTTTAACGAAAATAACAATTCAAAGTTCAACCCCCTTCCAAATAATTTTTATCAATTTCTACTTTACTAAACACGGCAGTTCTTATCTCAGTACAACACAATGTTGTACTGCTATAAGATTTTCTCATTAAATCAATAAAAACCATTCACTTTTCTGCAATCGTCATCATCATCTATCTGTCCAGGATTAGGCAGGTTGCTTGTTCCGGCTTCACCATCTCCGTCTCGGTTTTCCAACATTTCTTCTTCCGGTTGGCTTATAATTCAGGATTTTTCTTGGAATTCTTTCTGGAGACATGCGCATAACATGCTCTTTCCATCTTTTTTTTTAATTTTTCGCTTTTCTGCAATAGGAATGATATTTAATTAACAAATATCTATGAAACAACAGGTTTCTTTATTTGAAAATTATAATGGCCTCGGGATAAAAATAAAAAACAGTGAACACAAAAAAAAACGATTTAGTTGAAAACACAAAACTCAACTGGTTGAAACCGAATAATGAATGTTAAGTTAAATGTAAAAATAACTCGTCTTTGGTAACACTCACTCAGCTTGCTGATTGCTTGTATAGTTTCTTCATTTTATTCATACTAAGCTTCACGTAAAGTTACTGATTTATCTTCGTCGTCGCGGCCGTTTTATTTCTTTGATCTTGCACCACTGATAATGTTCGTCATGGGCACCACCGGAACGTCTGGACATGCAACTAACTTTGTCGAAATATATTAACGTCTTTTCAAAAGCTCAGGGTGTTTTCATCATACAAATTTAGGTGTACTTTAAAGAAGTAAATTTTATGTTGTGAAAACAGAAAGTTACTACATAAAGTTAAAACTCTTTATCCAATACTGAAATGTTTCTTAAGGGTTTACCAGTGGTTTTACTATATTTTGGGATAGGCTTAGCGGAATGAAGATTGTAGGCAATGGAGTTTGGACGTTGTCTATATCCAGTATTTGTAACAAGGCGTTCTTAACAGATAAAAGGAAAACCGTTATTGAAACTAAGTAAGATTTTCAACAAGGAAATGAATGTGTGTCTAATTTATTTTTTTGTAGTTATTATACAGTTATGAGTAATGTAGCCCATTACATGTTTGGCTTGTATACACAACGTAAAAGGATAATATTGGCAATGGTAGCGATTTAAACACACAGATATTAAGGCATTCAGTTTAAAGTAAAAATGATTAAACGTTCCCTAATGTGCAAAAAGTGTCTCTCACTCTGTGTTGTGAAACAACAAAAGAAAATTTATTTGTAAATAAACAAATAAAGTGACTAAACCTCTTTTATCGGAGATTCCATCATCACTCACTTATTTACGGTATGCTTCACGCAAAGGGACAGTTATCAAGTAAGTGAGGAATATTTCCGTCACGAAGCTAATAACTGAAAGTGGTAGCTTGGGGACGGATAGTATCCAGTTACTATTCAATCATGTATAGGGAGTACGATGTTACAATATTCAACGGTATTGGTACTGCAGACATTTACATATCATGATTGAAACAGACGTAACTACACACTCTTGTCATGGCACAAGCAAAATGCTATCATTCGCACAAGTCAGTGAATTTATTTCAAACATATGCGTATACAATTTATTTGTAATTTTATGTGCGTTTCGTTAAAACATTGCGTAAATTGTCAGATATTTTCTACCAAAATTAATTATTTTAGTATACTAAAAACATCACAGTTCGTAAAATATTGATGAAAAAATTGGAGTAGTGGTATTATGTTAAGTAATAAATACAGAATCTTAAGAATTCAGTTGTTGTGAAGTACTAAAAATCCTGCTCTGAAATAAATCTGAGGTAAATTCATTATAAATATTACATATATTATATACATCAAGAAATAGACTGTAGCAAATAGTGTTTGAAAATTAATTGTATACATAGTCTATGTTGCTCTTTGCTACCATGGAACCTTACGAAACTGATGTCTAGATACGGTATAGCGAAAACTTGTAAACCAACGAAAACTAATATTAACTGCAAATCATCTCTTTCAACGGTTCTACGTCAAATCGTTTTTGTTTCCATGCTCTTAGACGCAGACACTTAACAACTGTATAAGGAATCAAGGATAAAATTCATATATCCAATGATAGATCGACTTTCAACGTTTTTCCTGAGTTTCTTTTATTTTTAATTCACAAGTAGCTGGTGAACGAAAAGAAAACAATAGTATTCTGATATCTGATATATGGTCTGTATACAGCTTACGACTTTGGTATAATTTACATATAAAATGTTCAGAAAAATATGAACGTACAGTATTCTGTACATTATACACTGTTATTTCTTCTACTTTAAGTTCCTTCAGGAAATATCTAATGCAGTGTTTTTAGAGGTTATCAGAACTGCATGATAAACGTTTCTCAATACATTCCAGTGCTCCCCAATAATGGTTTACAAAATATTACAATCTGTGGTGGAGGCATTGCCACAAAACCTGTTCACTTCTCTGAAGTTCTGTTTAAATTTCTTAAAATGTTTATTTTGTCTTCTAGAATATATCTTACTTGTTTCCTTATTTGTCGTATAACCCAACTGCTTTTGAGATTTTAAATTGTTTTCTTATCTCAACATTGTGTCTTTACACTTTTTGAGCTTTTTCTGCATTATTCGTCTGTTTTTCCAATAGTTGTAATATGTCGTCATTCATGCAAGTCTCTGCCCTCTAGTTTCTTTAAGGCCGAGAATTTTTTGTCCTGTACTAGTTGTTAGTGTTTTCGGTATATCCCATTCTCCTTCCACTGCGTTGTCTTTTTGTTCTGCACTTATGATATTTTTAATAGCACATTATAATGCTCTTTAACTGTTTTTTGTTTAATCTTTCTATGTCTCACGTTTATGTTCCTTATATCTTCTGAGCTTCAACGTATATGCAATTATAATTAAGTCATCGTCTGAATTGATACCTGCTCGCAGCTCTGGAGTAAGCCTACGTTTTTAAATTGAAAATCCAATTCGTGAACCCTTGCCGTGCCGTTGCCTAATTCAACTAGTGTCTTCCCGTACTTACTGGTTTTACCCGTGCATAACGTTGTCTCATTAGATTTAAATACTGTATTCACTATAATAGCTTAACGTTTCGTAAAATTCTAATAATTTACATGCTCATAATTTCTTTCACTAAGTCCATAGAAGTCCATATTTCTCTATATTTCTTTCATCTTTACCCTCGCGAATTACGTCTTTCCAGACGCTCAATAATATCAAATTTTCTTTCCAATTTACGTGTTTGATTAGCTCATCTACTTTACTATAAAATATTCCTACATCCTCCTTTCTATTCTGTGGTATTGCCAAGTAACCTGCCTATAGTGTTAAGCCTTGTATAACAGATTTTCTGGTTTAATTTCTAACAGTATTTCTTATAAAGAAGTATCATAACAGTTTCTACTAATCTATTATATATAACTCTTACTCAGGGTATTTAAATAATTTAATAACACAAATATAGATATTATAAATAGTTATTTAATAATTCCTTTTCTTTCACTTATTACATTAATATAATTTTTATAAATTCAATAATATTACAATATCAGTTTGCTCAGAACGTTTGATATTTTCTTTTAGTGGATTCTTTTAGAAAGGATTGAGTTGCCAATATGAATATAATAAACTTTAAACATGAATACAATATATTTTGAGTGTTCTATAAGCTTTACTTGTTTGTTGAATTCCCAAAACTGCGCTGAGGATTATCCACTCCAAAGTAGTCGGTCCAGTCGCTCCGTAGTCATCCGGTGATACTGTAGATCCTTGTCATCCGCACTAGCTAGATTATTAACACTTTGCATATACACTGGTATCACTTTCACAATAATATATGCACCTCTAATTATATTAGTTACACTATGTATATATATATATCGTATTAAACAATATACCTTCTTAACACCTTGGTATATTTTAATTAAGATAAGTGCTTGCAACACGGAAAGTACAGATCGATACCGCCGGATTCTTTATTAACTTGTCGAATTACTCTGTGGAATCCCGCCGATTCACTGTTACTGTAAAGACTAATCACTTTAACTGTTTATTAACCGTTCTCCGATACTTGAATTGACAACTACAATTTTAATACTTGTAACTTCTCCGCCGCTTTCACTTCCGAATTCACTATTACTTATTTGATTCAATAAAGACTTCGAGTCAATAGTTGTGAATTGTCTGCTGACTTAAGTAACGGTTACGATTCTTTACGTATAATGCTACTCCGATGACTGACTTACTTTTTCAACTCCGCTTTTCTATACACAAACTACTGTTACCCACACTTAATATTTACAATAAACATTCTCATTGGACTTAAGTGCCGCGATATTCAATTCTACCCAATGTGACAAGAGAATTTAACCGCTAAAAAAACTGACGCTTTTTCTTATTCGCTAACAAACTGCGCGTTCCGAACTTCTCTCGGTGCAGTGGAAACTGACGCGTAACATCGTTTCTCTCTCTATTTCTCTCGCTTCAACATAACGGTACTCATTGTTATAAGCACTTAACTTTTACAGCTCCTTACCTATTTTTTTGCTGTTTCTTAAATATAATACAATTTTACTACCTTATGTCCCGTACGTGACTTCTGCTTAATTTTCTGCCGTCTAACCGTCGCCAGACGCCAGGGTACGTTCTTTTGGAAAAACACCGCTCTGATATTTTCTAACGGTATTTCATTAACTTTATTTGTACATATTTGTTCTGATATCTGTTTAATATTGATTAATTCTCGTAAAATTGCAAGGTATACAATTTTGACGTTATATTTTCCCCCAATAGTATTATATGAAGTTTAAATTAAAATTCATAATGATTCTATTGTTGCGTCCCTTTGAATGGTTCTGATTAAAATTTATTTCAACTCTTTATTATCGTATATGTTCTAATACATGCTTACGTATTCATTAGTTCAATTTATGTAATTCAAACTTATTCTATACAATATAATACATCTATAAATTTTTGTTTTAAACACATTCTATCCCTTTAACCATAAACAGCTGTTTACAATCCGCCAGTCGGCTACCTAGCTGTTGTTTACAAACAAACCCTTATATTGCAAACACTCTACCTGCTGTTACACAAATCTAATAACGGTTTCACCTACTTTCCCTTGTCCTTTTAACATTGTTATTTACACACAATTTCTATTACTCTTACTTTAGTACACATCATAATATTTTTATACACTCTTGCATATATAATTTAATTAAACACAATCCTATACATTTTTAACTACAATCATTTTTAATTATTTATCAATTCTAAATCTTGTTCCCACAAAATTGTTATAAACTACTTATACATATGAATTTCGTGTTTTTACAATCTGTATTTATATTATTTTGTTTTTAAACTTGTTGTCTCTGTGTGTTGTGATGTGTCAAGTCTCGTAATAAGGTTTCAATTTGAAGTTTCCTCGGATTCGTCCCGGTTGTAGAACATCTTCCAACTGGTACGTAGCCGTTCCTAACTCTTTACATATTTTGTATGGTCTTTCAAACATATTACAAAATTTTCCTATCACTCTTTTATTTAGGTCGGATATCGGATATGTTCGCAACAGCACTTTATCTCCTAGATGAAACTTCGTAATTCTGTTTGCTAAATTTAGCTGGTCTGCTCGTTTCTTACCCTTCTCTTTAATCCGCAGATAGATGTTTTCGTAATCGATTTGCTGATTTTCTTGTATCATTTCCCTGTCGATATATTTAGTCCAGTCACGTTCCGGCTTTCTTCCCCATTGAGCTTCGTATGGTGTATTTTCGATCGTCTCATGATAAGTTTGATTAATACATGATTCGATCAGTTTCAGATATTTAGCCCAATTGTAATGTTTTTTATATGTGAGTGCTCTAAACATGTTTCCCAACTGTCTGTTAACTCGTTCTGCTAAGTTGGTGCAGGGGTTGCGTATAGCAGTAAATTTCGGTTTGATATTAGTATCTATCTTCTGTTCTAATTCCCTTAATTTCTCGGCTTCTAATTTGTGTGGCGCGTAACTCTTGTCACAACGTTTATTACTACAAAGGTTTTGTAAAATATAAAAAAAAAACAATATGTTTCACCAAGTGCCCAACGAGTCATCAATTAAAATCGTGAAAAACGTATACTATTTGCTAGCAATTTCTTATTTATTAACTTAAATTCGCTGATATGTTTCTCATCGTTTCCTTTAATTTGTTTTTCCGTGTCGTTTAATCTATTATTAAATTCAATGCTAACATTATTGACTTCTTCACTAATAATTACTTTAGTTTCTAACCTAAATTGTTTAAGGGTTTCTTGGGTTTCCCTTTTAAATTCACTGATTCATGTGTCTAGTTTGTCGCTTAGCTGTTTATTGTTTTGTTCAAGTTCGGCTTCCATTCGCTTTGTAATATTAATTCTACTTGTTTAATTTGTTCCTGCGTTTGTTGTGCCTGTTGTGATATCTGTTTCTGCGTTTGTTGTGACAGTTGTGTTATTTGTTTTGACATCTGTTCTTGCATTTGTTTCGTTTGTTGTGACTGTTGTGACATTTGCTGTAGTATCGTATATATATCAATTTCTTTGGGTGCCTCTAGTAACGTCTGTTGTGTTGGTCTCGCTCTGATTTCTTTCTGTGTTTCTGCTGTTATTTGTTGTGTTTCTGTTTCTTCATCGTCTTGTCCCCGCGTCCCTGTCTCTTGGTTCTCCATTGTAATTTGGTCGAGTGTATTAATGTCTCCTAACTGGTTGTTGATGTCAAACTCTACTTCGCTATTGGAATTTTCTGTTGTTACTGTCTCTGTGTTTATTTTGTTGTTTAAACTGTTTGTGATGTTATGTATGTGTTTTGCTAGCCTACTTCTACTTCGCGTAATCATACAATTTCTCTCTTAGAATCTATGTTCCTTGTTCTATACACTTTTCTTATCTTATTTATTCTATTTGCAACTCAATACTGTCTGCCAGGCTCATAAATTAAGCCGTGCGATGGGCGCCAAATATATAACAGATTTTCTGGTTTAATTTCTAATAATATTTCTTATAAAGAAGTATCATAACAGTTTCTACTAATCTATTATATATAACTCTTACTCAGGGTATTTAAATAATTTAATAACACAAATATAGATATTATAAATAGTTATTTAATAATTCCTTTTCTTTCACTTATTACATTAATATAATTTTTATAAATTCAATAATATTACAATATCAGTTTGCTCAGAACGTTTGATATTTTCTTTTAGTGGATTCTTTTAGAACGGATTGAGTTGCCAATATGAATATAATAAACTTTAAACATGAATACAATATATTTTGAGTGTTCTATAAGCTTTACTTGTTTGTTGAATTCCCAAAACTGCGCTGAGGATTATCCACTCCAAAGTAGTCAGTCCAGTCGCTCCGTAGTCATCCGGTGATACTGTAGATCCTTGTCATCCGCACTAGCTTGATTATTAACACTTTGCATATACACTGGTATCACTTTCACAATAATATATGCACCTCTAATTATATTAGTTACACTATGTATATATATATATATCGTATTAACCAATATACCTTCTTAACACCTTGGTATATTTTAATTAAGATAAGTGCTTGCAACACGGAAAGTACAGATCGATACCGCCGGATTCTTTATTAACTTGACAAATTACTCTGTGGAATCCCGCCAGTTCACTGTTACTGTAAAGACTGATCACTTTAACTGTTTATTAACCGTTCTCCGATACTTGAATTGACAATTACAATTTTAATACTTGTAACTTCTCCGCCGCTTTCACTTCCGAATTCACTATTACTTATTTGATTCAATAAAGACTTCGAGTCAATAGTTGTGAATTGTCCGCTGACTTAAGTAACGGTTACGATTCTTTAAGATAACTATTACAAGTTCAATTGTTATAATATCTCCGCTAACTTAAAATAACGGTTACGTACAGTATAATGCTACTCCGATGACTGACTTACGTTTTCAACTACGCTTTTTTATTCACAAACTACTGTTACCCACACTTAACATTTACACTAAACATTCTCATTGGACTTAAGTGCCGCGATACTCAATTCTACCCAATGTGACAAGAGAATTTAACCGCTAAAAAACTGACGCTTTTTCTTATTCGCTAACAAACTGCGCGTTCCGAACTTCTCTCGGTGTAGTGGAAACTGACGCGTAACATCATTGCTGTCTCTAATTCTCTCGCTTCAACATAACGGTACTCATTGTTATAAGCACTTAACTTTTACAGCTCCTTACCTATTTTTTGCTGTTTCTTAAATATAATACAATTTTACTACCTTATCTCCCGTACGTGACTTTTGCTTAATTTTCTGCCGTCTGACCGCCGCCAGACGCCAGGGTGCGTTCTTTTGAAAAAACACCGCTCTGATATTTTCTAACGGTATTTCTTTAACTTTACTTCTACATATTTGTTCTGATATCTGTTTAATATTGATTAATTCTCGTAAAATTGCAAGTTATAATTTTGACGTTATACTTGGCTTTGTTTCTGCCTTTGTTTTATTAATTCTATCGCTCTACTGTTCACAGTATCTCACCCGGTTTCCTAACAGTATTTAAGCAATTAAAAGTTATTTCACATTCATCTGAAACTCTTAATTTTCCTGCAACGAAATACATGTACAGTTTGAACATAACGCTTAGGATGGTGGTGTTCTGATAGTTTGAAACTTTACCAAGCAGACAATTTGTGTTTTTTTTTCATGTAAAACAAATATTGTTAAACACCCAATAAACTTTTTTCAAACACACCTTTCAATTTAACGGAACCTTTAGAGCGAATTATAACAAAAATACAAACGCCTTGTTTAGTTATGACGAAAGTGTATTTTATTTTACTCTACGTTTATAATCTAGAGGAAGTGAGCCTGAAGGAAATTCAAAGTCAGGAATATTATTAACTACATTGCCGAAAGAAAAAAAATCGAGTTGTAAGAGATTATGTAAATAATGTATAAAATTTACTCTTTTTGGTAACTAAACATAGCACAGCGTCTAGGCAATGAAGTATTAACTACTATTATTGTTCACTGATACTATGCCAATGTTCACTGACAAAATATGAAAATACGTAACCCTGTTTACTGTTTAATATGTGTTTTTACACCTCCACCTCAGCTAACACTAATCACATAATTGGCCAGCTGCAACCACCAACATTTTTAAAAACCGACCGACACTGTCTGCTTAGGACCCCGACGAGGCTCGAAAGACTCAACTATTAAAGAGTCTTCTTCATGTAAATATTGTAGTAGTTGCCTATTTTGTGACTCTTCGCCATGATGGTGGTACGCACAATAAATCATTTGAATCATGATTACTAGCTACAATCATGTGATTGCCAGCTAGCTTAAATCATGTGATACTAGCTCCATTGTATGTTTTTATGCAAATAATGCTGTTGTTTTGTTGTTTAGAATCCGAGGCGATACCAACGTTCTCTATTTTCATCGGAAAAACAGATTTCCAAACATCGGAATACGTTGGAACAGATGTGGGCCGTCGAGGATTATTTCGTGGGTAGTCGTGCTGGGGAGGATGTTCTGTGGTCGTGGAGCTGCTGCTGCTATTACCTAGATGCCGGAAGTCAGTCTTCGGAGATCATAGCTATATCTTCAGCTAGGTAAATTTGAACTGTTCATGGTCATTTGGAGTTGCAACGAAAAGGATTCGCTAAATTGGGAGCAGGAATAGTGTGGCTCATAAAGAGCCTTCAGAAGGCAACGACTATTTCAGAAGGCTACAGCAGCAACAGGGACTCTACTGGATGTTATCAAGGTATCTAACAAATTATATATTTGCAAATCACCGTCATCCGGACAACAACAGGAATAAGAAACATTACACACAATGAGCACATGAAAACATTCACTTCCCGCACTCTTTACAAATTTGAAGCATAATAACTGCCTTCGAATAAAACAAATGTTGCAACCCTCGAGAAAAAATAACGATAGGTAAGGAAATAATTTTATCATTATTAATTTACTTGACAACTGAAAGACAGATTACTTTCGCTTTCATTGGCAGAAACTTGGAACTTATATGCATTTGCTGGTCATTGCTGGCTTCCGATTATCCGTCCTGCAATCAATGAAACTTATCATCCGGCCATGCTCATCCGGAACAGCTATGAGTAGCGCGTGCATATAAGAGTGACCTACCACTAACATATTGCTTGTCGGCACTTTACAATTACTGAGTCTGAAACTGCGATTCATTCAGAAGTTACCAAAGCCATTTGCTGGTAAAGTCTCTTTCCTTACTAGTGACTCCCATTCCTCAAAACTATCACAAGGAGGCCGCTTGCTGACTCCCCCGGGCCGGTGAACGTAATTTGACTCATGAACGAGCAAACACCGCCCTCCAGGGTGAAGTGACAAGAGGTTACCTCCAACCCTGACCGTTGCAAACAGAACGTTTAGAACGTTGGAACGCAAAGAATGTAGCAATCCTCTTCCTTCATAAAAAGTAAAAGACGATTAATTCAAACGTGGCGGATACCATAATTAATTACTTCATTTGAAGTTTCAAGTGTAAGGTTGATCGTATGGTCATACCTAATTCAATCCCACGTCAGTTTTCAAGAGACTTGTTTTCGGGATTCTGTGCTCCAACAAGGGAGTATATAATAGAAAAGTTACTGGTTTACTGAAAGCGTACGATTTTTCCGTTACTTATCATTTTAGTCTAATTATACATTTTGACTTTCCGTTAATTAGCTAAAATGTGTGCACATCCCTAAGACTTTACATTGTAGGGGACACAAATTGTGGTAGCTTATAGCCTTGAGTTTACTCAGCGATTGTTGTTTTAAGTTCTCAGCAGTCACAATATGGTATCCTGTCTGACTGTTTTTAGTCTTGGAACAGGAAACAGTCGCACGGGGTCATAACTGGTAAATACGGCGGTGTCGCTACTGTGTTATTTTAGGTCAAAAATACTTAAACAAATCATAACGTCTAATGTCTAAAACAACAACTACTAATAAAAATTTGTAAAACAGTAAGATAATATTCATTATTCTATCACGATCTTCGACTCACTCGAAACTGTTTTTAATCATTTGTACTACCTGCAAACCACCCATGAATGCATATCAACCTCATCGAAAAGCGTTCGTACAAATTCTTTCTCTAGTTAGACCAGTTTATCTCATTCTTTACACAAAGTGTTATGCAACCTATTCAATCTTAAATTGTAAAATATTGGAAAATCGCCAGATACATCAAAATACAACTTAACCAATTAGCAGTTTACGAATCTAATGTGGCTTAAAGGATATGCAAAGAGTGCGGATAGCGAATAGTGCGGACAACAGAAAGTAAAGCGTGCAAGATTTGGTGTTGTTCGCACACTTCGCATGTCAAATGTTTATGAGTTCACGCCCGCGCTCATCAGGTATCAGACTGTACCGCTGTCCGCACTCTTCGCAACATTCCTGTTGTCCTCACTCTTCATGCCACCGGCTAAAATATTGGGCAATTTTCACACACAGGTGTACCATTATTGTAAGTAAATCAGTCTAGAACCAATAACTGCACGAGGTTGTACAATATACTCTCTTCGAGGAAATTTTATATTGCATCAACGTCAATAGAATTTGAACGTTCTAACTGTTGCATCATGTACATGAGAATTTTCTGTACCTGGTAAGACTCTATGCCACTACGGACACTAGTGAATTTTTGTATCTACACTTAACACTTACTACAGGTACATACATTTATTATTTATAAATTGATTTTTTAACAATTAGTAAGTATAACGTATGACAAGTTATTTGTTAAATCAATCCATAATTAAATAATTTTCCAAGCGGCACAAGGCATTCGGCAAACTCTGTTTGCTCTGAGCCACTCGTGTATTCTGCAAAATAAATTTACTGACTGCGATTGAAGTTAAACATTACAAACTGTACACAGCTGGGTAAGAATCGAGTAATAGGCATATACAACTGACTGCGGTAGTATTACTGTAACGAGCAAAAGCATAAATAATACAGCAGTATTGACCTCAATGTAAATTATTTGGAACAGTTCTGAGCATTTCTATAATATAGTAGTTTATTCCGAGGTGGAGACGTTATTTAGTTTAGTAGTTTTCTACCATAACTGTTATGTAAACTAGAAAACATAAAATAATGTGCTTCTCTTGATTATGCTTTTAAAATTGTTTTCCGTTAGAACTTAAATGAAGTCATAAAACTGAAATATGGTATGCATACTCGCCTTAATACGGTAAGGAAAATTTAAAGCAGTGACTTATCCTCGAAGGTATCTCTAACAAAGTAAAGGAAATTCGGTTTCTGAATAGTTTCCAAGTTCATGTAATATTTAATGAGTCACTAATTTTTAGATGCACTTAAACAAGTAAATAAAGACTTATTAAGTATAGCATGTCAAATAGTAGCGGCTCAGTAGACCAGTGGGTATGGCACCTGGCTACTAACCAAGAGGTCCCGGGTTCAATTCCCGGGCCCGCACCATAAAATCAAGGTGAGTTTTCCAGCCCCTAGGTCGACTCAGCCTGTTGAAAATGAGTACCTGGGATAACATCCTGGGGATAATAATGTGCGGCTGAAGCGTAGCGCTGGCCACACTGCCTTCCTTGTATGCCGTACGGCTCACATAAGGCAGCCTACCCTGCTTTCTCCTAAGCTACTTCGGTAGCATACATGGGAGCCATTATTATTTACGTCAAATAGTTAATTAATAATTATATTGTATTGAAAGTAATGACACAGGCCTATTAACTTTATAAGTACATTTATAAAAACACCCACTTCTTACTTACTTCGTACTTAGGCCTACTTCTGTATTTAAAGAGAGGGCACCCTATAGGATTAAACAGCACCTGAGTAGTTCGCGCAATACGTATTTCTCGCGTTTATTGCTTGTGAGTAATTAATTTTCTTATCTTATTTGTTGTCTGAAAATTTTTGATGTGAGTACTTCATATACGGCACTATGGTGTCCGGCTCACTATCGGTACCTGGCGCTCTTAGTAAACTGATTCAAAGTTTAACGAAACGTGTAATGAAACAGACGAAACGAAAAGCATTGTTGCCAAGTTCTCATTTTCCTACATAGTTTCCCCAGTGACATATATGTGTGCTTTAACCAAAGCGTAATATTTTAAAGAATGTAATCATACTTAAGTGGTAAAATACTATAGCAATAATAAGGTAAATATTAAAAATAATTATATTCAAGAAATTTTTGAATTTATGAAGGGAAAATGTACTCTCATTCTTAGAGATTGAGCTGAATTGTTTTGGAATCCTTTTCTTGTACATAGTTCACTATTAGGCTAACATATTACACAACTTTCCAATTGTTCAATCCATAAAAACAATTTAAAATGGGTGTTAAGCAGAAGAATGATCCGCCATGTGTGGACCAAAAAGTGTTAAGTTTGAAGTGTTCTGTTTACTGTAGGTTGATTCGCCATGATGCAGAAATGATGAAGCGAGTGGACTGTAATTAATACATTTATTTAATTGTTCACATTTACACCAGAAATTGTTAGGTTTCATTTTTGACTAAGAGATTGGCTAATAAGCATATCGTGAATACAATTCGTATTATATTGAAATTGATTTCATGAAAGGGCCTAAAGGGCCATCTAAGAAGTGTTGTCCTAAGGCCTACATTAATTGTCGTAATGAATACGATAGAGGCGCGAATACGCGACACTCGAATACTTGAGTGCAAGTATTAGAAAAATGTGACAGTAAGGCTGCGAGAGCGAGCCGACCGCCGCTTGCGAGCGTATGTGACGAACTGTGTGGAAGCAAGGACATGAATTGATCAGATTAAAGTGCAAATTAAAGCGCAGATTAGCCAACCTATAATGTAAAAATTACCGCGCTACTGTACATAAACTGCCCGTCAAAAAATCAGTAGATTTTTTCTACATTTTAGTAACTTATTATACATTTTGGTAACTTATTATATAACATACAGAGTTCTTATTTATGAAAGTTAATATCATAGGCTGCATTGAACCTTGAGTTGCAATCTTAGATAACAGCTGTACGTTAATGGTTTAGCGATAAGCATGAATAAAGATAAGCTTTAAAGATAAGCGTTTGGTAGGCCAAGGTTGGCGAGCAAACTGATTTCATACATGAATGAAAATGTAAGCGTTGCCAATGTATTGCCCACATATATTGTATGTATACAATATTGAACGTTATAAAACATGAAAAATACATAATTTGACAATGTTTAATAATGTATGATCGGAAGCTCATCACATGATGGCCCGATAAATTGTAACTCTATGCAAGTCATAGATGGTTACCGTGAAATAGTTGAGGCCAGTAGACCTGTACAGAGTATTGCTTACATGAACAAAAATTGTCACAAATTATACATGTTTAGACGTAAATCTAGCATGGTGTCATATATTTGAACGAGTCATGCTATACCTGAAGTTTCAGGAATTTACAATATGTTGTTGTGTGAGAACAAGCTATAGATAGCTGGCTGATTGCAAGCACATATGTGATGAGATGTATGTCATAATTTAAGCAGGAATAATAATTGTGCAATGCATAATCACAAAATACAAAATACAATATAAAATAAATCTAGGCGTGGCATGGTTACATACAGTAGATGCAAAAAACAATATGTTTTACATAAATGCAAGTTATACAATAAATATAATAAACACCAATTTAGTTAATTACAAATATGAATACATATATTGAACAATTGTGAAAAATAAATTCAGAGAGTAACAAACTTTTTACATATAGTAAGCAAAGACATGAGGCATAAATCAAATGTTGCATATACGAAAATACAAAATAGTAATTAAAGCCTTGCATATTAACTAAAGTAACACTTGCTTGAGTAAAAGAAACAGTTGCTGAATCAAAAATATACAAATTAAAGCTTATGCTAAAAACAAAGGTGCTTATAACTAACAAAGTCTTCTTTGAACATCTGATTTATGAGTTTTTTATAAATATATACAAAGGAAAATAAATCCCCCCTTTTTTTTATTGTTCGTCCCTAGTAGGGACCAAACAATATATGGATTGGTCTGCGCAAAACACCAGTAGGCGTGCGAATGTCTACGACTCTAATTAAGTTATCTGGGCCGGGAAATGTGGCGGTAATTACACCAAATTTCCAGGCTAATGGATGTAGGTTATCCTCAATAAGTAAAACTAGGTCCCCAATAGAAACATTATCCTTAGCGAATTTCCATTTGTGACGCTGTTGTAACTGGTGTAAATAGTCGCGAGACCACGCCTTCCAAATGACTTGGACAAACTTCTGGAGAAGTTGCCAACGTCCAAGACGAGAGATAGGAATATGAGATAGGTCTGGGTCCGGTATCGCCGTTAATGGTGCGCAAATCAAAAAATGGCCAGGTGTAAGTGGCACCGGATCATTTACATCCGAAGAGATGGCAAATAAAGGGCGAGAGTTTAGACATGCCTCTATCTGAGACAAAACTGTCGTAAACTCCTCGAAGGTGAGTATAGACTTGCCTACCACGCGGCGCAAATGTAACTTCAAACTCTTTATGCCGCTCTCCCAAAGGCCACCAAAATGAGGTGACGAGGGCGAAATAAATGACCATGAGATACCCTGAGAGGACGTGAAAAATTTGAGTGATGAGGTGGCATCCTTATTATGCCAAAGATTGTAGAGGTCATGTACAATATTGCGGGCCTTCCTAAAGTTTGTGCCATTATCAGGGTATAACTGACTGGGTATGACCCTGCGGGCCATAAAACGACGTAAGGCAGCTATAAACACACTGGCTGTAAGGTCGGAAACCAATTCCCAGTGAATGGCCCTGGTTGCTAAGCAAATGAACAAAGACTCGTATGCCTTAGAGGGAGTTCTGGATTTCTGCCCGCCATGACGAATCATGAAGGGACCACCATAATCAACCGCGCAGAATAGAAACGGCCGTGATGGAGTGACTCTAGGAGACGGTAAAATACCAAGCCTCTGAACCTGCTGTTTGGCACTAAACCTGAGACACTTGACACACTTACGAATGATGGAGCGAATGACTAACCTGGTATTAACAATCCACCAACGTTGACGAAGTGAGTGATGTACGAGTTGAGCACCAGCGTGAAGTAGACGAATGTGTTCGCGTTCAATGATGAGGCGAGTAATATGAGCCGATGGATGTAAGACAATAGGATGTTTAGTGTCGTAAGATAATTGCGACTGCTGTAATCGCCCGTCTACGCGTATTACTCCAGAATAATCAAGAAACGGGTCGAGAGAAGCCAACTTACTCCTAGTAGAGACAGAAGACCCATTACGAAGACAATTAATTTCGGCTGCAAAGTGGATCGACTGAGATTGTTTTATGAAGAAATTAAGGGCATGATGAATTTCGACAGGGGTAAGATCGCCCGTTATTTTGTCAGCACTGGAGAGTAATATTTTTGATGAATCGAAAACAGTAAGCGTATACGCGTGTCAGACGATGCAACGAAGAAAAGTCCTTAGAAAGGTCGATAGCCAGGGTAGACATTAGAGAAAGGTTATGGGTTTGTTTCTCTTCCGCAGTGACTTCAGAAGACGACGGATTAGAAGGTAAAAAGGGTGGAAAAGGATTGGACTCGGAAGATTGAGACAAAAAGTGGGACCGTGCCACCAAAGCGAACAATCGCGCAAAACGTCAGGGAGACACCCCCTAGAGATAATATCAGCAGGATTGTGTCTAGAATTGATGTGATGCCATGTATAGACTTGCATAAGACGCTGAATTTCAGCAACACGATTAGCAACGTAGGTTTTCCACCTCGTGGACTGGGCATGAATCCAGTAAAGAGACACCATAGAGTCAGAATATAAATGAACACTATTAACAAACGAATAAAGCGCAGGAACGACCTTAGATACGAGTCGCGATAACAACAAGCAAGCGCAGAGTTCGATGCGAGGTAATGACACCTGTCGTAGGGGAGCCACGCGAGATTTAGAACACAGGAGATGACAAGAGGCCGATGAATCTTGATAAATGACTCTAATATAAATACAGCACCCAAACCCCTTTTCAGAGGCATCCGAAAAACCATGTAATTCAACTGTACTTGCCTCAAACTTGCAACGAATAGAACGTGGGACAACAAATCTGCTAATCAGACACAATTTGTCGCACAATGAATGCCAATCCAAACGTGATTGCCCGGAGATCGGTTCATCCCAACCAAGATTGCAAAGCCAGAGTTGCTGCATAAACTGTTTGTACAAGAAAACAACGAGACCGATCAGTCCAAGTGGATCGTATATGCCTGCGATAATCGAAAGAATTCTCCTCTTGGAGATGCTTGATTCAATGGGGAATGATTTAATGTCAAACAGAATCGGCAGTGTTATTCCAGAGAATGCCCAGGGTACGCACATTGTCCTGTTTGTTTAAGGGGAGTGATAAATTGTCATGACTTGCGACCACTCTGGGTTCATTAGATGCCCATTTATGCAACGTGAGACCGTATTGACTCAATAAAGCACCTAAGTCAGATTTCAAATTGGTCAGATCAGAGATGGTGTCTGCACCGGTAAGCAAATCGTCGACATAGAAATCATTTGTTATAGCTAACGCCGCATCAGGAAAAGAAGCTTAGTGGTCCCTACCAATTTGAATAAGACAGCGAGTGGCCAAAAACGAAGCACTAGCCGTGCCGTAGGTTACCGTTCGCAATGCAAAGTGTTTAAATTGTTCGAGGGGAGAGTCACGCCACAGAATACGTTGATAGTGACAATCCTTTTCATCTACGCGAATTTGTCGATACATCTTCTCGATGTTGGCGATGAGAACATATTTATGCATGCGGAAACGTAAAAGAATAGAAAAAAGGTCTTGTTGAACATTTGGGCCTACCAAAAATATGTCATTGAGAGAAAGGCCATTGGTAGTTTTGGACGAACCATCAAAAACGACGCACAGTTTTGTGGTCAAGCTAGACTGCTTAAGCACGGCATGGTGAGGCAGATAGTAAGTATTTGACACTCCTGAATTGATAGAGCAATTATCGGTAAGCGTCATGTGGCCAAGATCATTATCTTCATTAATAAAGTCTGCGTAATCGCGCGCTAGCTTAGCATCACGCCTGAATCGACGTTCTAAATTCAAAATCTTGCTTCAGCATTGGTGTAAGATTCCCCCAACTGGAGATGATCGGACTTAAATGGCAGTGAAACCACGAACCTGCCCTCATGGTTGCGATGAGTAGAACGCACGAAATGCTCCTCACAAGCTGACTCGTTATCAGGTGTGTTGTCAGGGATAGTTTCTGCTTCCCAAAATTTTTCGAGAGACTGCAAAATTTGACTGTCGTTGTTCCTAGCTAGGAACGAAACAGCAGGACCCTTGTAGCGGCAGTGTTTGGGCAGATTGCCAGCCAAAATGTAGCCTAACTTTGTTTCCTGAATGATGGGAAAATGAGGGCCGCGTACGTATTTGTTGGCTAAAATTAAATCCAGGTAAAATTGCGTCCCTAAGAGTATGTCGATTTCGGATGATATGTTGAAATGTGGGTCAGCAAGAAAAAAATGTTGTCTGGAATGTTGAATTGATTTATGTCAAACGATTGTGCTGGCAGATTGTGGGTTAATGCAGATAAGTAAGCACATTTTGCCTCGAAGCTAAATCTCTGATAACGAGAAATAATGCGTATAGACGCGAGATTAGTAGCATGACACGCTGTATTATTTATACCCGTAATTGGTATGTTGGATTTAGTCAAATTAAGCCGTAATTTCTTTGCATATGATTTGGTACAAAAGTTTATTTGTGTACCGGCGTCCAAAAGAACTCTTGCCTTTTGTCTGTTGCCAGCCTGGTCAATGACAAATACAATTGCAGTTGATAAAAGAATATTATTCGTGGATTGTAATTTAAATGAACAATAGTTACTACTACTGGCAGAGATTGAGTTCGGCACATTGTTCGTGTGCAACAATGTATGGTGCCGTTTTGAACAGATCTTACATGCCTGCTTATTCTTACAATTAGATACAAAATGATCTGATCTAAGACAATTGGTACAACATTTGTGATTTGATACAAATTGTCCCCGCTCAGCGGTGCTTAGTGCACGAAATTTATCACATATATAAAGCGGATGATTAGATTTACAACACAAACATGAATAATTGCTTGACGCTGAGTGATAACTCCTAAATGTAGTACTGCCAGCAGCGTTTCGTGATTTATATTTATCAGATTTATTGTTGAGTCTTAAACTCGGCTTGTTGAGTTGCTGTCCGGCATCGATAGGCAGTGTATTTTCTAACAGCTGTCTACGTGCGTTTAAAAAATGAGTGAAATCTTGAAAGTTAGGAAGATTATCAGGGTCTATAGACTCCTTCCATAATTTAAAAGTAGTAGGGTCGAGTTTAGTTAATAATAATTGTATAGTAATAAGTTCAAATGAATTCACTGACAGTTGCATTGCCGCCAGTGAATTAACGAAAGAGGTTATCGTATTTGTGAATTCTGCCAAACATTGGACAGAGTCTTTAATTGTCGACTTGACTTGAAGTAAATTTTGAATGTAGTATTTTGCTAGTATGAACTTGTTGTCATACCTTGCGGACAGCAATCTCAACGCTATCGAGTAATTTTCATTACAAATAGGTAGTGATTGAATTAAGTCTAACGGTTCATTTTTTAGAGAAGAATGTAAATAATGTAGTTTCTGCACTGGCGTTAGATCGGATCTTGCATGCACCAAGTCCGTAAAAGTTGAATGAAAATGCTGCCATTCCAAGATATTGCCTGTGAAGCAGGGCAAACTTATCGGTTTTAATTGCATATGGGCCGATAATACGGGAGGTACAGTCTGAACATTAAAGGTATCAATCAACTGTAAAATATTTGCTTCCGTAGAATATAGCATTTCTTCGACCTCAACTCGGTCTTCTTGAGCAGCGTTTATGTCTTTACAAATAAGTTCGATTTCAGATTGTACCTCGTCGTACTTCGATGCCAAGCTTTTCAAACTTTCAAGTCTTACTGTTAAATGTGTTTGTATTAGAATTTGTATCAAAGTTACTGACAGCTGATTGTATGCGCACTATTGCGGACTTTAAGCAGCCTCTCTTTCTGACTAACACTTGAGGCCTTCTTCAGCCATTGTACGCACCTTGAAATGATGTTAATGAGGTGATACCTTGTAGGCGATGTCCTGAAGCGTCGACGCCGTGGAGAAGATGGCAAACACACAGCTCGGAGAGATGACTGCTTTGACTGACGTACTGAAGCTAGCAGGCTCTTGCAATGATGTCGTCAGGAGGCTCAAAGGCGACGAGCGAAATGCTGATCGAATCACGCCACGGTCGTATCAGCGGATATGCTGAGTCGCCCGTGATGGCCAGAAATAGGGGCAGAAAAATAATAAATGTGAATAATGTGTCCGGAAATCCAGGTCCGGAGCGACCAAAAAATGTTTAGTATCCGGTCCGGAGGACCAAAAAATGTTAAGTAGAAGAATGATCCGCCATGTGTGGACCAAAAAATGTTAAGTGTGAAGTGTTCTGTTTACTGTAGGTTGATTCGCCAGGATGCTGAAATGATGAAGCGAGTGGACTGTAATTAATACATTTATTTAATTGTTCACATTTACACCAGAAATTGTTAGGTTTCATTTTTGACTAAGAGATTGGCTAATAAGCATATCGTGAATACAATTCGTATTATATTGAAATTGATTTCATGAAAGGGCCTAAAGGGCCATATAAGAAGTGTTGGCCTAAGGCCTACATTAATTGTCGTAATGAATACGATAGAGGCGCGAATACGCGACACTCGAATACTTGAGTGCAAGTATTAGAAAAATGTGACAGTAAGGCTGCGAGAGCGAGCCGACCGCCGCTTGCGAGCGTATGTGACGAACTGTGTGGAAGCACGGACAGGAATTGATCAGATTAAAGTGCAAATTAAAGCGCAGATTAGCCAACCTATAATGTAAAAATTACCGCGCTACTGTACAATGGGTGACACCTATTTTTATTATAATACTTATAGTATCGTCATTGCGAATGTTTGTAGCACCGATAAATGTTTGAAATGTGGAAAGAGTATATTTTGTATCTTTGTTTCCATTGTACGTTTCGTACTTTGTCAGTGAGTGTGATTCTAATTTTTATATTGTATTTGTCTGGTACTTTATGTTACAAAATTCGATGTATTAATGTACCTATTTTATAATTTGTAAAATATAGAATTGTTAACTGCATGTATTACTCATAATATAATATATACAATTATTATAAATATACAATATAATATTATATATAATTATAATTTAAATATATAATAACTATCACATTCTACTTTTTAACAAAATATTGCGTAAATCATATTGTACATAGGAAAAAATTATTTGTTACATATTGTCTGTATATGTAGGCTATGTATATTGAAAACGAAACGTGTGATACGATTCTATTTATGCTCAATGTAAATATTAATTCCTTATAATAAAATAAATATAAATAATACTATGCCCACGTCTCATTTAATTATCCGTTCGCTCTTATTTGAGTCTTAGTTCTTTATAACAAGATTTCTCTTACTTCAGATACATACGAGCAGCCTTGTACACATTGAATGAGTTCACTCGCCACCTAGCACCCAACTTCTCATTTGTGGCGTGTGTTCCACGACACACACAGTTTTGTTTATTAATGTCTCTGCACCGAACGTCCTAGTGCTTTCTTCTGTGGTTTTCTACAAACTCATTTTGAATTTACTCATTTGTTTTGTGATCCGTAATAGATCACTGAATTGTCAGAGTGTAGAACACATTAGAATCTTACCCCACTCTATTACGTGTTACTTCATGATTATATAAAAGTTATATAAACGTTCCCTATACATAAAAGTTATATAGGAAAGGTCGTCTTTAACAATCTGTTTTCTTACTGAAATAAGGTGGAAAGAAGGGAACGTTTCTTTATAAACACAAAAGGATGAAAGCACACCTTTTGAAACCTCAGTGAAAATACTTTTCCCCTTCAATTGGAGGGAGCGAGAGTTGTTAGACTACACTGTCACTCTGGGGACTAAGGCACTTATTACATAGAGAGGGAACTTAAGTGGTCAGCATTTATTTCTTATAATTGAGATATGCTCCATCGTCAAGTGCTCTATATAACACAATATACGCGCTGTCAATAAGTATACCTGCTGAGCTAATCACATTTTCAGTGCTGTCCTTGGCTTCGCGTGAAGCGGTTACTAAAGTTCACTTGATCACTGTTTCCAAAACAGACGTTAGACGTCATGCTATGAAAGGTTTTTAAAAGTGCTGGTGTACAGTAGGTTTTGCAAAACCTAACGTTGTAGGTTTGTCGCACAGGCTTTTAAATGTCTCAGGTCTTTGTAGAAAAATATAAAATTGACGAAGAAGGTGGCGAAATCTTGTCAGATAACATTATTGGAAGTAAAATTAATTCTTTTTTACACCTAACAGCACACGAACCAAGGGATGTTCGGCTTATACAGTGTTCAGAAGCCAAATGATAATTATATATTTATACGTATTTATATATTTTATTAGTTTTCCACATTATAATTACAACAAGGAATATATCGGGAAGAAATTATAGAAATTAAAAAAAAAACATTAAACTAATTTTACAAACAAGAAAACCAAAACGAGAATGCAAGAAATAATTCTACAAACTTGAAAGCAGACGTTCTCCGTTTTACTAAAAAAGGTGACGAAAACGATATGTTGAGTACTGTATAGGTAAAACATCAAACATTTTTAAACCATCAAAACCCTTCATGGCCTTTTTTTAATGCCATTGACCGGTACGAGGTGCTTGAAAAGTATCCTTACGGATGCAAAGTATCAGCTATAGATACTTTATACCTTCAGTGACTCTGTTACTTAGGTACCTAGACCGTATTTTTAGTAAACAACAAAATCCATAAGTTATACAGTATAGTTTTTATGTAAAGAATGAAATAATATCCTCAAAATATAACTCTTAGCAATGTTGCAAAGATAAGTTCGATCTTGTCCGTAATAAGTCACACACACACACACACACACACGGGCGCGCATCAGTGGTGCAAAAATAAGTTCTCCCTTAAGTCATTCGATAAGTTTTATAATTTTATTAGATATAAGAGGTATCTATCATCGACATAGATATGGGAAGTGAATATTCTCTCCCATTGTCAGTCCTGCTGAATCTGTGTAATCAGTTTTGTATATAAAGTTACTTTAACTTTTAACTACTAATATATAAAAAAAAAAACTGGCAACACGTGCAGCTGCTAAGGTAAAGAAAAAAAACAATACAGGTTATAAATGTTTTTGTAATAATTTCAGTTTACAAGTGTATTAGAAATTAACGAGCTTTTTTTGTAATTGTGCCAGTCAACAGCATTTTTAAAAAAAGGGTTTTGCGTAGAAATCTTTGAATATAAAAAACACAAAAATTACCAATTTCCTCAAAACTAAAATAAAGTCTTTCATTCTCAGTCCTCAATTTAGTTTACAAGTCTGGAGTCTAATCAGTTTCTTAAGATGTCTACGACATTCAGAAATGTCTCATTCAAAATATGTTATCAACTATCTACTTATTACAAGTTATGGAGCTTCGCCTTCTTCCTACATTTAGAATAGGAGTTGATAATTTAGTTAAGCATCCAATTCAGTAGTGCATAATATCCTACAGCACTTCTAGCTAGAGTACCCGATGATGTTGGAATATCCAGTAGCAAAATCGTAAGGAACGCATTGTACTAATGAAATTTGTGCTAAAGTAGTAATGCATTAATGAAAATGTGTATACGCACACTTTCTAAGAGAAACAATACAACTTATGAATGTTTTTATATTTATTTATAGCATGAAAAATAAGATGGAAAGAATGACAACAGAAATCGGTAATTCACTTCACTATAACAAGTGACTAGTTCATGCCGATAAATCTTAGACGCGAGAATGCTCATGTCCTGTGACATAATTTCCTTAATATTAAAGTAAGTTGGTAATGCCAAAATACGTATATTTTGACTCGGGAGCACTTATGAGAAAAGTGAATACGGATATTGCAAAAGAGGTAAAATTTGTTACGGAGTAGAAAAGCTAAGAAAAACATGTAAATAGGGGAATTCTGACAGGCCTCTTTGTAATTCTCTATAAGCAGATTAATTCTTGGTATATTTTCAGTAGTCTCTTAATATTTAATGACCGATTCAGTGAATGGGGACAATAAAAATTCTTCCTTCATTAACATAAATAATGATGTGAGGACGCTCTATCACTTCATGTACAGCATACAATTTAATATACAATAGAAATAACTTAACGCTGAGGCAGTTTGTAACTAACAGTAACAGCATTTCTTGGAATCATTCAAGGAATAAATTTGCTAGAACGAGTAACAACGGTAAAACAGTTTCTCAGGTCCCTGATTTTTTGTTTATTGTATTTACCGCCGTAAAAAATAAGTACGGTGATTTAAACTCTAATGTGAGTCTGTAGTAGCTATATTAGGAACAGCTAACGCACTTCTACGTTTCCTTTCAACGAGATAAACTTTATCTAAAAAGTATTCTACTCAAAAACTTTATAAAAGGTCATTGCCCGTACGCATCAGCTGCGCCAAAGAATTTGTAGGCCTCTGGAGTATTTATAAGCATTGTGTTTTATAACTGGAGAGTGTAACGCGTGTATTGACCACTGATCTCATGAGTCCTTTCCGCGACTAGCTCAATGAAACGCTATTTAAACTGCTATCAGAAATTATATAATTAATTAATTTTAATTTGTTTTGTTATTTATTTAATCATCTGATAACATTCGATACGCCGACTATCCAGTCAGATCAAGTGATAATAATCGACAATTTTTAAATTGTATTAATACGGTCTGTATTGTATTATATTGCCGGTCTTCGGCAATTTTTAAACTGTATTAATACTGCGGGACAAGATACGAGGTTGAACATAATATTTAGAAAAACAAAATTTACGGTCTGTAGTAGTTACCTATACGTAAACACTGAACGGTAAAGAAATGGAAAAAATACTAAAAGGAATGATGATAAACGAAAAAAAAATCTCTAACTTCAAATACTCGGAATGCTATAAAGTGAACGTTTTGATCCAGAGAAAAAATTATGTGCCGTATTGACCTAACTTGTACAAACACTTGAATAAACGAGAACATTTCCGTGTAGTCGTTAAATAAACTTAAAACTTCATCAAGGAATGGCTATATGCTAGTGTTGGGAGAAAGTGTGAACGCTGAAAGCTTCAAAAATCAGCTCAGAATACCCTGGGCAGCTATGCAAACCAATGACACGGTATTAATTAGGGCAAACGCAGTTCAAGAGTTTTTAAAAACTATTAATAGTCGGAACATATCTTGGGTATGTAGTTATAGGTGATAAATACCATATGCTCTAGCTGATAATGAATGGTAAAACAGAAGGTTTTGATATAGACTTTTAAATTAAAAACGTAGGCCTACCCACAGCTCCGGGCAGATATCAATTCAGAGAATGTATTAATTATAGTTGGACGCATTTCGAAACACAAAAGCTTATAGAAACTATAAGAAATATAAATGTGGGGCATAGAAAGATTAAACAAAAAATAGTTGAAGTGAATTTTGAAAGTAGTATTGAAAATAATATGAACACAGAACAACACTAGAGCACAGAGGAACGAGAATGAGATGTGACGAAAACACTAATAACTAGTATCGGATAAGAAATTCTCAGGATAAAAAACTGTAGGTCAGAGTCTTGAATGAGATATTACAACTAACAGACGAAAGTAGATGATAAAAATGCAAAAAAAAAGTGACCAAGTGTACAAACACAATGTTGAAATTTGCAATCAATTCAAAATATTAAAAGCTATTTGCATTACTCGACGAATGCCAGGAAGCAACGTATGACATTCTAAACGACAAACTAACATAGATTTAAGAAAATTAAACAAAATGTCAGAGAAGTGAAGAGGTTTTGTGGTAATGCTGGGGGGGGGGGACAAATTTTAAACTATAATTGGAGTGCATGAGTACTTAGAAGGACTCTTCAGACAACTTATGGTAAAAGTATTGGGGAGAGGGAAAGTATGTAGAAACGACGGATAAAGCGAGGCAATAAAAATTTCACAGAGCTCTGAAAACCCTCCTCAAATACTCTTCCCAGATTTGTAAACGGTTTTCATTTTCACGTACATGCATTCGGATTCGGATGTATTGGAAAATGTTGATCTTCCAGCTTAACTAGTTTTCTATTAGCTTAGTTTATTAAAAAATATTGGCTTAGTGTTCATGTCTTATGGTGCAGCGGGACAAGACGGAGACGATTCGTGAATACTTATAGTACATATCCAAAGCACTATAAGAGTATGGTATGTTTAGACAGCTGTCTTCACAGTACCACAATACAATATAATAACTTTTAAAGAAAACATAATCACAACAGTGATGTACTCCCATCATATACAGCAACGACAAAACAGTCAACATATCGTATCCATGAGCGTGTATTTTTTCCTGTATTTTTACGTGAGGGAAGAATGCAAACAAAAAGTACGAATTTCTTACGGTTTTTCAACCGCCACTCAAAGGTAAGAAATTTTATTTTTCATTATTTTGTAGTTTAGTCTTATATTTATATTCCTAAATGTTGTGCCTAATGTTTGTATGACTTATACTCGTATTGTTATAAACCGTTTTTGAATCGTAGTTATTGCTAATATTGTTTATAATGTTTTATTGTAAGTTGTTTTATATTAGATAGTTTCTGAGGACGATCTCAGATTCCAGGGATCGAAACTTCAAGCGACAAAAATATTACGATGGAAGCCGTGCGAATAGAATTTTACCCGTAAGAAGTACGAATGCTGACTACCGAAATGTAAACTTTGTTTGTTGTCTTACATTAAAAAACATTAATTATTAAATTAATACACTCTTAACAAAGTTGTGGTTTTAGGAAAAAATCAAAACGATTAATTATATAATTATCACAAACTCGTGAACAATTTAAAACTTATATTTGTCAGAAGTGGGATTCGAACCCACGCCCTCAGACGAGGACCAGAACCTCGACTAAGCGTAGCTCGGTAAGATTGCCCTTGAGTCTGGCGCCTTAGACCGCTCAGCCATCCTGACACGGTGTCCCGACGTTACGTACATGAACGAGCAAAAACCAAGGTTAAATACGCTTAACACGTGACCCTTAGCACATACGCTTAATTAGTGAAATACGTTTAATGACATTACCTAACAACAGGTAACACCTCTCAACCTTCTACATCACATACAAAATTCTTTTCTATTGGAAAAAACCAGGAGCTCAAATTAGTCTACACACAAGAGAATACAGAAAACGTGACTTGATCTAACAAAAAAGTGCTACTACTGCGTACATTGTGACGTTTGTGTGTATACGCGCGCACGGTCTTTCCACTTGATTTATGTGTGTTGCTGATATACATAAGTAAGAAGTTTTAAGTGCTGTAACAGTAGGCTATTTGGTAGTTTAGCTCAATGCATGCCTTACCTCGTGTCTTGATAATATATTATCGTTGTAAAGCAGTTTCGGTTTCTTTCTTTCCCTTCATAAATTATATGTTACCTAAATGTTAATATACTAAATGTCATCAAAACATTTACTGCACTTTTTAATTTATAGCGTTAGAAGTCATCTATTCAAAAGCAGTTTATTAGTAATGCTACTTTTCTTCTGTGACAACTGGCTAAATTTTTTGTCATATTACACGCTTAGTTTAGATTTGACAGTTAACTAGATAAATTGTAATTTGGTGTATTAAACGATTTTTTTTCTTAACTACTACAGTGTAAGACTGAATAGATTGTATTAATTTATTTTGTAAGGAAAGAGACAAAGTATTCAAGTAAGTTTATAGCCTTACACAAGGTTTTTGGCGATCGTTGTTTGCATGAACGATGGTTTATAGAAGCATGAAAGCTTCGACGACAGTCATGATTGACACAACGTTTATGGTAGTAAAATGAAGATTCTGGTATTGCGTTCTACAATTCTACGTGCTACGGGAATAAAGGTTATTTGTCTTGGACATTTTACGCTACTTGTATAAAGGTGTTCCTATGAAATGGCTATATTAATGGAAGGGTAATTAGTTGAAGTGATAATACAATATTATACGACCACACACGCCATAATTAGGTTAAGAATCCTAAATAAAACAAGACCAGATGTAACCTCACCCACCGTATTTGCTACAAATATCTGCATCAATCATTTCGTTTTACATGAAAGGGCAACTTTTCACGTCTGTTGAAACTTATAACAAACATTTATGAGCGAGCTCAAGGCTACTTCAAAAATGCTTTCTAGAATATATTGAAGACTGAATAAACAGTAGATAGGCTAAAATAATAGTATCACTACAGGTGAATAAAAAATAACTTTTCAAAGAAAAAATATTACATAAATTTTTGTACAAGCTTTGTTGGCATCAATATAATTATATTAAGAAACAGTGTATTCGTGACAATATAGCGTAGTTTTATGTTGTGCATTTGTATAGAATAATAATTATAACATTTTTTTGCAGCAAAATATATTATTTATAAATAGAAGTAATAAACATAATTCTCCTCTGACGCACACAATCTTTCATTAATTATGAACAGAGATTACACTATTAGTCTGCCCTAAAGTAATAAAAAATGTGATTGAGTTTTTTCATAAGTCTGCAAACACCTAGAGCTTTAATAAATGTTTAAATAATAGTTTTACACTTATCAAGAAGACAACCTGCATGGTATTTACGTTATAGTTGTAACTGTTTTACACAAATGTGAAGCTCCTTTTGTGGTTTAGGGGCAGTCACGGGAAGAAGCTCTCTTGTGAAATATCGCATCAATACAGCCGATACAATACCGATACGTCAACCTCCTCGAAGACCTCCGTCAGCTAAACAGGATTAAATGTGTTGCCTACTACAAACCATGTTGATAGAGGAAATTATCGAGCCTACGTCAAGTGCTGGTAACAAAGTCTGACGGTTAAAGTGACCAAGAAAGTCTGCCTCTCGTCGACGATAAGCCCAACATACTGTCCGGAGATTAATGGTATTTTATATTGGATTTGAAGAGTGGATCTGGGAAGTAGTTTTTCATTACTGAGATGAGAAAAAGACAGCTTCATCGTCCCTAAGCGGCTTCTACCATTTTAAAGTCATGTCATTTAGACACTGCAAGTGAACAGCCACGTTTAAAAGATTACTGGATCTGACATATGACATACAAAACTTTCTTTCACTTAGACGATGTCGTAGTTATTGGTACAGCTTTTAAAGCTCATCTGAAATTTAATTAGTTGTAACCAGAATTCACTATGTCCAAGTGAGGCTGAACCCGGAGCAGTATACTCTATTTAAGAAGGAAGTACAGTATTTGTGCTATTTGGTCTCAGCAGCTGGTGTTAGTATGGGCCCCAATAAAGTAGACACCTTAATAAGCTGGCCAGATCTAAAACTAAACACGATGTTCGTAGTTGGCTGTTCTTTTGCTCTTATTACATACCTTTTATAGAAGGGTTTCTAATATAGTTAAACCACTACATAAACTATCGGAAAAAATAAACATTCTAATGGTTCAGAGAATGTGATCAACCTTTAAGACTTTGAAAATGGCATTATACTCTAACAAATTTTTGTTTCCCCAGCTTCCAAAGAGAAATGCTCTACATATCAATTTTTACGTCTAGGAGCAGTTTTTCCAAATTGCAAAACGGTGAAGAACAAGTAACAGCGCACTGCAGCAAAAGGCTTTCCAAAGCAGAGATAAGTTATTGGGTTACTAAAGAGAGTTGCTATCTATGTCATATATTTGGAGTATTTTCATAAGTAACTGTACGGAAGCTATTTTTACTACGTACCAATTATGATGTGCTTGCATGTATCTCGAAGTTTACAAATCTGACTCCAGTTGGCAAGGTGGCTTAAATGCTTTCAAGAATACACCTTCAAAGTATATCAGGGGGGCGTCTGCATGGTAATCCAAATAGTTTATCTCAAAGACCGGTTTATCTAAGAAGTTTGCTGATATTACTAAAGAAAGGAAGAACTGAACACCAGTAAGCTTATACAATCCATCAGAGCTCATGGCAAACGGCTGGGCGACAGAAAATTTCCGAGAGGTACAAATGGGATCTTGACGGCAAAAGAGAGTTGTAGCCCTGATTGGCAAGACATATATCATGGTTCCGAGGTGATGAACAACTGTGGGGCAAAACGGGAATCTCTAACCATGGAGAATGGATTGCTGAAAAGGGCTTGTGAAAGTGAAAGACAAGACGTAGTCTTGTAGCTAATATTCAAGGTAAATTGCACTATGTTTCGAAGGAAATACGTGATGGAGCATACAGAGGTCACTTTGGTGTCAACAAAACAATTGGAGAAATTCATAAATTATTTTGTTTGTTTCATTTTGCTACGATACAGGTAAATATCTGTTTATATTTATAGGAACTGAAAAATAGGTGCTGCAATCAATGTCACAAACCAGAAGGAGGAGAATATTAGACGGTATAGTGTTGGATTTCAATTTGAAAGAATAGTAATAGATATGGCTACCCCTTTCCCAATTACAGATGAAGAAAACCGTTAAATCATGGTTGTATGTAATAACTTTACCAAGTAGGTATAATCTTATGCTATCTCATGTTAATTTACATTATTAAATAAAAATCTAATAACACTATGCAAACCTATGTGAGTTAATAATCAAAGTTAATATAAAATATAGTTATTTGACTTCATATGAGTAAAATATTTGCAATTTCTAATATTCTATATGCTATACGCAGTATACGTTAAGTGTATGTAGTATGTGTATAACACACAATTTGTATGTACTGTCCCGTACTGAGTTCGGCATTGTAGGCGATGTGTTTTTAAAACGAGCGGCTTTGACGTCACGCGCGGCCACGGCATCTCGTCGCCGTTGTGCTATGCTCACTGTTGTTGTGCAGCGAAGAAATTCAGTTGGCGCGTCCAGCTGTTTTTGTACATTCCTGCATCGAGAGGTTTCGTGGTTAGATAGACACTTTGAATCTGTCTCATTTCTGTTTGAACCCTCAACCAGATCATCTGCTCTCGGCTGACGGCACTCATCAGTTCAGGACTTCGTCGACTTTCTCTATGGTTGGCTGAATAAAGTTCTGCTCCAGGTATGTACAAGTTAACGGATTCTAAAAATATTTTAACCCCAAATATATTTTTGTGTTTCAGCTTCTATTATAAACTATACTTGTGTGTGTGCGTGTATATCAGTTTTCAAATTGGGCGTTAATGCAAATTAAAGATTAACTTAATATGAATGTAAATGTTGCGGGTCAAATTGACTTCAGTAAAGAAAATGATAATGCATCTTGCACTCAGCTGTTGTTTTTTGTGTCATTAATAATTATGAAATACTCAGTTAATTAATTTGAACATTCTCAATGAAATACTTAAAACGTAATTAGTAGTTGAGTGAAATAAGTCACAGCTGGGGAGTTCAATACTGATTAATACGAATTAGTGGCGATGTGTGTGTAGTGGCTGTTGAAGCTTTAAAGTGTGTGTTAGAAATTTAATGCGGATGGCGTATGTGGCGAGATCATTTCCTTATGACACCCTATACAACTCATTGCATGTCACAGGTGCTCGAACAAGGGCGAGATGGGTGTCGGGTGTGACGACCAACTGTCCACCCTCCTGGCAGAGACGATCCTTTAGCCATGATATGCCGTCAGTCGAGATCTACCGTTCAGACACACTTATGACGCTACGCTGCCCCAGGACTTCTTAGTACAACCGAGTCACTACTGATCAGCCACAGTATTGCTTAAGTGCACCGGACGATCCAGGTGGGACCATTCTAATTATTTAATTCTATCTCAACGACACTGTGAATGCACGGAAGCTCCCAGAAGCTCACTTATGAAGTTTTAACCGTTAAACTTTTGCACAAACTCTCATGTTCAGTTCTGTGACTGCATGTGTGAACATTACACAATTAAACCTAATGAAATCTATTATATCTGCTTATAATGTGTAAGAAAATTACACACACACGCATATCCGCAGTCTGCTCTAAGTTCTACCATTTATCCAATTAAAGCTATTAGAGTGTTAGTTATTTTGTGCTTTCATGTCATGCGGTCATGGCAGAATTCTAGTCACGCAAAGGGGGCTGTCTGATGTTTTCAAATTGTGAAACTATTTTCATGGTCACATATTCTTATTGCTTATTATGATTAGAGTGAGGGTTGATTAGTATCTTGAGTCTCTGGTTTGGTTCGGGGCACTTACATTTTCTGGTGCTAATTACCATGGCATATTAATGCTTCGTAACTGTGATTTATCTGATTACCTTGTTAATTATATATATATATATATATATATATATATGGTTGTGCATTCATTTATTCTAGTTGAAATGGGTTTTATGAGGGCTTTGGTACTGGAATGAGGGATGTTGTGTCATTTATGTTGTGTATGTGCTTGTGTGTGTAATATTTATATATTTTGTTGGGGGAATATGTATAAATTAAAAGATCATAAATGTGCTTACTAAGATACTAAAAGGCTAGCCTATTTTAAGTCCTTTCTATACAACACTTATGGATTAGTGATTTTCTATTTTGTGAATAATATTATTGCAACCATTCACTTGAACATAATGTGGCAGGATTTATGCAATTTATGTTAATATTCAATTCACTCACATTTTATGCCATTAAGAATATTAATTGATATATATAATTCTGCAGTTAATTTTTCTCTTTGTTCAATCTATAACTTGTCATCTCATGTAAGAGTTGCATGCTTAATAAAGTATACGCTTGTTGGTTAATAGACTTTTTCATTTGCAAGTCCTGTCATTCACCTGAGGGGACATGTCTGTAATTGTAATTAGGCCTTGCACACTTTTGCTTCCTCTAGGTTCACCACCTAGTTATAAATATTATGTCTCTCCCTTTACAAAAAAAAACTTGAAAATAAAATAAAAATAAAAATTCAAAAAAATTTACAAAAAAAACTTATAAAATAAAAGGGGGGTTTCAGTACACAGTACACACGATGCAATAAACAGTATTTTATTATGTAAGGTTTAAAGCAAATTTTGGTTAGCACGTATGGAAGCTAATATTAAACCAAACTGAAAGCATTTCACAATTTAAAAAAATATGATCCTAATTTTTATTTAAGAAAGCGTCCTGTTTTTAAACCGGGCCATAACAGTTTCATTGCCATAACAGTTAACAGTGTCATTGCCATAACAGTTTTACACTATTGTTCAGTTATAGTCGTTCTTTCCAACTCATCTTACTTTACGATATGTGGAAGTGACGAACTACTTTACTCTCTTTTCCCTTCCCTTTCTCAGGTTCTCATGTTTTTTTGGCTACTCAACAATATTCTGCACTCATTTCCGTATCTCGCCTCTCACCTAACTTCGTCACTCTCGTAATATACCTACATTTTCTATATTCTTCCTAATATGTTGATTTCTGAGTCTTATATACGTTCCTTTTTTATTACTATTCTTCTATTTCTTCCTATTCTTATCTTAAAAGACTCTCACCACTGTTCATCCTTACGTATAAGCACATTATCTCCGTTTCATGTACCACCACTGGACGAATTATGTATTATGTAGATTGTATTAAACACTTCACTGCAGATAAGTAATAGGTAAACATAATAACCTTCGATGGGCTAAAGTACGCTAATGGACTACACTTAAGGGAGTAATAGATTTTAAATTCATTAAAAATTGAAACTTTACTCCCAATTTATAATCACTCTAAACACGGAGTAGTGGGTAAAGTTTGTGTCATGAAAGTGTGTGAGTAATGTACGTCAGACCTATTAAAAATTAGTCTACATTTTACGGAAAGCTGTCGCTTGGCACATATTAAGTAAAACTTGATAAACTAAAAATTTTATAGAAAGGACTTTTTTGCTCCGTAGTATTTAACATGGTAATCGTGTATTGAAAGCAATAATCATGTTTGTTCATACACGAAGATTAATTAGAAACGTAACACATAAAGTAAGGCCAGCTAGCAAATACTTTTTTAAAGTGTCATGTTATTAATAACTTACATGTTGGTTGTTTCTAGCTTCGTGTTTAATTGGTTTACTAACAGGGTCATGTCACATAGTGAGGCAAAGTTACAAAGCGTTTGAGACAACAATGGGAACAAGAGATGAAAGCGACAGTTAATGTTTTTTGTTTTGTAATAAACAGAAGTGTATATTCCGGTCTTAATTACAAACGTGTCTAGCAGCGTAAATTCTTTGTCTGCTGCTGAGTATCTAAAACAGGGTCGATGTGCTCTGTGTTACCGAACCGTGTTTGGATTTGAATCAATATATTGACGTAACTGTTATAACTTTTGCTATTTACGGTACACTCTACATCTTCCTCTTTAGTTCAGACTGCTGTTTTATTAATTTGGCGAACAGTACATTATATATATTAAGTTTTACAATGATACACATTTTGTATGTTATGGTTACACTAGTGAAGCCGGCATGCGTAAATTTGAATATATTTTACAAAAATGCTAGTCAATTAGATATTTATTACAGCAAAAATACTGTACAAAATAGAGAAAAGGTGTATATTACTCATAGCTACTATAAATTTGCTGTAAAACTGACGTAACTGTAAACGATTACTGTAATACAAATGTAAACGGCGCTTATTGGAAAAGTTCCTTATTGTTTTTAGTAAAATTTTATATTATGAAACAGCCTATAGATAAGAAATTTTACTGAGGAAAGTTCGATTATTATTTTGTTTGAGGAAATTATTACCATTTACAACTAAATAATATAATTGAAATGGCTAAAATATAAAACAAATGAATCTACAATAAAATGAAAAGGAATGAAAAATGTTAAAGAAATTTTCTCCCATCGTTACAAATACCGACATTTTGAATTTCTTTTTTAAATTGACTTAAAAGAAGTGCAATGAAAGAACACCAAAGGGTCATACTGGTAGGCGACCTGAACTACAAGCATAGCGATTGAAATAGTCGCATGACTACTAAAATCAATCACATTTTTACTAATGTTAATAATAAAAGCGAAATATGTGTTGCTAATATCGTTTTTCAAACGCAACTCTGACGCTGTTCATCTTTGATACTACGTTTCACGTCTGCTGAGTACCAAATATTTTTACTTTACTATAGATTTGGCACAGTTCCTTTAAACAAAGACTTGTTTGCTCCTGTTAAAAAAACTTTTACAAATCTTTTTAATTCGTAGATACAGAAAACTACTAATAGTTTGAGGTCGAATATAATTTTCAGTTCACATAGTATTTAAACCTATTGTATTATGAGCTTCTGTTATTTTATTGCACTTATTTTAAATAAATTTAAAAAAGACAGGATGTCGGTATTTGTGACGATGAGAGACAATTTCATTAACATTTTTCATTCCTTTTTATTTTATTGCATTTTTCAATTTATTTTATATTTTAGCCATTTCAATGATGTTATTTCTTTTCGTATAATTCCGGTGTTCCTTAAACGCCTAACGAAACTCTTCTAAGGTTGGCAATTCTTGAAAGTAAAACGATTCGGTTATTATAGTATTAGTCTTTCGTACATTGACAGCATGCATTTAAGATGCATTTAGTGGCTTTATTTTAGCTGCTGTTGTTTGTTGGTGCAGTTGTCATCATACAGGTGGATTACATTAGTCAGGGTCCGCCTGTGTATAGCCTACACCTTGTGTTTTTCTTCCTGACTTATCATGTGACTACCTTGATGGATTATTCTGGGACTTAGCACAACTTTATATAATTTCTGTATGTTAATAGTGTAACGTTTTGTAGGCGTGAGTAAGTGAGTAAAGCCTGCATTGGAGCTAAGGCTAACTACTGTAAAATTAAACAGACATGAAGCAGCGTGTAGGTTATAGTGGGAAAGGCGGGAACAGTGGAACCCACGAGAGAGGAAGATGTCTACTAATGCAGTTGAAAATATTGGCCTACTCCCTGAATTGTGAATAAGGCGCAAGTATGAGATGAGTAATTTGTTTTTAAGACGGATTAACTTTTAATGTAATGTGCCGAAATTAATTAAAAGTGGAAGAATTAGTAAAATATGTTTTCCCTGTAAAAGTACCCAAATTTAAAAACTGATATCGCTTATAACGACAGCTTAAATTATTTTGTAAACAGTATTACCGATCTACTAATGGTGGTTGTTTTGTGTTTAGTTTAAATAAAAGTTTATAATTGTTTAATAGTTGTTTAAAGGTATTCGCTGATGTAGTTCCCTTCACTTACCATGTATTTATAGAATGCAGTCTTCTAAAGTAGTCCCTGTAATGTAACTTCACAACACAAGACAAGTAATATATTATTTCACTGATGAAAATTAAATATAGGTTGCAATCAAAAGTCCAGTAAGTGATACCGATTCAAAATTCAAAACTCTGGCGCTGTACACTGTACTGCCACCTTCTGATAAAATGACTGCTCTTGATCTACTTGTTTTTTATTTAAATAAAGACTGATTGTAGATAAGTAAATTGTAGGTTTATTAACATCAAATTAATGGAATAAAATCAAAAAATTCCTTCAAACAATTGATAATCACAAATAAAGTAACTGATTCTAATACAGAGATTCTTGTTTCTCAAGGTCGGTAACACTGTTTGTTTTGAAGTTACAAATTATTAACCAATTAGGGTTAACTTTATTTTTATATTGTTACCAAAATCGTGTGTTCTTTTAGACTACAAGATACGAATTGGAAAATGCTTAAGTCTTTTTGTTATGCATTAACAGAAAAGTGTTTACAAAATAAAATAGTGAATGAGATCATATAAAGGTAAAATATCGTATATGGTACCCCTGTTGTATGGAGTACAGGTTAAAATGTCATATGTACGATAACTATCTCAACAGTTGTTGTTTTAAATTATTCTCTCTCTCTCTTTTAGAATTATTAATAAGTAATTATCATTAAGGATCCATCAATTTAAAATTTATTCAAGTACTTGTTCTTGTTATCTTGTTAATCAAAATAATTTAAAATAGTTACTCATTTGGTAAGATATGGAGGTTAGTTTGTACCTCTTCAAGTCACTTATTGACAGTAATTATTGATATTATACATTAAAAAACTTGCAATAACATTTAAACATACATTAATAACATATTTTTTATCATTAATTAACTTTAATAACGTTCTTGAACATAATTACTATATTCATTAACCTTCGTTACAGGTTAGTCAAATCAGCATCTAACCTTGAAAATCGTCAGAAGTTAGTTAACTATGAAAATTTGGTTAATAGTTTTTTAATTATGAATAATCATTTATTCAATTAAAATAAATACAATGAACGTCATTTAATAAGTGGGTTAATTAATAAAATAGCATCTTTTTGTCAGGTAGTTCCATACTTGACTCAAGTATGAAAACAACAAATATTTTTGGTTATTAGAAATGCATAAAAATTGTTAAAATCGTTTAATTAGTTTTGTACTCCCTTTCTATTTCACATATCATGCCGATATTATACACTAGCATGATTATTATTGTTCACTACACTGTATTCACTCACTCGAAGGATCATAAACTTGATTCAGTTTTATGGTTATGTTTACTTCCGACGCTTAACTAGGAGTTTCGCGCACAAATTATAACAATACTCTGCTGCGACGGTCCGTAACCTTTCACTCTGAATGACAAAAACTAAGTGTTGCCGCTCCGGACAAATTCTACTTCGAATCTGTCGGGATTAGCTCTTCTGATTGGCTGATAAATCTATACTATCGTTCCCCAAACACCTTTTCAGAAATTAATTTTCTAAAATTTTACAGTTCGACTTTGGGTCGGAGAGTATTTATGACGTCAGCAATTTGTTTGCAATTGATGCATATAATTTATTTTGCTTGTAACTTTTTTAATACTGTTTTAGTTGGAAAACTAACAACTTTATTAACTCTCGGATGCTCAGCTCTACAATTAAAGTTCAAACAAGCCATAAATCCGTCCATTGATAAATAAGTTAGCTCCTTCACTATGCACTTATTGTGGATCTCATTTATAATATAAGTCCTTCCACTTTTTTTTTTCAATAAATAATTATTACTAACACTGTTTTATAGCAATTAGAGTCATTTCCTCTTATTATCTAATCACAGATTATTGTTTGTTAGCAAATTTATATTCATGCACTGTTCCAAACGATTAGGCATGGTATGCCGGTGCATTAATTCTTATTATTATACAAAATGATTTATCCTAATACAATTATTCCTATGGTACATTGTTCCTTAATAATTAATACACATTTATTCAAAGTTTCACTTCTCAAACTGGTTTTGTTCATGTGTACTGTTTGTTTATAATATTACATGTTTGGGCTTTTGATATTTTGATACTTATTTTATATGATTATTGATTAATTAACAATGTATTCCTTTCTTGTAATTTGACTGTTGGTGAGGTTTATTGTGTGTCTTGTTGCTATTATTCTCACTGTTGTGTTATATGTCCTGAATTAATTGTAATTATGGTGCTTGCAGCTACTTTCGGTTGACATGTATAATTGATTTACATTATAATTCAATAATTTTATGTTTTTAAATACAGTAAATGGTTCTCAAAGTAGTATTGGCTATTTTTATCACTACTGGTATACTCCTTTGTTCTTAAGAATCTGTTTAATAGAGCTTTTTGTGTAATTATGAGGCGTCACCTCTGCCTTGTTGTTCTGGCCATTCTTTGTTTACTAATTATTAAGTAAATCTTGGTGCTGTCTACTTCTTGTTGGTGTTAGTTTGTTCCTTATAAACTCTATTTTGATTGGTGTATATTAGAAATATACTTGTGTGTGTTTTTATTATAGTTACTTTTGATTTTACATTGTATATGTTGATCAGTTGAGGTTATGTTAATCCATTGTTGGCTTGGTATAATATATGCCTTTGAATGTCTTTCATTCACAATTTCTATTTACATATTCTACTAACAAATCTCATTACTATATCTTCAACACAGTATTATCCTTATTTTACTAATATTATACTTTAACTGATACACATTATTAATTATTTATTTATCATCAACATGTTCTATGTGATTACTTTTTGTAATGCACGTTAGGACTGAGTTACTTACTCTAAATTGTCATAATTACTTTCATTTATACACATAAATAACTATGTTATGTGCTGTTTCATGTTATTGGTATAAAAACTTGTTCATTTTATAATCATTATCTTTCATAATCAGTCAGAAAAAATTATTCTGAAACAGTCTTATTTCTCTAGCTATTTTGAGCAGTTATTTTGTTTCTATCAGAAATTCTGGTGTGGTCTTATGTTTTATACAGTCTTATCTGTGTTTCACAGATCACACACTAAATGTTTGTGTTTTTTCATGAAGATTACTGTTCATTTCTTTTGTCACTGGTTCCAAAAATATGACAGTTTATATTGTTAGTGTTCATTGGGTTTGGGGCGTGTGATAGTATTTTATGCACTTATAAACGACGCATTGTTATTGTTTGTGTTTGTTTATCACTAGCAAAATTTCCTTCTTCATGTTATCCATTCTTCTTAAACGTCTCTTCCTCTTCTTATCTTGACATTAAAATGCTCATGGTTTTCTGCTATCATATGTGTCCTCTTCTCCTCAGTTTATATTCTTCTTTGTAGAAATACCCTACTCATTCATAGGTTTGTATTGTATGTTTTCTTCTTATGGTAGTTTATTCCTCACTCATAGATATGGTTTCCTCTTGTTTTAGTTATGTTTCCCTCACTCATAGGTCCTATTGGGTCTTGTTTTCTGACTTAGTATTTTAATACATTTTCCTTCCTTTTCATTATATTTGATGATCCATTTAGTCTTAACTTCTTTCTTTTCTGGTGCTTCCCCCTTTTTATTCTATTTATTGATATATTGTGGTTTTTTATAGTTGAGCGTTACTCTTTCTCTTATTAGGTTTTAATTATATTAGTCAAGACATGCATATGTTATATTCTTAGGTTTTGGGGTGTTAGTTATATTTTCTATGTAACGATGATTTTGTTACGTTACATATGCCTTCCTATAAAATTGATTAATTCTGAATTCCTTTACTAATTTTATGAAGAATTTATCAATTGTAGTACTTTTTTCGCCACACTGAATCTTCTGTTTCTCCTCGTATCCTTCCATTTTTTCTTCTATGAATCATATTTTCTCCTTTCCATATTGTATTGGTCTTCCCTAGATTATTTAATTTCCCTAACTATTTTCCCTAACACTTTAGCTGGGGCAGATCAGAGCGGCTCCTGTAGCTTACAACTCTGCTGCCATACTAATATCAAATAAAATCAGAGCCAAATCTTCTCTGTACAAAATATAAATGATTGCTGGCATTATTCATCAGTCATATCATAATATTATAATAACAGTAGTCAAACTTCGACTAATAATAAACATTTTGGGATTATTTTCACGCGCTTGCGGTTTATATATTATTATATTCTTTTCTCATTGATTCATCAATACATAATCTTCATATTTTTCATAGGATAAACTTAGTTCACAGGTTTCCCTTGGTATTTTCACTTGATTTTCTTCTTTATTCTAGTATCGTTCTTCATTCTTTATTATCAATTATTTCTTCTTGCGGTGGCTCATTTTACCATTACATATTATTCTTTGTTGTTTTACCCACAAAATTGTCATAATTCACATAATATACTCTTCTTTGGTTTTGCTGTTATGTCTTATTCATCGCATATCCACTCAATAATAAAATTTCTGCACCTTGATCTTCCTCCTTCTTCTCTAATATCATCACATATCGTCTCTTCTTGTAATAATAGTATTGTACGGGTAAGATGTTGTTTACTTAGTTGACTGGCTCTTGGAAATTATTTTAGTGCGATAGGTCTTGGGTGTCCATCTCGTACGGTATATTTTTCTTTCTTTTAATAGTACGGGTAATATTGGAACTTTATTACACATATTTTCATTATATTATTATGTTATCAATTTATCAATACCCAATTTCTTATTTATATTCATCATTTTCATATTAAAATCATCACTATAATTTTCAATAATTCACAATATAATCACACTTCAATATATCTCTTTAATGAAGCTTGGTTGTATATACCCTTTACTCTTTTGGTAATAGGGTCTTGTAACTCATAGGTATTGTTCAAGTTATTTTTTGTTATAGTATACGGGCCCGTGTAAAGCAGTAATAACTTTCTTGCAATGCCTTCAATAGCACTTGGGAGCTCTCTATTTCTCAATAACACTTTGTCTCCCACTTTGTATGTTATTATTTTGGGTTGTAGCTGTTTGTATTTTACTTTTAGTTTTTCTGTTCGTTCCACTGCATTGTTAAAAAATTTTAGTTTATTAAATTCGTATTCATTCCCCGGAGGAAAATTGATCATCTCCGTGATTTCTCTGGGTGGTTTCTTTTCGAACATTACGGTATATGGTGTTTCATTGATTGACTGGTGGTGTGCCAAGTTAATGAAATCTTCAGCTGGGGATAAATACTCCTCCCATTTCCGCTGTTGTCTATGGCAATATGTTCTCAAGATTCTTCCTACTTCTCTGAGGACTCTTTCAGCAGGATTGCTGTTCGGATGGTAAACAGAATTTTTATAAGTTTTAATGCCATGGTTTAGTAATGTTTCTCTCCACTTTCTTCCCTTAAACTGCGTACCGTGGTCCGTAATTATTGATTTAAGCTTACCTATTTCTGGAATGTACCCATGTATTACCACCTCTAATAACTTATTTTGGGTCTATTTATGGGGTAAAGTTTGGTAAATTTTGTATAATGATAAAAAATTATCACTATAAATTTATATTGATGCCTTCCACCACTACGCGGGAATGGTCCGCATATATCTACAAATACTTTCTCTAATTTTTCTGTAGAAGTTATTGGTATCATTACCCCTTTTTTATTTTCATTATTACATTTTACAAGTTGGCACAAATGACAGTGTTTGATATGCCCCCTTACTGTTCGATTCATGTCTTGGAAGTACACATGTTCTTCTAGGGCTTTTACCACTTTCATGGCTCCCATGTGTCCATACCTGATGTGGTAGTCTATGGTTATATCTTTCTCCATACTCTTTGGTATCACTACCTTCCATTGATCATCTGATTGTTTGGCTTTTATAAATAATAAGTGATCGTGTATACAATAATATTGGATAACTTTTTCGTCTCGTTCCGCTAATCTGTGTAATATAGCTTGGATTTTGGAATCATTCTGCCGATGTGTCCTGATATCAGTTAATATGGTGGCTAACTCCGTTTTATTCTTTAGTAAATGGTACACTTTGGCAATGGTCTCCTTTTCTCCTTCATATGTTTGGTCCTGGACATTTATCCTAGATAGTATGTCTGCGGCAATATTGCTTTTTCCAGGAACATATTCTCACTGGATGTTATACTCTTGGAGTGTTAATGTACACCTTGTTCGCCTCCCATGTTTTAGTCGACAGTTCTTCAGGAATGATATTGATTTATGATCTGTCCTCACTGTTATCTGATATCCCAAAATATATGTTCGGAACTTCTCACAAGCGAACACGATGCTAAGTAGTTCCTTCTCAGATGTGTGGTAATTTCTTTCACATTTGTTAAGTGTCCTGCTGGCGAAACTGATTACTTGGTGATTGCCTTCCTCATCTTCTTGGTATAATATAGACCCAATACTAACATCACTGGCATCACAGTTCATATAAAATGCTTCGTTAAAATTGGGGTGGTGTAGCATTACTGTTTTTAGGAATTTGTCCTTTATTAATTGAAATGTTATGTCTTGATCAGGTCCCCACTTCCATTTATCTTTTGATGAAAGTTGTGTGGCAAATTCTGAAGTTAACTCTGAATAATTGTGCTGGAATTTTCTACAATAGTTACAAATTCCAAGAAACGATTGTAACTGTTTCTTGTTTCTGGGTGTGGAAAAACGCTGTATAGATTCCATTTCCTCTTGTGATGGTGTTATACCAGTCTCTGATAGATTGAAGCCGAGAAATTGTACTTCGTCTGCTATTAACTTAGGTTTCTCTAATTTGAGAGTTATATTGTTTTCATGTAATTTTTGTAATACTTTTTCCACCCTTATGCAGTGTTCATCCCAATCATTGGATGTAATTAACCAATCATCAACATACACTGTAATGAATTGTAGTGTATCATAACCCAAAATATCATCCATACATTTTACAAACACAGCTACTGAGTTTACTAGGCCGAAGGGTAACCTTTTGAACTGATAGTTACGCCCTTCAAAAATAAAGGCCATATACTTTCTGCTATTGGGGTGTAATTCTACCTGCCAATATCCACATACGGTGTCCCATATACTAATATACTTGTACCGTGAAATTTTTTGAGTATTTCGTCAATTTCACCAGGTGAAGTTCTGTCATTTATAATAGTTTTATTTAACTCTCTGGCGTCCAAACAAATTCTTACTGTACCGTTTTTCTTAGGCACCGCCACAATTGGGTTTGTGAATGGGGAATTGCTCAATTCAATTATGTTGTCTTCTAATAATCTTTGGATTTCTAGACGTACTGCTTCTTTTAGTGAAAAGGCTATGGGGTACGACTTCCTTTTGAATTCTACGTTTTCTTTAAATTTTATTTCACACTGAAAGTTTTTCACCTTCCCTGGTGTGTCTGAAAATATGTGCCTGTAATTGTTATATATCTTTATTAGTTTTGATATCTGTTTACCTGTAAATTTCGTGTCGACTCTCTTTGATTGGAATTTCTTGATTTCATCCAATTTTTCCATCCACATTACATCTTCTTTATTCGGATATATCCTCCCATTGGTTGGTGGTTTCCTGTTGAGTTTCCTTGTTCTCAACTAATTCCGCCGTCCATTTTACATTATTTAAATTCAAATATACCTTGGCCCTATTCATGTCTATTATCGCTGCACATCTCCTTAATATATCGCAGCCAATGAGTAATTTAAATGGTAGGCCACTTGCTACTAAAAATCATGGGAATTGTTTCACCACCACTGGATACTTCTAATTGTAGTTGATTCCTTATTGTTTTATTTTGCCGACCCGTTGCTCCAATTAACGTTATGTTATTTATTGGCAATGTTGGTATTATATTTTTATTTTCCGCTTGTATTCGGTTTAATTCCATTTTATCTCTCAACGATACGCTGGCTCCCGTGTCGATCATCACAAGTGTTTGGATTCCATTAATTTGTACCGCTATATATGCAATCTCGTTGTTCACATTTTCCTTGACATTATTGTTTGGTTCTTCCATCAAATCTTTCCTAATATTCTTTAAATAATTGAGCTTAATAATCGTTATTGAATTATTATTATTATCATCATCATTAACTAAGTCAGACCCAATAGTCCGGTTCAGTGAGGGTATACACGATGTTTTCACTGCCGGCGTTGGTTTGAAGGCGGGCTACCATTTGTGGCATCCCTTTCCATCGAATGGGGTGTGTTATCTTCCCTGGATTCTTCTTGGTTGTTCGGGCGATACTCCCTCTCATGACCCGATCCTCGCTGGTCTTCACTGCTCCGGCTTCGGCGTGTATTATAGCCAGACTCATTCCTCTCACCATTGCTGCTGCTCCTATCATTGGTTCCATTATAACTCCGCCTACCTTGGTAGTAGTATCGTCTATTGTTATCTCGGCTGGCATGGGCGTAATTCACCCGCCGAAAATTATTATTATTATTATTGTTATTACCGTTGTATGGGCGGTGATTCCCATTATTATTGTTTGGTCGATAATAATTATTATTTGGCCTCAAATTAGTATGGTTGTTGTTTGGCCTGTAATTGTTGTTTTGGTTGTTTGTATTATTTGGTCGATTATGGTTATAGTCACCACGCCCATTATGCTGGTTATTATTATTTGGTGGTCGGGTATTTTGATTATCATTGTATCGGTTGGGGTTTTGGAAATTTCCCCTATTGTTATTGTTATTACCCGGCCCACTTCTGTCGTAATTTGGCCCTATTCTTTGTTGGTTCCGTTGGTAGTAGCGTTCGTGTTCGTGGTTCTCTAATAACGCTAACATGGCTTGGGTCGTTTTGATCTGGTTATTTAGTCGGGCCTGTGATATACTTTCATGGAAATGGTATGCCAGTTTTGTTATTAGACATTCTTCTGGTATTGTCGGCTCGAGGTTTCTGGCAACACATATTTTGCCCAGAAAGTATGCTGTCATCGTGGTCCCGGCACTGGGGTCATACTTCCCATTGCTAATATTGTCTCTCACAATGTTTTGTGCCGATTCGGACCAGTATCTTGTTCGGAACGCTGCTTTAAATTCTGTGTAGTTCTGCACTTCATGTCGAATCGCAGTCCACCAATTGTCATGGACATTCTTGAAGTATTCATCCAACATATTCTTTACTACTGGCCACCGGTTTTCCCTATTCCTGGCGATTGCTTCCTCGACTCTTTCTAAAAATTCAATTGGATTTCTTTTATAAGTCCGAAAGTCAATATTCTCGCGGCCGTCTAACTGTGATACACTGGTCATTATTGCTGGATACGTCCTTAAGTGGTTCATTTCGTCGCGTATAACGCTGAATTCCTTCTGTCGTTGTTCAGTGAATCGTACCTTATCATTGTCGATCTGGTCCTTCACAGTGTTCACTTTAGTATTTAAGATCTCACATTTCTCCCCCAAGTTGGTGTTCATTAATGCCAGGTCCGCCTGTTTGAATTCAATTGACTCCATTTGTTTCATTCTAATCTCTTCGTTGTTATTTACCTTGGTGTGAATGTCCTCAATAGTTCGTATGATTGTCTGTTTATCCTGGTGGTATTCCTGCTGTATCTCCGATATTTCCTTCCTAACTTCCGTCACAGCCGTTTCTACTTCTTCTTCGGTTACTTTCCCTATCTCCTCCATCTTTTTATCCACCGTTTCGATAATCGTTTGGGCTGTTTCTTCTGTTCTTCTTTTATTCTCATTCATCTGTTGCCATAATCTCTTGCTGTCATATTGAATCGCTTCTATTTTCTTATCGATTTGTTCATTTAAATCATCGATTTTCTGGTTAGTTTCCTCAATCTTCATCCCCAATTCTTCTGCTAAATCTTCTTTAATTGATTCTATCTTTGTGTTCAGTAATTCTTCCGTCTTCCTATTATTTTGGTCTAATGTGTCTTCCATCTTCTTCTGTCCGTCTTCTATTTTCTTATTCAATTCTTCTATGTTTTTATTGGCGTCCTCTCTGGATTTCCTGTTATCTTCCTTCAATTCTTCCTTTAGCGATTCAATATTTTTATGGCTGTTTTCCATCAATTCTTCTTTCAACGATTCAATATTTTCTTCCATCTTTTTCTGGCTATCTTCCGTCTTCTTCTGGCTATCTTCCATTTTCTTCTGGCTATCTTCCATTTTCTTATTCAATTCTTCCTTAGTGGATTCTATATACTTATTAATCGACTTCAGTATTTCCAGGATGTTTGCGTCCATTGTTGGCGTTGATTTTTCTAGTACGCTTCCTTCCGGTTGTTTTACTGGCTGTTGGATCTCCTCCATCTGTTTGGATTGTTTAGGATCCATGGTTGTTAAGATTTCCTCCATATCTTCCGCCGATGTTGCCTCTTTCTCTTCCATCCTCGGTCCTTCCTCAGGCTCTGCTACTCGCTTCCTCGACGTTGCTCTTCTGTACATCTTCGCTATCACGTATTGTATCTGCTTAATCGAATTAGGTTTGTTTAGTTTTTATTTTTATAGTTTTAATTAGGTTTAAACGGCCTAATTCGTGCCCCACGTTGGGCGCCACTCTATTACCGATCTACTAATGGTGGTTGTTTTGTGTTTAGTTTAAATAAAAGTTTATAATTGCTTAATAGTTGTTTAAAGGTATTCGCTGATGTAGTTCCCTTCACTTACCATGTATTTATAGAATGCAGTCTTCTAAAGTAGTCCCTGTAATGTAACTTCACAACACAAGACAAGTAATATATTATTTCACTGATGAAAATTAAATATAGGTTGCAATCAAAAGTCCAGTAAGTGATACCGATTCAAAATTCAAAACTCTGGCGCTGTACACTGTACTGCCACCTTCTGATAAAATGACTGCTCTTGATCTACTTGTTTTTTATTTAAATAAAGACTGATTGTAGATAAGTAAATTGTAGGTTTATTAACATCAAATTAATGGAATAAAATCAAAAAATTCCTTCAAACAATTGATAATCACAAATAAAGTAACTGATTCTAATACAGAGATTCTTGTTTCTCAAGGTCGGTAACACTGTTTGTTTTGAAGTTACAAATTATTAACCAATTAGGGTTAACTTTATTTTTATATTGTTACCAAAATCGTGTGTTCTTTTAGACTACAAGATACGAATTGGAAAATGCTTAAGACTTTTTGTTATGCATTAACAGAAAAGTGTTTACAAAATAAAATAGTGAATGAGATCATATAAAGGTAAAATATCGTATATGGTACCCCTGTTGTAGGGAGTACAGGTTAAAATGTCGTATGCACGATAATTAACTCAACTGTTGTTGTTTTAAATTATTCTCTCTCTCTCTTTTAGAATTATTAATAAGTAATTATCATTAAGGAGCCATCAATTTAAAATTTATTCAAGTACTTGTTCTTGTTATCTTGTTAATCAAAATAATTTAAAATAGTTACTCATTTGGTAAGATATGGAGGTTAGTTTGTACCTCTTCAAGTCACTTATTGACAGTAATTATTGATATTATACATTAAAAAACTTGCAATAACATTTAAACATACATTAATAACATATTTTTTTATCATTAATTAACTTTAATAACGTTCTTGAACATAATTACTATAATCATTAACCTTCGTTACAGGTTAGTCAAATCAGCATCTAACCTTGAAAATCGTCAGAAGCTAGTTAACTATTAAAATTTGTTTAATAGTTTTTTAATTATGAATAATCATTTATTCAATTAAAATAAATACAAGGAACGTCATTTAATAAGTGGGTTAATTAATAAAATAGCATCTTTGAGTCAAGTATTTCCATACTTGACTCAAGTATGACAACAACAAATATTTTTGGTTATTAGAAATGCATAAAAATTGTTAAAATCGTTTAATTAGTTTTGTACTCCCTTTCTATTTCACATATCATGCCGATATTATACACTAGCATGATTATTATTGTCCGCTACACTGTATTCACTCACTCGAAGGATCATAAACTTGATTCAGTTTTATGGTTATGTTTACTTCTGACGCTTAACTAGGAGGTTCGCGCACAAATTATAACAATACTCTGCTGCGACGGTCCGTAACCTTTCACTCTGAATGACAAAAACTAAGTGTTGCCGCTCCGGACAAATTCTACTTCGAATCTGTCGGGATTAGCTCTTCTGATTGGCTGATAAATCTATACTCTCGTTCCCCAACCACCTTTTCAGAGATTAATTTTCTAAAATTTTACAGTTCGACTTTGGGTCGGAGAGTATTTATGACGTCAGCAATTTGTTTGCAATTGATGCATATAATTTATTTTGCTTGTAACTTTTTTAATACTGTTTAGTTGGAAAACTAACAACTTTATTAACTCTCGGATGCTCAGCTCTACAATTAAAGTTCAAACAAGCCATAAATCCGTCCATTGATAAATAAGTTAGCTCCTTCACTATGCACTTATTGTGGATCTCATTTATAATATAAGTCCTTCCACTTTTTTTTTTCAATAAATAATTATTACTAACACTGTTTTATAGCAATTAGAGTCATTTCCTCTTATTATCTAATCACAGATTATTGTTTGTTAGCAAATTTATATTCATGCACTGTTCCAAACGATTAGGCATGGTATGCCGGTGCATTAATTCTTATTATTATACAAAATGATTTATCCTAATACAATTATTCCTATGGTACATTGTTCCTTAATAATTAATACACATTTATTCAAAGTTTCACTTCTCAAACTGGTTTTGTTCATGTGTACTGTTTGTTTATAATATTACATGTTTGGGCTTTTGATATTTTGATACTTATTTTATATGATTATTGATTAATTAACAATGTATTCCTTTCTTGTAATTTGACTGTTGGTGAGGTTTATTGTGTGTCTTGTTGCTATTATTCTCACTGTTGTGTTATATGTCCTGAATTAATTGTAATTATGGTGCTTGCAGCTACTTTCGGTTGACATGTATAATTGATTTACATTATAATTCAATAATTTTATGTTTTTAAATACAGTAAATGGTTCTCAAAGTAGTATTGGCTATTTTTATCACTACTGGTATACTCCTTTGTTCTTAAGAATCTGTTTAATAGAGCTTTTTGTGTAATTATGAGGCGTCACCTCTGCCTTGTTGTTCTGGCCATTCTTTGTTTACTAATTATTAAGTAAATCTTGGTGCTGTCTACTTCTTGTTGGTGTTAGTTTGTTCCTTATAAACTCTATTTTGATTGGTGTATATTAGAAATATACTTGTGTGTGTTTTTATTATAGTTACTTTTGATTTTACATTGTATATGTTGATCAGTTGAGGTTATGTTAATCCATTGTTGGCTTGGTATAATATATGCCTTTGAATGTCTTTCATTCACAATTTCTATTTACATATTCTACTAACAAATCTCATTACTATATCTTCAACACAGTATTATCCTTATTTTACTAATATTATACTTTAACTGATACACATTATTAATTATTTATTTATCATCAACATGTTCTATGTGATTACTTTTTGTAATGCACGTTAGGACTGAGTTACTTACTCTAAATTGTCATAATTACTTTCATTTATACACATAAATAACTATGTTATGTGCTGTTTCATGTTATTGGTATAAAAACTTGTTCATTTTATAATCATTATCTTTCATAATCAGTCAGAAAAAATTATTCTGAAACACTCTTATTTCTCTAGCTATTTTGAGCAGTTATTTTGTTTCTATCAGAAATTCTGGTGTGGTCTTATGTTTTATACAGTCTTATCTGTGTTTCACAGATCACACACTAAATGTTTGTGTTTTTTCATGAAGATTACTGTTCATTTCTTTTGTCACTGGTTCCAAAAATATGACAGTTTATATTGTTAGTGTTCATTGGGTTTGGGGCGTGTGATAGTATTTTATGCACTTATAAACGACGCATTGTTATTGTTTGTGTTTGTTTATCACTAGCAAAATTTCCTTCTTCATGTTATCCATTCTTCTTAAACGTCTCTTCCTCTTCTTATCTTGACATTAAAATGCTCATGGTTTTCTGCTATCATATGTGTCCTCTTCTCCTCAGTTTATATTCTTCTTTGTAGAAATACCCTACTCATTCATAGGTTTGTATTGTATGTTTTCTTCTTATGGTAGTTTATTCCTCACTCATAGATATGGTTTCCTCTTGTTTTAGTTATGTTTCCCTCACTCATAGGTCCTATTGGGTCTTGTTTTCTGACTTAGTATTTTAATACATTTTCCTTCCTTTTCATTATATTTGATGATCCATTTAGTCTTAACTTCTTTCTTTTCTGGTGCTTCCCCCTTTTTATTCTATTTATTGATATATTGTGGTTTTTTATAGTTGAGCGTTACTCTTTCTCTTATTAGGTTTTAATTATATTAGTCAAGACATGCATATGTTATATTCTTAGGTTTTGGGGTGTTAGTTATATTTTCTATGTAACGATGATTTTGTTACGTTACAACAGTGACTTGGCCTGTTGTGTCTGTTGCAATATTTCTCTAATGTCGATCCTAGACATCAGCAATCGTATATTCTGGAATGTGTAATACTTTGTGTACATGTTACGATTCACGAAAAGCGTAGTAATACATTATCAACATTGTTCTGGCACCTTAATTTGTTTGAATAAGTGACATCAATACTTATAGCCTCGCATGTGAAATTATTATGTGTGTGTGTGTGTGTATATGTGTGTGTATTTAAAAACAAGCAGATGTAAACTATCCATATAGAACAGGAGCGACAATATTAATTCAACAATTATACTTAACGATTTAAGTAACGTAGAGCACATTTACTTACATGCAGTTACAATTATTTAGGTCAGTTCTTACACTCCAATAATATTTCCGTCATTGCCATCACCGTTACTATCACTATCACTCAAATCGTCTTCACTGCTGCTTTCGTCTGCTGCTGCTATATTTTTCTAAACGATCTGTGTAACTAAACTCTATACACTCTTTTATTTCTGATTTCTGATCTTAAGCCTCACTCTTTGGGCTAGCCAATTTGTAATAAAACTCTATCCCGCTCTGAATACTTGGTGTGGTTCTCAAGTCTTCCTGGTCTGAAACTCTTCCTTTAGTTTCACTGTTGGTGGAGTCCAATTGTAACGAAACCTGTTATATAGTGTTAAATCTGTATAGGAGTAGTGTAACAAAAATGTTTTTCAAAAATGTTTGTGGAAGAAATAAAAATTGTGTTTAAAAAAAAAATTTATAATTAAAAAAAAATTTTCTTTTTTATAGATTAATTAATGAAAAACAATTAATTAATTGTGTTTCATGAAGTTTTGAAATGTGTCTCACTTCTCTAGGAAATTTTATTAATGTTCTTGTATTTTCAATAAACTCCAACCACTCATAAGATTGACCCCAGGTACAATCGATATTTGTTTACTTTTCGTTTTGTAGGTTATCTTCCTTCTGATGTGGTGAAATTCTTGGATTATATTGTTTAAATTAAAATAATTGTAAATTGTTACGTTTAATAAAGAAAGAACTATTTTGAGGTGGAAAGTATAAATGATTTATTGAATAATTGATTAACAAGACTCTTGTCGATTATAAAATCGACTCTCAGGGTATCGAAATGTTACAAGTTTTTGATATATAAAATTCAATCAGGTTCTTTTAACAGCTAATTATAGTTAAAGTCAGAGAAATCGGGCCAATATTAAAAAAGTATAACGTTACAACAAGTAATTCTTAATACTAGGTACATATATTGAATAGAAAATATTGAAATAAACAAGTTTGCGAACCATGTCGCTGACGGAACTAGAAGGCTGCATTCAGTTGAGTGAAGACGACAATTGCAAATGGCCGCCATCGAGTTAGTCAAATGTCTCTCGTAAATGTGACGTTCCAATAAAAAGATTTTCTTGTAGTATTCACGTCCTGGTGTCAGCAAATCTTCCTTCTAATCTGTTGTAGTGTCTTGGGTGAAGTCTCTGTGTTGTATTTTTAATAGTGGTGTATGTATAAGTCCGTTCACTTTTTGTCATTCAGGCACTAATTTATGGTTATGAAGTATACTGTCTTATGGTGTTTAATAATGTTATTTGGTGTGGTTTAGTGCTGTACAATGTTATTTCGTCTCTGGTAATTGTTTCTGTCACTATGTAGATGTTACAAAATGTTTTTATTCGCCACTCGCGATTTTCAAAATTGTGTCATTCACTGACTCGCCATTATTACGGTACTATTAGTTAGGTTAATTCGATTAAAATATGCTCGTCAAGTGCACCGTACAATGTTCAATAATCAACTCTCAACTTCCTTCACTTTCGACTAAAATCTTAGCCAATGCAATATTATTCCTTACATTGTTCAAATTTAACGTTGCATCCTGTGCATATTTTAAATTACATTATATAACTGCTTAAACTTTGGTTATTATTCAAATTTATTAGCTAGATGTTACTTAATTTAATCCTTCAGTTCATTCGGCGTATTTTAATATTGAATAATGCCGTTTTATTATGTTTTTTGTCTAAAATTGGTAATTTTACCTTCATTTTGTCTTTGGTAAAAATTCTAAATTAACTTCCTGTCATTATGCAAATTCTGCCATTTTTAAATTATATTTATGATTAATAATCTCATATCTTATTAAAAGGTTTATATTCCCTTAGTTTCTTGGAATTATTTGAATTGGTTAATTTTTAAAATATTATGTTGGAATATATGACTCCCCTCTCCAAATTTTTGAGTTCTGTCATTTCCATTTTTATTTATAATTCTGGCTATAATTTTTTCAAAATATTTCTAAGTGGTATCTGTAATTATATGGCTTCATCTCTGGTTTATTTTATCTAAATCCCTTTAGTTTAAATGCATTTAAGAGAGTAATTTCTCTGTTTTGATAAGGTTTAGTTTTTCATCATTTTGCCTAGATTTTTTAACAAGTTTTTTCTTACAAATTTTTATACAAACAATACATACTGTGTTATACCCTCTCTGACTTTTTAAACATGGTGTTATAAACTAAACATTTTTTTTTTAAATAAACAACAATAATTAGTATTGGTTTCAATACTATAAACGGTTAAACAAATAAGAAATATTTTCAAATGATGGTTGTCTTCAACCATTCAGACATTTTTTACAATCAACACTTATTACTAACATAGAAATATTATTTACAAAGGAGGTTTTTTCCCATCTAACATCTTACTTAATTATTACTATAAATACAAGTAATAAATATATTTACAGTTAAGATGTTAGTGGTTCCAAACTTAATAAATGTCCTTATACCTAATACATTTTTAAAATCCTTATTCTATATTCACAAAATCTTATACCTATATTCTTATTTGCTATCTCTTATATTAAATTGAACGATGCAGTTTTTTTTAAACTGTCTTTTAAATATGGTATTGGGTAATTGTACCCTGTCACTGTATATTTAAATCTGTTTTTATTCATTATTTAAAGAAATGTCTCTTCAAACAGATTTATAGCTCGATATTACTACATGTATCACATCCACTTGGTACAAATTATAAGTCACTTAAAGTTGTATATTTCATTGTATACACAGTTTGTGGATGCCAAGGACGAAACATAAGGTTTATTTTTTATAATACCCAAACTAGCACTGGTTCACTTTACACTTTTTGATGCTATTTCTAAATGGTTGTTTAGTCTTATTAACATCAATAAATTGGTTTGTGGGTTACAATGAAGATTTGTTCTTTGGGTATTATATTATTATTTCATCCTGGTCCACTGGCAACTCTTACTCTATACATTTTTTTTTCTTAATTTTATTGTACATGTGGTTACTGTTCAAGACTATTTCGTTATACTTTTTATTATTTATGTTTTTTTTTATTTATTTTGGGATATGGGGACATGGGTGTTTTTTTTTTTTTATAAGAGCATTCCTTCTTCTTCAGGATGCTGTCTTCTTCTCCTTTCTTCAATGGTGTCTTCTTTTCTTCTGTCTTCTTGGACTGGTATCTTCTCCATCTTCTTCTTGATGCCATCGGGTTTCTTGGGATTTCTTCATCTTCTTCTGGTTTCTAGAAATACTTCACCTTTTATGGTGGATCTTGCCTTATTCAGGGTTTCTCTTTCATTTATTTATCCTCATTGTGGGTTTAGTCATATTCTGCGTTGCTTCTTTATATACTCCTTACCTTCCTGGGTTACATTTTAAACAAACCTTGGGTTATTACACTGGTTTTGGATGATTCATCACTAGTAACTTGCTTTTATTTGAACTTATATTTTTAAATAACAATGATTGTTCTGCACAGTTGCTATGAATTAATTCTTTATATTAAATTTAATGCTTTTTTTCGGATTTAAATGTTATAATCTTATTATTCTAATGATCAATGCCATTCATTATTATGCGTTTATCTGTCACGTTACAGAATGCTCTCCTCCAGAAGTAATTATTTCAGACATGTTTATGGATGAAATAATTTCTTATGATAATTTAATTATTTCTTATATTTCATTCTCCTCTCCATTTCTATATCGACTTTTTATATTTGAGTTTAATTAATTTTATATATATAGCTACTTATTTTACTTTGATCCTTCTTGGATAGTTAGTGTCTTCTGAGATATATTATTATTATTATTATACATTTTCTTTCTTTATAAACTTCGTGTTGCATCCTTGGGATATTAATTCCCTAACATTCCCTATCACGTGGGCTGGGGCAGTTCAGAGGGGCACTGTAGGCTACACAATCTCTGCTGGCCATACACCACTTCTACAATTTGAGTCCACAGGCACATTCATCTCTGCTCAAAAAAACATAATGCTGCTGGAATTATCTTCAGTCAGTCATCGAATAAATAAAAAAAAAGTAGTCTCATTTTCGACTAATAAAAATGTCTTTGGATTCTTCACTTTGTAGTTTCTCAGATTATCTCACATTTTCTATCTTAATAAATCTTCATAATTATTATTATACTCATTATACATATATTTTTCTGAACTCTTAACTTGTCTGATATATTTATTTTAATTATGGGTGAAAACTTTTCTTAATAATTCTTGTTACTGGTTATAGTGTAACTCTTTTTCTTCTCCATCTGAATTCTCTTTATACTTCCTTCTGGTTACTTACAGTGTTAGCATGGTCTTTACATATAGTATTTTCTTATTCACTATTTGAATGGTCTTAATACATCATATTTGATTTTTAAATTTGTATCTTTATATTAGATACTCAGGTTGTTATTTTGATCATTTTATTTAAACATTTTGTTCTTTCCTTTCTCTTAGGAAGTTATTAATCCGCCTTCGCATTCATTAACATTAATTCATGTATATTATATTTCATGTGGTATTTCTTCTCTTTGCATTTCATATAGGTCTTATTATTATCATTTGTTCAAAATCATCTTCTCCATATGTTTGGTATGAGTTATTCTTCTTTGCTTCTTCAGAACTGAGTAATATTGTATTCCTTTTTCTTGATTAACTGTTTCCATTATCGTTTCATAAGTAATTAGTCATAGGTTGTTCTCATTATTATTTTATTGTTTTTCTTTCTTGGATTTTTTATAATTTTATTATAATAACAGTTTCTTCTCTTTGCTTCCAAATTTTTGCCTTCTCTTGTATATCACACTTTTTCTGTTTTTATTCTCTACTCCTTCAAATGCTAGATATTCACATTTATTCTGGATTATATTTAATTCTCTTTTCTGAATTAATCATTTTATTTTCTTCTAAATTCAATTATAAATGGCACATATTTATTTTTAGAACTTTGTTCGTTTTATGCAATATTCAAACTCTTATTGTTATTTAATTCCATAACATTTCTCATAAATCATTGTAATAAGTTGATCTCATTTCGTTTCAGAGTTTTGACGTTTTATCAAAGTTCAATTCTGTTTAATTCATTTATTCCCAAAATTGTTTCCTTCAAAATTGTTTATAGTAAGATGTGCTTACTTAATTTTTAATTCTTTGTGATATATAATTCTAAATTCTAATTCTTCCATTTTAATTATTCCATATGGTATCTCTTCAAAATTGTGTGGAGTAAGGGGATCTTACAATTATTTCTGAATTTTTTGGTATTCCTCTAAATTCAAATTCTTCTTAATTATTTACCATAATAGTTTTTTCACAAAATTAGTTATAGTAAGTTGGTCTTACTCCAATTTTAAATTTTTTGTATATTAAATTCCAAAATCTTTCTTTTATTTTTCCATAAAGTTGTTTCTCATAAATATTAGGTAGTAAGATGTTCTTACAATTGTTTCTAAATTTTGTTGGTGTTGAATTCTTTCTTTTATAATTACATAAAGTTTCTTCTAAATCATAGGTAGTAAGATGTACTTACATTTATTTTTAAATTTTGTGGTTTTTATTTGTATTCAAAATTCTTTTCTTTTTATTTCTCCCAAAAAGTTTTTTCTCAAAATATTAGGTTGTAAGTTGTGCTTACAATTATTTTAGAATTCTTCTGTTATATTCTAAATTCCTTTCTTTTTATTTTGCCATAAAGTTTTTTCTTCTAAATCATAGGTAGTAAGATGTACTTACATTTATTTTCGAATTTATATGTTTTATTGTATTCAAAATTCTTTCTTTCATTTTGGCCAAAAGGTTTTTTTCTCAAAATTATTAGGTAGTAAGATGTACTTACATCATTTTAGAATTTATTGTTGTAAAATTCAAAATTCCTTTCTTTTATTCTGCCAAAAAGTTTTTCTCAAAAATATTAGGTAGTAAGATGTACTTACATTTGTACATTTGTTTTAGAATTTTTAGGTTCAAATTTATTTTTTTTTTAAATTGCCATAAAGTTTTTTCTCAAAAATATTAGGTAGTAAGTTGTACTAACTATTATTTTAGAATGTACATGTTAAATTCAAAATTCTTTCTTTTATATTCTCCATAATGTTTTTCTCAAAATATATAGTTGTAAGTTGTTCTTACATCATTTTAGAATTTGTTTGTTTTATTTAAAATTCAAAATTCCTGCCTTCTTTTTCTTTCCATAAAGTTTTTTTTTTTTAAATATTATGTAGTAAGATGTGCTTACTTTTGTTTTAGAATTTATATGTTATAATTATAATTCAAAATTCCTTCTTTTTCTTTTTTCCAAAAAGTTTTCTCAAAAATATTAGGTAGTAAGTTGTTCTTCCAATTATTTTAGAATTTTTCTGTTTAAAATTCCAAATTCTAAATTCCAAACTCACTCTTCATAATACTTTTTCATAGATGCTTGATTGTACACACCTTTAATTCTTCCGGAAACTATTTCCCTCAGTTCATAAGTATTGTTATGCTTATCCTTTACCACAACATATGGTCCTGTATAAAGTAATAATAATTTTTTGGTTATACTTTCTAGGGTGCTGGGCAGCTCTCGATTTTTTAGGAGAACTTTCTCACCCTCTTTGTATGTTATTATACGCCCTATTGCCTTTTCGTATTTGGCTTGCCGTTTTTCTTGGTCTTCAGCCACCTTGTTGTAGAATCTCAACTGGTTGAATTTTCGATCATTGTTTGGTGGGAATTCGATGATTTGTTCAATTTCTCGGGGAGTCGGCTTCTCATACATGGCTGAGTATGGTGTAATTCCTATAGCTGGATGGTGGGCGAAATTTAGGAATGTCTCTGTTGCTGCTAAGTACTCTTGCCACTTTCGTTGTTGGTTGTGACAGTACGTGCGCAAAATCCTACCCACTTCTCTCAGTACTCTCTCAGCCGGATTACTACTTGGGTGGTAGACTGACGTCTTATAGGTTTGACCCCAAGTGCTAATAATGTGTCTCGCCACCTCCTTCCCTTAAATTGCGTACCATGGTCGGTAATAATGGAAGATGGTCTACCGATCTCTGGCACATACAAATCGATGATCACCGCCAGAACTTTCGCTGTTGTTGCCCGATTAACCGGATATATCTTTATATATTTGGTATAATGGTCCATTATTATTATCAGGTACTTATACCTGTGTCGACCACCGCTACGGGGAAATGGCCCGCAGATATCCAAGAACACTTTTTCCAGTTTTGCCTTTGAGGTAATAGGTATCATTATACCCTCTCTCTTCTCATTGTTTATCTTGACGCATTGGCAGATATTACAGGACTTGATGTAAGTTCTCACCTTTCGGTTGATATTCTTTATCTTGCAGTTTTCCTCTAAAGCCTGTATCACTTTTAGCGCTCCCATGTGACCATACCTGACATGATAATCTAATATGACTCCCTTTTCGATTTGGTGTGGAATTATCACCTTCCATGTCTCTTCATCCAAAGCCGTTTTTATGAATAAGATCCCTTTGTTTAGATGGTAATATTTGGAAATGGTATCATCATTGGTTTCCAATCGACTCATGATGTTTTTCAGTTTAGGATCAGACTGTTGGTGGATACGGATATTTATTAATAGAGCTTGTAGATCGGCTCTGGTCTTAAAGATGTTATAAATTTTAACCAAGCTCTCCTTCTCTCCCTCGAAAGTCTGATCTTCCAGATTTATTCGTGATAATACATCTGCTACCACGTTCTTTTTTCCCGGAATATATTCCCATTTCAGATCATATTCTTGTAGGGCGAGTACCCACCTAGCCAATCGGCCGTGACTCAATTTGCACCTACGAAGGAACGAGATGGATTTATGATCAGTACGAACAGTGACTTGATATCCGAGGATGTACGTTCGGAACTTGCTGCATGCGAACACCACGCTAAGCAATTCCTTTTCTGTTACACTGTAGTTCTTTTCGCACTGATTCAGCGTGCGTCTAGCGAAGCTTATTACCAGATGTTGACCCTCCTCATCTTCCTGGTATAAAGTCGTTCCTAAGCTCAGGTCGCTAGCATCGCAGTTTAAAAAGAATGGTTTCTTAAAATCTGGGTGACGAAGTATAACGCTCTCCAGAAACTTTTCTTTTATCAAGCGGAAGGTAAGATCTTGTTCCTCACCCCAGGTCCATTTGTTCTTAGCAGATAACTGTGGTTGAAACTTGGCTGTCAACTCGGAATATCGGTTCTGAAACTTCCTGTAATAGTTACAGAGTCCGAGGAAAGATTGTAATTGTTTCCTGTTTCTTGGCTGCGGGAACTTCTGAATTGCTTCCACTTTCTCTGCTGACGGGGTAATACCTCTATCGTCTAGATTGAAACCCAAGGATTGTACTTCGCGCGCTATGAACTTGGATTTCTCCAACTTCAGAGTTATGTTGTTCTGCGCTAACTTGCTTAGTACATATTCTACTCTATAGCAGTGTTCCTCCCAGGTTTCTGATGTAATGAGTAAGTCGTCTACATAGACGGTGGTAAATTGGAGCGCTTCTTGTCCAAGAATCTGGTCCATACATGCCACAAAGATGGCGACAGAATTTACAAGTCCGAAGGGCAGTCTCTTGGACTGGTAATTGCGCCCTTCGAAAATGAACGCCACGTACTGACGGCTTTGTGGATGCAGCTCCACTTGCCAATAAGCACATACAGTGTCCCAGGTACTGATAAACGTCGTGCCATGGAAACGTTTTAAGATCTCCTCTATTTCACCGGGTGAGGTTCAGTCATTTAGGATTGTTTTGTTCAATTCGCGCGCATCTAAACAGAGCCGGACTTGTCCGTCTTTCTTTGGAACAGCAATAATTGGACTAGTGTAATGTGATTGACTAATCTCAATTATGTCATTTTCAATCATTTTATTTATTTCTGTTCTCACGGCCTCTTTCAGCGACTGCGCGATTGGATATGACCTCCGGTTAAACTCCACGTTTTCTTTGAACTCCAGTTTGCACTGATAGTTTTTAACCTTCCCTGGTTCATCTGAAAACACTGTATTGTACTTCTCATATATTCTGACTAAACGATCTGCCAGATGTCCAGGTATCTTATCGTTATTGGTCCCGCACTGGAAGTCCCGTATTTCTTGTATTTTTACTGACCATAAATCCTCTCCTCCATGGTTGTATGTAATGGGTTTATGAAGTGGGCTGTTCCTAATGATATTAATTTTACGAAGTTGTTGATGTATAGGGCTGGGAAGTATATTTGCGCCTCCTACCAAATTTGCGGTCTATGTTATTCCGTCTGGGAAAAGTGATACTCTCTCTAGGTTAAGGTCGATAATGGTGGAATATCTTCTCAGAATATCGCAACCGACTAGTATGTCAAATGGTAATCCGGTGGCGATTAAAAATTCCATGTCTAAAGCTATATCGCGGCTAACGACACTTAAGGAAACTTGCTTCCTAATGGTTTTATTCTGGCGGCCAGTTGCACCTATTAATACAATGTTGTTTACTGGTAACATTGGCGAAGTTTTTCCACATTCGCTCTGTATCCTTTCCAGTTCATTGGCGTTTATTATTGAAATATTGGCACCTGTGTCAATCATTATTTTAGCGGGAATTCCTTCCACCTCCGCTGTTATATATAGTATTTCGTTATTATTGTTGTTGAAACTCTTTTCGTTCTCCTCCAAAAGTTCAGTTCGAATATCTTTCAGGTAATGGTTACTAATTATCGTGATGTTTTTACAATTGGTTGCTTGTTGCAACTCATCCTTGTTTAACCCAGGAAGTATAAGCAGTAACGGGTCGTTGTCGTTAATTACTGCCTCCTCCCGTTTAAAGCATTGTGGTCATCGTTCGTACTAGGATTGACCGAGGCATCGTTCGGAAACTCTGGGTCGTTTCCTGACGCTCTGTACCCTGTTCGAGGTTTATCTCCCTGTTCTGTTGTCGGCCAAGATCCTCCAGGCTGGTACATCTTCTTCCCTGTTTGTGTCGTGGACCGTCCCGTTCCGCACTTCTCCATCTTCTGTCCTCACCGTGGAAGCTGTTCCTCCGTGGTTGATAATATCTCCTTGGACCGCGATCTTCTGCTCTTATAAAATTAACCCTAAGGCGCGACACTCTATTACTATTATTATTATTATTATTATTATTGTTGTTACTATAATTATTGTTATAATAATTTCGGTTAGGTGGGTAATGTCTATCACCATTATTACTGGGGTATGGATTTCTCTGACTGTATGGGCTATTAGGGGGCTGATAGTAATTGTTCCTATTATTAGGATAGGGGTTGTTATTCCTAATACCGTTAGCATTGCCGTTAAAATTGTTATTACGCGGCGGGTTATTATGGCCGTCGTAATTACTGGGCTGGTTTCGGTTTCCGGGATGGTTGTTGCCGTTATTAGGGTATTGATTTGGCCTCGCCTCTGGTCTTTCATTCCTCCTCCTGCTCTGGCGATAATATTCTTCATTTTCATATCCCTCTAACAATTCCGTCATTGCCTGTACCGTCTTGATCTGGCTACCTCTCCGGGCCCTGACAATGTCTTCGTCGTAGTGATATGAGATTTTATTTATCAGGCACTCTTCGGGTATAGCCGGCTCGAGTGTTTCGCCATGCACACCTTTCCTAAGAAATAGGCTGTCATGGTACTGCCTATTTGTGCCCTGTATCGTCCGTTGCATATGTTATCACGGATCAGGTTCTCGGTTTTTTCAGACCAGTATTTCGACTTAAACATTCTCCGGAACTGCTGGTAGTCGGCAATCTCGCTCCGGTTAGCCATCCACCAATTATCCGTCACCTCCCTGAATGACTCATCCAAGATTTCCCTGTTATGGCTCCATTGCGTTATTTTATGTTTGGCGAAGTATTCATCTACCCTAGCCAGGAACTCCATCGGTTTCCGCTTGTACTGCCGGAAGTTGAGCCATTCTCGGCTTTCGTTGATGGGCAATCCGGTGAAATGAGTCGGTCTATTTCTTAAAGCTTCCATATCTTCTTGGCTTCGTCGCACCTGACCTGTGATATTGGTCATTGCCTCTTGCATACCATCACACCGTTCCGCGACTTGGCTTCGTACTCTCCCGAATTTTTCTTGCGTCTCCTTGCGCTGTTCCTCCACTTTCCTGCGGCTATGTTCTTCTATATTTGTAAACTTGATGTTTACTACTTCCTTAAATTCCTGGACTTCCTTTTCGGTCTGGTTGCATTTCCTGTCAATCTCTCGGATCTGTCGATTCACCATTATGTTTTCTTCTTCCATCTTTTTATTCATCGCTTTCTTGTTAACATTGATTTCCTTATTCAGTTTTCTCTTAACAATTCCATTCTTTCGTCAAGTTTGTCCAGATTCTCCTGATTGACCTCCCTTAATTCTTCTCTTAACATTTGGTTGTTCTCTCTCAATTCTTCCAATTTCTCCCCATTTTCTCTTCCAACTTCTTGTTATCTTCCTTCAACTCTTCCTTCAACTGTCGGTTGTTCTTTTCTATCTTCTTCCTGGTTTCATCGATTTTCTGATTGGTGTTTTCAATTTTATTAATCAATTCTTCTTTAGTCGACTTGAATTCTTCCTTGAACGATTGGTTGTCTTCCTTCAATTCTTCTAACTTCTTCCCCATCTTCTCTTCCAACTTCTTACTGTTTTCTTCCATCTTCTTACTGTTTTCTTCCATCTTTTTACTATTCTCCTCCATGTTCTTGTTCATCCCACTCAATTCTTCTTTCAAGGATTGTTTGTCTTCCATTAACGCTCTGAACATTTCTCGTACTGTCAGGTTTTCTGCTTGTGAGGGTTTTTCTAATTGTTCCTTCCGGACATTGACTTCCCCTGTCTGTGTGGGCATCTTAGGCTGTTCCTCTGATTGTGCAGGTTGTTTCGACAATACCGGTGGCAATGAACTTTCCACATCTACTGGCGTCGCCTCTTTATTTTCCATGTCTATCTCTACTTCTTTTTCGGCCTCCGCCGCCCGTTTCTTTGAAGTTGCACGTCGTTGCATTTTTCTTTCTTTCTCTGGCTTTATAGCTGCTGCCGAACTCCAATTAGTGATTGGGCAGATTGTAGTGGCCTTTCAATCGCTAATTAAAGCCCCTCAGTTGTGCGCCAATTTGTAACTAAACTCTATACACTCTTTTATTTCTGATTTCTGATCTTAAGCCCCACTGTTTGGGCTAGCCAATTTGTAATAAAACTCTATCCCGCTCTGAATACATGGTGTGGTTCTCAAGTCTTCCTGGTCTGAAACTCTTCCTTTAGTTTCACTGTTGGTGGAGTCCAATTGTAACGAAACCTGTTATATAGTGTTAAATCTGTATAGGAGTAGTGTAACAAAAATGTTTTCCAAAAATGTTTGTGGAAGAAATAAAAATTGTGTTTAAAAGAAAATTTTATAATTAAAAAAAAATTTTCTTTTTTATAGAGTAATTAATTAAAAACAATTAATTAATTGTGTTTCATGAAGTTTTGAAATGTGTCTCACTTCTCTAGGAAATTTTATTAATGTTCTTGTATTTTCAATAAACTCCAACCACTCATAAGATTGACCCCAGGTACAATCGATATTTGTTTACTTTTCGTTTTGTAGGTTATCTTCCTTCTGATGTGGTGAAATTCTTGGATTATATTGTTTAAATTAAAATAATTGTAAATTGTTACGTTTAATAAAGAAAGAACTATTTTGAGGTGGAAAGTATAAATGATTTATTGAATAATTGATTAACAAGACTCTTGTCGATTATAAAATCGACTCTCAGGGTATCGAAATGTTCAAGTTGTTGATATATAAAATTCAATCAGGTTCTTTTAACAGCTAATTATAGTTAAAGTCAGAGAAATAGGGCCAATATTAAAAAAGTATAACGTTACAACAAGTAATTCTTAATACTAGGTACATATATTGAATAGAAAATATTGAAATAAGCAAGTTTGCGAACCATGTCGCTGACGGAACTAGAAGGCTGCATTCAGTTGAGTGAAGACGACAATTGCAAATGGCCGCCATCGAGTTAGTCAAATGTCTCTCGTAAATGTGACGTTCCAATAAAAAGATTTTCTTGTAGTATTCACGTCCTGGTGTCAGCAAATCTTCCTTCTAATCTGTTGTAGTGTCTTGGGTGAAGTCTCTGTGTTGTATTTTTAATAGTGGTGTATGTATAAGTCCGTTCACTTTTTGTCATTCAGGCACTAATTTATGGTTATGAAGTATACTGTCTTATGGTGTTTAATAATGTTATTTGGTGTGGTTTAGTGCTGTACAATGTTATTTCGTCTCTGGTAATTGTTTCTGTCACTATGTAGATGTTACAAAATGTTTTTATTCGCCACTCGCGATTTTCAAAATTGTGTCATTCACTGACTCGCCATTATTACGGTACTATTAGTTAGGTTAATTCGATTAAAATATGCTCGTCAAGTGCACCGTACAATGTTCAATAATCAACTCTCAACTTCCTTCACTTTCGACTAAAATCTTAGCCAATGCAATATTATTCCTTACATTGTTCAAATTTAACGTTGCATCCTGTGCATATTTTAAATTACATTATATAACTGCTTAAACTTTGGTTATTATTCAAATTTATTAGCTAGATGTTACTTAATTTAATCCTTCAGTTCATTCGGCGTATTTTAATATTGAATAATGCCGTTTTATTATGTTTTTTGTCTAAAATTGGTAATTTTACCTTCATTTTGTCTTTGGTAAAAATTCTAAATTAACTTCCTGTCATTATGCAAATTCTGCCATTTTTAAATTATATTTATGATTAATAATCTCATATCTTATTAAAAGGTTTATATTCCCTTAGTTTCTTGGAATTATTTGAATTGGTTAATTTTTAAAATATTATGTTGGAATATATGACTCCCCTCTCCAAATTTTTGAGTTCTGTCATTTCCATTTTTATTTATAATTCTGGCTATAATTTTTTCAAAATATTTCTAAGTGGTATCTGTAATTATATGGCTTCATCTCTGGTTTATTTTATCTAAATCCCTTTAGTTTAAATGCATTTAAGAGAGTAATTTCTCTGTTTTGATAAGGTTTAGTTTTTCATCATTTTGCCTAGATTTTTTAACAAGTTTTTTCTTACAAATTTTTATACAAACAATACATACTGTGTTATACCCTCTCTGACTTTTTAAACATGGTGTTATAAACTAAACATTTTTTTTAAAATAAACAACAATAATTAGTATTGGTTTCAATACTATAAACGGTTAAACAAATAAGAAATATTTTCAAATGATGGTTGTCTTCAACCATTCAGACATTTTTTACAATCAACACTTATTACTAACATAGAAATATTATTTACAAAGGAGGTTTTTTCCCATCTAACATCTTACTTAATTATTACTATAAATACAAGTAATAAATATATTTACAGTTAAGATGTTAGTGGTTCCAAACTTAATAAATGTCCTTATACCTAATACATTTTTAAAATCCTTATTCTATATTCACAAAATCTTATACCTATATTCTTATTTGCTATCTCTTATATTAAATTGAACGATGCAGTTTTTTTTAAACTGTCTTTTAAATATGGTATTGGGTAATTGTACCCTGTCACTGTATATTTAAATCTGTTTTTATTCATTATTTAAAGAAATGTCTCTTCAAACAGATTTATAGCTCGATATTACTACATGTATCACATCCACTTGGTACAAATTATAAGTCACTTAAAGTTGTATATTTCATTGTATACACAGTTTGTGGATGCCAAGGACGAAACATAAGGTTTATTTTTTATAATACCCAAACTAGCACTGGTTCACTTTACACTTTTTGATGCTATTTCTAAATGGTTGTTTAGTCTTATTAACATCAATAAATTGGTTTGTGGGTTACAATGAAGATTTGTTCTTTGGGTATTATATTATTATTTCATCCTGGTCCACTGGCAACTCTTACTCTATACATTTTTTTTTCTTAATTTTATTGTACATGTGGTTACTGTTCAAGACTATTTCGTTATACTTTTTATTATTTATGTTTTTTTTATTTATTTTGGGATATGGGGACATGGGTGTTTTTTTTTTTTTATAAGAGCATTCCTTCTTCTTCAGGATGCTGTCTTCTTCTCCTTTCTTCAATGGTGTCTTCTTTTCTTCTGTCTTCTTGGACTGGTATCTTCTCCATCTTCTTCTTGATGCCATCGGGTTTCTTGGGATTTCTTCATCTTCTTCTGGTTTCTAGAAATACTTCACCTTTTATGGTGGATCTTGCCTTATTCAGGGTTTCTCTTTCATTTATTTATCCTCATTGTGGATTTAGTCATATTCTGCGTTGCTTCTTTATATACTCCTTACCTTCCTGGGTTATATTTTAAACAAACCTTGGGTTATTACACTGGTTTTGGATGATTCATCACTAGTAACTTGCTTTTATTTGAACTTATATTTTTAAATAACAATGATTGTTCTGCACAGTTGCTATGAATTAATTCTTTATATTAAATTTAATGCTTTTTTTCGGATTTAAATGTTATAATCTTATTATTCTAATGATCAATGCCATTCATTATTATGCGTTTATCTGTCACGTTACATCTGTTACATTAACTATTATTTGGTCCCCGAGCTCACGTGTCATTTTTTATTTTTATGACGTGGTCACATCTTGATCTCCGGTCAACGGGAGAAACACAATCAAATTCCTTTTTCGCTAAGTTTATGACACTGTCTACAGAAAAATGCACGTCTTTTCTTTTAACACGCTCCTTCACGGTTGCTCAATTGAGTTCGCTAGTATTAAGATCCATGTGATAGTATGGAAGTCGTAAAACGAAATATCCATGGTTTGGCATGTGTGGATGTCCTGGGTTGGCAAAAAATGTATATTCTCATCATATATATTCAATTTGGTTAATTCATAAGGAATTATAATACATTTCTCCACATTATACGAGCGGAATTTGTCGTGAATCCAGCAAAGCTGAATAACTTAAACCAAGTTAGTTTACGAGCAGAATGATCACTGTTGCACACCACTATATAAAAATTATCCCGATTAGCACTTTCAAGCTTCACAGCTCATCCTCAGATCGGAATTGAAAGAAATAATGTGAAAGCAACCCTTCACCCCATTCTCACCCCACCCTGCTCACACACAACAAGCTATAATTCAAATGTCCCTTCCCCACCCCCTGAGCCCTGTCCCTCCATCTGGACAGTTACATATTTTTCTAGCAAAAGTTCCTTTTTCCTTTTGTTTCAGTGTTGTGTGTGTGTGTGTGTGTGTGTGTGTGTGTGTGTGTGTGTGTGTGTGTGTGTGTGTGTGTGTGTGTGTGTGTGTGTGTGTACATTCCTTTTAAACCTACCGTCTTCCTCTCCACGCACGTGGGTCAGTCACACACCCTTATTTTAAAACATCCAATTAGTACTATGCAATTTAATTCTTAATCTTATCTATCTGTTCTCTATCATTTACTTCTTAACTATAAAATATTTCTTCATTATCAAATTTAATTTTAGTATTAATTAAATTGTCTAACCCTTTTTCTCTTTCTTTCAACATTTCTAACTCCTCTCTAAGCTTCCTTTCAACTGTGTTATTTACTACTTGTACAATTTCGTAGTCTTCCAAAGGATTAACAAACTTATGGTTGTCTTCTATGAAATGTCTTGCATATAACGAATTGGTTGTTCTATTAGCTTCTCCACGTTTGTGGTCAGACAACCTGCATACGAATTTTCGTCCTGTCTCACCTAGGTACACTTTGTTGCGTCTTTACATTTTAATTTATAAATTCAGCTTTTCTGTAATACTGGAATTTTTTCTTATTATTTATTTAATTTTAGTTTTAAGTTTATTTTTATTATTTTTCTTTTTTTTATTTTTTTTTATTCCTTATCTTTTCAAATACCGTTTCATATTTTTTAATAGCTATATCTACTCCGTATTTATTAAAACATTTTATAATTTTTGTAGTATGTGAACCTATGTACGTCAATGACCCTGCATAATTCTTTTGTTCTGGTTCTATTTTAGCTTTTTGTATGTTAACCCTTTTCATAACTTTATCCACTATGTTGGTGTTATAATTATTATTCCTTATAATTCCCTTTATCGTTTTTAACTCCCTATCTTTTGAAGATAGGGAGGGTGAAGGGTTGTTTTCACATTATTTCTTTCAATTCCGATCTGACTGTGAAGCTTGAAAAAGCTAATCGGGATAATTTTTATATAGTGGTGTGCAACAGTGATCATTCTGCTTGTGATTTGAACCTCTAACACAACTTTATTCATTAAACAAGTTAGTTTATATCTGGCATTCAAAGTTCAAACATTTGTTGGTTGTGACGCACTAATGCTCGCAATCTAGGTCACTGATACCCTAATAGGTTAGTCTGCTACTGGTACAATAGTTGTCTAGTTCTTTACTGGCTATTGAAGTCAAACAAAGCTCATTGTAACCTACAAGGTATACATAAACAACAGACTTAACTAACGTCTTATTAGGTCAATAGAGTCTAATAATTAAGCTTCAAGGTTATTTTTAGTAAGTTTAATAGTGCGATCGACATTTTTCTATACTTTAGTTCCTTCAAAATGTGTTACTTTAACGAAAACTATGGAGTAGTAGAACTGAATCGTAATTTTCGGTATAAAAGCCATAATGCTAACTGAAAATTATTAATGCATTTCTACAGCATTACCTTATATTTATGGTAATATAACCGCGTTCATTCTAATATGTACGTACAATATAGTTGCCGTACATACATAAATGAACATTATGTCTCTTTATCTTCAACACTACTATAGTACTGAATCGGAGCCTTCTTGATAGTAACATTTGGAGCAGTTTCAACAACTCTTCCAGAAACAGCAAAATGGAAGAAAGTACATACTACTAATAGTTGAACAGTAGACATGGATGTAATAAGAATGTGCGCGCTAATAAATTTAAACCTTTTTATAAGTTTAAAACCGCGTACACTTTTATTGAATTCAATTTCTTTTAAAATCATAAATAGAACAAAACTGTTAAATATGCGTTTACATCACTTACGTAATTATTTTACCTTGTCTATTATCTCGGGCGTAACACGGTTTTTGAGTTTATTGCGGCGTGTAAGTCTTTCTTCACATTTCTTTTAATTCGTTCCTGTCTTCTGCTGACTTTGCTATGTGTATCTGTTTTTCTCTCTTTCAGGTACTTTTCTTATGCTGTCTGCCATGTTTTCTTAGATCTCTCGCTGTTTCTCTTTGTTAATGGTCTTGCCTCACAGTCTCCGAATTATCCTTGCTTCACTCATTTTGTTAAGATGAGCTATCCTCTCTTATCTAATTCTCTTATGAGTTTTTTTCGTCGTATGGTCTCTACGGTTCGTGTTTTTATTCTTTCACAGTCTATGATTCTGACCCATAAGTAATTATAGAGACAAATAATTTCCTGAATATTTCACGTCTTGTTTCCTTCCGGAATTCATTATTGCCTAGGAAAATATTGTTACGACGGTCTTACGAATCGTCGTATGGTACAGTGGAAACAAAATACACACACCAATGGAATCACTAATTACCAGCTTTTATGAGTCACAAATAACAATTTGAAATCAACAAGATACTCTCATACTGTAAATCAAGTTAAATTTGTCCACACGCAATATGATGTCAAATATTAAGATTTCCGCACTAATTATAACACAGTAATTATTTGCACAATAGCCACTTGATCCGCGCTAAATTAATCGCCATATGTAACTAACTAATAAGCCAGCCGCTATTGGTTATATGTAGCCTGCAAGTGTTCCAGAATAATGTTCCATTCTTTTGGCGGTGTGTCAGCATAATATGAGTAGTTAACAAACACTCAAACAATCTAGAAGGTACTTTTCTGCGCAGCCTTGACACAGACACTGCGCCTTCTAGGTTAGCCGAGAAACGTGCATAACGACACTTTCGACTGTTCGAGAGCGTTCCCTAATTGTCGTAACAGTATGTTTCATACTTTTGATTACCAAATCCATTATTACCAATTGCTCCAATTCTGTTATTTACAAGCATTCACAAAGGGAAAACGAAAGATTTATCAAATTAATATATCAAACACACGCGCGCGTACGCACCAACACAGAAACCACACAAATAAAATCTACATGTAGCCTACAGTAAACACCCACTTCTCACTTATACAGGCGTGCGCACATTTACATTTTGTCTGAATTGGTAAATTGCCAGTTATTGTATGCACTAACAATGTAGGTACAATATAATGGCAAACATGCAGGATAGAAAAGTTTTAATAATTGAGTAATTTCATTTAGATGTGGGTGAACTCACAGGAATCTTTTTCTTCTCACTCTTTCCAAGTTTTAATGTAAAATAAGTATTACTATAATTTATAAACTTGAAATAAACAAAAATTTGAAAATTAATTAAATTTAAATATATTGGTGAAGAGATAGATAACATGTGCGGTTACGTAACGCTTTGCACGCACTGTGTGAACCACAAGATTACAAAATCCTCGCGCACTTTCTCCATTTCCAGATGCGATTTCCAGCTTGTGTTCGATTATTCTAGCGACATCCAAATTAGTTTTGTCACATACAACGCCACAGACGCTGAGTGGAGAAGCACGTTTCGGAAGTGGCGAGTCAGTCTGAGTTGAGCGTGAGTTAAGTCTGAGTTGAGCTATACGTGTATTTTACAGTGGTAATTGTGAATTATTCTGTAGGCACTTCTGTAATTGCTGATCTGTTAATTATGTGCCACGAATTATAAATGCTACAGTGTTAATTAAGTGCTACTTATTGTGTATGTGGTATGATAATGCTTCGCAATACTGTGTGTTGAATAATCGTGCACTTAGAGAATTGTGGTATACAAGTCTTTATTGTTATTTTATGTGTTGGAGCTTCTATGAAATGTACGAATAACAAATCTTCTGGTGTCCAGTTGCTTCATTCCACTCTTTCAACACAACGCTCAATTAGACCGTCTTAACAATATGATAATCATATTTATTTTCTTTTGAGTAACAAATACTGTTATGCAATATGCTATTCTCTTCTGTTTCCTAGCTAATAATATGTTGTTTTTATTAATTATTTGGACTATATAGAAGCGATATTTAGCGTATCATGGACTCCAACGGAGTTTTGTGTCAATTGTCAGAAAAGAGAGAAAGAAATATTTTGTTACTAATTGAAAGTGTTAACAACAACTGAAAGTGCGGGTGACTATTCATTTCCTCAAATATTTAATACGGAAACCGTTCTGAAATAATAGTTATGTAAAAATGTTTTCATAAATAGACATTTGAAACCGATAAATCAAAACAGAATGAGAGAATATATTGCAGTTGTACATTGCGGTTTTACTTTATATTTTGGTACAAGAATACACATTTTGTAAGTGCATAAACCAAAACTGAAGTAGGCCTTCCAAAACAGGGAGAACAGTTAAAGTCCCAAAAGCATGCCGGACGGATCGTCGCACACACCATGCGGTCACATCCATGTAATCTACGTCTGTAAATATGACGTTTTTCCATTACAGTTACCCCCGTTACACTTTGGCGTTCATTACGCGTGTGTGTGTGTGTGTGTGTGATACAAGTGATAGAGATATCAACAAGTGATAGAGTGTCCAAGAAGTAGTAATAAATGTTCTCATAGTATATGCTCAGAAGAATAAATAATCTAATTAAATACTTACTAAAAGAAAATAGAACATTCACAAAACACAAGCAAAATGCAAACGAACACTTGCACACTAACAAGGTCAACAAAACACTGTGACAGAGGTGCAAAAAGCCTAACCCTTATTTAGTAAAAGCAAAAGTAGGCGGCGAAAACCATCTAAGCACAATTACAGTTTGGCTTTGTAAAAATACAACTTAAGGTAGTTTAGGAGAGATCAGAGCAAAGACGTGTTTGCTTCCGCATACGAATTTTTTTGAAATGATTATTTGTTGCAAAGTTTAGATTTTTTCACGTCAGCTTTATTAATTCAAAGGCTTCTTATTTTTGTTTAAAAATAGTTTTTCTAAAGGTCACCGCATTTATGTGCATCACGTCTTCTTGTGCTACACGGTGGGTAAACTTTACATGGCTAAATCAGTTTATCTCCTCCTCCTCCTATGGCGCTACAGCCCAAGTCGGGCCCTGGCCTCCACCAATCTCCGCCTCCAATCCACTCTATCCACTACAACCCTCCTCCAGTTTCTTATCCCCATGTCCCTCGCGTCCTCTGCAACGCCATCTTCCCACCTCTTCCTCTGTCTGCCTCTAGGTCTCGTTCCCTCCCATGTACCCAGAAAAGCCCTCTTGGTGTTCCTGCCATCCTCCATCTTTGTATTCTTATAAATTTGGAGACTGGTATCTCTTTATATATTTGATACAATTCATTGTTGTATCTCAGTCTCCATGAGCCATTTTTTTGTATTGGGCCTATAATGCGTCTGTGGATTTTCCTTTCAAAGGTGTCTACTATGTCGGCTGTTTTCTGTGTGATTGTCCATGCCTCATACCCGTAGCATAGCACCGGTCTGATGACAGTCCTATATATTTTCATTTTTGTTTCCCTGTGAAAAAATGGCAGCAATTTGTTTCCTTAATGGCAGCAATGCGAAGTATGCCTTGTTAGCCATTGTGGTCCGTCTTTGGATCTCTGGCTCCTCTGATCCAGTCTTTGCTAGGTTCACTCCGAGATACGTGAAATTGTCCACCACTTCAATTGTGTCCTCCTCTATCTCATTGTTGTCATGAACCTGGTCCCTTCTTGTTTGGATAAGCATTTTTGTTTTATCCTTATTTATTGCTAGCCCAACTTCCTTGGCTTTGTTTTTAAGCTCTATAAATATTTCTTTAGCTCCCGTGATCCGTCTTGACATGATGTTAATGTCATCTGCATATGCGGCTATCTGTACAGTTTTATTTGTTAACAGATTGGAGCTATTTATTGATAAGCCTCTATTTACATATTCCAATGCAATATTAAATAGTGTTGGGGCTAACCCATGTCCTTTCTTTAGTCCTCATGTAATATTTATGGGTTCAGTTAGTTCGCTATCCACCTTTACTTGGGCGTCAGTCTGCTGCATGGTCACTTGCGTTAATCTTACCAGCTTGCTTGGTATTCCAAATTCATGCATTATGGTGTAGAGTTTGTCTCTATTAATAGTGTCACACGCTTGCCTAAAGTCCACAAAGATTTAGTACACATCAATATCACGTTCCAATCCGCATCTTGATATCTGTTTTATCGAGGAGAGTTGGTCGATTGTAGACCTTCCAGGTCGGAATACAGCTTGGTATTCCCGTATTATATTTTCTGTGAGGGGTCTCAGCCTTTGGTTCAAGATGTACGTAAAAACCTTGTAGGAGGTGCACAGCAACGAAATTCCTCTGTAATTTCTACATTGAAGTTTGTCGCCTTTTTTTTTTTAGTATCATTGATGTCAAAACCCGGAGAGGAGCGTCAGTTGGTTCTGATCACTATATGGTGCAGATAAAGTTTAGATGCAGGATGGCCGTATATAGGAAGGAGAGACTCAGAAGACTAAGAAGAATAAAAGTTAACACAGTGAGTTTAAAGGGCCCAGAAAAGGTACAGGAATATGCTGGGAAAGTGAGGAATAAATTGAACGGGTCAGTCGCAGGAAAAGTGGAAGAGAAATGGCAGAGCCTTAAGTGCGCACTCCTGGAGACCGCCAGAGAGGTGCTAGGAATAGAGGAGAGACGGAGGCAGGAGGACTGGTTTTATGAGGAATGCAGGGAGAGTATTGCACGGAGGAATGAGGCTCACAGGAAGTATTTTCAGTGTAGGACTAGAGAAAGGAAGCAAGAATATGAAGAGAATAGAAGAAATGTATGTAGAAAAAAGAAAAGAACTTTTTAAAACGGGCTGCTTCTTAAAATGGAGCAGGACTTTGCAGATGGAAGAATAAGGAATGCTTATAAATATCTTAAGCATCTCAGGGAAGGTTATAAATCATCTACAACACTATGTAGAGACAGAGAGAATAGAATTGTCTGTGACCCAGAGAAAATTAAATCTATTTAGCGAGAGTACTTCGATGGCCTCCTTGGTGGTACGATAGAGGGAGGAGAAATTGTTGCTCATACCCCGCGGAATGCAAACATTGGGGAGATGGAATCTCACCCACCATCAATTCAGGAAATAGAAGAAGCTATTAGTACCCTCAGGAACAACAAGGAAATAGGTACAGACTTAATTCTGTAGGTAATTAAAGCTGGAGGTACTGATGTGGCAGGCGCACTGCACTCCTTAATCGTGGACATATGGCAAACGGAACAAATCCCCATGGAATGGAATAAGTGCATTATATGCCCCATTTATAAAAAAGGCGACAAACTTCAAATCAGTTCTCAACATCCATAAATCAATCGGGCAGGCAAAACGCATAGAAAGAATATCCGGAAACAAACTCGGAGTGAATCTTTATCGGATTAACACTTATATTAAATGTCAACTTCATCGATGAAGTATTTAGAAACTGCCTTGCGAATAAAAACTATGAAGAGATAATGTACGCATTGATCATGCGAGAGAGCCTTGAAAATTATGATTGTGTAAGTATGACAATATGGCGTATAACATTAGGAATGCACTTCCCTCAGAGTGCCAGTGCTCAGTATTCCGTTTACCGAACGACACATGGGATTCTAGTTAATGTGTAATTAAATGGTTACAGACCAGCAAAGTCTCAAAGATCACAATTAAAATAAATTAATTTTATACGCTACAAAAATTTAACACTTCTTGATAATTTTATTGAAACGAATAATTCAAGGAAATTACATTTCCAGGTTTTGTAGGAAGGAAAGGTTTCTGCAAAATAAAGACTTTCTAACTTACTTGATACAGACAACATACGTAATTTTCCTTCCCCTCCTCCTTACAATTACTTTCCTCCTACGATGCCTTCTTACTTTCCGTCCTCTATTTTTTATCAGAGCCTAGATTCCTCATTTACTTTTCTCCAAGAGCGAATATACATAAACGTATCTACCACATACAAATCCTATGAATGTGACGAGTATTTACTTTTCTTCAAGATTTTTATTTAAATACTTCCTTTTATAAACATATAGACTTTGAAGCGTACGAAATTTTACTTTGAAAAAGATAGCATTTTATTTCTACTTGAATTGATTTGTATTGACAACATTTTATTTTATTAGAAACAAAATCTTTGTAAGTTAAAAACATCTTACTTAAGACACTAAAGCAAAAACGTTTTTTATATACACAAGAATTTGAATAATGTATATTTTTGTAAACATCTACATACGTATATAAAAATGCTGACTAGGGTTATAACATGAATTATGGGTGACTGTACTTACCGGGCGAACGCACTCTTAACTGGCTTAAAGCTGTAATATTTATAAAACTTTTAAATACGTCACACAGAAGAGGGTACGTAGAGGGAATACAAACTTCCTTACTGTGGTATCAGAGATAGCAATTCAAAGGAATTTATCATCTCGTTTTAAAGACAAGCGGATTCCCTTTAAAAGCAGATTTAAATCTATTGACTATCGATATCAGAGTAAATCTCTTCTTCTCTCTTCCGTCCTCTGTACCTCACTATTTATTAATCTCTCTTTTCTCTTCCCCATATTTTATAACCTCTTCTGATTTCGTCATGCCTTCCTTATTCATTTCTTCGACTACTAACTTTTTAAATTTTAAAGTTCCCTGCCTATCTGTCTTTTTCTCTCTCTCTCTCTCTCTCTCTCTCTCTCTCTCTCTCTCTCTCTCTCTCTCTCTCTCTCTCTCTCTCTCTATAAATGTCATCCTCTCTACGCTATATCTCCGTTGACTTACTGTTAATAAAGTTCTTTTATTGTATCCTTACCAATAATAATTTTATTTCATATAAATAGCCTACCTTATTGTTCTTTAAGATTTATCTTATTAATGAATATTATTATGAATATAACGAATATGATTATTCGGCATTTGTCTTTCACTTTCTACAGAAGCAAGTGATACTACAGATACCGATCCGGTGTCTTATGTTTTTTGTGAAAAATGGTACCGTAGAAACTTATATATAAACGGAACGATGCGGGTACATTTAATTTGCTACAAAATTTCAAAACTACTCTAATATTGATGCCTCATTTAAACGAATGTATTTCTCATGATTTTACATTTTCGGAATTTAAAGAAAAGTAATTACAGTTATATAAATTAAAAAAGAGACTAACAACCGTGCACGTGCACGTGTATAAAAAACATTACTTGTTGCCTATCTGTATCTCAGTAAAGCAAAACTCCAATTCAATAATAGATTTATTCAATACTAATTTCTTTTCTTGTGAATAAATAATGCTGCAAGTTCATATTTCTTCTGTTTCTTATTCTTCTTCTTGTTCCCCTACACTTCATGTAAATAAGCTGAGGACCTGTTACAACACCCATAGCTTCCTCTGTCATCCTAAGATAATCTCGAACTTACCTTAGACAAATTTAAAACAGTACTATTCTGTCTTGTAGTGTTAGTACTAATATGTTGGAGAATGGCTTCAAACACCAAAACGTATCTGAAAAATTTAAACAAATGTATTAAGTGTAAACAAATTTATACTTAAGTGTAGTGTGTTTGTGCGCGTGTGTGAGTGTACGGGCACACGTGTGTTAGAGTGTGTGCGTAGGCAAGCAAGCTCATGTTAGTTGGGTACAAACAATTAATAATGCGGCAAACCCCAATGATGTCTAAAAAGAAATAAACAATCACATGAAAATACAATGTCTAAATTGAAACAAAAGACAAACACATGAATACCTAGGCTTCCCATTACAATTATAATGTATACAGGAAAACCACACTAAGCACACTAAATAGCAGTAATTTTCACAACCAAAACAAATATGAAATTTTTAAAATACTGCTCTGTAGAATTCTAAAATTTCTTCATAACCTGCATGATAGAAAGAAAAGAGCTCATCAACTGAAGAGGATATGTCATAAAAAAAGACACAAAATAGAACAAAAACAGACAGAAAAGTATACAAAAACAAAATTAAAGAATGGCGTTTCTAATTTGGATGTATCATGGATTTCTATAACACACACCAGTATAAGAAATAGTTTCAGTATTAAGATACAAATTTGTAAACTATACAATACATAAATAAAACCAGAAAAAATCTAAATAAATATAGTATAAAGCAACAAAGACGTCATTAGATGTCACGAAATAGGTTACCTAAGTAAAAATAGCGTTATGTTTACATGAAATACAAGAATAACCCAAATGAAATAAAGGTTGTGTAGCCCAGACATGGAAATAAATAATTTATCGACACATTGGAATACAAGAAAGCTTTTCCTAAGAAAAATTATGTTGCTTATTGAAAGCATCTGTTTAGCATTGCTTACACTCAACAAAGATACCAGTTTTCTGATATAAAGAGTGTTGAAGTTATAAAGTCAATGGCGAAAAGTTAAAAAAACGCATACCTTATTAAAGCTTATTAGACGAACTTCACAGAAACAATCGTCTAATTTCGGAACAAACACAAACAAATACTAAATACAATAGTAATACAGTGAAGTAATAATATAAATTGGGCCATATGTCGCTTGAAAAAATGCACCTTGTGTATTGAGAGAAAAAAGTTCAGGCAACAAGGATGGAGATCGTAGACTAACATGTAGAAGAAAGACCAATAACAGTTATTAAATATGGCAACTAACACAACTATCTGTTATGTTTTTGCTTCCAAACTACATATAAATTTACGCTTTCTTTGACAGGCTCGTGAGTATTTGGTATTACATTTTTTTAGACATTTCATGCACAAGAAGTTTTTAGACATTTTAATACAAGAATATGTGATTGAAAACTACGAATTTACTTTAACAATGGAATTTACAGAAAACTTTCTACAGACGTATATCACTAACACCATACGCTGTACACTGAAACAATAAAGGTGTGTGTGTGTGTGTGTCTAAAATTTTATGATGTAGGCCTATTAAGAGGAATTTTCAACAGCACTGCTGTCGATTATCGCAGGTCAGCATTTAGCAGTTGCGGTGTGACGAAATGCTGATTAATACGCTGATTAATCGCAAAATTCTGTAATCAGCGTTTATCAGTTGCAGTGTGGCCGGATGTTGAGTCATGTATTCAGTAACTATCTAAGACGATGTTGTCGTCGTTTAGCAGTTGCGATGTGACCTGATGCTGATTGATATTTACTGGCAAAATTAATAATCATCATAAGCAAACCGTTATTGTAATTATACCTTTACAATAATTTATAATTTAATGTCTCTAGTTTTGCATGTTATAGTTGTTTGTTACAGATGTCCAGTGCTGCTGTTAAAATCAGAAACCTCTGTGTGTACATGTATCAAATTATATATAATGTGAGCGAGTGTTTGTTTATTATATTTTATTTTTAAGTTTTGAATTACACATACAATTATGTTTCATGAAAATAAACTATATAATATGTGCATGTATGTTTACTGTATGATTTTCTATGTCATATTTTTAAAAGTTTTGATTGTATACACTTGTATTTAAATACGTGTTTTATCTCAAAAGTCCTTAAAGAAGAATGATGCGAGTACTACACAAAACCTTTTCATTGTTTGTGAGCGTCGAAGTTATTTTGGAGAATATTTGTGAGATTTAGACACGAACGATGCACACGATATTTTTTCCATACATATATACAGTAAGTTACAAATACAATTATTCAAGCTTGTGACGACGTTGGCGTTGACCAAGAGAAGAAGCAGTCCACACATTCAAGCACGAGACGACAACTGCAAGATAGTGATGGAGAAAACATCGAAAATTACAAAAGTTCCATACACACAAATCTCATTCATTCCCGCCAATAACATAGTCTCACATCTATAACATTTAGTGAGTTCAATCGGCTTCTGCTGATGCTGCTTTACTTATTTATTAATGACCACCATCCATTTTTCCCTTACCGTCTATAATTAATCAAACCAACAACACATGACTAAAGTCATCCCCATAGAACTCACGTATAAGCCCTTGTTAAATACAAATCATTCATCTTTATCTCACCTCCAATTTTCCCTGCCCACAAAATTCTAATCTAACCTATCAATCACCACAGTTTTTTTTTCCATCGACGTCAAAAATTTTTGTGTGCAAATTTTTACCGTATTCAATTCAACCTTGAATTTTACCGCCAACGTACACCAAATACACCTTCAATTTATCACCAAAATATACCCGACCAATCCAATCACGACTATTCCCACCAATCACGTCACACAATTAAAAATTTGTATTGGTCACGTGATATCCCCTCCCACTTGTCTGACGACACGAGATGTCTACGAATATATTTAACATTGCGAACGATACATTAAACAAGGCCGGCTTCATCTCCCCCACATATTTTACCGCCATTTCACACCAAAATATTCTCGACTATTAAGAACCCGCCATTCGCGTGATAATCTCACCACGGTCACGTAACTTCTAATTATCCTGCTGTGTGACAAGGGTGGCAGAACTTCCATTTCCCTCTACTGAAGTATACAGTTTATTAAATTGAATCTTGACATTTACTTGGATAAGTAATATGAATGCATCGAGACACTTTATGAAGTTAAAAATATATTAAAAGTACAAATATAGTACTGGTTCCCAATAGTTTCACAACACAATGTTAAATTTGATGTGTTTTCTTAAAATTGTTCATATAAAAATATAAAAATGTAGTCCACGAATAAGACTACACTTGAGTGTCATTTATTAATTAGCTGAAACGAACAAAGTGTAATATAATTTGTCGGAAACTAAAAGTGATTAGAAATACTATAGATAGTAAACATTTTAAACTAATTATATTCTAACAGAAATGTAAATTTATTTGTTTGAGCTAAACATTTAAACATAATAAGTAATTCTGAAATTAAATTAAGAATAGTTTAAAGTTGAGTTAATTTAGTAGCATACTTCAGAGTTTTTAGTATACTTCAAATTTAATTAAAGTGTATTTAAATTATTTGTTTATACAATGTATTACTTTGATTTATGAATACTTAAATTAATTGAATGAATTAAATTAAATTCAAAACAAAATGTTAGTTCAAAGTAATTTTATCGTATTCTGTGAAAACAGTTTTAACTGTAGAGACTTTATACGACTTTGTACGTGAAGTTACCGATAGGTGTTTATAATGTTAATTATAAATAATTATGCAAATTAATAAATTAAATGTTGATAAAGTAATTAATCCAAAATTAATTATTCAATTAATTAAATTGTAATTGATGTGTGAATTGATTATTAAATAAGTTTTAACTATCATAGATTAATCTCTGATACCTTTCATAATATCCCGCGTTTGGGCGTCAATGTAATATAGGGGTAATTAACTAATGAGTTAATTTCAAATGTTAACTAATTTGACATTTAATCTGAAATAGTGGGATTCACTGTAATCATGATTTCTCCTTCTTTCATATCTTACATATTATATTGATCACCATTGAGGTATTGTAATAACGTAACACATACGCATGTCTGGATCTAGAAATAACAGTTTATTATTTACTAAACAATTAATAATTAGCATTCATGATTGTACATATCCATGCTCCTGAATTGAAAACAATATGTCACCCAACTTATTTGTTAATTGATGATACTATTCTAGTTTACAACATAAGTATGCAATATATCATACTCTCCGTTCAATATCTTCCTACACTTAATGAGTTCATATTTCCAGACTTGCATCTACAATAGTGATCATTTATGTGAGTTAACTATTATCTAATATTTATATTCATCTCAATGTGGTTTCTTTGTGAGAATCAGGTCAGTGGATTGATAACTACTAACAATAAATAATTTACGTTACTTGTCAACAGATATCCAAATTGCGTAGAACGTCCCTTCTGCGTCGTGTGTCCTCCACTCTCCAGCACAATTGCTTTACACTTATCATTTAGATCACAGATAACTTTACACTTCCACAACACATATCTCGCACCCCGTGTCGGTATGCATCCGGTCTCGTTTGATATATATGTATTCACGTATAATACCAAGTATTGGCTGTCTACACGTTAATTACTAGTGTTATGTTTAAGTCTGTTTGTTCGTGTTTGAGCATCCTACCACGCAATATTAAGAGTATGTGCTTTTGTCCAGCATATCACAAATTATTTATGAGTGTTCTGTCATTCATAACTTAAACTAACAAAGTTATTGAATCTGTATGCATTGCCGTTACAATACCCATTTTTTTTATGTTACTAAATAATGTTTCTGTTCACTTTGACTCCTCTGATCTACAGTGAGCAAATTGAAATGGTTAAATACTGTAATGCTACCGCGTTCACCGAATACTGCGCACTATGTTGTATTACATTGCGGTAATAAACTGATGTATTATAAAGTCATTACGCACTGATGTACATAAATTGACAAAAGTCTGGGTTCAATGAAATTAAGAGTCTAGTATACTATTGATTTAAAACCGATATTCCGAACTTGTAACATATTGATATACACACTAAAATCTTTAATAATACTGAGTCACTGAGTTACCGAACATTTTAATAGTACTGAGCAAAAGTTTACGTAAGACTGATCACTTTTAATAAGACTGAGAGAAATTTGAGTAAGACTGCGCAAAATTTAATGAGACTGAGAGTCTCCTCGTGGTAAACACACAGGTTTATCAACTTGTCTCCCTACCACATTTCTTGCTCAAATCTGTATAATCCTCCAACGTCTTCCTCATTGGTTTCTTGTCTCTATTTCTTCGAAGACTCCACCCAACGTCTTGAGCCAGGCTCACGACTCCCTTCCGATTCGTTTTCGCCAATCGTCTCCATGGAAACATAGTTCTTGAGTCCAGCCCTGGCCAAATTTTGGTCTCTGATAGGCTGTCTATCCTACCCCAACATACTCTCTGGTTTCATCACCCCGTAATTCTTCGAAAAGAGCAATTTCGTCGCCTGTCAATCATCCTTTTGTTCTACTCCTGTTCAAGTTATGTCCCTCTGATTGATACCCTGTCACTCTAGCGTCCCATAGTCTCAGGCGTAACGAATTTCGGTATTGTCTTGCTGCTTCCATTCAGCGTCTCTCCCTACACTGCTGGTTGATAACTTCTCGGTACTACACATCCGCCTTTTTTCCTCGTTCCATTCGTGTTTGGAATCGTATACGAACCCCCCGTTGTCGCTACATCGTCTTTTCATTCTCGCAACAAAAGCCCTTATTGTTCATATGACGAACCTTCAAGTTAAGTCATTGTAAACCCTTTGTGTCAGAGTGTCGTCTTGGACCTTTCATACATGTTGTTACACAGCGATCGTGTCGTTCGCCTCGTGTATTCTTGGTAAATCGCATGTACGAGGCAGCGCCTTTTGTCTGTCTGTTATGAAGACGCTTTCTCTCGCTCCACCCAAATTTGACACAGCTGCTTAGAGTTATTACCTCTGCTAAACAAGGCGTCACATTGTCGTCTTATTGAATAGTTGTATTGTCCGAATGACAGTCGTATTTCTCCCCTATCCATCACACTCTTGACAGAAACTAACTGCCTTCGTGTTCGTTGCGTAATCCGAAATTTTTTTTTTTTTTTTTATTTACACTATATGTTTGAGCGCAGTATTAAGGATTCTGTTGCCCTTTACATTATGAAGCTGCCAGATTTTGTGTTAAGTTTTAATCATGCGTGAATAACGTTTGGAGTACGCAAAGCAAGACTTGGCGTGTTCAGTAAGAAAGTTTGTGCATAATATTAAGCGCACTAACTTTGAAGTTTACCCAAAGTGTTAGTGAAGAGTGTATTAAAAGATGAAACTGGAATAGTCGCAACATTTATTGAAGCTTCTGCCTTATTCAACGACGGCAACAAGCTGCTAATACACATGAACTTACATATCAAACTCTCAAAAATTAAATAAGGAATGAACTTGAACAACAGATATTAAGTTACTTAAAAATGAAATAACCACATACGACTCCATTAAGAAATTAATTTTGGCAGTAAATTCTGCAACAAAAGAAATAACTAGTGAGCATTAGAAAATGAACAAAATATAATCACTAACAAAATAAAATGAATCATTTTTATAAAAGAAGGTAGTTCATCTCCTCGTAACTTATAAAATCTTCTCTAAGCTCCTCCTCAATAGACTCGAATCTCAGCTTGATCTCCACCTTGGTGAACACCAAGGTGTCTTCAGGAAGGTAGATCGTACCCGGAACAGATTTTCAGTTTCAAGTTGATCATTAGATATTTCCTTCAAAGAAATATCCCCCTCTTTATAACCTTCATTGATTTTCAGAAGGCCTATAATTCAGTCAATTGAGAGGCCTCTTCCAGTGTCTGCAGGAATGCGGTGTAGAGCCAAAATTCTAAATTTAGATAAAAATTAACGTTAACCGACACAGTCTCCAAAATTAAATTCATAGGAGAAGTTAGTGATTCCTTTCCAATCCACACTGGCGTACGTCAAAGGGGTGGACTCACCCCCATTCTCTTTAATTGTGTCCTAGATAAAGTCATGGAAACCTTCCACAAAGCCAATTCCACTAGGGTTAGAAGACCATAGGCGTAGAATTAAGCTGTTTTGCTATCGCGGATAATCTTGCCATCTTTGCCCACTCAGAATAAGAAGCAAAAAAGCAAGTAGAAGATCTCAAAGAGATAGCGGAGAACACTGTCCTTTGCAAAAACGGAAATTATGACCACCCTATTTAAATTCCCGAAAACGTGCATGAACACTACGTATGGAGAAATAAAATATACTAACAATTTTAATATATTTAAAAAAGATATCCCGAAATGCCTCAGACAAAGAATCCTCTAAGATAAGGAAACTCAAATTAACAAAGGCCTTTACTCTAACCCGGGAACTGTACAGAAAGGAAAACCTTTCCAGAAGTGCAAAAGTCTGCCTTTATAGCACTGTCATCAGGCCGGTGATCGTGTATGGAGTGGAAAAAATGTGCTTTTAAAATTTGGAACCTCTTCTTAAAATTGAACGAAGAAATCTTAGGAAAATTTATGGCCACAAGAAAACTGAAGATGGGTCCAGGTATAGACCCAAAGAAAAGCTGTACAGGAATCTGGAAGATCTGGAAACGGCTTTCCAAAGAAAAAGACTGAGATTCCATGGACATATGGTTCGGATGAATCGGTCCAGATTAAATAAACAAATTTTCCTATATATTTGACAACTTTCTAGTCTGAACGGATACACCAGACAACTCAAGGAGGAAGTGATGAAACTGGGTATCTCTTTGAACGACTGTGTGGATAGAAATACATACAGAAACAAAATTGAAAATCTTGAGGTTCTCTTCGGTGAGAAGAAGACGAGAAAGGGGTGGACAGTGGGAAGGAAGGCGGCGCATAGTGTGCGAATGAGAGCCTCCTGGCAGGAGAAGGAAGGGAAATGATAATTGCATGGTCCACGGCTGGTCTATTTGTGTAAAAAAAAGAAGGTAATGATGCAAGAAGCAGAATTGTAAGGACAGATTTGTATTAAAATAACCAGATAACCTTGAAACACACTTCAGATCTTCAACATCAGAAGTGTAAAATTCATATACAAAGAATAAATACAAAAATAATAGAAGTACACAACGTGATATATTAAAGCTTACAAAAAATAAGTATTGGTAAGAAGACATTAAAAAATATGTATAATATTTACTTAAGAATAAATAGGCATAGAAGACAGTACAGGAAAAAATACAGTGCAAGAACAAACGCTGTACCCTATTCAAAAAATTTTAAAGGAAAAATTTGAAATTCTGAAACAATATGTCGAAATAAATATATTCAGATAATGGCAGAGTGACAGTAGAAATTCTACTGTATGGAAAAAATAAAAAATATGTATAGCTTTTTAAACAATTCTACAAAAACGAATTTAAGTTTATTCAGAATGGAAAGGAGTATAATAGTCCTAATTAACGAGAAGGGAGGTAAGCGTGATTTAAAATTGCAGAACAAATTTAACTGTCAACTACTTCTTTTATGAATATAATAATTTTTTTAATAAATAATTTTCTAATTTACAAAATACAAAGTTACTTAAAAATCTATTCATTGGTTAATTAAATTTAAGTCTTCATTATTAGCTTAATAAAATAAACTTTATTATTAATTAATTATCTTGAGAATCTAACACTTGATACTTTTTTATAATTATATAGGGTAAACAACCTGAACACCTTAGCAACAAGTGTAAACTGTACTTTCATTACTTTTAATACAATATAATGTATAATTATATTATTGAATAAATATTATCTCTCATATAAATTTAACTATTGAATATTATATCATCATCATCATCATCATCATCATCATCATCATCATCATCATCATCATCATCATCATCATCATCATCATCATCATCATCATCATCATCATCACCTTCACGAATTAAACCAAGGACGGTTTGTTCCGGTCTCAAATAGGCAAAGATTAGAGCTGGTCACTCCAGCGCTTCCTCGGACGTCCCACACCTCTCCGTCCCACCGGCTTATAGTTGCATCTATAACAATACATCTAACAGGACAGTACAATCTATAACAATTTTGTCCGTACGGGATCAGTTCCACGAAAAGCCATCACCTTGTCTTACGTGTGGATATCTACAATCCAGAGTCTTTGCAGATTTAATTTAACAAATGAATCCCCATCTGCAATCTGTTTTCAGAGTCAGAGTCTGCAATCTGTTTTCACAGGAAGGAAGTATACTGCGTCGGTGTCTGATCCCAATTCCATAAGCGTTTACGTTTTTGTTTTGGCTATGATAATATTGGTAAATACCTCAGGTTTAAATTGAATTTTTGGTTTTAACCATATGTAATACAATACATTTAACTCTGAAAATCTTTTATTCATCCCAGGGAATGCCTTCGATTTGTCTGTAGACATAAAATTGTAAATGTTTTTCTCTGTAGACAAGTTACAAACCGAGGTGCAGGACCACGTTCTGTGCTTTATTAAGCTTAGGAAGTGAAAGCAGACCACAAACCTGTTCAGAGTACAATAGGGAGACCTAATCAATCAACTCTAGACTTGAGCTTTATCAATGAGATATGTGTTCCTTTTATGTGGGTGATAAAGGAACACATAATTCCCGCACCTACATAGTCAGTTCGTCCTAGAGAGAACGATGATATGTAGTTAATTATGACTTACGTTTACGTAATGTTATTGTGTACATGATAAACTATAGCAAGTTCGCTTACAAATGTAATAAACATGCTTTCCAAAGAAGTCTGCAAAATTATCATTGTTACTTAACAAACGAGTAGAATGATTAGAATGAAGTAACAAATTTAGTCGTTCTTGTAACAGGCTGTCGCGTACGTTGCAACATGTGAAAATGATGTTCATGTATTTTACAAACCAAAAAATACAATTTAACAAAAACTTTAAAATACAATCAGTGTATACAGGCACGGGGCCGTTTAATGTACACAAATGTATATAGCCCATATCTGACATTTTTTCATTCTTCTGACCGTATTTCAACATAAATTTACCACTCAGTATGTAATTAATGCTTGATGCCTTTACTTGGTGAAAATCCATTGTAAATTATAGTAAAAAATAATAAAACCATAAAATAGTTTTTGTGATTTCCACTCGTCATGGTGGAAATCACAAAAACTACTTTATGGTTTTATTATTTTTTACTATAACTCAGTATGTAGATATTGTCTTTGTTAATAACTACGAGTGTTTATTTTGTTTAAATATTAATAATTATTGTAGTACAAATTAAAAACAACGTTTGAACAATTGCAATTGATTGCAAAGAGTTCTCATAAAGTTCCCACCGTTGGGCTAATTACGAAAGCACGAAATCTTAAATGATTAAGATTGGTTCTGGTAGTTTAGGTTTTAATAAAGTTTTGCTGGGAGATAATATGTTACATTCAATATTTATGCCGTAGAATTCCTATGTTAAGCATAAGAGAAAAACATATGTTAAGCATATGTTACGTTAAGAAAAAGAAGAGATTGTAACTGTGCAATAGTGTCTAGTATTGTGTGATTTTAGTTGCGTTCTGTTGAGTTGGTCTGGTACGCTGTACTGCTTTGTCAGCAAACATGAATTTGTGGGACTAAATATGAAACTGCACAGATTTTTCAGGCATTTGGTGTGTTGCCCGTTGTAAATATCGGTATGGAGAACCATACATGACTTCCATGTTCTAAGATTTATATTTAAAATGATTTTCGAAATGAAATATTTCCATAGAAATTATTTCTTTTTACTTATTGCTCCAGCCTTAACCACAGTACTGTGGTCACTAACGTATACCACCTCACGTTAGCGCACTCGATTTTCACTGATAATGGCAGTCGATGGCACTGCCGGAACGTCTGGTTTTGCAGAAAACATTGGACTACGGCCAAACAGCCTGGGGAAGGAATTTTAACAACAAGCTACTTCTTTGTAGCCCACTTCTTTGTAGTACACATATAATACCGGTATGGAGAACCATACATGACTTCCATGTTTTAAGATTTATATTTAAAATCATTTTCGAAATGAACTATTTCCATAGAAACTACTTATTTTTTCAGTCTTAACCACAGTGCTGTGGTCACTAACGTATACCACCTCACGTTAGCGCACTCGATTTTCACTGATGATAGCAGTCGATAGCACTGCCGAAACGTCTGGTTTTGTAGAAAACATTGAACCACGCCAAACAGCCCTGGAGGGAATTTTAACAACAAACTACTTCTTTGTTGCCGATAACGTAGTACACATGACATAAACAAAAATTATCTCCTCCCCCTTCAACTATCATTTTCATTTATAGAAAAATTACCCTCAACACCTTCAAATAGCCTCTTCATTTATAGGTATTTCGTCTACGTTTCTACAGTGGATTATTAAGATCTTCTTTTCAGTATACTTTATTTATCAAAATTAAGTACTTTACTCTTGTTAACACATAAAACGTTGCAGGTAAACTACCCCTTTCCCTTAACTGATCTTCACCAAAATTAATAGACCTTGAGTCCTCTATAATTTAGGGAAGAATGTAAATAATTATTTTATTCTGTTTGAATGTGGGGCATTTATCGTTCGTCATAGAAAAAATTACCCTTGTTAAAACATAAAACGTTACAGGTAAACTACCCCTTCCCCTTAACCGATCTTCACCAACATCAATAAGCCTTGTGTCCCCTATAATTCAGGGACGTATTCAAAAAATTACTTCATTCTGTTTGAATGTGGGGCAGTTATCGTTCGTCATAAAAAAATTACCCTTATTAAAACAAATAAAAGCCGGTAAACTACCCCTTCCCCTCAACCGATCTTCACCAAAATCAATGAGCCTTGAATCCTCTATAATTCAGAGACGTATGCAAAAAATTATTTTATTCTGTTTGAATGTGCGGCAGTTATCGTTCGTCATAGAAAAAATCGGTATGGAGAACCATACATGACTTCCATATTCTAAGATTTATATTTAAAATCATTTTCGAAATGTAATATTACCATAGAAACTACTTCTTTCTACTTACTGCTTCAGCCTTAACCACAGTACTGTGGTCACTAACATATACCACCTCACGTTATCGCACTCGATTTTCACTGATGATGCAAGTCAATGGCATTGCCGAAACGTCTGGTTTTGTAGAAAAAATTGGACTACGGCCAAATATCCCGGGAAGGAATTTTAACAAAAACTACTTCTTTGTTGCCGATAACGTTGTACACATATATATAAAATATATGCATAAAATTAATGGCTTGTATAAGTTAATGATTGATCTCCATTAAGTAGTGCTCAAGTTTCCAAAGTTTTAATATTATGATGTCCGTAATTAAAACATCAGAGCAGGTTTAGTGTGAATGAGGGTACACTGTGGACAAAAATTTTCAACATTTCCTATTGAGCGTTGCTTAGAGTAAAGCTGCGAATATACAGTGTATGTTTCACAGAACAAACACGCGAAAAAGAAGGAGCGCTCCGAAGTCACTCATGGACCCTCAGCATCTTGCAGAGGGTTCATTCCCTAAAGACGAAAAGTCTGTCTATGAATCGTTCCTCTGTAAACACGTGCAGTTACATTGCCCAGCGATCCACAGGAAGCAAATTGATGTCCATTTTTTCGGCTTGCACGCGTTATGTTGGTATGGGTTTCGGCACTTTCCATTTAAAAAGCGTGCAAATGTAAGAAAATAAACATGAGTGAGGCCAGAAATAACGTGAATTGTGTGTGTGTATGTGTGTGTGTCTTACCTGCCTTTTTATTGCTGTAGGCATAATAATAAAATGGAAACGTAAATATTACATAACTGAGATATGCTTACCTGCCACGAACGATATATTATTTTATACATGGAGGAGTTCAGTGACATACACACGTACAGAAGTCATCTTCAAAAATACTAGAAGTCGTCCACGCTTTTATGTTGGCAGTGTAACTTACAGGAAGTTTTTTGATGTTTTTAAAACATCTAGGATGTAAACTTTTCCCGATAACTAAAAGTTTCCTTTTTTCGGTTCCCGTCATGTTCGCACAAACAAAAACTGTAACTCTTTGTTTAGAGAGCTTCCCACCAACGCACTTTTCATTTGTAAATTTGAAAGTCTTATCTGGATTTAATTTATAAAAATTTCCGGCTTCATGTCCATTAAAGATGTCTTCATCTTTATATGATCGTCTAATTTCTGGCCAAGTGTTATGCACCCAATCGCCTGTAACGTTCAGATCTACGCATTTTGCCTCACCACAAATTTTTGCCAAGGAAATCGAGTGTCGGGCCTTAAATCGATCTAGCCATCCGTTGGAGCACGCAAAATGGCTGGCGCCGGCAGTCCTGTTACAGTGCTTATCGCTTGCATACAATGTATGTCTGTAGCCATGGGCTAGCGCGCGCGCGCACATATATACGTTTATATGAAATTTAGAGTAAAATATCTGAGAAATATTTGACGCTATAACAGAGTAGTACAATATTTAGTGACGTTAAAACCGGGAATTTTTATAATGTTAAAGATATCAGTTTGACCGGACTTATGACAAAATAACGCTACACCCGAGTTGACGTAACAGCCGAGGCCGTAATAACCAAGTTCCACTGTATATATAAAGATATTAACTCAAACATAATTTACATTAAAATGAAAATATCGGTATGGAGAACCATACATGACTTCCATATTCTAAGATTTATATTTAAAATCATTTTCGAAATGAAATATTACCATAGAAACTACTTCTTTCTACTTACTGCTTCAGCCTTAACCACAGTACTGTGGTCACTAACGTATACCACCTCACGTTATCGCACTCGATTTTCACTGATGATGGAAGTCGATGGCATTGCCGAAATGTCTGGTTTTGTAGAAAACATTGGACTACGGCCAAATATCCCGGGAAGGAATTTTAACAAAAACTACTTCTTTGTTGCCGATAACGTTGTACACATATATATCAGTGGCGAAGTTACATGGAGGCAATTGAGGCAATGCCTACCCTAAAAAATTCTGTAGAATAAAAATTATAAATACGTATGAACTACATAACGTAAAGATTATACATTGTTACTGCGACTGTCAAATTTATTAAACCGAAACGTGCTTTATTGAGCGACCGCTAGATGGTGACAGGTGTGATTCGGCATAGTTCGTTTAAAGCGAATGAGGCAACCTGAACTTGCCTCAGCGTTTTTTGTATACATCGTATGTAAGCAATGTAGTGGTGTGATAGGGAAGTGTAGGGAGGGGGGATGTCCCGCGCTGTACACATAGAGCGTTGAGGCATGCCTCACTTCTGTGGTCCAAACAGTTAAGTTAAAGCGCCTGTGTTGTTTCTAAGTTTTTATTTTATGCGGTTATTAAAAGTGTCACTGTTATTCCGCTGAACTAACAGATGATCAAGATTGTTATTTGAATTATTTGTAACATTAAACATATATATATAGAAACTAATCAAGTTTAAAAATTTGAAGTTCAATCAGTTGTATTAGTGTGTATGACTAATACAAGGAATGTTCAATAGAAACACGTACAGAGCTGTAAAGCATTTTTTATTCAACGATTTTAAAAGAAGTCTCCAATAACATTAAGACATGAGTTCCACTGTTGCGCTAACCTGTAGATTCCCTGCTAGTAAAATTCTTACGGCTGTTTGTGGAACCATTCGGTTATAGCAAACTCTACCTCAGCGTCCGATTTGACCCACCGTCCTTTTAGTGATTCCTTAAAAAAAATTTAAGATAAGATTTTTGCCTACCCATTCATTAACTACTAGCTTCGCCAGTAAGCAAATTGATGTCCATTTTTTCGGCTTGCACGCATTATGTTGGTGTGGGTTTCGGCACTTTCCATTTAAAAAGCGTGCAAACGTAAGAAAATAAACATGAGTGAGGCCAGAAATAACGTGAATTGTGTGTGTGTGTGTGTGTGTGTGTGTGTCTTACCTGCCTTTTTATTGCTGTATTAAATGAAAAATATTGTATTACATTAAAATGAAAAAATTATAATTTTATTGCCTGGCAACAAAATTATTTTATTTTTAACAATTACCATTGTTTCAAAAAGTTTAAATAAATTTTCAAGTACTTTACTCTTGTTAAAACGTAAAAGGTTGCTGGTAAACTACCCCTTTCCCTTAACCGATCTTCACCAAAATCGAAAGTCCTTGAGACCTCTACAATTCAGGGACGTATACAAAAAATTATTTGATTCTGTTTGAATTTGCGGCTGTTATCGTTTGCCATAGAAAATACGCTTGATAAAAAAACGTTGCTGGTAAACTACCCCTTCCCCTTAACCGATCTTCACCAAAAACAATAGGTCTTGAGTACTCTACAAATCAGAGCTGTATGCAAAAACATTTGATTCTGTTTGAATTTGCGGCTGTTATCGTTTGCCATAGAAAATACCCTTGTTAAAAAAATGTTGCAGGTAAACTACCCCTTTCCCTCAACCGATCTTCACCAAAAACAATAGGTCTTGAGAACTCTACAATTTAGGGCTGTATGCAAATAATCTTTTGATTCTGTTTGAATTTGCGGCTGTTATCGTTTGCCATAGGAAATACCCTTGTAAAAACATAAAACGTTGCTGGTAAACTACCCCTTTCCCTTAACCGATCTTCACCAAAAACAGTAGGTCTTGAGAACTCTACAATTCAGGGCTGTATACGAAACATTATTTAATTCTGTTTGAATTTGCGGCTGTTATCGTTTGCCAAAAAAAATTTCCCTTGATAAAAAAACCGTTGCTGGTAAACTACCCCTTTCCCTCAACCGATCTTCACAAAAAACAATAGGTTGTGAGTACTCTACAAATCAGGGCTGTGTGCAAAAAATTATTTGATTCTGTTTGAATTTGCGGCAGTTATCGTTTGCCATAGAAAAAAAATCTACAGACACACAGACACACAGACACACAGACACACAGACAGACAGACACACACACAGACACTTTTCGGAAAACGTCTTTTTTTCATGTTTTGAGTGTAGTAGAATCAGAATCTGCAATAATCTCGAACACGATTTTTTTGCCATCACCATACTTCCATTCCTTAAGGAATATGGAAGTAAAAATTATAATTTTATTGCCTGGCAACAAAATTATTTTATTTTTAACAATTACCATTGTTTCAAAAAGTTTAAATAAATTTTCAAGTACTTTACTCTTGTTAAAACGTAAAACGTTGCCGGTAAACTACCCCTTCCCCTAAACCGTTCTTCACCAAAAACAATAGGTCTTGAGTACTCTACAAATCAGGGCTGTATGCAGAAAATTATTTGATTCTGTTTGAATTTGCGGCTGTTATCGTTTGCCATAGAAAATACCCTTGTTAAAAAAACGTTGTTGGTAAACTACCCCTTTCCCGTAACCGATCTTCACCAAAAACAATAGGTCTTGAGAACTCTAGAATTTAGGGCTATATGCAAATAATCTTTTGATTCTGTTTGAAGTTGCGGCTGTTATCGTTTGCCATAGGAGATGCCCTTGTTAAAACATAAAACGTTACAGGTAAACTACCCCTTTCCCTTAACCGATATTCACCAAAAACAATAGGTCTTGAGAACTCTACAATTCAGGGCTGTATGCGAAACATTATTTGATTCTGTTTGAATTTGCGGCTGTTATCGTTTGCCAAAAAAAAAAAATTTCCCTTGATAGAAAAAAACCGTTGCAGGTAAACTACCCCTTTTCCTCAACCGATCTTCACCAAAAGCAATAGATCGTGAGTACTCTACAAATCAGGGCTGTATGCAAAAAATTATTTGCTTGTGTTTGAATTTGCGGCAGTTATCGTTTGCCATAGAAAAAAAATCTACAGACACACAGACACATAGACAGACAGACACACACACACACTTTTCGGAAAACGACTTTTTTCATGTTTTGAGTGTAGTAGAATCAGAATCTGCAATAATCTCGAACACGATTTTTTTTGCCATCACCATACTTCCATTCCTTAAGGAATATGGAAGTAAAAATTACCCTTGTTAAAACATAATATGTTACTGGTAAACTACCCCTTGCCCATAATCGATCTTCACCAAAATCAATAGACCTTGAGCCTTCTACAATTCAGGGATTTATGCAAAAAATTATTTGATTCCGTGTAAATTTGTGGCAGTTGTCGTTTGCCAAAAAATCTACACATAGACACACACACACAGACACTTTTCGAAAAATGACTTTTCTTTATGTTTTGAGGGTAGTACAATCAGAATCAGTCCTTACCTCGAACACGATTTTTTTCGCCATGACCATACTTCCATATCCTTATGGAACATGGAAGTAAAAAGTGTAATATGCTTAATATATAAAATGTATAATTTGGTTATTTTACCTGGTTAACCGGTTTGCTACGCAACACGTGTGAACGGTGTAATGTGATTATTTTATAAATGTAAATGTAACTGTTCAATTTAATCAATATCCTGTAGAGCCCCAAGTGGATTGTGATAATTTTATGTAAAGTGAAATAAAAATTAACTCTTGTTCAGTCTTGTCTTAATTCTCAAATATACTTTATTATATATATATGTATATAAATATATATTTTTTTATATATACAAATGACTACCCTTTATTTTTTAACATACATTAAAATTCATTGACATGCAATGCCTTCCTCTTCATTCGTTAGCTCCTTTGGATTTAATAAAATAATAACTGTTTTGTTTTGTTTGTTCATCATCTTCTTTCACAGCACTACACTTTATATAATATAAAATAATAACTCTTTCTCAGGGTTAATAAAAAATTAAAGTCAATGTACAGTCAAAGTCATACATGATACCATCGTTATACATATTATAAAAAATATGAAAATGATAAATCAGTTTCATCAATGTTATGTTGGGTATTTGTGTTGTGTCATGGGTTCTTTGGATTATACAAAAGAAACAATTTAATCTAATCAGAACAAACTAAAATAGTAAAATGAGAAAATACTATTCATAATGTATATAGTGTTTGTTATATATCAATTCACTGTTTTAGTTCCTTTAAATTTAATAAGGAGTGAACAAATGTATGGCTTAGTCTAATCGTATTTACATAGAACACTCTCATCAAATTGCTGTTTAGTTTTATACATTATTTTCTTGTTACAATTCTTCTGGCCATGAGTTTCAGTGTTTTATATAAAGTTCCTGAAATAATAAAAAGTATTTTATTAGAAATGTTCAACTTTGAATTATATGTGTTCTGAATTTTAAATCAAATCAAACAATTCAATTCAGTTTTCTTTTATTTTCTATATATTAAATCGTTAAAGCTCTTGGATTCACATGTTTTATTGGTCACAGGGTTGATGTTACAATTTATAATTAACATGATTTATTGTAAACTTATTTTTACTTGTCCCTGATGTACTTAATTAATTTCTAGGGATATATTCCACTAGTTTTAAGTATTGTACACATTGCTTAATCTTATTAGATTAGTTACATAGTTATTTCATATAAATTACATGTGTTATTCAATGTTTATATTATAACTAGATATATTTCCTAAACACTATTATTTTACAATATTCTGAAAACGTATACATTGCTTTTTAACATTAATAACTGTTATTTTCATTATTTTCACTTTTCTTACATTAGGTAGTTGGTAATTATGGGTTTAATATTATTTAAATTGCTTTTTACTTCCATATTCCTTAAGGAATGGAAGTATGGTGATGGCAAAAAAAATCGTGTTCGAGATTATTGCAGATTCGAATTCTACTACACTCAAAACATGAAAAAAGTCGTTTTCCGAAAAGTGTCTGTGTGTGTGTCTGTGTGTCTGTCTGTCTATCTGTCTGTCTGTCTGTGTCTGTAGATTTTTTTTACTTCCATATTCCTTAAGGAATGGAAGTATGGTGATGGCAAAAAAAATCGTGTTGGAGATTATTGCAGATTCTGATTCTACTACACTCAAAACATGAAAAAAAGTCGTTTTCCGAAAAGTGTCTGTGTGTCTGTCTGTCTGTCTGTCTGTCTGTCTGCCTGTCTGTCTGTCTGTGTGTCTGTCTGTAGATTTTTTTTATATGGCAAACGATAACAGCCGCAAATTCAAACAGAATCAAATAATTTTTTGCATACAGCCCTGATTTGTAGAGTACTCGCGATCTATTGTTTTTGGTGAAGATCGGTTGAGGGAAAGGGGTAGTTTACCAGCAACGGTTTTTTTTTAGCAAGGGTAATTTTGTTTGTTTGGCAAACGATAACAGCCGCAAATTCAAACAGAATCAAATAATGTTTCGCATAAAGCCCTGAATTGTAGAGTTCTCACGACCTGTTGATTTTGGTAAAGATCGGTTAAGGGAAAGGGGTAGTTTACCTGTACCGTTTTATGTTTTAACAAGGGTATTTTCTATGGCAAACGATAACAGCCGCAAATTCAAACAGAATCAAATACGTTTTTGCATACAGCCCTGATTTCTTGAGTACTAAAGACCTTTTGTTTTTGGTGAAGATCGTTTAAGGGAAAGGGGTAGTTGACCTGCCACGTTTTTTGTTTTATCAAGGGTATTTTTTATGGCAAACGATAACAGCCGCAAATTCACACAAAATCATATAATATTTTGCATACAACCCTAAATTGTAGAGTTCTCAAGACCTGTCGTTTTTGGTGAAGATCGGTTAAGGGAAAGGGGTAGTTTACCTGTAACGGCTTTTTATATAGGGTAATTTTTTATTACTTCCATATTCCTTAAGGAATGGAAGTATGGTGATGGAAAAAAAAATCGTGTTCGAGATTATTGCAGATTCTGATTCTACTACACTCAAAACATGAAAAAAAGTCGTTTTCCGAAAAGTGTCTGTGTGTCTGTGTCTGTGTGTGTCTGTGTGTCTCTAGATTTTTACTTCCATTTTCCTATGGCAAACGATAACTGCCGCAAATTCAAACAGAATCAAATAATTTTTTGCATACAGCCCTGATTTGTAGAGTACTCGTGACCTGTTGTTTTTGGTGAAGATCGGTTGAGGGAAAGGGGTAGTTTACCAGCAACAGTTTTTTTTTTATCAAGGGAATTTTTTCTGTTTTTGGCAACCGATAACAGCCGCAAATTCAAACAGAATCAAATAATGTTTCGTATACAGCCCTGAATTGTAGAGTTCTCAAGACCTATTGTTTTTGGTGAAGATCGGTTAAGGGAAAGGGGTAGTTTACCTGTAACGTTTTATGTTTACAAGGGTATTTCATATGGCAAACGATAACAGCCGCACATTCAAACAGAATCAAACGATTATTTGCATACAGCCCTAAATTGTAGAGTTCTCAAGACCTATTGTTTTTGGTGAAGATCGGTTGAGGGGAAGGGGTAGTTTACCTGCAACGTTTTTTTATCAAGCGTATTTTCTATGGCAAACGATAACAGCCGCAAATTGAAACAGAATCAAATAATGTTTTGCATACATCCCTGAATTGTAGAGGTCTCAATGACTTTCGATTTTGGTGAAGATCGGTTAAGGGGAAGGGGTAGTTTACTAGCAACCTTTTACGTTTTAACAAGAGTAAAGTACTTGAAAATTTATTTAAACTTTTTGAAACAATGGTAATTGTTAAAAATAATATTAATTTTGTTGCCAGGCAATAAAATTATAATTTTTTCATTTTAATGTAATATAATATTTTTCATTTAATACAGCAATAAAAAGGCAGGTAAGACACAGCCTGGCTGTTTGGCTGAAAATGATTTTAAATATAAATCTTAGAATATGGAAGTCATGTATGGTTCTCCATACCGATATTTTTTATGGCAAACGATAACTGCCGCAAATTCAAACAGAATCAAATAATTTTTTGCATACAGCCCTGATTCGCAGAGTACTCACGACATATTGTTTTTGGTGAAGATCGGTTGAGGGAAAGGGGTAGTTTACCGGCAACGGTTTTTTTTTATTAAGGGAAATTTTTTTTTGGCAAACGATAACAGCCGCAAATTCAAACAGAATCAAATAATGTTTCGCATACTGCCCTGAATTGTTGAGTTCTCAAGATCTATTGTTTTTGGTGAAGATCGGTTAAGGAAAAGGGGTAGTTTACCGGTAACGTTTTATGTTTTAACAAGGGTATTTCCTATGGCAAACGATAACAGCCGCAAATTCAAACAGAATCAAAAGATTATTTGCATACAGCCCTGATTTGTAGAGTACTCAAGACCTATTGTTTTTGGTAAAGATGGGTTAAGGGGAAGGGGTAGTTTACCAGCAACGTTTTTTATCAAGAGTATTTTCTATGGCAAACGATAACTGCCGCAAATTCAAACAGAATCAAATAATTATTTGCATACGTCAGTGAATTGTAGAGGACTCAAGGCGTTTAGATTTTGGTGAAGATCGGTTAAGGGGAAGGGGTAGTTTACCAGCAACCTTTTACGTTTTAACAAGAGTAAAGTACTTGAAAATTCATTTAAACTTTTTCAAACAATGGTAATTGTTGAAAATAAAATAATTTTGTTGCCAGGCAATAAAATTATAATTTTTTCATTTTAATGTAAATCATGTATAAGAGAAAATATATCGCGCTTGGCAGGCAAGCGTATCTCAGTTATGTACTGTTTACGTTTCCATTTTATTATTATGACTACCGCAATGAAAAGGCAGGGAAGACACACACACACACACACACACACACACACACACACACACACACACACACACACACACACACACACACACACACACACACACACACACACACACACACACACACACACACACACACACACACACACACACACACACACACACAATTCGCGTTATTTCTGGCCTCATTCATGTTTATTTTCTTACATTTGCACGGTTTTTAAATGGAAAGTGCCGAACTCATACCAACATAACAAATGCAAGCCGAAAAAGTGTCCAGCGTGATAGCGATTTGCTTCCTGTGGATCGCTGGGCAGTGTAACTGCACGTGTTTACAGAGGAACGATTCATAGACAGACTTTTCGTCTTTAGGGAATGAACCCTCTGCAAGATGCTGAGGATCCATGAGTGACTTCAGAGCTCTCCCTCTTTTCCGCGTGTTTGTTCTGTGAAACGTACACTGTAGATTCGCAGCTTTATTCTAAGCAACGCTCAATAGGAAATGTTGAAAATTTTTGTCCACGGTGTACCCTCATACACACTAAACCTGCTCTGATGTTTTAATTACGGACATCATAATATTAAAACTTTGGAAACTTGAGCACTACTTGTTGGAGATCAAACATTAACTCATACAAGCCATTAATTTTATGCATATTTTTTATATATATGTGTACAACGTTATCGGCAACAAAGAAGTAGTTTTTGTTAAAATTCCTTCCCGGGATATTTGGCCGTAGTCCAATGTTTTCTACAAAACCAGACGTTTTGGCAATGCCATCGACTTCCATCATCAGTGAAAATCGAGTGCGATAACGTGAGGTGGTATATGTTAGTGACCACAGTACTGTGGTTAAGGCTGAAGCAGTAAGTAGAAAGAAGTAGTTTCTATGGTAACATTTCATTTCGAAAATGATTTTAAATATAAATCTTCGAATATGGAAGTCATGTATGGTTCTCCATACCGATATTTAGTTCCATGTTCCTTAAGGAAATGGAAGTATGGTGATGGCAAAAAAAAACGTGTTCGAGATTATTGCAGAATATGATTGTACTACACTTAAAACATGAAAAAAAGTCATTTTTCGAAAAGTGTCTGTGTGTGTGTGTCTGTGTGTCTGTGTGTGTGTCTGTGTGTCTATCTGTAGATTTTTTTCTATGGCAAACGATAACAGCCCCAAATTAGAACAGAATCAAATAATTTTTTGCATACAGCCCTGATTTATAGAGTACTCGCGACGTATTGTTTTTGGTGAAGATCGGTTGAGGGAAAGGGGTAGTTTACCGGCAACGGTTTTTTTTTATCAAGGGAAATTTTTTTTTTTGGCCAACGATAACAGCCGCAAATTCAAACAGATTCAAATAATGTTTCGCATACAGCCCTGAATTTTAGAGTTCTCAAGACCTGTTGTTTTTGGTGAAGATCGGTTAAGGAAAAGGGTTAGTTTACCTGTAACGTTTTATGTTTTAACAAGGGTATTTCCTATGGCAAACGATAACAGCCGCAAATTCAAACAGAATCAAAAGATTATTTGCATACAGCCCTAAATTGTAGAGTTCTCAAGACCTGTTGTTCTTGGTGAAGATCGGTTAAGAGAAAGGGGTAGTTTACCTACAACGTTTTTTTAACAATGGTATTTTTTATGGCAAACGATAACAGCCGCAAATTCAAACAGAATCAAATAATTTTCTGCATACAACCCTGATTTGTAGATTACTGAAGACCTGCTGTTTTTGGTGATGATCGGTTGAGGGGAAGGGGTAGTTTACCTGCAACGTTTTTTATCAAGCGTATTTTGTATGGCAAACGATTACTGCCGCAAATTCAAACAGAATCAAATAATTTTTGCATACGTCAGTGAATTGTGGAGGACTCAAGGCCTTTAGATTTTGGTGAAGATCGGTTAAGGGGAAGGGGTAGTTTACCTGCAACCTTTTACGTTTTAACAAGAGTAAAGTACTTGAAAATTCATTTAAACTTTTTTCAAACAATGGTAATTGTTGAAAATAAAATAATTTTGTTGCCAGGCAATAAAATTATAATTTTTTCATTTTAATGTAAATCATGTATAAGAGAAAATATATCGCGCTTGGCAGGCAAGCGTATCTCAGTTATGTACTGTTTACGTTTCCATTTTATTATTATGACTACCGCAATGAAAAGGCAGGGAAGACACACACACACACACACACACACGCGCACACACACACACACACACACACACACACACACACACACACACACACACACACACACACACACACACACACAATTCGCGTTATTTCTGGCCTCATTCATGTTTATTTTCTTACATTTGCACGGTTTTTAAATGGAAAGTGCCGAACCCATACCAACATAACAAATGCAAGCCGAAAAAGTGTCCAGCGTGGATAGCGATTTGCTTCCTGTGGATCGCTGGGCAGTGTAACTGCACGTGTTTACAGAGGAACGATTCATAGACAGACTTTTCGTCTTTAGGGAATGAACCCTCTGCAAGATGCTGAGGATCCATGAGTGACTTCAGAGCGCTCCCTCTTTTCCGCGTGTTTGTTCTGTGAAACGTACACTGTAGATTCGCAGCTTTATTCTAAGCAACGCTCAATAGGAAATGTTGAAAATTTTTGGCCACGGTGTACCCTCATACACACTAAACCTGCTCTGATGTTTTAATTACGGACATCATAATATTAAAACTTTGGAAACTTGAGCACTACTTAATGGAGATCAATCATTAACTTATACAAGCCTTTAATTGTATGCATATTTTTTATATATATGTGTACAACGTTATCGGCAACAAAGAAGTAGTTTTTGTTAAAATTCCTTCCCGGGATATTTGGCCGTAGTCCAATGTTTTCTACAAAACCAGACGTTTTGGCAATGCCATCGACTTCCATCATCAGTGAAAATAGAGTGCGATAACGTGAGGTGGTATATGTTAGTGACCACAGTACTGTGGTTAAGGCTGAAGCAGTAAGTAGAAAGAAATAGTTTCTATGGTAACATTTCATTTCGAAAATGATTTTAAATATAAATCTTCGAATATGGAAGTCATGTATGGTTCTCCATACCGATATTTAGTTCCATGTTCCTTAAGGAAATGGAAGTATGGTGATGGCAAAAAATCGTGTTCGAGATTATTACAGAATATGATTGTACTACACTTAAAACATGAAAAAAAGTCATTTTTCGAAAAGTGTGTGTGTGTGTGTGTGTGTGTCTGTGTGTCTGTGTGTCTGTGTGTCTGTCTGTAGATTTTTTTTTATGGCAAACGATAACAGCCGCAAATTAGAACAGAATCAAATAATTTTTTGCATACAGCCCTGATTTAAAGAGTACTCGCGACCTATTGTTTTTGGTGAAGATCGGTTGAGGGAAAGGGGTAGTTTACCTGCAACGGTTTTTTTTTATCAAGGGTAATTTTGTTTGTTTGGCAAACGATAGCAGCCGCAAATTCAAACAGAATCAAATAATGTTTCGCATACAGCCCTGAATTGTAGAGTTCTCACGACCTGTTGATTTTGGTAAAGATCGGTTAAGGGAAAGGGGTAGTTTACCTGTACCGTTTTATGTTTTAACAAGGGTATTTTCTATGGCAAACGTAAGCAGCCGCAAATTCAAACACAAGCAAATTATTATTTGCATACAGCCCTAAATTGTAGAGTTCTCAAGACCTATTGATTTTGGTGAAGAGCGGATAAGGGAAAGGGGTAGTTTACCGGCTACGTTTTATGTTTTAAATGGGTATTTCCTATGGCAAACGATAAGAGTCGAAAATTCAAACAGAATCAAATGATTATTTGCATACAACCTTAATTGTGGAGTTCTCAAGACCTATTGATTTTGGTGAAGATCGGTTAAGGGAAAGGGGTAGTTTACCTGAAACGTTTTATGGTTTAACAAGGGTATTTTCTATGGCAAACGATAACAGCCGCAAATTCAAACAGAATCAACTACTCTTTTGCATACAGCCCTGAATTGTAGAGGTCTTAAGATCTATTGATTTTGGTGAAGATCGGTTAAGGGAAAGCGGTAGTTTACCTGCTACGTTTTATGTTTTAAATGGGTATTTTATATGGCAAACGATAAGAGCCGCAAATTTAAACAGAATCAAATAATGTTTTGCATACTTTCCTGAGCTATAGAAAACTCAATGTCGTTAATTTAGGTGAAGATCAGTTAAGGGAAAGGGGTAGTTTACCTGCAACATATTATGTTTAACAATGGTAATTTTTTCTATGACGAACTATAACTGCCGCACATTCAAACAGAATCAAATATTGTTTTGCATACGTTCATCAATTGTGAAAGACTGAAGGCCTCTTGATTTTGGTGAAGATGGGTTAAGGGGAAGGGGTAGTTTACCAGCAACGTTTTTCCTTTTACCAAGGGTATTTTCTATGGCAAACGATAACAGCCGCAAATTCAATTAGAAACAAATAATTTTTTCATACAGCCCTGAATTGTAGAGTTCTCAAGACCTATTGTTTTTGGTGAAGATCGGTTAAGGGAAAGAGGTCGTTTACCGGCGACATTTTATGTTTTAACAAGGGTAATTTTACTTTTATTCGATATTTAATTCTAAAAATAAAGATTTCAGAGGATATAATCACGTATTACTATAAGAAACACATGTTGCTTAATTTGTGTTCACTTGTTAATAATATAAAATTTTTAATGTGTTAAAGTAAGCAAACATTATTAAAATAATAAATATACGTGATTTTGTGTGTGTATGTGTGTGTGTGTGTGCGTGTGTATGTTATAGTGGAAAATGCGTTTACATTTCAGATATATACTATATTAATAACGGAAACTTCCTACCTTGTACCAACCGAAAAATTTCTTCCTTTTTATTTACACTGCATTATGAAACCTATTCCGTCTTTTCAAACAAACATAATTTACTCACCCTTGACACGTATTTCATTGGCTTTAACTATCAGCATCAGTATTCAGAGATTTCATCTAAGTCTTGAAGACGTGACATTATATTTATAACTTGACTTGTGACGATTAAAATAAAAGAAATATTCTAGAAAATAAAAAAATTTTAAAAATTAAGGTTTTGAGCTCTTAAGCTATTTAAATCTCACTGTTTTAATATAAGATACCTGTATGTACTCAGTATGAAAGGAAGCAGTAATTAATTAGTTATAAGATACTTAAATAAAAAGATAAATTGTAAAGCGTTATTAATATCGTATTTAACCCTTTGATTGTAAGCAGGCGCTTTCCTGTTGATTCCAGACTCGACATGCTTTCAGAGTCTTGTGTGAGTAAATATAAGATAAAAAAACTAATGTTAATAATAATAAAATCTGAAGACATAAAAAGTCGCTAAAACAACTAATTTAAATTATGTATATATTTGTTTAGGGATAGTTTAAATAAATAAAAAGGTTAACTTAAATATAGTTAGGAACTATATTCTCGCGCGGAAGTTGTCCCACTAACTTTTGTCCAGTACCGGGCGAAGGGAGCGTAAATTCTCTCTCTTGCAATGGTGACTCCGTACAGTGTAGACGTAAGAGCTATGCTCTTCAAATATGTGTATCATATTTGGTTTCATCTTCAGAAAGTGTACCAGATGTAGTTTGTTTAAAGCATCTGGATGTATTAATTAATGTAGTCATGTGAATAGTCAATAAGTTTAAAGTTATGTAAAACAAAAAGTATTGAAACGTAACAAAAAGTGTAACACAAGATGACTACGTACTTCAACGTATAACAACTATTCCAAAGTAATACCCGGAGATGTGAACTAGCAGAAGCCACAAACTCTACTGCACGCGACAGAATATGCAGATCAGGACATCCGAGAATCTACATGATCATCGTAGATAACTACATGACCAAGTGTTCTCCCTGCTAACTTTTGGAGCCCTTTACAGAGGAAAGCCAGACCGAGATGACGACGTAGCTGTTCCTGTTTCCCAAGACTGATACCCCAGGAGGAGTCTTCTGCATACCAATTAAAAGGTGACTCGATAGCCTGTCTATCGAGGGTTACTAATATTTGTTACACAACACATCTTGAAAGAGACTTTTCAGAAAAGATTAACTTTGTAAAGACTTATAAATTAAATCTAATGTTTATAAGATTATATCTTATTAATTAATATTTCATGTAACTATTCTAACTTCATACGTTGTAGCAGTTTATATGTTAATGTAGAGTAATATAACTCAAGCAATAATACCATTCTTAAATGTTGAATAAAAAGAAAGTCTTGCAAGCTAATATCATGAAAAGAGTATAATTACAAGTTTTAATACAGAAAGTTCACCCGGATCCGAGGTATAACTATATAGAATCTAGTTTGATGCCAAAGTTTAAAGAAACCTATCGATAATTTAATAATTGAATTAGTAATGTCATGGCATCAGTCAGTATATGTTTTTCTTAAATGTTGAATAAAGAGAAGTCTTCTTGTTACACACATATGAGGAGTGCTTAAATCAATTGTATACCTTGCCATTGTTTCCTTACACAAAGTAAACAATTACACAGCTAGTAAGTAATATGTTATTTTAATTATTTGCGATCAATTCTGTTACAACGTAGGCAGCCCTTCTGATTAACGGAGTTTAATTACGAAGGGTTCCCTGGATTTGTAACGCGGCGAAAAGCTAGTTACAAAAGTGCGCCACTCTGCTAAATTGCTAAATTGTAAAAAAAAATAAAAGGGTAATTGCTTACAGAGTGTCATAAAAGTGCATTCACTCTGCTAATTTATGTAAAGGGTTGTTAAGCATCGTGACGTAAACAAAAGTGCGTTACTCTGCTTACATTATTTGAAAAAAAAAAAAAAAAAAAAAAGAGTTTTAATTGTGTATATATGTGTCACAAACAAATTGCATTCACTATTTATGCGTGGATAAACATAAATAGTATGATTAATAACTAAATGTTTAATATTGATATATGCACTCAGAAAGTTACTTTAATAAATGTAATGTTCAAAACATATTTAATACACTATTAAATAACGTAATATGTATTAATACGTAGATGGTAGTATGTATAAGTAAAATGTCATTAGCAATGTAAAATGCTATATGCAGGTTCCTACCGGCACAACCTGAATAATTCGATGTAAGTACTTGCATACATGAATTGTGACCAAGCATAACAATTTTGGTCAACCGAACAATCTGTAACAGGTTTGTTTACGACAAACTACGACCTGTTGTCTCCTGAATCATTCTGCACAGTGTATGTCTAACTACATAGCTTACATACACTAGTATGTGTTATAAAAAAATTGATTAAAAATAACTTTGTAAATAATAATAAAGTAATTAAGTAGAAGTCGTGATTTAAAACTTGTGAACAAAATAAGTAATTATTTAATTGAGAAAAGTTTATGAAACAACGAAGCCAAAGTGTTGTCTAAGCGGAATAATAATAAATGTGTTGTACAAAAGTGTGCTCCCCTTCTCAAGTTTAAAACGACCTGTCTCAAATCGTTGGTGTTATTCACTCGCATTGTGTAGACAATAAGATGTAAAAGCAAACACCCCATTGTCACACACTCTCACCCTCCTTTGTTAACTAAATATGTAGGCCACCCTCTGACCTACATTCCAGTAAACAGCTGATCGGCTATTTAACATTGAAAGATATGTTTGTGATTTCTGTCTCTCCCTTAGAAGAGAAATTGTTCTTTTCTAATTAGTGTAAATTGATTACTTATGAATTTGTTATATGTAATATATGTGTAATATAGTAGTATTAATTTTAAGTACGTGCTAATGTGTTAGAACAAAATGGCCCAATTTAACCCTTATTTGTTATTAAAAGACGAGCTGTCTTACGAAGCTCTTTTGCGTGGACTACCCCATGCTGATGTAACAGTCGCGGAATTACGAAGTTCAATTCGCGAATGTGGATTTGATGCGCCCGTGCAATTAAACAATCTAAGCCAACTCGATTATGAAGGCGAGAAAGAAATTTGTACTGCCAAGTATAGTGAACTATACTTATTGTCTCAAACACTCCAAGACGAGAAATCTCCGGCAAAAAATTTTGCGGACTACCCAGAGAATAGAGCATTTAACCAGGCGAATAAAAAAATTTGTCGATCTGGCCGAATCTCAAAGTAATACCCGAAGAAAGATCTCGACTATCATTGATGAATAGACCCAATACGATTGCTGATCTGGAACAGTGCAGTATCCATTCTTCAAATGTATGGTACTCAGATCAAAATAGAGAAGCAATGAAAACCTCTGGAACTAATAGACATCAATTGCGAGCACTACTGCCTGATGTAACAACCTCGTATGAAAGTCAAGTTTCTAGTAGACCTCACTATGTGCGCAAAGCTGGTAAGTTAATTGTAAACCCAGATAAAGCGGAAACCAAGTACCCACCTCGCAGAAAACCCACCTGTTATAATTGTGGCAAATATGGGCACATAAGTAGAGAGTGCAAAAGTAAGCCATTGGAACGGAACCAACCTGTGAATATAAAGTGTGCTAAATAAATATGGTGATTAAATAGACGATAGTTCTAAGAGCGTTTCTTAAATCCCCAAAGTAGTTTAATAAATAATAAAGTGAATAATAATAATTGATTTAAAGACTAGAGCTAAATAAATCCTAAGTTATACTAAAATTGTGTGAAGTGTAGAAGTAATTAAAGGAAAGGAATAATAATAAAAGGTAAAGTTGCGTATTGTAAACACTTCGCAGTGGTGGCAAGTAAGAAAATTAAAGCGTGTTCAGTATTGTAGGAAATGTAGTAAACAGCCACGCACCCTCCCTATTGTGAGAAACCGGTGCTAGCCTGAACAATTGAAAACCACCCCTAGAGAGTAGGACAATGTATTGTGAAGTGTCTCCTCTCCCGCATAGTTTGTTTAAGTATTGTTAAAAGAGATAAAAGAGAATCATATTCGTGAGATTCCGCTTCTCTCAAACCAGTGATCTAAAGTGGAGTATGGGATCCTCTTTAGATCACATTAGAAATAAGTTTATGAGATATAATCAAGTATTGATTATATATGTAACGTAACAGGTCACAACGGCGCCGACTGAAAGGGAAATGATAGGGCTGAAATGTGCCAAAGATCATTAATAATTGCTGAAAGCTAACTTCCTTAGTTAGAGTAAGCTGGTGTCAGTCGGGCCGGGATGTTGTGAGTTACGGATAAGTAGGGATCATTCCAATCTATGGTTTGGAAATTAGGATTAAGATTAAAATGTAAGTTAGTACTTAAGAAGTAAGAAAAAGGGAATTTCACGAAGGCGATCATTTAAATGAATAATGTCATTTAAAGAAATTAGGAAAAACCAACTGTGCACTAATAATAAATAACTTCACACACTGCCACTAATCGTACTCCCCGTCCCCAATTACCACGAAGGTCACAAGTCGACCCCGTTCGAGTTACTATACAAGTATCGACCAAACCACCCTTTGTCCACAAGATGGAATATACACGATCTACTGCCTCCGCAAATAACGGATAAGCAGATAAAGAGAATATGGAACAAAGCCCGCTCTAACTTGAGAGCAAGCTTGGAAAAATCCAGAAGATACCACGAGAAAGGTAATCATAGCAACTCAGTCAGGTACCAAGTAGGTGACTTGGTAATGTACAAGACTCACCCCATTAGTAGTGCGATTGATAAGACAACCTCGAAACTATCATTCAGATGGTGTGGCCCTTATCAAATCCAAAAGTACCTAACTCCAGTTACAGTAGCCCTGTGCGAAACTGCAACTCAGACATATGTGCGGAGAACGCATATTTCGCAACTAAAGTTATATAAGAAGAAGTGACGGTATAGTATAACCCAAAATAAAAAAAAAAGGAATACTAGGTAGTAAAGAAAATTATATTTCTGAATCCGCGTAAGAAATGTAAAACGTAGAGTTTGGAAACGAGGCCTGATCAACCTGAGTTCCAGTTCTGCGGAACATGCATTAATGAATAATCATTAACTAGATGGGTACTAACACTCATTAACCACATGAGTTATATATATATAGGACTCACAGAAGAAAAGATAGAATTCTAAATAGTAGAGATTTAGAAAGTTACTCTACAGAAGAGAGAGTAAGACAAACAAAAAACCGGTAGTAAAATTAAGTGATAGAGATAAGAAAGAGTTTTGTGTTTTAATTGTGTAAATATTAAGTGTAAATAGTATGTAAAAAAAAAAAGGTAGTAAATAAGAATATAAAGTATACTGTGTTGTAACTATAGGTAATAACTATGTGGACAACGTTGTAAAGTGTCCAACAACTATGTGAAAGAAATTACACACACTAACCCCATTCAATATCCCAGTGCCCAATTGTGAGTTAGACTCAAAAAGCTAAACCGTAGCGTGCAATTCAAGCGGTGGAGTATGTGACGATTTAAATAAAAGAAATAATCTAGAAAATAAAAAAATTTTAAAAATTAAGGTTGCGAGCTCTTAAGCTATTTAAATCTCACTGTTTTAATATAAGATACCTGTATGTACTCAGTATGAAAGGAAGCAGTAATTAATTAGTTATAAGATACTTAAATAAAAAGATAAATTGTAAAGCGTTATTAATATCGTATTTAACCCTTTGATTGTAAGCAGGCGCTTTCCTGTTGATTCCAGACTCGACATGCTTTCAGAGTCTTGTGTGAGTAAATATAAGATAAAAAACTAATGTTAATAATAATAAAATCTGAAGACATAAAAAGTCGCTAAAACAACTAATTTAAATTATGTATATATTTGTTTAGGGATAGTTTAAATAAATAAAAAGGTTAACTTAAATATAGTTAGGAACTATATTCTCGCGCGGAAGTTGTCCCACTAACTTTTGTCCAGTACCGGGCGAAGGGAGCGTAAATTCTCTCTCTTGCAATGGTGACTCCGTACAGTGTAGACGTAAGAGCTATGCTCTTCAAATATGTGTATCATATTTGGTTTCATCTTCAGAAAGTGTACCAGATGTAGTTTGTTTAAAGCATCTGGATGTATTAATTAATGTAGTCATGTGAATAGTCAATAAGTTTAAAGTTATGTAAAACAAAAAGTATTGAAACGTAACAAAAAGTGTAACACAAGATGACTACGTACTTCAACGTATAACAACTATTCCAAAGTAATACCCGGAGATGTGAACTAGCAGAAGCCACAAACTCTACTGCACGCGACAGAATATGCAGATCAGGACATCCGAGAATCTACATGATCATCGTAGATAACTACATGACCAAGTGTTCTCCCTGCTAACTTTTGGAGCCCTTTACAGAGGAAAGCCAGACCGAGATGACGACGTAGCTGTTCCTGTTTCCCAAGACTGATACCCCAGGAGGAGTCTTCTGCATACCAATTAAAAGGTGACTCGATAGCCTGTCTATCGAGGGTTACTAATATTTGTTACACAACACATCTTGAAAGAGACTTTTCAGAAAAGATTAACTTTGTAAAGACTTATAAATTAAATCTAATGTTTATAAGATTATATCTTATTAATTAATATTTCATGTAACTATTCTAACTTCATACGTTGTAGCAGTTTATATGTTAATGTAGAGTAATATAACTCAAGCAATAATACCATTCTTAAATGTTGAATAAAAAGAAAGTCTTGCAAGCTAATATCATGAAAAGAGTATAATTACAAGTTTTAATACAGAAAGTTCACCCGGATCCGAGGTATAACTATATAGAATCTAGTTTGATGCCAAAGTTTAAAGAAACCTATCGATAATTTAATAATTGAATTAGTAATGTCATGGCATCAGTCAGTATATGTTTTTCTTAAATGTTGAATAAAGAGAAGTCTTCTTGTTACACACATATGAGGAGTGCTTAAATCAATTGTATACCTTGCCATTGTTTCCTTACACAAAGTAAACAATTACACAGCTAGTAAGTAATATGTTATTTTAATTATTTGTGATCAATTCTGTTACAACGTAGGCAGCCCTTCTGATTAACGGAGTTTAATTACGAAGGGTTCCCTGGATTTGTAACGCGGCGAAAAGCTAGTTACAGACTATGATAGTTAAACCATAGAAATTCTTGTGAAATTTAAGATAAGACTTTGTACGTTGATACCATGTTGTTGTGTGACAGATAGGACAAACTCGTATTTGTATTATGTAGGCTATATGCACAAAAAGGTATGATAAACCACCAATGAATGTATTATTAGCAATTTTGATTTAAGTAACTAAAAAGCCAAATTCTAGGCGATAAAAATATTTTTGAATCACATTTATTCTTCCTTGAGTTGTTTATTTTTGTTGAGACAACTTTGACAATTGTCATGACACACAGAGTGTAAGGAAAGAGGTACCTATTAAATAACGGATGCTGTAAAAAGATTAAAAACCCAGAAGAAACGAGAATAAGAAACTGAAAACTTAAAACCTGAGAACAAGAACGAGAACAAGTTTGACTTAAGACCCAAAAAATATATTTTTTTTGAATAAAGTAATAAAGATAAAGGAATGATGAAGTTTAAAGAACAATAGAGTAAGAGATAAGATTCCTAAAGGTAATAGAAATAGAAAATAAAAAAGGAATTTGTTAGGTCATTGTTTAAGAAGAGACTGGTTGCTTACGACTGCCATGGAGGGTGTCATGGAAGGAGAAAAGAGAAGAGGGCGTAGAAGAATGAAGTTAATAGATAGGATTAAATTCAGAGGGTGTTACGAAGAGACGAAAAGACTGGCATGCAATAGGACAGCTTTGAGAGCTCTTACTATTTGAAGACCTGCCTTAGAGCAGAACACCAAATAATAACTGTATTTGTTTATTTTTACTTCCATATTCCTTAAGGAATGGAAGTATGGTGATGGCAAAAAAAATCGTGTTCGAGATTATTGCAGATTCTGATTCTACTACACTCAAAACATGAAAAAAAGTCGTTTTCCGAAAAATGTCTGTGTGTGTGTCTGTGTGTCTATCTGTGTGTCTGTAGATTTTTTTCTATGGCAAACGATAACTGCCGCAAATTCAAACAGAATCAAATAATTTTTTGCATACAGCCCTGATTTGTAGAGTACTCACGATCTATTGTTTTTGGTGAAGATCGGTTGAGGGAAAAGGGTAGTTTACCTGCAACGGTTTTTTGTTATCAAGGGAAATTTTTTTTATTTGGCAAACGATAACAGCCGCAAATTCAAACAGAATCAAATAATGTTTCGCATACAGCCCTGAATTGTAGAGTTCTCAAGATCTGTTGTTTTTGGTGAAGATCGGTTAAGGGAAAGGGGTAGTTTACCGGTAACGTTTTATGTTTTAACAAGGGTATTTCTTATGGCAAACGATAACAGCCGCAAATTCAAACAGAATCAAAAGATTATTTGCATACAGCCCTAAATTGTAGAGTGCTCAAGACCTATTGGTTTTGGTGAAGATCGGTTAAGGGAAAGGGGTAGTTTACCTGCAACATTTTTTTAACAAGGGTATTTTCTATGGCAAACGATAACAGCCGCAAATTCAAACAGAATCAAATAATGTTTTGCATACAGCCGTGATTTGTAGAGTTCTCAAGATCTGTTGTTTTTGGTGAAGATCGTTTAAGGGGAAGGGGTAGTTTACCAGCAACGTTTTTTTATCGAGCGTATTTTCTATGGCAAACGATAACAGCCGCAAATTCAAACAGAATCAAATAAGTTTTTGCATACGTCCCTGAATTGTAGAGGTCTCAAGGACTTTCGATTTTGGTGAATATCGGTTAAGGGGAAGGGGTAGTTTACCAGCAACCTTTTACGTTTTAACAAGAGTAAAGTACTTGAAAATTCATTTTAACTTTTTGAAACAATGGTAATTGTTAAAAATAAAATAATTTTGTTGCCAGGCAATAAAATTATAATTTTTTCATTTTAATGTAAATCTGTACATAATATAAAGTAAAGTCGGTCCGTTCTCTCTGTGTGTTTGAAAGCGCCAATCTCAGGAAGTACTGAACGGATTTTATTCAAGTTTTCGCCAATAGATAGAGTGTCTATCGAGGAACATTTATGTGTATAATTAATACATATATGTTGTACATTAGCTTAGCTATCACGGTTTATGTCAAGTAAGTGGTATAGTTTACATCTTATATATAAATATCGGTATGGAGAACCATACATGACTTCCATATTCTAAGATTTATATTTAAAATCATTTTCGAAATGAAATATTCCCATAGAAATTACTTCTTTCTACTTACTGCTTCAGCCTTAACCACAGTACTGTGGTCACTAACATATACAACCTCACGTTATCGCACTCGATTTTCACTGATGATGGAAGTCAATGGCATTGCCGAAACGTCTGGTTTTGTAGAAAACATTGGACTACGGCCAAATATCCCGGGAAGGAATTTTAACGAAAACTACTTCTTTGTTGCCGATAACGTTGTACACATATATATAAAATATATGCATAAAATTAATGGCTTGTATAAGTTAATGATTGATCTCCATTAAGTAGTGCTCAAGTTTCCAAAGTTTTAATATTATGATGTCCGTAATTAAAACATCAGAGCAGGTTTAGTGTGAATGAGGGTACACTGTGGACAAAAATTTTCAACATTTCCTATTGAGCGTTGCTTAGAGTAAAGCTGCGAATCTACAGTGTATGTTTCACAGAACAAACACGCGAAAAAGAAGGAGCGCTCCGAAGTCACTCATGGACCCTCAGCATCTTGAAGAGGGTTCATTCCCTAAAGACCAAAAGTCTGTCTATGAATCGTTCCTCTGTAAACACGTACAGTTACATTGCCCAGAGATCCACAGGAAACAAATTGATGTCCATTTTTTCGGCTTGCACGCGTTATGTTGGTATGGGTTTCGGCACTTTCCATTTAAAAAGCGTGCAAATGTAAGAAAATAAACATGAGTGAGGCCAGAAATAACGTGACTTGTGTGTGTGTGTGTGTGTGTGTGTGTGTGTGTGTGTGTGTGTGTCTTACCTGCCTTTTTATTGCTGTAGGCATAATAATAAAATGGAAACGTAAACATTACATAACTGAGATATGCTTACCTGCCATGAACGATATATTATTTTATACATGGAGGAGTTCAGTGACATACACACGTACAGAAGTCATCTTCAAAAATACTAGAAGTCGTCCACGCTTTTATGTTGGCAGTGTAACTTACAGGAAGTTTTTTGATGTTTTTAAAACATCTAGGATGTAAACTTTTCCCGATAACTAAAAGTTTCCTTTTTTCGGTTCCCGTCATGTTCGCACAAACAAAAACTGTAACTCTTTGTTTAGAGAGCTTCCCACCAACGCACTTTTCATTTGTAAATTTGAAAGTCTTATCTGGAGTTAATTTATAAAAAATTCCGGCTTCATGTCCATTAAAGATGTCTTCATCTTTATATGATCGTCTAATTTCTGGCCAAGTGTTATGCACCCAATCGCCTGTAACGTTCAGATCTACGCATTTTGCCTCACCACAAATTTTTGCAAAGGAAATCGAGTGTCGGGCCTTAAATCGATCTAGCCATCCGTTGGAGCACGTAAAATGGCTGGCGCCGGCAGTCCTGTTACAGTGCTTATCGCTTGCATACAATGTATGTCTGTAGCCATGGGCTAGCGCGCGCGCGCACATATATACGTTTATATGAAATTTAGAGTAAAATATCTGAGAAATATTTGACGCTATAACAGAGTAGTACAATATTTAGTGACGTTAAAACCGGGAATTTTTATAATGTTAAAGATATCAGTTTGACCGGACTTATGACAAAATAACGCTACACCCGAGTTGACGTAACAGCCGAGGCCGTAATAAACAAGTTCCACTGTATATATAAAGATATTAACTCAAACATAATTTACATTAAAATGAAAAAATTTTAATTTTATTGCCTGGCAACAAAATTATTTTATTTTTAACAATTACCATTGTTTCAAAATGTTTAAATAAATTTTCAAGTACTTTACTCTTGTTAAAACGTAAAAGGTTGCTGGTAAACTACCCCTTCCCCTTAACCTATCTTCACCAAAATCAAAAGTCCTTGAGACCTCTACAATTCACGGACGTATGCAAAAAATTATTTGATTCTGTTTGAATTTGCGGCTGTTATCGTTTGCCATACAAAATACGCTTGATAAAAAAACGTTGCCGGTAAGCTACCCCTTCCCCTTAACCGATCTTCACCAAAAACAACAGCTCTTGAGTACTCTAGAAATCAGGGCTGTATGCAAAACATTATTTGATTCTGTTTGAATTTGCGGCTGTTATCGTTTGCCATAGAAAATACACTTGTTAAAAAAACGTTGCCGGTTAACTACCCCTTTCCCTTAACCGATCTTCACCAAAAACAACAGACCTTGAGAACTCTACAACATAGGGCTGTATGCAAATAATCGTTTGATTCTGTTTGAATTTGCGGCTGTTATCGTTTGCCATAAGAAATACCCTTGTTAAGACATAAAACGTTACCGGTAAACTACCCCTTTCCCTTAACCGATCTTCACCAAAAACAATAGGTCTTGAGAACTCTACAATTGAGGGCTGTATACGAAACATTATTTAATTCGGTTTGAATTTGCGGCTGTTATTGTTTGCCAAAATAAAAATTTCCCTTGGTAAAAAAAACCGTTGCAGGTAAACTACCCCTTTCCCTCAACCGATCTTCACCAAAAACAATAGGTCGTGAGTACTCTACAAATCAGAGGTATGCAAAAAATTATTTGATTCTGTTTGCATTTGCGGAAGTTATCGTTTGCCATAGAAAAAAAATCTACAGACACACAGACAGACACACAGACAGACACACACACAGACACTTTTCGGAAAACGACTTTTTTTCATGTTTTGAGTGTAGTAGAATCAGAATCTGCAATAATCTCGAACACTTTTTTTTTTGCCATCACCATACTTCCATTCCTTAAGGAATATGGAAGTAAAATTACTCTTTGTAAAAAACCGTTGCCGGTAAACTACCCATTTCCCTTAACCGATCTTCACCAAAATCGATAGGTCTTGAGAACTCTGGAATTCAGGGCTGCATGCAAAATATTGTATGTTTTTCTTTGATTTTGCGGCTGTTATCGTTTGCCATACAAAATACCCTTGATAAAACAAAAAACGTTGCTGGTAAACTACCCCTTCCCCTTAAACGATCGTCACCAAAAACTGTAGGTCTTTAGTACTCAAGAAATCAGGGCTGTATGCAAAAACGTATTTGATTATGTTTGAATTTGCGGCTGTTATCGTGTGCCATAGAAAATATCCTTGTTAAAACATAAAACGTTGCTGGTAAACAACCCCTTTCCCTTAATCGATCTTTACCAAAATCAACAGATCTTGAGAACTCAACAATCCAGGTCTGTATGCGAAACATTATTTGATTCTGTTTGAATTTGCGGCTGTTATCGTTTGTCAAGCAAACAAAATTACCATTGATAAAAAAAACCGTTGCTGGTAAACTACACCTTTCCCTCAACCGATCTTCACCAAAAACAATAGGTCTCGAGTACTCTACAAGTCAGAGCTGTATGCAAAAAATTATTTGATTCTGTTTGAATTTGCGGCTGTTATCGTTTGCCATAGAAAAAAATTACTCTTTGTAAAAAACCGTTGCCGGTAAACTACCCATTTCCCTTAACCGATCTTCACCAAAATCGATAGGTCTTGAGAACTCTGGAATTCAGGGCTGTATGCAAAATATTAGATGATTTTGTTTGATTTTGCGGCTGTTATCGTTTGCCATAGAAAATACCCTTGTTAAAACATAAAATGTTGCTGGTAAACTAGCCCTTTCCCTTAACCGATCTTTACCAAAATCAATAGGTCTTGAGAACTGTACAACTAAGGGTGTATGCAAAATATTATTTGATTGTGTTTGAATTTGGGGCTGATATTGTTTGCCATAGGAACAAATTACCCTTGATTTAAAAAAAAATTTTGTTGGTAAACTACCCCTTTCCCTTAACCGATCTTTACCAAAATCAACAGATCCTGAGAACTCTATAATTCAGGTCTGCGTGCGAAACATTATTTGATTCTGTTTGAATTTGCGGCTGTCATCGCTTGCCAAACAAACAAAATTACCCTTGATAAAAAAAAACCGTTGCTGGTAAACTAGCCCTTTCCCTCAACCGATCTTCACCAAAAACAAAAGGTCGCGAGTACTCTACAAATCAGGGCTGTATGCAAAAAATAATTTGATTCTGTTTGAATTTGCGGCTGTTATCGTTTGCCATAGAAAAAAAATTACTCTTTGTAAAAAACCGTTGCCGGTAAACTACCCATTTCCCTTAACCGATCTTCACCAAGATCGATAGGTCTTGAGAACTCTGGAATTCAGGGCTGTATGCAAAATATTAGATGATTTTGTTTGATTTTGCGGCTGTTATCGTTTGCCATATAAAATACCCTTGTTAAAACATAAAATGTTGCTGGTAAACTACCCCTTTCCATTAATCGATCTTTACCAAAATCAACAGATCTTGAGAACTCAACAATTCAGGGCTGTATGCGAAACATTATTTTATTCTGTTTGAATTTGCGGCTGTTATCGTTTGTCAAGCAAACAAAATTACCATTGATAAAAAAAACCGTTGCAGGTAAACTACCCCTTTCCCTCAACCGATCTTCACCAAAAACAACAGGTCGCGAGTACTCTACAAATCAGAGCCGTATGCAAAAAATTATTTGATTCTGTTTGAATTTGCGGCTGTTATCGTTTGCCAAAAAAAAAATCTATAGACAGACAGACACACAGACACACAGACACACACACACACACACACACACACACACACACACACACACACACACACACACACACACACACACACACACACACACACACACACACACACACACACACACACACACACACACACACACACACACACACACACACACACATTTCAAAAAATGACTTTTTTTCATGTTTTGAGTGTAGTACAATCATATTCTGCAATAATCTCGAACACGATTTTTTTTGCCATCACCATACTTCCATTTCCTTAAGGAACATGGAAGTAAAAATGAATGTTTCTTTGTTTGTCCCGTATGCGTTCCTATACCATTCATCCGATTGCGATGAAACTTCGGTGAGTTGTTGTGCGCACGTCCGCGAAGGTTTCTTCCACATCTCCTCCTAAACCACTGTACCGATTTCAACCAAACTTGGCACAAATATTTTACGCAACGGGAGAACCAACATAGGATAGGTGTTTTTTCGATGGGGTCCTTTTGGGGTTTCTTTGGGGTCTCTCACATCGCCTCCTAAACCACTGGACCGATTTCAACCAAACTTGGCACAAATATTTTACGCAAAGGGAGAACCAACATAGGACAAGTGTTTTTTTCGATACGATCCTTTGGGGTCTTCCACGTCTCCACCTAAACCATTGGACCGATTTCAACCAAACTTGGCACAAATATTTTACGCAACGGGAGAACCAACATAGGACAGGTGGTTTTCCGATACGATCCTCTGGGGGGTCCTTTGCGGTCTTAAAAACTATTAGATCTGGTTACTATGGCAACCCAATAGAATAGATTCTGTTCTAAATATATTATCGCATTAAATTGAAGACCACGCGAACGAAGTTGTGGGCAACAGCTATTTATTTTTAAGAAGCCTACTTTAATTAAACTTTATTAATTAAACTAACATTTTCATTACGTACAACGTGAAACTCCGTAGCGAAGCACGGGTATTCTGCTAGTCATGTATAAGAGAAAATATATCGTGCGTGGCAGGCAAGCATATCTCAGTTGTGTACTGTTTACGTTTCCATTTTATTATTATCACTACCGCAATAAAAAGGCAGGGAAGACACACACACACACACACACACACACACACAATTCGCATTATTTCTGGCCTCATTCATGTTTATTTTCTTACATTTGCACGGTTTTTAAATGGAAAGTGCCGAACCCATACCAACATAACGCATGCAAGCCGAAAAAGTGTCCAGCGTGGATAGCGATTTGCTTCCTGTGGATCGCTGGGCAGTGTAACTGCACGTGTTTACAGAGGAACGATTCATAGACAGACTTTTCGTCTTTAGGGAATGAACCCTCTGCAAGATGCTGAGGGTCCATGAGTGACTTCAGAGCGCTCCTCCTTTTCCGCGTGTTTGTTCTGTGAAACGTACACTGTAGATTCGCAGATTTATTCTAAGCAACGCTCAATAGGAAATGTTGAAAATTTTTGTCCACGGTGAACCCTCATACACACTAAACCTGCTCTGATGTTTTAATTACGGACATCATAATATTAAAACTTTGGAAACTTGAGCACTACTTAATGGAGATCAATCATTAACTCATACAAGCCATTAATTTTATGCATATTTTATATATATATATATGTGTACAACGTTATCGGCAACAAAGAAGTAGTTTTTGTTAAAATTCCTTCCCGGGATATTTGGCCGTAGTCCAATGTTTTCTACAAAACCAGACGTTTCGGCAATGCCATTGACTTCCATCATCAGTGAAAATCGAGTGCGATAACGTGAGGTGGTATATGTTAGTGACCACAGTACTGTGGTTAAGGCTGAAGCAGTAAGCAGAAAGAAGTAGTTTCTATGGTAATATTTCATTTGAAAATGATTTTAAAAATAAATCTTAGAATATGGAAGTCATGTATGGTTCTCCATACCGATATTTTATATTGCTTATAGTCTGTAGTAAGATTACATACAATAACTGTTTATGGTTCGCAGACCACTATATAGTTTGATAGGCTCATACCATAGCCAATGTGTTCTTACTTAATTACTAAGTAATAGACCCTGAGCATCTTGCAGAGGGTTCATTCCCTAAAGACCAAAAGTCTGTCTATGAAATGTTCCTCTGTAAACACGTGCAATTGCACTGGCCAGCGATCCACAGGAAGAAAATCGGTGTCCACTTTTCGACCTTGCACGCGTTGTGTTGGTGTGGGTTTCGGCACTTTTCATTTAAAAAGCATGCAAACATAAGTAAATAAACAAGATTGAGGCCAGAAATAACGCGAATTGTGTGTGTGTGTGGTCCTGCCGGCTTTTTTATTGCGGTAATCACAATAATAAAACTTTGGAAAAGTAAACATTATATAATTTTGTTTATATTATGTCTGCCAGGAAAGATATATTTTCACTCATACGTGATTTAAATTAAAATGATAAATATAGAATTTTGTTAAAGTGAAATGAAATGTTTCCATAGAAATTACTTCTTTGTTGTCATTAACGTATTACACATATAAAACTTATAAAATTTACTTCCTCCATCAGCAACTACCATTTTAATTTATTAAAAAGTCCCCCTTCCCCCTTCAATTACCCTTTTCATTTATAGATATTTCATCTACCTTTCTACAGTGGATTATTATAACTTTCTTTTCAGGATACTTTATTTATCAAAATTAAGCAATTTACTCTTGCTAAAACGTAAAATGTTGCAGGTAAACTACCCCTTTACCTTAACCGATCTTCACCAAAATCAATAGGCCTTGATGATACAGTCTTCCTCTACAATTCAGGGCTGTATGCAAAAAATTATTTGATTCTGTTTGAATTAAACCAATTTAATTAAACCAACTTTAAATCGAAGGTCAAAGCACCTCGGATTTTTTCTTTTGTTTGATTTCTGAAAATATTTATTGTAACTTAAGATTTTTTTTTAAATCCCCCAAGCTGTTTTTTCAAAACGTTAGTTTTAACAGTTAAAAATAAGGTTTTCTCGTATTTATGAAAATATTGATATATATGTATAATATTTCTCGCAACAGGAACTAAAATCTTAAAACTAGTTTCACTCACAATCAAAAGTTATTACGTGTAATGTTCAATAACACAAAACTATATATGTATAACAAAATGTTTTTTGGACTGTATGAGTTTCCTTAATTTAATTGACAGAAATAAATAATAATATTTCCAGAACAAAGTATATACAATTATTAGCCATGTAAATTTATTTGTACAGTACAGTGTAAATAATGTTTTTAGCTATAATAAATTAAATTGTACAAATATTAATGTGTAGAAAACATGAAAACTATATATTAAATATGAGAACTATTGTACTCGCGCACGGCTTTCAGCAATTTAACCGCATACTATGGGTTGATACTTCTAACTTTGTATTTAGCCCATGTTTTTTGAAAATCAGAATGCACAGATTCCATGGCTTGTTCACTAAAGAAACCAAGTCCTCTGTGCATTTTTGAACAGAAATAGGCGACATGAAGAAACATTGCATGAACTTTCGAAGTAATATTAATGTTGAAATACATGTAACTCTTACGGAATTCAGTTATGTAATCTTCAAACTTTGGATTGAGGACTGTAACAAAACAAGAATTGACAACATCTTAAAAATCCTTTAAACACTTGACATATTTCAAACAACCAATATTGCAGTTTGCGCGTAGCACGTCCACTTTATCCAAGAGGATTTTGCAAGAATTGCCTGCAAAAGTTATCTCTCCGTGAGTTATCTCTTGTGCAACACAGCATGTCTTGTTCCAAGTCAAACTATCTTCCTCGAATTCGATTAACATGTGTTTAAATATAATATTAACTACACCGATCATTAAGTGTAGTTCTGGTGGCGATAGTATATCAATTTTTTCAGCGTTTTCATTACCTGAAATAATTGGAGAATATATGCAGTTCTTATAGTGTTTAGCAATTCCTTTATTACTTCCTGCTTTTCCCATGCATCATAATTTTCTAAACATTCCCCAATTGTTCTATATACACCACATACATTTAATTTGTCTTTTAATACAGTACACCATGTGCAAGGAAAACTCCTTACGTGTGACTAATAACTGTTAGCATATTTGCAAGTTTCAAGTATGTGGCAACAGTTCCTTTAAGTAACCAGTTGATACCTAAAAGTAACCGTAGCATTAAAATAAGATCATAATTTTCTTGCGTACATAGCGCCAACCCCATTAAAAAAAAACTTTTTGACTCCAGAATCCTTAAACCTTTAGCTGCAACACCTTGGTTATACGACTGGCGAAGGGGGACGTCACTTTTACAATTCAATTTCTCAATTGACTGAACAGAAAGACAGACTTTCAAGAAACCTCCACCACCATCTACTCCAAACTTCAAATGGACTTGCTCAAGTTGCCTATTTCCTTTTACATATTCAATTAATCCCTTTAAATTATTACAGAACACTACAATTTCTGTAACATTACTTTTTATATTATCTTTGACATTTACAAAATCACACTTTTTGATGTCAAAGTAACAATCAAGCGTGTGATTTAAAGTAATTAGCTTCTGTGTCAAATTTGGTTCGAAAATTTTGCATTCTTTGTAGCAACGCGAATAGCAGAAGAAATCACACGAATCATTTTGGAGGAAAGAGAAAAATTGTTTTTTTTTTGACATATCTTTGGCAGTAATTTGCTGTCACCTTAAGTTGCTTAGATGTTGTGAATTAACAGAAATCATCAGTTACTTTCCATGCACTTGAGATAAAGTTATTTTCCCAACGTCTCTATGTATTATTAGATTTTTTATAGAAATATGTTTAACAGTTCACTAAATACAACTGATGGAAGACGATTATTTTCTTACTTTCATGATCATATTCTATAAAATATTCAATTTTTTTATGAGCGCCACCTATTTTTATCATTTATCCTTTTTTCTTGAGACAGAATAAACAAATCCTCATGTGATTTTCGGAATTACTTGGAGCATGATCTTTAGATTTATTCAACATTTTGAAAAAAAAATCCGTAACTATCACTAACACTCAGAAATATTATAAAACAAATAATTATTGAGATTTGAACTGTGTACACAACCACTCTTTTATGTCAGTGAGCTAAAATTAATAATTATTAAATAGGCTTCGTCTTTCTTTTCCTTTGTGCTTCCATGGTTAGGTTTACAAACATAGTATAGTTGCTGACATGTATCGTGTCCGTAGGATTGTTTTATATTTGTTTCTAAGAACAAAGGCACAATGGTGCAGGCTAAGATAGGCAAATATATCTGATTCTTCAAATATAGGCCTATGCGAAAACTTATTTTTAACTGATAAATTAACGTTTTGAAAAAACGGCTCTGTGGATTACATCCAGAAATCAAACAAAAGAAAAAAATCCGAGGTGCTTTGACCTTCGATTTAAACTTGGTTCAGGACCCCTGTGGGATGTTATCGTTTGCCACAGAAAACATTCTACACACAGACACACACCCAGACACTTTTCGAAAAATGAATTTTTTCATGTTTTGGGGTAGTACAATCAGAATCTGCCGTTATCTTGAACACGATTTTTTTCGCCATGACCATACTTACATTTCCTTATGAACATGGAAGTACAAAATTATCCCCTCCCCCTTCATCTATAATTTTCATTTACAGAAAATTACCCCCACCCAGTTCAGTTAACCTCTTCATTTATAGATATTTCATTTACGTTTCTACAGTGGATTATTATGATCTTCTTATTAATATACTTTATTTATCAAAATTAAGTACTTTACTCTTGTTAAAACATAAAACGTTGCTGGTAAACTACCCTTTCCCCATAACCGATCTTCACCAAAATCAATAGGCCTTGAGTCCTCTACAACTCAGGCACATATGTAAAAAATTATTTGATTATGTTTGAATGTACGGCAGTTATCGGTCTCCAAAAAAAATTACCCTTGTTAAAACATAAAACGTTGCAGGTAAACTACCCCTTTCTTCTAACCGATCTTCACCAAAAACAGTCAACCTTAATTCCTCTAAAATTTAGGGACGTATGCAAAAAAGTATTTGATTGTTTGAATTTGTGGCTGTTATCGTTTGCCATAGACAAAATTCTACACGCAGACACACATAGACAGACAGACAGACAGACTAAAACACACACACACACACACACACACACACACACACACACACACACACACACACACACACACACTTTTCACAAAAAGACTTTTCTTCATGTTTTGACGGTAGTATAATCAGAATCAGCCGTTATCTGGAACACGATTATTTTCGCCATGACCATACTTCCATTTCCTTATGAAACATGGAGGTAAAAAACGGACTGGCCTACTTATCAAATTATATATACACTGGAAGTGTAAGTAGGGGGAAAATGAGAGTTCTAACGCGGAAGTGACGTCACACGGCGGGAAATTCAAAAATTGTGGTGGTGGGGGTAACCATGCGGCAGTAGTCTGTCGGCCATGTTGTCGTCGTCGCCGCCTAAAGTGGGGTAATGTGTGCGTTGATTGGCGGAGGCGTGGCTATGTTCGCCGTTCGCCGTTCGCCGTTGACGTCGTCGTTGACGTCGTCATCGTCGCTGGGCGGCGGCCTGGTGGTGGCTTGATGGCCGCCCGCCGTGGTGGGGCGCCGGCGGCCATGTTGGAAAAGGTGCGATGTTGTCGAGTGGTGTAAGAGAGTAGTGGTTAAGGTACGGCCTGGTTGCCGATTCGTGCGTGTGTTATAGTGTATGGTTATGTATATGTACGGGGTTTTTCCGGAAGTTCGGCCATGTTGGAAAAGCGTCGATGCGGTGTTGCCAACTGTTGTCGGCTCGGTGTTATAGTGTACGGGTTGAATGTATGTTTCGCCATTGTTGCCAACTCGGTGTTAAAGTGTACTGGTTTCGTATATATTTACCCTGCCGTGCCGATATCGTCGATGTTGTGTATAAACATGGTTACTCCCACCACCACAATTTTTGAATTTCTCGCCGTGTGACGGTCCACGTTAGAACTCTCATTTTCCCTGTAAGAAATACACATGATATTCAGTGTTCGATTCACTTATCTGAACGATTGCATTGTTGACAACTGTGTGTCTATGTGTTAAGTAAATTGTAGTATGCGAAAAGGATAGTTGAAAATAAACACTTATACAATGAAAAAAATATGTACAAGTTTATTACAAATATAAACATAAAAGAAAAAAATAACTACTTTACAATTAATATTTACAAATATATAAACATAAAAATATATACAAATTTATACATTTCACAATCAGGTATTTTTTTTTACAAGTCTCCATCCGGGTGGTTAATTTCCTACAACTAATATTTACAAATATATAAACATAAAAAATATTATACAATAAAAAAATATATACAAATTTAAACATTTCACAATCAGGTTTTTTTTTTTAAAAAGTCTTCATCCGGTGGTTAATTTCCATCTGTAACAAAAAAGTAAGAGTATTAGTGACATGTGGTTGTTACAAGTAGGATGGATTACTAAAACCTTTATTAACACTGTAATATACCTTAAATATGCATACGCCCATAAAACGTACGATTCGACTTTCCGAATACGTACATCCTGCATTGTGGGCATGCGGGTGGTGTCCCCTCCATCGCTACCGCCTGGAACCAGTTGAGGACGCATCGGTAATGGTATGTATGGCCACATACCAAACCGAGGAGCCTCTGCCCGTCATTGTATGATTCTATGCATATACTGCATGTATTGTGTGGAGGAATCATACCTTGAACAGGACAGGGCTCACCGCGACGCCAACACCATGTCGGTAGACTCCTTCTAAGAAGGAGTCTCAATGTTGTTGGGTCATCGTGCGTCCTCGGTTCGGTTGCGTGTAGCACTTCAAAGAAGACGGGTAGCGCGTCTTCTGGAGGGGTCCACAAACGGGGATCTCTCCGCAATAGTTGCTGCTGCTGTTGCTGATAAATGGGCTGTGGGCGTGGTTGAGGTTGCATCTGCGGTGGTGGCGGTGGTGGTGATTGCGGTGGTGTAATCGGATGTGGTTGTGGAGGTGGCGGCGGTGCTGGTATCGGGCGAATGTCACTAAAAAAAAAAAGACAACATAGAAATTATGTATAATCGCAAATAAAACAAAGCAGTATGTACGCATAAGAAGATGACTTACATATTTATGTCGAGGACTTCTACATCGTCATCATCACTGTCACTATTATCATTACCGTTCGGATTTAATTCAAGCGTATCAGCATCGCTATGATTGTCCTCCACCTCCATAACTTCACCTTCTTCTGTGGGCTCGACATTACTGAAACAAAAAAAAAAAGGAACAATTTTAATACCTGATTTAAACGTAAGAGAACAAATGAATGTTAATTAAAAACAAACGTACCGACTCGTACCGGGTCGAGGGTGAAATACCGCCACTCCTGCAGCTAGAGCATCGCTGAAAAAAAAGTATAAATTGAACACATGAGGTAAACGCAATAGTATAAGACTTTGTTGTTAATGAAAACTGACTTACCGCAACACACTAGCCTGTAATCGAAATAACGCGCGTTTAAAACATTGCAGGCTGTTTGGAGATAGGGGACGACGACAATCTGCAGCAGCAGCAACAGCACCAGTCGGAGCGTTAGCATCACTTAAAAAAAAAAAAATGTATGAAATGAACACTGGAGGTAAAACGTAAGAGCACAGGAGTTTATTAATGAAAATTGTCTTACCGACTCGTGCCAGGTTGCGGAGATTGGGGACGAATTACAGCAACAGCGGGAGCAGCAGCATCATTGCTGAAAAAAAAATAAATTGAACACCGGAGGTAAAAAAAAACACAAAAGTACAAAAGTTTATTAAAATGACAATTGTCTTACCGACTCGAATCGGGTTCTGGAGATACGGGAGAATCAGTGGTGACAGGTGCCTCGTCGGTATCACTGAAATAAAAAAAAATATATATAATTGAACACCGGAGGTAAACGCATTAGGACAAGAGTTTATTAATGAAAACGGTCTTACCGACTCGAGCCGGGTCCTGTCAAAGCACGACGTAACCGTTGTGAACTATAAAAAAAAAACACACATCAATCGAATGGAATATTCTTTTTGTGCATTATAAATAAAGAAAAAAATGTTATATTTACCATCGTACTCGACGTTGCTCTGCTGTCTTATTTTTCACAATTTTCTTGTTGTTCATTCTGTAAAACGTATCAAAAGTTGTAATATAAGTAAATAAAGAACATAAAGTTAATGTGTGTGTGTGTGTGTGTAATGCTGAACATCATCTTTACAGTTAGTTATCGGTCCGTGTACTTTCTCTTTTTTGCCTTAGGACCAGCAGCGTCGTTGGTTATTGCTGCTATCATGTAATGCCCGTACGCGAGTGTACTTACACCGTCGTCCAGTACATACCTCTTATCATCATAAGGAGACAGGGAAAGTTTTGTTATACGTTGCGTGTACAGCTTATGATGATTGCTTCGTATACAGTCAGCAGAGGTGAATACGGTACGACTGTCAAAAAGACACTCGCTGTACAATTGATGTCGTAACCTTTTTTTTATTGCCGTCCTTGGCACACCTTTCGCCACCTTTTTGTCGGTGCGGTCGGACAACAAGAGCGAGTAACACTTCGCCCTGAGTCCGACAAATTCCCTGATGGGTTTTCCATTGGTCTCATCCTTGAACTTCCCCACGACTTTTTTGTTGTCGTCGCAATGACAAGGATGATCCGCGGGATAGTCCGATGTGTCAAAAAGGTGGAGATCCTCTTTCATATCTGAGTACAAATCGTCAGTCTGAATGCTGTAAAGCAAACTGTCTGTGTCAGTCATTAGTAAGGTCAATCGTTGTCCGTACTTGGCGACAGCGTACCGATAATGAAAATTGTACATTATCAATTTGCTGACATCGAGTACTGTGAAGCCGACGTACACCGGACGGGAAAGGAATATCGTCCTATTTCGTAAGGCCAGTCCGACCAAGTTATCGGTGTAGCGGATCATACGCTTTAGCCGAGGATTGGAAACAATTTTCTGCAGCCGTTGTTCGTTAGAGACTAGTTGGAAGTCTATTCGTTTCCTCACGTTCTCCAGCGATTGGCCATAGACGGCGTTGACCATCAGTTTGAAAAAATCCTTTTCGAAACTGTTGGTGGCTGCTGCTCTCTTTTGCGTGTTGAAATCGATAAACGGTTTCATCCACGCTCTCTGTTTAAAACTCAACACCCTATGTATCGCTTTCAATTCTAAACCGAGACTCAGATACAATTTTAAATTTCGAAAATGAAGAACGTAATTTTGCTTGTCGTCCAAAGTCGTCAGCAACTTGGGAACGGACGACGAAGGCGTTTCCGATCCGCTATACCCTTTTGTATAGTGCAGTCGTGTGTGGAGTCGTCGAGAGTACGGTGAAAGTACGTCAGGATGGACACAGGAACGGACGGGTGCCAATGGATAATAGGAATGGAGGTCATGAAGTTCAGGTGGATAGTGTAAGTCGACCTCGAGTATGTAGCCCACGTCACCGTCATCGCACAGAGTACGCACGTCCAGTGAGTTGATCTCGTTACGATCTAACCATCTGAAGTCGGCGTAAGGGAGCGGTTGTGACATGGCTGCACCGTAAAGGTTGTTGCAGTCCGTGTACAATATGAAAGAGGTTGGCTTTGAAGCATCGTACTGATCGACAATTAGTGGGTTGTTGGCCTTGGCGTGGCGGTTGGGTACCATGCTAACGCCACCACGAACAGCCGATTCTATAAAGAGATGCTGATCTATATCCGTCAACAGCTCCAGTCGCATACGGGTCATCTTTAACATCGCATGCCAAGCGACACCAGGAAGCGAGTAAAGATGAGCCGGATCGATCTGGTAGTACCGCATGGCCATCTCACGGAACGCCTCGAAGACGTCGGCCAGTAGCAGCACGTCTGTTTTAAGATACAGATCGTGATATTCGCCCAGTGTACTGATTCCAAAAGTACGCCACACGTTGTGCGCGTGAGCGTAATCTTCGTCAGATATTGGCGATTCACTCAACCTGTTGAAAAAGTGTTCGCGTGCGGGCAGACGTGTTTCGTTGAATTTATCGCTACCCGTCATGTAATCGTAAGGGTACACGCCCTTACGTAAGAGTAGCTCGAAGTGTTCTTCGAAACATTGCTTCGTTAAATCGAAATCCGCACCGCTCGCGTGCAAGTTTCCAACAAGTGTGTCCAAGGCGTGTTCAGAAATTGAAGCGTGTCTACGAAACGCAGACGACCCAACGAGACTGATACGAAGCGTTCGCTAGTGGTAGCGATACAAGCGAGATCGTCGTATTTACCCAACCCTTGTACTAGGTGATGTGCATCGTAACCTCGTAAGTTGTGAAAAAATACAGGTATGTGTCGTGGAGTCTTGAAATTAAGGTTACAGATGTTGTGAGCTGCGCCTAGGTATCGTCCTGTCAGATGACAATGGTTGCGCACTTTGTCGATTTCGTTCAGCGGTTCTTCACAGAGATGACATACGAGGGCATTTGCGAAAGATAACAAATCACGGTCACTCATAGTCATAGGGACAATGGATCGGATGATTCTGAAAAGTTCTCGCTCTTCAGCGACCAGTCTATTGAGAAAAACGTCTACCACGTTCTCACCGCGATAAACGACCTGGGGTTTGAAAATGTTACGCTCGTAGTCGACTATGAGGTAGGAGAAACCTGAAGGAAGATGTAACGACTCCGTTGTGGTGGACGATGTGTGCGGAGGAGCGTCGCAGCGATGGCAAGGGACGATAAATGATTCAAAATCTGCGTATATCGCAAAAGGGACCTTATGGCAGTATGTATAATTTCTGAAATACATCACATTCTACTCCTCCGCTGTCGTGGGTAAACGAATTTTCTGTTCACCATATGGTGAACAGTGGGGGATATGTTCGGTAAGGAGTCGTTCTTCGCAGAATCTATGCAGACAGTAATTGCAATAGAAAGAACGCCCGTTGTGGTTGCTTAGTGAAGAGAATAAGCGACTTGTATTTTTGATTAAACAGTAATGTTTTCGGTCGTCAGCGGTAAGAAGTAATAGATTAACGTGATGTTGTCTGCCGCTGGAAGGAGTTATTCTTAAAGGGTAAATTTCATATTCTTCGTAACCGAAAACATTTATAGAAACGTTAGGATTGTCTCGTTCGAACTTCACAATGTCGGATAGACGGGTGGGGTAAGTTATACCAGAAGTATTGATACTGCAGATATGCGGCTTGTATTTGGATACGCGATTGGTGTCTCTGTGTTGTGGAAACAGAGCGGCCAACACTGACCATACGAAACACATTTGATCGCCTGTATTGTTCACATTGATGATGGATTTAGTACGAGACAATTCAGGAGGTGTACGAATGAAACTGGAGGCGGTTAGCGGTTGGTATCGTGAGAGAACGAGTTCTAAGGAGATTATGCGGTCTAACACCCAACCGCTACCCTCGCGTGTGAATTTATCAATCGATTCAATGATCTTTTCGTATGAAGCTTCTAAACGATCGGGTAATACATCTTGGTCAGCGATCAGTGTCGTATGACATCGTCCGTGAAAATAAGCTTCAGTCGTCACTTCTTCGTCCTGGTCCGTGTCAGCGTTTACGATGTACTTGACAAATCTCGCTTTAACCGTTATATGCCACTTTATAGAAAGCAAACGTGTCAGTTCGTTTAGAATGTCCGTACGTAACGTATCGTGCATTTCATCAAAAAAGGTTATGACATCGTTGACACATTCTTCGTCATCTGTGATAGGCGTGTAAACGCGCAATACCAACGCGCCGCGTAACGAATATTTACATTCAACAGCAAATGACTGCATTATCAACAACAATGAAAACACGAAACTTTAACAATTACTTGCTCGCTTGAAGAACAATTGAATACTGATACGAAATTAGAAAATAAGCACTATTTTGTATGCGACACGTGAAAGTTACACTGCGCGAGACTTGAAGGTGAACGCTGGCAGTGATCGTCGCTCTACTTATACTATCTATGACAGTAGCGCGCGCAGCTATCCGCTCCCACTACCGAACTATTACCGCTGACGATCCCCCACTACCAACTGCACGCGCAGCTATCTGCTCCCACCACCGTGCTTTATTTCATAGCGACCAATTGACGACAGCCATCCCCACTACGGATGCGCGCGCAGCTATCGCTGAGGAGGTGAAATGCAACGCGACAAACCAACATTCTTGCTTCAGATATGGATGTGTCCACATATTCTTTTTCAAGCCGCTTAAAAAGCTTTTACAACATCAGTCGTCGTGGTAACATTAAATTTTTCGTTCATAAATTTCCGAATGCGAACGTAAAAATTTTTGACCTAGCCAAAGCTGGGTTTATTTACGAAGACGATGGTGATGTTGTAAGATGCTGCAAGTGTAAAATACGAATTATGGATTGGGCAGTGGGTGATGATCCCGCCCAAGTCCATAAGGCGTCAATGCCCGCATGCGATTTCGTTCGTGAACACTTGTAGAAGTCGACGCACGCAAAAACGGCTCTTTTCAGAGCCAACATAAACTCATGTACAAACATGCCCGTTTGGGTAGTACTAGTAGTACTAGGTGTTACTACTACTACTACTACCGAACGACAGTATTCACTCGAAAAGTGTGAGTGAAGACACATAAAAAAAAATTACTCAAACAATATGCGTATACACTATAAATATCATGATCGCGATTAATAGCGTATCACTCACATCGCAGATCATCGAGACGATGGACGTCTATCGATATGATGATGGGAAACATTTCACAATAACCAAAGCTTCACGAAGCGCGATACGGTCCAACTTATGTTCCATGTATTTTGTGAAGAAAAGACGATTTTGTGGCAACTACTGTACACGTTACAAATTCGGCGTTGACAAATATCACGCACGTTGTTGGCGTCACATAAAAAAACACCGCAGTGATTTGCCACCGATCGTGCTGTTGATGATAGTATCCGATCGTATACACAACAAATCACGGTGGCTTCAATTTATCGTAGAGTGCGAACAAAATAACGTACCGATAGAACTTGTGGTTTACGAAAAGAATATGTTCAAGTGTACCGTACGTCACGGATGGAATTTTCTTTCACGTTTCCGTCCGATTCCTGAACTCTATAACGCTGTTCAGCGTGTGCACGGCTTACACGATTCACACGGACAGATGAACTACACTACTGTATACACGGACATGCTCGCCTACGGAAGTTCGATACCACACGCTTCTTGTTGCATCGTCCTTACGGAGCGCACTATTCCGATACGCACACCGATGGAAATATACAGAAGCGTGATGATGATAGTGCCAAAGTGCGCACTGGATCCTAGCTACAACGTAAGTTTTGACCTGCACTGCCCACCGTCCTCGTTACCGACACTAGCGAGAGGGAAACAGTTCGCGTTGGTGAACAACAAGGCGCAGGGATTATTTTCGGTAGCCTTTCTGAAGGAGGCATTGCCTACACTCCGCAAGTATTGCGAATACTTTGGTCTGCGGTATTCGCACGAACAAGGGTACACGGTGAAAGACCAGCGTTTGTACGAACAGTGGCAGCATTGCACGGGCTCTATGGCGGACGAATTTTGGTTGTTGAACTCGTATCTGATACACCTGCATACGAAATCGAGAAGTCAACGCCCAATCGCTGAACTCAAAGCTAAACACATGTGCGAGTGGCTACCTGAGAACGATAACGTCATAGTCGCGGAAATGCACGAGTACCGCGACAACGTTATACGTAGCGTCATGTTCAAAGACATGAATTCTGTTAAGACTGTAAGAGCGTTGGACTCGAAACAACACGCGCTCCCGAGATACTACATCGGTATGAGCCTCGTGCGTAATGGGCGTATGAAAATCAGTTTAGCTCATGTTTTAACGTACTTGCGCAATCGGAAAAAGAACGCGATGTTCTTCCGTTCGGTCGAGATGATATAAGCGGGTGTGGAGCGGTGGCGGTGTGACAGTCGCGTGATGGAAGGTGGACGTGCCAGAACGGCATCGATGAGAATTACCTTCAGCACCGAGCCGACAGTTTACTACATTCCAGCGTATTGCGAATCACGGTTCGCACGACGACACGAAAATGAAACGAGCTGTGAAGAATATACACCAGAGCGTTCGCAAGACTATCGCGACGGAGTTGCACAGACCGGTAAGAAGGAATTTTCCGAGACGTGCGGTCGAGTTGAAGGGACTTCACGACTTGTACCAAGCAGACCTGGTAGAGATGATACCGCACGCAAAGGTGAACAAGGGATTCAAGTACCTTATGACGATGATTAACGCGTTTAGCAAGTACGCGTACGCCGTTCCATTGAAAACGAAGACGGGTGTAGAGGTCGCACGAGCTCTGGAACCGATTCTGCGTGCTAATAAAATGAAATATCTGCAGACGGACAACGGGAAAGAGTACTACAACAGTACCGTAGAAAAATTGTTGAGCAGATATGGTGTCACACTCTATTCCACGTACAGTGAGAAAAAGGCTTCCATTGTGGAACGCTTCAACCGTACGTTGAAAACGCACATGTATCGCGCGTTCAGCGAACAAGGTAATTACCGTTGGTTGGATATGTTACCGGAACTAGTCAGCACGTATAACAACACCGTGCACAGAACGATTGGAATGAAACCACAACAGGTGAACGAATCCAACGAACGTACAGTGTTACGCAGGATTCGTGTGAACACGGCGAGGAGCATCGATTATAAACGACCGAAGTTCAAAGTAGGCGATCGTGTGCGTATAAGCAAACACAAAATGACGTTCGCTAAAGGATACACACCGAATTGGACAAACGAGATATTCTTCGTTCACACAGTGCGTACCGGCAGCGTACCCGTCACTTATTCGCTAAAGGATCATACAGGAGAAGTGTTGAAAGGTGGTTTTTATGAACACGAAATCAGTAAATCGAACGTTGGTGACGTGTACTTGGTAGAAAAGATCGTACAACGTAAAGGCGATCGTGTGAAAGTCAGATGGTTAGGATTCGATGGTAACACGATTCGTGGATACACAAGAAGAACTTGGTATAACAACGATTCGACTCGAGGAAATAGAACTAGTATGTGTCGATGCGTTACGATGACAACATGCGCGCTGTGTACAGTGTAAAAGACATTGTGTCACATCCTGGTTACGATGAGTACATCGTGAACACGACCGCAAACGACGTTGAACGCATGCGCAGGATCTTGACGGTGTACGAGTACTGGCAACGGGTTACCAATCGCGTGACGAGGTTCCGACTCAGCGAAATAGTACCAACCGGCACCGGATTCGATCACTACAAAGAATGTGTTTGGTCGGATCCGAACTGTGAAACGGGTCCGGACACATGTGTATGCAGTTACATATCTACCGACTGCTACGATATAGTGCGACTATTAAATAGACTGTGCGTAGAACGACAACATGAAAATATTGCAACAAGCGCACAGACTAAAAATACAGGACGTGGACTATTCGAAATTGTGCGACGATGGTGGGAGTGGCAGAAAAAAACGTAAACACGGACGTCTTCTGCCCGATACCGTTCGTTCGATTATCTGCGGACCTTCCGCGTGCGGGAAGACAAACGTCATGTTCAACCTGTTGTTCGATGTAAACGGATTGAGATTCGTGAACTTATACGTGTTTTCTAAATCACTATTTCAACCCAAATATCAGATGCTGGAGACCCTGATGACACGACTTTCCGACGAAGGAATGGGTTATCACGCCTACAACGATAACGAAGAGGTACCACCTCCCGACGAGGTCGATCCCAATTCTATTATGGTGTTCGATGACGTGTCTTGCGAAAGGCAACACAACATACGCAAGTATTTCTCTATGGGACGACACAGCGGTGTGGACGCGTTTTACCTTTGTCAGACGTACAGTCAAGTGCCAAAACAGTTGGTTCGTGACAATGCCAATCTAATAGTGTTGTTCAAACAGGACGATCGCAACTTGAAACATGCGTACAACGATCACGTCAACACGGACATGAAATATGACACGTTTAAGAATATGTGCGCTGAGGCGTGGAAAGATCGTTACGGCTTTCTCGTTGTGGACAAGGATTCTTCTATCGACGCTGGCAGGTATAGAGTCGGTTTTGACCGTTTCATAGTAGTCGCGCCTAACGATTAAACAAAAAAAAGTCACACGTTCAGCTAAATACACATGACCTGCTGTCAACGACTTTAGTTGATGTTCTGCCGTTTATCGAGATGGACGACAAGAAGAAACGACTAGCACGTGATATCGACACGATCAGTGATGATATACGGAAGAAATACCGTGCGTTAAAACATGGGATTCGTGAAGAAGAAGCATCGTTATCCAAAAGTTACAAACCGATTCTAGAACCGTTACAAAATATTTCGCAAGCGTTGCTTGAAAAGAAACGTAAATCAACAAATGAAAAGCCTTCAAGAGTGAAAAAGATGAAACGTGAAGAGGATGAGGAAGAGGAGAAGGAAGAGGATCCGACAGGTGCAATTAGTAAAATCGATGCGGGAACACCATCTCGTTCCCGAACGAAGCCACCGCGTTTCCTGAAAACGCCTGTGATAGCCGAAACATTAGATGATGATGATGATGATGATGAGGACGATCCCAGTTTCAACATTGAAAAAATGCTAGACACACTGGAAGGAAGACGTGAAGCGCGTAGATATTTTCAGGACAAATATGACAGTGAATCATTAGCGAACAAGTACATGCGTATGATCGTTTCGTCCGAATGCGATCGTCTGATGGACTATACGTACGGTGTAAGACATGAAAACGGAAAATGGATGATCGGTGATTCACAGTTCGAAATCGATACGGACGATTCGATTCTTATCAACGGTAAACGATACAAAGGTACACCAGGACTCTACGAACTAGTGTTCATGAAGCATCCTAATGAAAATATTTACAAGGAACCAGATCTGAAAGCGTACAAAGATATACTACGTAATACCAACGCGCATAAGCAGTATTACTTAGCGAACGCACAGGTGAACGCGAACAGAGGTGTAAAGTATAAACGAATAATATCGCAACTGTTTCCGCCGAAACGTACAGGACAGGGGCATAATAATATTGATACATCGTATATGACGTTAACGAGAAAAAAAGACAAAATCGATTACGTGCACTGGGACGATCCGAACGAACTGGTGGACAGATTGCGACTGTTAATGGCATCACAACGTGTTGGAAACAGTGGGCACACGAACGAAATCGTCTCCATAGTGGAAGAACTACGTGAAGCAGGCATAATTGTATAATAAGAGCGGTTCGATTCTGAAAGCCGATAAAGTGTATAAATAATACTGTCGTACATGCGCCGGGGACATTCCACGTTTGGTTGTGACAACATGGATATCGTGCTACTGTTTATTATCGTGTGCACAAGTGCCGTTGTCGCATCGAGCGTTAACGCTAACGATGTTGATTTCGCTATAGATTACTTGGTGCGATACGGTTACGTGCCCGACGATAGTTTACGACTCACGGACAACGTCACCATCGATATGGACGCCTACCTTCGCACGTTTCAAGTGAATTACAATTTAACCGTAAATGGAGAATTGAACAACGAAACGATGAATCTGATGCGTGCGCGGAGATGCGGTAACGAAGATTTCGTGTCGTACACCTTACGAACACCGTGGGCCAAGAGACGTTTGTCGTGGCGGTTCTTTCACGGTAGCGCCAGCGCTATAGAAGCGTCGCGACAAGCGTTCGCTGTATGGCAGAAACATTCGAACCTGGAATTCGAATATCGACCCAACGACATAAACGCCGACATGGTCATTGCTATGAAATATTTTAAACACAGGTGTCTGACTTCCAGGTGCACGATCTGCGGGTACGATTTGGACGGACGAGGAGGTATACTCGCTCACGCTTACTACCCGCCCGATTTACCGTATAACACTACCGAAATACACATGGACTACTACGAATCGTGGAATTATACGAACGCAACCGAAATACCGGACGATCAGACCAGTTTCCTTCAGGTGTTAACGCACTAAATCGGACACGCGTTAGGACTGTCTCATTCCCTCGAGAAGGATTCGATCATGTACCCGTTCTACGTACCACGCTCGAACGGTCCGTTCGACCTGAGAGACGACGATATAAAAGGCATTCAACGCTTGTACGGGAAGCCGCCGCCGCCGCCGCCGCCAGCTACGACGACGACGTCAACGACGACGGCGACGACAACGAACGACACCGTTCGGACGACGGATTTATGTCGGCTAAAGAACGTTAATCAATTTTTAATAATCAACAGACACCTGTATATTGTGCACGATAACTTTTTGTGGACATTGGATCTCGAGTCGAAGCGATCGAGTCCGTCGTCGCCGCTTCTGTTGACGGATTGGTTGACTTTCTTACCGTTGACGTTCACCAACGTTTCAGCGATGTACCAGAGACCGCGAACCGAAGAAGTGGTGCTATTCATAGACAACTACGTATACATGTTCGATATACACAGTCTGCAACCGCTGAACGGGTATCCGCGTTCGATCACAACGCTCGGTGTTCGCACGATGACGAAAATAAACGCTGCGATACACACGTACACGGGTCGAACTCTTCTGTTGCACAACGATATGTATTACGGCGAAATAGACGAGTGCACGTTCACGATCAAGAAACACGGATACGTTAAAGATCGTTTTGTCGGCTTACCAGAAGCCGTCGACAGTGCGTTCCGATACATCGATGGAAAGATTTATTTCTTCAAAGACGCACGCGTATACGTGTACGATGAATTTCTAAATACGATCGTAAAAGGAAAACATAGCGACGGACTCTCCGTTGTCGGAATAAAATGCATAGACAGTACGATCGTATCAAAACTAATCGATTTATTACGCGAGTACGTATAAATGCCGTGAACAACGGACGAGACGCATCATTCACAAGATGAGTGTTGACAAGTTCGGCAGACACCAGAGCGCTGTCAGAGCGCGAAGGGAGACGCGTCGCAGTCTACGGGAGGATATTGGTATCTCGATGACCGAGGACGGGCACTTCGACGTAGCGGGTAGCGGGGAAAAAATACACAACTTGGGCGAACCGCAAGACGGTAACGATGCCGTTCCTCTGCGCTTCGTGCGTGACCACTGTCTGTTTGCCGACGATCCGTCGTCGACGACGACGACGCAAGGAATAGACGCGAAAGGTCGTACGCTCGTCAACGTCGGCGCTCCCGTCGATCTCGGGGACGCTGTCAACAAGCAGTACGTAGACTACTCGTGCTTACGTTTCACACAGCTGGTACCGAACAAGAAGAACGGAGCTGTCGTCGACGCGCGGGATCATCGCATACAGTCTCTGAGGGAACCGATTCGTGCGAGAGACGCTGCGACCAAAGTATACGTGGACTCGAAAATCATACCGAAGGATACGAACTCTAACCTAATGGTCGGCAACGTGCGGATAACACAGTTAGCGCCACCAGTCAACAACAAGGACGCGGTGAATTTGGAATTTTTGAACCGACACACGATCACCGCGGTAAACGACCCTTATTTCAACGCACAAGGAAAGACTATTCTAAACGTCGGCGACGGTGGCGCACGGGCTACGGACGCGGTGAACGCACGTCAATTGGAGGAGGCGAAGCGGTACGCGAAGAGCGAAACGTACAAACTCGCAAAAGTGTTCCAACATCGTTGGGAGAAAGTGGTATCGTATATCTATAAATTGCATAAGCACGCAGCGCGTACTTCACTTGGTGCCGAAGAGGCGGACTTACTACTTACGAACAAGTCGGAGACGAACGAGTTGATTAGCGATCTGGACAAATCTAAGGACGAGCACGATTGGAGATCCCTTTATCGAGAGCAAGCGAAACAGTAGTCATGTACGAACTACGTAGCCGAAAAAAAAGGGAGGGCGTGGTCTTATCGGAAAAATAGTTAAAAGCGCGGTACCATTCGTTGCGAAGTCAGTACCTACACTGATCAATCGAGCGGTGGACGTATTACCGGTGGAACTACATCTGCCCGGCTACAGGTTCTGTGGACCCGGAACGAAACTAGAGCAGAGATTGGCTCGTGGTGATCGAGGAATCAACGAGTTGGACGAAGCTTGTCGTGAACACGATATCGCTTACAGCAAGTACAAGGACAACGAACGACGACGTGTAGCGGATCGTGTGCTAGCCGGTAAAGCGTGGGAACGAGTGAAAGCTTTGAATTCCGGCATCAGTGAAAGAGCGTACGCGGCAGCCGTAGCAGCAGCGATGAAGGCGAAATCAGCGTTAGGCAGCGGGCTATGCTGCGGTGGCGGTGTGCGTAAACGTCGCACCAGACGACGCAAGCCGGTTCGACGCACGATAATCAGGAAGAGGAGGAGGAGGAGGACGACAACGACAACTGGGGCAGGACGTCGACGAAGACGGGCCGATGGTAAAAAGGCTTCAGGACTATACCTTCGACCGTACCGAAAAAACTAATCAAAATACCCGTGCGTCCGTTGTCCGATCGAGATCTTTATGAGTACACGAAACTATTGCGTATACCTTATTTCAGAGGCGTGTACATGCGCGACACACTTCCTAGTACATCACCGTGGGAGAACGAAAGCGCAATCGTGAATCTGGACGACGCTACCGGACCGGGCACGCACTGGGTATGCTACAAGAAGCGAGGCGACAGAGTCTGGTACTTTGATGGATTCGGCAATCTGCGCCCTCCTGTCGAGCTAATACGGTACTTTGGATCGAACGTGACCGACATTCATTACAATTACGCACAGAAACAGCCATCGAACACGGTCATCTGCGGACATTTATGTTTAGAGTTTTTGACATCGAGCGATCAGTAAACGCCAAGATGTCTTCGCTTACGGTCACTGTCACAGGAACGGATCCAAGCGCACTGGTTTGTGACTTTTTTCCACCGCTTGAACTGACGAACGGTGAATGGTACGCGGGACTGCTGGACTTTACCACGTACAACTCTATACCGAACGTGGAAAGCGGAAGAAATAACATCTTTCCCGTACTAAAGGGAGCACGTAAAACGTTAGAACTCGTCAATATACCGACCGGAGTGTACGAAATCAGTGATATCGAAACATACCTGAAGAAAGAACTAGCAGACCCGAAATTTTCTCTACGACCCAACAACAACACGTTGAAATGTGAAATTTATTGTTCATACGATATCGATTTCGGATGTACGGAACACACGATCGGTACCATGTTGGGTTTTTCCAAGAACAGAAAGTTAGAAGCGTATATATTACACACGTCGGACGTGCCTGTAAACATTAACAAAATGAACGTTTTGGAGATAAGGTGTAACGCTGTACAAGGCTCGTACAAGACGGGACGAAACGAGCATATACTGCACTCGTTCTATCCAACGGTTGAGCCAGGATTCAAGATAGTAGAAACGCCTAGAAACGTCATTTATTTTCCACTTAACGTACTACACTTGCGTAACGTTACACTGTCCGTACACGATCAGGACGGTGATATTGTGAATTTTCAAGGCGAAGTCATCACCGCACGTATACATTTGAAACGTGTGTAGTAATCATGGGAATTTATTTCACCGATACCCCCGTGATGAATAGCGGTGGCGGCGGCGGCTCGCACCACGAGATAAAAGAGGTCAACACTTTTGGAAAAGGTATCAGTAGACGTTCGTCGTTGACACGGTTAACAGCAACTAACCGACGCTACCTGATTTCATTAGGATTCAAAGTCAAGAAAAACAAGTAATATGGCGGACAGCGGTATCGTCTTATCGGTTGAACGTCGACCATTCTTCGAAGACAACATCACACATTACGAATATCATCCTCATGCACCGTACGCGTCAGCGTCACGATACGGAAATAACGATGAGATACGCATACCTATACTGCAACAGGAAGTCTTCACTTTACCGATGGAAAGTTTCCTGTACGTTGAAGGCAAATTGAGCAAAAAGACCGACAGCACCGGTAGTGTGAACGTGAAAATGATCAACAACGCGATCGCGTTTCTCTTCGAAGAAATCCGTTACGAACTGGCCGGTGTGGAAGTGGATCGTACCAAGAGCGTCGGCATCACGTCCACTATTAAAACCATGCTATCTGCCGGCAAGCAGGACATTGTTTCGATGCAAAACGCCGGTTGGGTTGCTCCTACAGCTAACGAGATAACACCGACCGGCCAACACGAGGAATTCAACTTTTGCATACCGTTGAGGATGCTGATGGGATTCGCTGAGGATTTCACGCATGTTATTTTAAACATGAAACAGGAACTTATACTGTTGCGCACTTCCAGCAACGTTAACGCTTTGTTCTCGTCCACGGATGCGCCCGCTAACGCCGATATAGAACTGACCAAAATCTCTTGGATGATTCCGTTCGTGTACGTGAACAACGAAGTACGGATACGATTGTTGGATATCATACGCAAGGACCTACCGCTATTCTTACCGTTTCGTAGTTGGGAACTGCACGAGTATCCGGCTTTACCGACGACTGACAGACAGACTTGGACAGTGAAAACAACTACACAACTGGAGAAACCACGGTACGTGATACTCACCTTTCAGACCGCCAGAAAAAACAATCTGAAAAAACACGCAGGTGAATTCGATCACTGCAATGTGACAAACGCGAGACTCTTTCTGAACGACAAATACTACCCGTACGATAACCTGAACCTGGATATCGATAACGGACGTTACGCATTGCTGTACGACATGTATACACGATTTCAAAAATCGTACTACCACAGAAGTCAACCCAACGTACTTCTAACACCTACAGAGTTCATAGCAAAAGCACCGTTATTCGTCTTCGATTGTAGCAGACAGGACGAATCGCTCAAGTCATCACCAGTCGACGTCAGATTGGAATTCGAGTCATCGACCAATTTCCCCGCTCAGACAGCGGCCTACTGCTTGATACTGCATGATTCAATAAATGTGTACACTCCGTTATCCAACACGGTGCGCAGACACAATTAAACGCTTACTATATATTAATGTTTTTTTTTTACTGTAAATAGAAATTTGCTTTTTTAGAATGTAATTTTTAATTAAAAAAAAAATGTAATCAATTTTCATGTATTTTTATTTTATTGTAAATAGAATGTAATGTAATCAATTTTCGTGTATTTTATTTTTGTGGAGGGGGAAAACGATTCTCCTCTTCTCCCTATTCTTCGTTCAGTGTTTCATCAGCACGAGTCGCGAGTGGACGTACAAGATGCTTTCACACGATATCTTTGTTGACGATATCAATCACAACAGCAACAACCGCTATTTCAAACAATGCGGTGAAGCGGCAACGACTACATCAATCAAGTCTTTATCACCGGACGATAAAGAAGTACAGGTCATCTTAATTCAAAAAATCACATCTCCGTACCCACGTTACAGAAACTTGGAAAACCGTTTAAAGAGTTTTAAAGAATGGCCTGTATCGTTAACGATAACACCTAAAGAATTATCAGAAGCGGGTTTCTTTTACACCGGATGCAACGATAGAGTGATTTGTTTTTGCTGTGGAGGCGGATTAAACAAATGGGAACGTGGAGAATATGCTTGGATGGAACACGCACGACATTTCCCTGCGTGCTCTTACGTAATGTTAATGAAAGATAAAAATTTTATCCTCAAGGCACTGGGTATTGTTACCGAGGCGCAAGCACCAACAGCTGTAGCAGTGACAGCAAAGAACGAACAACGCACCGACACGATCAAGGAGAATATAAAAAACGTAGAAGAAAGCTCGAATCGTGATACGATGTGCAAAGTCTGTTACACACAAAACGTGGAAGTTGTACTTATTCCCTGTCGACATTTTATTACATGTGTGAATTGTGCCATAACCCTACATAATTGTCCCTTATGTAGAACCGCATACATTGCTTACATGAGAGCGTATTTCTAGTTCGTTTTCACGCGTCTATTGAACACCAGGTTTGAAAATATATATGCTGCTGTGACAAAAGTGTTTTATACAACCTCCGCTAATATCGCATACCTCAGTGTTTGAACAGCACGCGTTGAAGACGGACGCATGGAGCTGCTATCTCCGTACGAGTACATACGCTGCAGTGACTTAAAGCATACAGTACTGTACCCTATAGAAATTTTTGTATACAACGTTCTGACATGTAAATTTGTTGCACTGATCCGTGACGAAAATATAAAGTACAAAATAAACGTTCCGAACAAATTCTTTACGAGCGTTTCACAATATACAACGTGTCTGTTCCGTAAGACGGACGGATCTGCAACGTTCCGAGGATAAACTAGCAGTCATAGTTGACTTTCACTGTTTTATCGACAACGATGGAAACGAACTCGTTAAGGAACTAGCCGTTATGGACGTCACTGCATTTGCCAGCAGGCATTGGATATTTACACATCCAGTAGAGACGATTGTTTCGAATCACAAGCATGTGAGGACAAACAGATGGTTAACAGACCATTATCATGGACTAACGTGGACGGACGGGGACACATCGTACGAACATCTTGTACCGATATTAGAAAAGTATACGTTTCCTTTTAACTTCGTGTTCGTAAAAGGATTGCAAAAAAAAAGATTTCTACAGAAGCGTATCGTGCATTTTAATATTATAAATTTAGAAGATTTCGGATGTCCCAAACTCGATCAATTACAATCAATATACGGAACAGCCTGTCTCACGCACCGCTTATGTCCGGAAATATGTACTAATAGTAGAGTACACGCTTTACGCGAGTGGGCTGTGTCAGATTTTAGGATAGTCAATACGTTTCTGATAAATTACTAAAATTATTGTTTAGCGCTTACATAAAAAAAAACAGTCGTCGTCTTTCTATCGATTACATCATCTGTCTAAAAATAAATTAGTGTGTTCAAACAAGCGCGACCGCTGTCTAGACGTATAAAAAAAAATAACCGACACCCCTCTTCCCCACCTACCCATCGAACCGTGAGAAATCAAGTTGCATCCTGTTCACACAGTTAAAAATAAATTAACGTCGGCGACATGTTCGAACAAGCACAAGTGCTGTCTAGACGTATAAAAAAATAACCGACTCCCCTCTTCCCCACCTACCCATCGAGCCGTGAGAAATCAACTCGTGACCTGTTCACACGGTTAAAAATAAACGCTTACTGTGCGTTGAGTGGTTTCCCCCCTCTCCGGTTTCCACCTCCACAACTACCTCCCTATATATTCCACTGCGCGCAGGCGTTATTCGTTCATTCGTTGAGAGACGTGCCGCAAATTATTATAAGTTCTTTATTTTAAAATGGCATCATTCACTGAAAAGTTTGCTACTATTAGCGCAATCGAGTATAAAAAAATAAAGGAATTGATAATCGGTGTAAAATATCCGATAGAAGAAATGCAAAATATAGACGCAAAATACGGTAAAACTATACTCGTCACTCTTCAAGATTACAAAGACCCTAGACTAAAATATCGTGTATATCTACCAAAGAGATACGCAGGTGTTTTTGAAGATGAGGAATTAAAAAATTTATTACCGTGCTCGCTGCAACTAATTTATCGCGGAGAAAAGGATAGAGCTTACATAGTAGAAATTGTACAGTAGTATCGAATGGACATCTTCATTTGTCACGTACGATTACATATATATATATATATTAACATGTACTTAGTTCTATTTCATTTAATTATAAATAATATATGTGATTACACATATTTCATTTGATTATGCCTAGATAATAAAACAAGGCTTACATGTTGTACACTTTAGACATCTTCAGAATTAACAAATATATTTGTACATAATTGTCATTGCACACGTTTACCAATAATATTTAAAATAATGTGCTTACACATAATTCATTTGATATAATTGTATACAATTGTATTTTTTTTAATTGTTACTACTGTGTGTGTTTATTTCATTTTTTGTACATATTTGTCATGTCATAGTGCACTGTAATTTTCACTACTGTGTACGTTTACATATTATGTATTTTAAATTGTAATATATTTTGATTACTTTCACTACTGTGTGCGTTTACATATTATGTATTTTAAATTGTAATATATTTTGATTACATGTATTTTAATTATTTGTAATTAAACAGTATTGCTTTAACCTTTTTATTGTTTTTTTTTAATTTCAAAATTCCTTGGAACATTAACACTATTCTAAAAAAAAATAAATTTTATTAAACAACAAGTGTATGATTATAATATAATTTAGAAATTAAAGAATATTTAAAAATCAAACTGACCTTATACAAGTTCCAGTTGAGTCTCGCGACGAACTATGTGTCTTGGAGAGCAGTTCGTACAGGCTTATATATAGTATTTCAAGGATGTACACGAAAGAGATGGTAACAACAAAAAAAGCTCCCACACACAAAGTCATGAACACGCACTTAGCTCGGTCTGCGTTCTAATTCCCACACGCTGTGATAACAGATGGTGTCACACATCCTGTTCTGTTATTAAAAAAACTTTATGTACGACCACGTTCGCACGCTGCGATAAACAGATGGCCATACAGACGGACCGATTACATCATCAACAAAAAAAGTAACGACTGCCACGCATATTTATCTTGACTTGTTCACACAATAATTTATGTACGCCTTTAAATTCGTTCACACCCAACATTAACATATGTTCAGACAGACAGCGACAATTAATTATACGCTCAGACAGACGGCGACAACTAACAGATGGTGGCAATTAATTCTACGCTCAGACAGCCGGATGCAATTAATTTAGCGACTCGCTAAACAGATGTCTAGACAGCTGCAAAATGCACGTGGGAGTCAACTGCTACATTCCAAAAAAAAAAAAAAAAAAAAAAAAAAATGCGTGTGGGAGCCAACTACCGCTTGTCCCTATTATATTACATACACACCAGTAATAACGTGTGGTCTGTCAGCATTCTGTTGTAAAAAATAACTCCACATGTGAAAAGCATGGATTTTTTTTATCGTATAATATTTTTATGTTTATTTTCAACTATCCTTTTCGCATACTACAATTTACTTAACACATAGACACACAGTTGTCAACAATGCAATCGTTCAGATAAGTGAATCGAACACTGAATATCATGTGTATTTCTTACAGGGAAAATGAGAGTTCTAACGTGGACCGTCACACGGCGAGAAATTCAAAAATTGTGGTGGTGGGAGTAACCATGTTTATACACAACATCGACGATATCGGCACGGCAGGGTAAATATATACGAAACCAGTACACTTTAACACCGAGTTGGCAACAATGGCGAAACATACATTCAACCCGTACACTATAACACCGAGCCGGCAACAGTTGGCAACACCGCATCGACGCTTTTCCAACATGGCCGAACTTCCGGAAAAACCCCTTACATATACATAACCATACACTATAACACACGCACGAATCGGCAACCAGGCCGTACCTTAACCACTACTCTCTTACACCACTCGACAACATCGCACCTTTTCCAACATGGCCGCCGGCGCCCCACCACGGCGGGCGGCCATCAAGCCACCACCAGGCCGCCGCCCAGCGACGATGACGACGTCAACGACGTCAACGGCGAACGGCGAACATAGCCACGCCTCCGCCAATCAACGCACACATTACCCCACTTTAGGCGGCGACGACGACAACATGGCCGACAGACTACTGCCGCATGGTTACCCCCACCACCACAATTTTTGAATTTCCCGCCGTGTGACGTCACTTCCGCGTTAGAACTCTCATTTTCCCCCTACTAGTGTAGTAAACGAAACTGCGGAGATTTTAGGTATCAACGAATTTAAAGGAACTGTTGCCACAGACTTGAAACTTGCAAATATGCTAACAGGTATTATGTCACACGCAAGGAGTTTTCCTTGCACATGGTGTACTGCAGTAAAAGACAAATGAAATGTATGTGGTGTATATAAAACAATTGGGGATTGTTTAGAAAATTATGATGCTTGGGAGCATTATTTACACAACAAATAAGCGTTTATTACAATCAGCCGGTCAATACACTCTAAAGCGCGGAACGCCCACCACATATGTTATTTCACTGTTACCAAAACATATCCAGTATTTACTTCTTCGTGAAGTCCCGATAAGTATACACAGTGTTCCGCGAGAAGTATTTCAGGAAGGGAACTATTTCAGAGGGCGATTCTACAACAAAAAATGTCTTATATACAGACAGACAGAGTATGCACGGGCGTCTTGCACCCTAAGTTGTTTGCGTTGTCCAGGCCTAGGCCTGATGAACGCCAAGTGCCAACAGGTCAGTGCGGTCGTTTGCTCTGCACAAGGAGTTAGGATGCAGTCCGTGGGTACATAATTAAGCGTGGCCACCACGTGTGCAAGCTGTGCTTATTGCTTCAGCCAAATGTCACGCTGAGGCGCGGCATCATGGTCCCCGCGAGCATAGCCTTTGGGAACATAAGTGACGCACTGGCGAGGACAAGAGGCTCGAGCGCCCGAGGGCGTCGGCCGAAACGAAGGGGAGTTACACCGTGACAGCCAGCTCGCGCAAGGAAGGCGTTGCACAACCTAGTTGAACCCGTGTCTCGGGTCATCATCCTGCCGAGTCGGGAAAGCAGGTGCTGACGGGGAACACAGTTGAAATGGCTTCAGCCAATTGCCACTCCTGGGCGCGGCTCCGTTGTCCCCGAGGGCATCGCCCACGGAAACATAGAGGCGCGCTGACGCGGACAAGAGGCACGACCGCCCGAGGGTGGCGGCCGAGTCGAAGGGAAGCAATACCGGGGCAGACGGCTCGCGCAACGAAGGCGTTGCACAACCTCGCGGGAGCCCGTGTCCCGGATCACAGCCCTGCCGAGTCGCCAAAGCCGATGCTGGCAGTGTATGAATTCTGTCCAATCTGCCGCAGCATGATTGACTACAGAGTCGGCAGGCGCAGGTAGGGAATGTTAGGAGAGCGGTTCAGAATTCCAGAAGGTTGGGAGGTTTGATGCTGTGGGGTTCATGTGATGAACTAAGAGGGGGTCGTCTAATAGCGCCCGAGGGCGCCTGACGCGGCGAGGTGGCGGTGCATTGTCCATGCTGTTCAGACTTTGCATGTGCGGACAAGGGGACTCGCCGGACTTGTCAAACAAATTCGTCGCCAAGGACCAGACGAATGCCTCTAAGGTGGGAACACGGAGATCCCGGCGAATGGCGGAATTTCGCACAAACCACGGGGACCCCGATAGGGAGGCGTAGGGTCCGGTTCTGGAACGTCGACAGCCTACGCCTGCTGGTGGCCGACAGAAGAGGCCACCAAGCGGGCGCCGCATACGTAAGTACTGTCCGGAGGAACAGTAGATAGATTGTCAGTTTCTTATATACAAAAATACGGAAATGCTTTGTTTTTGAATTATTACCAGATATAAATTTAGTTAATATTTTTGTTCCGAAACTGTAATAATGGAACATGAAAATTTCAGGAAAATAATTTTGGGGCAATATTCGTGGTTTCGCATGTTGCTTGATCTGAGATATTAAAAGAAAAAGATCCAAGAGCTCTACATTTAGTATTTTGAAAGGAAATTGCCAAAAAATATAAAAAGTTTGAGTACAAAAGTACAATATTTTTAGGGTAACGTACAATAATTTTGTTAAACTACTAATAAACTATAAAAACTGTGTAGTTAAATTTGTATAAACGTTTATTCTGAAAACATTTACGTGACTAATATTAAATAAAATTGAACTCAATTTCGATAAATTCGATTTGGATTTTAAAATGTTACATGTCTAAATGATACAAAAAATATTAGTTATTTTGTTTATGAAACAGCAAAAAAGTTGTAAACATTTTTACTTAAATTTATTTCATAGTTTACGAAGTATTCGTCTTGAAAATTTTGTAGGTATTTTTTCCGCGTTTTAGTGTGATTTATCTGCTCATCTATTATACCATAGTACATATTAAGTGAAACTGTATGTTGAAAATTTGAATCCACAGTAGCATGTTGATTAAAGCCTTTAATTTAATCTGGGTCTGTAACAATTTAGTCATCACCTTTATCATCTTCAGCAAGGATTAAACAAAAAATGGTTTGTTTCGGTCCTAAGCAGACAGACTAGACCTGGTCACTCCAACGCTGCTTTGGGCGTCCGACACCTCACCGTCTTTTTAGTTTATAATTCCATAGTTGTTTGGAGATGCGGCAGTCATCCATACGGTTAAGATGCTCCAACCATTGTAGCCGATATGCGTAATCGTATCAAGTATACTCATAACATTCAGTTCCTGTCGTACATCGACATTTCTTTTGCGATTTTGAAGAGTATATCCTACCACGTGCCTGAGAAATCCCATTTCGGCCGCTTGTATACGCTAACGTAGGATTTTGTTCAGTCCAATTCTCAACCCATGCAGAAATGTTAAAAGTTGGGATGGACAATATGATTATTGTTATTAATTTAAAAAAATGGTTTGTTTCGGTCCTAAGCAGACAGACTAGACCTGGTCACTCCAACGCTGCTTTGGGCGTCCGACACCTCACCGTCTTTTTAGTTTATAATTCCATAGTTGTTTGGAGATGCGGCAGTCATCCATACGGTTAAGATGCTCCAACCATTGTAGCCGATATGCGTAATCGTATCAAGTATACTCATAACATTCAGTTCCTGTCGTACATCGACATTTCTTTTGCGATTTTGAAGAGTATATCCTACCACGTGCCTGAGAAATCCCATTTCGGCCGCTTGTATACGCTAACGTAGGATTTTGTTCAGTCCAATTCTCAACCCATGCAGAAATGTTAAAGGTTGGGATGGACAATATGATTATTGTTATTAATTTAAAAGAATCGCCATTTTCAGTCCCAAAGCAAATAACTTATATCCCCCAACGCTTCCTAGGTCTTTCTATAGGCTACTTTGTTGTCCAATAGGTTGTATTGCCAAAGTTCCTTAAGCAACTGCCACACAGCATCAAAGTCATCAATCTATTGGCTAGCCATTTGGTCGTTAAATGTAAAACTTTACAAATGCAAAAATGAAACTACAGTTGTTTCATTGTAAGTACTTTCTATAAGTAAGTAAGTAAGTGAAAAAATCAAACTAAAGCGAGACATAACAGTGAAATAGTGAAAACAAAAATACTTCGTATGCTAACATATTAAATATCCAACAAACATTATGTCACAGGCTGACAACATCTTTAATGCCAATGCTAACCATCACCTGGACATCGTGAAACATTGGTCACAGTTGTGAATATACGTTGTGAAGATATTAGAATCTGTGCCATTCGGTCTACGTCTGAAGCTAAATTCTCACTACTCTAACAATGTTTGCGCTTGCCCTTGCGCTCAAGGCGTCAGTGGTTTGCTAACTTATAGATGAAGACTTATATTTCATACATCGACTAATTACGTTCTTATCAGAGAAACTTGTTAAGATTTGTAAAACGATAACATGTGAAACATACCACAAAAGGCTTCGGTTATTGATCACTTCCCTCTCTTCTGCTCCCCACAAATCATTAGACGAAGTAGGCTACTTTTTCTTGTAACAAGCGAGGCTGCGTTTGACGTATGGCTGTAACCAATTCTTCTTATTAGTTTAATCAAACGTAAGCGTTTGATAACAGACGAAAAAGTAAATTCTATTTCGTGTTCTGCTACAATATATTTCTTTGCACTGAAGAATTTTTATAAATGTATAATAACAGACAAAATGAATTTTGATTTATATTAATCATAGCCGGCCAGTTTAAGTGAAACATTAAACTATGTAAAGAATTTTTGCCAATTAACAATTATATTATATTTAACAAAATGATTAATGGAATTTTTATTGCAAGTAAGAAATGCAGTATTACAATAAACGTAAAATAACATGCAAAAGTAAATTTTTATTTATATTAATATTGCTACGAAATTATGTAACCCTCTCGCGCAGTCGGCAGGTGCAGTAATGTGAAAGTTCTACACGTTTCGCGGTTACACGAGCAGGTGCATTGTCTATGTCTTAAACGCTGCGCAGGGTAGTACCTTCCACATTATTCGAGTGATTGTGAACTACGCAAATTAAGCTGGCACGCCGCCAGAAGAATGGAAAATTATTCTGAGACTTCTGCGAAATCTATATAAGTGACAGCGGCCGGCTTAGAAATTAGTTACACCTAGCGAGACTGTAGAGTGCTGATATCAAGTGCATGTTGCGGAATAGTGGAAAGTATTATAGTTAGTGCGGAACTCTATTAGTTGACATTATTATTACGTGTGGACAAATTTAACTCGAATTATTGTACGAGTGTACCTTGTTGATTACAAATTGTTATTAGTGACTGATTAAAGTTGGTAATTAATTAGTGACTTCATCGATGTTTGTATTTTGTTTCCACTGAACAACACTACGATCCGTGAGACTGTCGTAACAATATTTATATTAATCACAACCGACAAGTTAAGGGGAGCAGGAAACCAAAAAAAAAATTTTTTTTCAAAAATTTGTTTATGTTTGATTTTGTTACGTGAAAATGTCCTTTTTAAGAATATATAAGTTTTTTTGTTCAAATATAACAAGAAAGTCACTAAAAAAAATAATAAAAGAACCAATGTACGCGATATTGGGCAGGAGATCGAGCGCGCGATCGGCTAATGTGAACGCCATTTCATATAATATACTTTTTGCACTTATTGTATGGATTTTCGTTTTTTTTATGTTGCCCAACTTGTTATTTGCAGCACAGCTGACTCTCTTTGTTTATGTTTTATGCTTGTTTGAGGTTATTTGTTTGTTTCAACATTACGTTGTTTCAAATAGTGTTGTGTGTTGTCAAGTGAGATTATTGAGTTTATTTTCATACTGTATCAAGTATTTATAATTAGTGATTTTCACATTGTTATAATGCCTAGGCCACGAGTGAGTTACAAGGCCAAAAAACGACATCATAATGGTAATCAGTACACTAAATGAAAATGTGTTGAACCTGAATCTCAACTCAATCATTCTGCTGATACAGAAATTCCTGAAAGTATGTCTATCTCATCCAAAAAACCAAAGAGCTCTTCAGGTAGAAAACTTTCTTTTGATAATTAAAATAATTTTGAATGTTCGGGAAAAGGAAATTGCATTTTTGATGTTTCAATGTTGTCAGATGCTATCAAACAATTTGCTAGATGTAAATACTGTAACAGTGACGACTCTATTGAACTTATCTTTATTGACAATTTTAAGAATGGTTTGGCTGTTTCTCTAAAACTTATTTGTACTGTATGTTCAGAATCAAAACAATTTCATAACTCTAAGGCTGTCTGCTGATGGTAAATTACATGATATAAATTTAAAATTTGTCTATGCCATGCGAACCATTGGGAAAGGATTCACCACTGGGAATGTGATTTGTGCTGTGTTGGATTTACCTCAGCCCCCACAAAAATATGCTAAATATCACACTTCTTTCATAACAGCAGTGCAAGCTTGTGCTGAAGATAGCATGCTGACGGCAACTCAAGAGGCTATTATAGAAAATGGTAATAGTAATGATCTTGCAGTAGCCATATGGGTCCTGGCAAAGAAGAGGCCATACTTCCCTAAATGGGTTTGTTAGTGTTACAAGTTTTGACACAGGTAAAGTCCTTGATGTTGCTGTCATGTCTAAATACTGCCAAACTTGTGCTACAATAAACAGCCCTAAAAATCATAAGTGCACAAAAAATTATGACGGATCTAGCGGTGGCATGGAGGTTGCTGGAGCCATTACAGTGTTTCAAAATTCGGTCAACCGTGGTGTGCGTTATGTTAAGTACCTTGGGGACGGTGACAGCAAAGGTTTCCAAAGTGTCGTTGAAAACAAAACTTATGGTAATGAGGTAACAATTCAAAAACTAGAGTGTATAGGACTTGTACAAAAAAGAATGGGGACAAGACTAAGGGAGCTGAAAAGAGAGACTAAAGGGCAAAAGTTACCGGACGGTAAAGGACTTGGTGGGAAAAATAGGCTTACTGATCTGCAAATTGACAAATTACAAAACTACTATGGGTTAGCTATAAGAAGAGGCGTTTCAAGCATTGAAGAAATGAAAAAAATGTGTGGGTAACTTATTTCCATAAGTTGTCAACAAATGATAACCCACAACATGGTTTTTGCCCAAAAGGACCTGAGTCCTGGTGCAAATTTAATAAGACATATGCGTTGAATCAGACATACAACCATGAAAGTAACCTTCCATCAGATATGTTATCAATAAAGAAAATATATCAAGATTTATCTCAACCTGATCTTCTAAAAAAATGCTGATTGTAATAAACGCTTATTTGTAGTGTAAATAATGCCTTAACAAAAATGCTTATAATAAATTGCAACAATTAAAATTGAGAGCAAGCTCAAGCTCATATGTTTTAACGAACCCGCTGTTTGGCGCAGCACACACACACACACACACTTATATATATATATATATATATATATATAATATTACAATATGCGCCATGTTGCACTGCCAGCAGTTAAACGATGTCCAAACGCTAAGTGTATTTTGTGACCTTAGGGGTGAGAAACTGCGTAGATCATACCATATTGATATGACGCGGTTGACAAGGCCATCAGTTTTTTCATGTGCAAGCTTGCAATTATACGAAGGGACGCACGTCACTAAACTGATGACAGTTGTACGCTGTAGCATATAAAATATTCGGTTAGTACCATTACACCCATTGACAAAAAGCTGATTAAGTCTTTATTTATTCTGATTTTTCGTAACTTATATTGAGAGTGTTGAATATTTAAAAAAATACATTTATAATAATAATTATTAGAAACTATTAACAATAGTTTAGACAGACGTTGTGTACCTTTCAAAAATAACATAGCCTTCTGAATAATTGTATGTGTACAACGCAATAATCATCTGTAGCTCTAGAACTCCATTCCGTTTGCTTTGATTTAAAACATTATTTATATAAATTAAAATATTTTTTAATCCGTTCCCAAACCTCTGTGAATGTTTTTGGAAAATCTAATATTAATGCAGAGTATAAAGAACAGTAAATATTTTATAAAAATTGAAAGCAAAATGTAGGATAAGAAATAATTTATTGTGTTACTTAAGGACTCGGCAGTAGCCAAAGAGCTGAAACAAGAGTGTACCCTATAAGGTAAATAAGTTATAAACAATGTTTGCAAACAAGTTATATTACCAACGTCATTTATATTATATCGTGAGAATGCAGTAAATATAAGAAACCAGCGTCATCATCTTTACATCACGTCATAGGCAAGGTCTGCCTATTCCACTCTTAAAGATCCTCCAGCCATGTCTTCCTGGGTTTATCCACACACCTGTGTTCTATAGGCTTTCATGTCCAGACTTCTTTGACCAGTATTGAATCTGACATTCTTTGTAGGTTATTTTTCCACGGATGTGTATTTATGTGTATGTTTTTTTAGCATTTCATTCGAGTTAAAACTTGTAATTTTTCTCTTATGTTTCATTATTTATACGATCAAGCTTAGAAGACCTTTTACCTCTTCTTAAGAACGCTATTTCCGAGGCCTGAATTTTCTTTTCTTTTTTCTTGGTGTTGTCCACATTCACACCTATAGGACAGTACAAAGACCGCCATAATTTTTTAAAACTTTTATTTTGTATCTCAACGTGCCTTGGTTTTAAAAATACGGTTGATTGTCCCAGAGATCGTCTAGAACTTACCTAAATTAACATCAATATCATAATTCGTCTCATAGCCAACATCACTTACTAAATTGTTAAAATGGCTCAACTGTTTTAAAATTTGATCATGATTTATTGTTTTGTTCTTATTGGTTTCTTGCCTCTAAATGCCATACCTTTGTTTTTGTAGTAGAGATTTTCATATTGTTTTGTTTGCTAACCTGTTGAAGCTTAAAAACAGATTTTTGTAAAGAAAATTTTGAATTACAAACAAGTCGTCAGCAAACAACAGCAAATTCAAATGTCTGTCTCGTGATATCTTAATACCAGGGTTCACTACACTTTTCCATTGCCTTACTAGATCGTCAGTATAAATGTTAAAACGAGTAAGTGATATACTGCACCTTTGTCTAACACCTTGATTGACAGATATTTGTTGAGCTAGCCTACAATCATGTTTAACAGGTATTCTAGTTCCGTTTTATAGGCATTGTATAGTTCTTATTTCTTGTAAGTTATTGTGGGTATCCCCGTTCTTCTAATACTTGGCACAGCAAATTTCTATCTTCTCTATCAAAGGCCTTCTCAAAGACAACGAAAGCTACATGCGTTTCTTTATTGAACTCACGATACTTCTGAATGATCTGTGTAGTAATAAAAGCATTGCTCATACATGATCTGCACTTCCTGATTCAATTTTATTCTTTTAAAACAGTGGTTTCCGACTTTTCCTGACCCGCGTACTACTTTGGTCTTTCGCGTTCATTTCGAGTACCACCGGAGTTTAAGGAAAGGTTTTTGGGGTTTTCTCAATAAAAACTCGATGCATTATGAATAGTATATTTTATTATTCCTAGTTATGTATAATTATTTAAATCTAATACATAAAATTTACAAAACAAGAACTGATTTTTAAAATTAATTTCAAGTTGGTTCTATGTTAAAATCATGTAGTTAGCACCGCAGAGTGTTTAGGTTGTGTTTTTATAAGGGTAATTGTTTGAAATCGTGTCCGATAAAAATTTATTGTCGTTCTAAATATAAATTTGTATTTATTTATTTACTTTAAGTAAATACATGTTTCCTAGCTAGCCACCTTAGATCACTCCGCCTACCGTAAAACCGGATGGGAACCACTGTTCAAAAATAAGATGCTCGGAAATAGTCGGCAGACGGTGGTTTATGATCCTTGCATATATTTTGTAGCCAGTATCAACCAAACATATTCCCCACAGTTATTACAGTCATCCCATTGTTCTTTCTTAAAAATAGACATCGCTCGAGTAGTCAGTCAATCTTGCCTTTTAAAACTGGCCTGTTGTCTTTTCCAACACACACTATAGAAACGTAATAACCTAAGTTTAAGCAATACATCCCAACACTTAAACAATTCAATCCATCTCATCCCTTTGCTCTTCGATGTTTGGTTCTTCCAAAGGCTTCTTCAAGCTCGTCCATTGTTATTAAGTCCCCCTCGTAGGTAACAAAGTTGTTGGGTCTGTTGTCTGCTTTCACAACATCATTATACCGGCGAAATTTATATTGATGTATTCGATTATGTTAGAGAATGATGTTTATAAATTTGCTATATCAGTTTTATTTTTATACATTCGTTTTATTGTTTTATAGGCTACAAATTGCCTTCCGTGTAAGTCATGTTCAATGCTCCCTATATATTGTAACACTACTGGAATCCCTCCCGTATCAATCTTATGCCTCACTGTTGGTTGCGTCTATTTGTTACGTATGTTTTTATCTACGGATTATTTAGCCTCACTGTTGGGATCGCCAAATCTGTAACGACAAGACTTGCTACCTTCTAAATTGTACTTTGTTAGTATTTTAAGGATGAGTATGTTATCAGTGTAATGTTAGTTGAGCGCCAATTTTCAATCAAATGTTATTTGTAAATTGTTAAGTAATATTTCAAATAGCATAAAGGTTTCTTTTTTCTGCTATAATTCTATCTCTTTTAATCTTTCATTTAACAGAAGATTGTGAATACTAAAACTCAGCAAGGCAGATTCAAATCGGGTGCCATACTTTCCTTGTTGAGAGTGTTGCCAACCTATGCTAGTTGATGAAACAATTAACATTCATTGATATGGTGTTTAGAATATCATATACATTTATTTATCCATTAAATAAACAAAATAAAACCTTTTATCTGTTGTTATTGAACTCAAATCCTTTATTGTCCTTTTTAAATTCTTTTAAAAGACAAATATAATTATTAACAAAGTCTGACTGGCTGTTCTTTAAATATGCTCAGAATGGCAGCAGTAGTATGTCTCAAGGCAAACACATTTTGCATTTTGTTTTATAATTGCTAAATAAAATACAAATAGAATGTTTTAAGTTAGGTCCTTTTGACTACGATATAAATGACAAATATGTTAGGAAAAGTACCAAACTACAAGGGATTATAATAAATTACAGAGTGTCTTAACTAGAGTACATCAAGAATTATACAATGTTTAGTGTCTAGGTTATGTTGATTTATGTGTTTTTAATGTCTAATACACTTTAAATGGTTGTATTACCCTATATTAATAGTTTTTACACTGAAAATAAGATTATTCGTTAATTATTTTCACAGTGAAGGTTCAAAATAGTTTTAATCAAAAGTGTAAACAGTGTCTTTGAAAAGTATATACTTTCATAAAGTATATCTTAGGCCATGAATGAAATTTTCTTCAGTTTAGTTATTTATCAAAAATACTTCCCTTCCTGGATAGGTTGGTTTTATTTCTTCATATGTTTCTTGGTTTACTTCTTTTGAACAATGTTGTACTTCTTTCTTCTATTTATTTAGTTTAGTAATATTATTTAACTTTACTTTAGGTTCACTGATATGAAATTTACAATATGTTGGATTAGTCACTCATATTTTTATATCAACCTTTCTCGTTTAGATCTAATAATGCTCTCCTCTTTATTCAATTTATAACATCTCAGTTGCTAAGGCCTATCTTAGCTTCCATTGGTGTGAATTGGAACATTTGATGTTACTATGGTGCTCTTTGAGCCTCAACATAAACAAACTTCTAATATTTTACCTTCCATTTCCTTTAAATTGTTACAACTTTTTTATAAGATCTTTGATCTTCAATATATTAGTATCTTCGAATTTCTAATGGAACACTGATTATTTTGATACCACTCTTGATTATCTTCAATTAAATATTTCCTGAGTTACCATTTTACACTTTTAATTATTTGTCCCAAAATTATTTATTATTAGTTCTTCTTGTACTGTTAACTTTACTAAAACTATTGGATACAATTAGTAATAACATAATTCAACCTGACATTATTATTCTAATTTTAATATAAATTCTTTTTTTCAAATCCCTTAACTATCTAAGCTTAACATGCGTAGTTTAACAAATCTCTATTATTATTATTTTGGTACTATTCTATTAATATTAACATTTGTATTATTAATATTACAACATATAATATTAATCAATATAGCAAAATTAATTACTAATAACTATTAGTAACATACGACAATTCTTATTAACTTTCTGTATACAATCCAGTTTTTATAAACACAACAAAACACTGTAAGTAGTTTCCAAAACATTGTACTTCTTACTTACTAACTTTAATAGTTTAAACATAACTACTAGAACATTGATTATTATTAATTAAGTAATAGTTAAATAAATTGTATTTAAATAAGTAGTTATTGAAACAAGCTATATCATGTTTCTTGCTACTTTTGGTTGGAGTAGTGTAACAATATTAATTCCATAATTCATCGTGTAAGCCTGCCTGATTCATTAAAACCGTACGTCTGTTTTTTTCCTCTAATGTCTGTAGCCTCATCTGTATTTAGTTGTAGATACATGTGGTACGCCCTTTTCTTCTTTTCTGCTGTTTTAGCAACTTCATCATTCCACGTCTAAGACCCTTACTACTCCGTATCTTCTTCTTTTCACCTATTGCCTCTTTTGCCGCTTCTTCAATACAACCTTTTAATCCTCCATTTGGAAATCGAATAGAAAAAATATTGGAATATGTTATTACGTAATACGAAACAGTCTTGTACGTTCGATAGTACCGTTCTACAAGCTTCTCAACTAGCCTAGCCGGTGTGTGTTTCTGCCAAGGCCGCGCTAAAGCATCCCCTAGAATTTTCGAGTGTTTGTTAAGGACGCATATTGTGAAAAACCCTGCAGACTATAAATAGACCACACCTGCCGCTTACTTTTCAGTTTACTTCGGGCGATTACTCAGTGCGTTTCAAGTGGCTATTAGTGAAAAGTGATTATTGTGCGGGACTCTATTAGTTGACATTATTAATGCGTGTGGACAAATTTTAATTTTAATTATTGTACAAGTGTAATCTTGTTGAATGACGTGTTGATTACAAACTGTTAATTGTAATAATTAAAGCTGGTTTTTAGTGACTTCATTGGTGTATTGTATTTTGTTATTTTGTTGTCCGCTGTACCAGACGAAGATCAGTGAGACCGTCATAACAGTGTGTTCTCCTTAATGATATGTTCTATACAACTTTAGTTTGTAGATAATCAGATGTTTGGAGCCCATTATGCATCAGTTATAAGCAGGTCTGTATATAGGGTCCCTTTCGCCCGCGAGTAGTTGTTAATTTTATGCCCCCTTCTACCTAAAAAACTAACATCATTCTTTATAGGATTAACTGCAAATTACATGATTGTGATCACTAATGAAAAGTGTTTACTAATTAACGAAATGCTGTGAAGACCAACTGTTTTGATATGCATGTTCACCGAGCAAACTATAAGCAATATGCACCAAAACAAAACCAGATTTATAAAAGAATCTTTATTTAATACGTTTATCTGTACCTACATTCCTTTATTATAGAAGTGGCTTGCTTGTCGCATTTGAGTTTGCAAATGTCTTTCATCCGTTCGTAAAATGCACTTCTATTGTCCGCTTAGGATAGGTTAGATCTATGGCAACCACTCCAAGATTGACGAATCCCTCTTGTTTTCGGGTTTGCAAAAAGTTTGTAACCATTCTCAGAGCTAAAAATTATCTTTTAATTTTACTGCACTGTACACATTTGGGTAGATATCTTTAAAGTTTTATTAAGTTAACATTTTGCACAAGAATAGAAGAAGCGTTAACGTCTAATCATATTCTCCCTTTATAGCGAATAAGTGGATTGTGAAGGGTTTATATTCTTGGATTTCGTTGTCCATGACGTGTCCGTTACTTAACTAAATATCACTATAATATTGACGACACTCTAGAACAATTAGAAATATACAAACACACAAAAACTAATAAAAACGACATCCTAAACGAACAGACACAATTCAAATCGCACGCATTATTCGAACACATCTCACCACACAGACACAGCTTCGATCTTTCGAAAAACTATCTCGTCGCCAACAACAAGACGAACAACGCTACCTACGACAGCCTCTGATGAAGCCTTCTATAGGTGAAAGCCGGTTTTGGCTGTAAGGTAAAACTTTACGTTTTTACTTATAAAAAACTTAGTGTTCCGAGTCGTCAATATTATAGTGATATTTAGTTGGGTTTATATTCTTAAAAAACTTTTTTCTATGTCAACATTAAAAAGGGTTTGAACTTTTCTGCAACATTAAAATTAGTTACATTAAACGTAAACATCAACAATAAAAGCATCAAGGTTAGTTACATTTGTAAGAAACAAAACACTTGACGGATTAAACTTTCTGTAGGCATCAACACTCTTCTTTAACTCATTTTAAAGAATTTTAATAATGATACAATATACTGAATATCTGCTGCAATCTTCCACCTGGTTCTTCAGGCATTGTGACTGATCCTTTTTGTAAGAATTCTGGTTTATTTTCTGACTCTGACGATTCTTTAAAAGATCCATTACATTTAATTTTATGCTTTGTTCCTAATGGAATAGGTTTACGATTGCCGATCTAAAGAAGTTCGTTTTTTGCTAAATCCCCATAAATCTGAAAAGAGGTTTGTAGCTCGGATGAAAATGTAGTGACAGATATACACCGTTCAAAAACAGTAAAAATGTGCATGTTCTCGCCTTGCAACGTTTTCATTACTTTATAAAGGGGTGAAGAATACAACGCTAGCCTGACGACATGAAAGCTGCTACAATTCACTTCAGCTGAGAATTCCCTTAGCTTGTCATCTGTCACTGCATTTCAGATTTTCATTTGCTGAGATAGATTTCAAAGATGAAAGCAAACATTGCTTTCCAATCAGCATTTAAACTTTTGAGATGTTTTAAAGCCAAACAAATTAGTGAATCAACTAAACGTAGAATAAAAAACGCCAAGGGATTTATTTCCTTAACTCTAGCTAGTAATCCTGAAAACAATCCTGACATGTTCGCTGCATTACGATTGGCCTATACTGCAATACTGTTTTGGTCCGCTTTTAATTATATGTAAACCGCTTTCAACACAAAGTTTTCCCTCTTATAGACATGTGAATTTACATGTGAGATGTTTAGAAACATTGTTTTAAACCAAAACAATTGGGTGTATAGACAAATAAATGCACCACTAACCAACTAACAGTAACGTAATCTTACATTATAGAAGGAAGAATACGAAGTCGATCTGGATTGTTGTTTCTTTAGGGATGGATTGTTTTCTACCATCCGTGTTTATTCTACCGATATTGATGTTTGTTTATACCGTAACAAAAATTAGTATCGCATAAAATTTCGTAATATTCTATTTTAACGATTTCAAGGTTTAAATGCTTTTCTATGTATGGTGCTTGATCTCAAATCATGAATACTGTATTACGTTTATTATTCATATACTAGTTACATTTAATGATTCAAGTTATAGCAGACTTGAATGTTTTGCGGCCACCAAATTTTGCCGTCCTGTGTAGTTTCACATATTGCACCTGCCTAAATATGGGCCTGATTATTATTAACTGATAGAAGAATTACGGCATTAACAGTAATGTAATAAAACTGAATACATATGCTGTAATTTATGGTGAACATCGTATTAAGCACTGCACAGCATACAAGTTTCTGGGACGTTGCAGGAGTCGACCATAAAAGGACACCAACGTGCTATATCACATTGTAAAGTCTGATTCGAATTTCGTTACGCTGTTTGCCAAAACATCATACCATTCGCGTAGTTTTCAGAGAACTGGCATATGTTTTTGCTTTGTAAATTCTGTATGTTCATCGTATGCCCTATAGTTATTAATTTCTAATATTTATTTATTTATTTATGTCAGTTTAGGCAGTATAGGGCTACTGAAGTTTCGGTATTGAAAATTACGTTACAGTCACATTGTCCCTATCCAAGTAGTTGCTGCAAACGGCTTCTTGATGCTATGAACGCTTACAATTGTATTTTATGCGCACAAATGCAGACTCTCCCACACGTGTCTGTCATTGGCAGATTTTTACAGGACATTATATTTACGGCCGTCAGTCAGACTTCTTCAGGCCGTGGGACTGAGGTCTTCTTCTGTTCCCTTCTTTGCCTTTCTCTGCCTTGAATCTTCCTCAGGAATATTATAATTTTAGAAACACACACATACACATACACATTCTTAAGGAAAACTTAAGGGCACATGTTGCAACGGAGAGGAAGAAAACTGATAAAGAAGTAGGCCAATGGAGGACACAAAATGATTTCTGTCAAAACATTGTGCTCATGAGAATATTTACATTACCACTGGTTGTCCTGAGAGTAACGTAGAACCTCTATAAATAGGAAACAACAACCGAGTTAGATGATGAATGACTTTATGGTAACAGTAGTTACACGATGTAATTAGTACGAATGGTGTTAAACGTCTATTGATCCACACTAAAAAATCATTATCTAGAAGACTTACCCCAATAACGTTTGTTTATATCTCGACTATTTGAAATATTATAAAAGACAAGGTTTCCGTTAGGTTTACAGACAAACAAAACGTAACGAGTATGGTAAAATTTACAATTGGTCATTTGTGAAAATAAACCTGTAGATAAATTTACGGGAAAATATCAGCTTTGGTTGTCAAGTGAGAGTGAACACTGAATAACAGTTTAGTTGAAGGTGATGGTGTAATTTAGTGAGACGCGACTAAGTAATTGGTTGTTACTTCTGAAAACTAAAGTTAAAGATGTTAACTAACAAAAACTGTTAACAAAGTTACTAAAATAAAAATGTTGAATATTAAAATAATGGATTTCGAAACGTTGAACATGCAGTGAACTGTTTCACTTTTAACGAATCGTATAAAACGTCAAAACAAATAGTTTCGAGACGTTATATGATACGCGTAGTTTTCATTGTTTTACGCTTATTATTCATATAATATTTACATTTAATGATTAAAGTTATAGCAGACTTGGATGTTTTGCGGCCCCAAAATTTTGCCGTCTTCTGTAGCTGCACATATTGCAATTACTTAACATTTTGTGATTTCCTGTAAAGGATTTCTCAAATATTGGAAATTATATTTTGTATGTATTATATTATATTGTGTACTGTGTTCTTTACCACCAACGTAAACGTTGATTTTATGCGAGAGATCTGGCATATTTATCGTACGCTGTTGCTTAGTAATACGCGTTCAGATGATTTGTAACTAGCCTCTAATAGTCTATCGAGTTTGTAAAACTATTGGTCTAGAACAATAATTTGAGAAAAATAATACTAAAGCTGATATCAAATAAAGATTTAATTATAAAGTACTAGTGGAAACATTACACTCAAATTCCATTCTACAACAGCAGCACGTCATGCAGAGCTGATAACTTTCAGCATGTAATGTATAGCAAAGAGAAATGTGTGTACGTCAAGTCTTTCCCTCGTTGCCTCACGTTGGATTCGTCAATTTTATAACGAAAAGAAATATGTGTGTTGTTTTGTGATGTCGGGTGTTATACTCCGCGCACTTTTAATACTTACTAATGGCCGGTTTCTCTGCGACGATGTTGTCCTGCAAACACAACTTATGCTAATATGTGTATGTGGGCGCCACTTGGATATTTGGTCCAAGAAATTATTATTATTAAAAATTGATTTTTTAGTTGTTAAATTAACTATATAAAAAAATGTGAAAAGACAATTTGAATTATAAATAACGTATGTTTAATGATCTTTCTTTTCATAAAAATCGTCTGAAGGACTAACACTCAAATTAAACAAAATTGCAGAGTTACAAACAAGTTATTGACAAGTTTTTTATTAATCATCGGCTGATAAAAATTTTATTGCTCAGTTGAATAGCATGAATTTAATGTATGAGAAAACTTTATACTCAGGACGTGACTCCTTTGAACTATCAAGACAAATCAGTGTGATGCTTTACAAAAATTGTGTTTTGAAGGTGTTTGACATGTGTAGTACAACTGTGTGACAAGGATACCAGGTAAAAATGATTTTAACTTTTGAACAACTCACGTTCCGGTGGGTAAGTATTTCCTTCACTGGACACTGTTCTTGGGGACGTTTCCAATCTTGCGCCTCTTCGTGTTTACGTTCCTCACGCACTGGTAACTATTTATAAGTCAAATTACGGTTTTAAAACTCCGCACAATTGAAATAAAATTCGTACTGTTTCTATGCTTTGAATTCTGGCGGCGGCGAACAGCTGACTGCGTGGTTTCTTTATTCTGCCGTCTCAGCGCTAGTTCCAAACTCAATGTAGAAGGCTCGTGTCAGTAAATTGTTTGGGAATTTTGTCAAAGTCTGTTTATCTTAGCAAATACCAGCAAAATTGATTTTCTCTATTAAAATCGGTCCTTTTCAGGGCCGCTGGATATCTGGCTGTGTGCGTTTTTATTAAATATGGCGTGTTGCTGCTCTATTCAACAACACGTTAGCGCTTAGCGATATACTCCTTATATAGGTTAAGTCAGTCTTTTGTCATGTACGGGAAAAAGCCTTTCTGTGTCCTCGGGTTGAATTCCTGTTCTTCGAAATCGCCTTGGACGAGATGATCGGATTCGTAGGTGAAGTGTCTCTTGTGGATTCAAAGCATAAAGTGTTTTTTGTGTCAAATTTCGTCTTCCTTTTATACTCTGTAAGGGTCATTGTTTTAATTTTTAAACATGGACTTCCGGTATTTTTGAGTAAAATTTTCTTCTGGAACGTTCGAGAATATGCAAATAGAACATCATAGAACAAATTTGACTTCCGTAGAAGCTTTAGAACAAAAACTTCTTATTCTTCATACTAACGGATATTACTGAAATTATTCTGGTATTTGTCAAACAATTTTACAGAACTACTTACAATCTGCATGCCATTATTATTTTTGGATTCTCTGATTTCAACTGAATAAAATGATACCATTCACGATTGGTTTTGAACAAATTAAATCTAATAAATTAACATAAAATACAATTCTTACCTTGTAGTGTTTGCACAAATTTCTAATTTTCTAATTATTAAAATGTTATGAAGTTGCTTGGTTCTTGCTATAACATTAATACATAACATAATTATCTTTACATAACAAAATGAGCAAATATTAAAACATATAACATATAAATATTTCATTCTTGTGTAGGCATTACATATGGCCTAGGTTTCTTGTCACTGGTTTTTTATAATAATTTGTCTTTTTTGGTACAGTACTATATATGCGATTTTTTGGGTATTCACTTAGAGTTTGTTATATTGTTTATCTTTGGGAATACCTGGTTTATCCTAATACATTTTATTTTTTTTGTAATATTACTTAGCATCTTACTGTTTTGCACAGATGAGTTATTTTCTTGGTGTGACAATTTTCACTTTTATATTTAAAAATTCTCTATGAATTAAGGTTGTCTTCAATTGAGCAAGTATGTTTCCCTTGTACATTATAGGATTGTACCTTTTTCCTTTATTTTTTCTAATATTATACAATTAGTCTGTCAAATATGACTATTTTTGTGATTGTTTTTTGGTCTCAGCCTGGTATGGTATGGGTAAATAGTTTCATAACTTGACTGTTAAAGTGTTTTAGGTAGTCATATACATATGTATAGTTACTTTATATTGTGTTTCAACTTTGAAATACAATTTTGTTGCATTTTGATAACATTAAATTCATAAATATTACAATTTTATATGTTCATCACATGTTTTCAGTTTAACACTGTTTTTGATTATTTTAATTGACTTCTAATCAATTTACAGCTTTCTCTATTTAAAATAATTTGTTTGTCTTTGTCTAATTGACATTTACATATACTGTAGTTTTTATATTAATTCTATAATAATTAATTTTCACATAAAATCTGAGTGATTGGTCTCAACTCCAAAACCTTGATTTTTTGTCATAACATTTATATATTTTGTTATTTTAACTTACATCTTTTTTAATGATGTATTCAAATCATTTAATACATTTATTTCATTTATATTACAAAGCATAATAATAGATCTTGTCCATTAATTCACAATAAATAGTTTTTTATACCCTATTCAGAGTTACATTTCTTAATATGTCATGACCTCATTTTGGTCATTTCCGAGATTATCTGTTTCTCTTATAATACTTTATCAGTTTTACACTGTTCTTCACTTAAACAATATATGAAGTTTGAGTCTTGGTCATAGTCTTTGTCGTTTTTTCATGTTAATGATATTAATTATCGGACAATATTACAAATTTTTTTGGATTACTTGGGTTCGATACTCTTCATCTCACCTTCCTCTTATGATAATTTACTTTGCAATTAATTTCCTTTATGGAACGTTCTGTGACGTTACAAATGTAAAAATGGTTTAATCTTTTTTTACAATTTTACCGCCATAATTTCAAAATAATCAAGGGAAAAATGCTTTTTTTTATAATTCTGTCTCCTTAATTATTTCTAGATACGTTAAAAAATTTTCTACACTCTTCGTAACGTATGAGCTACAGGGTTGTTACATCGTTTACGGTAAACAATTGTCAAATCACTCTTTTCCACATAGTGGAGAATAAAATAGTATTCGCATTCTGTACAAACAGTAGGCATGAACAAAATATTTGTCGCTTCCTATTTTTAAAAGTTTTATTCAATGTTTCACAGTAAAATGTTTGATAAATCAGAGAAAAATCGTAAGTTTGAAGTAACAGGACGCATTTTTTTGTTAGAGACTATTACAAAAAAATAGTTCTTTCTGTGTAGTACATTTTTATTGTGCTCCTTTTAATAGATCAATCACGTTTAACTTTTTACAAACGTGCACTCATATAGCTACATGCCATATGTGAAGAAAAAAATAGAATCATAATGGCGCGCCCTCATTGACTAAAAGCATCACGTTCGAACAGCAATGCAATCTACACGTCCACAAATGTCCCCAGGGAGTCGAGGAAGGAATCAAATTGAATGTCTGACCAGCACGACGCTCACTCACGGCATACAAGTCAAGTAATACACTGTCAACACTAGAACCTTCACAAAGTCAACACAGCTACTACATCTCTCTCTCACTCTCTCTCTCTCACACACACACACACACACACACTAAAAAGAAGAGCACATAGAATTTACATGTTACCAAAAGGTAGGGTACATTTTACGATTGATAATAATTATTATAGACAAGAGTGTTAATGTGCACAAACGAAACGGAACCTACATTATTCATAATGCAACGAATGTAACCTCGACGATAGTAGTATCTTCTTAAACTACAGAATAATTAAAAAACTGAGGGAATTTTATATTTTGTGAATAGAAGTAACGTGTCTTGCATCTTTCGACAGAAGATGCAATAATTAACATCAGTTCTTAACAGTTTCATATTTTTAAATTGCTAATTATCGATTATAACTTTCTGAATATTAGCAGTAACATTTTCATTTTATTTTTATTCAGTATAAAGGATAAGTGCAAGACAAAAGTGTTTGAAAATACACATAGGCTGCATTATACTAAACTATTATTGAAAAATATTGGACTCATCGTATGAGATAATATAAGACTCATCAGCATAGTGATAAGAAATTTATAGAGAATGTGGCCTTGAAACAGTAGAGTATATTATTGAACGCCACAGAATTAAATAGTCAAATTTTTATGAGGCATTCACACTCATATTAAAAATTCTCTTATTTTAACAGACATTATAATATATAAAAAATAGTAAAAGTCCAAAAGTTAACGTAATTGAGACAGTCCAAAACATAAATACAAAATTATTACTTGACACTGACACTAATATCTCCCTCTGAAAACGTTTGTTATAGGGGAATAACCAATTCGAGGAACTGAGCAGACTGAATTACAGACGAATCGCATTATTAACTCTGCCAAAGTCACATGTTACATATAGTTGAGCGAAATATTCCAGTTAATTCCACGTGTCTCATCATTAATCGATTCGTCGCTGGAATGTGTAGCTCAGCTATTCTTTGCCAGGCACTTCTACAATATTACGTCATCTTGCTGAACCAATAAGTTGACAAAATTTACTTAGGCATGTTATTTAGGGCATGGCGTCATTTCATTTAAGTAGCAGGTTTGCATAATTAGTGAAGAAGTGAGCTGTATTGACTTCAATTTTTTTTACATAACTGTCAGCTCACCAACGACAACATCAGTAATAGACGCATTTCAGTTGACCTATGGACATCAGCTATTACGAGATATCTCCCACTTTGTCGTCCTTATTTGCTAACCTGCTTAATGTCATGTTCTGGACGAGACCTTTCAGCGTTTCCACCATTTTCAAGTCCTAAACCACAACGAAAATGGTTGTCGTGGTTTAGGACTTGAAAGTGGTCGAAACACTGAAAGACCTTGTCCAGAAAATGACATTTAGCTGATTAGCAAATAAGCACAACGAAGTTGGAGTTACAGAGACTGCTGATTGGGCAAACATGGTTTACTATAAATGTACATATGTTCCGACACGCCACAGCTTAACAAAAATACATGGTTCTACCTTCGTAGTCGTAAAATAATATTTCTCTTACATAACCCTCTGTCTATCTAGAAGTTTTCAGATTGATACTTACCGGTAGTTTAAAAAAACTATTATGTTGGCACTTTTCCAAATTTCGTATTTAATTTCCAAAGTGTACCTATGGACATTTCGTGATTTCCTGGAAAGGATTTCTCAAATATTTGTTGCATGGAAATTATATTTTTTATTTATTATATTATATTGTGTACTGTGTTCTCTTTACCACCAAAGTAAACGTCGATTTTATGCGAGAGATCTGGCATATTTATCGTAAGCTGTTGCTTAGTAATACGCGTTCAGATGATTTGTAACTAGCCTCTAATAGTCTATCGAGTTTGTAAAACTATGGGTCTAGAATAATAATTTCAGAAAAATAATACTAAAGCCGATATCAAATAAAGATTTAATTATGTGGAAACATTACTCTCAAATTCCATTCTACAACAGCAGCATATCATACAGAGCTGATAACTTTCAGCATGTAATAAACATAACAATCAGTAAACATTTAAAAATTTTCCGATTCTACCAATCGGTAATGGTCATCATTGTCAATGAGAAAAGAATTGTTAGTTAAAAGATTTACAATAAAATTCTTGATTTTTAAACAAAAGGAAGCCTAAGTAACAAAAAATATAGCCTAAGTGAGATGAATATAGGCGGCAATATAGATATTTCCCAAATATACTGATTTAATTACATCTTTTTTTACAAAGAAAACTATAAGAAACAGGTGTTCAAACCTAAACACATGCTACAACATGTAAGCTATCTTCAATCGACGTGTACGTAGTAATAAGCATATGCGCTAATTTTCTCTACCTATCTTACAAATATCTATTTCATAAATTACTTATAGGCTATATTCACTAACAGGTACGTGAGCGAACACACATTTTACGTCAACACCTTTCAAACATTGAAGTGGATGCAGTTTTAGAAGTAGTGAAATAACAACACGGTCGTCAGTCTGCATTCCCCAGTACATTTAATAAAACGGTTATTCATAGTGTAAATACCGCTTTAACAAATGTTAATGATAAATTGCAACAAACAAAATTGAGAGCAAGCTTATTTGTTTTAATGAATCCACTGTTCGGCGCAGCAGTCTGGACGATATATGTACACTGTAATATTACAATATGCGCCCTGTGTTGCACATGCTGCAATTAAATAATATATAAACATTAAAGCTTTTTATGACCTGAGGGATTACATAACTACAGCACATACCACAATGTCGGTGTCATACTGTTGACAATCACAGCGCCACTGATTTTGTTTTCCATTTGCGCAAGTTGCAGTTCTATGGAGGGCAAACTTATGATGTACAGCAAAATAAAATCAGGTCTTTAATACTTTCAGATTTTGAATACACAATGTATTTAAGTTTTTGTAACACGTAGGTTTGTTGAAAACTACTTTCTCAATAATGTGAGGGCTATTCAAATTAACTTTCAATTAGCTAAAAATAGAAAATAATATTTTATTACATTCCATAGTTACGCTTGCATCTATGTACAATTATGATAAATACATGCATTTGTTGTATCGCGTGCCATAAGCTTATTCACTCCCTCGTTGAAAACGCTGCCGCCAACGAACCCAGCCACAAGTTGACGCCATTGATGACATCTTCACATTTCAAAGCGCTAAGTTGCCAGCCAAACCTTTATCTTAGTGTCACGATATTATCATCAACCGCGCGCAGTCCGACGGTGTACTGGTTTTGATTTGATTGCCAACATGTCACGTTCATGGTCATCCGCTAATCCCGTTTGTGAACTTCCGTGAAGAATAAGCCTTTCGATTTTGCGGAATCTACCCTACGCGACATTCATTCCCATGTGGCGCTACCCGGCGAAGACGTCCTGGTAAAGTTATAATACGACTCGGCACCCTATGTTACATTTGATCCGGCGGTGGTTGCCGGAACGACTGCCCCACCCGTACCGGACCGTTCAGGTTACGGGCCTATAAGTCCTCGGCAGCGTCACATGGTTTCGAGGCCGCCTTTCCATCGACTGAGAACCTCGTCGACCGATGTCGTCCAGTAGTTGAGGCCACAACACCGAACGTACTCATTAGGAGATTGACGTATCAAGGAAATCGAACACGTCAGTTACAGAAATCTTCGGCACCGTCAGAAGTGGATACTAACACTGCATATACAAAATGGGAAGTATAATTAATTCTTTAATTGATGGAAACTTCTAACACTTACGTCCAATTTTACCTTATCCTAAAGGCAACCTTATCCTAGAAATTCTTTCAGAATATTTAGGTCCCACAGTTTTAAATAAATAACTCATGCATGTCCCGCAGTTTAAAAGCATCATTACCACATGCTCTGAATTTTCAAAACACAATGTGGAAGAATTAATAAAAATTGTATACAAAATTTACACTTCATGTTGAACATTTGCAAATCTTGAAATGTTACAAGAAATGTATAACGGTAATTAATTTATTTAAAAAACCCAAATTACAATCTGCTTTTTAATACGTTGAGAAGTTATTATATTTTAAAATTTATTTAAACTTGTCAGCTGCATTGAATCTTCTTCTTCTTCTTCTTCTTCTTCTTCTTCTTCTTCTTCTTCTTCTTCTTCTTCTTCTTCTTCTTCTTCTTCTTCTTCTTCTTCTTCTTCTTCTTCTTCTTCTTCTTCTTCTTCTTCTTCTTCTTCTTCTTCTTCTTCTTCTTCTTCTTCTTCTTCTTCTTCTTCTTCTTCTTCTTCTTCTTCTTCTTCTTCTTCCATCAATGAACTGCCTGTTCCTTTGGGACGAGAACCTCGAATAACTCATTATTTACGCACATATATAGGTCTATCAGTCTTAATTACAGGGTCGTTCTATTTGTTTCTGCATCCGATCATTTGCTTTAAGTGTAATTAAAACTATGTAATTTTAAATTAGATATGGTTCATTAGAATGTTTTATGTTAAAACATAACTTATCCTCACTGTACGCAACAAAAGTAGTGATGCAGTGTTCTTTAAAGTGATGTACTGCTTCTTTGTGTACAGAAACCTCAAAGTGGTTAATTTTTTTGCAAATAGCGTTTATGTAAAAATACGAAAAGATAATATATTCTAATATCTCTGTATAGTAATAAACTGAAATAAAAAATAGCCTCCAACTAATACTAAAACAAAATTACTTTGAATTCAATAGCAAAATTTATCAACAATAAGAAGGATTGGCAATGGGATCTCCATTATCTAGCATAATAGCAGAAATATTCTTACAACATATAGACACCAAAATACAAAATATTATAAAATCCTTTGATACAAATGGCATTTGGATAAGATATGTAGATGATGGGCTATATATATCAAATAACAAAAATACAAATGCAGATAACATATTAAAACAAACCAATAACATACATCCAAAAATACAATTCACAGAATAAAAAAAAATTACAACAAAATCAACTATTTAGACATAACCATCACAAGATTCAATAACTACCTACAATATGCAATATACAGAAAACCAACTTCCACTAACATCATTATACCTAACCATTCTGACCACCCACCACAACATAAATGGGAGCATTCTATTCACTATTTAACAGAATGTACAAAATACCCAATAGAATATAAAATCAAATATAAAATAAAAACTGAACAATTAAGAATTAATCAAAATGAACAAAACAAAAATAATAACAACAATAAAAAATGGGCCGCATTCACATACATAAATAATAAAATGACAAAGCTAACAAAACTGTTTAAGAACACAGACATTAAAATAGCATACAAAACTAACAAAAATAATGAACAAAAACTAAATAACCCACACAACAAAGATAATACAACAACCAATGGTATATACAAAATTGAATGCCAAGATTGCAAAAAATGTTACATAGGACAAACCAAAAACAACTGAAAAAACGTTATTTTGAACACCTAAACGCATAGAAAAAACCAGAAATATACAAATCTAATTTTAAATTTGTGACTGAAATTTTAAAATACAAGACGACATTTCTCATCGCTGAAGACTATCATTTTAGATATACTTTAAAGAATTAGTGTCCAAGTGTGCTGTTATAATCGTACTTGTGAATAAACATGTATGAGTTCAAATTATGCATTAATTTGGCAAATTCTTTGGTTTTATATAAATTTAATGCTTAGCTTTCCAATTTACTGTTAGGTTTCTGTCGATTAATTTATGAAAAGGCATATAATTAAAAAAAATAATTATATGTCATTTAAATATTCAAATAAAATATATACGGTGTCAACATGAAAAGCTGGTGATATATGAGTTTATACAAGAAGTATTATTAAACAAAAAAACAGCTATGATATCAATTCTAAAAAAAAAAAACATTATGCATCGAAAACATGAATATAATTAAATAATAAGTATAATAGTACATGCCTCTAAAATATTGTTAAGAAATATAATTATGAGAATTTGAAGAGGACTGGAAATATATACAAAAGAACAACAGTCTGGTTTTAGAAAAGGACGGGACACCAGAGAAGATATTTGACTGCTAAGGATGACTGGTGGAAGGTCCATACCTTTGAAATATGTATAGAATGAAGAAGTAAAAAGTGTGTTTCGTTGATATAAAAAGAGCATTTGCCACGGTTTTAGTGGGTTTCATTATTAATTATTATAATAATCTGTTATTATTATTTTTTTAATATGTGTTTGGGCTCGGCAACTAAAATCTTTAGCCCAACGACCTCTTGCATGAGTGTTGCTCGACGGATGTTTTTCTTCTCACTTACAGTTTAAGTTCACTCAACGACACTGGAAACTCGTACACATTAAGACGGAAAACTATATTTTCAAAGCCTATAGAGTAATCTTGCTGCTTTTAGGAAGGACAGAGTTCTGTCTATCGCGAATGTTCGTTTCCGTGGTCTTCTTTCAGGTTACCTTTTATTTTTACTCTGTGCCTCAGTTCCGCAAGGGCACTACAGTATTCGATGAGGTATTTCACTGTAACTGCTCCGCCACAAGTAAAGACGGGAAGGTGTCCTTCCCCTGTGGGAGGTACTGTGCCGGTTTGTCAGCGAACCGGCGCTTGTATAATAAAAATTGTACATATATATAAAATAATTATATTTATGTCAGACGCGAAATTGTTAGCTGTATCTTAATTCAACGGCGTAAATCGGTTATACCGTTGGGCTGTTGTACATGCCCGCGCATTCTGGTGGGGAGAATATGCGTAATTCGGTCTCGGCGCTGACATGTAGAGAGTTACTGAGTCTAGCTTTGCCTTCCGCCCCGTGTGCAGCTGCACCTGTCCGACAGAGTTGAAGTTTTTTTTTTTTAATTGTCTTGTATCGCTTTCGCTATGGGTAGATAATCTCGCCCAGATCTGCGGGCCCCTGCGCCAGTCGAGGATCCGGCCCAGGCATGTCCATCTGCTCCTGAACTTACCAAAAGGCTCTCGAATTCACCTGTCGGAAGGAACGGCAAGATCACCATGCCTCAGAAAAACCCCATAACCTAGACGTTGGACTCACTGACCACTGAACTCCTGGAAATCCGCTTCATTTAAATAAGGTGATATTCAACCAGTTTATTATATTTGGCCTACATAGAAACCACCTATTTGTGCAGTTAACAAGCAATAAAACTCGTGTTGTATTTTGTGACACACCATGACATTTTTTCATCTTCATGACGTTTTAATTGGGCCCCGGTCCAACGGGACATAATTTGTGCGCGGATTTTGGGGACTTTATGTATAGAGTGTACTTACATTCGACATTAAGTGTACGCCCGGGGGCTGGGATGTGTCCGAGGCTCATTAAATTTCATGCACCATATTTTCTTACTCGGATACTCTAAGGGGGGGTTGTTTAAGTATTTGGGGACCGGAATTTTAGATATGTAGGTGGGTGCTGTTGGTGACAGGATGGGGCCTGACTGGCTGGTCTGGTTCAGTTATAATTCCTGTTTTGTTATCTATTGTAATTACGGTTTTAAAACATATTTAAATTAGGTTTTGGGTCATATAAGGGTTGGTAGTTTTTTTATTCAGTTTCAGTCCGGTCCCCTCATTAGACCTTGGGTAGGCAGGTTTTGCGTGCAGATCTATGCAGGCCCCATGCACATGTTAACTTATGTCCGGTCATGCTTAGGAACATGTCGGCTGCCGGGTCAAACCAGATTTTCTTAAAAATTTATAAATTATAATGTCACAAAATTCATACAGGCTGTTCATGTCACATAAAGGTAGTAACTTGTATTTTTTAAATTATTATTGTCAAATCAGATTTTCTTAAAAATTTATAAATTATAATGTCACAAAATCATACAGGCTGTTCATGTTACATAAAGGTTGTAACTTGTATTTTTTTTTAGAATTATTATTGCCAATTCAGATTTTCTCAAACAACTTGTAAATTATAATTTCACTAAGTTTATACAGACTGTTCAAGGGCATTTAGAGTTGTAACTTGCATTCTGGCCAACCCAGATTCTCGTGGGGGCACTATATCTATGTAAACGGATATATATGTATTGTAGTTTGACATTTCCATATGATGGGGCAATATATAGAGAAAAATATATATAGGCGGGTGGCAAGGCTTTCATGTTATAATGTTGTTTGTTATTTATATTTGTGATATTGAACATGTGTCTGTGATATGTGTATATATTTATATGTGTATTTATGTGAATTATGTATTCTTTATGTCAGTGTGTTATGTACGGGGACTATTTATGCAACCATATAATTATAAATATTAAGAAATATTAAAGCAATTTTGTATTGTGATATTAGATATTGAATTATGAGGGTAATTTTAAATTGCTAATTTGGGGAGTTTTGGGATACGAAAGAATTGTGCGAAATGATATGTTAAATGGGAATTGTGATAGTACCTTTTCAAAAAATTGCAATTATTATGTATAAATACAAAGGGTTTTCTGATGTAATAAAAGTTGTTATTGGTTGTTAATAGCGAGTTTCAATTGCAGGTCCCGTCTCACTGGACCCAGCGCTTTTTTTGCTTCTCTAGGCCTTCTGCCTAGTTTTAATTATCTCGTAGCCTCTCCTTAAAAAAAACATCTATAAAAAACTAAAATAAAATAAGGAGGGGTTACAGTACGAAGTAGTCAAGTTCGTGTACCCAATGCGGAGTCTCGTGATGAAAACTTATTCACGACAACTGTGATCGCCTGCTACTAGCCATTTACGGACGCTAGCCATTTACAGAAAGTTTGTTAACTTGAAAGGATCCAACTTTTTCAAGCACGACCTCGTGGCTGAAGAGTACACCGCGCATCCGTAATCCATTTTGGATAGCACTAGCGCGGTGTACAGTTGCAATAAAAGGCCTCTATTTAAATCCCCAGGTCATATGCGAGATGTACCTGATTCCCTTTAACGAGGATTTGTATTTCACAGCCAGATCATCCACATGAGCATTCTATGTTAATTGTCTGTCGAAGGTTAACCCTAGACTCTTGATTATGGGCCTATAGTGCAGCACGACACCGTTTATGGTTAGTCCCAGGTTCAGGTGCCTTCCTCGCCTTTGCCAGAATTGGATACAAGTCGTCTTTGTTGCGGAGAAAGAGAAACCTATTTTTTAGCATTTTCTACCTACGCTTCATCATCGTAGTTGCCTTGGACGAGTAGATCAGCACAATATCATCAACATACAAGCACTTCCCAACTGACGTTTCTATATCCTCAAAGTTCCCGTTGATAGCAATAGTAAAGGCAACTGAGATATCTGTGGTACTCCATTTTCCAGCTCATGTAGGACCCACAGTGATTGTCTGTTCCGAATACAAAAATTCCTGTCTCTGAGAAAGCTGGAGATAAGTTTGGGAGGTTACCAATGAGCATCTAGATGTTGCATGATTTAAATCTCCACGTTCTGTCGACCGCTTTCTGTAATTCGAAGAATAATGGTACAATGTGTTTGTCTTTGATGAAACTGTTTTAAACTACGTTTTCCCGATAAAGCAGTTGATCAGGAGTAGAATGGTGCCTCTGTTACTCACACTGGTGTGAGGCAGAAAGCCGTGTTTTACAGACACCAGGTGAGCCGGCTATTTACCTTAGTTTCTAATAACTTTCCTACAGCATGTCAACAATACTGGACGATAGTTTTCTGCTTTCAGGTGATCTTTCCAGCCTTCAGAACAGGGAAGACGATCGCCTCTTTCCGTAATTTCGGATACACCCCTTGGCTCCATATGGCGTTATAGAGTCCCACTAATGTAACAGGTAATAGCTACATCCGGCAGCTGAGGTATAATCCTGTAAGGAATATTGGCCGGTCCCGTCGGACTGTCGCCGGCAGCGTGTACTACCCCCCTCCACCAGCATCATGAAAGGCACATTAGGTCTATAGGTCTTGTACCCTTCAAATTCAAAGTCAAGGTAGTGTTCGACTTTATCTTTCCTAGCCAGGCAATTTAGAGTATAACTGTTTGTACTACTGACCTCGGCATATGTAGCAGCCAAGTGTCGGCAATTTCATTGTGGTTGCAGATCAGTTCACCATCATGCCATATGCATATGATTGGCTTAAACACTGACGTGCCAGCGATTAAACACTGATCTTCTGCAATACTTCTTTTACTGGGGTCGACAGTGTTATAGACGAAACGTAGGTTTTCCAGCTTGGTCGTTTTGCAGCGAATATTGTTCTACGAGTGGCGGCTCGAAGTCGCTTGAAAGCGATGCGATTGCCATTGATCAGCACTAGTTTTTATCTGTATAGAGCTCGCCGCTTCTATCTTATTGGGTCTTTTACAGCGTTTTTCACCACGGTACTGGTGGTCTGGATGAACGACTTTTGGTCTGTGGGATATGTTTCGTACCTGCTGAGGTGATAGCAACTGTGAAATTGTCTACGTCTTCTTCTATATTTCTACAGACGTTTGTAAGTGTACAAGCAGTCTTCAAGCTTGTCCAATCAGCACGGTCTACGCGCCATATTTCCGGCGTGCGTATAAGCTCTTTGACGTTCGCGTCGTTATTAGGACACGGAAATAGTCGCTCCTGTAAAAGTCTGGGAGCATTGTCCACGACAGATGTGGAGGAATACCAGAGATACAGATTGAAAGGTCGGTAGCCAAGGAAGTACCACTACCAACGTTGAAATGTGTGCTGTTGCCTGTGTTTAAAAAGACAAGCGCGTTTTTGAGCAATAGATCCTCAGTTCTTAATCCAGCACTGTTCGTCCTAAGACAACCTCAGACGTAGCGAGCGGCATACGTTTAGCGGAATATGTGTTGCTAAGAAATAGTGCAACGCCTCCCCTAGCTGTGATATTTGGAGTCACGACACAGCGGACGGACTCATATTCCCTCATATTAAAAAGTTGTTGTGGTCTCAAATGCGTTTCCTGCAGACACACAAATGTTGGTGTATGCCTCGCCAGTACCTTTTTCAGTTCGAAATAATCAAGTTAATATTTCACTGTACGATAATCTCTCTGCTGGATATTGAAGAATTAGTCGCTACAGACCGTTGTTACTTTCTTGACTTCTCTTTTTTGACCAAGCTTTTTTCTTTTTTATGTGGATTGCCGAGTGCCGCCAGATCACCGAGATTGGTGAGATCACTGGCATGGGCAGTCTAGCTGATCTCCGATCTGGAGCTCATCTCTTGATTCTCGGAGACAGGTCTTGTCCCTGGTATTAGTTTTAAAAAGTCCTCCCCGGTGTATTTGAGAGGACGGTGCGATGGAAGGCGGTATCCTTTCGCCACCACCTCAGGAACAGCCACAATGTTTACCCTCCTTTGTTGATGGACGAAATGTGGGTTTCTGGTAAACCCGTCAGCACTAACCTTTTGCACTGTATGCTCTATCCTGATGGACTTCTAATTTTTTAGACTTCAGAAAAGTAACGCCTGAGAAACTGGATTACAGAAGGTAATATCTGTCTTACAATAGGGGTTGGTGGTGCTGTTGATTTTACATCCTGTAAGTTGTCTTTTACAACTTACTTTGTCCTGGTTGGCTGGCCACACGAGTTTCTTCGATCGAAGCTTAATTTTTTCATGGTAAGTACTTCATGAGTGCCTCTTGCTTATGCACGGGAAAATTGCGGGGTCTATATAAATTTCACCACCGCAATTGCACATATTATTTGTTCAGCACAGGGATGGTCACAGCGGGTCGACTTTCCACAGAAGCATGTGTTGACCCGAGCGCATCTTAAAGCAGTGTGCCCGAAACGCAAGCATCGGCTGAGGGCGAATTCTCTCACACTCAACCTATATAAATACCTGCTCTCACCTTTTCCGGCAAAATTTTCCTGTTAAAGGTTAGGACGTGGGACGTAGATGTCGATCCCTTTGGACCGTTAGTCTCCGACATGCGATGACGCCTTATGTGGCGAGTTCAGTCGCAATTTCTTTCCCTGTGCAGTTCAGAGGAACACAATACAACCATCTTTGTAGTCTTCAAGGTGGTATGAGGAACGACTTTTACCTCTATGTCTCCTGTATTCCGCAAATTAAGTAATCTCGAACCCTGTTGATCGATTACGGTCTTGACAAGTAGCCCACCTGCGGCGTTTCTCATGTCCTGTACGGCTGACCCAGAGAAACTGGTGACAGCTTTTCCAATAAGGAAGGGACTCAATTTTGCAAAGTCATCTTCCTTCCGTTTCACCACCAGATACTTCGACACGCCGGCACAGTGGCAGATGATGTCACGTATGTTTCGGCATCAACCTCTCTTCACCCTCTTAGGAGGGCTTTTTTTCCGGACTTTTAAGGGACCTCTCAACCTAAAAATTATTTTGAGAAGTTAAAATTTTGTTTCCACGAGTGAGTATTTGTCAATTGACAGACCATCGCGGCAGAGGCCTTGAGTACCACGGTTAGGTCTAAATATAACAGGGTGCGTTCTGGTGCCATGAGGCCATCGTCCGTGACTCACTAACGTAGAGCCATCCACCCATTGGCATGATCAGTTAAACTGTGGGTTACGGTGTGTTTTCAAAAGGTACACACAGTCGCCTAAGAGTGCCTGTTAGCCAACTGAAGAGTAATAGCTGTTGCTTGCCCTCAACGAGAACAAGTTGTTGTAGGCTGGACGAAGGGTCGGATTTCTTGGGGAGAATTATTATTATTATTAAGTTAATTTTATTTTAAAATGTTTCTTATTATTAACGTTTACGTTGTGAATTATATTTACAATTATCTGCGAATTATCTGCTCACCACAATCTTTGAGCCGTGACAAGTTAAGATTTGTTAGTATATCGTTTGAACATGGTCCTCAGGAAAGCATAAAATCGTATTTTCACTTAGTTGAAAAGACAATTTATTTAACAATTTATAAAAGCAATAATGCGATTTATAGAACAATCAGTTTTTGAAACTGTGATGATTAGTAGTCTATTGTGTGTGTAATCAGTACCGAACTTCTTTACCTAAATTTTATTCAAAATGTGGTGTAGTAATGTTTAAATTTCTGATAATAATAATGGCTCCCATGTGTACCACCGAAGTAGCTTAGGAGTTAGGCAGGGTAGGCTACCTAATGTGAGCCGTACGGCATACAAGGAAGGCAGTGTGGCCAGCACTACGCTTCAGCCGCCCATTATTATCCCCAGGGTGTTATCTCAGCTACTCATTTCCAACAGGCTGCGTCGACCTGGGGGCTGAAAAACGCACCTTGATTTTATGGTGCGGGCCCGGGAATCGAACCCGGGACCTCTAGATTAGTAGCCAGGTGCCATACCCACTGGTCTACTGAGCCGCCCTTGTTTAAATTTCTAATTAACTTAAAGAAGAATACTATTAAAATATTAAAAATATATTTTTCTTTATTTGTACAAAAGGACCTGTTATTTTAACATATATACTGCAAAAATAGTATCTATTAGCATAATGCATTCTACGAGAACATCCCCTTGACCTGTCACATAAGCACAGATAGACAGATACACACGCATACAACCCACACGCACACAAACACACACACATACCCATATGTGTATTAAGCATTTTAAATTTAAATAATAAATTTAAATAATAATAATTAAAATAATTGTTTATTTAGGTACATATTTGAATATCTTCATGTGTAGAATTAATGTAAGAAAGAGTAGGACTATAGGTTATAACGTATAATGAGCAAGTATCAGGTAACAATATTCCAGAGCTGGTGTTCACATGGGAGAGATTTATTCACATTGAATTATTTATGTCATGATGAAAACTCGTATTTTCAATTAGACGATATTTTTTATATGGACAGATATTTTACAGAGTTAATAGTTATAAACAAGTAAAACTACAGTGTAAGTCGTAAACGAAATGAAAAATTTTTAAATCTGAAATATACAAGTGGTTGCAGCTACTTTTATGTGAGCTGTCTCAAAAAACTGAAATACAGTATAACATATCTCTGTTTCTAGCGTGTTAGTAAGTAAAATCTGAATATTAGCGGGAAACCTTTGGCTAGATCACTGCGATGAATAACTGACAACTTCAAGTACGCAATGTGTAATAAGTATATTGCAGAACGTACTTGAAGCAATTATTGCGGTTATTATGTAACAAGGAAAAGAGCGGTATGATCGTTTAACGTTCAGAGATTGAACGATTTTCCCTCTACTGTAGTGCAAAATCATGTACCATTGGAAACATGCCTTTTAAACGGCACTGGCACAGCACAATAATTAAACAGCTAAAAGGCCAATCGTGTTGCGTGTCAAAGCTGTGTGTTGTACTAAAGGCCAGCGTACGTAGGCATACACCGGCTAAAATGGCTACTGTTTGCCGGAGCCACTAAATCCATTTCTAGTGGCCCAGTTTAGTTTCTGTGTAAGCAAGGTAGCGTTTGCCCTTTGTGTATCGTTCCACTACAGCTCAGCAATATTGCGTTCAACACTGACAGTGCTGCAAATTGCATGTAATTGTGGACTAAAACGACGTTTTGTTTAAGTTCTCTTGGTGTTAAACTCTTCACTACGTTGCGATAATTTCCAACGGAGTGTCGGCTACTCTTGGGTTGTCTGTCTTCTGTGGCAATCGTCACGATGTAATGAATGAAGAAAACATCCATCAATAGACCATAACATCAGATCGAAATAAAGCAAAGGTTAAATAAGGTTGAATAACTTAAATATTGTTTACAATTTTTCAAAGGTTATTCAAAATAAAGTAAAAACAGGTTTCCTACGGGGCAGTAACTCTAGGCATTGTAGCTTACTAGCACATAATTACGAGAGACATAATTACTTATGTAGGAGTGAGATAAGTCATGAAAAGTCATTAATGTTTTTAGCTACAACTGGAGGTAGCAAGGGTAATCTGGCATGAAGTAATAACGTAGAAGATGCTTCGCCAACCTATAGAGAGCAAATAATCAAGTGTGTGTGTGTGTGTGTGTGTGTAGGGGGAGGAATTTTTCGTATCTTTCATAACGAACGTATATTTTCATTATTAATATTTTCCCAGTAGTTTTTTAAAGAATTTAATAGAATTGAATTCATTCTATTCATTTAACATCCATTCATTATCTGAATGAATTGAAAAATTAATTCACTTGAACACTAGTATTGGTTTTACTATAAAAATAACAAACATGCAAGTTCCAGGGAATTTTATTAATTTTATACGCGAGCTTTATTAAAGTTTTACTACGTAAAATTTATAGTTTGGAAAAGAGGTTTTACAATTTGCTACGTGAAATCCCATCTGAGATTGTGGCCTTTGTGTGATATAAAGTATTGCGTTAAAGTTTTGAATCACACTTAAGGAGAACACGCACGGAAGTATACACAGGGCTAGACAGTTCTCCATCCAAATGGCGTTATTTCACCTATATTAATAAATCTATAGAGTTAACAACTTTCACAGACGATTAATTACTGGAACCAGCTGAATAAAACTGAGCAGCTTTACAGTGGCTACTATGAAGAAGGTTTTAGACTTTGTTTGATTTTGAAATCTAACAAAGGAGCCGAGTCAGACAAAGTAGAAAAATCATGTAGGCCTATCTCAGCAGAAGTTGTCATGAGTTTAGATCTCAGCAATATATTCAATAACATACAACTATGTGCACTGTTTACATATGAAAACTATTCTATGCCGCAGTATTGATCCTCTATCCCATATTTACTCATTACTCAAGTTATTGGAAGGGAGTATTTAATTACTGTCAAAGGGAGATTAGTGCTGGAAGAGAGAGCTGATTTTAATGTTTGTTCTAAAAGTATTTCTTATTCGTTTGATGTGTAAATATTTTGCTTTTCATTACTTTTGTCAGAAGTATTAATTGGTAAGTCCAATAACGTTCGAAATAATAACGTATAAGGTTGATTAATGTGTTTACGGCAATTATTTTGATTTCCACTTATTCATACTTTTCAATGACAAAGAGAAATCGTCTTTAGGATAATTTTAAAACGAAAACGGTAAACGAGAAACGAAAAAGACTTTCCATAACTTCGGAAACGCAACAAGAATGTGACGAAAGGCTTACAGTTCAATGACGTTGGCAAACAAATGTTATAGTTATTGTAAAGGCTAAACAAAAATCTTTGAGGTGGAAAAATAAATTTATTAATGAGTATAATTATGATCTACTCATTGACTACGTTAATAAAACTGACATAGGATCGATAATAATTTTGTGTCTTCATTATAAAGCTTTAAAATGGAAGGCGAATCGGCCGGTATGTGTTGCTCTTTTGGAAAAGTAGGATTAGATCCTGTATTTCTATTCCAGAATATGTAAAATCATTATTAAATGGAGAACATCTTTTATCAAAGCAATTTATAAATGCATTACTGTATTACAATTCAGGTTTTTATTTCACATTATTCGGAGCCAATGGAATAGCCGAAGGAAACTTCATACATACTTTTAAAATTCAAGGACAAGTATATCATGACAGAGGGTTATTACAAGCGGTAAACAACGATGCTCCTAAATTTCTCAATGTGCACTTCGTCGCAGATTATTTGCATCGGGCTCCAACGAGAATGGATCATGTTAGTAATTTGGATCGAGATTAGTAGCAGAGCTTCAAAATTTACCTTACGAATTAGAGCCGTATGTTCGTGAACTGAAAAGTGTTTTAAGTTTATAACCCTTCGAATAATATTGTAATCCATGCTGATCGAAAAGCGAATAATACGGAGCAGCAGGGTCACTATAATGCACTCACAACGAATGAAGTTGCGGTAGTTGTAGTTAATCAAGAGTGTGACAAACGCGATATCGTAATTCGTGCTAGAGACAATAGACTTCATCGGAATGCAGAAATAAACTGGACTTACAATGCTTTCCAGTACCCTTAGATCTTTTTCGAAGAAAAGAATGGTATCATGTTATATTAAATCTAAGGGATGCTAATTCTGGAAGAGAAACAAATAAGAACGTTTCAGTTTTACAATTTTATTCTGTAGATTCATGGTTACAAAAGATAAACATGTTCATGGTGAGATTAGATTTATTTCAAGCAGCTGTTGAAACAGTATATTGTAGACATGGAGGATAAAATATAAACGAAAAGACTCCATTCACTGGCACAAATAAAACTAAGTTAAGAGCTAAAAATTACATACTTTAGCAAGATACATTGAGGCATTGAGAATTTAGGCCGTCTAGTTATTCTACCAACTAGCTTTACTGGTGGACCGCAATAGGTCTATATTGTAACATCACAAAATGTTCCATAACAATAATGCTCACCAGAAGGGTGAAATATAACACTAGAGTTGTAAAATGAATAATTATAATGAATGTAACAAAGAAGAGAAGGGACCAGCAAAGAAGAAAGGAGAGGAGGGATCCCAAGAAGCAGTGATGAATACACTGCATGACACTACAACTTAAATACAATGACTGACTATGACTAATGGACAAGCAAAGTTCACAAATAAGCTGTCAAGTGACCCAGTTCAAGACATTGATGTGTAGAGTCATATAATATAAACAAAATAACCAATGATTTTAACAAGATAATAACAAATAACAGCATATTGGCTGAAAGTAATAGAACAACGATACAGAAATAACAAAGACTATATACTATGCTAGCTGTAGCCACAAAGCTATAAAAAATAGAATTACCAAAAAAAAGATGTAGCAGTATAGATTAAGGGTAATTTTAAACGGAAGCCTTATGTGTAAATAAACAACTTCCTAAATAAATTAAATGTAAGTAGAGATAATAATAAGCAGGGAATAAACCTTGTACTAAAACTATATCCAGACCCTGTATGAACGAGTTTATGGCAGTGAAATAAAAGGGAAACAGGACCCCTAATTAACATAAACTTACAGAATAGTAAATATAACGAATAAGGTGTGAAGTACCACCACTTAATTAATATTATATGTCTTAAAAATGAGTAGGCCATGTAAAAATGTAATTAGAGAATAAGGAATTTTCAGAATAATGTATTGACATAATTATACTAAGATTTAATATTGTTCAGCTGTAGGCAGCATTTAGTTTTAATAATGTATGTACTTTTATTCATTTAATAACGTTCAAAAGAAAAAATAGATGTAAATAATCAAATATCAAAAAAGGAAAATAGTCGCATTTGTATTATTAGCAGACGACACTAAGAAACCATGTTTTAGGACGGTATTTCTATGTATTGTCAATGAAAACTAGGTGCAAACCGGCCTCAAGCCACATCAAAATAAAGATCAGAAACTAAGCTTTAATTTGGTGATAATAGCTTAAAGAATGGAATTGTAATAGTTTAATAATTAGTGTTAGCATCATTTTTTTTACAAGATTTAAGAAAGTGCAAGTGAATACTAACAACAACGGTAGTTGAGTACAGAATACGCGTCGGTGGTGTTTATTAAGAACATTACGTCACTATGACATAATTTTGTACCAATCACAAACGAGTTTATACTTAGCGAAAATTACTCCTAGCGGCGATCGAGAGAGGGGTATATAATCAAAACGACGCTAAGAAATTCGCATTCGCGTCTTTATCCACAAGCTAACCAGTTGCATCTCTGCATTGTTTCATATTTTAATAATCAACAACTGTACAATTGTAGTAAATACCTTGAATTTTGTCAAATTAACCATTGGAAAGGCGAGTCATCGTCTCTGAGTGCATCGAAAGTTAATTGTGAGTTTATATAAACAGTGCGTGTAATCGGAACGAGTAAAGTTAACGTAACCTGTAAAGGCTATAACCTTTTGTTAGTAAGAAGAAGGTTATTTCTCGTTTCCAAGTGCGATTAAAGTGAAGTGTATTAGCGATCAATATAATCCGATCGCTAAAGTGTTCATTTTTAATCAATACGATTAAAAATCCAGGTAGTACTGTGACCAAATTTATTGTTTATATACCAGCCATTGATTGTAGGAATAAACATACTTGTACTGACGCAAAAACAATCAAACCATTCGTAGAGAACACTGTATTAATTTATTTAGAGGGATTAATAAATCCCAACGTAAGAATATATGTACTAGAATTTTTTGTAACTAATATCAATTAGAATATAAGCAAACGAAATTCTCGTTAATCAATTATTTAATTGAAAGTTATTAAAGAGGCTTAAAGTGAATTATTACATCATAGTAGTATTTTTTAAAAGAAATTAATATCGTTCTATTCTGTATTTCAAAGAACTTACCCTTGAGGTACTTAGTCCAATAAGATAAATATTTTGTTAGTAAAAATAAGAGTTTTTTATTGTGCTTAAACTGAGCTAGACCAGTAAAAGGATAATTTGTGATCCGAATTATATTATTGTTAAATGTATTTTTCAAATCAATTCTAGAGGTTATAATAAACCAATAATATTATACAGCATTAACTTTTGTTTTAATTATTTTAAATTAGGTAATCAACCCTCAGTATTGCAGACACTGAGGTACATCAAAACATAAATTTTTAAGTATACCATTTAAATTATTTTCAATTCAATTAACATTTAAAAGATAGAAACAGTAAAAAGTCAATACACACAATTATAGAATTAGAAGTTTGTTTTTTATGGGACCTTTCTTTAAGAAAACCTATATGGCGCCCACATAACATTCAAGGTGTTGTAAAATCTTGTTTATGAAATATTATACTGGTCAAAGAAGGAACTTGACAGTTTATTCAGTAGCGGGGAACGTCTGAACCTCAAGTACGTCAACCAGGTACGTGAAGTGTTAATTATATTAATATATTTTGTCCAGACAACACTTGACTTACACATACACAGACGACATTTTTATATAGAAGAGGATTTCGACTTCAAGTTCGACGCAACCGTTACATTCATCAGCGGATCAACAAGTTAATATTTTATTCATAATAAACCATATCACTACAAATAAATTATACTTTATCAATTATAAAAATAATTACTGCATACAAGAGACTCCATATAAACATTTTTAAACAGTAACATAATTATTGAACAGAGTGACATTCAATAGCGGGACCTGAACACGTATACCCGTTAATTAATATTTACACACCGTATAACCGTAAAGTTACAGATTGGCGCCCAACGCGGGGCTTAAGTAAAGACGGACGACACCGTTTTATTACAGATTGGCGACCAACGAGTGCGGCTTTAAAAATATACAGAAATAATATATTTTAATGGTATATTTTAATATTAAATTAGCCCGGCACATACAGTAGAACGACCATGCCTCACACACATAGACACGATACAAGATACAAGGCCAGCCGAGGAGAAGGTGCACAGGCAAACACCGAAGTAAATATAGAGGTACAGGAGACACAACCAACATCCGAAATGGAAGTTGCAACCAACAATACCTTAGAAAACCAACAAGAAGGAACACCTCCTGCAGAACCAAAGCAACCCAGACAACCTGAGAAGCCGACACAAACAGGGGATACAGACTTCCAGGAATGGATGAAGGAGATGATGGAAGAAACATTAAAAAGCAACGAGAAATTAAATAAAAAATTAGACGATAATAATAAAAATATGGAATCGATTAATAAGAATATAGAGTAATTGAAGGAGGATAATCGTGACCTGAATAAGAAAATAGACGACAACAGCAAAGCATTGAAGGAAGATTTAAATACAAAATTAGACGATATCAGTAAGAAGATGGAGGAGAATAACGAGAAGATAAACACAAAAATAGACAGAGAAATAACAGTAGTTAGAAGAGAGATTGCGGAAGTACACGAGAGATGTGAACAATACAACCAAGAGTTACAGCATACTAGAGAAGAGGTTGATGGGCGGATCAACAGTATAGAAGAAATTAATGAAGCCCGAATCGAGTCTCTGAAGAAGATCAGCCAGGACGAGATAAAACGAGTAAGAACGGACGTAGGAGAAAGATGTGAGGAAATAGACACATCAGTGAACAACATAAGAATCCTGACTGTCAACAACAAAGAAAAAATCGAAGAGTTGCGCCAACAAGAGATCCTACAAATACGAGAGCAACTCGAAACCATCCGTAACCGACCAACACAGGGTCAATACCTACAACCCATAGACAACCGCGATATTATAAATTTAAAAAATTATAAAAAGAACCCGATTGAATTTCTGGAACGAGTAGAGGAAAACCTGACCAGAATCCGGGAAAGCAGATGGACGGTAATCCGCAGTTTGATCGACGAGTATTTTAAGGAAATACACGATAACTGGTGGACTGCAACCCGCCACAAGATCCAAAGTTATGAGGAGTTTAAGACGCTGTTCAGGGCCAAATACTGGTCAGAGTCTACCAAAACATAGTACGAGATGATATATGTCACGGCAAGTACGACGCCAATCGAGGGACAACTCCAACTTCTTACTTCCTTGGTAAGGTATGTTTGGCCAGAAACCTCGAACCAAGGATACCAGAGGAGTGCCTGGTCACCAAGCTACCATATCACTATGAGGAGGGAGTAGCGCGATCACGACAATGGGGGCATATAAAAACTATCCAAGCCATGGCAGCACTGCTCGAAGATAACGAACACGAGGGTTACTATAAAAGAAGCCGTAAAAGGAATGATAATTACCAAGATAGAAATAATAACCAAAATAATAACAACAACCCTAACTTCCGTAATTACCGAAATAATTATAACAATTATAATAATAATGTAAATAACAATAATGAAAACAATTATCGGCCTAATAATCAGGGTAATAATTACACTGGTAATAATAACAATAATATGAGACGGCCTCAGTATAATAACAACAACCCCAACCGACCACAGAACCAAGGTGGAAACAACCAACCCCAGCAATATAGGAGGGCTAATTATGTACAGGCCAATAATGAGCAGGGAAGAAGGCGGTATTACCCAAGACGCCGTAGCTTCAACGGACATGATGACGAGGAATACCAGCGCGAAGACAGGAGAAATTCACGGGGCGGACAACGAAGGAGCAGGAGTATTGAAGGCGACAGCCGAAACAACGATTATCGGCCCCAAGTACATTTCATACCAACCAATGACCGAAATAACCATGGGGGACGGCCCGATATGGAGGAGAGGAGTCAAGTAAACACGCCGGACAGACGTGAAGAAGAGAATGAACTCTCTTTAAACGCACCGCGGCAGTGAGAAACCAACTAGACCCCTCGCTTTACCATTCTATTGGGTACAATTACAAACAGACTTTAAACAAAACCATAAGAATAATACGAAGTCATTATTTGAAAAATATCAGACAAGAACTGCTTGAAGAAGAAGAAATTGACCACCACCAATGTAACAATGAAATAGCATATGTGACTGCCGAAATAAACGGGGTGGCCACCACATTGATGATCGACACGGGTGCAAATGTCTCTTTAATTGATAGCACCGAAATCAACCGCATACAGGAAGAAAGTAAATCAGTAATACCAACCCTACCGATTAACAATATAATATTAGTGGAAGCGACTGGACGACAAAATAAAACTGTCAAGAAACAGGTCAATCTTGAAGTGACCAGTCATGGAGTCAAGATCCCAATGATATTTTTGGTAGCTAATGGATTACCATTTTGCAGTTTAATTGGCTGCGACATCCTGCGGAAATACTCAGCAATTATCGACATGAGTAGGGCAAAAATAACTCTGAGTACACGAGATTTGGAATGGACGGCTGAGATCATTGGAAGTAAGGAAGCTCCTCAAGACCGCACCATTTTCCACATAAGAGAATTGCTAAGTCCTAGATATCAGAACAACACATATGAAATTTCTGACCCAGTAAGTAAGAAAATCAAGGGTACATTGAACCAAGCATCTTTGAAGAAATATTATGTATAATGAAAACTATCATAAAATGCAATATGTCATAATATCTACAGTATCAAGGTATACAATACTCTAAGCAGAGATAAATAAAATGACTCAAACGAAATGTAATTGACCCATAATGAACCCAGTAGAATGGTAAAAGTGCGAAAACACCAGATAATCCAAGAAATGATAACGACCAAAGTGTTAAAAACCCGTGTATAAACAGTGTTAAAAGTAAATTATGGTGAAACTAAAGAAGAACAGAAGAATATGACATAAAGTGATGAAGAATTTAAGAACTAACTGCATAATTATATAGTGATGAAAATAAGTGTGTAAATTAAAAACAGTGAAATAACCAAAATAACTTACAACCTAGTATTGATGAATAGCAGCAAAGCTGACAATAATATAACAAATATGTCAAGTTATAACTAATAATGACCTGTGAGGAGAAGTATGTTAAATAAAATGATAAAGCATTAGCAGTGATAATAATGGAACCTCTAATCCCTTGAGTATTCTAATGAATATGATGTCTTATATTGAAAAATAAATGATATATTATGTTTTATATGTTGTGATAGTGCAACTGTTGTTATGTGCAACTTTTTATTGTCCCAGACAGAGATGAAGATTCCTCTGATTCTGTGGGTGTATAGTTGAGGAACGGCGGAGAATGGATGCCAAATAGAGCCCCTCTGATTCCGAACCTGCTATAAATGTTAGGGAATTATGATATTTCAAGGATTCAATCAACAACTGTGAGGTAAATGAAAGAGCAAAGGAGATTGTCACAAGAATCAAAATGTGTATAATATAAAGAAAAAATGTATTATTGAAAAACAGGGAAATTGTTAAATTAAGAACCAATATATGATATAACTAAATGACCAAGAGTATAAAAACTTGACCAATACTAGTAAGCTGAAAATAATACTAGCAGTGAACTTAGTCTAGATCAACACACCAACAGACTATTAAATTCAATAAAGATAGAAACAGTAAAAAGTCAATACACACAATTATAGAATTAGAAGTTTGTTTTTTATGGGGCATTTCTTTAAGAAAACTCATACGGCGCCCACATAACATTCAAGGTGTTGTAAAACCTTGTTTATGAAATATTATACTGGTCAAAAAAGGAACTTAACAGTTTATTCAGTAGCGGGGAACATCTGAACCTCAAGTACGTCAACCAGGTACGTGAAGTGTTAATTATATTAATATATTTTGTCCAGACAACACTTGACTTTCACATACACAGACAACATTTTTATAGAGAAGAGGATTTCGACTTCAAGTTCGACGCGACCGTTACATTCATCAGAGGATCAACAAGTTAATATTTTATTCATAATAAACCATATCACTACAAATAAATTATACTTTATCAATTATGAAAATAATTACTGCATACAAGAGACCCCATTAAACATTTTTAAACAGTAACATAATTATTGAACAGAGTGACATTCAATAGCGGGACCTGAACACGTATACCCGTTAAATAAATTAAACACACCGTATAAACAGAATTATTACAGATTGACGAATCCAACGTGTGGCATTATACAACGGGGAACCTTAACCGTTTTATTACAATATGTACTAACGAACTCAAGGCGTTTTTTGCTATGTTTGCAAGTATCCCCATCCTTATTTACTCATAATGACTACATCCTAAATGGATGAGAGTTGCATTAGTGACCCTTGTCTCAAGATCAACGTGACTTAGAAGCACGAGTGTTTCATTTGAAATTGAAAAAAAATAATAGATCTCTTATCATTACTCACAGCGTATGGATTACTGTGTATTAAATATGGATATAGATGTAGACAATTAAAATTATATTAAAATAGATAGTAAAAATCAAATATGTGCATGCGAAGCCGCGGGTAGCAGCTAGTGAGAAATATATATTTAAAAAATTGAGTCCAGATTGCTCAAGGCATGAGGACATGAATTGTAGCAGGCCTGTGTTTAACTTTGGAATATTTAAATCGTGAGTAATTATGACAATGGTATAGATACGATCAGTGAGTTAAACATTTTACCAATCAGCAATAACTGACAAAAACCATTTAACTAATAAAAGATAAAAAACATAAAGCTTAATAGAATTCATCGAATAAATGGAACAGCGGTGTTTGATACTAAGACATACTCTGTAAATAAAAGATGAAAAGCATAAAGTTTAATAAAATTCATGAAATAAATGACACAGCAATGTTTGATACCAACACATACTCTGTAACTGTAGAAAATACATTAATTGGTGATACGTAGTATAACGAATAAGGAATCAACTATTTAAGTTTATTACAATATAAGTGAGGAAAGAGAAGTTAAGCAAGGTTTTTTTTAAATGGGAGATGCGATTTAGTTTGAATTAATCGATAATTACGTCTGAGACACCGTAAAAGTGACAGAATTGATCTGCGTGCACATGGTAATAAAGTATATAAAACAATAAGTAATATTAATAGTTGTCAACATGTTTGACGCGACAGTGGTTAATTCGATAACGTTAGCGCCTTATAGACAACAAAATGTTGTGTGTATCGCTTGCGACGCTTCTGGTGCTGATAGATTGCACAGTTTACGCTACTAACAATATTAACTTCTCCCTACTGATGTTTTACACAATTTCTCTTCTGCATACAAATCATTCCAGCGCTTCCAACCGAGGTCGATTTATTTTACTTAAATACTGAAGTTTAATCAACTTGTCAGCTGTTGGAGATCAACGCACTCCCCCACACCCTGAGAACTTTTAGAGTACACACGCAGGTAAATTCTTCCATAAACTGTTGTCTGCGATGGATGCGATGTTGAAAATGCCCAGTTTAAAGAAATAACTGAAAAGAAACTTTTCATCGATGTGTAAAACTTACAGTGTCTTTCTTGATCACAAATTTTTTACTTTTATGGAAAATTAATTTGGTACTTAAATTAATTTTGTACTTGTAAATGTAAGTTACTTATTGTTAGCATTAAAAGTAAAACACAAGCGTGTTTGCATTACAAATCATTTTAAATATACATAATTTTTTCTTCCACTTCTTCCGCTAATTGTGTTATTACTAGTATTTTTGAAAAGGTTAAACACCATTAACGCATAACGCATACAAGCCACACAAAAGTATATATAAATATCAAAATATTGGATTAAGTTAGATATAAGAGAAACATAACACTCCTCACGTACAGTGTTATTACACACAAATAGAATAAACAACAATTTATATTTTTTAATTCGTCATTTACAAAATACATGTCGTTGCATTTGAAGAATAATTATGTTATCAATAAAAAAGTTAAATGATGGTAAAGCAGGATAACATTAAATAGTTAAAGCGTAACGTAATAATTATGATGCATAACTACCATGCAATATGTATAATAAACTTGCAACTACCATATAATAAATAATATTTTATGACGTAGAAAAATGTACAAGATATAAACTAAACTGTTTTTAAGGAATTGAATATACGGAATCAATAAAATCGTATCTAATTTTATTTAAATAACTTAGTTTAATGTACCGCAAGAATCCTCAAACATAAACTAATACATTAGTAACCTTTAGTTACGTTTTGTGTTTGTGGTTTTACAGAGTCAGAACCATTCAGTTAACTACAATGGCTGTTTTTTAGTAACATTATTTTCTGGCCAAGAAAATCTAAAGGTGGTAAGCACAAAGCCCACAGCGATCTGATAGACTCTAGTAACACTAAATATTCAATACTGAAATGCTTATATATTATTATAAATTAAATCTGTGTCGAACGAACAATGCTACTATCTTACAGATTCTGACTCGCCTGGTTCTTAGAGCAATTAAACTAATAGAACACGTAAAGTTAGTATAAACAAATAAGTTATATTGTAATCGCGTTTTATTGTTTTATTTGATTTATGACATTGTTGTCGTACATTGTTTTATTTGATTTCTTCCTTGACTGATTCTGCGTCATTCACTAGATGTAAATGAACGCGAATCATCCGCTATCTTGGGGAAAGACAAATATGCCATCAATTTTCGTGTTAATACTTAATTATATAACTATTATCATCTATTTCAATGTGTCTTAGTCTTTCTTTTTGGGTTTACGTTCTTAGTATTTTTATGCTTTATATATTTGTATTGGTACGACGTCACAGAACAATCTACGTGTTTATCGAACGTTCCAGAGAGATCCAGAATGTAAGCGTGTGGCGTACGTACTTGTAGACGCATTTACGAGGGAGTTCTCGATGCCGCCAGCCGTGCGGACTGTGTCAAGGCCGCAGTTAATTACGTAGTTCATACGCACGTTACGACGCAATTAGGAATCGCCTAGATATTCGACTAGCTATAAATACCGGTACTCAACGACGTTCAGTTTAGTATTAGGCGAATTTTTGACTGTGCGGTTCGAGAGTATTAGTGCGATATATTTACAGAGCGGTTCGAGTTATTACTGTGTATGTTCAAGTAGTTATTAGTGAAGTGTTGGGTTTTTTTAATCGGACGGTATAATTGTAATACAATTGTCTTTAATATTAGTGACATTTTTTTGCGTGTGAACACTTGTTGTAATAGACTCTGTTGTTAATTACGAACTGTTTCACTGTAACAATTAAAGCTGGTGATTAGTGACGTAATTGGTGTCTTGTACTTACTTTGTTTCCATTGTACCTACGACGATCAAGGAGACCGTCGTAACAGTATGTTATTCTTCTGAGCACTATCAGAATTGTTGAGCTGCATTTATTGCTGAAAGCACTTATTGATTAAAAACTGCCTTTCAAAATGCGAGCAAAGCTTGCATTCTGCGTAAATTGCAATGTTTAAAAAAAATTCCTTGAACTGTTTACTGACAAGCTTGTATTTTGTTGTAACGTCTCTTTCGCCATATTTTACTTAAGTAGTTATCTACATCTACAGTGTGTGAGAAATTTATCATCAGTTATAAACTCAGAACCTGGTGTAGTCTTATTAAACAATCCTAAGATTTATTCTGATTTGCAGAACTCGTTCACTATCCCAAGCAAAATATATTTACCATAAGAAATTATATACTATTATTCAATATTTAATATTTTTTAAATTATAAGAAGATTACTAAGTGACAAGTAATGTAGTCATAGCTTTTTAGAACATGTTTGTTTCCATAAATATCTCCTATATCTTATAATTTTTACAGATATGGGTAACTGACAATAATATATAAGGCTATAAGGTAAAACGTTTACGTTTTTACCAATAAAAAACTTTGTGTTCCGAGTCGGTAGTGATATACTTATATTTAATAATATATAATTTTTTTGCAAACAGTTTATAATATTATGAAGGCGGTCAAACATTTTGTAGACCTGTTTAGTGACAAAAAGTTTGCAAAAGAAGAAATTCAAAAAATACTTTTGTACGCAATTAAAATGTTTTGAAGAGTGGTAAGTCCATAAATTTAATCTCATTATGTTCTAAATCAATTTAATGTGATAAAAGATATTCCAACAGAGAACATTTTACATAGCTGCAAAAACTATTTATGATGAAATTTAATAACATTTTGTGTGGAAAATTCTGTTTTTAAAATTCTCAATTCCTGTTAACATTTATTTTAAGACTTCACTATAAGTTGTTGGATTCATTAAAATATATAACTACAGAGTAGGTCGTAAGTCGCTTAACAAAGCCTAAATTTTGAAAATGTCTAGTGACGAACGGTTTTGAGTTTTCGCCGTTAATAATATATATTGTTGAAACATTGTGTCCATACAGAACACACGTATGTGTAGTACTCTTGTTGTGAAGTCCTGATGACGACAATAAATTTTGTCGAAACATGAACAGAAAAGTTTGAATTCGTTGCTGTCCAAACCTGATAAAACCTTCCATCATTTACTAGTTCTAGGTCACTATTAAACTAATGATAATGTCTAACAATTAAGAGAAAAAAACAGGCATCAACGACCCACAAACAAGAGACTATGCTTAAACAGACAGGACTTGCCAGTTTTGTCATTTAAGATCTGAAGATGGTAGAGATACCGAAAGACCTCGTCAAAAACGAAGTATTTAGCAGTGTGGCAATAAGTAGTGACAAAGTTAGACAGGACTTGAATAGAACAAAAGAGAATGTAATTGACAAACCAGGTAATTTTAGATGTGTAAGGAAGAACCTCAAAGAAAGATTTAATCACTACTTAGTTGTTAGAATAATAATAGAATTTTGTTTCTATTAATAAAACTAACATGACAGCCAATTAAATTTGTAACAATAAAGTAATTTGTCTTACACACTTGTAATTTTCTATGAAATGTAAATCAAATAAACAAAAAATATTTTGCTAATTCTAAGTCTATTAGATAAAAATGTCTGACACTAATACGTGCTGCTCAAGCTTCATTTTAGTAAAATATTTTTGTGCTTATTGTATTTGAACATACTAAGTTTATATTTTTGTGAATAGTGTAGCGTGACAGATAATCCACACAAATACATTACTCAATGATCATTAATAAAGCTCTAATATATGGAATATCCAGATGAGAATCAATTAAAATGCACTGTTTAATAATATATTCACAAGAAAGGTTGAATAAAGAAAATTTCTGCAAATAATATAATATAATACAAATTTAAAAACCCAGAAGACTAAAAATGATAATAACAAAATTACCCAGGTAAGATAGAAGCAGGCAATTAATATACCCCGACAAGGAAACCAGACTAGAAGAAACAAAGGCATACACAGCGAAAAACTACAGAAGAAGGAAGAATAGTTAAAACTACTATTACTGAAGAAAGAAGATAGAAGAATAGTCAAAACTAAAACTACTGAAGAAGGAAGAAAGAAGAATAATCAAAATTAAAACTACTGAAGAAAGAAGAAAGAAGAACAATTAAAACCAAGGAAGAAAGAAGAATAAACCAAAACTACTACTACTGAAGAAAGAAGAAAGAAGACTAATTAAAACTACTGAAGAAAGAAGAAAGAAGAACAACCAAAGCTAAAGAAGAAAGAAGAACAATCCAAAACTAAAGAAGAAAGAAGAATAATCAAATCTACTGAAGAAAGAAGAATAATCAAAGCTACTGAAGACAGAAGAAAGAAGAATAATTAAAACCAAAGAAGAAAAAAGACTAATTAAAACTACAGAAGAAAGAAGAAAGAAGTATAATCAAAACTAAACCTACTGAAGAAGGAAGAAAGAAGAAGAACCAAACTCAAAGAAGAAAGAAGAAGAATTAAAATCAGAACTACTACTGAAGAAAGAAGAAAGAAGAATAACCAAATTTACTGAAGAAAGAAGAAAGAAGACTAATTAAAACTAGAGAAGAAAGAAGAACTAATTAAAACTACTACTACTGAAGAAAGAAGAAGGAAGACTAATTAAAACTACTGAAGAAAGAAGAATAAACCAAAACTACCACTACTGAAGAAAGAAGAAAGAAGACTAATTAAAACTACTGAAGAAAGAAGAAAGAAGAACAATCAAAGCTACTGAAGAGAGAAGAAGGAAGAAAACCAAAACTACTACTACTGAAGAAAGAAGAAAGAAGAATAATCCAAAACCAAATCTACTGAAGAAGGAAGAAAGAAGAATAATTAAGACGACCCATATAAAACAAAAACCCCATAGGGATAGAACCCCAAAAAACCCCAAAATCAATGAATGTGCAAAGAGAAAGTATAACACCCTAAAAAACCATATCACTGTAAAACTGACAAAAAACTAAAAGTGTTAGTAGTATTAAATATTAGTGCATTCAAAAAGTTATTGTTTAGTTTGTATAAACAAATCTTCACAGTTTCCCCCCATGGTTGAATATTTCATGTTAAAAACTAGAAAAAGACTAGTAAATATATTGATAGTTCACCATAGACAAGTGTAAGTGATCAAATTATAACTAATAAACTTTAAAAAAGGTGCATGAGTTACAGTACAAAGTAATAAACTTTAAGTTTTATGAACAGTGTCTACTTTGATAATGAAATAGTGATGTTACTATAAAAAGCTACTAAAGCTGTATGAACATTCCATAGAATGGAATATAACTTAGATAGCCAGGGTTATACTTAAAGAGGGGGCATAAATCCTGTAAAATGGATAATTACAAAACAAACTGTTAATGTTGAGTAGTAAAAGATGATAACCATTATATGCAACCAGGATGTCAGATTCCTATTACATATAGTAATTAGATAAGTAAGGATTATCCATAAGAAATGTTAGTGTTATAATTTGTTATTTTATTGTTCATTTTGATTTAGGAATGACATATCTAAAAATAGATATCATTCCAATGTTATAGAATATTTTTTGTTTATGTTATTAGGTGATATACAAAACAATGTTATTCAGAACACCAGTTTTAATATAGAGAGGTGTTATATGTTAATTATATAATCAATAGTTACTGTTATACCAGTCAGAGAAGGATATAAAATAACTACATTAATAAAACATTTGGAAATTAGCCACACATCAGATCTAGGCCAAAGTATGAATTTAAATAAAATAAACCTCCGCTCAACAGTCCGTTAAGGACCAAGGCGTACCGCGCGGCTTTTGTGTTAGTGTGACGGTGTATGGCTAGTACTACGCGCCACCAGCCGCTAGTTGCGGTATTCACAGCCAGGAGGCGGCGCTGTTATCTCAGCGCCTACTCAGTTTGCCTCACGACGCTGAGTGCACGCCGTACGGAACCTCCGCCGGGAATTGAACCCGGGACCACGAGCGCATCAATCGCCCGCGTTAGCCACTAGACCACCTGGAAGCTCATGAATTTAAACTGCAGTATAATTAACAAACCTAGTCTTATAAACCAGATAAAATGACAATATTTAGGCAAGATAAACTCAACATATTAAATACTATGTAAATAAGGCTTTCTAAAGATATGGTCATTATATGAGTAAATTTATTTATTTGTCTAATGAAATACCATTAAAACTGAAATCGATTCACTGACATTATCCTAGGGGGAGTCATATACAAATGAATTGTATTAAGAAACCATCATTAATATACTAAATTGCAATAAAATAAGTGAGAATTGATAATTATACCCATTTCAGATTTAATAGAATAATAATTATATTAGGGAAAATGGCTATTATTTACTTAGAAGACAGGAAGTATAATTTTAGGCCTACCTCCCAAAAAATTATAAGAAATATAATTTTCAGATAAAACTTTGTAATACTAACTTAATTACTATCAAAATGAGTAGAATAGAATAGTGAAAACGAATATGTATTTAATAATATTTCAAACAGTTAAATAATAACGAAATTACATGCTGAGCATAATGTACGTTTTTAAAGTGTGTCGGAAGTTATGACAATTCGAAACAATGTATGAGATATATTATATAGGCTAAGATTTTCATGAGACGAAGGAAATACAGACAGTTCATTATTATACCTCGAAGAGAGCACTTCATGTGAATATTTGATAGAACCAACCTGTAATGGCTGTTACGTTATAACAGAGTACGGAATCAGTTTATGTAAAATTAACTTTTTTAACTATTTTAATTAAAGTGAAGTGGTGAAGTTGACCCATGAACTACATAACACCAATAAACGAAATCACATATAACTAATTAAATGAAATAACACTGAAATCGCACCAAACACCAAGTGAAAATTCGAGGTTAAACGGACACGCATAAACACCAGTAGATATACCCATTTGACAACATTTTTACACAAGTGAACTATTCCATTATACACCAGTGACAATAAACTATACCCCAGAAGATCATATACAATTGCGAAGAACATTTAACCGAAGAAAGGACATATCATCTCAACAAGTACTTTGTCAACATTAGAAGCTATCAACGCGCATGCGTCAGGCGGCCATTTTGATCCAATATCGTCACCTCAATAAGACACGACTGTAGACTGCTTTCTGGTTCGAATAAAATTATATATAAACTTTTATTATTAATAACTACCATTGCATTGTTTAAATTTAAGACATTTTTAGAATTGTAAGTGTTATACTTTCATGTCCCTGACCTTCTCTGGCTTTTTATATTAATAACCGTTCAAAGAACCTGTTTTTATAATACAACTGTAAAACTTCTAATATCGACCGACCCTGAGCGAGTTGATACGGCATTGTAACCTCGATTAATTAATCGACCAACTTTATTATTGTGTTTAATAAACGTTTTTGTTTGTTTCTTGGTAAATTGAAGTTGATTTCTCTTATAAAAGGACATAATCATTAATTAACCAAGAAAACTAGATAATCTTTAAAGGCAGTATATGTGAAACTACAACATTTCAAGAGTAAGAAGAAGAGAGCCGGTTTCGCCTAACTTGAAGTTAATTGGATTGTCTTTTTAACAAATTTACAGAACAGAAATTTATTACCAAAATAAACACCATACAATTATAATTATAATTACAATCCACAACCTCGATTTATTCCTAAATATTAAGCACATGAATACACCGAAAACATTTTTTCCGAAATTATTTTTTTTTATAAATATAAATTTTAAATTTATACTTTATTTTAAATTGCTACCACAGCAATATACACCGAGTTTATTTTATAACAACAAAGACCAGGAACTTTACCAAATCGACGATTCCCGGAGCGGAACGTCACTACTACACATACACACCATAAAAATTATTCTGGGTAATATTATACCAGAATACTATACAATTACAATTATAGTATGGTTTTATTACAAAAGTGAAGATCAACAGTGAGAGCATAACGAAGACTAGAAGACATTAGCTACGTTACTACACACATTTTTCCATAAAAATATATTGAATTATTACAAAGTCGACGTATCCAACGTGGGACAGAATAACACGAGAGAAATCTTATACATTACTTAGATATCCCGACTCATTGTATTATTACAATAGTCACAGAAGCAATTACTGCTCCTCAAAACGAGTTCCTTATTATCAACAGTTATCAATAATTCTGTTCATAAGAACAATATGGAATACATATATAGCTGTAAATTTAATAGCATGTGTAAACTGTATTATATAAAAAAGTTGTCTCCACGCACAGAATATACCTAAATTAAATTTGGGTATCATGTTGCAACACAGTTTCACTTATCGACGCCTGTTTGCGACAAGAAAGTAACAATAGAACAGTAAAACTGTATCGTTGTGAAAAAAATGTTTTATAACAACAATTTATTACAACAATATTAATTAATATCGATGTTGTAATTAATTAATTACGTTTATATGAAAAAATTTGAAGCACTGATTTCACGTTATTGGGTCAATTATGAAATACAAAATTATAAATTGGGGTTCTAATTATGATTTCGGTTTATTTTAATATATGTTCATTTCAAAATATTGATTAAAGTTGGTAATTAGTTTTTAATTCAATTGTTTTTTCGAATCGGCCATCTAAGGACAACATGCCAATTTCAATTCTTTACTCTTTGTTCTTTCCTTTTTTCCAATATTCCTTCATCTTCTCACTGTGTCTCTTCTTCCTGTCTTCAGTCCACTTTGAACCTGCGTTTTTCTCTCTCCTACCCTGGACTGCCTCCATTTTTAACATTTTTGTCCGAAAAACTTCTCGAACATTAATTCAATTATTATTTTTCTTAAATTTAGTACATAAAGTGTGTACTAGGTGTCGGCTCAAATCTTCAAAAGGTTAGGCGGAATGTAGTTCCATATGTAATTCGTTGACAGTCGAAATAAGTACAGAATTCCCTTTCAAAGTAAATAATAAATTTTCTTCATTTATTTGCTTAAGTATTTTTTTCTTTATTTTTCATGAAACTATTTAATAATAACAATAAATAAATACCTTGGCTAATAAAAAATTTTGGTCAGCGGAATGTTGGTACAATGATGTCTCAGGAGTTTTAAATAACAAGTTTAAAATTAATTGTAATTTAAATAAAATTACATGGGTCCTTTTTACTACTATTTTATGATAATGTCTTTTAAAAGTACTAAATAATTACAAATCCCTTAATACATTAATTTACAAAGCCAAATTATTTGTAATGTAGTAATTATTATGCACTCTTGTTGACGATACAAAAATGGCTGACAAAATGTTACTCAGTTTGTAACACCTTACAGTAAAGTTCTTATCTACTACATACAACAAATAAATTATAATACAACAAACGAATAACAGTGATATAGTGATATAAGTTTCTAGTGTGCAGTGAGCTATAGGCTACCGTTTAATTCAAATAATAAGTGAGTCTCGTTGTGTGTGTTACAGGTTGGAATTACGTTCAAAAAATGATAATTTGGATTAATTTCTCTCAGTTGTAATAATCGTCGGGTTTGTTATATGATATTTTTACTTTACTGACAAATTAAATTATTCTTGGTTCACTCGTACTAGTATATCATTTAATTATTTTTTACTGAGGTATCTTCTTTGTACATAACCTGTCTAGGATCTGAAGCAAACCGCAATTTCGTGACCAAAAGTATTACAGAGATGGTTTCTTTATACTTCGGATTCCTACAATACACTGTGTCGATCTGGTGAATTTTTCTATCTTCTTTGTACAAAATTAACAAAATTTCGTTCGGTGCAATTCACATACATTGATGACTATAGCTTCCTTCTTAGACAGAATAAATATTTGATTACTAGTTAAAAAACTCTCATCTTATACTACATACAGTCTTAATTACACGACAATAAATGAAATCCTTGTTTGATGCTGATTAATTTGACACCTCCGAATTAATCAGGAGGGGTTTTTGTTATGTTTCTTTTATGATTTTTTACCCATATTCAGTATTAATGGCTAAAAAGTCCTTCCCCATACACTTGATATTACAAAAAATTTGTTAAATACATTTTAGTTATAACACGGATAGTTAAACAAGTTTATGTACTACTATTTGTTATGAGAAATAATAGCATCCATTTTCTTAAATTCCTACTGAATTTATCATAGTCACAATAAGCTGCTTTATGTAAAATTTAACACTATTGGTTCTTTAAGGCACATTGCTATTTTACACTATACAATAATTATAATACAGACATATTCTCTGTTACATCAATAATGTTAGTTTAAGATTTAAGACAATAATTTAACATAAGTTTTATATAACAAAAATCAAACATTCCAACTAAACATGTCAACAGTACTCTCCAATTACATCAAACTAAATACTAGAATACCTACTTTCTTATAAATATTGATTACTTTCTTATAACAGTTATATTCTTTTAAAATACATAAAAATAGAAAATATAACAATAACATAAGGTCAGTTATCAACTTCTGTTTACTGTCCTACACATTCTTCTAGACCGTATTTCATTTCTTTACAACTTCTTAGTTGACATACTCATTACTATTAAAAAACCGTATTCATTAACTAAAACAAGTATAATAATGATCTAACTTGACTTGTAAACATTTAGTTTTGTTTAACAAAATTATGAACAATTTTTCCTTTACAACATTACATATAACATTACATACATTACATATTACATTTAACTAGTTATAAATTAGGTGATGTTGATCTTACAGATATATAATAAAACATGAAACAAAGTATTTACACTGATTAATAAAATGAAAGATCTCTTTCATTAACTTTAGACTGTCCTATAGCAGTTTATAATATTAAAACAACATGGTATTAAGCACATCTTAGAAAATAAAGCATAATTTTGTTAATTTTTGTATTTTGTACTTTAGTTGGCTTAGTCACAAATAGTTAAGTTATTACTTTTTATTCATAAATCTATACCTTCAAATGGGTAAATTACTATTGCTTATGTAAGGAAAACCATCACGTTACATATTGCCTCCCCCCTTTAAGTATGGTTATTTCGGTGATGACCATTTACCTACTGAAAGACCATTTATGAAATAATCAGCCTTCTTTAATACTTGCTGTAGTTTTTATAAAATCGTTTCAGTTTTGTTTGGTTGTAGGTTCCTTTAATTAGTTTACTAAGACGGTTCATTAATTTGTACGTATTATTCTGCTTATCTTTATTAATTATGTATGGTCTGGTATAGAGTAGTAATAGCTTCTTTGTAATTCCCTCCATAGTACTGAGTAACTGTCGATTCCTTAGCAGTACCTTTCCTCCTACCTGATATTTAATGACATTCTGTTGTTGTATGGAGTGTAACTATATTAAATAAAATAACAATATAGTCTGGAATCATTTTGTTAATTTCTTTTCTTACAGCATCTTTTATTGAATGAGCAATGGGATATGATTTTCTATGAAATTCTACTGGTTCTCTGAATTTTAATTTGCACTGACAGTTCTTTAGTTTACCAGGCGTATTGGAGAAAATGTGTTTATATTTCTTATATAACTCTATTAACTTTTTAGCTTGCTCCTCACTCACATTTAACCTTGTCTTCTTCCGTTGGATTTTATGGATTTTTCTAACTAATTTCGCCATATTTCTTCATTATTATAACACACACACACACACACACACACACACACACACACACACAACAATATACGAGATTTATTTATTTTTACATATATATATTGTTACGAAAATGCTGCATGTGGTTTCACGATGACAGATTGATATCCCGCTACCATTAGACACCACCCATTGCAACAAACAAAATTATGATACAAGTGGGACAGGTAGGTACTCTCTCCCTTGCTCTCTCTCTCTCTGAATATCTGTCTGTTTGTCTTTCTTTTCTGCCAACCTAAAACACACTCACACTCACACTCACACACACACACTCTCACACACACACACTCTCACACACACACTCACGCTTCAAGGCTCGCACAAGTTATCTAGGCCATCTTAAAAGGCACGTTTAAAAACTCATAATTTAGTTAAGTTCACTCCTTAATGCTATGAAGACTTATCAAATAAAATTGAATCTATACATAAAATGAAGTAGAGTTGATGAAGTACTTAATTTAAACCAAAAAATATCTTTGAAACATAGTATATTACTTTCTTGAAAATACTGTACGTATCTTGATTGTTATCACCCCAACCTTTCCATCTTGATCTGGAAGTAGTTAGAAACACACGAATCAGGCTTTAACTAGCCTGTATAAAAGTCCCATACTTGAAAAATAGGGGTCTCCTGTATTAGGAGTTGACGTCTCTTCCATCTACATGACGCGATTTTGGAAACTGCCCAGAAACTCAGTCGACGAGGTTGTATATATATTGTTGTAAATTGTTACTAAATATTTTTTAATAAGTCGATGTGCCACTAAGTATCAGGACAAGTTGTTTATCAGTAATTCCTGCAGATACGGTTCCACTTGGATATTAAAGTCTACAAAAAATTGTTCTGTAAATGCTTATATCCATTAAATTCTACTTTTGAGTAAAAATCTTTCATTCAAGAAACACTTCACTTAATTAGAAAAAGACATAATTCGTGTAATGTAAGACTTTACACATATGTAATTTAACCTTCCCTCTAATTTTGCAACTAATATTGGTCCAAAAACTTAACTCTTAAGTGAGTAACGGTGTTCATTGTGTAAGGTAACGTAAATCATTTATTAATTGTAATAAATATTGAGCATTACCAGTAAATGACTTTACGCAATTAAAACAATAGTTCAAAGTTTAAAGGGTTTGTAAAAAAATTGTTCACAGAAATTGCAGAGAAAATATTAAATATTTATATCTGTCAGACAAAGTCGCCAGACAAATTTAATCACATTTCAACGAGTTTTGTAGGCCCTGATATATTACAGAATTAAACTGATACATGTACAAATTAAATGTCACGGTGATGTTTAATGTTTATTTGTTGTTGTGCGCACAAATTACTGACAGCTGACAGTAACGCTGCAGTTATCAAACAAATAATTAAGTTTAACTAATTAGTTGATTGATGATAAAAATACGTAGGTAGAAATTCAAAACAAGCAGTGTACAATTTTACTCTGGCAATGATTCAAACAATTCCACTAATAATTTTATTACAGTATTAATTTTTAAAATAAAATAAATTGTACACTTGACATCTACACGAATTAATGTGACATATGATGCGCATGCGTACATCAAACCTTTCTTAGTGGATTATATTGAGAGAATGTTTATTGAAACGTCCATTTAGATTCGTTTCGTAGAAAGTAAATGTAAAATAGTTTAAAAGTCTACTGAACTGAACTTTAAAGTAAAAAATTTGTTTATATATTGGGCTGCAAATTTATTTGCGCGTTGGCTCCTACAGGTTTATTTATATTACCAACGTATGATTTTTAAACATGGTGTATATTTAAAGCAAAAACAAAGTCAAATGAGATAAGTTCTTTGTCTTCATAGTTACTCGTTTCCAAAATGTCTGACCCATTGTAGTTATAAAGAAGTTAAACTTCTCACGCTTTTATGTCACTGGCCATCCTTTTTAATATCTTTCACAGACAGATTTTTCAGGCTTTGACTTGGTATGTAAATCGGTCCAGAGATCGTCATCCATTAATTTTTTATATACTTTGCTTTAAATGACCACCCATTCAATTCCACGTCGCCTGAAATATGTGGCCGATGAATTTCAGAATTTGTATGTATTGAGTGTTGGATAGGAGCCGGTCTTTATTGCAACACTATGTACAACTCGTTGATGCACTTCTTTTTCGCGTAAAACTATTTAATTTTGCAAATTTTTAGGATATGCAGTTTTTAAGCGTGCGTTAAATTTATGTCCTTACCTGTCTTACGCACACAAAACCGACTTAACAGTGTACAAAATATTTTACCTCACACGATGTCGGATGGCATACGCACACAAAACCGACTTAACAGTGTACAAAATATTTTACCTCACACGATGTCGGATGGCATACACAACTGTCCCAGATTCTACGTTTTAAATACAGAGTGCTTAATAAACCTTTTCTATTTTATGGTTGTTATAAATTTACATCTACATCGTTGGATCTTATCCATGTAGTAAATGATTTTTCATAAGAATATAAGGCTTGTAACTTATAGATTAAATAATTTCAAATGTGAATGGTAATAAATATTTATTTAGTTGTACGATTTATACAACTAGTAGAAAATTCCATACCTGTAATAACAGGTGAGTGGGAAAACTTGCTCCCGAGTGATAGCGTTTCTTGAATTAGATTATAATTTATAGATAAATATATAAATCAGATTTATATCAGATGTATAAGTAGTATTTCTTTTCAGAAGTGTGGTACAATGTGCTTACTAGTCATTTACATCGTATTCCTTAGACGTTGAAACCTACTTGAAAGCACTTCCTAGTTTTCCAAATTTATAGTAGGACTTAGGCCTATACACATGAGCAAAATTTAAAATTTTTTAAACAAAGGTCTATACTTTGACAGTCTTTATGTTTGCAATTAAAGGATATTTTGCATTATAAAGGTTTCAACCAAACTCTACAAGATTCTCTAATGTCAAATTACAGACTTTAACAGTTAAACTATAAAGAATCAGAGAAAAAACAGTTGAGATTAAAAATTTAACACTGTTAAGTAAATAATTCAAATGTTATTGAAATTATATGAAAGGAACTAACAACGTTTGACTTATGTCTACAGCTTCTCTAATGTTGTGGGTTATGAGGGGTGTAGGCGTCATCAGCACACGACACAACCGGCAAGACTCCAGTGGATTAATAATCGCGTAGGCGTCTAACAAATAAATTAGTTACGGTCCATGCGGGCGGTTTTTTCCATCGTCAAACTTACGTCTAGAATGCCTGACTGCACGTGACAAAATTTCGAGAGTGGGACCGTCGGAAACCCTAAGTTGGGGTAAACACAACTACTGATCGTGTGACCTAATTACACGAACAGTCAGTCAAAGCTCAGAGGCCGGAACGGGAATATGAACTTTATGAACTTTTCAGCGAGTGTTAATTAAAATCACATCTGGATATAGGGAGCAGATAAGTGAACGCTTCGAATTTTAAACGGTAAACGTTACAGTTAGTATTACTTTAGACCGATAATCCAAATAATACGTACAAATGTTAAAAACCTTATAAGCAGAATTTGTAAAGAGGGAACTAAACCCGCATCCGAAGAAGTATACTCTTATTTCAGAAAAAGTGTAATACTAAGTCTCAGCAGTAGCAATAAGCACACATCCTGTTAAAGCTATTGAAACTGGTATATAATTAACTAACGTACAGGTCAATATTATTCGCTGGTTAAGATATAATAATATAAACATAAAGTAGCAATAATTATAAGCATTTAATGAATTTTTCAGTGAGGATCGGTCAAAAATAAACACAAATTTTAACTTATTTGTGTCGACGTTTCGACAATGTTTATTGCAATCATCAGGACCTGTGTATGAATACAAAAGAAATGTCAAACACAACAGAACTATTATTTGGGTGAACGTGTTCGTGTATGTGAGTGTGCGTGCGTATGAATGTATCATTGTATATGTGAAGGAGTTGAGATAATTTGTTTACATCTTCGAAAGTTTTCTTTAAGAAAACGAGAAAATTATAATATCACAGAACTTAATTTATACACTATTACAATTTAAATTGCTATATGTAATGATATTTTTAATTAATTATAAAAGCAATAATTAACAATTAGATATTAGATTGGTACAGAAAACGTTTATACATATAGCAGTCAACACATAGCATAGTAAAATATATTATAACTAAAACAGATTGAGGGATGTTCAACTATGTAATTATTAAAAGTTATGTTTAACATGTTTCACTCGCTACTGGTATTAAAGAAATATAAATTATAAACATATAAATTACACAATAACTGTAGAACTTAACGACCTTACATCAGATACTTGACATAATGTTACAAACACAAGTTTATGGTAAATTTATCTAACAAGTAAACTTAGATAATAATTTTAATCATATTGTTGTAAATTATAGTCCAGAGTACTATAGAATATTGTAAATTTATGTACATGTATAACGTTGCAGAAATCAGATCATATATGGTATCCATAAGTATTAGAGAAATGATAACAGATAAAATAATTTAATCAATAATATTGAAAAAAATATAAAATAGAGTTAAGAAAGGAGAAAGAAGAATTATAAACAAGAACAATGATTAAAGGAATAAACTAGACTGACAAACAAATGACTTTGACCCAACCCCAGAGATTGGCCAGATAAAGACAATAAGATGAGAAAAGATTCACAGAAATTAAGAAGACAAATTAATGATAAGAGACACAAATGAGTAAGGAAAATATATAATTAACCATGATTAAAACAATAATAAAGAAAGTACACTAACCATAAAAAATAAGTAAGACAATTATTATTAAATAAAAATTATATTGTTAAGAACCTTATAATAATAAGAAAGTAAGGCACAAAATGTTAAAGAATAGTTATAAATGTATATCTAAAAGATCATTGAATCCAAGAGTGAGAGATAGGTAGGGAGTGATAGCAATAAACAGTGAAGTGATGAGAATATTAAAATAAACAACTTACAATATTAAGGAAAAAGAATAGTAACCAAGTGTAACAAACCAAAACCATAATCAAATGATGAATAGGCAATTAAGTTAATTGTATTAGCCTGTAAGAAACAGAGTAATTGTGGATGTAAGGAATAGAAACACATATTATGTCAGTAAAAGAATCACTAGAATGATTATATTTATAGAATAGACGGTGTCGATTCAATACTCACCAAAATTGTTATTTTGTTAATTGAAAGAAAATTAATTTCTTTGTTTAGTGTTTAAAGGAGTATAAACCAAGAAAGCCTGAATTTACAGTAATATGTTTGTATTTTTTATGTAAGTAATGAAAGTATAAAGAGATGAGTAGTTGGATCATTTTAAGTAATGACGTGCAATATAATAATTATATTTAATGAGAAGAAATATGGCTGAACCATATACAGACCATTAAGTTATTTCTATATTATGTATTTTTAATAGATTTAAGTGTTAAAGAGGTGTGTGAGAAATGGGAGTAGGAATAAAACTAGTAATGACATAAACTTAACAAGCAACAAATTAATAACTATAATATAAATAGAAAGCAAAATATTAGATAAGAAATAATTTTGTAAAAGTATAATAACACTAATAGATTATAAAACAGTTTCAAAGTAATTCAAAAGCCAATAAGTGCGAAATGAAAATAAGCAGACCACATATGCTTAATAAATAATGTTTAAATAGAGCAAAATAAGAAATTATAAGATGTTACAGTTTAGGCCTATAAATGACATAGCTGTCTAACTTCAGAAAACCAATTGTAAACAATTGAAAATTGTATTTGAATAATAAGACCAAGTAAATTATGTAATTACCATCAACTAACAATAATAACATGTCAGAATTGTGATAAACAGTATAAATAAGTAAAATATGTACTAACATAGTATTATCAATCTTGTCCAAAAACAATAATACATGTCCTAGACCAGCCTTGTGAGATGTCAAATTGATCTTTGAAAGAAAATAGCGACATCTATGTTAATATTTCAAGCATTGGAAATATCCCCAAGGAAATAGACCATTATAAAATATTTATCCATTTTGAACAGAAAACCAGGATTTATAACAATAGTTTCAAATGTACTTAACCAATCAGAGTCAAGCTGGTTACCATAACAACAGAACGTTATTATAATTTTGACCGTTATGTAACAAGAGTTCCATTACTAACTATCCAGAGGTACAGACGCTATATTGATGCGGACCATTTTAAAGGCAAATAACGAAGAAAATCAAACAGAAATGAAAGCAAATTGAAGACCAGAAGTAAACAATAGTTCCAGTGACACAAGGAGGAACAATAAACGAAATTTCAAAATTTATAATTAACTACAAAATTGAATAAAAGAAACAGACGCCAGAAGGAGACGGCATCCCTATCTTTTAAAATAAACGAAAGTACTAACCCAATAGTGAAGACACCTTGACGATCCATAACAATAACAACATGGTTTTGTTAAGTATGAAATAAATTATAAATAATTACGAACTAAAACTAATTAACTTTTTTCACAATATATAACTCTCACTCTAAACTTTGAACACCAATTTCTTTCAAGGATTAATGAATCATATTTAATAACACTGTATGTAAATGTAAGATAACCTATGACCGAAACTGATAAAACTGACACACACTTTTGAACAACAGAGTTGAATTTTCATGTAAACCTTTTTAGTATTTAAGTACCACAATTATAAGGTGGCTTACTTTATTTGACATCTTGTTTTAAACCTTTTTCGTACTCAAAAGAACTCATTGGCAAATTAACTTGTGTAAATAAATACACATGTCAGCCATAGCGGCATCCTACGACTGAGGCGCTGCCACCTTTTGCTATCCGCTGAGTGAAAACTAATTTGTGGCCGAGGGTAAACTTTATTATAATAACATTTATTGTACGACAATTATCAAAAATTAATGAATTATCGAATCAAATAAATCAGTACGAATCTTTACTAGCTGTCCTATGTTTATTTAAATTGTATTATGTATGTTATGTATTTTAGCAGAGAATAGAATTCTTTGCTCAAATTTTATGTTGGCAACACGTCCAAAGACAAGCGAAAGTCGATTTCCCGCCAGTCAGCGAGGTAATTCGAATTATTTTTCACCGTACAGGAGACAATCTAACTGTGAAACTTTTATTTGTTTTATGAAAAAAATTTGGCGCCTTTCGGGAATTAAAAATACAAAATAGGACAGGTAAGGACTTCGGTACTGGTTATTCGTACGTTCGCGACGGACGCAGTCTGCGTGAGGTACGTTTAAGAGCGACGACGACTTGGTAAGACTTGAGAGTACACATTACACTCTTACACTAATAACGAATGTGACGTAAAGGGTGTCGTTATAGAATTGACGCATCCAACGTGTGGCTAAATAACACGGGAGATATAAACGTTTCGTTATAATGTCTACAATCACACCCTCTCTCTCTCTCTCTCTCACATCTCTCTTTCTACTCCGTCTCACTCACTCTCTCCCTCCCTCTTTTTTCTCCCTATCTCTCTCTCACACTCTCTCTCTCTCTCTCTCTCTCTCTCACTTGTCTCTTTCCACAAATGGCACTCTACAATACTGACCATTTTTATTAACACTATCGTCCTCACGTAAATTAGAGAATTATGTACAAGATTTAACAACTTACATTGAAGGGTTACAAACTATTATATCACAACATTATAGATAACAGATCTATTATATGAAAATGGTTTTTACTTAATATTTACATTATTGTAAATGTTATTTACCTAGAACTTGGTCTATACAGAGAACCATAGTCTCCGTAGTTAATGTATGTCGGTAGTCATAATCTCTCTCACTCATGCTCTTTCACTCTCTCTCTCCCTCTGTGTCAGTATCTCTCCCTCTCTCACATTATCTGTCTTTCTCTCTCCCCCCTCTCTCTCTGCTCTCTCTCACTCACTCTCTGTCTGTCTGTCTTTGTCTCTTTCTAGACTCACACACCTCATCTCACTCATATTACAAACTCGGGCGCTCTCTCTCTCTCTCACTCGTAATCTTAAACAGATATTGTAACGTAATGGTTTTAGTGCCGCTGTGGTTGTTGTTCGGATTTTAATTATTTTATTTTGTAAAATTTTAGTTTAATTGTTTTATGAAGTGTTATTAAAAATTGGTAATGAAGAAGACTGACGACGAATTACTCGAGTCGGTTCTCTCGCAGGCGTCCGTGGATAGGCGTAGATCGTCGTAGATTCTGATGTTGCTAAAATAAACACAAGATATTTTACTTACTGTATTTGACGTTCTAGTCGGTTGACCAATTCGTCAATAAGTGAATCGGTAACTAGATTTTCATAGGTCAGTGCTACACGGGTGCCACCTGTGAAAGTATCGATGAAAGTCTAACTCGTAACTGTACTGTCTGTTTAATAAAAGTCGTCAACTCTTTTTCTGTTATCAATTTTAATTTATTAACAATTTTTTGATAAATGTTGTAAATTGTTACTTTATATTTTAACACAGGGTGTTTGCCTTGTCAGTCATTGACTTTACTTTTTATTTAGCTCTTAATCTCAGGGTATTGAAAATATTTAGATTGTTTAACATAAATTTACAATGGAATTCTTGAACCTTAGTTCATTATGTTTACAAATCTCCAGTGGTTCCTTTGAGGCTGCATGATACAAAAACAATAAAATGTCTGCGCTACTGTTTAACATTAGTAGTCGGAATTAATCATTATGAACAATTGTTAAAGGTTTTCTAAAATCATCAACATGGAGTTATACCTTCTATTACTGATAATATTATATTTAATTTATGCATATAGCATTAATAATTTGAAACAAGAATGACATAAAAGTTTTTAAAAATTCTTAATCTAGGTTTATGAAATTGACGGTTGTCAACTTTAAGTTAACTTTAGCCATTACTGAAATAGTATTCAGAAACAAAATCAACGTTAATAAAGGTTTCACTATTATGAACCTATGGTTCTGAAATTGACTCTTGTCAATATTAAGTTAAATTTAGTTATACTAATTTAATAATACAAGCATTCACTATTCAAAATTCAAATAACGCCTTAACCTATACATCGTAAAATACATCGGTGGTTATAATTTTCACTTAATATTTGTTAATTATGATCATGTCCATTGCATGTGGCACTCTAGTTATTCAATAATTACAATTGGTTACTTAATTAGTTTTCATCACAATGTTAGTTGATTGTTTAATTATGATAACAGTCGAAATCAGAAGTTCAGAAAACCTCTCTTCGAGTTACTGCTATTTATTGTATATTCTTCTAAGTGGTTCGATTTTTGTAACATCGATAAAAATTATATTATTTATTTTCGATAAAATATTTATATAAGGTTTCTTAATGTTTGTGAATGACAGTTATTTATTTTATTCATTCCCTGTTAACCTCGCTAATATATCATGGTTGCTTCCATGTTTCAAATGAAAAATCTTGAAATCTTGTAACGCATTTTGCCACGTTACAAATCCAGGGAACCCATCCTAATTGACACCAGCCAATTATATGGGCTGCCTACGTTGTAACGAACTGAAATTAAACTCAACACAATTAACAAAATTAATTAAGCTAATTATTACGAAACAAGGGAAGGTATTTCACTGATTTATGCACTCACTTCAATGTGTAATAAGGTGACTTCTCTTTATTAACAAATGATATGAAAAGATCCCATAACATAATTAATTACATCAAAATATTCATAGGGTTTTCTGAAACACTAGGGATCATAATGATCATGTACTTTTTACCTCGGATCCGAGTTTACTTTAAATATTGCAAAGACGTCTGAGTATTACTATGTTCATCTAGGTGCTTGCAAGACTTCTTTTACTATTTGAAGAATGGTATTATTTACTAAAGAGATTATAATTTACATTTACATATTAACGTTACAACGTATGGTATTCAATATTACAGTATACTTTTAGTTGGTCTCATTTATAGTTTAAAGAAAATTATTGTCTTTGAAAAGTCTCTTTCATCTGTAAGTTATGTCTCAAATATAATTAACTCTTGCTGTCCTCCTCCTGGGGTGTCAGTTCACGTTAGCATTTAATAATTAATGTAATTTTATTTATTACTCAAATAATCCATAAAACAACGTTTCAACAATAATTAAGTTTATTAGGCTCAAAGTAATTGTTTGAATTGCCGCGACTGGCTCGAGTCTGATTCGAGATTAAGTTCCAGTTCGATTATTACATATAAATTAATATTCAATTAAATTAGTATAGCATAAGGGTTCTTTTAACTGTAGAAATAGTCAGGAAAGGCAAGAGAATTCAATACTTGCAAATTATAAAAAACTTAACCATTAAATAGACAAAAATGTTAAATTATAATGTATAGAAAATTTTAATATTACGATACAGATGTTCGCTTCGACGTCACTCGTGCTGCTCCCGTCAGCCTGTGCGAATGGAACCACAAGATGGCTGCCTTAATGAGTTGATCTGCGATGTGAATTCATCTACGAGATTTTTCTTCAAATAAACGTCTCCGTTGGTTAATTCCTCTTCAGTGATGTTGTTCTTGGAATATTCACAAGTTGTAGAGTGTAGTTGTATTCATCCACTGGATTTTGTTCGGTAACAGTTGTGTTGTGTCAAATGGTTCCTTTCACTCGTTTCTGGTTACCTGAGTATAATTCGTTCTTCAGTCGTGTCTAGACGTAGTGACAGCTCTATTCAATTGTGTTTAATTTAGTTTAAGGGTTCAATGACCGTTATTATAGTATTCGTCACATTATTTTATATTCTTTTATAACTTTTGTAAACTCATCATACATCTTGGTTGTGTCAGTTAAAAATTTCCGTTCATAATTCTCTGAAAGGTATTCGACACGTCCGTTCTGTTTGGCTTTTAACAATCAACTAATGATATTTGTTCCTTCATATATAAAATTCTATAAGATTTTGGTATCATTTCTCATTGTTCATGGATCAGCTGTTCCTATCAAATAATTCAATCTTATTGAAAAAAAGTCATATTTTATATTTAATTGGCTATAAATTATTTGTTTATTACCTTTATGTAATTCTAATTATAGAACAATATTCCTGCTTTTATTTTACACAAGTTAATACTAAATTTGACCTGTTTTGGTTTGAATTAAGCTTCAGAATTACATTCTTTGAAATTTATCTATAGGCCTTACTTTGATTCACATAAATACCTATTAAATGGTTTCCAATATGTTTTATGTTACAATTTTACTCACACGTGATTACTAATTAAACCCTTGTAATTTACCTTCTATGTCTGGTTATTATTTTAAACATTTAACAAGCTATTTGCATTTTACTAGTGCTTGCTTACTGCTTTTGGGCATTCTCTTGTACAATCACCACTTAAGTCAATTTTAAATGTTGACTCCTTTAATCACTAATATAGGTCGTTGTTATGATTAGGATAAAGTATTTGTATTCTGAAAGTGATAATTTATATCAATTTAATCTAGGTTCTATACATTTATATTCTCTGATTTGATTTATATGGTCAAAGTTGAATTTGTCTTGGTCATCAATTTTCTATTTTCCTAGCAATGTTATTATGAATTCATCTTATTAGTTTTATATTTTTTGATTTACTATTTATGGGTCGTTTGAATTATTATTTTGCCTTTTCTTACTTTACAAAAATACAACATTAATTAACAAGATCCAAATACAATAAACTCTTACATACTAACATCTAGTATTCCCTACTATCAACATATTTTGTATGGTATACTCCAAAAATACTAACACATAATAATTGTATAAATAAACACATTAAAACTCTATACTAATGATTGTCTTTTGTTGTCCTTTTTTAAAACTGGTTTGGGGTGTTCCCGTTAATCACATTTATTTCAATTATAATTAATTTTACATTATTTCTCATTATTTGTATTGGATTCTCTTTTTTGGGCTAGTTGTTTCATTTAATTTGGTATAGCTGATATAGTTTAATTTCTTTTTAATTATTTGTTTGCTGCTATAGAGGTTTCTGTCTTTACAATAGGATTTTTGGGTATTTTGATATTATTCCATTTTGATTCATTTGTTATGTTCTGTTGATCCTTACTACTCCATATTTTGAGGATTGTCATTTTAATTTATTTCTTCTGGGCTGTTACTCCTTACTACTCCGTATCTTACGGGGTCTACTAATTATTTTATTGATATGATACTCATACTATTTGTTTTTTAACACTTTTTGGCTATAAATTGACTATATGTAAATTCCTTGAATAGATTTGTTTAGTTCTGTTAAGTCCTTCTATTGATGATTGTAATTACCTTTTTCTGCTACTTTTATTTAAGTTGATATTACTCCTTCCAGATGACTTCTTTTCTTCTTTTCCTATATGATCTTAATTTGTAGAATAAGGTACAAAATTTCGTTGTGCTACAATATATATATATATATATATGTATATATATATATATATATGTTAGGCTGTTATGAAAGGGCACACAAAAATTTATTTTTCTATGGGTTACTATGTGTATATATATATATATATATATATATATAGTCACTTTCTGCTACAGTCCGTTTCTTGATGTATATAATACATTTAATATTTATAATTAAATTTACCTCAAGATGTTATTTTTCCTTATTTGGAACATGTTTCGGGTACCATCTTGTACCCATCCTCAGCCTCACCAGACAAAAAAACCGGAAGGCTGAGGATGGGTACAAGGTGGTACCCGAAACATTTTCCAAATAAGGAAAAATAACATCTTGAGGTAAATTTAATTATATATATATATATATATATATATATATATATATTGTAACAATCCGTTAGGGAACTGAATTGTTCAAGCCCCGCGATGGACGCCAATCTGTAACAATATAAGAATAGTGTCCGTCTTGTTCAAGCCCCGCGATGGAAGCCAATCTATAACCATACGATTAGTGCTGGGGTGTGGAGTTGACTTGTAAAGTCCCACGTTGCAGGCGTCAATCTGTAACAAACTAATTTGTGTTGTGACTTTATGTCTGTGAGTCTTAAAGGCCCACGTTGGATGCGTCAATCTATAACAATCCAGAATAGTTACGGGTGTATTTTACGAACTGTGGATAACGAAATAAGTTACCCTTCAAAACTTGGTTGTACTTGTCAATTGGCTCGTAAATGTCCTTATGTTGTGACTATTAATTATATTAGTTATTTTGTTGTCGTTTACTGTGTTGTCGTTCAGTATTCGTTGATTAGCAACGATTTTATAGGAACGAGAATTTAGTGTGTCACCGTCCGTTTGAAATCGGCGCGTGAATAATATTTGTTTAGTAGTGGTCAAATAGATCGTGTAAGCAGCCCACTGGATCTACTTTCGTGTCTGGATGTCCTTGCGCCCTCCTCAAATTTTCTCTTCTGGTTCCTGTAATTAATAGTCTTTATAATTACTTTATTGAAATAAACTAGGACTGGTACGATTGACAAATTATCTCTTTTATTCGTAATTTCTTTAAACATTGGTCAAATTACCGTTTCATTATTCGAGGATTTACAATTAGATGAGTTCGTCCGCCGTAACAAATAGTTCGTGCTAACAAAAAAATTTACAATATATATATTTTATGTTTCTCAGGTAATGGGTACTTGGAGTTGCTAGGAAAGATAGGAAATATGCTTCTATTTAAAAATACAATGCATTACAAAATATAATTACTTCTTATCGACTAACAAAATGTATATAATAATGTTTTTCAAAGTTGTTCGCTTACAGTTTGCAACAGTGCCTACAGTAACACAACATGGCGTACTATAGAGTTCTCGCCTCAGAAAAATACGTTCTTTAAATTCCAATTAAAGTGTTTTAAATAAAGTCTTAGTTATAGCAGTTTATAATAATAGTTGGTATATAGCCTCCTTTATCTGGAAACAGCTGTTTTTAGTGGAAATTGTGTTGTGATGTTATGTAGTATTCTGCTGGAATTAACCAAAATTTCTCACCGTTTCTGTGCATATACGGGATGGACGCTTTTGAGTGGTATCTATTTTCTTAGATTCTCGTTAGTGTGTTGGTTTTTCTTGGTTCTGGTGTCGTGTCATGTGTTGTAGATCTTTTCGGTATTACTTTTATCGGAATCGCCTCTCCTGGAGTAAGTTTTCACTCTTTTAATATTAATTTTTACTGTCAGCAATATGCTGTTGAAGTTTTCAGTTTTTTGTCTAACAATCAAACTGTCTCTCTCAAAATATTTAAATCTCGTTGGTGACCTAGCTTTTGGTGTTTTTGATTGGTCTAGAGCCTTGACCTCACGTCACGTGACTAAGTTATTTTTGAAAATTGGCGTTTTTAATTTTGTCACCTCTGATTACGATTTATTTATTTTGATTTAAATTTATTTTTAATAAGTACCATTGTATTGTCCATTAAAATTAAATTGTTTTGATACTAATCTCGCCCCATTTTGTTTATTACCCTAACTCTTTTATATGTCACTATATCTTATTATTTAAAAATGAATAAGTGTTCAACCCTTATGAATAAATAATTATACATAACATAGTACATTGGAGTTTACCAAAACACTTAATAAAAAAAAAAAACACTTTGTCACTATATTTTGGTTCTTATTTCCATATATGTGGTTCATAAGACCTTTATCACTTTAATGATAACCCCCACTGGCATTCACTTCCCCACTGGTTTATATTATGATCTTTTGATCATCATTTAATTAATTTGGGCTCTCACTATTTTCACTTGTTTGAACTCATAGATTTACACTGGTTTCTTAAATTATTACATGTTTTGTTATTATTTACTCTACTGCATTGCATTCTTAATTTTATATTATCTTTATTGGGTACTCCTATCAATTGTATTGTTTATTAAAAGAATGGGATTAGTTTACTCATTAGATTGGGTCAATTTGTCATGTTTTTTGGTACAAACTTCTGTTTCTCAGTTCTAAATCTGGTTCTTTGCCTCTTCTCATTTCTTCTATTCAATGCTGATTTTTCTTGTGATATTCATAGTCGCCCGTTTCATTTTTCTTTTATTATCAGTCCATTTGTAGTTCGTGTTATTGTTCATATAGTTCATATTGTCCGTGTTAATGTTCATGCCCTCACCTACCATAACTATTGGGTTTTGTCACGTTATTAGAAATTTTTCTTTGTTTGTTCTTTTCTGAATCTCCTTTTATAACTACTGTTTCTTATATAATATTAATATAATCTTCTTTGGTTACTTTTGTTGGATGTTGGAATTGATACTTTAATGTTAGTTACATACTTTTTAATAAGTTTTTTTTTTCATGGCTAGTGCTAGTACTTGTTATTTATATCTTATCGTTATAATATATCTTATACATATGTGATGAGATGTACCATCACATATTGCCCTGTCACTAAAACTGATTATTTCGGAAGATGTCTTTCAGATACTGGAGAAGTAATCATTAAATTTTTTTTTTCAGTTTATTTATTCGAGCTCTTTTATTTTATTGCTTATATAGATTCACATATATTATATTTTTCCTTCTGTTTACACAATTTTCTTCCTTCTTTGTTTCATCCCTTGAATAATAAAATTTACTTACTTATGTGAGTTGGTACAGTTCGGGTAGGCACTTTTTGGCTCTAATTCACCGCTGTCCAAAGCTTCACCTTATGAGTTCAGAGGAACGTATCGTCTGCTCATGATCATGGTTGCTGGAAATTATCTACAGTCAACTCATTTAAATTAAAATCTCTAAAAAGTAGTCTTAATTATGACTAAAAAAAAATCATTCTGGGATTACTTGTGCTGGTTTCATCTCAGTTATTTGAACATTAATCATGTTTACTATTCACTTTCTTCTTTCATATTATTTTAGCTCTCGGTTCTTTCGTTTTAGTGATGGGTGGTATATATTTTTCTTTTTAGTTATATGTATAAGATTTTTATTTTATTTCCTTTATTTGTTTTTTTTCTTCATATTCTGTACTAGTTAATATTAACGTAATAATCTTGTTATCACTGATTTAGTAGTATCGTTTCATAGATGATTGATTATATGTGCCTTTCTTCTTCAAAGTATGGGGATCTACAATCTCATAAGTGTTGTTACCGTTAACTCTGTTTACAGTATATGGCCCAGTGTACAATAACAACAGTTTCTTTGCAATGCCCTCCATTGTGCTAGGCAATTCCCGGTTCTTTAGCAGTATTTTGTCTCCTACCAGGTAACGTTCTGGCTTCGGTTGTAGTTGCTGATATCTCCTTCTCGTCTTCTCAGTCCGTTCTAATATTTTTTCATAGAATTTTACATTGTCAAATTGGTATTCACTTTCGTTAGGGAACTGAATTAGTTCTGTGATCTCTCTGGGCGGTGGTCTCTGAAACATTGCAGTATACGGAGTAGTTTCAATAAATTGATGGTATGATAAATTCAAGAAGTCTTCAGCAGCTGGCAAATACTCTGCCCACTTTCTCTGTTGGTCGAAACAATACGTTCTTAGGATTCTTCCTACTTCCCTTAAAACTCGTTCGGCCGGGTTACTGCTCGGGTGGTATACAGATGTCTTGTATGTTCTGATTCCACCCTCCCGTAGTGTCTCTTTCCATCGGTTACCCTTAAACTGCGTCCCATGGTCGGTAATAATGGACTTAGGAGCTCCTACCTCATTTACATAGTGCTGGAGAATAATGGTCAAAATCTTTTGCGTTGTTGCCCGGTTGATTGGGTACAGTTTTGTGTATCTAGTATAATGGTCAAACAATATTACAAAATATTTATATTGGTACCTCTCGCCACTTCGCGGGAATGGGCCGCAAATATCCACGAATACCTTCTCTAATCTGCTTGCTGATGTTATGGGCATCATGGTACCTTCTTTCTTGTCATTATTTATCTTTACGAGTTGGCAAATGTGACAGTGTTTAATTTGGTTTCGTACTTTTCTATTGGCGTCTTTGATATATATATGCTCCTGGAGCGCCTTTACAACTTTTAATGCTCCCATGTGGCCATACCTGATGTGGTAATCAATGATGAGGTCTTTCTCCATATTACATGGTATCACAATTTTCCATTTATTAAATTCGTATTGGGTCCTGATAAATAAGATTTGCTGGTATGTGCAGTAAAATGGTGTTATGCGGTTATCTTGTTTGGCAAGTCTGTCAAGGATTTTACTCAATTTGGTGTCCTGCTTCTGTCGTTGTTCTAGTTCTTTTATGATGTCAGCCAGGTCTGATCTACTGCTAATGATGTTGTACGGTTTAATTATAGTTTCTTTTTCGCCCTCGAACGTTTGATCCCTGATATTAATTCTTGATAACGTGTCTGCAGCAACGTTCTTCTTCCCAGGAATATATTCCCAATTTAGGTTGTATTCCTGAAGTATCAAGCTCCATCTGGTTAACTTTCCATGGTTCAACTTGCAATTTTTCAGGAATGATATTGATTTGTGATCAATTCTGATGGTAGTCCTATATCCTAATATGTACGTTCTGAATTGGCACAGCCGAATACAACGCTTAGAAGCTCTTTCTCTGTGACATTATAGTTCTTTTCACAGCTATTCAGAACTCGACTGGCAAAACTGATCACCTGGTGGCTTCCTTCATCGTCTTCCTGATAGAGAACGGTTCCCAAACTGACATCGCTGGCATCACAGTTCATAAAAAACTGTTTGTTGAAATTTGGATGGTGTAAAATCACTGATTCCAGAAACTTATCTTTGATTAGTTTAAGCGTGGTATCTTGCTCTTCTCCCCACGTCCACTTGTCTTTTGACGATAACTGTCTTGCGAATTTTGCTGTTAATTCCGAATAATTACCTTGGAATTTTCGGTAGTAATTACACAAGCCGAGGAATGATTGAAGTTGCTTTCGATTTCTTGGTGTTGGAAATTTCTGGATAGATTCGACTTTCCCTTCGGATGGAGTGATCCCTTTCTCTGACAAGTTAAACCCTAGAAACTGTACCTCCCTTGCTATCAATTTTGACTTCCCCAACTTCAGTGTAATGTGGTTTTCTGACAGCCTTTCCAGTATCTGATCTACTCGTTGACAATGGTCATCCCAATCGGTAGAAGTGATTAAAATGTCGTCTACATATACGGTTGTATATGGCAGAGTGTCCTGTCCAAGGATTTGGTCCATTATGTTCACAAACACGGCCACTGAATTTACCAGTCCGAACGGTAATCGTTTAAATTGATAATTACGGCCTTCAAATATGAACGCCATGTATTTGCGGCTCTCTGGGTGGAGTTCAATCTGCCAATACCCGCAGACAGTGTCCCAAGTGCTGATATACTTAATCCCATAGAACTTTTTTATTATTTCCTCGATCTCCCCTGGGGATGTTCGGTCGTTCACTATTACCTTGTTGACTTCTCTTGCGTCCAAACAGATTCTTACTTTGCCACCTTTCTTCGGAACGGCGAGGATAGGGCTTGTATAAGGGGAGCAACTTGGTTCTATGATATCTTCGCTTATTAACTGATTGATTTCCGCCCTCACAGCTTCCTTTTGTGAATAGGCGATCGGGTATGACTTTCTATTAAAGTTCACTGGTTCACGAAACTCTATTTTGCACTGGTAGTTTCTCACCTTGCCAGGAGTATCCGAAAACACGTGGCGATACCTATTGTACACATTAATCAGTTTTTCCTTTTGCACATCAGATATATCACATTTGAAAGTACGAATTTCGTTAATCTTGTCACGCCATAATTGTTCATTGTCCAACTCGTGAAGGATTTCATTGTCTTGTAACTGCCCTAGCTGTTCTACGCTTCCCTGTATGTGATACGTTATTCGGGTTGATGTTGTTCTATCACTGTCCACTAAATTAGCCGTCCATTCTCTGTGTTCCACCTTTAGAAATAATTTTGATTTATTCATGTCAATAATAGCGGAATACTTTTTCAACATGTCACACCCGATTAGCATTTTAAATGGCAAGCCACTGGCCACTAAGAAATTTATTGTAACTGTTTCATTATTGCTGGTCAGTTCTAGACTTACTTGTTTTCGGACTGTTCTATTCTGGCGTCCCGTCGCCCCAATTAACACAATGTTGTTGATCGGTAGAGTAAGTACGTTTTTCTTCCCTTCTTCAATTATCTTATTTAATTCTACTACGTCGATCAATGACACGTTAGCTCCAGTGTCGATCATAATTGTTGTTTGTACACTGTTGATTCCTGCAGTTATGTATATAATTTCATTATTATTTTTATTCAGATTCCCTTCTTCTTCTTCCAACAATTCTTCTCTTAAATTTTTCAGGTAGTTATTATGAATTATTGTAATATGATTTTTATTATTTTTAACGTGACTGTTGACGCTGTTAAACCCAATAGTGTGGTTCAGTGAGGGTCCCGATGGTGTTTTCACTGCCGTGTAGAGTTTAAAGGCGGCTCGGATCCTTCATCTCCTCTGCCGTTTTGGTTCGCTTGAACATTTTCGTTGCTCGTCGATCTGGGTTGGGGTCGTTGGTGATCCTCCTCATAATTCACTCGTCGGTAGTCCTCTTGACTTCGACTCCTGCCTCTGTTAGTTCGATTATTGTCATGGTTACCTTGGTTCCAGTCGTCATCCCGACTAAAGCTTCGACGCCCGCGATAGTATGATCTACCGTTGCCACAGTTATCTGCCCATATGTGATTGACCCTTCGATAGTTTTGATTTTGATCGTTCGGGTTGCGGTTGTTATTATTATTATGGTTAAAATTCCGGTTGTTGTTGTACTGGTTCGGTTGATTCGTATTATATGGGCGGTTATACTGGTTATTCGGGATGTTTTGCCTGTTGCCATAGTTATTCCCATTGTTCCTTGGGCCGTTATTGTAGTTTGGCCGTTGGTATGCCCCATGGTTATTATTATGGGTGTTATTATTACTTGGCCTGTTGTTATAGTTTGTTTGGCTGTACATTCCGTTATTATTACGATTATTACCATTGTTATTATTGTTTCTGTTCTCGTAATCCGGAATGTTCCTGCTCCTGTATTGGTCATTCCTCTGACGGCTTCTTCTCAAGTACTCCTCGCGTTCACGCTCTTCTAATAATGTTGTCATTGCCTGTATTGTCTTTATTTGTCCTCCCGAACGTGCTGTAGATATCCCGCTGTCGTAATGGTATGCCAATCTGGCGACAAATATTTCTTCCGGGATATTCGGCTCAAGGTGTTTTGCCACACACACTTTTCCAAGGAAGTATGTGGTCGGTGTGTTACCCCTGTTAGGATCGTACCTTCCATAGCTGATACTTTCCCTTACCATGTTTTGCGTGGCATCTGACCAGTATCTGTTTTTAAATGCCTCCTTAAACTCTTCATAGTTTCGCAAATCGTGCCTGGTGGCTATCCACCAGTTATCATTTGTTTCTTTAAAATGCTCGTCCAGGTAGCTCCGGATTACTGGCAATCTGTTCTCTCCGGTTCTTGTCAATTGTTCGCTGACTCGTTGCAAAAATTCCATCGGGTTTCCTCTAAAAGACTTAAAATTGATAGTCTCCCGATTTTCCATGGGTTGGGCATATGCTACTGTAGTTGGTCGATTATCAACTGATCGTTGAAGGTTTTCGATCCTTTCATGGTTGCGATGTCCCTGTACCTGGACCTCGTTGACGACTGCACTGATATTTCGGTACTGATTTCCGAAGTCTGTCTGTAGTTGTTCTACTTGAGTTCGGTTTTCGTCTCCTACCTGGTCTATTTTGGCATCTAGTTCGGCTCTATTCAGTGTAACAACTGCATCGATTCCTTCCAGCCTTCTATTTGTCTCAGCTATCTCCTGTCTTCTTTCACCGTCGTTTTTGTCTATCTTTTGATTAATGGTTTTACTGGCTTCCTCGATTTTCTTGTTGACTGTTTGCCCTATTTATTCATTCTGTCTGTTGATAGTGTCCCTCACTTCCTTGTTAGTATGTTCAGTCCTTTCATTGATTTGCTTCAACTCCTCCTTCAATTGTCTATTATTTTCTTCCAAGCGTTTAAAATTTTCGCTATTTTCTTCCTTATTTTTGTCGAATTTCTCCCCCATTTGTTTCATCAAATTTTCGCTGATTTCTTCTTTATTTTTGTCCATTTGTTTCATCAAATTTTCGCTGGTCTGTTTATTATCCTCCTTTATACTGTTCATTATTTCCATGAATTTATTCCAATCTGGGCTTCCACTGGCTTCTTCTTTTCCCGTCATTTCTATTTCTTCCACTGAAGATACCTCCTACTCTTCCACGTTGATCTCTTCTTCGGCCTCCGCCGCGCGTTTCTTCGACGTAGCTCTTCTGTGCATTTTCCTTATCTTCTAACAACTGCCGGCTGAAAATGAATGGCCTGTAATACAGTTATTAAAATACAAATATATTATTCTTTCTTCTTGTTTCAGCCCGAAACGTTGGTGCGCCAATCTGTAACAATCCGTTAGGGAACTGAATTGTTCAAGCCCAGCGATGGACGCCAATCTGTAACAATATAAGAATAGTGTCCGTCTTGTTCAAGCCCCGCGATGGAAGCCAATCTATAACCATACGATTAGTGCTGGGGTGTGGAGTTGACTTGTAAAGTCCCACGTTGCAGGCGTCAATCTGTAACAAATTAATTTGTGTTGTGACTTTATGTCTGTGAGTCTTAAAGGCCCACGTTGGATGCGTCAATCTATAACAATCCAGAATAGTTACGGGTGTATTTTACGAACTGTGGATAACGAAATAAGTTACCCTTCAAAACTTGGTTGTACTTGTCAATCGGCTCGTAAATGTCCTTATGTTGTGACTATTAATTATATTAGTTATTTTGTTGTCGTTTACTGTGTTGTCGTTCAGTATTCGTTGATTAGCAACGATTTTATAGGAACGAGAATTTAGTGTGTCACCGTCCGTTTGAAATCGGCGCGTGAATAATATTTGTTTAGTAGTGGTCAAATAGATCGTGTAAGCAGCCCACTGGATCTACTTTCGTGTCTGGATGTCCTTGCGCCCTCCTCAAATTTTCTCTTCTGGTTCCTGTAATTAATAGTCTTTATAATTACTTTATTGAAATAAACTAGGACTGGTACGATTGACAAATTATCTCTTTTATTCGTAATTTCTTTAAACATTGGTCAAATTACCGTTTCATTATTCGAGGATTTACAATTAGATGAGTTCGTCCGCCGTAACAAATAGTTCGTGCTAACAAAAAAATTTACAATATATATATTTTATGTTTCTCAGGTAATGGGTACTTGGAGTTGCTAGGAAAGATAGGAAATATGCTTCTATTTAAAAATACAATGCATTACAAAATATAATTACTTCTTATCGACTAACAAAATGTATATAATAATGTTTTTCAAAGTTGTTCGCTTACAGTTTGCAACAGTGCCTACAGTAACACAACATGGCGTACTATAGAGTTCTCGCCTCAGAAAAATACGTTCTTTAAATTCCAATTAAAGTGTTTTAAATAAAGTCTTAGTTATAGCAGTTTATAATAATAGTTGGTATATAGCCTCCTTTATCTGGAAACAGCTGTTTTTAGTGGAAATTGTGTTGTGATGTTATGTAGTATTCTGCTGGAATTAACCAAAATTTCTCACCGTTTCTGTGCATATACGGGATGGACGCTTTTGAGTGGTATCTATTTTCTTAGATTCTCGTTAGTGTGTTGGTTTTTCTTGGTTCTGGTGTCGTGTCATGTGTTGTAGATCTTTTCGGTATTACTTTTATCGGAATCGCCTCTCCTGGAGTAAGTTTTCACTCTTTTAATATTAATTTTTACTGTCAGCAATATGCTGTTGAAGTTTTCAGTTTTTTGTCTAACAATCAAACTGTCTCTCTCAAAATATTTAAATCTCGTTGGTGACCTAGCTTTTGGTGTTTTTGATTGGTCTAGAGCCTTGACCCCACGTCACGTGACTAAGTTATTTTTGAAAATTGGCGTTTTTAATTTTGTCACCTCTGATTACGATTTATTTATTTTGATTTAAATTTATTTTTAATAAGTACCATTGTATTGTCCATTAAAATTAAATTGTTTTGATACTAATCTCGCCCCATTTTGGCCTCTTATCTACTGTTTTGGCAGGTTTATACTTTTGTGTTTTGAGGCATTGACCTAATCTTGTTTGACATTTTTGTTGTATGTCTTACAGATCTAATATCTTCTAATATTGTAATTCTTACTACTAAATATAATTCTGAGTATTCCTACTTTTCATACAATATCATTAATTAAAATATCTACACCTATTTTTCTGACAATAACAATAATACTGAAGCCATGTCGGCTTAGTGGCTTACTAAACACTTTATAATTATGTTCATTATCTATATTATGATAGCAATGGATGGTTTATACATCTCCCTCCATTAACATCTTTATATGTTATCAAAACCAAGATTTTTGTTTTTAGTTTTATTTAATTTAGTAGTGTTTATCTGACTATTTCAATGTTGCTTGGGTCTGGCTCAATTCCTTAGGCCTACATGTCTGACAGTTAGTTATTTTTTCACAATATCCTTTTTATAATATTAGATCTTTCCCAATTACCTGATTAACATTCTGAACAGTTTATGAACATTCTGTTCACTAAATAACTAACATTTTTTTTAACAAAACTTTTTATAACACATAAAATAATGGTGCACACAGGTTCCCATATTAACTATTTCTAATATAACTGAACATGGGTGTTTATTACCCTAACTCTTTTATATGTCACTATATCTTATTATTTAAAAATGAATAAGTGTTCAACCCTTATGAATAAATAATTATACATAACTTAGTACATTGGAGTTTACCAAAACACTTAATAAAAAAAAAAACACTTTGTCACTATATTTTGGTTCTTATTTCCATATATGTGGTTCATAAGACCTTTATCACTTTAATGATAACCCCCACTGGCTTTCACTTCCCCACTGGTTTATATTATGATCTTTTGATCATCATTTAATTATTTTGGGCTCTCACTATTTTCACTTGTTTGAACTCATAGATTTACACTGGTTTCTTAAATTATTACATGTTTTGTTATTATTTACTGTACTGCATTGCATTCTTAATTTTATATTATATTTATTGGGTACTCCTATCAATTGTATTGTTTATTAAAAGAATGGGATTAGTTTACTCATTAGATTGGGTCAATTTGTCATGTTTTTTGGTACAAACTTCTGTTTCTCAGTTCTAAATCTGGTTCTTTGCCTCTTCTCATTTCTTCTATTCAATGTTGATTTTTCTTGTGATATTCATTGTCGCCCGTTTCATTTTTCTTTTATTATCAGTCCATTTGTAGTTCGTGTTATTGTTCATATAGTTCATATTGTCCGTGTTAATGTTCATGCCCCTCACCTACCATAACTATTGGGTTTTGTCACGTTATTAGAAATTTTTCTTTGTTTGTTCTTTTCTGAATCTCCTTTTATAACTACTGTTTCTTATATAATATTAATATAATCTTCTTTGGTTACTTTTGTTGGATATTGGAATTGATAATTTAATGTTAGTTACATACTTTTTAATAAGTTTTTTTTTCATGGCTAGTGCTAGTACTTGTTATTTATATCTTATCGTTATAATATATCTTATACATATGTGATGAGATGTACCATCACAATATATATATATATATATATATATATATATATATATATATATCACTACATGTATTTAATTATTGCGATGGAAATCCATGATGTATTTGTATGATATTAATGTTATGTGTTTGACGTAGATTATTATTTCAGATTTATTGTAAAATTGTGTGCATCCATGTAATTTAAGAGCAGATTTAAGTCAAAAAAAAAAGAAAACTCAAGGATGCCCAAGAGAGATTATTGTTGAAGGATCTATATAGTTAGAGTTTTGTGTACATGCATATATAGTATGTGAGATGCTTTACTCCACTTGAAATCAAACGTTAATAAATTTTGTCGTGTTAATCAGGCTGTTTCATTTCCAAGTTCTGTCACAATGGGCCTGGTACATTTTAGGCTTAAAAACAAAAAATTTTAACTGTGTGAGGTTTTTAATGTCGAATCACATTACACAGACTTGCTACTACCATAATTTGATTACTATAAATAAAACAAAACTGACGAAATTGAAAACTTAAACACAGGAAATTTTTCGTATTGAACAAGGATACAAGACCCCCACCAACAGTGCTTAAGCGAAATGGACGGTTTCGTACTTTATAGGCTTCTCTTAAACTATCAGATAGTATAGGCTCTGTAACAGCCCACATTATTACATAATTACACAGATCATGTTACATGAGCCTACATAGACTATATGTTTATATGGGATGCAAATATTCCAGCGAAGTGTCAACTATCGTAAATTTGCAGCCGACACATCCTAATGTCTTACAAATATGTTGAGCCAACATATACTTTTAATAATGTTTTATAATTTTAACATATATTATAACCTCTTTCTCTTGTAAACCCCAAAGTATATTTGGATATGTAGAAATCTGTAGATACTTCTCCCATACAAAAATTTTTTACAGAACTGACGTGCGTTAAAAGACAAAACTTAATGTAGCTACGCAACTGATAAGTAAAGCTTATTACTTATCAAATTAAACTAATAAAAGACCACGAAAATAGTAAAATAAGCAACAAATTGAATTTTTTATTAACCATCAAGTAAAGTAAATCTGCACTAGAGCTTTATTATATAAAGAATAAGCTCCATATTGTTCGTTTTTTTTGTCTTTTTTCACGGCAAAGTTAAAATATATCTTTCATTTACATTAATTCACGAGACATTTCGAAGCAGTTATTATTATAAAATTTGAACTAGCAATGATATATTTTCGAAAAACAGATAAAACTTTACAAAGTGATGGTTATGCCTACTTTATTGAACTATGTAAATACTCAGCACCAAGAATTAAGGATATAAGTAGGTAAAAACATCGGTGACGAAATTTCTAAAGTTTGTCAAATTATACACTAGGATCGGTAGTTAGAAATAAACAGCACGAGAAGAATTGAGTATGCCACCGGTAATCAAAATAGCTGAGTTAGTTGTAAAGTGGAAAACTAAGTTTTCGAAGGCGGCTGTGAAGTAGCCTACGGGAGACGTTTTGGTAGACCAAGGATACGACGGTCGTGTAAGGTAAGGCCTAAGCTTTTAAGGATCGTGGAATACGATATTACTGGTGTTCGTTGTTTGCAGATGAAGCAAATATTGTCACTAACTTTGTTTCCTTATCAGTAAAAATATCAATGGAATGTCAGTTTTTAATTTGAGTTGTAATAATTGGTTAAAGTGCAATAAAACTTTACCATAATTATATTTTAAATAGATAACATTTGAAATGCGATTTCAACTTTGCTAGAAACGAACATGCTGCGTTTACATAAGCAGGATACACATTCCATTACTTTCTAATTATTTTATAATTATTGTTTTCATTGCCACTACAGTTCTTCTCCCAAGATATGCTACACAAATGTGAGAAATATTCTGTCTAGCCACAACGTGCGCGATTGCACGAATGCAAATGCTTTATTTTTCAATATGCGGTTACTTGGAAAATTCAATAACCATTCTCCAAAATAAATTATGTATGTAAATTTAATATTTACAAATATTTAAAAGTAGAATAATTTAACAATCGTTTAGTTATAATACAAACTGAATCGTTTCAACTATCAACAAAACTTTGAAGTACGCTTGCGATTGATTTTAATAAACTTAAAAAATATATCTATCTGCTAAATTTTAAGTATATCTCATAGTAATAATCAAGGCAACATAATAGAAAATTTGTAGTTTTTGTATAACACTTATTTTACTACTACTTACAAACCAGAAATTAAAATAAATTATTAGGCTAGTAATGTAACAATTAAAAACAAATTATATAAGAAGTACAGTGAATTAGTAATTTTGATAACGTTATAAATTGTTAAAATTTTGACTGTTAAAGGTTATTATATTGATTTTGACCATAAAAATTATATTTCAGTTCGCGAAAAAATATACCATTCAAAACAAAATTAACAGCAATTAACATATTCAATACGAATTGGGAAGAAAATTTTAACAAGTGTTTCATCACCAATATTTCTGAAAATTTAAAAATTATTTAGTGGTATGTTTTAGTTGACCCTGGTTTAGAAAATTGTCATTTTCAATAACTAATTGTTGGTGAATTCTTGGGAGTAACCGATTGGTCTCATATCTCATGAGGGAAAGTCAGTTGCTTATTGAAGACGGAAAATTTGTCTTGTCCATTTTACTGCTACTGAACGAATATTATTCATTTCTAATTACGTAAATAATAAGGTATCGTCTATGATCGTACTATTTTTTCAATTAACGGCTCGTAATGGTACATAGCGTTTGAGTCGTGAATACTGAATCCACAAGTGTGGTTATCATAACACTTTATATTTTAATCTTACTATAGTACAATACCCATGAATAACGATATTGTAAAATAATTTTAAGATATATTCTTGTTAATTTGAAGATATGTCGATTGACAGATATGTTTGAATTTTAAGATATGTTATTACATAGGCACTACAAAAATAATCTGTCAATCAAAAGAACAGAAAACAAAGCAGTCTGGTACAGCGTTGTCACTGTTTTTCCTGGAAGCCATTTTGTTTGTCACATTCACTTCCATCTGTACATCTTCCACAAATGAGGCCGATTTACAGCATTTTTTGGTACATACAGAGTACACACACGTATTCTAAGTACGATATTAATTATCTTGCTTTTAACAGTATGCTATGTGTGTACTGTAACTCGTGAGATGAAAAGAAATCAACATAATTTGTAACAAAATACCTCTAGAAATGTTAATTCTCAAAATTATATGGCAACACATTCTACTAAAACTATGTACTTTCCTAAATGTAGAAATAGTATATAACATATATAACATGAACGTAACATATATAATATTTCTTTCCTTAACGATTAGCTTGAAATATAGACATATATTTTGGCCTTCTTTATAAGTAGCAAAATTATTTACTTAGGCTTTTTATATCATGAAAGAGTCGGCATGAGAGGACAAACGAATTACGAAATATGAACTCAAGAGTGACAGAGTACTGTTCATTCATGGCGTCTTATCAGCGAGGTCTGTTTACAGATGAGTAGATGATCTATTTCTGACCTCGCATCTTTGTATTAAGGCTTGACGTGCAGAGCGCTCCTCTCTAATGTGTTTCAAATGAATATCGCATGTATGCGATAATGGATTTGTTGTTCATGTTGCAGCGGGTATAACGATGTCAATTTTTTATGTTTTATTCGTAGTCCTCTGAGAAAACCCTGTTCTCGTCGACTACGTCCTCCTGCATGTTGCCGTCTACTGATATTTTCTTTTACCACTCCCAGTTTTGTGCGTAGGGTATGCTACATTTGTTGCTACGAGGTAAGTGTTGATGATATGGCAGCAATCGTCAAGTCGGCGGGTTTTATAGCAACCGTTAGACGTCTTTGGATGAACTATCCGCCGCCTTTCGTGCTGCGGAGTCAGCGTGATGCCTACATACCTTAAAACCCATATAAAATTAAATTTTAAACCATGATGATAAAAGACACGACACAGGGCCCTCTATCTGTTGTGGTAACGGGTCGCCTATGGCTATGTTGCCCAACGCAGTGACGAAATAAGCGAGCCCGTGCAGACGGCAAAGCGTCTCTGACCGCGGTTTTTGCAATAGAGATGAGACTGCCAAACATCAAATAACTCAGCGGTGTACAAACTCGTCACCTCGGCAATGTCTATGGGTAAGAAGCAGTCTGGAAAACAAATGCGTTTCCCACTCCGTTCATTATCTTCGATCCGTCAATGTAAAGCACGACGTGATCTTTGTAGTCGACATACACCGAACGAAATTGAAGCTCCCGCACAAGAGGGTGTACTGCTGACTTCTTTTCAATGGTTAAATCTAAGTAGCACTCTGGTTTCCTAAGAAGCTAGAGTGGTGATTCAGATGGCGTAATCGGGTGTATGAATTCGGCTCGAACGTTGTACTGGTTGAACAGCTTCAAGTGGTACCATTTACCACCCAATCAAGTGCATGTGCAACGCTGGTTATTCACATCTGTGGTTCAGATGAGTTGGCAAGGCACGAAACTTTCAAGTATATCTCAGTAGCAACTTATAACGTCTAAGATGTAATTACGTCATTCCTGCATCGCAATAAAGGCTAACTGTTGTGTTAGTTCCTAAAGCTCCAGTGATATAACGGATCTCTGCGTTCTGTACTACGTCTAATAATTTGAGATTAGACTTTCTGGCTGAAGAATAGGTTGCACACCAATAATCAATTTTTGGAAGGATACTAGCGCATCAGCACTTCTCTATCCGCTCCCCAGTTGACGTGGGAGATGCAGTTATTTGATTTAAGTGCTCATTTACATCTAGCAGCCAGAGCCGACTGCTGATCATTTTCTCTAATTAATTTTCTAAACAGCATGTTAGAGAGACTGGACGGTTTCACTGAGTCTTTACCGGATTAACAAAAGGAAATAATAATTTCGTCTTTCCACGCTCTTGAATAAGCACTTTGCGTCTACATATTATTGTATTTGTTTAACAAGACCAATTTCGTTGTATCCGACAGATATTTAAAGGTGGTGTATAGGATATCATCTGTTCCTACTGCGGTGGTAGCAGCATTTAATTATCTCGTTGTAGACGGATGATTGTACAACCTGTTTGCAGCGTTTCCTAAGTTTAGAGCTTCTTGCTCTGCTTCCTCTTTTCGCCTGAAAAAATTGAAGAAATCTCGTCTTCAAAGGACTGACCATGGCACAGTGCGCAGCCTATGTTTTCAATATTTAGAAGGTTGTGTGCTTTCAGGCGGTACACACAACCGTGTCACAACTCTGTTACTAGTGCCCTATTAGTTCTGTTAAAGAGTAACAGCTATTGCCTCCCCCCACAGACAAAACTTTGTAGGTTCTGACGTAGAGACCTTTTTCTAAAGGGTTATAATAATAGTAATACTAATATTATTATTATTAGTATTATTATTAGTATTATTATTAGTATTATTATTAACATTCAATATTAATTATTATTATTAGTATTGTCCTCAAGTTTTTAACATTTGAATTTCACCGTATGTAATATTTTGGTGCTCCTACTTTTGTACAAGAAGGAGAACACAGACTTTCATATCTATTCATATCTATATTTTCCTGTACTCCTTAATTCAGTCATGAATTCATATATTTCACACAGCTGTTACCAAATTCTACATTCTACTTCAAACAAATTAATCTAAAACTTTATTAAAGTAACGTATATTTTACTGTATTTAAGAATACAATTTTTCTAATAATTGTCAGACTGTTATTTACCATTCAAATTTACGATTCCAGCAGCTAAAACATTTTTTTGATTAGTTTTAATTTGTACAGCATTCTAATAAAATTTTTTTCTCAATAACGTAAGTTGCTTGTTTTTCAGATATGCATTTCTTAATCGCTGGAATTTGTACATTTGTATATAAAGTACGTATAGTATATTCCATAATTTGTAAGAATTGAAGGTAACAGGACTTCTAAAAGCATACTGCAATTAGGTTCACTATTTAAGTATTTTAATTCTTCTAAACTTAAATATATTCTTATAAATTATTCGATATGTGTCTAAATTGAGCACACTTTTTATCAAATTGAATGCGTAGCTGACCGAGTTATCACATTTTTCAAAATAAATGTTACAGCAGATATGGATCATTAAAAAAGTATTTCAAACACACGTTACTCAATATAATATGCAATATACATTTTAATATGCGTGCAACATTTCCTAGTATAATGGAGGAATTGCGTGTACCAGTAGTGCGTGACTGAGGTCCTTGTATAATAACTTAATTCATAACATCCAACATAAGTGTTAACCTGTTCTTACTATACGTTTATAAAAATAATCATATTCAAAAGGTTAAAACAAATGTTTAGCTGAAGTCCAAGTAGGCCTACTTTGATATTTTATTTAATCACTACCCATTAAAAATTTGTATAGTCACAAAATAACTTTTGACATATGAATAAGAAACGCTTGTTCATTAGTAACTATTTCACAATAAGTCTATATTACAAAACTCTGACAACTGTTCAGATCTTATAAAAATACATTTTTAAATCGGAACCAAAACATTGGACCACGGCCAAACAGCCCGGGAAAGACAGCTACTTCTTTGTTGCCGATGACGTAGTATACATATAAAAAATTATCCCCTCCACCATCAACTATCATTTTTATTTATAGAAAATTAGCCCCTCCCCTCAAACTACTTTTTTCATTTATAGATATATCGTCTACCTTTCTATGGTGGATTATTATGACCTTCTTTTCAGGATACATTATTTACCAAAATTAAGTACTTTACTCTTGTAAAAACATAAAATGTTGCTGGTAAACTACCCCTTCCCTTTAACCGATCTTCACCAAAATCAACAAGCTTTGAGCCCTCTATAAATTGGGCACATATGTAAAAAATTATTTGATTCTTTTCGAATGTGCGGCAGTTATCGTTCATTATAGAAAAAATTACTCTTGTTAAAACATAAAACGTTGCAGGTAAACTACCTCTTCCCCTTAACCGATCTTCACCAGAATCAATAAACCTTGAGTCCTCTACAATTCAAAGACGTATACACAAAATTATTTGATTCTGTTTGAATTTGCGGCTGTTATCGTTGCCATAATAAAATTCTACACAGACACAGACACAGACACACAAACACACAGATAGACACACAGAGACACACATAGACACTTTTCGAAAAATGACTTTTCTTCATGTTTTGAGGGTAGTACGATCAGAATCAGCCCTTATCTTGAACATGATTTTTTTCGCCATCACGATACTTCCATTTCCTTATGGAATATGGAAGTAAAATCAACCCAAGACAAAAAAACTCAACAAGTGTGTCTGTATTTGAAAAGAGAGCAGTACTTTTCGAAACATAGTTAATGAAATTTCCGTAATAGTATCATACGTTATAAAACATTTAGTGGCACGATTTTAAGCAATAAATAATTCTACATAGATTATATACTGTTGTACAAATTCTTTAGTACTGGTACTTCCCTAAGTCAGTGTATTTTACTTTCTACACGGCAATATATCAAGTCTTACATCCGTCTAACATATTAACGCCCACTGCGTAAAACCCAATCTAAAATTATGTAACAACATAACAGCGATGATATTGTGCCGCTATAGACTCCATCGCCAAACAGCAACACATTTGAGAGTTATCATTACTTTATACCAAAAGTAAGTATTCTATTAATCCTTGGAAAAAAATAGTTTACAAAACAAAATAATAAATACGATTCGTTTTTGTTAGTATTTTTAGCTGCTGTGGAGCTTCTGTGCAACGCTCTAGTCAAATAGGCATACCTAGTTACTTGTAATGATTACGTCCAAACACTAAAACGTTTAAAAAATAGATAGGGTTACAATTCGCGCATTTAACTGATCTTCCGTATACAGATAGTTATAGAATAATCATTCCACAGCTCCATTATCTATAAATAAAAAAATTAAACCTTTATTTATACATGAAGGCTAAAATTGTATAGAAATACAGTAGGCCTAATAGGTGGACATACTTGAGTGTTGGCTTGTGGTATCACCTCTTGTATGATCACAAAATATTTTGGTTTTGGTGAAACACTGAATATTACTTTTTCTTCGTGCCGTATTCTGTTTGTTGGAATTGTCGTATTAACTACTATAAAAGAATACGAGACTGCCTCAGAAAACTGAGTTTGCTTTAAAGACAAAAGAATATCTTAAATCGTAAGACAAAAAGTGTTTGTGACTATCATATCTGACACAAACACGAGTCTTTAAGAATAAAGTAAAATGTACTGTTAGTTTTACTAGATGCACTGATGCCTGTTTCATCAAGCACCGTGATTGTAAATTAGTAGGTCAGACGTAAAATAATGTTGTCCAACGTGAGTAGAACATTAGACTATTTGAGATGGGACTTAGAACGGAATACTATTGTGGATATGCCTACAAATCTCCGCTGCTGTTGAGAGGAGAAATATCAGACAAGTCTTGCTTGGTGACATATTATTTCTATTTTTTTATAGTATACAGACTATACTTTCTTAGTTTGTAATACATACAAACTAACACTGACACTAAACTAACACTTTGACTCTGGCTATATCTCTGAGTTTGGCTGATTTCTGGGTTCAATCGAGTCTCTGAATGAGTGAATTTGTGAGTGATGCAGTGTCGTTGATTTATATAGGTGTCAATACAAAATAAACATCTGGACACTATGCAATGCACATTTAAATTACCACGTGCATGTGGCTATATTAAACGTTTTAGTTATGTTTTAAAGGCAATGATATAAAGAGGGCAGTGCAAGATTATCGTAGGTGAGAGTCGAACAAGAGGAGAATACATTAATAAGTCAAAGTGAGTACCACCGATAATGTTGGTATTTAATGTGGGAATTGTATGAATGAAAGGTTGGCTAATCTGATCATAGTCCAACTATGCTTGCAACGGCAAACATGACCACACAGTGCTCTGAGCGTCCGATTACTACAGACGTGACTTACGCTGCTTGCGTTCGGCTGTCATCTTAATTATTTTCATATCACGACTTATCACGTAGGCCTTATGCCTAAATCATTTCATTTAATGTATTATTCAAGTGTTGCATAAATTGCGTCCTTTTTTCTATAATGTACATTTTTTATAATCTGATTTCTCAGACATCATGATGCATAGAAGGCTTAGCTAACCTTTCAAAATCTACACTTACTTGTAACATTTACGCACAATAAACGTATAAAAATACAGTCCGCTTATTCACAATTATTTTCTCCATCCTGGCCAATTTAATTCCACGACATATTAAAATATCAAACACAATTCTTAACATTTTTTGGTCCTCCGGGCCGGATTCATCATTTTAACCTTCTCTCACAACTTTATACCTTACCGAGTGGCTTCTCACCTAATCATTTTTTACTCAAATTTCTGGCCATCACGGGCGATTCAGTATGTTCACTGATCCGACCGTGTCGGTATTTATTCAACATTTCTTTCGTCGTCGTGATTGAACTTCATAGACAGCACCAGTACATAAAAAATCCACGTGTTAACGCCTACACGCCAGGTCTTGAGCAGTTTCAAGTTGAGAATAGTCGTCCATCCAGTCCGTGCGTGTCTACCATCTGCTCCACGGCCTCAACGCTGCAAGACATCTCACCGAAGGTACGACATCAACGCCATCAGTAAAAGGTGCGTAAAATGACGGAAGAAGGTTTAAGAGTGTTGGTTAAAAAGAGAGGCGGCTTAAAGTCTGCCATAGTGAGAATCGATTCCGCAGTAGTTAACTTTGATAAAAATAGTAATACCAAACATTTTCTAACTGTGAGACTAGAAAGTTTAAAAAGTTTATCAATAAAATATGATGAGGTCCAGTCTGAGATCGAATTAATTTCTAAAGACATAAATGCTGCCCAAGAGGACAGAGTCGAGGTTGAAGATCTTTTATATTCAACCGAGGCTAACATCTTACAATTAATAGGCACTTTCAACATCCAGACTGAATCTCAAACATTAAGCAGTAACATTCAATTAAACCCCATAAAGCTTCACAGGTAACATTCTCGAATGGCAGCACTGTTACTCGATATTTTTAGACCTGGTAAATGCTAGATCTGACTTAACTTCAGTGCAAAAATTACATTACTTATATTCATCTCTCAAAAATGAACCACTAGATTTAATCAAGGCTTTGCCTATTTGTAACGAAAATTATTCAATAGCGTTAAGTTTGCTGTCCGCTAGATATGACAATAAATTCATATTAGCTAAATATTACATTCAAAATTTATTAGAAGTGAAGTCTACAACCAAAGACTCTGTACAGAGCTTAGCAGAATTTACAAATACCATAACGTCTTCTGTCAATTTTCTGACAGCCATGCAATTGTCAGTGGATTCATTTGAACTCATTGTCATACAGCTATTGTCAACAAAACTTGATCATTCCACATTTAAATTATGGAAAGAATCTATAGATTCTGAGAATCTTCCCAACTTTCAGAGTTTTATACAGTTTCTAAATGCCCGTAGACAATTATTAGAAAACACGTTACTACTAGAAGCTGGACAGCAGCTTAACAAACCAATTCTAAAATTTAATAATAAGTCTGAAAAACCTAAGTTACGAAACTCTGCTGGCAGCACTGCATTTAAAAGTTATCATTCTATTTCAAATAATTATTCATGCCCATGCTGCAAGGCAAGTCACCCAATTTATATGTGTGACAAATTACGCGATTTGAGCGTATCGGAACGAGGGCAATTTATATTAAAGCATAAATGCTGCACTAATTGTTTGAGACCAGATCATTTTCCATCTAATTGCAAGGTCAAACGACATGTAAGATCTGTTCCAGACGACACCATACAAATAAATAATGGGTTAAAACAGAGTTCTGCCAGCAGTAGTAATTACTGTTCATTTAAACTGCAATCAGCGAACAATGTTATCTTATCTACAGCCGTCGTATTCGTCATAGACCGCGCTGGTAACAAGCAACTTGCACGAATTTTACTAGATGCAGGGTCTCAAGTTAATTTTTGTACTGCATCATTTGCAAAAAAACTGCAACTTAACTTAACTAAATCTAATATACCAAGTTCAGGTATTAATAATGCAACATGTTGCGCTACTAATTTGATATCAGTTCGTATTGTTTCTTGTTATCAAAGGTTTACTTTTAATGCTTAATGCGCAGTCTTATCTACTTTGACCCACAAACTTCCAGCACAATCGTTTGACGTAAAACATTTTAATATCCCAAATAATATTTTCCTTGCTGACCCAAATTTTAATGTATCAGATGCCATAGACGTATTGTTGGGAGCGCAGTTTTATTTAGACTTGATTCAAGCTAACAAATATATTCGTGGTCCTAACTTTCCGGTTATACAAGAAACTAAGTTGGGCTATATTCTAGCAGGCAATTTACCTAAGCATTGTCATTCAAAGGGTCCTGCCGTTTCGTTCCTGGCAAGAAACAACGATGATCAAATTCTAGCGTCTTTTGAGAAGTTTTGGGAGACTGAAACCGTCCTTGATAATGCACCCATTATTAACGATTCAGTTTGCGAAGAACATTTTGTTAAGTCTACTGATCGTAATAATGAAGGTAGATTTGTCGTTTCACTGCCATTCGTTGCTGATAATGCCCAGCTGGGTGAGTCCTATGCTACCGCTGAAGCGAGATTTTTAAGTTTAGAACGCAGGTTCAAGCGTGATTCTGAGCTTGCGCGTAAATATGCAAATTTTATTCAGGAATATAAGGATCTTGGCCACATGGCGCTGGTTGACGATTGTTCTGTTGATTCCAAGGTTTCAAATACCTACTATTTGCCGCATCATCCCGTTTTTAAACATTCTAGTTCCACGACGAAGCTTCGCGTCGTTTTTTATGGTTCTGCTAAAACTACCAATGGTCTATCTCTCAATGATATTTTGTTACTGGGCCCAAATGTCCAACAAGATCTTTTCTCCATTCTTTTACGATTTCGTATACACAATTATGTTCTAATCGGTGACATCGAGAAGATGTATCGGCAAATTCTAGTGTCTGATAACGATTGTCATTACCAACGTATTCTATGGCGTGATTCTTCGCTTGAACAATTTAAACATTTCGTGCTGCGAACTGTAACATACGGTACTGCTAGCGCTTCGTTCTTGGCAACTCGCTGCCTTATTCAGATTGGTAATGATAACGAAGCTTCCTTTCCTGACGCTGCTTCAGCTGTAATTAATGATTTTTATGTCGATGATTTTTTGACCGGTACAGACACCATTTCTAACCTGATCAAGTTAAAATCTGACTTAAGTACGTTATTGAGTCAATATGGCTTTACTCTACATAAATGGGCGTCAAATGAACCAAATGTAGTCACTGAGCATAGTAATTTATCACTTCCATTAAACAAACAAGGCAATGTGCGTACGTTGGGCATTCTTTGGAACAACTCCGCAGATTCATTCATGTTTGGCATCAAGTCATTTCCAGTTGAGTCAAGTATTTCTAAGAGGAGAATCCTGTCAATTATAGCGGGTATCTACGACCCATTGGGACTCATTGCTCCTATTGTTTTCATTTATAAACAGTTTATGCAGCAACTGTGGTTGTGCAATCTTGGTTGGGATGAGCCAATTTCTGAGCAATTATATTCGTATTGGCGTTCATTATGCGACAAGTTGTATTTAATTGGCGAAATTATTGTTCCACGCTCCATACGCAGCAAGTCTGAGCCCAAGTTAATTGAATTACATGATTTCGCAGATGCCTCTGAAAAGGGTTATGGATGTTGCATTTAAATTAGAGTTGTTTATCAAGATTTATTGGCCTCTTGTCACCTTTTGTGTTCTAAATCTCGTGTGGCTCCACTACGACAGGTGTCATTACCCCGCAATGAGCTCTGTGCTTGTTTGTTGTTATCGCGACTTCTATTCAAGGTCACCTCTGCTCTCCATTCCTTTGTGAATCAATACTCCGACTCCATGGTATCTCTCTATTCGATTCATGCTCAGTCTTCTAGGTGGAAGACTTACGTCGCTAATCGTGTTGCTGAGATTCAGCGTCTCACTGAAACCCACACATGGCATCATATTGATTCGCAACATAATCCTGCTGACATTATGTGACGATTTAAATGGTAAATAAAAAAAAATTAATAATAAAAATATAAAAAAAACGGAAAGCAAGTAAGTACTTTAAATCGCACGATTAAACCAAATACCCCAGAACTAACTCATAATAGTAATGAAAATTAAATTAAGAAAATCTAACTAAATAAGTAATTAAAATATGAATGTAAAAGTCAAGAATAATACAGTTAACCCTTTAGTAAATTTATCATGCGTTGACCTGCCTATTCCGGACACAACGTGCATACCGAACCGGCAGTAAATTAGAAACATCTGTAAATCGTAATGTAAATAACTAATAATTTAAAGTGACAAGTAGTAGTTATAATAATCCCTGTAAACAAGGTAAGTCTAGATAGTTTATTTTGTCTTACTATAAGAAGGTATTATTAATAAAGAGTTGGAACTATATTATGGCGGAGTACTTACTCCGCGTCGTTGCAATCTACCTGTTGTAACAATGCAAGAGTAACGATGCGGCTTTCAGACTGTAAACACCTCCAAGCGAGGGCTCTTCATAAAATGTTTTGTTATTTTTTTTTAATTTTTAATTGAGTGTTAGCTTCCACTAAAAGCGTGGAGAGCTAGTTATATATTGAAGAGGTAGTGAGGAATTTGTTAGAAAGTGTGATAATGTAAAAAGAACTCGTATATAAGGTGATGTCTCAAGTTAATTAAAAAACGAACTCTCGAATATTGTTCGAGTAATGTAATTCAGATATTAATGTAAAAAGAAGATGCAAACTCCAGTACTACGCTGCCAGTAAATATGTGACGTGCACAACTGCAGATAGGGACGACTACCACCTAAACAACACTTACTATAACCGCCGAGGATCAGCACGACTTCACGCAGCATAACATCCATCTCCTCGTTAATACACCCAGAGGACTTTCACCGGAAAAACTACCCAGATGACTACCCCGACTAACAGAGTACCGAAGATTCACGCCCCAGGACACGGACAGCAAAAGCGTATCTAAGAGGTGACTCGGTAGCTCGTCTACCGAGAATTATGTACATTTAAAATATAAGTTGTCATACATGCCAAAGACTTTTCAAAAGACAATAATCATCTCTAAGCATTAAGTTTTAGAAAAATGTAACCAGTAATTTCTAAAATCATACGTTGTAACATTACTCTTGAAATATAAGTTTTAATCCCTTAACTAAATAATACCATTCTTCAAATGGTGTTCATGTAACAATGCAACCTTCTTGATAAGTAAAGTAAATACCAGACGTCTTTAATAGATTTAAAGAGACTCGGATCCGAGGTAAAATACATGATCTGTTTGATCGTTTGTTTGACAGAAAACCCCTTTTAGATATTTCAGTAAGAGAAAATTTTTATGTAATGGGATCTATATATATATATACTAGCAGACCCGACAGACGTTGTCCTGTACACACGTCGTTAATTCGAAAATTTCAAACATTCTTCAATAAGCTGTAACAATCTGGACTGTTTTGATGAAAATTATTATTCAAGAGTTATTTTAATATCTAACGTCATTACATGTACACTTATCCAAATTCGACCGATCGGTAGCATGTGAGTATACACTGTGTGTGTAAGTATGCATATACTGTATGAGTAAAGTGAAATGTAGAAGCTGTGTTAACTAAAAAGATGCATCTATTACCACACTCCACGGATGAAATTTGTAGACTGGATAATAGCAGCCACTGTCTATGATTATTGACACGGATATTTCTAGGCGTCACCGAAAATTTTAAGCGAATGAAATGACTGATTACAGGCTGGGATATTATCCGTGGAGTGTGGCAATAACAGCATCGTAAATACAAACTTTAACTTGTTTTAAGTAAAGGTAAAAAATCTTACACTGAAACTATTTTATAACATTTATTTATTAATTTACAAAAACTTAATTTATCTTAATGCTATTGGATGTACAATATTTTTAGTTAATCCTTGAGGCGTATAAACAAACAAATTCGATGGTTTTCCAACTCTGGAACACGCAACATATAATTGACCGTGAGAAAAACACGGATTTTCTAAATCTAAGCCACAAATTGTCATTGTTTGGCCTTGTGACTTATTTATAGTCATAGCATATGCCAAGCGGATTGGAAATTGTAAACGTTTGAATGGTATAGGCGAATCTGAAGGAATCATTGGGATCCGTGGTAGAAGTACAACCTCACCTTGAAATTTTCCACTCAAAATAGTAGCTTCAAGAATGTTGTCCATGATTTTTTTTATAACTAATCGCGTCCCATTACATAATTTCGGAGCATTCAAATTTCGAAGCAAAATTATAGGTGAACCAATCTTCAGTCGCAAATTATGTGGTGGCATTCCCGGTAAATCTAATGAATTTAAAAATTCTACAGGATAGTTAACAACTTCATCAGGATCAACAACAGTGTCGATCGATTTAAATGTAGTTTCATTACCAGGCAGTAATTGCTGTATTTTGAAATTGATGGCATCAACATCTAAATTTTTCGCAGCTAAAATTGCTCGCTCTCGTAGCCATCCATGATTAGTATAATTATGTCTCAAATCTGGAAAGATACTGTTTATTAACTCATCTTTGGTAGCCACCATGTTGCAAAAATTCTCTGGAAGTCGAATATATTGTGTATCTTCATACAATTCAATTTTACCATTGCCAATATCCAACAATTGTTCAGAGAATCTTGACGCTAATGGATCATTTTGAAGTTGAACGCGCATATTAATAGTAAGGCATAATTTGCTGACACTTCGCCATAGATAAGATTCTTTTAAACATGCGTTTATTTCGTCTGCATATGTCGCGCGTGGAATGACTGGTAATGTTTGTCTGAAATCACCAGACAGCAACAATAGAGCACCACCGAAAAGCCTAGTATTATCCTTGATATCTTTCAGGGACCTGTCGAGAGCTTCAAGCGAATGCTTGTGGGCCATGGTACATTCATCCCAGATAATAATTTTGCATTTTCTCAAAACTTGAGCCATGCCTGAATGCTTCTTTATGTTACACATTGCTTCGGGATTTGTGTGAACATTCAAAGGTAATTTAAGCGCTGAATGCGCCGTCCGTCCACCATCAAGTAACGTTGCTGCGATTCCTGATGAAGCAATAGCCAATGCAATATGATTTTGTGATCGGATGCGCGCAAGTATCAATGAGATGAGGAATGTTTTACCAGTACCACCTGGTGCATCAAAAAAAAAGAATCCACCTTGTTGCGCTGCAATTGATACATTAATTTGATCATATACATTTCGTTGCTCAGCAGTGAGCAATTGTTCATTATTGGCAACAAAAGTAGCCAAAGAAGTTCTATCGAAGTGGTGTTCCCGTTGGACATCGCTGTTGATGGTATCTACTGCTGGGCGGTTCGGCGCTGGCATGCCGAAATGGATGAGCGGCATATTCGAAATAAGAATACAAATATCCTCAATCATTATTAATGACTCATTATATATTTCTGCGGAGAATTCAATATTTTGATTTTGATTAGTAATTCTAATCCGATGTAAAATATCCTCACTCATTGAGTCTTTATATTTGTCCCACAGAGCAGATGCTTCAGACGGAAAACACGTTGTCAATATTATTGAAAATAATTGACGAATTTGTTGTGGAGATGAGCTCAGTGCTGCATCTGCAAGTGTGAGATCCCAATGGTTATCATCCTCCAATAAATGTAACTCACGACACGCATCGAAGAAAGTGTCGTATAAAGTACCATTGACTTTTCGCAAATATCGGAAAGATGTTGGTCCAGGAACGTTAACCAATAACAAACGCAAAAAAAAAAATTCGCGTTGCTTAGGATGAACTGTATATAATCGACCTAAAGTATTTGTCATAAATATGTCGGTGAATCCTGGGACTGGAATGCCTCGTTTCCGTGGTTCCCAATTTTTTGATTGTTTATTCCACGTAAAAAATTTAGGAACATCAGTATACATTAATGTTCTTGCGAATTGACCAACAACATCTTGTCGGCAACAAAGGTTGAAAAATTCAGTAAGAGTTGTTTTTGGAGCCGTTAAAGCTTGTTGTAGTGCAGTCTGTTCTGTAAAGTAAACACGCTGTCCGTTTTCAAGATGCACAGCCAAATGTATAACAGCAGGATCCCTTTCATGTATAGGAAACGTAAAAATGCGCCAAATAGCTTCGTTACTGCTTATGTATCGACCCATTTGATAACGTGTAATTTCGTCATTGTCATTTACATTTTGAACAGCGAATACAGCTTTATCACTGCCCTTGTGAACATACTTACAAATGTATTTTATAGATTTCACTGAACTGCATAGTTCAACGTTTATGTGCGCTTTATAGGTTTTGCACAGCAATGGTGAATATGGAACTACCCAGCGATTATCAATATCTACTCTCACACCGTTTGACAGACGCAATTCATATGATTGACCGCCATTGTCTACGTCTCTACGCCGGTAAGATGGATAACCGTCAATATTGGTGATAGTATCAGATTGGCATGGTTTTGGAAAACGTTTCGTACATTTTCCATTGTCCATACATGGTGACATCATGTTTAGAGTACCACATGGACCATGGATCATATTAGTAGTTACAATGTCAAACAATTCTTGATCAACATTCGGATCTGGAATTTCGGCTGAAATAATTTTGTCGATTTCTTCTGGGCGTACTTTATCCACCAACCAAATCAAAATATGCGCATGAGGTAAACCTCGTTTTTGCCATTCAACAGAGTAAAGCCAACAACGTGTTTCACCAAATACCGAGTAATGTGTAATCAAATTCATCAAAGATTTTAATTTTTGTTTAAAAACACGTGCAGTGATATCATGGCGATGCATCGATGTTTGACCTGGCAACAACAAACTTTGAATTTCATCCCAGTTTGGATTACACGTAAATGTGATAAAAAGATCTGGTCGGCCATATGCACGTACGTAAGTCATGGCGTCTTGAATATACTCTTGCATATGACGCGGACTACCAATGTATGATGATGGGAGAATATATGCGCTACCGATGTTGTTGATGTCATTAGTTGCATCTACGTTACCAATAACGGCGTCACGCAAATGAATGTACTCCTCAGCACGAAGTTTTGTTTGATTAAATTTTATATATCGTAATCTCTCACTTTCGATTTTTACGTACATATCGACAATATACTGATGAAATAGCTGTCTGCATCGAAGAATGGTATTGTCTTCATTAGCACGAATCATCAATCGATATGCGTAGAAGTTCATAGCACTAACTTTCTTGATCAGTTCTTCACCTGCAAATAAATATATATATGAGAGATACAGAAATTATTTGAAAAAAAAAAAATCTGTAAGATAGTCTATAAGTTGTACCTGTAGTTGGATTCCTTTGTTTAATATTTAAATGGTATCCATCTTCTCCTTCCCAAAATATCAACGGATACTGCAATGCATCGTAAGAACGATGATTGTCTTGAATTATTTGCATCGTATTATCTCTGCGTTGAATGCGAATGTCCCGACGTTCACATGGGTCACCAGCCATAACAACTGCAACTTCATTAATAGTTGGAACATTATATGTGCCTGCGTGCTCTCCGTAGGGCACTTTGTCTGCTTTAATGATAATGGCGTAGTTGTCGTTTTGCAGTCTGTTAGAAAAAGTCTTGAACAATTGCAACAACTGGTTATGGTTTTGCAAAAACGTTTCCAAAATGTCCACAATTTCTCGTTCCTCCATCTGCTCTATATAGTTGTAAGCGCAGCGTGTGTGTGATTGTTGCTCCTCATTGCCCATAAAATAAATTTGTAAAAATTTTGGATCGGCATCAGGCATTGGGAGCAATGAACCAATTTGGTGGTACACTTGACCTTGAATTTTGAATGTAGATTCGAAATTACGACCATCTTCATTATGAACAATTTTTGTTGCTCCAAATGATGTCATTTGGAAGCATGAATTGAATTTACGAATTTTTCGCAAAAACAATTTCGATTGAGATGTGGTGCCAGCTAAAAGTGTTTTTAAAGGTTCCGGCGGTGGATTTAGCGATGGCAGTGAAATTTTTCCAGATGCGCAACATAAACCAGGTGATTCACCTTTGTACTTGAAAGCATGACAATGTTGACATTCTTTGTCCATACTACCAATCGAGATTAATGCATGTGACGAATAGTTGATTTCAGGATCATATTCAAACGCAAGGCGATTGAGTGATGCTCTTGTCAATGCTCGATCATTTTGCATCCGGCGTTGGTTACGTTCTCTATGTGCATCCGTCGTTTGTTGACGTGCCTCTCGTTGTCTTACTGCATTAGCACGAAGACGTCGAGTGCGTTGTACTGAATTTTCATTCGCACGTGTAGATGCAACTTGATCTCTCAGATTTGCATTATCCGCCGAGTGTTCTTCATCTGTTCTATTTATTCGACGATCATGGACCAATTGCGCGTTCGGAGTACGTCGACCAATATTTCTGGCTCTTCCTCGAAGACGTGGCATTTTTCTGCAGAAAAAAAAATACTGTAATATAATACGCAACGAATGTGAGTTTTTTATTGAGAATGAAATTTTAATTAATTAACAAAAAAGATTTATTGTAACAAATTTTAGATAAAAAACGTGTAATTTTATTTTTTTGCTTGATAATATTTAAAATGAATAATTTTTTCCAAAGTTAAAAATTTATACGAAATAAACTCAAGTAATCCACAACGAATATGGGTTATTTATTGAAAATGAAATTTTCAATTATCACCGAAAACGATTTATTCTAACAAATTTCGGATGAAAAAGGTGTAATTTTATTTTTTTGCTTCTTAATATTCAAAGTGAATAATTATTTTCAAAGTAAATAATTTTTAATAGAATTTTTTTTTTAATTTTTTGATAGTTTTCTTTTAAATAATTATTTTTATTTAAAAAATAAATAATTTTTATTAAAAACAATTGAAAAATATGTTATGAAGTCAATAAGCTACCAAATAATTTTGAGATTAGGATGGTTGTTAACAAACACACGTGTAAATTTGATGAAAAATTTATACGAAATATACTTAAATAATCCACAACGAATATGAGTTATTTATTGAAAATAAAATTTTTAATTATCACCGAAAACGATTTATTGTAATAAATTTTAGATGAAAAACGTGTAATTTTATTTTCTTGCTTCTTAATTTTGAAAATGAATAATTTTTTTAAACTATAAAATTAGTTAAATAAACATTTTCCAGTGGACCAAATTGTGAATCTAAACCATCCAGGGACCCACTCAAACACACACACAAAATTTCATCAAAATCGGAACATGAATAATAAAAACAATTTAAAAAATTTATTATGAAATTAATGAGCTACACAAATAAATTTTTAGGTTAGGTTGGTTGTTATAAAACTCACGTGTAAATTTGATAAAAAATTTATACAAAATATACTTACTTCGATTCCACCCTAAATTCGCAAAAAGTATCGTTTTTTAGGCACACTTCAAAACTCTTCAAACATCAATTTCTATTCGTAGTTAATATTTTAATTAGCACACGACTTGAACGAACACAATAATAACACAAAATTTCAAATATTTTTCTCAATTTGATCGCAGCACCAACTGTCGGGACAAACTGAAATTAAAATACAATAATATTTAATATTTGATGCTGCGATGGTAGCGCAGTCTACCGGATCCAATGTAAAACATTCCAAAATTAACAACTAGTTATAAATGAAAAATTAGTTAAATAAACATTTTCCAGTGGACCAAATTGTGAATCTAAACCATCCAGGGACCCACTCAAACACACACACAAAATTTCATCAAAATCGGTCCAGCCGTCTAGGAGGAGTTCAGTGACATACACACGCACACACGAAATATATATATAAAGATATATATCATTTGTTAATAAAGAGATGTCATCTTGTTACATATTGAAGTGAGTGCATAAATCAGTTAAATTACCTTCCCTTGTATCCTATAATTAGAGTAATTATTATTGTTCTAAGTGTTGTGTTGATTTTCAGTTTGTTACAACGTAGGCAGCCTGTATAATTGGCTAGCGTCAATTATCACGGGTTCCCTGGATTTATAACGTAGCCCGGAACGTTATAATTATTTCTAGAGGATGTCACCCTGACGTTTTGCGCGATTGTTAGCTTTGGTGGCATGGTCCTACTTGTCTGTCTCAATCTTCTGAGCCCAATGTTTTTTCACCTTTTTCACCTTCTAATGTGCCGCTTCCTGAATCCGTTGAGGAGAAACAAACCCCCAAGCTTTCTCTAATTTCCACCTTACCTATTGGTCTTTCTAAGGACTTTTCCTCGTTGCACCGACTGATCCGCGTGTACACTTATTGATTTCGATTTATCAAAAATTCTAGACCCTCAAAGGCAGAGAAAATTTCGGGAGTTCTTACCCCTACTGAAATTCATTCTACCCTTAATTTTTCATAAAGCAATCCCAGTCGATCCATTTTGCTACTGAGCTTAATTGCCTTCGAAATGGAGCTTCTGTCTCTATTAGGAGTAAACTGTCTTCTCTTGACCCATTTCTTGATGAGTTTGGCATCATACGTGTCGGCGGACGTCTACAGCAGTCGCAACTAACTTATGATAATAAGCATCCTACTGTCTTGCATCCTTCGGCTCACATCACTCGCCTCATAATTGAGAGTGAGCATATTCGACTTCTCCACGCTGGTGCTCAACTTGTCCATCATTCACTTCGTCAACGCTGGTGGATTATTAACGCGAAGATAGTGATTCGTTCCATCATTCGTAGATGCGTCAAATGCCTCAGATTTAATACCAAATATCAAGCTCAAAGGCTTGGTGTTTTGCCATCTCTCAGGGTTACTCCTTCCAGGCCGTTTTTATTCTGTGCAGTGGATTATGGTGGTCCTTTCATGATCCGTCATGGCGGGCAGAGATCTAGAACTCTGTCCAAGTCATATGTGTCTCTTCATTTGCTTAGCCACCAGGGCCATTCATTTGGAACTGGTTTCCGACCTCACGGCCAATGCGTTTATAGCTGCCTTACGTCGCTTCATGGCCCGTAGGGGCATACCTAGCCAGTTGTATTCTGACAATGGCACGAACTTTAGGAACGCCCGCAACGTCTTGGATGACCTTTACAATCTCTGGCATAACAAGGATGCCACCTTAACAATTAATTCAATCATTTGCAACTTCTCATGGTATTAAGTGGTCATTCATTCCTCCATCGTCACCTCATTTTTGTGGGCTATGGGAGAGCGGTATAAAAAGTTTGAAATATCATTTGCGCCGCGTTGTCGGCAAGTCCATACTCACGTTTGAGGAGTTTACTACGGTCTTATCACAGGTAGAGGCCTGTCTAAACTCACGTCCATTATTTGCCGTTTCATCGGATGTAAACGATCCAGTGCCACTTACCCCTGGCCAATTTTAATCTGTGGACCATTAACGGCAATACCTGATCCTGATTTGTCACACGTTCCTATCTCTCGTCTCGGCCGTCGGCAACTTCTCCAGAAGTTTGTCCAAGCTATTTGGAAAGTATGGTCGCGCGACTACCTACACCAATTGCAACAGCGTCACAAATGGAAGTTCGCTAAATAAAACGTTTCCCTTGGTGACCTGGTCCTTCTAATCGAGGATAACTTGCCTCCATTAGCATGGAAATTTGGGGTAATCACAGCCAAATTTCCCGGACCAGACAATTTAATCAGGGTAGTTGACGTTCGTACGCCTGTTGGCACCTTTTGCAGACCAATTCACAAGTTATGTTTGGTGCCAGCGAGGGACGAACAGTAAACACTACATTAATGTAGCTACTTAACACAATCGTTATGTATGTATCGTTATGTATACGCATGTTATACATTTCACATCCTTTCGAAATATCAATACTATGCAGTCAATACTATGCATGTACATTATTATGTTCTTTCTTTATTGTATTTGCTATTATGTCTCTATCATTGTATTACTACATTGAGTCAGTTTTAGAGGATATTTTCTTTATATAAATTAAAGGATGTGGTTTATTTTCTTTTAAAATTAAATGTATGTATTTATCAAACATATGTTAATGTTTCAAGAAGATTATGTTAGTTATATAAGCACTTTTATTTTTACCATGAGCAAAGGTTTGTATCTGTTCAATTCATAAATTGCTTTGTTTTACTTAAGCAAAAGCAAGAGTCAATTTATTTAATATGTAAAGCTTCAATTATTTTATGTATTTTCTTGTATACAACATTTGATTTATGTATTATGTCTGTGGTTGGTATTGGTTCTTATGTTATGTATTTTGTTATATAATATTCACATGGATTTTGGAACTATACAAGCCATGTATGTATTTGCTGCACATTTTTTATTGATATTTGTGCATTGCTATTTCACTATTCTATGAATTTTCATGTGTTACTTGTAATTGCTCAACACATGCATTACATTTTTCTATGAACACATTTACTGCATTTGTCCCTTGTATTATTATATTGTATTTTATACCTTGTATTCATGTATTTTGTAATTGTGCAACACACATATTTCTATTGTATTTTATCATGTATTTTGTATCTATGTAACACATATTATTGTACCCGCATCTATTGTCTATGATTATGCACCACGCATATATTTTTACACATATTTTTTTTGTATTTGTATTTTACGATCATGTATCGCACATATATTATTATTCATGTATTTGTGATTATGACATACATGTTATTACGTTTATATACTTGTAACTATTCAACAATGTATAATCTATTTTCGCATGTCAATTTATTTGTGCATTCTTGCAATTGCTTGGTATAGAATGCACTATTTAATTATTATACTACAGCGTTATGCTCAATCTATGTTTTTATATGCATATAACTTTTGTAATAATCTTGTCTATTCATTTTATGTTCAATACTATTATGTATAAATCAGCTGGCCTTGACTGGCTTGGACTGTTAATCATGACTTGCATAAATATTTGCATTTGTATCTGACCCATCAAGGGATGAGTCACAGATTATTCATTATCAAGCACTATCAGATTATTCATTATTCATGTTTTGTATTGTATGCATCTCGGCTGATTCATGCACATTTATACTCATGTATGAATCAGTTTGCAAGCCAACTGTGGCCTGTCTAACTTTATCATTATCATTAAGGTTTATCTCTGAGCAACTTAATGCCATAATCTTGTTTTCTAACATTTCAATGTCGATAATCAAAACAAACTACTGATGGTTGATATCTATTAGTAAGAACGTACATGTTTGTGTTTTCCTTATAATATAAATTGTTAAAAATGTATTACAAAAAAATCGCTCGATTTTTGCGGGCAGTTATGGACGATAATGTTGGTATTTAATGTGGGAATTGTATGAATGAAAGGTTGGCTAATCTGATCATAGTCCAACTATGCTTGCAACGGCAAACATGACCACACAGTGCTCTGAGCGGCCGATTACTACAGATGTGACTTACGCTTCTTGCGTTCGGCTGTCATCTTAATTATTTTCATATCACGACTTATTATGTAGGCCTTATGCCTAAATCATTTCATTTAATGAAATGATTTAGGCATTTCAAGTGTTGCATAAATTGCGTCCTTTTTTCTATAATGAAACATTTTTTCTAATCTGATTTCTCAGACATCATGATGCATAGAAGGCTTAGCTAACCTTTCAAAATCTACATTTACTTGTAACATTTACGCACAATAAACGTATAAAAATACAGTCCGCTTATTCACAATTATTTCTCCATCCTGGCCAATTTAATTCCACGACATATTAAAATATCAAACACAATTCTTAACACTGACAGAAGTATATTCGCTAAATCAACATTTTTACGAGACTTCCTCTTGTAAAACAAAATAAATTTATGGCGGTGACAGAAGGAGGACAACTTTAAAGACGAGATCTACCAAAAGTGTTTGAGTGACGATGACGTGGAAAGATATAGAAAACAACCAAAACACGTAAGTCTATCTTTTTTTGTTTTAATTGCGCAATATTTAGTTACTTTTGATCCTAATGTTTTTATTTAATCTCTGAAATTTTATTTTTTGTTATCTGAAAAATGTTTGTTTTATCATATATAGTCTAAGCTACATACAGCATGAAATACTACGTAAATATTTAAAAGTTTATGAATATTAAAAACTTATAATGCTAATATTCAATAAAGTAAAAACTAAAATAATTCTAGAATTTAAATTTTAAATGCTAAATTGTTTTTAAAAAACGTAGATTGGTGAACTGATTTCTTAAATTTAAACTAATGAAAGTTTAATGCAACTATCGTTGTTAGATAAGACTATATTGGAGCATTCAGACAACATTTTCATTAAATTTACAGAGAATTCTGTGCAAAATCAGATACATATAAATTTCAGGTACCGGACTGCAACGCAGCAGACATCGCATATAACAATTTCAATTTTGCTGACCCTGCAACTGTTTAGTCCTATTCCTAATCCGGTCAACGTTGTGCATGCGTTGTTGTAAGCGTATAACAAATAAAGCACTAACGTTTTCATGCAGCATAAATACTCCGCGGTAGTAGAATAACATTTGCCAATGTACTATAGAAGCGATACTAAATTCAATACGTTGGCCACGAAAAGCCATAAATAAATTTTACCTGATAAATTTTAGTCCATAAATTTCTATTTCATATATTTGTATTTTAGTGCATCCAGGGTTTTTATACTCGATAGCATACTAACTACCTTAAAAGAGAAATGCTACTTATTTATACCTACTTAAACAACACATTAGTAGGTATAAATAAATTACACACGTTATTATATTTTAAAATATATTTTATTTTAGTTTTTATTAAGTGTTAAAAAGATTAAAATGTTATCTTTTTAATCACGTAGGTCACGCAGGAAGAAAGGGAGATCTAAGATAACTTGAGATAGTTAAGAATTTGAATACTGCTGCAAAGAATAGAAGAAGAGACCTTTTAATACAATGAGACAAGGATAGAACAAACGATGGAGAAATTCGTGCTAACAAAGACAGATGTCATAAGACAGGGGCATGTGGTGATTTGTGATCGCAAGATTCATTATAGACGAAGCGTGTAAGCATATTGTTAAGTGCGGTTGTGTGCGTGCACGCGCGCGCGCGCGCGTGTACACACATTTTTTTGTATATAGTGTATGTAACACATTTAACGTATACGATACGTGTGAGAATTTGAAATTAAAATTCTGTATATTATTAAACTGTTATACATTGATAGTATATTATATTTTGTGACAGATTTAACTAAACTGGATAATATCCCAAAATAGCAAATTAATTATAAATTTTCTCTTCAATAAGCAGTATTTTATGAGATACAATATAAAGAAACGGGAACATATAAAACATTTATTTAACAAGAAATAAACTAGACCCCAGGTGCAATGTAACATTACTTTCCTTACGTATGGAAACCCAGAAATTATGTAACTGCGTCGTTACTTTTTCCTAATACCAAATGGTTATTCAGTGTTTTTTACAAGGTATATATTATCTAATTCAAAATTAATATTACCTGATCATTACATTTGTATGTTTCAATTTTTTTTTTTAATTCTCGGAAATAATGTTAGGTCATGGTTCCTATATTACGTTTCGTAATTCCAATCGCAACTACTTTAAATAATTAACTATTATTTAATTTATAAATGTTTGGTAACATATTTTCATAGTAATAACTGTTCTTAGACAGATTTGATTCATTTTTAACACCCATATAGAAACAATCCGTATGTATAATAAGCATGCTGTTAGATAAGGAACTACAGTATATATAAAGAAAGAGTTTCTAGTAAATGTTAACTTCAACTTCTTAAAATAACGTGTATAAACAACAATCAAAGGCGAAGAATGGCACTAATTAGTTGAAGTGATACAAAATTTAAAGTGTTAGAGAATCTGAGGTTTGTCCGCTAACCTGACCGCCAATTCTGGACGTGTACTGACAAGTGCGCCATATTTAAGACTCTCTTGATATCTTTTCGCGAACTACTGGCATAGACAAAATATCAGCGTTACTTACCCCGTCTAAAAATCATCATCATCATCTCCACTTCACGGATTAGGCTGCACTGCCTGTTCCGGAAATCATCTCGTCCTCGGACGTCCTACGCTACGATATCTGTGGGTTTCAAGGTGAGTTTGGGAGGCGATCTTGCTGCGTTCTTTCCAAGTGCTTACACCAGTTGGCCTTGTATTCAGTAATTCTATCCTGTAATTAAAAAAATTTAATTTTTGCCTCATCTGTTTATAACTTATTCTGTCTCGTAACATGTGCCCTTTGACCAACCCGAGTAATTTCATTGCCACAGATGTAACCTTCCCTCTGTCTATCTGTGAAAGTACCCATGTCTCACTCCAAAACAGCGGCACCGGTACAGCCTGAGTCTTATAAAACGTAAGCTTTGTATTTCAAGGTTCTGTGAACTGTCCCACATATACGTTTAAATTTAAAAAGTTTATTTTCGACGACACAATCAACTGCGGGAGTTATTTCGCATCCAGGATAATTAAAACTGGATACCTGTTCCAAGATGTTTTAATTTACTTCTATCTTTGTCCTTAAAGATACTTCCCTAAAAAACCGATTACTTTTGTTTTATGTGGAGATAGCACCAAGCACTCCTCTGATAAATTCCTCAAGATGAATACGCCCCTCTGCAAGTCATTTCCTGTATGTTTTATAATAACAACATCATCTGTATATAAAATAATACTAAGTGTACATTGAGAAGAAATCTTAATTCCACATTTGCATTCCATCTTTTAATGATATCGTCCAAATAAACATTAAAAAGTATCGGGGAGATACTACAGTCTTGTTTCAACTGGCACTGTCAATCGTTTCCGGTATCAGTAACAACTGTTCTGATACAGACTTCTAATCACTTTTACAAGATGGAAAGGAAAACCTCTTCTGGTCATAATCTGTCACAAGACATCCCTATCCACACTATCAAATGCCTTTTGAAAGTCAATAACGGCAATATGAGTTTATAAATTAAATTCCCATCTCTTCTCAGTCACCTACTTCAATACAAAAATGACATCGATTGTACAGCGACCCTTCCATCTGTTCTTCAACAACAATGTTATCTGTTGTAGCCCTAAATGTATTTTTGATTATTCGAGAATATATCCAAAGAAATTCATACATAAAAAAAAAATTCTTCGATTGCACTCGAACAGACCACGAATATATGAGATTTAGTCATCAGAGAAACGTTTTGAAGTCATATTAAGAAAAAAGCGTAATTTAGCCACAGAATTACTAGATCAGAGACATTAATTCATAAGCACTAAAAACGTTAAAATAATTAACAATATACAAAAATGAATATACAAGGAATGTGTGTGTGTGTGTGTGTGTGTGTGTGTGTGTGTGTGTGTGTGTGTGTGTGTGTTATAACAAATAGAAAAGTGTGTAAGTGTTGTTCGTGTTGTAATATGTCGGGCGTTAGCAGCGCGCACTTTTTGTTACTTACTGAAGACTGGATCCTCTGCGGTGATGTAGTCCTGTAACACAACTTAATCTACTATGTTTGTGGGCGCCACTTGGAATCTTTTGTTCCAAGAAGAATGTTATTATTAAAAAAAATAAAATTTTGAATTCTTAGTAAATAGTTTAAGCCTATGAAAAAATGTAAACAAGACAGTTGGGTTTGAAAAAATAAAGTGTGTTTAATGATTCTTAAAAAATTGTCTGAAGGACTAACATTCATGAAAAAATTATAAAATTGCAGAGTTACAAAAATTATAAGTTATTATTATTATTGACAATTTTTTTTTCTCCAATCAAGTATCGGCTAAAATATATTTAATTTTTACTCAGTTGAAAAGCATGAGTTTAATACGTGAAAAATCTTTACTCTCAGGACGTGACTCCTTTGAACTACCAAGACATATCAATAAGATGCTTTACAAGAAAATTTAAGTGATTTGAAGGTGTGTGTGGCATGTGTAGTACAACTGTGTGACAAATGTAACCAGGTAAACAATGACTTTAATTTTGACAGCTCACGTTCCAATGGTTAATTATTCTCGCACTGGACACTTCTCTCGGGTAGTTTTCAATCTCGCCTCTTCGTGTGTGCACTGAATTTATTTTAAGTCAAAAGTGCGATTTTTACAACTTCCGCACTTTCGTGAAACAGTTTGGCAGTAGATTTACGCTCGAACCCCGCCGATAGTGGTCAGCTGCTTCGCGTTGGTTCCCAAATTGGCCGCCACAGCGCTGATACCCTTGCAGTCGAGAGAAAGGCTTTGTGTATGTTTACGTTATGGGAGTTTTTGTCAAGTCAGTTTGTCTTTGCGAACGCAGCAGAATTGGTTCTCTACTTAAAATTTTTTGTCCCTCCTGGGCCGTTGACGTTCTGGCTGCGTGATTTCTATTAAAATGTGCCGTGTTGCTGCTCTATTTCAGCAACACATTGGCGTAGATTCTTGTAGAGGTTAAGTCGGTCTATTTGTCAATGTACGAGGAAAGCCTTTCTTCGTGTCTGTGTCGATTTCTCGCCTTCGGTGTCGCCTTGGTTGCGTTGCTCAGTGTCGTGGGTGATGCGTCTGTTCTGGATTCCAAGCTGAAGTGTTTTTGGGTCGAATTTGGTCTCTCTTTTATACTGTGTCAGGCTGATTGTTTTCATGAACTTCCGGTACATTTCTGTAAAAATTCCTTCTAGAATGTTCGAGAATAATGAAATGGAACACCATGGAACAAATTTAACTTCCGTCGAAGCTTTTAGAACAAAATTTCTTATTCTTCACACTAAGGATATTTCAAAAATTACTCTGGTATTTGTCAAACAGTTTTACAGCAGTACTCACAATTTGCATGCCATTACTACATTTGAATTCTCTGTTTTCAACTGAATCTAATGATACTAATTATGATTGGTTTTTAAATAAATTAACTATAATAAATAACACAATATACAACTCTTACCTTGGGTTGTTTCCATTAAAATTCAATTTTTAGAATAAAAAATTGTTGTGAAGCTATTAGGTTTCTTCCAAAACATTAACACATAATATTACTATCTTCCTATAACAAAACAAATAAATTTTAACATATATATTACACAAATAAGTTCAATTTTATATGGTCCATGCCTATGGCCTACGTTGTTGTCACTGTTATAATACAATAATTAGTCTTTTTCTTTAACACATATAGGATTTTACTAGTATACACTAAGAGTTTATTATATTGTCTGTCTTTTGTGATACCTGGTTAATCTTTATACATATTATTTTTATTGCAGGATAACTTAGCATCATATTGGTTTGCCCATGTTGTCCTTTTTCTTTTGTGCGACAAATCTCACTCTTATAAGTTAAATTCTTTGATACTTGATCTTATTTTCAACTGAGTCTGTTTGTTTTTATGGTACACTAAAGTATTGTACCATTCTCTTTTATTTTTGTCAATATTTTGTAAACATTTAGCCAGATATGACTATTTCTTGTAATGGTTGATTGGCCTCAGCCATACATGGTATAGGTAAATAGTTTGCTAACTCAACTATTACAATGTTTAAGTTAGTCAAATATATTAGTATAGTCGCTTTATATTATATTTCAACTTTCTAATGCAATTTGGTTGCATTTTGTCAACTTTAAATCCATAAATATCACAATATTATATGCCTACTACATGTTTTTAGTTAGTACTGTTTTTGGCTATTTTGACTGATTTTTATTCATTTGACAGCTTTCTTTATTTAAATAAATTGTTCATCTTCGTCTACCTGACAATTACATATAGTTTTTATCTCAATTTGATAATAATTAATTTTTACATGAAATCTGAGTGACTGGTCTCAAATCCAACACTTTAATATTTTTTGTCATAACAATTATATATTTTTTATTTTAACTTAGATTCTTTCTAATAATGTATTTAAGTCATTTAATACATTTATTTATTTTACATTACATAATATAATAATGGATCATGTCCATTCATTCACAATAAATAGTTCTTTATACTCTATTCAGAGTTACTAATCTTAATAATTAATGACTTCATTTTGGTTGATTCTGATATTATTTGTCTCTCTTATAGTATCTTATGGTTTTTCACTGTTATTCACTTTAATAATATATATGGGGTTTGAGTCTTAGTCATAGTCTGGTCGTTTTTCATGTTAGTAGTATTAATTATTAGACAATATTACAAAATTTTTAGGACTACTTGGGTTCGATACTGTTCACCTCACTTTCCTCTTATGATAAAGTGCTATGTAAATGATTTCCTGGAACGTTCTGTGACGTTACAGTGTGTGTGTGACATATTAATAAAAATCAAGTTAGAACAAAAAGAACAGAACACGTATTTTCTGATAAAACATATATTATAGTCTGTAAGCTGTGCGTTAGAGAAATAAGTCTACCTACTTTTAGAATTTCAATTAACATGATTGAGTTTTAACTTAGTTATACCATGCAGAAAAAACTCTGAAATTTATAGTTAAAATTTGACATATCAGTTTACGTACATCTCGTATAACACTCTTTTTAACAGATTTAGTAGCAAATAAGGCTAATATTTTTTAAGACACTCAAAAACAGTACCATAGAGAAAGTAAAAAACTTACCAATAAGTTATTAGAAAGTAAATTTAAAGTAGGTTTTATAGTTACTATAAACTTAATTATGTCACTCATAACTAGGAATAATAAATTATATTTAGTTTTGTAGATGAACAATTTTGGGCACTTTTTCACAAATGGAGGAAACAGTTTCTAACATCTGTAAACTTAATTTGAACGTAGAGTTAGCAGATCGGCCTACTATTACACTAAAATAAGTAGGTTAATATGCAACTGTACGCAGATAAAGTAAATAATAAAGTGTTAGTGATGGCATATTATATTTTTCCATATTTTTTTCACTAAAAGTAGATGAATTTGAAACCAAAAAAGTGCTAGACGTTCACTGTTAGATCAGAAATAAAATAATTTTCTCTTTTTATTTTTTTGTATGGAATTGAAAAAGATGTAACAAGATTTGCTATACGCAGACAAAAATAAATCATAGCATAATAAAGTATTAGCAATTTATTTGCTTAAATTTTTACAAACGTAATGTATATATCTAGGGCAGAAAAACAAATAATTTGAAGGATGTATAAAGAAATTAATATTCACGATTTTATCAACTTAATGGTTGCGATACAAACATTATTTTTCATCATTGTCTCTTGAACAATATTTATTAGACGCAGTAGCGGCTCGTCCATAAGGCTCAATGGTTCAGTGAAACCCCCTAAATAATTTAAATATGTTTAAGGATTTATTGAGATTTGCGACACTAATCTTGTTGACTGAACAGTAATGGATTCGCGTAATAGGCGAATTGTTCGCTACTATTGCTTGAGGTGCAAAACAGCTCAGCACCCCCTAGACAGCTTTGGAGGGGGAAATCAGTATACGCAAAATTACATTCAACAGTCGCTAATCCCGATTCTTAGCGACAGAGACGAGTAGTTCCGACAAGGGCCGAACCGCACTGACTGGGAATTTTAACATTTTCATAATACCGCCATTCACCATTATTATGATTTTACCACGTGATTTGTCCGTTTACCTTCAATTTTGTGTCAAATTTCTCTATTTCATTTAAAATACAATAAAAATATGTGCAGTAAAGTCTTAAAATCAAATAAAATAGTGAGTAATTGCATTCCGAAAATAAAGTGTGTTTAATATAGTCATTAAATAATTATATTAACGTTAAGCTGACCAAAGTGTGTATAACCTCCAGAGTGGTTGCTGGTATTTTTGTGTGTTAAGTGTTCAGCTATTTATTATTTTTGTGTTCAGTTCATTGATTTAGTAAAATGAATAGTGTTCAATCTATTTTAAAAACAAATTTTTCTTCTCTCTCTCTCTCTCTCTCTCTCTCTCTCTCTCTCTCTCTCTCTCTCTCTCTCTCTCTCTCTCTCTCTCTCTCTCTCTCTCTCTCTCTCTCTCTCTCTCTTCTCTCTCTCTCTCTCTCTCTCTTTATTAAAGATAAATTCAAAATTAAGGAACTCGGGAGGGTTCTTCCCGTTTCAAATATTAAATAGAAATATGTAGCTATCCTTTTATTTTAACTACCTATTTTTAGAATAATTTAAAAATGCCATAAATACAACTTAATATTAGGCCTACTAAAAGTTGTCAATAGTTATGTCTTCATGCTGCTACCCACCACGATTGTTATTTGGAATGGGACAATTGCTCTTTTCTTAGTAGAAACATTCAGACATTAATCCCCCAACTGTCAGAACCACTGATTAGACGATAATTTTATAAAGAAATAATTTGATGTTTTCGTTATATTTATTTAAGTTGGTATATTTTAATGTAGGTTACAAAATAATTGTACATTGGTAACAACAAAGCACTAATTTATCAAGATTTTAAATGCAAGTTATCCTAGAGGCCTGAAATCCTACAAAAAACATGGTTTTAGAAATAACTTGTCGTTCGTAAAATAACGTATGTTGATGTATAAGTCTTACCTAGTTGAAAACTACACCAAACGTGGAATCTTCAATAGAATATGTTACAATGCAAGTTGCTGTAATACTCGATCACTTTACAATAAGCAAACTCTTTCAAGAAAAAAAGATCTTAGTTTATGTGTATTTATTGTCTAAATATTTTGAAATAATCTTAACACTTACAGGCCAAAGTAAACTAACTTGATAAGAGACTAAATTAGCTAAGATTTATGTAACTAATTAAAATAAGTGCTGAATATAATTTTAGGTGAAACACATTCTTAAAACACATTCAACGCTTTACGTTTTCCATAAAATGGTGTATTCTTAACATTTCTTCTATCTTTTTTTCACTTCACTGTTAGCGTGCACAAAAACAAATGATCATTTATATGAATATTAAAAACAACTAGAAGGTAAAAAATATTTCAAGCAATTAAAAACCGAATCAGCATTAAAAAAAAAAAATTAGTTCGAAGCAAAACATTTTCAGTGTCTAGTACTGAGGTGTTAATATAGTTTAGAGACCACAGTATCATGACAGTATGGTGAAATTGACAGTTCTACTCCACGTGGAACATGACAGCCGGGGAAATTGGAAATGTGTCATGTGACTGGCGAGAAGCGTAGTGACTGGATATATCGTAGCGGCCATGTTTAGGTGGCGGTAATGAAATTTGGCGATAAAATTAAGGCGGTAGATAAAGTCCTCTATGTTTAGTGTATCGTATGCCATCTTCAGTATTTCGGTCGTTAACTTTTGACGTCATGGGTGGAACGGTGGTGATTGGTTGGGCATGTTGTATTGGCGGACATGTCTACAGATATGTGTGCACGTTTTGCAATAATAATCTCCTTCAGCCTGACCGGTTTAATAAGTTTGGTCAATTTCATTGGTTATCAAATCTTTTCATTTTGAAAATATACATGTGCAACAATAATCTTATGAAATGTATTCAGTCTACAATTATATGTTACCTGGTTGCTTCATCCCTATTTACAATTGTTACTTCAGTTCCTGCAAGAAGTTAACAGTTTCTAATCGTATTTTTTATAACATGAATTAACTACTGACACTTGCACACACCAATGATTACAACACTAATACCATTTTCCTACTAATTTATATAACTTAACTACTAAGACATACATTTTTCATTAAAAAAAACAGAAAAAATGGCTTGCTTCGTATTTGGTGCTAACGGATAATACCGTACATATACAATAACACTGTTTTTCAGTTTAACACACGTCATTTTGTTTCTCTGAAAATTAAACGTTTCGTCTCCCATATTACGATAAGGCATCCTCAGTGGCTCGACTGAGACAGAGCACAAAACAAAACTGCTGGTGGGAAAAACCAGTTCTTACGTAAAAGATTCAAGACAATTTGTGCAGATAGTACAGTGGCGTGTGTTGGACTAAAAAACAGTGTTATTGTTAATAAAAATCACGAATTTTTACGACCGTAAATATATGCTATATTCTATTGCTGTTTGCCAAACATAGATAACTGATTGCAGGCATAATTTTTAACTTTGTTAGTAATCATAATAATTTTAGACAATTCATAAAAAGTGTGGTATTTGCGTCCGTACATCTATAAAACACATGTCATTTCCAAACAGTGAAAAATCCTTTGCGGTTCAGGAAGGACCACATTCCTCTGACAGGAATATTAATAATATAAATTTATAGCAAGCTTATTCAAGCTTAAAAGTTTTATTAGTAGCATCAAAACAATATAATTCATTGTCGACAATATAAAATAATTTTAGAAACATAAAAATCGTGGTTTATAACAAAATTGAAAATTGACAAACAGAATTATTACTGTTGCACACCACTATAGACAAGTTATTCCGATTAGCGCTTTCAAGCTTCTCAGCTCATCGTCAGATCGGAATTCGGAAAGCGCTATACGGAATTATTTTTTTATATTGGTGTGCAACAGTAATAATTCTGTTTGTGATTATAACCACTAACACAACCTTCTTCATTAAAAAATTGAAAATTCTCTTTGTAACGGAGTCTTCAAAAATTTCGAATTAACGCACAAGCGATAAAACTGTTTGCAGCAAATAATTATTCTTCTAACGTCGTATACATGTGTATGTGTGTGTGTGTGTGCGTGTGTAATATAGTAAAACAGTAGTATTAAAGGTAAGAAGGCATGTAAATTCGTGAGTAGCTTACACAGAGGGGGAAATGCTGATGTAGAGTGTGTTGTTAAAAATTTCTCTTTCCTTCCCCCTCTCTCCCATCCTCTATACATACTTGCATATCTAGTTGAATGAATCATAAGTAATAAATAATAGTAAGTATTGTTAAAATAAAATATAATTTAACTAAATTAATTAATAATATAGTAATAATACCTAATTTAAAAATAAGATCTAAATTTAAATTATATATGAGCGTGTTGTAATATTTTAACAAATGTCTCTTCTCATCTGATCTCTAAAATATTGTTCATCTATCACTCATCTCTGTGAGTAATGTTTTATATCGAGTTAGCAGAAGTATCCATTTCAACAACAAAAGTCGCGTGGATGATAATGGAAATAATAGTGGAGGAACACAATAATACAAGGAAATCAGCTACACAACTAAATAACGATCAAAAACGAATTACCCTTAAGTAACAATATAATTAATATAATTATTAATAAATGAAAACATAATATCGGAATCAACACGGGAATAATATTAACACTTTAAAAGAACAACTAAACTAAAATGTGACACATAAGTTAGCAATACCTTCACTTAATTAACTTAGCATGATAGTTTCTCTCCTGCCGTCAGAATTTTAAAATGGAATCGTCCATGCGTAAGGTGGTTTTCGCGCATGCTTCTAGTACACCTTTCGCGGTAATTATCGGAACCAGGGGAAGTAACATTTAATTGTTAGTGAGAACTGCTAACAATAATCTGTTGGCCACAAGTGACCTAAGCTGATATGCTTTCTGACGTGACAATTAGACGGATTGGCCGAAGTGGGCACGTGTTTCAGCAATTTGTATTCACAGCTAACCATCTAATTATAGTTGATAGACAACCACAATTATATGATCCACAAAGATTAGTATAGGCTGGCTGTACCATTGAAAATCGTTTCCGAACTATGCGGGTATCATAACCTTTTTGCTTAAGTGATTTTTTACGTACTCAACGTGATTTTTACTATATGATTAAAGTTTTGATTTTATGAAATATGTTATAAATGATAGAACATTAGGTAAGGACGTGGTCTTAATTATTCTCTACTTGCTGTTACTTTTAATGTCCAATTTTACTGTATTACTGAAAACCAAGGCCAAGTAGGTATGTTGTAATTACAAGTGAAACCAAGTGGATTGTATTGCAGTTTTCAATTGTGACTTTGCAAGTTTCGAATTAACTTGTGAGTGTTTTATAGCGGTTGTTATCTACCATTATCTGGCGGCAAGTAAAATCAGTACGTGAACTCTATTGTTTCTGAACTCTATTACAATACCGTCTAACATTTACTGTTTAGTTTCATTATTACTGAACTTACGTTTCGTAGGTTTAGCTTATATACGCGTGATATCTTAATGTATACGTTTGGCTCTTCATGATTAGGCTATAGAGAGTAGCGTAAATTCCTTTTTAATAATATTAAAACATTTTTGGATCATAGGTTAATTGCTTTCTTAATAGCTAATAAACCGTAGGAGGAATAAAGGCCTGTTTTTCTATCATTGGAATGTCTCTGGAATGATAAAATGTCGGGACACCATCAAATTTCTTATATAGATTCTTATTAAAATTTATATGCAGCATATTAAATGAGATCTCCTTCTTCTTTTCAGGAGGGGTCCGTTCTAGCAATTTCTTTCGCCATCTATCGTTACCCATACGGCACACATGCCCTTATCTTCTTAAGGGTTTTGAATCAATTGCATTATTTCTAGTGGAACATATATTCATTCTTTCCCCCACTTCTTTATTTTTAACTCTACCTTGCTATGTAAGCCTACGTAAAACACCTTCTCCAGTATCTCATTTCCACGACTAGTAATTGTTTCCTCATATGTTCAGTGGTTTCCCACACTTCAGCCTCATGTGTTTCCACAATTTTCTTATATATTTTGATATTTTGTTCGGGCCTTAGTTGATTAGTTGATTACTCCATAAAGTGGAATGTAACTGTGTCATCAATTGTTCCCGTTGTTGTATACGATCTGCTACACTTGTGCCGTCTTTTGTAACCATGACACCAAAGTATTTGTGTGAATCTACTGCCTTCACAACTCTCCGTTCCAACAATACGTCTTTGCCAGTATTTATAAAAATAATATATTCAGTCTTGTTTGTATTTATTGTTAAACCCCATCCATCTAACTTTCTAAACTTATAACAGATGTCATCCTTATCATTAGATATAATTAATTGATCGTTCACGAAATGCCAAGTAAAGAGCTTCAAGTCATTGACAGACATCCCCATGTTGCGACGTGTTGGTCTCCAACGTATATAAGTGTTCAAACGTTTTTAGAAACCGTACAGCTACTTTGTTCTTTAATATGTTCCTTATGTAAAACTGAAACTAAAAGTAGTAAGTCTACTAAAAAAAGAAGTTGCTTGCTTTAAATACGCTGTTTTTTATGCTGAAGTTCTTTTCTTGTGGCATTTCTTGGAACACAGTTTACAATCTTATTTATATCGAGATGGAAAAATTCTTAAACGATGCACAGTTCTTAAAATACTAACAAATACTATATTCATGATGAATTAGTCATTCTCTTGAACCTACAATAAAATAGGGTGCCCTTTTTACTGATTGAATTGAATGTACTGTCTAAAATGAAATTTACCAGAAACAGACAGAGTAATTTGAATAGAAAGCACGTATGAATAATACATTTCTGAAAACGTCGTAACGGTAAGATTATACACTTCCTCGTACAAATGACGTCATCGGTGGAATAAGCACATCAATGTTTCGCCAAAATAGAACAAAAAATTTGTAGAATTTGAATCATTAGATTTCATCAGATTTATTTGCATACAATAAACGCACAGTTAGGACTAAGTGGGTAGAGTTTTAGCTGAAGGAAGTTGGTGATTGAGAGAATTTAACGAACACTTATAGTGTAATTCATTTGAGTAAGAACCACTGCAGACGTAGTAATTATATTCTGTACAAATTAACATTGATTAGATGAAACAACAGTTGGTTTGCAATATTCAGCATGTATCTGTAAAGCAGTAATACATTCAGTTCTTAATTTTGGCTAGATTTTAACACAAAGGAAAAATAACAGAAACCAAATTGTATACACAACGGTGTTGTGAGATTCATTTTCTTTAATATAAAACTGTTAAAACTCCTTTCTTCTAATATGAGGAGTAATATTGTATATAGGATACATGTTACAGCACTTATGAAGTTAACGATGCACGTAATGTAACGCATTAAACGCGTTGTCCAAAAGAATGTCTGGACAGTAAAGACGTAGTAGTAAAAAGAAGTGTCATAATTACTATGTAGTTTTCAAGACGTAGGGTGCGCCTGTTTTGTTTTTCATGTATAGCATTTAAACCTAACCTGATTAAATACTTATACTTACATGTTGGCTTGTAACTTATATTAACTTAAAGGCACTGCATTTCTGATACAGTGTCTTTGTTACTTTGCTGTTATAACCCATTATCACACATATTTTAACTAATTAAACTAAATTTTCAAAAATAAATAAATTTTATCTAATCCCATTATTGAGCCAATGATATATTTTTTACGTCAGAAACTGTTCTTACAAATATATATGTGTGAGAATCTATTTTTTATACCCGCAACTTTTAAACTTTACACGATTTGGCCTCATATTTCCATTTTTTGGATTAAATATTTGTGCACATTACCATCTCCTCAATGTAAAGAATTATTCTATAACAAACTGAATTCAAATAAACATAACCTATCTCTGAAAATGTGTAATTCAAAAGTTAGACAATCCTCGTCATTAAAAGTCGACTGATTTTATGACGTGTTATTGGAAATATTCATTAGCAACAGTCCTATTCTTTCTACTGGTTGTTAAGTCAAAACTACTTTAGGTATGAACTAGATTATCAAATGTATCTAATGTAGATTATCTAAGAGACTTTTTGCGTGAAGAGCACTGTATTTCTTTCATATTTCTCCAGTCCATCTATTTATATGCTTTTGATGTTGTAGTGCAGAGATTTTAAATTACTTCAAAAAATAGTGTAATTGTTGTACACTATATAAATGCTGGACTTACGTTGTTTGTTGTAAATTTTATTTTTGGAGTACCATTTTATTCTGTCTTTGAATCATATTCCAGTCTGAACTGTGTATAGTTGATGACTAATATAATAATTCATAATAACTAATATAATTAACAGTATAATAATTATGCTGAAATTTACTCTTCAAACAAATACAAATTAATAATTAATGTCTCATATCTATAAAGGAAGATCAGGAGAATTTGCTTCTGTCTCCTGTATGAATTACTTCCTCAAAAATTTACTTCTAAAAATGTATAGAAAACCAAAGGTAAGTTGGGGTATCATGCTCCACCTAAAGAAAACATTTAATTAAAATTATTTCGTTAGCTTACAATAAAAGATATTACATCCTTTCCATCTTACAGTAGTTGTAGATGCAGGGTAAAAGCATTCAATACAAAAAATATAAATCAAATTAGATATGACCGAAAAACAAATTCCAACTTCGAGGCGTATTACCCTGACGTTAGGGTAATACGCCCTACCCTATCGGGATATATGCCCCACTCCAAATAATATTACACAACTAATTATAATTTGTAAAAAAACTGTTTCACTAAATTAACATAATTTCTAGAATTAGTAAATATAATATGAATAATAAATTACAATCTGTAAAAAATAGTTTCTGTAATTAAATTAACACAATTCGTAGCATCAATAACATAAAATATGAATAATTACAATCTATAAAAATCGGTATGGAGAACCATACATGACTTCCTCCATACCGTAAACCATACAGTAAAAAAATATCTCCCACCCTCAAACTATTTACTATTTATGGATATTTTTATTATTATGGGGTAGTCGTTTAATATAATGTTATTTTTGAGTCAATTATCTATCAAAATTAGGTACTTAATTCCTATAAAGTAACTGAAATACACAGATCATCTTTTCTCCTCAACCGATCCCCACCATTAATGACATTTACACTTTCATAGAGTAATAGTTTTATCACATGTAGTTGCTAAGATATCTTATCTTTCAAAATTAAATACTCGTACTTTACTTGATATCAGCATTTATACACTTTAACACTTTAGGGCACCAGGGTTCAGAAAAGTAATTCAAATTTTGGAAAATTATAACAATCCATGTCAGATATCAGAATCAGTGGAATCAGGACCCACATGCGAATGCAGTGATTACACTGAAACTTTTTTAACTTTAATAGCACCGCAGACCAAAAATGGAAGTCAAAATTTTTAAAAAATTGTAAAAGTGTGTCGGTCATCTAGTTGTATGGAATTTTATTCATAGTACGAAGTCGGTGTCTTTAATAATTTGACAAAGTTAGTGTCTGTCAACACCATTCGTAAATTTCGCACCGCCTCCAAAATATTGGCTACGTTTGCAAATAAATTTACATACTGTTATTAGTTACGCATATTTTTAAAAAGTATTAAAGATAAATCTATAGATTTCTATGGAAACATATATAAACTTAAAAGATAGTATCAAATTGTTTGTCACTTGAGTATTATGGTTACAAATTTAACTAAAAACCAGCGTTCGCAATTTTTAGTGTATATTGAGTGACTGCTTTATAATTGTCATTTTATATTAAAAAACAGTAGAGGAATTTGGAGTTTTTTGGGGTTTTCTTATAATTAAAACTTTGTAATGTTGACATTTGTCTAATAATAAATGTATTTCGTCCAAATTAGTGAGCGAGTTGTACAGTTCAGGGAGCATACTGATTTTATTTTTTAACGACATTTAAGGGAAAAGATGTCTCTAAATAATAATTGAGACACAACGTGATGTATATTTTAGATAAAACATCTTTAACAACCTATCACGTTGTCTAACGCATGTACCAGAAACATGGTAAAATTAAATGCCTGAAGGAGAAACCAGATCGGCTAAAACATTCGGCTAAAACCAGATCCCTGCAGATGTCTCTAACTCCTGTGTTCTGGGTCAGGTAGACTAGGGTACCGCAGTGCTGGTCGCAGAACACGCGCACCCACCCGCACTTCTCACCAACCGTTACACCACGTTATATCAGCAGTGTTTGAGTTCATAAAAACATCCATCCAATTCCTAGGACACATCATCTCATCCTCAGGTATACAACCCGATCCCACCAAGATATCCAGTATAACTAATTTTCCCACACCCAGAAACCTTAAAGGGTTAAAAGCATTTTTAGGATTAACAGGATACTACAGAAGATTTTCACCGTTGTATGCTGAGAGGACGCAACCTTTGTTAGAATTAACAAAGAAAGGACAGAAATGCGATGGGAGAAGAAGCATCAAGAAGCCTTCGACCAAGTGAAAACGTTATTCGTTGAGAACATCATGCTACATCACCCTCAACGTAAAGGAAAGTTTGTGATTTATTCTGATGCCAGTGATTACGCCGTGGGAAGTGTTCTATATCAACAGGATTCTAAGGGAGAACACAGAGTTATCGCCTACGCAAGCAGAGTTTTCAAAGGAGCAGAGAAGCATTACTCAACATCGGAGAAAGAGATACTTGCGATAGTCTACGCTCTTAAACAGTTCAGGTATTATATTTATTCTTCGTATTGTTTAAATTAGCAACCATCCGTTGTTTAAGACCTGAAGATGTCAGTAATGACGAAAAGCTTAGTCGAACAATAAAAAATATTATATTTATGGTACTCATTTTGAAATACATACAGATCACCAAGCATTATCATTTTTGCTGAAATGCAAGGTAACTAATGCACGTTTATTACGATGAATTCTAGCCATCGGGGAATACCCCCCCCCACCATTAATAACCATTAATAATATGTTTAGAAAGGTCAGAAATGAGTTAAAGAAATGTTATGATTGTCAAACAGCAAAACAGCCGAATCTTCACACGTATGTTGAGATGTAGAGTATTCAAAAAGAAGCTAGAGGAGAGTTAGTTGCAGTGGACTTTCTGGTGCCTCTACCGATTTCAAGTCGGGGAGTTAAGCACATAGTAGTCTGTGTAGATGTGTTTTCCAAGGCAGTTCATCTGTATCCAGTTATGCGACCCACAACATAAGCGGTACTGAAGATACTACTCAAGAAATATATTCCAGAATATGGCAAGATGAAGAAGATCCTAAGTGATCAAGGTGTACAATTCCAGAGTGAGGTTTGGGATAAAACATTAAGCGAAAATGGAATCCAACCCATACTCACAGCTACAAGACATCCACAAGGAATTCTAGCAGAAAGGGTGAACAAGGAGTTAGATAAATATCTACGGATTTACTGCCATAACCAGCATAACAAATGGGCAGAATATTTACCATTTTTCGAAAAAGCTATTAACGAGAACTACAGCGAAGCAACAAGCTACACTGCAGTAGAAATAGAAGAAGATCGTAAACCCGAGAGATTTTGGAGGAAATATATACAAAAACTTGGCAATCAAAACATACCAATACCGCTCAGAGTTAAAATAATGAATGCGAAGAGAAGAATAAAAGAAAAAGGTAACAAAAGAGTAGAGCAGTTTAACAGAACTCATAAATTACAAACGTTTATAATCGGAGAGAAGGTATTAAAGACCAATCCAGTAGGGAAACGGAGTGATAATACGGCTAAAAAATTTTCAGATTATATAATGGACCATACACACTGTTACGACAAGTTGGTAAACAGACGTTCGTTGCGTATGACGATGCGAGAGGGAGAGAAGTAGGCAAATATCACGCCAGTTCTGTAAGAAAATTCTATGAATAAATAACTAGGTCACTACGACAATATTATAGAGGAATGCCACGTAAAGAGGATAGAATGGAACGAGCCAACTCAACATGAATGGGGGGGAGAGAATAATTGTTCAGCCCACCACACATAAGGGTAAATTGAATGGTAAACAAGTCATTATTATTTTAACTAAATATAAATAAATGTGCTTGATAAAAATTTATATTTATAGACTGTTATCTAAGTTAGATGACAAAACAAGAATTTAATAAACCAGTATTAAATTTTTTTATTTAAGTAGGGGAATAGTACGCAAGAGTACATTTATGTTGTGTACTGTGCATTGCACTGAGTATTTAAATAAGCAATTAAAAGAAGTAAATAACGTATTTGAATAATAATAATCATTCTGACTGCAATATAAATTGTAATGGGAACACCTGGCTTGCGTGTCAGGACAGGGAGCAAAGCAGCCGTTCTCTGCATGTGTGTACACAAGTAAGTGTGTGTGTGAGTGATGACCACTTTATTCATGAAAGGGGACACCCTTTCGGTAACGATATAAATTAATTATATTTAATTGATTACTAGACTTGTGTGCATAATAAAGAAAAACGGAGGACACCAAAATGTGTATTAAAATAACACAAATACATAAATAAACATCGGTATGGAGAACCATACATGACTTCCATGTTCTAAGATTTATATTTAAAATCATTTTCGAAATGAAATATTTTCATAGAAACTACTTCTTTCCTCAGCCTTAGCCACAGTACTGTGGTCACTATCGTATACCACCTCACGTTAGCGCACTCGATTTTCACTGACGATGACAGACGATAGCACTGCCGAAACGTTTGGTTTTGTAGAAAACATTGGACCACGCCAAACAACCCGGGAAGGAATTTTAACAACAAACTACTTCTTTGTTGCCGATAACGTAGTACACATGACATCTAAATAAAAATTATCCCCTCCCGCTTCACCAAACAATTTCATTTATAGAAAATTACTCCCACCTCTTCATTTATAGATCTTTCATGTACGTTTCTACAGTGGATTATTATGATCTGCTTTTCAGGATAATTTATTTATCAAAATTAAGTACTTTACCCTTGTTAAAACATAAAACATTGCCGGTAAACTACCCCTTTCTCTTAACTGATCTTCACCAAAATCAAAAGGAATTGAGTCCTCTACATTTCAGGGCTGTATGCAAAACATTATTCGATTCTATTTGAATTTACGGCAGTTATCGTTCGTCATGGAAAAATTTCTCTTGTTACAACATAAATGTTGCTGGTAAACTACCCCTTTCCCTTAACCGATCTTCACTAAAATCAACAGACCTTGAGTTCTCTACAATATAGAGACGTATGCAAAACGTTATTTGATTAAGTTTGAATTTACGGCAGTTATCGTTCGTCATAGGAAAAATTAACCTTGTTATCACATAAAACGTTGCAGGTAAACTATCCCTTTCTCTTAACTGATCTTCACCAAAATCAATACGTCTTGAGTACTCTACTATTCAGGGATGCGTGCAAAACATTATTTGATTTTGTTTGAATGTGCGGAAGTTATAGTTCGTCATAGAAACAATTACTCTTGTTAAAACATACAATGTTGCCGGTAAACTACGCCTTACTCTTAACCGATCTTCACCAAAATCAACAGATATTGAGACCTCTATAGCTCAGGAAGGTATGCAAAACATTATTTGATTCTGATTGGATTTACGGCAGTTATCATTCGTCATAAAAAAAATTAACCATGTTAAAACATAAAACGTTGCTGGTAAACTACCCCTTTCCCTAAACTGATCTTCACCAAAAACAAAACGTCTTGAGAACTCTACAATTGAGGGCTGTATGCAAAACATTATTTTATTCTATTTGAATGTACGGCAGTTATCGTTTGCCATAGAAAATATCGGTATGGAGAAGCATACATGACTTCCATGTTCTAAGATTTATATTTAAAATCATTTACGAAATGAAATGTTTCCATAGAAACTATTTCTTTCCACTTATTGCTTCAGCCTTAACCACAGTACTGTGGTCACTAACGTATACCACCACACGTTTCGTAACGTACCACGCACTGCCGAAACGTCTGGTTTTGCAGAAAACATTGGAATACGGCCAAACAGCCCGGGAAGGAATTTTAACAACAAATTACTACTTTGTTGGCGATAACGTAGTGCACATAAAAATTATCCCCTCTCCCTGCAACTATAATTTTTATTTATAGAAAATTACCCCCACCCCGTTCAATTAGCCTCTTCATTTATACAGTAGATTATTTAGATCTTCTTATTAGCATACTTTATTTATAAAAATTAAGTACTTTACTCTTGTTACAACAAAAAATGTATCTGGTAAGCTACCCCTTTTCCTTAACCGATCTTCACCAAAATCAACAGGCCTTGATGACTCTACAATGTAGGGATGTATGGAAAAACGTATTTGATTATGTTTGAATGTGCGGCAGTTATCGTTCGTCATAGAAACAATTACTCTTGTTAAAACATAAAACGTTGCCGATAAACTACCTCTTTCCCTTAACCGATCTTCACCAAAATCAACAGACCTTGAGTACTTAAAACTTCAGGAGTGTATGCAAAAATTATTTGATTCTCTTTGAGTATGCGGCAGTTATCATTCTTCATAAAAATCAAATTATTTTTATACATAAAACGTTACAGGTAAACTACCCTTTTATCTCAACTGGTCTTCACCAAAATAAAAAGACCTTGTGTTCTCTGTAATTCAGGAAGGTATGCAAAATTGTGTTTGATTCTGTTTTAATTTACGGCAGTTATCGTTCGTCATAGAAAAAAATTACCCTTGTTAAAACATAAAACGTTGCTGGTAAACTACCCCTTCCCCTTAACCGATCTTCACTCACTAAAAACAATAGATCTTGCGAACTCTACAATTCAAGGCTGTATGCGAAACATTATTTGATTCTGTTTGAATTTGCGGCTGTTATTGTTTGCCATAGAAAAGATATTACTCTTGTTAAAAAAAAAAAAAAACGTTGCTGGTAAACTACCCCTTTCCCTTAACCGATCTTCACCAAAAACAACAGATCTTGAGTACTCTACAATTCAGGGCTTTATGCAAATAATTATTTGATTCTGTTTGAATTTGCGGCTCTTATCGTTTGTCATAAAATAAAATCTATAGACAAAGACACACACAGACACTTTTCGAAAAATGACTTTTTTTCATGTTTTGAGGGTAGTGCAATCAGAATCTGCAATTATCTCGAACGCGATTTTTTTTTTGCCATCACCATACTTCCATTTCCTTATCGAACATGGAGGTAAAAGAGGCTCACTTTTGTAAAGTCCCCTTTTTTACTTCCATGTTCCTTAAGGAAATGGAAGTATGGTGATGGCAAAAAAAATCGTGTTCGAGATAATTGCAGATTCTGATTGTACTACACTCAAAACATGAAAAAAAGTCGTTTTTTGAAAAGTGTCTGTGTGTGTGTGTGTCTGTGTGTCTGTCTGTCTTATGTAGATTTTTTTCTTATGGCAAACGATAACAGCCGCAAATTCAAACAGAATCAAATAATTTTTTGCAAACAGCCCTAATTTGTAGAGTACTCGCGACCTATTGTTTTTGGTGAAGATCGGTTGAGGGAAAGGGGTAGTTTACCGGCAACGGTTTTTTTATCAAGGGTAATTTTGTTTGTTTGGCAAACGATAACAACCGCAACTTCAAACAAAATCAAATAATGTTTCGCATACAGGCCTGAATTGTAGAGTTCTCAAGATCTGTTGATTTTGGTAAAGATCGGTTAAGGGAAAGGGGTAGTTTACCAGCAACGTTTTATGTTTTAACAAGGGTATTTTTTATGGCAAACGATAACAGCCGCAAATTAAAACATAATCAAATAATGTTTTGCATACTGCCCTGAATTGTAGAGTTCTCAAGACCTTTTGGTTTTGGTGAAGATCGGTTAAGGGAAAGGGGTAGTTTACCGGCAACTTTTAATGTTTTAAAAGGGTATTTTCTATGGCAAACGATAAGAGCCGCAAATTCAAACAGAATCAAATATTTTTTGCATACAGCCCTGATTTCTTGAGCACTAAAGGCCTATTGTTTTTGGTGAAGATCGTTTAAGGGAAAGGAGTAGTTTACCTGCCACGTTTTTTGTTTTATCAAGGGTATTTTGTATGGCAAACGGTAACAGCCGGAAATTCAAACAAAATCATATAATATTTTACATACAGCCCTGAATTGTAGAGTTCTCAAGACCTATCGTTTTTGTTGAAGATCGGTTAAGGGAAAGGGGTAGTTTACAGCAACGGTTTTTTATCAAGGGTAATTTTTTTCTATGGTAAACTATAACAGCCGCAAATTCAAACAGAATCAAATGATGTTTTGCATACAGCCCTGTATTGTAGAGTTCTCAATACGTATTGGTGTTGATGAAGATCGGTTAAGGGAAAGGGGTAGTTTATCTGCAACGTTTTATGTTTTAAAAGGGTATTTTCTATGGCAAACTATAAGAGCCGCAAATTCAAACAGAATCAAATACGTTTTTGCATACAGTCCTGTTTTGTTGAGTACTAAAGACCTAATGTTTTTGGTGAAGATCGATTAAGGGAAAGGGGTAGTTTACCAGACACGTTTTTTGTTTTATCAAGGGTATTTTATATGGCAAACGATAACAGCCGCAAATTCAAACAGAATCATATAATATTTTGCATACAGCCCTGAAATGTAGAGTTATCGAGACCTGTTGGTTTGGTGAAGATCGGTTAAGGGAAAGGGGTAGTTTACCAGCAACGGTTTTTTATCAAGGGTAATTTTTTTTCTATAGTAAACGATAACAGCCGCAAATTCAAACAGAATCAAATGATGTTTTGCATACAGCCCTGTATTGTAGAGTTCTCAATACGTATTGGTGTTGGTGAAGATCTTAAGGGAAAGGGGTAGTTTACCAGCAACATTTTATGTTTTAACAAGGGTAATTTTTTATATGACGAACGATAACTGCCGTAAATTCAAACAGAATCAACTAGGTTTTTGCATACCTTTTTGAACTAAAGAGAACTCAAGGTCTGATGATTTTGTTGAAGATCGGTTACGGGAAGGGGTAGTTTATCAGCAACGTTTTATGTTTTAAAAAGGGTAATTTTTTTTATGACGAACGATAACTGCCGAAAATTCAATGAAAATCAAATAATTTTTTGCACCCCCTGAGTTGCAGAGAGCTCAAGGTCTATTGATTTTGGTGAAGATCGGTTAAGTGAAAGGGGTAGTTTACCGGAAACATTTTATGATTTAACAAGAGTAAAGTACTTAATTTTTATAAATAAAGTATCCTGATAAGAAGCTCATAGTAATCCACTGTAGAAACGTAGATGAAATATCTATAAATGAAGAGGTTAGGTGAACGGGGTGGGGGTAATTTTCTATTATTAAAAATTACAGTTGAAGGTGGAGGGGAGAATTTTTTATATGCGTACTACGTTATCGGCAGCAAAGAAGTAGTTTTTTGTTAAAATTGCTTCCCGGGCTCTTTAGGCGTAGCCCAATGTTTTCTGCAAAACCAGACTTTTCGGCAGTGCCATCGACTGCCATCTTCGGTAAAAATCAAGTGCGAAAACTTGAGGTGGTATACGTTAGTGACCACAGTACTGTGGTTAATGCTGAAGCAATAAGTAGAAAGACGTAGTTTCTATGGAAATATTTCATTTCGAATATGATTTTAAATATAAATCTTAGAACATGGAAGTCATGTATGGTTCTCCATACCGATATTTTACTTCGATATTCCTTAAGGAAATGGAAGTATGGTGATGGCAAAAAAAATCGTGTTCGAGATTATTGCAGATTCTGATTGTACTACACTCAAAAAATGAAAAAAGTCGTTTTTCGAAAAGTGTCTGCGTGTGTGTGTCTGTGTGTCTGTCTGTGTGTCTGTGTGTCTGTCTGTCTATAGATTTTTTTTTATGGCAAGCGATAACAGCCGCAAATGCAAACAGAATCAAATAATTTTTTGCATACAGGCCTAATTTCTAGGGTACTCACGACCTATTGTTTTTGGTGAAGATCGGTTGAGGGAAAGGGGTAGTTTACCGGCAACCGTTTTTTTTTTATCAAGAGAAATTTTTTTGTTGGCAAACGATAACAGCCGAAAATTCAAACAGAATCAAATAATGTTTCGCATACAGCCCTAAATTGTAGAGTTCTCAACATCTATTTTTTTGGTAAAGATCGGTTAAGGGGAAGGGGTAGTTTACCTGCTACGTTTTATGTTTTAACAAGGGTATTTTCTATGGCAAACGATAACAGATGCAAATTCAAACAGAATTAAAAGATTATTTGCATACAGCGATAAATTGTAGCGTTCCCAAGATCTATTGTTTTTGGTGAAGATCGGTTAAGGGAAAGGGGTAGTTTACCTGCAACGTTTTTTTAACAAGGGTATTTTCTATGGCAAATGATAACAGCCGCAAATTCAAACAGAATCAAATATTTTTAGCATACAACCCTGATGTGTAGAGTCCTCAAGACCTATTGTTTTTGGTGAGGATCGGTTAAGGGAAAGGGGTAGTTTACCTGCAACGGTTTTTTTTTATCAAGGGAAATTTTTTTTTTGGCAAACGATAACAGCCGAAAATTCAAACAGAATCAAATAATGTTTCGCATACAGCCCTAAATTGTAGAGTTCTCAACATCTATTGTTTTTGGTAAAGATCGGTTAAGGGAAAGGGGTAGTTTACCTGCAACATTTTATGTTTTAACAAGGGTATTTTCTATGGCAAACGATAACAGATGCAAATTCAAACAGAATTAAAAGATTATTTGCATACAGCCATAAATTGTAGCGTTCCCAAGATCTATTGTTTTTGGTGAAGATCGGTTAAGGGAAAGGGGTAGTTTACCTGCAACGTTTTTTTAACTAGGGTATTTTCTATGGCAAACGATAACAGCCGCAAATTCAAACAGAATCAAATATTTTTAGCATACAACCCTGATGTGTAGAGTCCTCAAGACCTATTGTTTTTGGTGAGGATCGGTTAAGGGGAAGGGGTAGTTCACCTGCAACGTTTTTTTATCAAGCGTATTTTCTATGGCAAACGATAACAGTCGCAAATTCAAACAGAATCAAATAATTTTTTGCATACATCCCTGAATTGTAGAGATCTCAAGGATGTTCGATTTTGGTGAAGATCGATTCAGGGGAAGGGGTAGTTTACCTGTAACCTTTTACGTTTTAACAACAGTAAAGTATTTGAAAATGCATTTAAACTTTTTCAAACAATGGTAATTGTTAAAAATAAAATAATTTTGTTGCCAGGCAATAAAATTATAATTTTTTCATTTTAATGTAAATTATGTATGAGTTAATATACGAGGTGTGTTCATAAAAAGATCAAACCTTTTGAGTAACACATCAATCCGCACAAACGACGCGCCGCGACTTTGCGCGCACCTAGCGATAGTTTTTGACAACAAACTACCACTTATTGTGTTCCGCTATCAGCAGTAGTCTTTGAGGTATATCACATTGAGTGGGGACGTGCACACGCTGGCCGGCGGATTAGTGACAAAGCGATTAAGAAAGACCGCGAGAACAACGTGTGCGTATGAAATTTTGCAGCAAAACTAGGTTAAAACTTTTCAGAGACATTCTGGTTTTCAATTATGCATACGCGGAAGCCTGCGTGAGGCGAACGATTAGTTTAAGAATTTTTAAAGAGGGAAAAACAATGGTCGGTGCAGATCAAAGCGATATCGAAGATCATGGGAAGAGAGCTCGTGATGTGGTAATTGTAAATCATCGTTTAAATGCCAATACTTTCTGACAGAATACATTTAAGATCGTAAAATTAAATTTTGATAGAAAAATTTAAGTGTATCATATCACTGAAAAATTCTTACTGTGTTTGTTGACGACGATCAGAAAGAGACCTGTTTTGAAATCGGTCAACAACTGCGTACCAATGCAAATGGTAATGAAAACTTTGGAAGACAATGGAAATATAGCTCTGTAAAGATTTTACGAAGTCAGCAGCAAAATTTTATACACACACGTTGTGTTAAGATCTTCATTCTCACTTCGTTAAAAATCCGCCGGACGGTGTGTGCCCGTGCCCACTACAGCGCGTGTAGCTCGAAGACTGAAGATCGTGACGGAACAGAGAAAACGGCATTCAGGCGTCAAAACCTGTCGCTAGCAGCACTCAATTCTGCAGCTCGCTGTATGCGCTAGTTGACGTGCTACTCAAATAGTTCGGTCTTTTTTTGAACACACCTCGTACATGTATAAAATAATATATCGTTCGTGGCAGGTAAGCATATCTCAGTTATGTAATGTTTACGTTTCCATTTTATTATTATGACTACAGCAATAAAATGGCAGGGAAGACACACACACACACACACACACACACACACACACACACACAAAATTCGCGTTATTTCTGGCCTCACTCATGTTTATTTTCTTACATTTGCACGTTTTTTAAATGGAAAGTGCCGAAACCCACACCAACATAACGCGTGCAAGCCGAAAAAATGGACATCAATTTGCCTCCTGTGGATAGCTGGGCAGTGTAACTGCACGTGTTTACAGAGGAACGATTAATAGATAGACTTTTCGTCTTTAGGGAATGAACCCTCTGCAAGATGCTGAGGGTCCATGAGTGACTTCGGAGCGCTCCTTCTTTTTCGCGTGTTTGTTCTGTGAAACATACACTGTAGATTCGCAGCTTTATTCTAAGCAAAGCTCAATAGGAAATGTTGAAAATTTTAGTCCACGGTGTACCCTCATTCACACTAAACCTGCTCTGATGTTTTAATTACGGACATCATAATATTAAAACTTTGTAAACTTGAGCACTACTTAATGGAGATCAATCATTAACTTATACAATCCATTAATTTTATGCATATTTTTTATATATATGTGTACAACGTTATCGGCAACAAAGAAGTAGTTTTTTTTTAAATTCCTTCCTGGGATATTTGGCCGTAGTCCAATGTTTTGTACAAAACCAGACGTTTCGGCAATGCCATCGACTTCTATCATCAGTGAAAATCGAGTGCGATAACGTGAGGTGGTATATGTTAGTGACCACAGTACTGTGGTTAAGGCTGAAGCAGTAAGTAGAAAGAAGTAGTTTCTATGGTAATATTTCATTTCGAAAATGATTTTAAATTTAAATCTTAGAATATGGAAGTCATGTATGGTTCCCCATACCGATATTTTCTTTTCACTATCAAATACTTAGGCACCGTAGGCGTACTGCCTGACGGCGCCAAAAACTACTCTGCATCTAGAGCAGTGTACTGACACCTTCTCTTCACCCTCCAAGATCAATTGGTCCACCCATTGGCACGATCGGTTTCACCTTGCGTTACGGTGTGTTTCAAGTAGTACACAGTGCCTTGTCTAACTCACGTCCTGTTAGCCAGCTAAAGAGTAGCAGTTGTTGAACGCCCCCCTACCCGAAGCCAAGATGTTGTAGTCTCGGGCGTAGGGTTGGATTTCTGGGGAGCACTCAAGTTGTTGAAATTTATCTTTTGTAAATTTGACTAGGCCGCGGGGTGTCAAATTGACTTTGAACGCGGGGTGTCAAACGTCAGGCCCACAAAACTGTGATCAGCCTTCACCTCGAATTCCACTGAAGATGGCAGCCAGTAGTGCTGCTGAAACATTTGGTTTGTTTGTAAATCCTCGATCACGGCCAAACAGCCCGTTAGATACTTCTAATACAACTGACACCGGCCGTGAAAGCCTTATAACAATATGACTAGGCCTATAGTTTATGTTATTTACAAAGACACCGTCCACACGAAAAATACAACTCAGAAACCAAAATAAGTGACTTTTAATGAAAAATCAGTAGGTCGTAACTTTTTTTTTAAAGTTACTATGCTTTTTGTGTTCTTTTTCCTAATCTTCCTTTACTTTCTTTTCGATTTTCTGTAATACTGTAGTTCTAAGTTTTGCTTCATTTTATTTTAAATTGAAGTTCTGTTTGAAAGCTTAAATACTCTTTGCATTTAATTTTATTAAAATTACGTAATTTTAATTCAAATAATTTTCTACTGAATGAATTTAACTGTATTATTTTGTATAATTAGTAGAACACTATACGCTACTTCAGTTCATGCTTTAATTAAAGTTTTTGTTATAATATTTTGTTTTCTGATTTATATAACTTCTACTTTAAAAGCAGTTTATATTCCTTAATTATAAGATATTAGTTAATATAAAATGTAAAAAAAGATTGCTGTATACAAACGGTTGGTCCGTGTTATTCAGGGTAGCTATAACAACGTATGTGTTCTTTTACCACTGGGATTAAATTTGTTTAGTTCAGTCAAAGCTTTACTGATTAGGAATTTGACTCGGTCAAAAATAGTTTCGACCCAATAACTGAAATTATCGAAGGCTAATTCTGCTGCAAATTAATACCGTAAAGTAAGAGTTTGCATGACTGCCAAGCACGGAGTTCAGAGTAATAAGTACGCGTATCTAACTTATGTAGAAGTATACAAACTTCAAGATTAAGAACATTATTCCGTTCAAACCAAGAGTTTACAGCATGTAGCATATAATGTAATATAACTATATATTTAATCCAATCTTCAAGTGTCTGTTGCTTTTTTAAGCGTCAGCTTTTGTTAACCATAGGAGTGTTCAATCGTCAGACAGTCAAAACCGTCGTGCTCTAGAATGATTGTCAACAAATTTCAATCGAATCCAATGATGTGTGAGAAAGGATCAAAATTAAGAGAGGGACTGAAATATCTGACCGCAGTGCTACCAAAGAGCATTGATTCTTCGAGATGCTGGAGGAGCAAACAGTAAGGTGGTGTAGCTGGTAAGAAAAAAGGAATTTTAAACAGAAATTGTAACCGAAACTTGAATGTTTTCATGTTATTGCTTTAACGAACGAGTTATATAAACTCGCATTCCCTTATCTGACTACACAGGCTCGTGTATTTATTTTATATATTTTGTTATTGTATAGTAGAAAATATAATCGAAAGCAAGAAGATCTTGCTCTCATTTACGAAAAACGGATTTAACAATTTAAAATTTTGTTAATTTTTCATATTGGTAAGGTAAATTCTTTCTGCTTCAGCAAGACTCTGATGTAACAAGGATCGAGATTCACTGGTGAATCTTCGAGAGCAAATAGAAAAATGCCATTGTGTACGTCTTTTTTCATCCGTTAGTGTGAAAATAAAAATAATAGATATATGTAGTAATTGCTTGACTGAGATAAACTATTACTTAGAAAGGTTTTATGTCAAGAAGTTTGATCTAACGGGTTTAAGCCAGATTTACTGTACGCCTTTTATTATATGCATTAAAATGTACAAGATGCCTTAAAACTAAATTTCGGCTATAATTAAAATACGAATGTATTAATAGTTCAGTGTTAAGTTAATCTGAATCCAACTATCTTGTACTTTAATGTGCATTCATTAACAGAAGAAATCTATTATTATTGTATTTCTATAAACAAATATAATAAATAAAAGGAATTTAAGAGTTAGTCTACTATAAAGAGTGTAGTAATTCTACACGCGTACAGAAATGTACGCCACATAAGAAATACCAAAATCCATGTTTTATTTACAGACCTTTCCTTTCAAAACAGATCGTACTTTAACACCATACATAATACTTGGCGACTGGCAAATGTAGATGTGCAGTCGTCAACTCCACGGTTCTTCCCAACACAGTTGTGCAAATTGTGCAAATCAAGCCGCCCGCCACCTCTGACCAAAATAACTCTTCGTTATCATATTTCAGGCAATTTTATATTTAGTTAAAGAAACGAATACTTTTTCGACTTTATTTAATAAAGAAAATTAACAATTCAACTTGTTTCCATGGTAACAAGTAAGAATTAATTTTTTTCAAAACGATATTTTAATCTTTTTAAACCATCAAGGTAAGTCGGACGTTTCTTCTACTCGATAAATAAATAATGCATTTTATACATTATTTTAGGTATTTCTTTACTCATAATATGTAGTATATTTTATCTTCACAAGGTAGTGATTTTATTTATGTAATTTCAGCACTACATTATTAATATTCAATATAAATTAGAGGATATGTCTTGTATGGCCTTACATGATGTTCAAACTATGAAAGAGCTATTATTTATCAGAAATAATAGTAAAACATATATGTTGCCATTAAAACTTATTTACTAAAGTTACGACTAATATAATGGACTTTTACTTTGCATGTATGTAAGTACTATGCTGTACATCTTGTTTGTTACCCATAAACGTTTAATAGTTTTTCTTTCGCTCAAACTTTGTCTCAAACATCTTAAGTTGTAATTTAATGACAGAGGTAGTTATATCTTTATTAGGTAAAACATTTTTTACCTATTATAGTTTTTATAATTTAAGAAAACATTTTCTTCAGTTCAAGTTAACTATACGTGTATTCTTTAATAACTACTGCCTGGTTTTCCTTATTCTGATTAAAGAAAATAGGTTTCAAAATAGATTACAGAAAATTTTATTATTCTTGTGCTCTACATAAAAAAAATTGAACTAGTGTATTCAGATCGATGTCTACAATTCATTATATAAACTTTATGGTTTTAATATTTGCTAGCCAATAAATAAAGATAAGGATAATAAGATTGTCTAATTTGATTTAATTTAATTGTGTTTCAAGTCAGCGTTTCCCAATTTTCTGTGTCTTTATTGAAATGTTGTGTTATTTGTTTTTAAGTTCTATTATTTTTATCTTTCCAAGGTTTTTTTAATGTTTCAATTAAATATTAATTTAAACATTCCTATTATTACACAGTGTGTTATTAGAATTTTTTAGAATTTTAATAACTTCTCTTACAAAATATAATTAATCATTCTGTTTTAACGTCGAGGTGAAAGAATTTATTTTTTGAAATAGCTTTTCAATATATTAATCTTTTAACATGAAAGGGCTTGTATATTAACTAAATCACAATGCAAGTTATAAATGTCTTATATCAAACAGTTTGCCTTACCATATTTAGTGTTCGTTGGTAAATTATGCTTAGTGCTGGCTGTTGGTAACACGAAAGCATAGTTTACTGATGTAAAGTACCAAGTTTTACAGAGTAATCATAATTGCATTAAGATTAGAAATTATTTATGTCGACTGAAGTCTATTACAGTATATGGTACATAATATTCGGGATTCCATAAACCCAACTGGTCTCCTAATTGGTAGCCTTTATTAATGCTTACTAATGAATAGGGTAACTTGTTTTAATATACTTCTGAATTGCAGACGTCGTAAGTATTACAGTTACTTCTCTTTTCTGTAGAAATAATTTGTTGTTTTGCCTGTCTTGTTATTGACACTAATGCCTAAATGATTTCAATAACAGCTTATTTTTACGGTTTAACTCAAGTTTTATTTTTATTAGGTTACACTCAGTCCAGTCGCTGAGGATGCTTTAACCTTTCAGGGGCAAAACGTTTGCTACTAGAAAAATAAAGCACTCTTATTAAAGGGTTAAGCTGATTTGTTATTAAAAGTGAACACCACAAAAGCTTTCAATCGAGACTAATTCTGTTAGATTCAAAATTATTGGTGATTTTGTAGCTGTCGAAGACTACTTTACTATTAGCCACACTTTTTACTTTGTTTTAATAGCGTTTTTTGTTCTTTTTCCTATATAGCTATTTATCCAGTGCGATGGGTTTTATTAAGAAGGTTTGCCGATGTAAGTGATTATAATTTATACTATATATTTATCTCACTTAAGTTGCTAAGCGTGCCGTGCCTTAAATTATAATGAATATATAAAAAATTGTGGCTTACATTTGTCTGTACTGTTTTCATTTATGCACGTAAATTAATTGATAAAACATACACAGATCTCTCATAAAGCTACTGGTACACACACACACACACACACACACGTAACCGTACATTTATAATTCAATAAATATTGGTGTATATTGTCTCGATACTAGAGTTTAGTAAAACTTATGTTTACAATAATACAACATACATGTTTAATTATAACGATATATTGTATAGGCCTTTGATTCTTACAAGAATTCCAAACATCTGTGGAAATATCCATAAAAGTGAAGGATTATAAAAATAAAGGATATCCTCTGGAGGTATTACAAAACAATAGCTATTACCACATCATATATGCAACTAAAATGTTGACCTTTGGCGAAAACGAAGACAAAAAATTCAAGTTAATGAAATTAAAGACGTGTGCTACTGTACGTGGCTCCTAGATTGGAAACAAGTCAAAACACTAATATTTCTTAATTAGAAAAGAATTAAAATTGTATCTTTACAGAAGAAGTTTACACATAATACAAAAATATGATACGGACCCTTGGAGCGCATGGCAGATAGGAAACTATGAGCAATGATCTTAAGACGTAAGCCTATTGGAAACAGAAAGGTCCTTGGCTCTGGAACAGGCTAACTAAGGTTTGATAATTGGAGTTAAAACGATTATGATACCGACGACGATGATAATGTTGGTAGTGATAATGAAGATTAAATATTAAAATGTTTCTAAGCATTACATTTTTACCTTCAGACAAACAACTGATGAACTCTAGGAATGTGTTTGCGTGACTGCGTGCGTGTGTGTTTGTGTGTATGTTTTGTACCTCAAAGTCTAATTAAATAATTAAATGTGTTTATGTGTTTATTAAATGTTCTTTAATATTTGTATTGTTTTTAGACATACTTTGCTGCACTTGCCTAAAAGGCAAGCAGAAACAGAAGAAGGAAGAGGGTAAGTGTCTTTAATACATTACATATTTCAATTTATGTTTTAAGTTGAAGTTAGTTGAACTAACAAAATTGAAGTTAGTTGATATAATAATTTATTTAATGTACCTTGTACGTGTTTGATTATTGTGTACATAGCAATAGGTATTTGCTATTCACATTTGGGAATAAAAGGACAAATTTCTGTATACTTCATAGGATTTTTTTTTTTTTTAGTAAGACAAGAACTGAAGTGATTAGTGCTTGTACTCTTAACTGAAACATATCCCCAGCCCGTACCAAGGGTGTGTATGGGAATTCGAACTTCTGCTACCCAAGTAGTTGCTACTTCAGGGGATCTGTGAACCTTGAATTTTACCCCTGTTTTCATAGATTGCTTATAGTTATCATGTCTACCTGTCTTCCAATCTTATTGTGCAAATAAACTAGGTGGCTAGTTAACTACTGTACATATTCACCTGTACAACTTTAACCATTCAAGTGGCCTCAGAAACACAGAATACTCCCATGTGCTTATGCTTTACTTCTAATACCACGGTCCATAAATAGAATACAATGTGAGGCAGCATGGTATACTTTTCTTCTGTGCTTGCTTAAAGTAAGCGCCTTTCCTCTCTTTTCATTTGCATATTTCCTCGAAATGTCCAAGGTTAAGATACCTGAAGCAAAGTCGTACTTTCATTTTCTTTCGACCTCTACAGTTCATACACCCTATTTTTATTCTCGCTGTGTATAGAACACTGTGCGCCTTGTTTTGCTGAGGACAATTATTGTAGTTTTCTGTCTTGTGTTAACGTGGGTAACAAAGACTTTGCTAGTTCCTTTCTCGTTTGTTTTTTTATAGCTTCACAAAATTCCTCTGCATATTCAGTGTTCTTCACTATGTTCAAGAGAACGTCACCTTTTTTAATTATTTAATGAATCCGAAGGTCACATTTGACATTTCTGCCTTGATGATCTGTCGCAGTTACTGTACTATGTTTGCATCATCTTGCTTAGTTTCATAATCATGAACTCAGCCCGTTGTATATTCATGTTAACCTATTCCGTCTGTAGTCTGGATAGAGGTCCTTCTATTCCTGATGGCGTAGCTTTCCCTTATATTGCATTTTTCTTTTAATTTTTCCAGTTATTTGAGTATTTTCTTGTCGTCTCTGGCATTTTTCTACAGCTGTAGGCTTGTTTTTTGTTTGTTTCGTAGTGCTCGAGGTATACTAGTCGTGTGTACTCCAGGTTGTATCTCAGTTCGTTCTAGGCTACTTAGATTTTTCCAACTCTTTGTCGCAGCGTCACTCCTTGCAGTGGATCGAATACGACCTGGATATCATTTTGAAAGCCATAGTTGTGTGTCTCAGTCTCTAGCAACAACACGCATCTCATTCAGTCCCCATTTGCATTCTGATCTCATATCCAGATGTGATGTACTCTTTAGCAGCAGTTAACGCCTCTCCTAAAATCCCGTTTACAATTTACTTACTGCCCGTTGACTTGCATAACAAGAATCTTAAACAATAATGCGGTAAGCCTTCAACGTATCACACTATATTTTCAAATAAAGACGTTTAGGCCTATATAAAATTAAACTAGTCTGACTTGTGTAGTATAGGCCTATGTATGAATTACCCTTTATATTATTTATAATGTGTAAGTTGTAAAGACTTTCATCATTTTGATATTTTATTTAACTCTTTTTTAACAGATGCCGATGCGACCTCGATGGATTCCAACACAACACCAAAAAGTAAGTAAAAATTGAAATTTTATTAAAATAAATGTAAAATGGTTAAATATTGAGCTGTGTTTATAGATATAATGTATTTAATTATTACAAAGTTAAACTTAAAAACGGTTTCTCTAATTTGCTTATATAAAGGCAATTATTTTAATCTGTTTTAACACAGAATTTTAAAATTACAGCAGGTTGTTTTAACCTCAATTTGGAACCGTAAACAGTTTTTGTAGTTCTAAATGTTAAGTTATTACCATTCACCATTTGGAATTTCTCTTAATTCTTTAAAATAAAAGACTACTCTGTTTGACAATAACTTGTGCGTATATATAATGCTTTTGTTAATTTTAGCAGATACCGTGGATAGGACTCCATATCCCGTCGACGTCGGCTTGGTGCCACTAGTGTACAGACCAGTACACCTGAAAACCGAGGTAGGCCTACGTACTTTAATGAATCTTTCATGGTTCCTAATCTAGTGTTTATAAATACACCGTTCCACTTACTCTATAAGTGATTGAATTTTCTATATTTTCTGTTTTCTTTATTATCGTTTTCATACATTATTTTTGCTTTCCTCTTGTCTATGTCTCTGTCAATTAACGGATACCTGTGTCAATATTTCATCCGTTAGTATCATTTCTAAAGTATAAGCTATAGTTTTAACGTGCAATTCACTTTATTCATTCATTAAAACGTGTTTTATAACCAAATTTTACTCACTTAATATTATGTAATATTACAGGATCACCATAACACCTTTCTCCGTATTTAGGGTACTGTAGGATTTTTGCATGTTTTTTGTCTGTAAGGCCTTTTTTAATTTTGTGTTGCATAAATCTTTACGTTTCTTGCATAGCGCAATATTGAACGATATAGGCTTATTTCAAGCTGCTTCATATTTTAAAACTTAGCTTCTAGAAATCCTAATTTAATTATGTTCATAATGTCTGATAATGAATTAATATCACAATTTTAAGTCTCCACTATTAAGTTATCTTGCGTCCAGTTTTCCGTTGTGCCTGTAATCATAATCTTGAGAACATCGTCATCAATGTTAACTCTTTACATTCCTACATTATAATACAGTTTTATTCCTGACACACTAAGATATCAGTATACATTTTCTTTTAATTAGTATGTCTTAGCTATCTACAAACGAATTTGTTAAGCTACTGTGCTATGTCAAAAACTCAGTAGGAACACTGGAAGTTACAATTTATAGAATATTTTTTGTTAAAATTGATAAAATTACATTTTCTAAAGTCGTAAGAACAGAACAATTTGCTTTAAAATTGAATATATTCCAGTTGTATGCAACCTACAGTCATTCAGTAACAGCTTCTGCATAATCTTTTGGATTGTTTTTTAAATTAATTAGGCGTAAATTATATTAAGTATACTATTCTTAGTAAAGTACATAGCCTACATCAGCTTATAAAAGTTTTGTTTGTGAAGGGTCTGTAAAACGATGTGTACAATTCCAGTTTGTTTTGGAACTATAAGTCTAATTCAACCCTATACGCTGTTATTATAAGGACTAGAGTTATAGGGTAAACCCACTAAATTCAGCAGCATCACCTGATTTATATATAAGGCCTACATTATTAATACCATTTTAGTTTACAGTATTTTAACTGCAATTGTTTTAATATTAGTACAAAATTATGTTGTAATACTGAGACATCTCATTAATGGATCTGCATTAGCAAATTTACCGAGTTTTAAGAAAGCCAAACAGTACTATTGTTTATATAATATAATGTAATATAATTAAATAATATAATATTATATATTTAAAAACTTTTCTATTATATAATATATTATAATATAAGAATATAATGTATATCTATAATATAACGCGGTAGGTAGTGTGTCAGTCATCGGTATAGGAGACCAGAATTCATTACCATAGTAACAAGTAAATAAACAAATGATATTTACCGGCATCGAATGTATACCTTTATCCGTTCCTATAGTTTTTAATGTTTTTACTATGCGATTGTACTGATATGTTTTGTAATTTTGTATACAGATACGTCTGTATATTTTGTAATTGTCCTATATTCCTGTATCTGTTTTAATTGGAAAATTTATGTTTTATACATATTTCTGATGATCCAATGAATAAGTAATGAAATATCTATAATGCGGTAGGTAATGTGTCAGTCATCGGTATAGGGAGTTGCAAGGTGGGGGAGTGAGGGGGAAGAGCGACGGAGAGGATGAGAGGAGGTGGTGGGGCGCGCTGGAGGGGGGCGACGCCAGTATGCCCCGTGGAGTCACGGCGAGAGGCGACCTCACGTGGCGAGGCAGATCTCTGATTTCACTTTCTGTGTGTCGGTGGCGCACGGAGAATCTCAGCCTCCGGTTCAAGCTGGAAGCCTTGAGCCATAAGATCCTGCCATTGAGCACATAATAAAGCCTTTGAGCATAAAAACGATCAAATATGCCAGCAACTACCAACTGCTGATGAAATTGCAGCAAAAAAAGCACGTAATGCTGAAGCTCAAGACGCCGTAGAGCGGCCACGTCAGAAGAGCAGCTTCAAGCAGAATGTGAAGCTAATGCTGTAAGTCAACGGCAACGCAGAGAAAACATGCCACAAAATCAACTTCAACAAGAGCGCGAGGCAAACGCTGAAAGACAAAGGGTTGCACGCCAACATCAAAGAGGACGTCTGAGTAGATATGTCCGATCCCGCAACACCGCTTTGCTTCCCGAAAACTTCAATGAAGACGAAATTGAAGAACGTTATCTTGGCCCAATGGACGCTAAATGTCCATTTTGCAATTTCAATGAAGACGAAATTGAAGAACGTTATCTTGGCCCAATGGACGCTAAATGTCCATTTTGCAATGCCAAGCATTTCAAAAATGAATTAATGTCAAATTGCTGCCATAAAGGGACCATTGCATTAGAAGAAATAAGAATGCATCCATTCATTAAGAATCCATGGGCAAATGTATCACGCTGCATCTGCATTATCCCCAAATTAAGGTGAATCACCAAAGTATGCCCAACTGTACATTTTGGATTCGGCCCAAGCCTTGACAGAAAGAATGAACAATCAAGCAAACAATGGATGCATTCGTGTCGTAATGGAGAACCTCCAAAAACGTCTTGGAGATATCAATCCGATAAAGGCAAATCGGGAAAACCGAACGCCAATTGAATATAACATGACTTTCTTGACAGAAGCAGTAAATAATGTGCACCTCGTCAGAACCAACTCTCCCACTGCCAGAGGAAAAATTGCTGCCGTTTTTCACAGTGCAGATGGTGCACCCCCAGAAAATCGGGATATTACAATTCATCCGAAAAGCGGAATTTTACAAAATATATCCATCCTGAGTAGACTCTGTGACCCAATGTGCTACCCTTTGCTTTTCCCATATGGGGATTCAGGGTGGACCACAGATCTGAAGAAAGCTGTTGGTCAAGGAAAAATGTCCCAGCTTCAATGGTATTCATACCATTTTGCCATTCTTGATGGAAACTTTAACCAGTTCCTCAACGCAGGAAAGCTGACTCACCAATTCATGGTTGATGCCTATTGCAAGACCGAGGCAAACCGTTTGAATTGGTTTCGAAAAAATCAAAACACAATAAGAGCTGAAGACTATAATGTCCTTCACCGATTTGTGAGCAACCACTATTTTCAGGACGTTAACATATTGCCTGGAAAGAAAGTTATATTGCCTTCAAACTTCCAAGGGAGTCCAAGAAATATGGCTCAAAATTATCAAGATGCTACGGCCATGGTTAGGAAATATGGCAAACCTGACTTATTTGTAACATTCACGTGCAATCCTAAATGGAGGGAAATCAGGGAAAACTTACTTCCCGGTCAGCAACCATGCGACCGGCTTGATTTAGTAGCAAGAGTGTTTGAGTTGAAATTGAAATTGCTACTTGAAGACTTAACCAAACACCATAGATTTGGACGTGTTAGGGCTTTGCTCCACGTGATCGAGTTCCAAAAACGTGGTCTTCCACATGGGCACATATTGCTATTCATGGCCCCGGAAGACAAAGCCTGGGAGAATGAAAGAATTGACAAAATTGTCTGTGCAGAACTCCCTGATAAAGATGCCCACCCGAGGCTACATGAAATAGTAAAATCCTGTATGATACACGGCCTATGTGGTCCATTAAATCCAAACCGAGACCAACAGCGTCAGTGGTTACCCAAAATATCAACGCCGAGATGATGGTAACTTTGTTGAACTTGGGGGAAACAAAGTGGATAACAGATGGGTGGTGCCATACAACCCATACCTGTCTCTGAAATACAACGCCCACATTAACGAAAAGATTTTTACCTCAATTCAAAGCGTTAAATACCTGTTCAAATACGTTTACAAAGGGCATGACTGTGCAAATATTCAATTCGTTACTGTTCCCACAGAACAGGAAGCTACTATGGAATGGGACAAAGTAAAAAATTACTTGGAGACCCGATATGTAAGTGCACCTGAAGCATGCTGGAGGCTCAGGGAATACAAAATGCACCACCAAACTGATCATGTGGAAAGATTAAATATCCACCTTGAGGACAATCATACAATATGTTTTATACCAGGCAAGGAAGCTGAAGCTGTACAGCAAAAAGCCACCAAGTCCAAAATTCTGGCTTGGTTTAAACTTAATCAGGAAGACCCTAATGCCCGAGAGTATTTATATATTGAAATCCCAGAACACTATACCTGGGATGACAAAAATTCTAAATGGAAACCACGTCTTAGAGGACATGAAACTACAATTGGCAGAATGTTTGCCGTAAGTCCCACGGATAGAGAAAAATGGTTCCTCCGAATTCTCCTTCTCAATATTAGAGGAGCAACATCTTTCGAGGACCTAAGAACGGTCGAAGGAAATCCTATCCCCTTTGCAACTTTCCAAGAAGCGTGCATTGCAAGGGGATTAACTGATGATGACTCAGAATGGGATACTTGCCTAACAGAAGCTGCAACCCATCAAATGCCAGTACAACTTAGGCAGATTTTTGCATTTATTTGTATCATGTGTGAGCCGTCGGATGCAGCAGCATTATTCGACAGACCTAAGGACAATCTTTTGGAAGACTATAAGAGACGCTTTCCTGATGGAGAAAAAGCTCTCTATTTGACACTTAAAGAAATTGAATCCGTCCTTCGAACACATGGAAAGTCATTGGTTGATTTTGGCTTAGAACTTCCAGTAGGCAGCTATGACGAGCCAATCCATTCTGGAAAATATTACGATTCAATTGCCGAAAAAACCATGTTTGAAGAAAAGTTTCAAATGCTCAACCCAGGGCAAAGAAGGGCTTTCGACAAAATCAGGGAAGCAATTGAAAACCCTAACTTACCCAGACGTCTATTCTTTATTGATGGACCTGGCGGAAGTGGCAAAACCTTCCCTTACAACACAATCATGCACTATGTGCGTAGCAAAAATGAATTAGTCTTTCCATGTGCATTTACAGGCATAGCAGCAACTTTGCTTGAGGGAAGCAGAACTTCCCACAGTCGTTTCAAGCTGCCTATTCGAATAAATGAAACATCAACCTGCATTGTTCGACATGGGACTAATACGGCAAATGAACTAGAAAAGGCCAAAGTGATAATCTGGGATGAAGCTTCAATGACCCCAGCACATGGAGTAAATAAATGCATTTGACACACTGTATAAAGAAATCTTAGCTGAAGATCCAAAAGTTCCTTCTAAAAAACCATTTGGAGGTGGGGTCTTTCTTTTCGGTGGAGATTTTAGACAAATTCTCCCTGTTGTTCCACATGGCAGCAGAACCGAAATACATTCTTCATGCATGAAGAACAGTAAGTGTTGGAAAAATATTCAGGTCCTAAAGTTAGACCAAAACATGTATGCCAATGAGGACAATGTCCCATCAGATCACCGAGGCTTTTCCGATTGGCTTTTAAAACTTGGGAATGGAAAACTCCAAGAGCCTGGATTAGAGGAAGGCATCTTCGAAATTCCTCCAGTCTGCATTAAAAATGGATGTATTGTTAATGCAGTCTTTCCTGAGGTTATCCAATCAGTAGATGAGAGCATTGCTAACCGTTCAATCCTGACTCCAAAAAACCACGAGTCACTTGAACTTAATGAAAATGTCCTTAGACGAATTCAATCTGAATTGAAATGCTATACCAGCATAGATTCTATTCAGCAAGACAGTGCAAATGCCGAGGAGGCAGCAAACTATCCAATGGAGATTTTGAACAGCTTAACACCTGGATTTATGCCTCCTCATAGACTTAACGAGAAAGTTGGTGAGTAGTAATGTTGCTACGAAACCTTGACTCAACAAGAGGTCTTTGCAATGGCACCAGAATGGTCGTCAAGCAAATGATGTCAAAAGTCATTGACTGTGAAATACTGACAGGAACTTTTAAAGGTACCAGGGTATTTATTCCAAGAGTTATTCTTGCACCCAGTGACCCTGACCTTCCCTTTACATTAAGACGAAAACAGTTTATATTTAGATTTGCTTTTGCTATGACCATCAACAAAAGCCAAGGACAAACACTGGATTCAGTTGGTATTTATTTGCCATCTCAAGTATTCAGTCGTGGACAACTTTATGTTGCATTTTCAATAACAAACCCCTTTCAGGAAATCAAGATAAAAGTCTTAGGAACTGACCAACAAGGCAACTTAAAGAAAGACCACAGAGTTTGTACCAAAAATGTGGTCTGCAAAGAAGTTTTCGCCCAATAATTAATCTTCATAGCCAGCCGTGGCTTTATCAATATGTGCCAATAAAAATGCTCGCCACCCGGGGGTAGAACGGGTACTTCAGCTAGTAATATATATTTAATATAATATTATATATTATAATATAACTTAAGTTATATTTCTCAGTTGTTACCTATGTCGAATTTTAGTTTATTATGATCATTTCTTCTTTAGTAACATAATTGTACGTAGTTGTTCTTTTTATAAAAGGATTAATTTCATATTTCATTCTTATTTTAGTTGTGAAAAGGTGAAATTTGAAAACTTTGTAAAACTTTATGGCCGTTAAAACATTTGTGATTGTACATAAAATTATATGGTAAATTAAAGTACTAATTACTGAATGTTACTGCGGTTTAAACTTTAATATAACTTAAAATAGAACATAAAAATTACATTATTTGGCAGTAGCATACGTTAGGTGTGTGTGTGTGTGTGTGTGTGTGTGTGTGTGTGTGTGTCTGTGTCTGTGTCCTGTAGTTTTTGTGTTTTGGTAACTAATTGTCTCTGCAGAATTAAGTTGCATGTGTGTAATAATAACGATTATTTAGCAGTATTATTTTGACTGTTATTGTTACCTTATTGTTTCAGATAAGAACTGGAATACGGTTCGACGGCTTCGAAACATTGGTAAGTTGTGTTTGTGAGTGTAATGGAAACATCTTTTAGCTATTTTAGACAAGAATCTACAATAGTTCCTAGAATAATAATTCTTTAACTGCAACAACCTCTTTAAAAGTTCTTAAAATATCTTAATAATTGAAATAAGGTGTTGAGCTTAATGCTGATGCTTGTACTGGTTATTGGTGGTCAACAAGACAGCTCTGCAGGACTGTTTAAAAAGATAGCCCTTATTTTTAACAATACTGCTGCAACCAAGTGAATCGGACCAATTCAACAAACTTTTAGAAATAAGCAAATATTTGCTGTAAAGGACTACAACTGAACTACTTGTTAATTTTGATTCTTTCTTAGATTAGGGTATCAAAACTTTAAAAGCCAGAATATTTGTATAGGGCCGTTATACTGCATCTGATCCAGCCGTTACATTGGCTTGTCGTTAGGACAGCAACCGGATAAGCAGTAGTCTACAGATTGCTGGTGAAACCTGTATCTCCAGTTAAATAAAATTATAACAAACGTCAATATAATTTGTTTACTCAAACTTGATTACGCTACACTGTAATCCCTCATTTGAACATTCCTCTTTAATGTAGACTGCAAATAATATATATTTGTTTCTGCGTGATTGAAGAGAATTCTAGATACTCAAAAGTAGTCATTGTGCATACATTCTTAGAATTTTGGTTCAGCTCCTGACGTTCCAATTTCTACAAAGAGAGACTGATTCTGTATATGTTTCTACATATTCTGTATACTGAATTCTAAAGTGATATACTTTGATTTTTTACTACTAAATTAAATGTGATAATAGTAAAATATATAGGCTCTTTGTTTATTTTTCAGTTCTGCACTGATGTGTGGAAGGTGGAGTACTGCGTCCACCAAGGAGAAGTGCAGTTCTTCAGACGACATGAAAAAACCTACATGACTGCCGTCTACACGGCAGATGTAAGTTGACAACGTAATACAGAATTCATTAAAAAACCTAATAAGATATAACATTTTTTACCAGAGTTTTGTTACTTAAATGCTAGATGCTACATTAGCAATGCAGTATTAGATTTGACGTTTGTTGAGAAGCAATTTCTCTGTTTCTTACTTACTGAATCTGGTGGCATTAAGAAGAATAGGATGACACTTATTCAATTTGTAGCATTTGAAGTACACATTTCTCAGGATCAGTATAGTAAAACAGGTTTCTTTATACTATAGTATATTTTGTGACTAGAATTCCCCAAAACGCTTTCAAACCTTATTTTCTTCAGGTTCCTGTATTTTAATATCATAATTATATATTTTATTTAAACATCATTATTAACATAACCGTAAGTGTTTATTTTGTTTTTGATGAAACGGACGTTACACAATATACCTGTTTCATTGGTTTGGCCTTCAAATTCATAAGTAATGTTCTGAGAAATTTGAAATTTTGTACAAACATTGGTCTAAATGTATATTATAAATTATTCTCATTCAGAAAGTTAGATTCATATTGAAAAAGTAGTCGCCTGTTTAGTTACTGTAACGTGTAGAATTTAGAGGTAAATTTAAAAGTAGGCTCGCAGACGAACGGATACATGCAGCGTGTGCGCAGGCGCATACAATTTGTGTCATGGTTTAAAATAATATTTTTGATTACGTACTACTTGGTCTACCCGACACCAATATGATATAAGGGTATTTTGATAATAAATAAATAAACTACTTGGTCTATTAATTTAAATATATAGGCCTATTCAAATTTTAGAATTTTTTTTGAAAACTCACAGGCATATTGTAATAAGACGAAATCGTGGTGTATTTATTCTTTGTCAATGATGTTGAGATTGCACCTAATTTATCGTCTCAAACGTTGTTCGCCAATTTGTAATATGACGATGTTTATTTTAGGGTCTATTTGTTCGTTTTATTATTATTGTTGAAAGCTTGTTTTTATTATTAAGTTTTGTATTATTAATTTATTCCACCCAATTCAATCTATTATTGAATCCGGTAGTGAAAAATCGGTTCACTTACTCTTTTTATCGTCGTTTAATTATTTCAGTTTATATGGTTTAAAATGTTTTTTAATTCACTTTCTTGAGTTCGATTCTCTGGAAGTTCCGTTGACTCTTCTATCATCAGCTATGGTGAGTTGATCAGTAATGTCTTGCCTATACACTAACATAAACATAACATAGACATGATATTTACTATGAGTTATAATGTGGAGCAATGTATTGGATGGTGCGGTTGGTAAAAATCATTCCATTTGAATGTCCGCTTTTGACTGCTTGTACCAACCGTCTCTGGTTTCTCACTAAGCTGTATTTCTATTGTTACAATAAAAGTCAACACTTTTAAAGGTTCATAAAACAATGGTTGTTTATTCAACTCAAGAAAAATTAATATTTGATACAGTGAAATGGTGTATCTTCCTTTTGTAAAACAATTAAAATAGAATATGGACTCTAAAACATTTAAAATCTCAGGATGGTATGACTGCATTTGGCTAGTCGAATATTACTTCCATATTCCTTAAGGAATGGAAGTATGGTGATGGCAAAAAAAATCGTGTTCGAGATTATTGCAGATTCTGATTCTACTACACTCAAAACATGAAAAAAAGTCGTTTTCCGAAAAGTGTCTGTGTGTGTGTCTGTCTGTAGATTTTTTTTCTATGGCAAACGATAACTGCCGCAAATTCAAACAGAATCAAATAATTTTTTGCATACAGCCCTGATTTGTAGAGTACTCAAGACCTATTGTTTTGGTGAAGATCGGTTGAGGGAAAGGGGTAGTTTACCTGCAACGGTTTTTTTTTATCAAGGGAAATTTTTTTTTTTGGCAAACGATAACAGTCGCAAATTCAAACAGAATTAAATAATATTTTGCATACATCCCTGAATTGTAGAGGTCTCAAGGACTTTCGATTTTGGTGAAGATCGGTTAAGGGGAAGGGGTAGTTTACCTGCAACCTTTTACGTTTTAACAAGAGTAAAGTACTTAAAAATTTATTTAAACTTTTTGAAACAATGGTAATTGTTAAAAATAAAATAATTTTGTTGCCAGGCAATAAAATTATAATTTTTTCATTCATGTATTTTTTTCTCAGTTATGTACTGTTTAAGTTTCCATTTTATTATTATGACTACCGCAATGAAAAGGCAGGGAAGACACACACACACACGCGCGCGCACGCGCGGACACACACACACACACACACAATTCGCGTTATTTCTGGCCTCATTCATGTTTATTTTCTTACATTTGCACGGTTTTTAAATGGAAAGTGCCGAACCCATACCAACATAACAAATGCAAGCCGAAAAGTGTCCAGCACCACAGTACTGTGGTTAAGGCTGAAGCAGTAAGTAGGAAGAAGTAGTTTCTATGGTAATATTTCATTTCGAAAATGATTTTAAATATAAATCTTAGAATATGGAAGTCATGTATGGTTCTCCATACCGATATTTTTTCATTAGTAAACAAATAGGTTATAATGTTGTATAAAAATTGTAGTAGTAGGTTCTTTGAGCCTGCAAAATACACATATATAATAAAACGTACTACTTTAATAATAAGTAGACAAAACATAAAATCATTGATTGTTAATTTGAAATAATATAAAATATGAACAACTGTTCATTGTTAATCATTGAGGTTAATAACGGTTCATGTAAACTGGTTTATCTAAAATTGGTTAATTATGTTTCTTTGCTGCTTTAGTGATTTAATATGTGATAATAATTATTTAAATCCAGTATCATGGTTCTGAATACTCTCCTAGATTGGATGTAACTAACACAGGTAAATTAAATTCATTTGATACATTTAGGTAACATTCTTGTGTAACTCTAAGTTCGATTATTAAAATAAAATATAAAACATTCTTAAATTCTTAACGGTCAGGGTTCAGTTTCCCTTCATTGATCATTCAATGTCTTTTCTTATGCTAATACATTTGAATCATACAAATAATTAAAATTGTCGTTATTGAAATCGTTCAATTTTATCATTGTTTATCTGACTTTTCTAAGTTCCCTTCCTTTTGGAATTCGGGCAATTTATCGATTAATTCAAATTAATTCGATTCGCTAGTAGCGTTCTTTAACTTATTAACTACTTGACAAGTATAGTATAATGGTTATTTGCATTGATACTTGCGTAACTGGTCGTTCGAAGAATTAACACTTTTTCACAACTTTTGTAATTAATTAATATTCTTTAAATAATTAATTAATTTTAATAAATGCACTGCACTCACTCCTATACGCATATACTCCGTATTAGTTCACTTGAAAATATACTGCACTGTCTTCTTCTGTTGTTCGTTAGAGTGTTGTTCTGTCAAAGTTTGAGGTTAGTGAGTGTGTTTACAGCTGTTCGCTGTCAAAAGCACGTTTTTCTGGACGACCAATGATCACTACTTCCAATCTGACGATGGGCTGTGAAGCTTGAAAGCGCTAATTAGGATAATTTTTATATAGTGGTGTGCAACAGTGATCATTCTGATTGTGATTTCAACCACTAACACAAATTTCTTCATTAAACGTATAAAATAAAGAGCTGAAGACAAGAATAAAAGGCAAGAACTTATAAACTCAGAGATTAATAACCCAATAACCCAAATGACAAATGACTGATAAACTGACAACGACCTGGCACAATAGATCGGATAAATACAAAAGGAACAACGGAACAAGGAAGAAGGAACCAAGAACTAAATGTGATCAAGAATTTGAGAATGAACATTGTAAATCCCCAATAATGACCATTAAAATGTATGGTAACCAATGAACTAATGTAATTAGAGTATAGATGAGATTTACCTAGGGTAACAATGACAAATAAGAAAGATAGTAATGTTATGTATATTCTATTGATGAAGGAATGTGTTTATAAATATAAGTTTGGGAATTAATAATACACACACCCTAATAAATAGTGATAAATATAATCAAAACTAATAAACCTACCCTAAGGCAAATGAAGGCCACAGTTAATTACCAAAAGTGATCATTAGTGAAGGGAAAATAAAAATAAACAATTATAACCAGTAACCCCATGATGATATTAACATCAATAAACAACCCAGTGAATAATCAAATGAGTGGAAGAAGGAGTATATTAATATAAAGTGGTGACATGTAGTGATAGCATGTTGCATATAGTAAGTGAAAGTGTATAAGTCAAAAACCTTCTATGAAGGAAAAAGTGTAGTTGGTGAACTTCAAAAAGTATTCTAGTTAGTAAACTGTATTAGAATAACAGGAAGACCAGTGATAAACTTTGTACTAGTAAGTAAGAGGAACTCATTATAATGTGATTAAGTTAAGCCATAGGTAATAAGGATTATAGGATAAGATAGAAATTAAGTCATTGGAATGAAGGGCAAACAAGAACGATAGACACTTTTTTCTATTGAAGGAATGGAGGAATAGTATATATTGTGTAAAGTATAGTTTAATGTTAGTATAATAAGGATGTTATTATTGTTTAAAAAGAACCAATATAATGTAATGAATTATCATTTGAACCAGATAGTAGAAGGGAACAGAAAGGTAGTTAGAAGTTTTATTTCAGGCTTGAACCTATGAAAGAAAATGTTTATTATTATAATAAGATGTGTAGTTAGGAACACCAATGTTTATTACTTATTTCTGTTAAAAAATTGTTTTAAAATACCAAATATAAAGGTAAGAAGTTACGAAGAAATATTAGATGGTAGTATAGTAAAATCTAGGCTCTAGGCCTAACTGTTAATAACGAATTTTTTAAATTTGAGAACAAATAATAGTCAAATATCAAAGTAAAATATACCAAATGGTTAAACAAGTTAAGTGGGTATTCCTAATACCAAAATGTATAAATAACAGCCAATTTTGGATAAAATATATATAAAATATAAATAAGGAAAATAACAAAAATGTAATTAGCTACTCAAAAGTAACCATGAGGGGTATCAAAATGACCCTTATCAAAAATTATGAACAATGATATTCATGTAATAAACCTAGCTATTAATATAAGAGAGAAATCTTCATTTGAAGATATTTTGTAAAATTAAACTAAAATAAGACGTTAAAATATAACAATGACATAAATTAATGACCAATCAGAATTAGCATAATTCATTAGGTAACCATAGCAAAAAAACCGTTATTAGGTATATTGCCAAAAAATCGTTGGATTTTCGTTAGTCCATTATTGACCGACGCCGAGGGCGGATTGATGTAGCTCTCACCCCAAATTTTATCCCAAATAAGTGAATTTTGACTAAAACCGAAGGAAAAGAAGATAGTAATAGCACTCCAGGGAATACCTGATAATATATTTATTATTAAAATTTTTCACAAACCATAATTACCTGAGGAAATTAAGAAGACTTCTGGAAGAATAGCTGACAACTCATCCCGAAGGAAGACCATAGGGACCTACTTCAACCCAAGAAGACGGACGATCGCAGAACGAGTACGAAGCCGAAGTGTACGGAAAAAACCGTCTGGACGAGATTAATGAGATTCCGAAGAATAGAAGACGACTGGATCCATCCGGAAGAAGCAGACGGCATCGCGGAAGCTCCATCGAGAATTGATGAGTATAAACAATAATCCCATTAAAACGAATTCCAAATTTTCCTATCAAAAATAATAAACCACAATTTTCACTTCACTGATCACTATTCTGATTTAGAACTGAAGGTATTTATAATATCACTATTTGAACTTTAATCAATTGATAATTATTTAAACTGAGCTATAATAAATAGTTAACAAACATAACTAATAGACAAATCCTAACCAAAAATTTTACTAAATTTCATTGATGATTACTTACTCGAATGTATTAAAATATTAATTTTTGTGTACCTAGTATTAAGAATTATTATAAATTTGTTTATTTTAGCCGTAGTCCAATACTTCTGTAGCCAAAAGTACTTATTAACACCCCCTGTGTAAAACATTTTATTGTAAACCAACGGTAACCGCCAAGACGGCGTGTACCTGACACACTGAAACTGAGCATGCCAACTGAGCAACTGTAAAAGTCGGTGCTAAGATAAAATAAGGTACTATTAACTAACTGAAAACTATCAAAGTGTTAATAAATATTATTATCCTGCAACACTGTATGTTTGATTCGAGCAAATTAAGATAATACACAAAAATTTATTGAAGTGAAAACAACAAAACAAGACGTTAGCGAAATCGACACTGAAGGACGGCGTGCGCCAATCAGGTTGCGAGGCGGCAATATTCCAACCAAACGCCGAGAGATACGGTTTACCCGTAAATGGTAAGAGAAGGTACAATTCGACTCCCTACACGCAAATAACAGTGACAGAATTTATTGAACTTATTAACAACATCAGTTATACACCCATACTACACCACGAACCCAACGAGCGAGTTAACAAACGTTCGACACGCACACATTTACTATACGAATACAAGATCGGGTGACCATTATAAAATTCAAACACACTAATTAATAAACAACCCGCACAAAAGAACTATTACAATAGTCAGGAAAGGCAAGTTAGAGAATTCAATACTTACAATTAGAAAAAACTTATTCATTAACATATTAATTATTAAAAAATATAGTAGATATTATTAAAAATGAATTCGAACCACAGGCTGGCGATTCTGACGTCACGCTGTTTCTTTCTTGTTCCGGTCGCTGCTAGTTGTAATTAAAAGATGGCTGCCTCCATGTGTTGTCCCAAGCTGAGAATTTTTCTCTGAGATTTTACTTCAATAAAGTGCAGTAGTTGATAAATTCCTCTTCTATGATGTAGTTATTGTAAGATTTTCAAGTTGTGGTGTTTGATTTTCGTCCTCCACGGGATTTGGTTCGGTAATACGTGTGTAGTGTGGAATGGTTTCTTCAATCAGTTCGCTGTTCATATATTAGGTTAGATTTATAATTCCATCGTGTCCATACGTTCTGGTAGTTAAATTTAGTGTTTTTTTTTTTTAATTTTGCTTTATTATTCCAATGACTATTTAAGTTGGATTCATTAATTTACTGTATATTCTTCATTCCTTCATAATTCCATAGTACATCTTGGTTTGAGTTAGTTAAAATTTATTCAGATTTCTTCTCAATATTCTAACACGTCCTTTCTGCTTGGAGTTTAACAATCAACTAATTTTAATTGGTTTCTTCATATAGAAAATCCTGTAAGATTTTGGTCGCATTTTTCATTGTTCACTATCAGCTGTTTAACTTATTCCCTATTCGATTTTATAGAAATAAATGACATTGTTTATATTTTACTGGCTATAATTTAGTTATTTAGTATTTTTATGAATTTTAATTACTTAACCACATTCCTGCTTTGATTTTATACAAATTAATATTAAAAATGACCTAGTTTGGTTTGAATTAAACTCAAAAGTTACATTCCTTGAAATTTACTTCTAGGCCTTATCATGATTCACACAATTACCCATTAAATGGTTTACACTATGTTTCATGTTACCATTGTACTCATATAAGATTACTAATTAAATCAATATAATTTGCCTTCACTACTTTGTCATTATACTAAAAATTTTTCTGATTTTTTTACGTTTACTTATACTTGGTTTATTGTCTAGGCCTTATCTTGTACAATCACTATTTAAGTCAATTTTATCCTCTGACTTTCTTAGTTACTATTACAGGTTGTTGTGATAATTATAATAAAGTATTTGCATGCTAAAAGGAATAATTTATATTAATTTGGTCCAGGTTTTCACTAATTTATCTCCTCTGATTTGATTACGGGGTCAAAGTTGAATTTGGCTTGATTCTCAATTTTAATTTTTCCTATCAATACTATATTTATTTTATTTTATCATTATTATTTTTTCTGGGTTACTATTTATAGGAAATTTGAACTAATATATTGCCTTTCCTTCCTTAACAAAATTCTGACATAATCTAACATTCTTGAAATACAACAAACACTTATTCTCTAACATTTAGTAACTATCTCCTAATATTAACATAGTACGTAGTGAATACCAATATAATAATTAAACATAATAATTAAACAAATAAACAAATTAAGGTCTTAGCCTGATTACAGTCTTTTGCTGTCCTTTCAAAACTGGTTTGGGGCGTTCCCGTTAATTATACAATATTTTATTTATACCTACATTTACACGAAATCATTCTACTGGTATTGTATTCTTTGACTTGTTTATGTCGTTTTCTAATTTTTGGTATTATTATTATAGTTTATGTTCATTTAGTTATTTTGTTTGACTCTGATAGAGTGTTCGGTCTTTAAAATAGGTTTTGGTCCCTTTGAGATTTTTATTTTAATTAATTTGTCCATGGTTGTACTCCCTTACTGCTCCTTATCTTACTGGGTATACTGATTATGTTACTGGGCTAATAATCATCCTATACGGTTTAACACATATTGTTCTGAATTGAATGTGTTTAATTCCTTTGGATCGAGAGGTTTTATAGTACTGTTAAAGCATTTTATTTATTATAGTGATTATTTCTTTTATGGTACTTTTATTTAGGTTTATTTTACACATTCCTGATTGCTTCTTCCTTTCATTTTCTAGGTTATATTAAATTGTAAATAAAGCAAAATTTCCGTTATGCTACAACATATGTGCCTGAGTTGTAGAAGACTCAAGGCCTGTTTATTTTGGTGAAGATCGGTTAAGGTAAAGGGGTAGTTTACCAGCAACATTTTATGTTTTAACAAGAGTAATTGTTTATATGATGAACGATAACTGCCGCACATTCAAACAGATTCAAATAATGTTTTGCATGCTTCCCTGAATTGTAGAGGACTCAAGACCTTTTAATTTTGGTGAAGATCAGTTAAGAGAAAGGCGTAGTTTACTTGCAACGTATTATGTGATAACAAGGTTAATTTTTCTTATGACTACCGATAACTACCGTCAATTCAAACATAATCAAATAAATTTTTGTATGCGTCCCTAAAATGTAGAGAACTCGAGGCCTGTTGATTTTGGTATAGATCGGTTAAGGGAAAGCGGTAGTTTACCAGCAAAATTTAATGTTTTCACAAGGGAAATATTTTCATGACGAACGATAACTGCCGTAAATTCAAACAGAATCAAATACGTTTTTACATAGAGCCCTGAATTGTAGGGTTCTCAAGATCTATTGTTTTTGGTGAAGATCGGTTAAGGGAAAGGGGTAGTTTACCAGCAACCGTTTTATGTTTTAACTAGGGTAATTTTTTATATGATAAATGATAACTGCCGTAAGTTCAATCAGAATCAAATATTGTTTTGTATACCTCTCTGAGCTATAGAGTCCTCAATGTCTGTTGATTTTCGAGAAGATCGGTTAAGGGAAAGGGGTAGTTTACCAGCAACATTTTATGTTTTAACAACGGTAATTTTTTTTTGACGAACGATAACTGCCTCAAATTCAAATAGAATCAAATATTTTTTTTGCATACGTTCCTCAATTGTGAAAGACTGAAGGCTTGTTGATTTTGGTGAAGATCGGTTAACGGAAAGGGGTAGTTTATCTGCTACATTTTATGTTTTAACAAGAGCAATTGTTTCTATGACGAACGATAACTTCCGCACATTATACAGAATCAAATAATTTTGTGCATACCTTCCTCAATTGTAGAAATCTCAAGGGGAAGGTCGGTTACGAGGAAGGGATAGTTTACCTGCAACATTTTATGTTGTAACAAGAGAAATATTTCCATGGCATACGATAACTTCCGTAAATTCAAACAGAATCAAATAATTTTTCACATTGTAAATAAACGTATTTACAATGATTATTTAATAAGCCACACGTTGGTAGTGTCAATTTGTAAATAAACGAAGTTATTTTCAAATGAGTATAATAACTTGTCTAAGAAATTTGTTGTTTTTTTTAAAATTATTATTATTGTTATTTTTTATTAATTTTTATTATTTAATTATGTTAAGTGTTTTTGTTACTTTTTTATTATATTATTCAATTAATTAAAATAATAATTAGTAATTAGATATGACTTGCTGAAGAAATATTTGTTTCAGCGCGTTAAATAGATTGTCGTAGCCAAATCGATTGGATGTCGCGGTCAAATCTGTGTCTTTATTTCTTCTTCTGGCCGTCTTCTTCCCTCACAAGTCCTCGTTTATAAATTAAGAATTAATGTATTTTAATTTAGTTCGTAACTAATCAATAAAGCGACAATTTAAAACAAATTATTATATTTATTATGATCAATGCGATTATTCGACTTGCGTCGACTATTGCTCTCGGAGTGGAGACTGGATCTCAGGTCAATTAATACATTTGGGTTAAATTATATCAAATTAAATTATTATTTAACATGGATTCTTTGAACTGTCTAAATAGTCAAGAAAGGCAAGTTAGAGAATTCAATACTTACAATTAGAAAAAACTTATTCATTAACATATTAATTATTAAAAAATATAGTAGATATTATTAAAAATGAATTCGAACCACAGGCTGGCGATTCTGACGTCACGCTGTTTCTTTCTTGTTCCGGTCGCTGCTAGTTGTAATTAAAAGATGGCTGCCTCCATGTGTTGTCCCAAGCTGAGAATTTTTCTCTGAGATTTTACTTCAATAAAGTGCAGTAGTTGATAAATTCCTCTTCTATGATGTAGTAATTGTAAGGTTTTCAAGTTGTGGTGTTTGATTTTCGTCCTCCACGGGATTTGGTTCGGTAATACGTGTGTAGTGTGGAATGGTTTCTTCAATCAGTTCGCTGTTCATATATTAGGTTAGATTTATAATTCCATCGTGTCCATACGTTCTGGTAGTTAAATTTAGTGTTTTTTTTTAATTTTGCTTTATTATACTAATGACTATTTAAGTTGGATTCATTAATTTACTGTATATTCTTCATTCCTTCATAATTCCTTAGTACATCTTGGTTTGAGTTAGTTAAAATTTATTCAGATTTCTTCTCAATATTCTGACACGTCCGTTCTGCTTGGAGTTTAACAATCAACTAATTTTAATTGGTTTCTTCATATAGAAAATCCTGTAAGATTTTGGTCGCATTTTTCATTGTTCACTATCAGCTGTTTGACTTATTCCCAATTCGATTTTATAGAAATAAATGACATTTTTTATATTTTACTGGCTATAATTAGTTATATAGTACTTTTATGAAATTTTAATTACTTAACCACATTCCTGCTTTGATTTTATACAAATTAATATTAAACATGACCTAGTTTGGTTTGAATTAAACTCAAAAGTTACATTCCTTGTAATTTACTTCTAGGCCTTATCATGATTCACATAATTACCCATTAAATGGTTTACACTATTCTTCATGTTACCATTGTACTCAAATAAGATTACTAATTAAATCAATATAAGTTGCCTTCACTACTTTATCATTATACTAAGCATTTACTGATTTTTTTTCATTTTACTTATACTTGGTTTATTGTCTAGGCCTTATCTTGTACAATCACTATTTATGTCAATTTTATCCTCTGACTTTCTTAGTTACTATTACAGGTTGTTGTGATAATTATAATAAAGTATTTGCATGCTAAAAGGAATAATTTATATTAATTTGGTCCAGGTTTTCACTAATTTATCTCCTCTGATTTGATTACGGGGTCAAAGTTGAATTTGGCTTGATTCTCAATTTTAATTTTTCCTATCAATGCTATATTTATTTCATTTTAGCATTACTATTTTGTCTGGGTTACTATTTATAGGAAATTTGAATTAATATATTGCCATTCCTTCCTTAACAAAATTCTGACATAATCTAACATTCTTGAAATACAACAAACACTTATTCTCTAACATTTAGTACCTATCTCCTAATATTAACATAGTACGTAGTGAATACCAATATAATAATTAAACATAATAATTAAACAAATAAACAAATTAAGGTCTTAGCCTGATTACAGTCTTTTGCTGTCCTTTCAAAACTGGTTTGGGGCGTTCCCGTTAATTATACAATATTTTATTTATACCTAGATTTACATGAAATCATTCTACTGGTATTGTATTCTTTGACTTGTTTATGTGGTTTTCTAATTTTTGGTATTATTATTATAGTTTATGTTCATTTAGTTATTTTTTTTAACTCTGATAGAGTGTTCGGTCTTTAAAATAGGTTTTGGTCTCTTTGAGATTTTTATTTTAATTAATTTGTCCATGGTTGTACTCCCTTACTGCTCCTTACTTACTGGGTATACAGATTATGTTACTGGGCTAATAATCATCCTATACGGTTTAACACATATTGTTCTGAATTGAATGTGTTTAATTCCTTTGGATCGAGAGGTTTTATAGTACTGTTAAAGCATTTTATTTATTATAGTGATTATTTCTTTTAATGTACTTTTATTTAGGTTTATTTTACACATTCCTGATTGCTTCTTCCTTTCATTTTCTAGGTTATATTAAATTGTAAATAAAGCAAAATTTCCGTTATGCTACAACATATGTGCCTGAGTTGTAGAAGACTCAAGGCCTGTTTATTTTGGTGAAGATCGGTTAAGGTAAAGGGGTAGTTTACCAGCAACATTTTATGTTTTAACAAGAGTAATTGTTTATATGATGAACGATAACTGCCGCACATTCAAACAGATTCAAATAATGTTTTGCATGCTTCCCTGAATTGTAGAGGACTCAAGACCTTTTAATTTTGGTGAAGATCAGTTAAGAGAAAGGCGTAGTTTACTTGCAACGTTTTATGTGATAACAAGGTTAATTTTTCTTATGACTACCGATAACTACCGTAAATTCAAACATAATCAAATAAATTTTTGTATGCGTCCCTAAAATGTAGAGAACTCGAGGCCTGTTGATTTTGGTATAGATCGGTTAAGGGAAAGCGGTAGTTTACCAGCAAAATTTAATGTTTTCACAAGGGAAATATTTTCATGACGAACGATAACTGCCGTAAATTCAAACAGACTCAAATACTTTTTTACATAGAGCCCTGAATTGTAGGGTTCTCAAGATCTATTGTTTTTGGTGAAGATCGGTTAAGGGAAAGGGGTAGTTTACCAGCAACCGTTTTATGTTTTAACTAGGGTAATTTTTTATATGATAAATGATAACTGCCGTAAGTTCAATCAGAATCAAATATTGTTTTGTATACCTCTCTGAGCTATAGAGTCCTCAATGTCTGTTGATTTTCGAGAAGATCGGTTAAGGGAAAGGGGTAGTTTACCAGCAACATTTTATGTTTTAACAACGGTAATTTTTTTTTGACGAACGATAACTGCCTCAAATTCAAATAGAATCAAATATTTTTTTTGCATACGTTCCTCAATTGTGAAAGACTGAAGGCTTGTTGATTTTAGTGAAGATCGGTTAACGGAAAGTGGTAGTTTATCTGCTACATTTTATGTTTTAACAAGAGCAATTGTTTCTATGACGAACGATAACTTCCGCACATTATACAGAATCAAATAATTTTGTGCATACCTTCCTCAATTGTAGAAATCTCAAGGGGAAGGTCGGTTACGGGGAAGGGATAGTTTACCTGCAACATTTTATGTTGTAACAAGAGAAATATTTCCATGGCATACGATAACTTCCGTAAATTCAAACAGAATCAAATAATTTTTCACATTGTAAATAAACGTATTTACAATGATTATTTAATAAGCCACACGTTGGTAGTGTCAATTTGTAAATAAACGAAGTTATTTTCAAATGAGTATAATAACTTGTCTAAGAAATTTGTTGTTTTTTTTAAAATTATTATTATTGTTATTTTTTATTAATTTTTATTATTTAATTATGTTAAGTGTTTTTGTTACTTTTTTATTATATTATTCAATTAATTAAAATAATAATTAGTAATTAGATATGACTTGCTGAAGAAATATTTGTTTCAGCGCGTTAAATAGATTGTCGTAGCCAAATCGATTGGATGTCGCGGTCAAATCTGTGTCTTTATTTCTTCTTCTGGCCGTCTTCTTCCCTCACAAGTCCTCGTTTATAAATTAAGAATTAATGTATTTTAATTTAGTTCGTAACTAATCAATAAAGCGACAATTTAAAACAAATTATTATATTTATTATGATCAATGCGATTATTCGACTTGCGTCGACTATTGCTCTCGGAGTGGAGACTGGATCTCAGGTCAATTAATACATTTGGGTTAAATTATATCAAATTAAATTATTATTTAACATGGATTCTTTGAACTGTCTAAATAGTCAAGAAAGGCAAGTTAGAGAATTCAATACTTACAATTAGAAAAAACTTATTCATTAACATATTAATTATTAAAAAATATAGTAGATATTATTAAAAATGAATTCGAACCACAGGCTGGCGATTCTGACGTCACGCTGTTTCTTTCTTGTTCCGGTCGCTGCTAGTTGTAATTAAAAGATGGCTGCCTCCATGTGTTGTCCCAAGCTGAGAATTTTTCTCTGAGATTTTACTTCAATAAAGTGCAGTAGTTGATAAATTCCTCTTCTATGATGTAGTAATTGTAAGGTTTTCAAGTTGTGGTGTTTGATTTTCGTCCTCCACGGGATTTGGTTCGGTAATACGTGTGTAGTGTGGAATGGTTTCTTCAATCAGTTCGCTGTTCATATATTAGGTTAGATTTATAATTCCATCGTGTCCATACGTTCTGGTAGTTAAATTTAGTGTTTTTTTTTAATTTTGCTTTATTATACTAATGACTATTTAAGTTGGATTCATTAATTTACTGTATATTCTTCATTCCTTCATAATTCCTTAGTACATCTTGGTTTGAGTTAGTTAAAATTTATTCAGATTTCTTCTCAATATTCTGACACGTCCGTTCTGCTTGGAGTTTAACAATCAACTAATTTTAATTGGTTTCTTCATATAGAAAATCCTGTAAGATTTTGGTCGCATTTTTCATTGTTCACTATCAGCTGTTTGACTTATTCCCAATTCGATTTTATAGAAATAAATGACATTTTTTATATTTTACTGGCTATAATTAGTTATATAGTACTTTTATGAAATTTTAATTACTTAACCACATTCCTGCTTTGATTTTATACAAATTAATATTAAACATGACCTAGTTTGGTTTGAATTAAACTCAAAAGTTACATTCCTTGTAATTTACTTCTAGGCCTTATCATGATTCACATAATTACCCATTAAATGGTTTACACTATTCTTCATGTTACCATTGTACTCAAATAAGATTACTAATTAAATCAATATAAGTTGCCTTCACTACTTTATCATTATACTAAGCATTTACTGATTTTTTTTCATTTTACTTATACTTGGTTTATTGTCTAGGCCTTATCTTGTACAATCACTATTTATGTCAATTTTATCCTCTGACTTTCTTAGTTACTATTACAGGTTGTTGTGATAATTATAATAAAGTATTTGCATGCTAAAAGGAATAATTTATATTAATTTGGTCCAGGTTTTCACTAATTTATCTCCTCTGATTTGATTACGGGGTCAAAGTTGAATTTGGCTTGATTCTCAATTTTAATTTTTCCTATCAATGCTATATTTATTTCATTTTAGCATTACTATTTTGTCTGGGTTACTATTTATAGGAAATTTGAATTAATATATTGCCATTCCTTCCTTAACAAAATTCTGACATAATCTAACATTCTTGAAATACAACAAACACTTATTCTCTAACATTTAGTACCTATCTCCTAATATTAACATAGTACGTAGTGAATACCAATATAATAATTAAACATAATAATTAAACAAATAAACAAATTAAGGTCTTAGCCTGATTACAGTCTTTTGCTGTCCTTTCAAAACTGGTTTGGGGCGTTCCCGTTAATTATACAATATTTTATTTATACCTAGATTTACATGAAATCATTCTACTGGTATTGTATTCTTTGACTTGTTTATGTGGTTTTCTAATTTTTGGTATTATTATTATAGTTTATGTTCATTTAGTTATTTTTTTTAACTCTGATAGAGTGTTCGGTCTTTAAAATAGGTTTTGGTCTCTTTGAGATTTTTATTTTAATTAATTTGTCCATGGTTGTACTCCCTTACTGCTCCTTACTTACTGGGTATACAGATTATGTTACTGGGCTAATAATCATCCTATACGGTTTAACACATATTGTTCTGAATTGAATGTGTTTAATTCCTTTGGATCGAGAGGTTTTATAGTACTGTTAAAGCATTTTATTTATTATAGTGATTATTTCTTTTAATGTACTTTTATTTAGGTTTATTTTACACATTCCTGATTGCTTCTTCCTTTCATTTTCTAGGTTATATTAAATTGTAAATAAAGCAAAATTTCCGTTATGCTACAACATATGTGCCTGAGTTGTAGAAGACTCAAGGCCTGTTTATTTTGGTGAAGATCGGTTAAGGTAAAGGGGTAGTTTACCAGCAACATTTTATGTTTTAACAAGAGTAATTGTTTATATGATGAACGATAACTGCCGCACATTCAAACAGATTCAAATAATGTTTTGCATGCTTCCCTGAATTGTAGAGGACTCAAGACCTTTTAATTTTGGTGAAGATCAGTTAAGAGAAAGGCGTAGTTTACTTGCAACGTTTTATGTGATAACAAGGTTAATTTTTCTTATGACTACCGATAACTACCGTAAATTCAAACATAATCAAATAAATTTTTGTATGCGTCCCTAAAATGTAGAGAACTCGAGGCCTGTTGATTTTGGTATAGATCGGTTAAGGGAAAGCGGTAGTTTACCAGCAAAATTTAATGTTTTCACAAGGGAAATATTTTCATGACGAACGATAACTGCCGTAAATTCAAACAGACTCAAATACTTTTTTACATAGAGCCCTGAATTGTAGGGTTCTCAAGATCTATTGTTTTTGGTGAAGATCGGTTAAGGGAAAGGGGTAGTTTACCAGCAACCGTTTTATGTTTTAACTAGGGTAATTTTTTATATGATAAATGATAACTGCCGTAAGTTCAATCAGAATCAAATATTGTTTTGTATACCTCTCTGAGCTATAGAGTCCTCAATGTCTGTTGATTTTCGAGAAGATCGGTTAAGGGAAAGGGGTAGTTTACCAGCAACATTTTATGTTTTAACAACGGTAATTTTTTTTTGACGAACGATAACTGCCTCAAATTCAAATAGAATCAAATATTTTTTTTGCATACGTTCCTCAATTGTGAAAGACTGAAGGCTTGTTGATTTTAGTGAAGATCGGTTAACGGAAAGGGGTAGTTTATCTGCTACATTTTATGTTTTAACAAGAGCAATTGTTTCTATGACGAACGATAACTTCCGCACATTATACAGAATCAAATAATTTTGTGCATACCTTCCTCAATTGTAGAAATCTCAAGGGGAAGGTCGGTTACGGGGAAGGGATAGTTTACCTGCAACATTTTATGTTGTAACAAGAGAAATATTTCCATGGCATACGATAACTTCCGTAAATTCAAACAGAATCAAATAATTTTTCACATTGTAAATAAACGTATTTACAATGATTATTTAATAAGCCACACGTTGGTAGTGTCAATTTGTAAATAAACGAAGTTATTTTCAAATGAGTATAATAACTTGTCTAAGAAATTTATTGTTTTTTTTAAAATTATTATTATTGTTATTTTTTATTAATTTTTATTATTTAATTATGTTAAGTGTTTTTGTTACTTTTTTATTATATTATTCAATTAATTAAAATAATAATTAGTAATTAGATATGACTTGCTGAAGAAATATTTGTTTCAGCGCGTTAAATAGATTGTCGTAGCCAAATCGATTGGATGTCGCGGTCAAATCTGTGTCTTTATTTCTTCTTCTGGCCGTCTTCTTCCCTCACAAGTCCTCGTTTATAAATTAAGAATTAATGTATTTTAATTTAGTTCGTAACTAATCAATAAAGCGACAATTTAAAACAAATTATTATATTTATTATGATCAATGCGATTATTCGACTTGCGTCGACTATTGCTCTCGGAGTGGAGACTGGATCTCAGGTCAATTAATACATTTGGGTTAAATTATATCAAATTAAATTATTATTTAACATGGATTCTTTGAACTGTCTAAATAGTCAAGAAAGGCAAGTTAGAGAATTCAATACTTACAATTAGAAAAAACTTATTCATTAACATATTAATTATTAAAAAATATAGTAGATATTATTAAAAATGAATTCGAACCACAGGCTGGCGATTCTGACGTCACGCTGTTTCTTTCTTGTTCCGGTCGCTGCTAGTTGTAATTAAAAGATGGCTGCCTCCATGTGTTGTCCCAAGCTGAGAATTTTTCTCTGAGATTTTACTTCAATAAAGTGCAGTAGTTGATAAATTCCTCTTCTATGATGTAGTAATTGTAAGGTTTTCAAGTTGTGGTGTTTGATTTTCGTCCTCCACGGGATTTGGTTCGGTAATACGTGTGTAGTGTGGAATGGTTTCTTCAATCAGTTCGCTGTTCATATATTAGGTTAGATTTATAATTCCATCGTGTCCATACGTTCTGGTAGTTAAATTTAGTGTTTTTTTTAAATTTTGCTTTATTATACTAATGACTATTTAAGTTGGATTCATTAATTTACTGTATATTCTTCATTCCTTCATAATTCCTTAGTACATCTTGGTTTGAGTTAGTTAAAATTTATTCAGATTTCTTCTCAATATTCTGACACGTCCGTTCTGCTTGGAGTTTAACAATCAACTAATTTTAATTGGTTTCTTCATATAGAAAATCCTGTAAGATTTTGGTCGCATTTTTCATTGTTCACTATCAGCTGTTTGACTTATTCCCAATTCGATTTTATAGAAATAAATGACATTTTTTATATTTTACTGGCTATAATTAGTTATATAGTACTTTTATGAAATTTTAATTACTTAACCACATTCCTGCTTTGATTTTATACAAATTAATATTAAACATGACCTAGTTTGGTTTGAATTAAACTCAAAAGTTACATTCCTTGTAATTTACTTCTAGGCCTTATCATGATTCACATAATTACCCATTAAATGGTTTACACTATTTTTCATGTTACCATTGTACTCAAATAAGATTACTAATTAAATCAATATAAGTTGCCTTCACTACTTTATCATTATACTAAGCATTTACTGATTTTTTTACATTTTACTTATACTTGGTTTATTGTCTAGGCCTTATCTTGTACAATCACTATTTGTGTCAATTTTATCCTCTGACTTTCTTAGTTACTATTACAGGTTGTTGTGATAATTATAATAAAGTATTTGCATGCTAAAAGGAATAATTTATATTAATTTGGTCCAGGTTTTCACTAATTTATCTCCTCTGATTTGATTACGGGGTCAAAGTTGAATTTGGCTTGATTCTCAATTTTAATTTTTCCTATCAATGCTATATTTATTTCATTTTATCATTACTATTTTTTCTGGGTTACTATTTATAGGAAATTTGAATTAATATATTGCCATTCCTTCCTTAACAAAATTCTGACATAATCTAACATTCTTGAAATACAACAAACACTTATTCTCTAACATTTAGTACCTATCTCCTAATATTAACATAGTACGTAGTGAATACCAATATAATAATTAAACATAATAATTAAACAAATAAACAAATTAAGGTCTTAGCCTGATTACAGTCTTTTGCTGTCCTTTCAAAACTGGTTTTTGGTTCGTTCCCGTTAATTATACAATATTTTATTTATACCTAGATTTACATGAAATCATTCTACTGGTATTGTATTTTTTGACTTGTTTATGTGGTTTTCTAATTTTTGGTATTATTATTATAGTTTATGTTCATTTAGTTATTTTGTTTGACTCTGATAGAGTGTTCGGTCTTTAAAATAGGTTTTGGTCCCTTTGAGATTTTTATTTTAATTAATTTGTCCATGGTTGTACTCCCTTACTGCTCCTTATCTTACTGGGTATACTGATTATGTTACTGGGCTAATAATCATCCTATACGGTTTAACACATATTGTTCTGAATTGAATGTGTTTAATTTCTTTGGATCGAGAGGTTTTATAGTACTGTTAAAGCATTTTATTTATTATAGTGATTATTTCTTTTATGGTACTTTTATTTAGGTTTATTTTACACATTTCTGATTGCTTCTTCCTTTCATTTTCTAGGTTATATTAAATTGTAAATAAAGCAAAATTTCCGTTATGCTACAACATATGTGTCTGAGTTGTAGAAGACTCAAGGCCTGTTTATTTTGGTGAAGATCGGTTAAGGTAAAGGGGTAGTTTACCAGCAACATTTTATGTTTTAACAAGAGTAATTGTTTATATGATGAACGATAACTGCCGCACATTCAAACAGATTCAAATAATGTTTTGCATGCTTCCCTGAATTGTAGAGGACTCAAGACCTTTTAATTTTGGTGAAGATCAGTTAAGAGAAAGGCGTAGTTTACTTGCAACGTTTTATGTGATAACAAGGTTAATTTTTCTTATGACTACCGATAACTACCGTAAATTCAAACATAATCAAATAAATTTTTGTATGCGTCCCTAAATTGTAGAGAACTCGAGGCCTGTTGATTTTGGTATAGATCGGTTAAGGGAAAGCGGTAGTTTACCAGCAAAATTTAATGTTTTAACAAGGGAAATATTTTCATGACGAACGATAACTGCCGTAAATTCAAACAGAATCAAATACTTTTTTACATAGAGCCCTGAATTGTAGGGTTCTCAAGATCTATTGTTTTTGGTGAAGATCGGTTAAGGGAAAGGGGTAGTCTACCAACAACCGTTTTATGTTTTAACTAGGGTAATTTTTTATATGATAAATGATAACTGCCGTAAGTTCAATCAGAATCAAATATTGTTTTGTATACCTCTCTGAGCTATAGAGTCCTCAATGTCTGTTGATTTTCGAGAAGATCGGTTAAGGGAAAGGGGTAGTTTACCAGCAACATTTTATGTTTTAACAACGGTAATTTTTTTTTGACGAACGATAACTGCCTCAAATTCAAATAGAATCAAATATTTTTTTTGCATACGTTTCTCAATTGTGAAAGACTGAAGGCTTGTTGATTTTGGTGAAGATCGGTTAACGGAAAGGGGTAGTTTATCTGCTACATTTTATGTTTTAACAAGAGTAATTGTTTCTATGACGAACGATAACTTCCGCACATTATACAGAATCAAATAATTTTGTGCATACCTTCCTCAATTGTAGAAATCTCAAGGGGAAGGTCGGTTACGGGGAAGGGATAGTTTACCTGCAACATTTTATGTTGTAACAAGAGAAATATTTCCATGGCATACGATAACTTCCGTAAATTCAAACAGAATCAAATAATTTTTCACATTGTAAATAAACGTATTTACAATGATTATTTAATAAGCCACACGTTGGTAGTGTCAATTTGTAAATAAACGAAGTTATTTTCAAATGAGTATAATAACTTGTCTAAGAAATTTGTTGTTTTTTTTTAAATTATTATTATTGTTATTTTTTATTAATGTTTATTATTTAATTATGTTAAGTGTTTTTGTTACTTTTTTATTATATTATTCAATTAATTAAAATAATAATTAGTAATTAGATATGACTTGCTGAAGAAATATTTGTTTCAGCCCGTTAAATAGATTGTCGTAGCCAAATCGATTGGATGTCGCGGTCAAATCTGTGTCTTTATTTCTTCTTCTGGCCGTCTTCTTCCCTCACAAGTCCTCGTTTATAAATTAAGAATTAATGTATTTTAATTTAGTTCGTAACTAATCAATAAAGCGACAATTTAAAACAAATTATTATATTTATTATGATCAATGCGATTATTCGACTTGCGTCGACTATTGCTCTCGGAGTGGAGACTGGATCTCAGGTCAATTAATACATTTGGGTTAAATTATATCAAATTAAATTATTATTTAACATGGATTCTTTGAACTGTCTAAATAGTCAAGAAAAGCAAGTTAGAGAATTCAATACTTACAATTAGAAAAAACTTATTCATTAACATATTAATTATTAAAAAATATAGTAGATATTATTAAAAATGAATTCGAACCACAGGCTGGCGATTCTGACGTCACGCTGTTTCTTTCTTGTTCCGGTCGCTGCTAGTTGTAATTAAAAGATGGCTGCCTCCATGTGTTGTCCCAAGCTGAGAATTTTTCTCTGAGATTTTACTTCAATAAAGTGCAGTAGCTGATAAATTCCTCTTCTATGATGTAGTAATTGTAAGATTTTCAAGTTGTGGTGTTTGATTTTCGTCCTCCACGGGATTTGGTTCGGTAATACGTGTGTAGTGTGGAATGGTTTCTTCAATCAGTTCGCTGTTCATATATTAGGTTAGATATATAATTCCATCGTGTCCATACGTTCTGGTAGTTAAATTTAGTGTTTTTTTTAATTTTGCTTTATTATTCTAATGACTATTTAAGTTGGATTCATTAATTTACTGTTATTCTTCATTCCTTCATAATTCCTTAGTACATCTTGGTTTGAGTTAGTTAAAATTTATTCAGATTTCTTCTCAATATTCTGACACGTCCGTTCTGCTTGGAGTTTAACAATCAACTAATTTTAATTGGTTTCTTCATATAGAAAATCCTGTAAGATTTTGGTCGCATTTTTCATTGTTCACTATCAGCTGTTTGACTTATTCCCAATTCGATTTTATAGAAATAAATGACATTTTTTATATTCTACAGGCTATAATTTAGTTATATAGTACTTTTATGAAATTTTAATTACTTAACCACATTCCTGCTTTGATTTTATACAAATTAATATTAAACATGACCTAGTTTGGTTTGAATTAAACTCAAAAGTTACATTCCTTGAAATTTACTTCTAGGCCTTATCATGATTCACATAATTACCCATTAAATGGTTTACACTATGCTTCATGTTACCATTGTACTCAAATAAGATTACTAATTAATTCAGTATAATTTGCCTTCACTACTTTATCATTATACTAAGCATTTACTGATTTTTTTACATTTTACTTATACTTGGTTTATTGTCTAGGCCTTATCTTGTACAATCACTATTTATGTCAATTTTATCCTCTGACTTTCTTAGTTACTATTACAGGTTGTTGTGATAATTATAATGAAGTATTTGCATGCTAAAAGGAATAATTTATATTAATTTGGTCCAGGTTTTCACTAATTTATCTCCTCTGATTTGATTACGGGGTCAAAGTTGAATTTGGCTTGATTCTCAATTTTAATTTTTCCTATCAATGCTATATTTATTTCATTTTATCATTACTATTTTTTCTGGGTTACTATTTATAGGAAATTTGAATTAATATATTGCCATTCCTTCCTTAACAAAATTCTGACATAATCTAACATTCTTGAAATACAACAAACACTTAATCTCTAACATTTAGTACCTATCTCCTAATATTAACATAGTACGTAGTGAATACCAATATAATAATTAAACATAATAATTAAACAAATAAACAAATTAAGGTCTTAGCCTGATTATAGTCTTTTGCTGTCCTTTCAAAACTGGTTTTTGGTTCGTTCCCGTTAATTATACAATATTTTATTTATACCTAGATTTACATGAAATCATTCTACTGGTATTGTATTTTTTGACTTGTTTATGTGGTTTTCTAATTTTTGGTATTATTATTATAGTTTATGTTCATTTAGTTACTTTGTTTAACTCTGATAGAGTGTTCGGTCTTTAAAATAGGTTTTGGTCCCTTTGAGATTTTTATTTTAATTAATTTGTCCATGGTTGTACTCACTTACTGCTCCTTATCTTACTGGGTATACTGATTATGTTACTGGGCTAATAATCATCCTATACGGTTTAACACATATTGTTCTGAATTGAATGTGTTTAATTCCTTTGGATCGAGAGGTTTTATAGTACTGTTAAAGCATTTTATTTATTATAGTGATTATTTCTTTTATGGTACTTTTATTTAGGTTTATTTTACACATTCCTGATTGCTTCTTCCTTTCATTTTCTAGGTTATATTAAATTGTAAATAAAGCAAAATTTCCGTTATGCTACAACATATGTTCCTGAGTTGTAGAAGACTCAAGGCCTGTTTATTTTGGTGAAGATCGGTTAAGGTAAAGGGGTAGTTTACCAGCAACATTTTATGTTTTAACAAGAGTAATTGTTTATATGATGAACGATAACTGCCGCACATTCAAACAGATTCAAATAATGTTTTGCATGCTTCCCTGAATTGTAGAGGGCTCAAGACCTTTTAATTTTTGTGAAGATCAGTTAAGAGAAAGGCGTAGTTTACTTGCAACGTTTTATGTGATAACAAGGTAAATTTTTCCTATGACGACCGATAACTACCGTAAATTCAAACATAATCAAATAAATTTTTGTATGCGTCCCTAAATTGTAGATAACTCGAGGCCTGTTGATTTTGGTATAGATCGGTTAAGGGAAAGCGGTAGTTTACCAGCAACATTTTATGTTTTAACAAGGGAAATATTTTCATGACGAACGATAACTGCCGTAAATTCAAACAGAATCAAATACTTTTTTACATTAAGCCCTGAATTGTAGGGTTCTCAAGATCTAACGATAACTGCCGTAAATTCAAACAGAATCAAATACTTTTTTACATTAAGCCCTGAATTGTAGGGTTCTCAAGATCTATTGTTTTTGGTGAAGATCGGTTAAGGGAAAGGGGTAGTTTACCAGCAAGCGTTTTATGTTTTACTAGGGTAATTTTTTATATGATGAATGATAACTGCCGTAAGTTCAATCAGAATCAAATAATATTTTGTATACCTCTCTGAGCTACAGAGTCCTCAATGTCTGTTGATTTTCGAGAAGATCGGTTAAGGGAAAGGGGTAGTTTACCAGCAACATTTTATGTTTTAAGAACGGTAATTTTTTTTTGACGAACGATAACTGCCTCAAATTCAAATAGAATCAAATATTTTTTTTGCATACTTTCCTCAATTGTAAAAGACTGAAGGCTTGTTGATTTTGGTGAAGATCGGTTAACGGAAAGGGGTAGTTTATCTGCTCTACATTTTATGTTTTAACAAGAGTAATTATTTCTATGACGAACGATAACATCCGCACATTATACAGAATCAAATAATTTTGTGCATACCTTCCTCAATTTTAGAAAACTCAAGGGGAAGGTCGGTTATGGGGAAGGGGTAGTTTACCTGCAACATTTTACGTTGTAACAAGAGAAATATTTCCATGGCATACGATAACTTCCGTAAATTCAAACAGAATCAAATAATTTTTTACATTGTAAATTAACGTATTTACAATGATTATTTAATAAGCCACACGTTGGTAGTGTCAATTTGTAAATAAACAAAGTTATTTTCAAATTAGTATAATAACTTGTCTAAGAAATTTGTTGTTTTTTTTATTTGTATTATTGTTATTTTTTATTAATTTTTATTATTTATTTATTTATTTAATTATGTTAAGTATTTTTGTTACTTTATTATTATTAAATTAATTAAAATAATAATTAGTAATTAGATATGACTTGGTGAAGAAATATTTGTTTCAGCGCGTTAAATAGATTGTCGTAGCCAAATCGATTGGAGGTCGCGGTCAATTCTGTGTCTTTATTTCTTCTTCTGGTCGTCTTTTTCCCTCACAAGTCCTCGTTTATAAATTAAGAATTAATGTATTTTAATTTAGTTCTTAACTAATCAATAAAACGACAATTTAAAACAAATTATTATATTTATTATGATCAATGCGATTATTCGACTTGCGTCGACTATTGCTCTCGGAGTGGAGACTGGGTCTTAGGTCAATTAATACATTTGGGTTAAATTATATCAAATTAAATTATTCTTTGAACTGACTAAATAGTCAAGAAATGCAAGTTAGAGAATTCAATACTTACAATTAGAAAAAACTTATTTATTAACATATTAATTATTAAAAAATATAGTAGATATTATTAAAAATGGATTCGAACCACAAGCTGGCGATTCTGACGTCAGGCTGTTTCCGTCTTGTTCCGGTCGCTGCTAGTTGTAATTAAAAGATGGCTGCCTCCATATGTTGTCCGAAGCTGAGAATTTTTCTCTGAGATTTTACTTCAATAAAGTGCAGTATTTGATAAATTCCTCTTCTGTGATGTTGTTATTGTAAGATTTCAAGTTGTGGTGTTTGATTTTCGTCCTCCACGGGATTTCGTTCGGTAATATGTGTGTAGTGTGGAATGGTTTCTTCAATCAGTTCGCTGTTCATATATTAGGTTAGATTTATAATTCCATCGTGTCCATACGTTTTGATAGTTAAATTTAGTGGTTTTTTAATTTTGCTTTATTATTCTAATGACTATTTAAGTTGGATTCATTAATTTACTGTATATTCTTCATTCCTTCATAATTCCATAGTACATCTTGGTTTGAGTTAGTTAAAATTTATTCAGATTTCTTCTCAATATTCTGACACGTCCGTTCTGCTTGGAGTTTAACAATCAACTAATTTTAATTGGTTTCTTCGTATAGAAAATCCTGTAAGATTTTGGTCGCACTTTTCATTGTTCACTATCAGCTGTTTGACTTATTCCCAATTCGATTTTATAGAAATAAATGAGATTGTTTATATTTTACTGGCTATAATTTAGTTATTTAGTATTTTTATGAAATTGTAATTACTTAACCACATTCCTGCTTTGATTTTATACAAATTAATATCAAACATGACCTAGTTTGGTTTGAATTATACTCAAAAGTTACATTCCTTGAAATTTACTTCTAGGCCTTATCATGATTCACATAATTACCCATTAAATGGTTTACACTATGTTTCATGTTACCATTGTACTCAAATAAAATTACTAATTAAATCAATATAATTTGCCTTCACTACTTTGTCATTATACTAAACATTTACTGATTTATTTACATTTTACTTATACTTGGTTTATTGTCTAGGCCTTATCTTGTACAATCACTATTGAAGTCAATTTTATCCTCTGACTTTCTTAGTTACTACTACAGGTTGTTGTGATAATTATAATAAAGTATTTGCATGCTAAAAGGAATAATTTATATTAATTTGTTCCAGGTTTTCACTAATTTATCTCCTCTGATTTGATTACGGTGTCAAAGTTGAATTTGGCTTAATTCTCAATTTTAATTTTTCCTATTAATACTATAATTATTTCACTTTATCATTATTATTTTTTCTGGGTTACTATTTATAGGAAATTTGAATTAATATATTGCCTTTCCTTCCTTAACAAAATTCTGACATAATCTAACATTCTTGAAATACAACAAACACTTATTCTCCAACATTTAGTAACTATCTCCTAATATTAACATAGTACGTAGTGAATACCAATATAATAATTAAACATAATAATTAAACAAATAAACAAATTAAGGTCTTAGCCTGATTACAGTCTTTTGCTGTCCTTTCAAAACTGGTTTGGGGCGTTCCCGTTAATTACACAATATTTTATTATACCTAGATTTACATGAAATCATTCTACTGGTATTGTATTCTTTGACTCTAGTGGTTTTCTAATTTTTGGTATTATTATTATTATTATTATTATTATAGTTTATTTTTATTTAGTTATTTTGTTTGACTCTGATAGAGTGTTCGGTCTTTAAAATAGGTTTTGGTCCCTTTGAGATTTTTATTTTAATTAATTTGTCCATGGTTGTACTCCCTTACTGCTCCTTATCTTACTGGGTATACTGATTATGTTACTGGGCTAATACTCATCCTATACGGTTGAACACATATTGTTCTGAATTGAATGTGTTTAATTCCTTTGGATCGAGAGGTTTTATAGTACTGTTAAAGCATTTTATTTATTATAGTGATTATTTCTTTTATGGTACTTTTATTTAGGTTTATTTTACTCATTCCTGATTGCTTCTTCCTTTCATTTTCTAGGTTGTATTAAATTATAAATAAGGCAAAATTTCCGTTATGCTACAACATATGTGCCTGAGTTGTAGAAGACTCAAGGCCTGTTTATTTTGGTGAAGATCGGTTAAGGGAAAGGGGTAGTTTACCAGCAACATTTTATGTTTTAACAAGAGTAATTGTTTATATGATGAACGATAACTGCCGCACATTCAAACAGAATCAAATAATGTTTTGCATGCATCCCTGAATTGTAGAGGACTCAAGACCTTTTGATTTTGGTGAAGCTCAGTTAAGAGAAAGCCGTAGTTTACCTGCAACGTTTTATGTGATAACAAGGTTAATTTTTTCTATGACGAACGATAACTACCGTACATTCAAACATAATCAAATAAGTTTTGTATACATCCCTAAATTGTAGAGAACTCATAGCCTGTTGAATTTGGTATAGATCGGTTAGGGGAAAGGGGTAGTTTACCAACAACATTTTATGTTTTAACAAGAGAAATATTTTCATGAAGAACGATAACTGCTGTAAATTCAAACAGAATCAAATAATTTTGTACATATGTGCCTACGTTGTAGAAGACTCAAGGCCTTTTGGTTTTGGTGAAGATCGGTTATTTCAAAGTATGTTACTAATGGCCACCCCAGATTTAATTTTCAGCATTAAATGCTCTACATTTTTACCAGATTTCGTGTGTGACGCAATTGTATTAAGCGCTTTGAAGGCGTTTTCACTGAAGGGCTACAAGTTATTGCAGAATTTTATTAGTGTTTACTTATAGTGTGATGTCACCTTGGACCACAGATTTGTGTTCTGTAAGTATAATCGTTCTATATATGTTGTGGTGTGTGTTTTGTATTACAGGGTTTCAAATTTCAGTGACTGGAAGACTGGCGCATGAACCCTACCGATAGACAGACACGCGGGCGCGTACGTACTAGTAGGCCCACATAACTATCAATTCATAACATATTTCTTAGTCACTGTGGATAAAAAGTACTCTTCAAAATATACGTCGAAACAAATTATACGACAAAACAATATGATTACGGTCGTCGAAATTCTCTGTTTGTAACCGACGGTCGAGTTATAGCCGACGAAACATGAATCCTGTCAATATCTCTCCAGCCAACTGAAAGGTGCGTACTAGTATTCGTTCAAACGTACCACCGTGTCGTGGATACATTTGAGACTGTGCCTCAAACTGGCGGACGGCGACATCGGGTGATGTAAAGGAGGTAGAGAAACTGTCCGGAGCTTCTTGTGTCATGGAGAACCATCCTTCAAGTGGCCCGATGTAGACGGAGGTCGCCCCGGGCAATCATTCTCGGATGAAAGGTGGCGCCAATTCGCCCATTCATAGATAAGGGGGTCAACTCCGTTTGTCGGTGGCTCGTCGGTACGGGCAAGAGCGCAGACTCTGCCTACTTTAAAAGCTTCAACTTGAGGAAAGTTCACAGACTCCAATAGCGGATGATCAAGCGTGTGTTTTTGCAGTCATTTGTCCTGTTAATGGGAAAATCGAGAACGACACACCGCCAAAGTTAATCCGGAAAAAGTTGCCATCGTGTCACCTAGATGATAAGATAATGTAATGCAACCTAACCTAGATGAGTCTGGTTGGGTACCCAGCGCTTTGACACAAATGAGAAACTCATTAGTAGATATAACTTTTGACAGCGTTTCGCGACAAAGTCTGAAAAAGCTGTGCAACGGTATAATAAGTACCTGTATGTATATGGAGATAATCTGTAAATATTACACAAACATGTCCGTAACTTTTGTACCTAATAATATCTTCTTGTCTATTTTTGTTTGCTTTTAGTTGCAAATCAGAGGTTAATTTACAAATACGCTTGTAAATTTAGTTTTGCACGCAAACAATACGTAACTTGAATTATATTACTGGTAAATAGTAAACTAATCTTGAACAACAAACATAACAAAGACACAAAGTTTCAAAATTTTTTAGCTCCGTTTATTTCATATCGTCAAAACTAAATACATACATTTTCGGTACAATTCAGGCACTTGCTGACGGTCGCACTTAATCTTAAGACGTTCTCTGGTACACACATTCTTTATAAAGTTCTCAAGCTTAGAACTTTATATGAGAATCTTTCCAATTTTTGAGTCTCCTTTATATTTTGCATTTTGAACAAACAGTACAATAATTGCGGTACTAGTCACTTAGTCCACTCCTTGTTCTAACTCTCAAATCTTCTAATCTTTGCCTCAGAATTGGTGATGTGTTGAATTTCCGTGAGAAGCTTCAAATCTTCGATTGTCTTATCATGTGGTACCGTCGGAAAACTGTCAACAATTATTTATGTAGCAGATTACACAAATGTTTAGTCGGAACACAAATTTTCTGAGTGTTCTTAAAGAAATCTCACAGTTGTCAGTTTGACATCTACATCTGTAGTGATCCGTCTTGTTAATAATGTGACGAGTCGTTTTGAATAATGCGTCAGCTGACTAGGTGGGTTGGGTAACTTGATTTAATCGATGTGGTCCTCTTGGTTGGTTAACTTTCTACCGTAAGCCCTGCCACCCCGGCAAGGTGGGACCACATCGGCAGGGACGGGAGCGCTGAGGTGGAATTTGGGCTCCCCCTGCAGTAAAGAAGATGCTTAGAAGGTGTGGCCAACGACTACACCTTGTTCTGGTGTGCATTCAGGGAAGAGCTGGAAAAGGAATTATAAATTAACACTGTATGGAACGATATTTATGAGAGAAGACACAAAATTTTTAAATATTATAAAGTACACCAAATCATTTTGACAGATGTAAGATAGATTACATATTAGTAGATTTCATGCTTACATACAATTTGTTAGTTTTAACTATTAAAAGATTTAATTTCGTAAATAGAGATTAATTTTATTTTAAATTCCCAAAAAGATAATTTTTATTACTATCGAATATGCCTGTGAGTTTTCAAAAAAAAATTCTAAAATTTTAATAGGCCTATATATTTAAATTAATAGACAAATTAGTTTATTTATTTATTATCAAAATACCCTTATATCATATTGGTGTCGGGTAGACCAAGTAGTACGTAATCAAAAATATTATTTTAAACCATGACACAAATTGTATGCGCCTGCGCACACGCTGCATGTATCCGTTCGTCTGCGAGCCTACTTTTAAATTTACCTCTAAATTCTACAAGTTACAGTAACTAAACAGGCGACTACTTTTTCAATATGAATCTAAATTTCTGAATGAGAATAATTTATAATATACATTTAGTCCAATGTTTGTACAAAATTTCAAATTTCTCAGAACATTGCTTATGAATTTGAAGGCCAAACCAATGAAACAGGTATATTGTGTAAAGTCCGTTTCATCAAAAACAAAATAAACATTTACGGTTATGTTAATAATGATGTTTAAATAAAATATATAATTATGATATTAAAATACAGGAACCTGAAGAAAATAAGGTTTGAAAGCGTTTTGGGGAATTCTAGTCACAAAATATACTATAGTATAAAGAAACCTGTTTTACTATACTGATCCTGAGAAATGTGTACTTCAAATGCTACAAATTGAATAAGTGTCATCCTATTCTTCTTAATGTCACCAGATTCAGTAAGTAAGAAACAGTGAAATTGCTTCTCAACAAACGTCAAATCTAATACTGCATTGCTAATGTAGCATCTAGCATTTAAGTAACAAAACTCTGGTAAAAAATGTTATATCTTATTAAGTTTTTTAATGAATTCTGTATTACGTTGTCAACTTACATCTGCCGTGTAGACGGCAGTCATGTAGGTTTTTTCATGTCGTCTGAAGAACTCCACTTCTCCTTGGTGGACGCAGTACTCCACCTTCCAGACATCAGTGCAGAACTGAAAAATAAACAAAGAGCCTATATATTTTACTATTATCACATTTAATTTAGTAGTAAAAAATCAAAGTATATCACTTTAGAATTCAGTATACAGAATATGTAGAAACATATACAGAATCAGTCTCTCTTTGTAGAAATTGGAACGTCAGGAGCTGAACCAAAATTCTAAGAATGTATGCACAATGACTACTTTTGAGTACCTAGAATTCTCTTCAATCACGCAAAAACAAATATATATTATTTGCAGTCTACCATAAAGAGGAATGTTCAAATGAGGGATTACAGTGTAGCGTAATCAAGTTTGAGTAAACAAATTATATTGACGTTTGTTATCATTTTATTTAACTGGAGATACAGGTTTCACCAGCAATCTGTAGACTACTGCTTATCCGGTTGCTGTTCTAACGACAAGCCAATGTAACGACTGGATCAGATCTTTGTGTACACAAATATCAATAACAACACGATAGCGTTAGCTATCAAAAGTATGCATACAAGTGTGATGTGTTAATGTGGACCAATCCTTTTATTTTTTAATAATTATTTGCTTTGTGTTGAGAGGAACATTGTTTGTAATATGAAACAGTAGTAAATAACAGCAAAAATAATCTAAAAACATAGGATTGTCTATTTACACATGAGCGACCACCCCATTTTAGTGGATTTTAGTGAAAGTCCTATATTCCCTATAAAAATTTCTGGCTTTTAAAGTTTTGATACCCTAATCTAAGAAAGAATCAAAATTAACAAGTAGTTCAGCTCTAGTCCTTTACAGCAAATATTTGCTTCTTTCTAAAAGTTTGTTGAAATGGTCCGATTCACTTGGTTGCAGCAGTATTGTTAAATATCGGTATGGAGAAGCATACATGACTTCCATATTCTAAGATTTATTTTTAAAATCATTTTCGAAATGAAGTATTACCATAGAAACTACTTCTTTCTACTTACTGCTTCAGCCTTAACCACAGTACTGTGGTCACTAACATATACCACCTCACGTTATCGCACTCGATTTTCACTGATGATGGAAGTCAATGGCATTGCCGAAACGTCTGGTTTTGTAGAAAACATTGGACTACGGCCAAATATCCCGGGAAGGAATTTAAAAAAAAACTACTTCTTTGTTGCCGATAACGTTGTACACATATATATAAAAAATATGCATAAAATTAATGGCTTGTATAAGTTAATGATTGATCTCCATTAAGTAGTGCTCAAGTTTACAAAGTTTTAATATTATGATGTCCGTAATTAAAACATCAGAGCAGGTTTAGTGTGTATGAGTGTTCACCGTGGACAACAATTTTCAACACTTCCTATTGAGCGTTGCTTAGAATAAATCTGAGAATCTACAGTGTACGTTTCACAGAACAAACACGCGGAAAAGAAGGAGCGCTCCGAGTTCACTCATGGACCCTCCAGCATCTTGCAGAGGGTTCATTCCCTAAAGACGAAAAGTCTGTCTATGAATCGTTCCTCTGTAAACACGTGCAGTTACACTGCCCAGCGATCCACAGGAAGCAAATCGCTATCCACGCTGGACACTTTTCCGGCTTGCATGCGTTATGTTGGTATGGGTTCGGCACTTTCCATTTAAAAACCGTGCAAATGTAAGAAAATAAACATGAATGAGGGCAGAAATAACGCGAATTGTGTGTCTGTTGTTATAAGACCCTGTATGCCGGTCTTTACAAAAATAAAATAGTAGATGAAAAATTTTATAAAAAATAATGTTTTCAATAAAAAAATTTTTGTTTATGTTTAATCAAGGTCAGTAATTAAGAAATAATGCTGTTTTAAATGTTCGGTAGAAATTTTAAGAATTAGGAAGGTATTTATTAACTATCGAGCACTTCTGGAAGATCTGAACCCAGTCTGGAGTTAACTAGATTAACTCCAGTCAGCAATCGATTGATGATTTTCCTTGCTGGTTCAATATCTCACTGAAAAAAAAATATTTTCTTCTTCTTGAAGTCTCCTTGCCTTAATAAATAACCTTAAATTAGCCTGTGAAATAATAACAGACAAATACAATTGAAATATATGGATTTATTAAACAATTTAATAAATAATCGGTTTTTTATTGATTGCGAACAATTATCGACTCCGTCTCAGGGAATTATCGATTGTGCATACAGTAGAAAAATTATTATAAGTATTATAAAAGGACAGGTTCTTTGTGCGATTAAATTAATAGTCAGAGAAGGGTGACGAGAAAGTATAACATTAACAATTAAAATAAATTCAATAATTATTATTTAACAGTATTTAAATAATTCTGATATATAATGTTTAAGTAAGTTGAAGTCAAACCATATGTAGACTGACGTCACCACTTGATGAGGTAGGCAGGGCTTCGTAAATTCAAAGATGGCCGCTACTAGATCTGGCGAGTTTACTGAGATGTCATCGTGTCAAAAAATCACAGCAAAATTACCTTCATGAATGTTTGAAATGTCCCCGCACTGGTGTAATTGGTCTATTAGGTTGTTTGGTGTGTTCTGAAGAAGTGTTCCGTGTATACTTGTGTTAATTATGTTATTTAGTATGTGTTCACTTCTGTGGGTTAAGTTGCTCAAAATGTGGTTATGATTTGTAGCGTGAATTAGATCAATTATAATGTTTTACTGTTTTAGATCACTTGTATAATGAATTTAGGCGTTAGTTTTCACTATTGTCGTTAACGTTTTGGTAAATTTAGTTACAAAAGTGTTTATTTCATCTAACTCTCGATTCACTTAAATGAACGGCTAACCGTAATACCATTTTCGACTCGGTTATAAGGAACGTTTTTTCACGCAACTATTCAGCTTGATATTCAACAAAAGACTATTTTAACTTGGTCAAAACCTGGCCCAGTTAACCTTTGAAAAAGTATTGTTAACATATTTCGATTACCCATATACATGATACAAAATTACATTATATATGAAATTTATTTATTTTATTCATCACTTTCATGAATTATGAACCTTATCATTGGTTTAATCATCTCATTCCTTTTAAATTGATATATTATAGTCCATATCTGTGGACATTTTGTGGAAATTAACAAATTTCTTTCCCTTTTGGAAATATAGGCTCAAAATCTGATTTCCGCCATCATACAATTTTTCTTCCATTTTAATTGTTATTAATACTATTATAATACATTTTAATTAGTCATATTTCTCTTTCTTTCCTTAAATACATATAAATTGAACCTTTGAACTGGTTTTTTGTGTTAATCTCTGAATTTGACATTGCTCTTTAAAATTAATTAATTTATATATTTTGAAAATTTACAATATTTTAAGGTATATTTCCTTATTATCATTTTAACTCATAGGATCATTCCCAGTAGTGGTTAACTGATTTACCTTATCTAAATCTTGCTAGTTTACAGGATTTATAAGTGAATTATACTGGTTTATATGGTTTCTGTGAATTCACCAAATGGCCTAGAGTTTAGAATTTTACATTTCTGTCTTTCTCAAATAAATTTAATACTACCACTCCTCTGACTTTACATAGTTACTATTACATGAAAATAAAATGGTTTATAACTTATTGTGAGGTGTAGTATTTAATTAACACTACTGTTATAAAAAAATAATTATGAACATTATTTAGCCATCAGTACAATTGAACATATTGCTGACATGGTTTGAACATATACATTTAACTCCTTTTGAATTAACACAGAATACCTACTAAAACATTATTAATGGTATGTATGCTGTTATTTAGCAAACATAATTCATTTTAAACACATAATATAAATCTTATTTTCTAATAACTCTTACAAATACATTGATTTTATGGCTGTGAACAGTCTATTTAAACATTTTAAACCTATGAATACTAAATTAATGCCAGTCCTTTCTGGTCTAAACCATTATTATTTATGACCCCTTCATCAGTAAACATGACCACCCATACTCTAGTTATTAGCATTTTTTACAAATGTCTTGTAAATAAAGAGTTACATTAAAATAATAAAATACCGGAAATCTTCCATTCTATTATTTTATTATGCTGTTTATTATTGGATATTAAAGTTGTTATATAGCATATTGATAAGTCATAGTATCACTAACTTTAAGTTTATTGCATTTCCAAAAACACTTACACAAATTCACTTTCACTGGTGGTTCTGATATTTTGAGTCTCACTGTCTCAGACCAGACCTTTAGTAATCATGGACTGTTAAGACTTGTTTATTTTCTTATCACACTAATAAAAACCGCTTTAGTCGGTTCACTTCTTATAATACTATACAACACTTCAGTTTTCTAAATAATTACATTTTTATAGGATTTTGGTATGTTATACTTTCTTTTTAATCGTTTTTGTGAGTTTGGGGTTGATGGTAGTTAATAATAATAATAGGTTTTACAACGGTGTTTCTTTCATACTATTTCTTCCTCTCCTCCTGTCTTCTTTCTTGTCTTTCTTCTTATCTTCTTTCTTGTCCTTCTTCTTATCTTCTTTCTTGTCTTCATTCTTGTCCTTCTTCCGGTCTTCATTCTTGTCCTTCTAGTCTTCATTCTTCTGGTCTTCTTGTCTTCCTTCTTCATTCTTGGGTAAACCAAGGTACTTTGTGTTATCTCGACTGATGTTTAGTTTGGAGTATCTAATTTATTTACTGACACGGACCTTGCTCTTCTCTAAAGGTTTCAGGGTATTGTTTTCTTCCTGATCACAAATTTTATTCTTCCTTCTTCTTATCTTTGGGGTATTTTGGTGTTCACCACTCTTAAACTGATTCTCTTTCTTCTTGATATGGTGTTATTTAATTTGTTTACTGCTCCTAACTTCCTGGGTAAATTACTGATCTTATAATATGAGTTGCTTTCAATACTTTCTTTGATATTTAAACAGTGGTTTTTATATAATGTAATGAGGATTTTTATTTTATCGTGGTTCATTCCTTTGATTTCATTAAATCTCATTCAATATTATTTTAACATATGTGGTGTAATTAATTTTTATGATTTTATATGACTTAATAAGTAGTGGATTTTCCGTCACGCTACAGAATGCCCTTCTCCAGAAGTAATTTTTTCAGACTATACTTGCTTTGTCTGAAACAATTGCTTATGATAATTATTCTAGGTTTGTTATAATTCTGGACTTCCTTCCATTTTAAAAATTTTCTTATTTATATTTGAGTTTATATCCTTCTCATTCTCACTTGATCTTCCTTGATAGTAATAGTCATCTGAGTTTCATATTTATTATTTCATTTTCATATTTCTTCTTAGTATTTTCTCCTTGGGATATTTCCTCCCTATCGTTCCCTACTTTGTGAGCTGGTTCAGTTCAGAGAGGCACTGTACGCTACTTCCTCTGCTGTCCAATACTTCACACATATTTGATTACAGAGGCAAATCATCTCTGCCCAAAAAACATATTAATACTGCTGGAATTATCTACAGACAGATTAAAAAATTATTCAAATTAGTACACATTTGTTACTATTTAAAAAAATATCTTTGGGATACTTCACTTATTACTTATTATATTTCTCAGAGATTTTAATATTCCTATCTCAGTTGTTCTTCTGACTCGTTAACTGGATGTTTCATTCATTTGATATTATGGTAGGAAGCTCTTCTATTATTACATTTTTCAACTTTTCTTATCATATAAAGCTTTTGGTGATAATTTCTTTATTACCTTCTGGTTTTTTTATTATAATCTGCATTGTTTATAGTAGCATATCTTTATGACATTTTTATTTTATTGCTCTGTTTTTATTATTTACACTTGTTCTATTTCCTAGAAATTTTTATAACTGTCATTATCACAATTGACATTTAATTCATAAATCATTTTATATTAATTCCTTTAATTACATATATCTTTGATATTATTCTCACATTATTCCTGTCATGGTTATTATACTTTCGATTGAATGTTTTTATTAATTTTATAATGAGGTCAAAATTTCTCCTCATACCACTTCAAAGTTTTATTATCTCATAATTCCACGTAAGTTTTTGTATTTTATTATATTCAATCCCTCAAATCGTATCAACTCAAATCGTATCGTATTTTTTTTTTAATTTCCTTTGGCATCATTTTATGGAAAGGTTTTTACTCTTCATACTGAAATTAGACATGATTATACTTTCCAGAGTTATTAGTTTTAATTCTAAAGTCGGTTTCCTTTATTCATCCCATTATGATCCTTTATAAACATGGTAAATATATTTTATGCTTACCATAAATATGGTATTAAATCTCTTCTGTTTATCTCACCACAGTGTTTTATTAATAATTGGTTGGTAAGTTGTACTTACTCTTGGTTTGGAAACTTGATTTATACACAATTCAAAATTCACTCTTCTTATATTATTCCATAAAGTTTTCAAATAATTGTATGTAATATGTGCTTACTTTTCTTTTTAGAATTTGTATTATTTCAATCTAAATTCTGTTTTATATTTATCTCTTCAAAATGTTTTTTCTCAAATTCTTGGTTAGTAAGGTGAACTTACAATCTTTTTAAATTTAGATGATTTCTATTTCTAAATTCTTTTTTATATTCTTGCCATAAAGTTTTCTTCAAATAGTTTTTCTTAAAATAATTGTATGTAATGTGGTATTACCTTATTTTTGAATTTTGAGGGTTTGTTCAAAATTCTTCTTGTTATATTCTTACTTCCAAATAGTTTCTTTCAAATAACTTGTATGTAATTGTCTTACATTGTTTTTAGAATTTAGTTGATTTTTTTCAAAATTCTTCTCTTATATTCTTGCCATAAAGTTTTTCACAAATTCCTGGTTAGTAAGGTGAACTTACTTTGTTTTTAAACTTTGTTGATTTATTTTTCATAAAATTTCTTCTTCTTATATTATTGCCACAAGATTTCTTTCATAAATAGTATGTAAGGTGATCTTACATTGTTTTTGAATTTAGTTGATTTATTTCTAAATTCCGTTAATTATATTCCTTCCAAATAGTTTATTCCTTAAATCTTTGGTATGTAAGGTGATACATACATTGTTTTTGAATTTAGTTGATTTATTTCTAAATTCCGTTTATTATATTCCTTCCAAATAGTTTATTTCTTAAATCTTTGGTATGTAAGGTGATATTACATTGTTTTTGAATTTAGTTGATTTATTTCTAAATTCCGTTTATTATATTCCTTCCAAATAGTTTCTTTCAAATAACTTGTATGTAATTGTCTTACATTGTTTTTAGAATTTAGTGGATTATTTCAAAATTCTTCTTGTTATATTCTTACTTCCAAATAGTTTCTTTCAAATAACTTGTATGTAATTGTCTTACATTGTTTTTAGAATTTAGTTGATTTATTTCAAAATTCTCTCCTTCTTTATTATTACATTATTGCCACATAGTTTTTTCATAAATAACTGGTATGTAAGGTGATCTTACAGTCTTTTTAGAATTTAGTTGATTTTTTTTTTCAAAATTCTTCTCTTATATTCTTGCCATAAAGTTTTTCACAAATTCCTGGTTAGTAAGGTGAACTTACTTTGTTTTTAAATTTTGTTGATTTTTATTTCTAAATTCCGTTTATTATATTCCTTCCAAATAGTTTATTTCTTAAATCTTTGGTATGTAAGGTGATATTACATTGTTTTTGAATTTAGTTGATTTATTTCAAAATTCTTCTTGTTATATTCTTACTTCCAAATAGTTTCTTTCAAATAACTTGTATGTAATTGTCTTACATTGTTTTTAGAATTTAATGGTTATTCATAAAATTTCTTCATTGATGCCTGGTTAAAGACACCCTTAATTTTATTTGAATTCATCTCCTTTATTTCGTATGTGTTGTTGTTATTGTTCTTAGAGACAATATAGGGAGCAGTGTACAGAAGCAATAATTTTTTTGTTATCCCCTCTAAGGAACTGGGTAATTCCCTATTCTTCAACAACACCTTCTCTCCAACGGTATAATTAATAACCTTACCCATGCTTTTATTGTACTTATTCCGCCGTTTCTCCTGATCTTCGGCCACCTTATTATGAAATTGAACTCTATTAAATATATATTTATGCTCTCTGGGGAACTTCAATATATCCTCGATCTCCCTAGGGGGTTGTCTCTTGTACATTGCGGAGTATGGGGTTATTCCTATGGCTGGATGGTATGCCAGGTTGAGGAATTCTTCAGTGGCCTCCAAGTATTCTTGCCACCTCCTCTGCTGATCGTGGCAATACGTTCTTAATAGGCGCCCCACCTCTCGCAAGACTCTTTCGGCCGGGTTACTGCTCGGGTGGTATACTGATGTCTTGTATGTATGAACCCCCATTGACAGCAGTGTATCCCGCCATTTCCTCCCCTTGAATTGTGTTCCGTGGTCGGTTATGATCGATACCGGTTTTCCGACGGTTGGGAAGTACTGGTTGTTCAGGATTTCAAGAACTTTATTCGTAGTCGCCCGATTCGCTGGGTATAGCTTAACGAACATGGTATAATGGTCCATTATGATGACGAGATATTTGTATCGGTGGCGGCCTCCACTACGGGGAAATGGCCCACAGATATCCAGGAATACCTTCTCAAGTTTCGACTGAGAGGTTATCGGAATCATTTGCCCCTCTCTTTTCTCGTTGTTTGTTTTTACGAGTTGGCAAATGCGACAGTTTCTTATGTAATTTCGTACTTTCCGATTTATGTCTTTGATATGGCAGCTCTCTTCCAGGGCCTTTACCACCTTTAAGGCGCCCATATGCCCATATCGAACATGATAATTGAACACTATCTCCTTCTCGATATGGGTCGGAATAGTAACCTTCCATTCCTCCTTATATAAAGATGGTCTTGAAAACAGGATTCCATTATGGATTTTATAATATTGGGAGATTGTCTCATCCCCTGCTTCCAATCTTGTGATAATACAGATTAACTTTGGGTCAGCTTGTTGGTGTGTGCTCAGGTGTTCCAAAATTGATTGTAGACTGGCGCTGCTGCTTAGAATATGGTATACTTTAAGAATACTCTCCTTCTCCCCCTCGAACGTCTGTTTATCAATGTCTACTCTAGACAAGACGTCCGCTACGACATTCTTCTTTCGGGGATATACTCCCACTTAAGGTCGTATTCTTGCAGCAATAGTATCCACCGCGTTAACCTTCCATGGCTTAACTTACATCTCTTAAGGAACGAGATAGACTTATGGTCTGTCCGGACGGTAACGGAATAACCAAGGATATAAGTGCGGAACTTTCCGCACGCGAACACGACACTCAATAATTCCTTTTCTGTAACGTGGTAGTTTTTCTCACATTGATTCAATGCTCTGCTGGCAAAGCAGATCACAAGATGTTCGCCCTCCTCATCCTCTTGATATAAGGTAGTGCCGAGGCTGATGTCACTGGCATCACAATTAAGAAAGAAAGGCTTGTTAAAATCTGGATGGCGAAGTATAATGGGTTCAAGGAATTTTTGTTTTATTAAAGATAATATATTCTGTTGTTCATTACCCCACATCCATTTATTTTTTGATGACAGTTGCGGCTGAAATCTGGCAGTCAGTTCTGAGTACTTTTCCTGGAACTTACGGTAGTAATTACAGAGTCCCAGGAACGACTGTAACTGCCTTCGATTCTTAGGTGTATGAAAGTTCTGAATCGCTTCGACCTTTTCAACCGACGGTGAGATTCCCTGATAATTTAAGATGAAGCCTAAGAATTGTATTTCCTTAGCAATGAAATGAGAATTTCCTAATTTTAGCGTAATATTATTTGTCGCTAGCTTCTGTAATACGTGTTCCACACGGTAGCAGTGTTCCTCCCAAGTTTCTGAGGACACTAGGAAGTCATCAACATATACGGTGGTGAATTGTAGTGCTTCTTGGCCAAGTATCTGGTCCATGCAGTGCACAAAGACTGCGACTGAGTTTACCAGTCCGAAGGGCAACCTCTTAAACTGGTAGTTCCGCCCTTCGAATATAAAGGCCAGATACTGGCGACTCTGTGGATGTAATTCCACCTGCCAGTACCCGCACACCGTATCCCAGGTACTGAAGTATTTGGTACCGTGGAACCGTTTTAAAATCTCCTCAATCTCACCGGGCGAAGTCCTGTCATTAATGATCATTTTATTTATTTCGCGCGCATCGAAACACAAACGGACTTGTCCGTTTTTCTAAGGAATAGCCACGATAGGACTTGTATATGGGGAATGGCTACTCTCTATAATGTCACGGTTAATCATTTGCTCTATTTCAGCTCTTACTGCTTGCTTTCGTGATTGCGCAATGGGGTAAGACTTCCGGTTAAAGTCCACTGTGTCTCGGAACTGTAGAGTACACTGGAAGTTTTTCACTTTACCGGGCTCATCAGAAAAGACTGATTTATATTTGTTATAGATGTTGTAATATAAATAATTACAAATATAAAAATAAAATAAAAATAGATATTGATATATTGTGTTGTATTAGATTTTGTAGATTTGCCCTGACTGTAAGCCCCTTAGTTTGGTTTAGTCAATTTGTAATATAATTTCAAATGTAATAATAAATAAAATATAAAGATATTGATGATAAGAATTGTGTATGTTGGCTGGATCTCGGTATTGAACTCCCCGATGATACAGCTCCACTTTGAAATCACCAAATACAAAGAATAGATTTAATATAAATATGTTATAACTAGGTGTGATTGATTGATAAATAACAAATAAATCAAACTTTATAAATTGTGAAAATATTTTTTCTTGTTCTTGTATTGAGTTTGATTGAATTATTTAATTTAATTAATTAATAATGAATTAATTAATTGAGTTTGTAATTTCCTTATGTATTTATTCTCTCACTATAAATTATGTTTTTGTTTAATAAAAAATAATAGTAACATTAATTATAGAAATAAAAACAATGCTGGTAACTGAGTAATGATTTGCGTTTATTAACATTCAAAATTAAGCGCCAGTCAAACTGCGCATGTCCCAGGCACTGGCTAATATTCGCTACAGTCGGTAGTGAAAAAAATCAACAAATATATTTTTACAAGCTTAGATTTGTGGTTCTTTTAACGAGTCGAAATGGTCAGAGGGCAAGGAACAAGATACATTTAACAGGTATTCTTAAACTAAATGTTAATAGCTGAAATAGAACAAAATTATTATTACAATTGTCAATTAAATAAAATGAATTTCGAACCGAGTCGAAGAAATGACGTCACTCCCTTCAGCAGGCACTGCACCGTCTTTGTCAGGAATCCAGTAATGGCCGCCGTCTACTCGATTTTAACTGCGATGCTGTTGGAATTGGCAGAGCTTCTCCCGTAGAAATAAAAATGATATTCCCTTTTCTGCGAAGTGGTGTTGGTCCAGGAATATAGTGTGGAATGTCCTCTCGTCGTCTGCGATGTCGATTTCTGGATGGATTTCTTGTGTAGTGTCCGGTGTTCAAATATGTGTATTGGTGTTCTGTGAATTTGGTCCAAAAATCGTTCAAAATGGCTGTCGATTTCTTGTGTTGAGTTTTATGGTGTTCTTACTGTGTTTTGGAAATTTGTGAAGTGTCAGAAATTGATAGTTAAGGTTATTTCACTTTTTAGATCATCTCCGTTACACGCCACATAACCACACTTGGTTTTATCCAAATTATTTTGTTTTCAGTACTCCGCTAACACATTTCCAACTATTCCGCTTTACGATTAACAATAGACTAATTAGACGCAACGTCGTCGTTTTAGGTCAATTTGTGCTATGTCTTTTTCCTCTTTATATTGTTTAACTATAAAAATATCTGTCTAAGACTTGTTTCACCATCTAACTATACATAATAAGTTTTCTTATTTTTTACTGTATTTCAAATATTTCTTAATTTTACATAAATCTAACTATTCAGTAATATTGACTATTTAATTTTACATCTTTTGATATATAGCTGGGTTTGTTTCAAGCTCATTTAAGCCCAAAAATTACAATTTTATATAATGATTGTATGCCTCATATTTTGTACAAATTCAGTGTTTTAAAGGTTTTTATTTGTTTTTTCTGTATAATATTTCCATGGAATATACTTAATAACTCCGTAATTACTTTGTTGTTAATAATTTGGTTGTTAACACATTTCAATATTGATTAATTTGCTGTTTAGTCTGATTTGATTACTATTATAGGCCTATTATTAACTGTTTCCAAAAGAAGTTAATTTCCTTTCTTTTGTCATTCTATTTGCTATTAACTGTATCTGCATTAATTATATTTTCAATTTCTGTATTGTATGTATTGACTTCTATTCCTATTACATAGATTGATTCTTTGATAGATAATTTTTTGGTTTATATGCCAGTCTGTGTTTACTAAAATGGTTTCTTGGCTGGTCTGTTTGTACATTATATCTGGTTTACTGTTTTGAATAAAATTATTACATTTTTATGTCCTACTTGCCTCTCTGCCTTGACAAACTTGAAAATTAGTTAACATTATTTTGAACACAACAGAACATCTGATTATCTACTATTTTTCATATATCACCTAATTTTAACAAAAACATCTTATTCCTATTACATTTAACTGTATCATCAAATGATAACAAAATATCTTATCCTTATTACTACCTAGACATAATTTAATTAGAAAATAAAAAAGTCCTATTACTAGTAATACTGTCAGTCATTAACTGTCTTTTGTATTTATGTTTCTTTTGAAAACAATTCAACTGTGATTAAAAAACATCTTGTACCTATTATCACCTTATATCTAAAATATTATCTAATTAACAATAAATAACAAACATCTTATTATTAGTTATACCCACAGTTATGAACTGTCCTCTGGTATTTGTCCTTCTCACAATTTACTTAACTGTAATTAAAGAAAACATTTTATTGGTAATAGTATTTCTTATATCTAATTTAAAAAACTCTTATTACTGATAATGTTGTCAGTCCTTAGACTGTCTTTGATTCCAATGGTTTTACTAGTATTATTCTACACTCATGGTAGTCTTTTTATAATATTTACATTTCATTGAATATCTTTTCATCGATTTTTTAGCTATGTTTCTCACTATACTCACTGTAGTTTCTTATTTTTGTTACCTCACTTCACTTTATTGGGTTCTACACTATGGTAGTCTTTTCAGTGGGTTCTACACTATGGTAGTCTCTTTTGATATATTTTTTAACATATTACTCTTACAACTAGTATACAATTTGTGTTTTCTGGGATTGTATCTTGTAACTTGTTTGGGTCTACATATATCAGTTTTAATTTTGTTTCATGGTATGTATTACATGACTAACATTTTGTTTTGGCATATCGCTTCCTGGTTCTGGTCTCTTTGTTGGGAATCTTGATATGTTTTGTCTCTTCTTCATATCACATTAGTAGTTTCTGGTCTTGTGCTTTCTCTGCCTCGTAACCTTATTATTATTGTTCCCTTATTAAAATGGTTTCATGACAAATTATTTCCTTTTTTATGGTCCTTCCCTTTTTGTACTGCTTCCCCAATCTACTGGGTATACTGCTGGTTTAACTGGTTTTTACATAGTAGGTTATTTTAATCAATGGTTTTCTTTGTTATTTTCCATTTTTATTAACATTTTATAGACTTAATATACAGTTTCTAGTGTAATCCTTAAAACAATTTATTCTTCTCACTCACTATGGAACTTTTTCCTTTATTTAGGTTGCATTAATTCAAATGTTTAGTGTGATAATTTTGTTATGTTACATATGCTCTCCTTTAAAAGTGATTAGTTCAGATCATACTCTTAGTATGGATGAAATAATTACTACTAATTCTTTTGTATTTACATTTTCTTCGTGATTACATGTTTTCACTTTATATACCTTCTTTTCCCACCGTTGCTTCCTCTCAGATGATGTGTATCTCCTTCATTAGTTTCTTTCTTCATTAATAAGTGATCTTCAATCTTGTGTATAACATTATCATTTTATATTCTTTCTTATTTGGTGCTTCCTCACCAGTATGTTTACTCCCTAACATTCCCTAACAAATTAATTGGAACAGTTCAGAGTGGCACTTTTGGCTTCAATCCCTGCTGTCCAACACTTCAATTGAGTCCAGAGGTATTATCATCTCTGCTCAAAATATAAGACTGATGGCATTTTCTACATCCAGTCATAAAAATAAATAAACAGTAAAAGTAGTCATTTTAGACTAAAATAAACATCTTTAGATTCTTCACTTCATAATACTTTATATTAATTAATACTTTTATACACTTGACTCTTCTTCTCTCTTAAAGCTTATTCCATATTAGGTGGTTTAGGTATGTGGTATAATATACATTTCATCATGTTTACATAGTAAGTAGTATTTATATTTACTCTTTCTACCATCTGGTATCCATTGAGTTATTTTTATTGCTCATGGTATAACATGAATTAATTCGTTATCACTTTCACTATAACAGTGGTTATTGCAACAACATTATCATTAGTAGTATCAGGTTTTTGGTTTCTGGTCTCACTATTTGGTCTTTAGTGAGCTGTTCCTTCTTCATTGTTCCATTTTTATTAAATTATTTTTTTTGTGAGTTTGGTTAAGTTGTTTCGATTAAGTCATATGATATTCTGGTTTCCTTTCTCCTTTAGAATTTTGTATCTCTTTATTACAAAATCTTTTTTTCATATTTCAGAGTTATTTCTCATCATTTGTATGAGTCATGATATGAGCTTAATGTGTTTTTTTTTTTTTTTTTTTTCAATTACATTTTCTCTTATTCAAAGTTTTTTTTCAAATATTTTGGTATAAGTTGTACTTATTTTTGTTTTGAATTTTGAAAATCTTTATCTCCATTCAAATTCTTTTTACTTTCATAATAGTCTTTGAATATTTTGTGTAAGTGGTACTTACTGATTTTTTTAATTTTGAAGTTTTTTATTTCTCAAAATTCTTAATTTCTTCATAATAGTCCTTCAAATATTTGGTGTAAGTTGTACTTACTGATTTTTTGAATTTTGAAGTTTTATTACTCAAAATTCTTTTTACATCATTCACAATAATCTTTCAAATGTTTTTTGTAAGTTGTCCTTACTGATTTTTGAATTTTGAAGTTTTTTTATTCCATCAAAATTCTTATTTCGTTCACAATACTCTTTCAGATATTTGGTGTAAGTTGTACTTACTAACTTTTGGAATTTTGTAATTGATTATGTTCAAAATTCCTTTTGTTTATTCACAATAATCTTTCAAATATTTTGTGTAAGTTGTACTTACTAATGTTTTTGAATTTTAAAGTTTTTTATGTTCAAAATTCTTTTTTTCTTTTTATTTATTCACAATAATCTTTCAAATGTTTTGTGTAAGTTGTCCTTACTGATTTTTGAATTTTGTAATTTTTTTTTTTTTTATTTCCATCAAAATTCTTATCTCGTTCATAATAGTTTTAACTCATAATTATGAGTCCTCCAAATATTTTTTAATGGATAACTGATTATAAGTTCCTTTTACTTTATTCGAAATGATATCCTTTAGTACATACGTATTGTTATTATTGTTTTTAATAATCAGGTATGGGCCGGTATACAGCAGTAACAACTTTTTGGTAATGCCTTCCAAAGTACTGGGTAATTCCCTGTTTTTTAGCAGTACCTTTTCTCCGACTTCATAGCTTATTATTTTCTTAACAGCCTTTTGATATTTGTTCTTGCGCCTTTCCTGGTCTTCTGCCAATTTATTGTAGAATCTGATTCGATTGAATTTGTATTCTTGACTCCTAGGGAACTCTATTATGTCTTGTATTTCTTTCGGAGGCGGTTTTTCATACATTGCCGTGTATGGCGTGGTACCTATAGCGGGGTGATATGACAAATTAAGGAATTCTTCAGTCGCTAATAAATATTCTTGCCTTAAGTAGTAATAAGTAGGCTTCTTAAAAATAAATAGCTGTTGCCCACAACTTCGTTCGCGTGGTCTTCAATTTAATGCGATAATATATTTAGAACATAATCTATTCTATTGGGTTGCCATAGTAACCAGATCTGATAGTTTTTTAAGACCGCAAAGAACCCCCCATAGGATCGTATCGAAAAAAACACCTGTCCTGTGTTGGTTCTCCCGTTGCGTAAAATATTTGTGCCAAGTTTGGTTGAAATCGGTCCAATGGTTTAGGTGGAGACGTGGAAGACCCCAAAGGATCCCCAAAGGATCGTATCGAAAAAAACACTTGTCCTGTGTTGGTTCTCCCGTTGCGTAAAATATTTGTGCCAAGTTTGGTTGAAATCGGTACAGTGGTTTAGGAGGAGATGTGGAAGAAACCTTCGCGGACGTGCGCAAACATCTCACCGAAGTTTCATCGCAATCGGATGAATGGTATAGGAACGCATACGGGACAAACAAAGAAACATTCATTTTTATATATAAGATGTAAACTATACCACTTACTTGACATAAAACGTGATAGCTAAGCTAATGTACAACATATATGTATTAATTATACACATAAATGTTCCTCGATAGACACTCTATCTATTGGCGAAAACTTGAATAAAATCCGTTCAGTACTTCCTGAGATTAGCGATTTCAAACACAGAGAGAAAACGGACCGACTTTACTTTATACTATGTACAGATTTACATTAAAGTAAAAAAATTATAATTTTATTGCCTGGCAACAAAATTATTTTATTTTTAACAATTACCATTGTTTGAAAAAGTTTAAATGAATTTTCAAGTACTTTACTCTTGTTAAAACGTAAAAGGTTGCAGGTAAACTACCCCTTCCCCTTAACCGATCTTCACCAAAATCAAAAAGCCTTGAGTCCTCTACAATTCAGTGACGTATGCAAAAAAGTGTTTGATTCTGTTTGAATTTGAGGCAGTTATCGTTTGCCATAGAAAATACGATGGTAAAAAACGTTGCAGGTAAACTACCCCTTCCCCTTAACCGATCTTCACCAAAAACAACAAGTCTTGAGTACCCTACAATTCACGGATGTATGCAAAAAATTATTTTATTCTGTTTGAATTTGCGGCTGTTATCGTTTTCCATAGAAAATACCCTTGATTAAAAAACGCTGCAGGTAAACTACCCCTTTCCTTAAGCGATCTTCACCAAAAACAACAGATCTTGAGAACTCTGCAATTTAGGGCTGTATGCAAATAATCTTTTGATTCTGTTTGAATTTGCGGCTGTTATCGTTTGCCATAGGAAATAAGCTTGTTAAAACATAAAACGTTACAGGTAAACTACCCCTTTCCCTTAACCGATCTTCACCAAAAACAATAGGTCTTGAGAAATTGCCCTACAATTCAGGGCTGTATGCGAAACATTATTTGATTCTGTTTGAATTTGCGTCTGTTATCGTTTGCCAAAAAAAAAATTTCCCTTGATAAAAAAAAACCGTTGCTGGTAAACTACCCCTTTCCCTCAACCGATCTTCACCAAAAACAATAGATCGTGAGTACTTAACAATTCAGGGCTGTATGCAAAAAATTATTTGATTCTGTTTGAATTTGCGGCAGTTATCGTTTGCCATAGAAAAAAAAATCTACACAAGACAGACAGACACACACACAGACACTTTTCGGAAAAATCGACTTTTTTTCATGTTTTGAGTGTAGTACAATCAGAATCTGCAATAATCTCGAACACGATTTTTTTTGCCATCACCATACTTCGATTTCCTTAAGGAATATGGAAGTAAAAATAAGGGCTATCTTTTTAAACAGTCCTGCAGAGCTGTCTTGTTGGCCACCAATAACCAGTACAAGCATCAGCATTAAGCTCAACACCTTATTTCTATTATTAAGATATTTAAGAACTTTTAAAGAGGTTGTTGCAGTTAAAGAGTTATTGTTCTAGGAACTATTTTAGATTCTTGTCTAAAATAGCTAAAACATGTTTCCATTACACTCACAAACACAACTTACCAATGTTTCGAAGCCGTCGAACCGTATTTCAGTTCTTATCTGAAACAATAAGGTAACAATAACAGTCAAAATAATACTGCTAAATAATCGTTATTATTACACACATGCAACTTAATTCTGCAGAGACAATTAGTTACCAAAACACAAAAACTACAGGACACACACATCTAACGTATGCTACTGCCAAATAACGTAATTTTTATGTTCTATTTTAAGTTATATTAAAGTTTAAACCGCAGTAACATTCAGTAATTAATATTTTAATTTACCATAAAGTTTTATGTACAATCACAAATGTTTTAATGGGCGTAAAGTTTTACAAAGTTTTCAAATTTCACCTTTTCACAACTAAAATAAGAATGAAATATGAAATTAATCCTTTTATAAAAAGAACAACTACGTACAATTATGTTACTAAAGAAGAAATGATCATAATAAACTACAATTCGACATAGGTAACAACTGAGAAATATAACTTAAGTTATATTATATTATATACTATTATATCAAATTATATATTACTAGCTGAAGTACCCGTTCTACGCCCGGCGAGCATTTTTATTGGGACATATTGATAAAGCCACGGCTGGGTATAAAGTTTAATTATTGGGCGAAAACGTCTTTGCAGACCACATTTTTGGTGTAAACTCTGTGGTCTTTCTTTAAGTTGCCTTGATGGTCAGTTCCTAAGACTTTTATCTTGACTTCCTGAAAGGACTTTGTTATTGAAAATTCAACATAAAGTTGTCCATGACTGAATACTTGAGATGGCAAATAAATACCAACTGAATCCAGTGTTTGTCCTTGGCTTTTGTTGATGGTCATAGCAAAAGCAAATCTAAATAGAAACTGTTTTCGTCTTAATGTAAAGGGAAGGTGAGGGTCACTGGGTGCAAGAATAACTCTTGGAATAAATACCCTGGTACCTTTAAAAGATCCGGTCAGGATTTCACAGTCAATGACTTTTGACATCATTTGCTTGACGACCATTCTGGTGCCATTGCAAAGACCTCTTGTTGAGTCAAGGTTTCGTAGCAACATTACTACACACCAACTTTCACGTTAAGTCTATGAGGAGGCATACTTCCTCGGCATTTGCACTGTCTTGCTGAATAGAATCTATGCTGGTATAGCATTTCAATTCAGATTGAATTCGTCTAAGGACAGTCCGGCCCTGACTACAATTGTATTGAAAACTTTAAAAATATCCAGAGTTTTCTCTGCAATGGACAACGGAAAGTTACGTGATTTCATTTTAAAGGAATATGACATTAAATAATCGCATAAACAATGTTCACTTTACAACTAAAGATGCAAAGTAACAAAAGGAAACGACTGTGAGCTACTGAAACCCAATAGTCAAATACAAAATATTTAGTGAACTTTCCAAATATATGATATGCATCAGGACAACTTCGTACGGGCAAAGAAACAAACCTTTCTCTTCAAAACCTTGGCTCTGAGCTCCTGAATTGTACACCATACCGTACTGACCTGGTTTGAAGTGGTTTTCATCTTTTTGGTCCACTGAAAGAAAAGTTGCAAGAAAATAAGGTACTTCAGATCAAAAGGTTAACAGAGGCAGGAATAAATAGGCTGTAAATGGGTTCTAAAAAATTTTTTCTAGGAAGTTCATTTATTCGTCGTTAAGAAGCTGACAAAGCGAATAGAAGTAGGAAAATATTGTATCGAAAAATAATGCAAGTTTTATTTCTTTAAGTAGAAATAAAAACTTATTCTTTAAATTTTTCTATATTTTTTCGTCTATCTTCATAACTAATTTTTTTATTTTTATGTATTCTGTAATATGTAAGATGTTTAAGATGTATAAGATAAGATGTATAAGATTATTGTTATTTCCGATCTGACGATAAGCTGTGAAGCTTGAAGCGCTAATCGGAATAATTTTTCTATAGTGGTGTGCAACAGTGATTATTCTGTTTGTGATTATAACCACTAACACAACTTTCTTAATTAAATATAATGTGTTTGTTAATGTCACAATTCAATACTAGAAAGGGGATTACCTGTTACAATACGTCTGTGTCATAAACAAATAGTGTACATCAACATAAAAGATTTCTCCTGTTAAGTCTGTATAAAGGAATTAACGCAGGATAACAATTACAGCATTCAACAGTATCTAGGATGCCCATTAAAATGTAATTACACGTTATATGCGCTTGGACCGACAAGTCGTTATCACGGCTATACGACATAACATCCCTTAGGACAATGTCTCCCTGCATAGCGTGTAATGGTCACCGTTATTGACCCGTTCTCTCTCGTTTGGCAAAATTAAATATTTTAAATGAACCGTGAAAAAATAATTATAATTAATTAGACCATTACTATAAAACAAAGAACAAAAGGTACTCATTTTATTTAAGATAGTATTTATACATAACTTATTAACCTACATAACAATAACTTTGTTTTTTCATGGAAACCTGTGTTATTTCAAGCTGTATAATCAAGGAAAAGGAGGGAAAATAACCCTTTCAATATTATACACATTATGTAATTCGTTCAGTAAACAACCTTATTTACGTAACGGTACAACTCTTTCCATTACTAACACCGTGTTTCCATACACTTAGCTTCCGTTTCTATCTTTCCAGCACCTCTCTCACTACTGTTTTAGTTGTGGGAAACTTAGACTCCATTTCAAAAGATTCAAAGTCAACCTATTCTCTTAAAAATGCTAATTTCAATGATGTTAGCAACCTTTTCAGCTAACCGTCTGTGTAAAAAAATTCATGAATACTAATTTATCCTCCTGTAAGTTTCATTTTATATAAATACAATATCTACGGACTATGCTCCGACTAGCTAACTGTACCTTTTTTAATCGTTTAGAATTTATGCATATAGGCAACACATATTTACGTATTCGCTTTCGGTTAATACTATTTTAAATCGCGTATTCAAAACTGTGTAATGATTTTCTGCATAAATCAAGGTTTGAAAGTTTTGTGCCAATAATACTCATATTAGATTTTACAATCTATAAAAGAAAAATATAATTTATTTTTTCGATACTTTAAAAAGACATACACAGTCTATAACGTAATCATATGTAGCAAATATTTATAAACAGGTAAATACGTTTTCCAGACTGGTAAACAATATTCTGTTGCATAATGCGTGTCACGTAAGCGTCATGTTGCATATCGCTCAGCGTAACAGTATGTTATGCACATAATACGTAAAGTATTATATAAACTATTAAAAATATATTAAAATGGTAATATGAAATTTACAATATGAATTTAATATGACAAGTTTCATCAACTTCTCAAATACTATATTTGTTTTCCTTTAAGGGAATACATAAAATGTGCAGTGAGGACGCCATGATTCAGCAATGTGTTGTAGTATCAGGGATGATGAAAAAATATATTAGCACATAGGATTCTATATACTGGCTTGCAATTTATGCTTAAAAATCAATTGTTGTAAGTGGAAAGATAAAATCAAATTTAATTTCCCTGCAGAAAAATCCATGATTTTCTTAAAGAATTCATTACCACACTAGGCCAAAACTTACAAGATATGCTTGATATCACGTAACATAAATTAGATTTTCTATTTAAGGATTCCAGTACTTAAGGAGTAATAAATAGGATTTAAATACCCCAAAAACAGTTTTAAAATAAATGTTATTTTTAAGAAAATTAAACACTCATATACGTGTTTTTGATATTCTGTAATTCGTGAAAAATGTTCATAAACAAGACCAAAATGTTAGTAAAAAGAAACGTTTATATTGTAATCTTATAGAATAAGTAAACTACTCCAATTAACATTATACCATAAGAAGATATGGACTACCATACATGTAAACTTAAAAGTAAAGACGATAGCAAATATTGTGGGATATAAAATCATTAACTCTGGGAACAAGTCCAACTCATATGAGAAGAAATTGTCGCTAATATTGTTACGACAATCTTAAATACAGAAATAAAATAATTGAAGATCAGAGAAATCATTAAAATTTTAATACCCTTCCAACAAACACTCATATACCACAATTTATAAGTTTTCAACTGTCCAACTCATAATATCACTAAAAATCACTGGTCAACAATGATTTTGTTAAATGCTCAATTTTTGCTAATTCATATGTATTTTTGGGTGCTGATTCTGAATATGTAGTCAGAATTTCTCTATCAGCCTCAGGTTTTTTGTAACCGCCCTTTTTATTTTTCAGTAAGTACTAAGCATGAACTCCATATACACAGAATTTTGTGAACTTAAATAATATCAACTAAATAGCTTTGGTTTATTTATTGCAGCAACTAAATTGATAAGTCAAATATAATTGTTTGGGTTAGTGAATAGTCATCATTATTTATTTATTGATAGCTAAAATGGATCTCGTCACATGCCATTTGCAGTTCCAATGGTTTGGAGAGAACCACCACGGACTGTTATTTTTGTATAACAAAAACGTCTGGGATAACAGCTAAGACTACACGTAATGTTAAATATCCCGATATTCCCTCTGCTATAAGGCCAGTGCCACACAGTCCAGAGCTTCCAATTCCAGAACCACCAGAAACATGGAACTTAGACGAAGATGAAGTTGTTAGTGATGTTGAACCTTGTGCAGACTTATCAGGTGATGAAGAAAGAAAAGACCCAGATTTTTTGAAAAATACATATACTGAACCTCACTTAATTAATCAGTCAGAATTAAATGACCTCGTTCGTGATCTAAATTTATCAACGAGTCAAGCAGAAATACTGGCATCAAGATTGAAAGGATGGAATCTTTTACAGGAGAATATTAAAATAAGTGTTTTCCGTAACAAGCAGTCTGAATTTGAACATTTCTTCTCCCAGTACAAGGACTTAGTGTACTGTAATGACGTGGATTCTTTACTGGAAGCTTTGGGACATATGCACTATCTTGAAGAATGGCGTCTATTTATAGACTCTGCAAAGCTTAGTTTAAAAGCAGTCCTACTTCACACTGGAAATAAATACCCATCAATCGCTTTAGCTTATACTGCTCACATGAAGGTGTCATTGCTTGAGCTCACATGAAGGAAACTTGTATTAAGCAGGATTCAGTATGAGAAATATTTATGGCATATTTGTGGAGATCTGAAAGTGATAGCACTTTTACTTGGATTGCAATTTGGGTGCACTAAATTCTGTTGCTTCTTGTGTGAATGGGACAGCAGGGGTAGGAAGAATCATTACAAAAAAAGGCAGTGGCCAAAGAGAGAGGCACTGACTGTAGGAGAGAAGAATGTTGTAAGTCAAGCACTAGTAAAACCCGAAAAAGTTTATCTTCCGCCACTACACATTAAGCTCGGTTTAATGACAAATTTTGTTAGGCCAATGGATCGCAATGATGCAGGATTTCAGTTTATAAAAAACAAGTTCCCTAAATAAGTGGTGCTAAGATTAAGGAAGTTATATTTGTTGGACCACAAGTAAGAAAACTAATGAATGATCTTGCATTTGAAGAAAGTTTGAATGAATTTGAGGGAGGTTGCTGCATGGAAATCATTTCAAAAGGTGGTTAACAACTTCCTGGGAAACCATAAGGCGGATAACTACAGAGAGCTTGTAACTGAGCTTCTTCAAAACTACAGAGAACTTGGATGTAATATGTCACTCCAAATTCATTTCTTAGATTCACATTTGGATTTTTTCCCTAACAATCTCGGTGCCGTCAGTGACGAACATGGTGAAAGCTTTCACCAGAAAATATCCACCATGGAAACACGCTACCAGGGAAAATGGAACCCAAAAATAATACTAGCTGACTACTGCTGGAAACTAAAGGGGGATTTACTTATAGCAAATTAGAGGAGAAAATCCAAAAGAAGTAGATTTTAGGTAAGTACAAAGTGCATGTAACATATTGTTATATTACCGTCACATAGTTTTCTTTTTCCAAAAGAAAAATGTTAATTACAAAAAAACTATGCCCGACAGAAAAGAATTGTTAACATATTTGAAATCAGCACTAAAAGTATTATAAGAATCAGTTATATACTTTTATTTAGCAAACAAAAAAATTAACTAAATTTTGTTGACCAGTGAAATAAGTGTTCTGCACACAATAATTGACAGTTAACGCCTGTCTGCGAAGTGTACGTTTCGATAAATGTATCCAGTAAATTTTTCAATACATTTTATAATCTACATATTTGGTATTTCTACAATGATATCTATTTTCAGCAGTCTTCGACTTTGCGTAGTCATGTTACAAGGTAGATCCTCGACCTTGTCAATACTGAAGAATATTTGAAAATTTAAGGCGCACGATAGTTGGAGAAACCGCGAGACAATTCCACGTTGCGACACATAGGGATATGGGCTTAATAGCTTCTGTGTATGACGCCACATGACTACTACCCCAATTTTGTATCTTGTCAGAATCATGTACACACAAAGACATAATGACGTAAGAGTTGGACTGGTATTAGTTGTAGAGAGAAACACTAGAGTAAAGGCTCTAAAAAATAAACACCTTTGAACGAAACTAGTTTATGGCAAACTGGTGTATACGCCAAAATAAAAAAGCGTAATTTTAGCCTTTCAGACATAAACCTAAGAGTTCGTAATTTAGAATGACAGATTATTTCAACGGAAAACAAACAATAAGTTGAGATCAGAAAACATAAATGTGACAAGAATAACAAAGAGCTGCAATCGCGCAGACCAAAAAGAGAGAACAGAAACTAAGCACAAACCTCATGGAACCTAAAACTAAGTAAGTAGCATATAAATAGAAAATAATAAGCACCCTACCTTCCTCCCATAAGCTATTTCATCAGTTCATAAATAGAGCCATTATTAGTGGATCAATTTATAAGCCGCAGCACGTGATATGTTGAAACTACTGAAATGTTTATTTTCTAATACTGTACATGTTTACAGGTACTTGATCAGGCAAAAAAAAAACAGCAAGTACATTTAGTGACTTCTGATAATTAATTCCTGTCATATTGTTATGTTTTAATCTCGTTTAAGATGAATTACAAACACTGGACACTCAATCATATGTGATATTTATGTACACTTAGCATAACAATGAACAAGCCTGATAGGATATCATCAACTGTTCTCATGTTATTTTACGTCTATTTCTTCCACATTTTAGTATACGGCGTAAATTAATTACACTTCTAGAGTATATACAGCATGAGTTACACGCTTAGCCGTAGCAGTATGTGTACATCTCTTATTACATTAAATCCAAATGCATACTTACACAGAAATGCATAAGTGAAACATTGTGCAGAAAATGTTAGAAAGGAAAGACACTCGGGTTCCAAATATAATATTTTTCGAAAATCAAATGTAAGGATAGAAGTAATTGACTTCATGAACTGATGGAAAAGGAAGGCGGGAAACATTTGGAAACGACTATATTGATTCACTCTAAGTTTTTACAGTTGATCAGTGAGTTTTTACATTTGAGTGGTAGTACTGTTTGATTGTGTGGGTTGCAGTAGTTTCGGTATTGCGTCCGAGCGACTCATTGTTAAATTATTATTTGCTGTGTCCTCGTCAGTAATACTGGAATACATTTTTCAATATTGGAAATATGATATACTGGACAATTTACATATTAGATAGATATTAGAAATATGCGAATGGGTCATATTCATAATGGAAATATGCTTATAAGGGAAACCTGCTGAAGGTAAATCGCTCATTGTCTATCGCCAAAAACTGTACGTAAGAATATATTTGCAGCTGTTTAAGTTTATTATGAGACACAAAAAAAAAAACTATGAGTTCAAAATACAATATTTAAAATCAACATTGTAAGTTATGTTACATCTTTAAAAAGATGTAATATTTTGCATATTACAAATAAAACCAATTTTATGGCTTCCAAATTCAAGAGTTCTACCTACGATCTCGTGGGATTACATTATTTGAAGTTCAATTGTTTCAAAACTTGCTTTCAGTTAATGGGAAGACGATAATTTTAAATTGCAAGCAGCAAGTTAACGGTCGAGTTTTAAAATGTCCATCATATATCTCTCTGTACATATATCAGGTTTGATCTAATGCAAGGAGTGAGCGACTACTTCAAAAACTAGAATACTTGTGGAAGTATCACATACTCTAAATAATAACACGTAAAGTTTAAATTATATCTCATTATTTTCATGAGTCATGAAAGCGATTTTATAGTTGCTCACCACTAAAGAGAAAACAATAAAATAAACGTGATTTCTGAAGCAGCATAAAATCAAGTAACAAGGTGTTGCAGATTAAACAAGTAACATGAGTGTGTTTGCAGAGTAAGCAATATTTTTAATAAATGTTTGTAGAGAATCATCGTCTCCCTTGATATCATCTATATTATTTTCGTTTTGGCTTCTAGGCCTTGTGCAACAAAATAATTTACTAAAGTTTGTTATGTATAATTCAATAACGTATATGCACATCAAACTAAGACTTCATAGGTGAGGACTCAACAGAACAAAAAAGAGAGAATACCTGAAGTCACTTAAAATATCTGTACTTCCCTACCGTATAAGATGCATCTGAGTAATTGTTCCAGAAAAGAATTCACATAATAAATGGTATAAGTACCAAACAGAATTTTAAAATTCTTATGAGGAAGATGAAACCAATAAAAATCAAGTAATACCAAATAATTAATAATATATGTTTGGTTTAATTACTCGGTTACATTTTTTGTATCTAACAGTTTGTGTAATATAAAATTATCTAAAATTACATTAGAAATAAACGTTAGTATAATATCTGTTAACTTTTTTTGATTCATGTTAAACTGTACGAATGAAAATTCTTTAATATTCAAGGTTTACACGCCTCTTCTGAGTTTATCTTTCGCTTTTCGAATTTCTGCGTGGCCATACATGTGTAAGAAAGGGCAAAATAGTAGTAACACGGCATACATTAGATTAATGCTGTGTTTTCGTGTATGTTTATATGAAAAAATTAATATTTGAAAACACAAATAAACACTATGTGAATACCTTTTGTTTTTAAAGGTATTGCAATAATTCTGTACTGAATACAGGCTATCCCTAATTAAAGAAAAATTAATTTATTAATACCTTTAACGTCATTAAAATCCTTTTAATAAAGGCAAGAAAGAATACACAACAGAGAATTTTTACATCCATAAATGTAACAATTAACTGAAAGGAATAGATTAATTCTAATTATTAAGAAAGAACAATGATATTTTGTTGTATTTCTATACATACAATTATTAAAATCGATACAAAGGTACCAATTACTTTTAAGTAGCTCACATGTTCAAATATGTAGTTTCATTTAAAGCATTATTGTTTTATAATCATGAAAATTTATCCGACTTATATAAAAAATGTTTTACCTGAATCATAATATTACAGTCACATTTACACTACTGGAAAAGACTATAGGAAAAAATAATGATTTTAGTAATAAGAAACGTTGGTTTTATTATAAGTTTACAAGAGATATTTAAGTTTCTTTAATAAGTCAATCAACACATCAACACTATCATTCGGTCATTCTCACACACAATAAAAAACGCATTTGGTTCCTTGCTTAGAATCTCATGTGCTCACTTTAAAACAACCTTGCGACACAAAGCATGAACGCATTGAATGTAATAACGTAAACAAACAGGATAGTGATAATTACGGAAGTAAAAATGGCCTTCTACAGTGTCTGAATGTATTTACAGAACTAACATGTCTCCTGTCCGCTTTAATTACAACCGTGTCCCGTAGTGTAACGTCAACGCAAACAACCTGTTACTCTCTGTGATCTTCATCGTTGCTTGTTACAGCATTAACCTTTGTATCAATGGTGTATGTCGTAAACAGAAAAACGTCATCAGTTTTAGCATATACACATCAAAGTGTTGCGTACATTTCTGTTACATGTTATATTTCCATGTTATATTTGCATATGACAAAGTTACAAAGGTTAATAATGTAGAACTTACTGTAAATAAGGAATAGTATCGTGTTAGTTAATTAATATATTCGAACAAGAAAACTAACTTACATTTTGCGTTTGTATAAGTGTTTGCTTTCTGTGTGAGTGTAAACGTATTTGACTGTTTCTGAAGGTAAAACAAAATATTTTGGTGATAAAAACTACAATAATTTTAGAATACATTTTAAAATATTATAAATTTTTTATCGTCATGTCACCGTACAAATAAGGTAGACATATATTTAACAATTTACTATATTAATATGATCTAGGAATACACGAAGGCTTGTATACTTGAAAAAATAAAAAAATTGTGATAGGTATAGTGGATGACTGATAAAAAAATTAAAGAATATGAAAATTAAATAAAGTGAACTAAAAGGTATTCAGTCTATATATATATATATATATTGCGACAACACAAATTACTAAACTATTGGCGCATAGGATATGATAGTATGTGTATTTCAAATTACAAGTCTATATTGGAGGGTTTAAGATTATTTATTGTACAAACACAAGTTATAGTTTATATGGTATATTTGAAATGTACAGAATGTAATGTTTGATATAGAGTCTTTCTTTTAAAGTGTTAAATAATGTTCATACGCAAGACGTGATACGTTACATAAGAAGACTCCCACGATGATGTTGTTGAAGAGAAGGGCCGGTCTTTGCGGTATAGATGGATCGTCAGGTGTGGCTTACAAATGACAGACGTTTCACCAGAAACGTTTACAGCTGGGCTGGCGTCCTGTAACAGCTTGGCTGATGTCCTGTAATAGCTGGGCTGGTCCTATAACAGCTGGGCTGATGTCCTATAACAGCTGGGCTGATGTCCTGTAACAGCTGGGCTGATGTCCTGTAACAGCTGGGCTGATGTCCTGTAGCAGCTGGGCTGATGTCCTGCAATTCCCACGATGAATCCGACACCTCGCACACACAACGGTACTACGGATTTTATCACTCGCAAAACTTATATAGAGTTTAAGACCAAGTAATATCTCAGGTGACAGTGAGTTTAATCAATAACGGTATATTGAGCTTATACCTCTCCGGCTTCTTCAAGTGTTCTCGCGAATAACAAGGTCTACCACGATCAGCAGACCACCCTATGAGGAAATCTTGCACTAGCACGGAAACGTCTTGATGGAACTATTGCGTAACAATTTATGATACTGTCACTGCGGAAAATCTCGCACAGTGATACAGTTACACTCACTTCTTACACACGTAGTACTACAATATTAATATCGTGTGTAAAGATATAAAATCAATTGTTATGCGTCACACGCGTTACTATCCCCGAAAAGTCTTAACAGATCCTTGCAAGCGGTAGAGTCTTGTACAAGGAATTGAATGTACCGTTCGCGGTAGCAGCAGTGAAGAACTGCTTGTAATTTTACGCACAATGCGTTAAAACACTGGTGTGTGCAAATGTACCACACACACAGTTCTGAGTCTTCCCGTTTCACTAACGACGAATAGTTTTTACAACACCTTGCAAGCGGTAGAATTCTTGTACAAGGAGTGCACGACCCGTTCGCGGTAGATGGCGTAGAAGAACTATCGTAATTATACGCGTAATGCATTTAAACACTACTGTGTGCAGATGTACTACATACACAGTTCTGAGCCTTCTCGTTTCACTAACGACGAATAGGCTTTACAGCACCTTGCAAGCGGTAGAATTCTTGTACAAGGAGTGCACGACCCGTTCGCGGTAGATGGCGTAGAAGAACTGCCTGTGTAACGACAGGCTTAAGAAATTTTCCAACCACCAGTCAGCATTCTATTGGTGGATGGAAGTCACATGGTTAGTAAAAGTGACAATGCACTTTTCATGCATTAGAGTGCATTTACCTTGTAACAGCATGCATAGCGGTAATCAGACTACTCGTATCTCATGCATGCTGCCTACATATTAATAATATACATGAACGTAAACAATAGTCCGACAGGTATAGGGATTGTAGCGATACACATGTCTCAGTTCAGCTAATGTCAAAACAACGATAATACTTCACGCACCGCCCGGGAAACGTTTTCCACACGCACACGCGCGCACATTTCCACTAACACAGTACATGAATCACCATAACTAATAATGCACAGTTTTTCTAAACTAAACCCTTAACCTTACTAAATACAATTGATAACAACCAAACTTAACCATCTACCAATATAATATGAATGTCCATTGTCTGTGTAATATATGACTTGCCCCGCCTATCATGATCCTGTGATCCGTTGCAATATATATATATATATATATATATATATATATATATATATATATATACATTCCAACGTTGAAGTTGCGTCCATACATTGAAAAGTTACATTCAGTGTGAACCCCATGTGCATATGAGTTCCGTATATGGACTCCAGATTACAAACCTTAATAAAATCGTGGCTGACCGGCTGTTAGTAACAATAACTTCGTTCTAAAGACTCCATTTTATTTATTAATATGTAGGGATTGCCAACCCAAGAGAAAAAAAAGATTTGACTTTTATTACGGATTTGTTTAGCAATTTTATCAAATTTTGACGGACGTCACAAGTATGGGAAATTAAATGACTATATACATCATTAGTTCGAGGTTTGGCCACCACGTAGCGCTTGTCCGTTTCTAGCCATCCTCCCGCTTCCCCTCTGAAGCGTATACTTACCTTTCAAGCCACAGCTAATCTGAAATCCTTGTTTTGGCAAAACTGGCTAAAGATAGTAGAACTTATCTTGTTTCAGTTCATATACCTTCTCACTGACTCAGTTTTCCGCTACTGTGTGTGTGTGTGTGTGTGTGTGTGTGTGTGCGTGCGCGCGCGCGTGTGTGTGTTCGCGTGGGCATGTTTTATCAACTTGTTGATAAGACATGTACATTCCGAGGAAGTGTTCCAACCTCGTATTTAACAGAGCTGCGACAGTTTTTGCGAGAGTATTTAACAGTCCCTCTTGTCAGGCTCGGATCCAGGATTTATTTTTGGGGGGAGCGAACTAGAGCTAGTGGTCAATTCGCGGGAGGGGAGGCGTAAAAAAAGGAAGAGTGACTTCTGCAGATTACAATAGTAATTAAAATAATAATAATAAAAAGATATTATTTTAATAGTAAAATATATTTGCGTTCCAAAAATGTTGGTATTAACAATATACTATAATTACAATGTAAACTGGAAACAATTGTTTCTGAAATCGGCATACATATCAATTACATTTATTATGTCTATACTTTCACTGTAATGAACATGCACTAAAGCAAGCCCATTGAGCCTTTCTTGGCCCATAGAAGATCGTAGCCACGATTTCAACAATCTTAAGCACGGAAAGACACTTTCTGCTGTTGCTATAGGCGGGATTTCACCTACGGGATTGGGGAGGCAAAAATCGACGACGGCAACCTTTTTTTTTTTCAAGCGAATCGAGGTGAAGGCGTTCTACCTTTATTGAGGAAATGACTAGAAAGGCAGGAATTATCAATGGCGGTGTTCCGGAGGAGGCATTGGCATTACCCCAGAAAGACACGCTGGAGACAATTCTAATCTGTAAAGGGCAGAAAGATAGGCTAGCGAATTCTAACCTCCGAACGAGTGAAAAGCGGGCTAGCGAGAATTTTAACCTCCCAACGGGGTAAAAGGGGGGGAGGTGAGCGAGAATTCTAACCTCAGAACGGGCGGAAAGACGAGTTAGCGAGAATGCTAACCTCCGAACAGACAGAAAGATAGGCTCCTAGCCCGCCTTTCTGCTCGTCTATCTGCCCACTCGGAGGTTATATTTTTTTGCTAGCCCTTCAAGACACATATATACACAAAAACACACGCACACGCACAAACGTGTGTAAACACATGCACACACACAAATATGAAAAAATTAAATAATCTGGAGGGAGCCTCGGTTATTCTGCTGCCTAAGGGCCCCCAAGATGGTTAATCCGGCATTGGATGTGATAATTCCTGGAGAAGTTCTTTAGTTTACCAAGTGGCTAACTTTACATTACATATAGCATAGCTTGAATAAGTTAAACTACGCAAGAAAACTAGATTTGAAAAGCCTTCCAATGCCGTGTCAAATACTGTACAAAGCTACTGTTCACTGATTTGTAATTTATTTGATAGTATTGGGGGGGGGAAAGTGCCTCCTCTTGCCACCCCCGAATGCCGCCCATGGCTATCGATACTGGTAACATTAGCAAAAGCTTAATAGAAAAATGTATACAAGGGTACATCTGTTTATTACATTTTGATATGACATCTAATGGACTGTGTGGACCAACGTTTTCTTCTCTATCCATATGCAACTTCCAGAACTCCAATTCAGCTTTTAGTTTTCTTTTAAACACATCTACAGTTTCGTTGAAGAATGACTAATACTTTGTTACCAAGTTATGTATAATTTCATCGAAATTATCTGGTTTGGTCGTTGAGAAGAAAATATGTGTATTATAGAAATGTAATGTTTCTTTAGGAAAACGATCTTTTAAATCCAGAATCAAATTATCGAATGCCTGTAGGCCTATATACATATATAAGTTATATATATCGTCTGCTTATAGTACCGGTATGTAACTATATCGTTTGTAGGATGATTTTCTCGAACAGTTGTCTGGAAGCTTTTCTGGGTATCCTTATTTCCACATCCAATTCTTCAGCAATACCACATATACTTCCTCATATATAGTTTTAAAAACAGCTTCGCAGTTGTTACGGCGTCTTCAGATACCATAGTACTACAACCGTCAGTTGTTATGGCAACGCAGTTGCTTAGATTTAAATTACATTTTTTTAGAGCATTTATACAATGTTTCCAATAGCTACTCCAGTCAACTTCGGTTCACCATTATTTTCATTATCCTCATTCATTTTGGCGCCAGAATCAATAAATTGAATGAATGATACGTAAATTTGTATCGTCAGTATTAATGATTAGTGTTAATTGCGATTTGTTTGAAAGATCTGTCGTTTCACCAAACATTACACTAAAAATTTGAGCAACTTGGATTCTCTTAGGTAAAATGTCTCATCCACAACCATCAGTCAAGTCATTTTGAGTTGTCTTGCTTATACATGTTGCACGAGATGTTGACTCTTCGAGATATTTTTTCAAACCTAATTGCCGCTATCAATCCGAAACTTCAATAAAGCTCGGAAATTGCCAGTATTTATGACCGAATCAGATTCACCAGTTGTCAGTTTGCCATCGTCTCGGTCCTCAAAATTGAATGTTCTGGCGACCCAGGAAAATAATGCTTTTTATTTATAGGCACTAATCGAGAACGATTTTCTTTCATGATTTCTTGACGTCCAGTATGTAATTTATTAGTAGCGGATAGCTCAGGATTTTTGTAAATTTTTAAGAAATATTTTCCTTTTATCACAGCTTCCTGGTGATATTTGTTTTGTGCACGCTTTTCAAAGTCTCCACCTTTGTCCAATACTGTAGCAAAGTTGGTTATTGGTTCTGGAACTAATTTCTGGAATCGAGTACTTCCATAGCGTCCACGCTCAGCAGAACTGACAAAAAAATGGACAGTATTTACAAAAGAATCCCTTTTTTCGTGCGAGAAAGGGAATTTCATAAGAATTTAATTGGTTGAAATATACATATCGTTTATCATACGTTCCAGTTTTGTCACTTTAGTGAGTAAGTTAAAGAATAAACGTCTTTGTCCAAAAAATAAATGTCTCTGTATTTGATTTGAAGAAAATTTAATACCACGTCTTAAAAAAAAAAAAAAAAAAAAAAAACCTATTAAGACATTTTACATCCAAATGTGATAATGAAGATTTGATGATGTTATGATTGTTTTTTCTAACATATACTCAGTATCGCAGTCTAAATTTAACAAATGTAAATGTGAACTGTATGACTGAAGCTGAGACCGTTGGATAGCAAAGCGCATACGCATATGTTATAATTTCGACATGCAAACGCGCGAATTCAAACCGAACTACCTGAACGGTACGAGGATATAATAATAGAAAAAATTATGATGTTGATTTGCAATAATCTATGTCATTATAAATTACTGTGTTGTACATAAAAATTGAATTTCAAATTACTTTATGCTAGTTATGCTATCACTATAATTTTCTCCTTAAATATAGTACAATAGTTAGTGAACAGAAATTCTGTCTTTTTCGGCTGTAATAATGAAAATAATGAAAAGACGTCAAAATCCATTTTATCATATAAAGAAATAATTTTTGAACGTATATTTTAATTTTCAACATGCCTTACAAGACTTATTAAAAAATTACAACTTATTACAACTTTTTTGTGATTTTTTACGCAGAAAAGTATAAAAATGTCTTTGATTATAATATTAAAATTGAGGCGTTTGGGGGGGGGCCGCCCCTTCGCTCCCCCCTGGATCCGCGCCTGCTTGTTTAGTAAGTTTTTTAAGATCCTTATCTTTTGTCAAGCTTCGTTGTAAAAGAAAAGTCATTTTTATCGTATTATTTTGTATTTTTGTAATAAATAATTATTTAAATTCAACGGTATTAACTAATTAATTAATCCATTATTTTAATTATTTAATTATGTACTACATTATTATAACTATTGTGTTAGCTACTTTATTTTTTAGTTACTTGATAATTTTTAAGACCACAAGGTCTAAAAAATTATTGAAACCGCGAACATGAGTATAAGCTGACACCACTTTCAATATATCGTTCTTTTTTTCTAATGATGTAACTAACGGTAGCGTATTTATTCCCGTAATTTTATCTCGTGCATCCCTGTTTTATAAATGCAGTTTCCATTCTCGAATTTGACTAGTGTCACGTAGGTAATTGTACAAAACCGCAATTCCTGAAATGCCAGTCAGTTATCACACAACGCAACATAACAACGTGTTTTCTTTTGGGCTATCTCGTCAAGGTCATTAAAACAACTATTTGATTTACATTGTGAGAAGGATTGATCTCGCACTCTTATTGTAGGGTATATAAGATATAGTTTATTACCAATACTTTATATTTTTTTACTCTTCTTAAGCTATGCTGGTGGAAAATCCTTTTCTTAATATTCTTCTATCATATGTTGACATGGAAAACAGTTTCAACTTTGGTCGTACTATTACGACAACGTTTATTAATAGCTAATTAAAACTACGTAACAATGAAGAATGTTCTTGAACTCAGTTTTATTTAGCCCTACAAAATTTAATTTTGCACGGACCTTGAGTACCCGAGAACGTTTTGCATGCAACTTACTAAACAGAGGACGTCATCGGTGTTTACTATCATTTAATATGAGGAATCGGTGTATACAATAATAATAATAATCATCATCAGAGTTACTGTGTGAGTCAGTATTCAAATCATGCTTAGAACTTACCTATTAGGCATAAACATGTAGCAATCAAACATTGTTTAATAACTTTTTTATTTTACATTTCCAACACGTATTTTTGATACAAAATTGCCATTAGTAAATTACAAGTGATATATTTTTTAGCATAAAAGAACTCGAAGGTGATACAATAACTCCGAGTGTTATTAGGGTGTTTAGATGATTACTAAACCCGATTACGCGACTTCTATTGACTCCTGATGGTACCTTCTGATGTAACTTATTTTAACCATCTTGTTTTTTTTTTCTAATAGAAAATTAAAATTGATGTTGGATAACAGTAGGCCTATATAGAGAGTCACTACTTGTATTCTAGTTTTCATAAAAAACTTGAAAAATCAAGCTTTTCTGCGTTTCTGTGTATACTATAGGCCCAAAAGTGGCGAGGAAACAAGAAATTCATTAAACAGCTTTTTTTTTCATAAATGCAAATATTACGTAGTTAAATATGAGAAAACCATTTTTTAGGATTTATATCTACAGGCCTTAACTAGATTTGAAATGAAACATCTGTTCAAAAACTTGCTAAATCTGCAAATTTGTAGATCGGCTTTGCAAGAAAGGGTGCTCCGTATTTAATGCTTTCATTACAGAAAGGAGAAAGGTTAGATTGTTTTGGGAATTAATTTTTAAAAATTACAGATTTTCTTTGCAAAAAAGACTGCAAAACGATACCTAAATTAAAAATTATAATCGGAGTTTTTTGTTTCTACTCCTAATTTATAAACGTGTACCTGTCATATACGTAGAATCAGTAAAAACACGTTTTTTGTACCTTTGTGAAATGTAGGACACATGTAGTATCACTATAATACTACTATTACTTATGTGCAGAGGCGCACCCAGAATTTTTTTCGGGGGGGTTTAAAAATTTAGAAACAAGGTGCACAATTTTGGTTTTCCTAATTCATTTCTTTACAAGCAGGGCTTTTCCCTGGAGAAACGATAATACGCAACTTATAAGGAGCCAATGTCAAAAGAACAGGAAAAAATTAACTTTGCTTCATAGAATTTCACTCATGTACGTTCCACCTATAATGCTGCAAAGGTCTCTGTTACACATACTGCAGGAGTAAGAATCATACACACAATGTTTGTAAGAATCATGAGTTAAAATCATGTTGAGCATAGGGTTACTAATTTGCATATGCTTATTGAATAATTTAAATTACTTAATCAGTAGATGCCGACTTTATTGAAATAGTAACACAATAATATATTTAAAATAAACAGACATGAAGCAGTTGCGCACTTTGTTGTGGGGATAAGACGGGAACAATGTTATACACATGAGTAGAGAAAGGCCTTTTGGAAATATTAGCCTTCTCCCTGAATGACGAGTCTATGTACGGAGGTTTTGATTTCGATTTCTATTTCGACACTACTAAACAGTACATACGGATGTTTTGTAAGACGAAACAAGCAATAGATACAACAGAGTTACCATACAAAGATTTCACCGAATTAGAAAATGTCTAACATTTAGTAAGCCTATTGCAATTATTTTGTAAACAGTGATTTGGCATGTTGTGTCTATTCCCGTCTTTCTTCAGATCTCCTAGTCGAGCCCAGACATAACAAACATTGTATATTTTGGAGTACATAATAGTTTGTGTACATGTTACGGTTCAGGGAAAAACGTAGTAATATCGGTAAAAATGAGTCTCAGACGTAACTTGTAATAAGCGAAAACTAGTTCACGCTACAAGGTAAAAGTTTAACATTTTTACCAATAAAAAATTAGTAAAAATAATTCCGAGTCAGTAGTGATATATTTATAATTAGTTAACCACGGACACGTCATGGACAACAAAATCTATGAATATAGTCAACATTACACTCGCAACTTAATTTGTTCAACAACAACAGGCTCGAATGTGAAATGACTGTGCGTGTTTAAAAAAAAAAACAACAGATGTAAATTCTCCATAAAGAATAGGAGAGACAATATTAATAAAAAAATTATACCAAAACTGTTTAAGTAATATAGTATTTAATTACTTACAACCAATTACAAATATTTAACTCAATTCTTCCATCCCACTAATGTTTCCTTCACTGTTATTATAACTCAAATCGTCTTCACTGCTACTATCCCGTTATTTATTAATTTTGAAAAGAACTTTTACACTATACACTCTTTGGTCTGATCTCACGTAATCTTTTCAATTTTCATGACATGGTCACATCTTGATTTGCAATCTATGAAAGAAATACACTCAAATTCCTTTTTTGCTAAATTTCTAACACTGTCGATGCAAAATGCACGTTTTTTTTAGCATGCTTCTTCACGATTGCCTAAATCAGTTCTAGGATTAAGATCATTAACTCAGGATGATAGAGTGTAAGTCGTAAAATATAATGTCCATGGTTTGCCAAAACAGTGGTTATTATAAAATTTCTGTACGTTGGTTTACTTTAGTGAATAGAGCTCAGGTTAAGATAAATGTACTAAAGAAATCCCATAATTCACTAACCAGTTAATCGTGTTTGTCTTTTTGTTAATGATGTTGCAGGTGGATTTATTTATTAATTGAAATTTTCATCCACATTTGTGGATATAAAAGTGCCAAAAGCAATAGGAAACTTTTAATAGAATAAAACATTAGAAAGTTAAGAGAAAATATATATGAAAATTACGGCAATTCAGAGAATGGCGTCTATCCACGTTTTTTTACTGACATTGAATTCAGTTTCGTGTGTGTATACTATGGGCTGCCGTTATTCTCTGAATTGCCATAATTTTCTTATATATTTTCTTTTAACTTTATAATTTGTTATGCTATTAAAAGTTTCCTATTGCTTTTGGCACGTTTTCATCGAAATCGTATTTGACGAATAATGTGGTTCAGACTACATTATAATTAATTCATCTCCTAAAATTGTTTAAATTACTTTGAATGTTGGTGTTTCCCCTTCTATGAATTGATATTCGTAAATAATTAATCGAATAGTACACTTGTCAAAATCGTCTAAATCAGTTTGTATTTCTTTTGTTGAGCATTTTTTATGGGAAGTACTGAAAGATTTTATGTCAGCCGTATACGCGGATGCTTCTTTAATAATTATAAAACACTACTTAGAGACACACCGCATGCCTGAGCTACCCTTTCCTATGACTTTCTTTCTGATATTCCCTTATCTTCCGATTTAATAAACTTGTACACGTTATTTTCCGACTCTAACTATGTATGACTTTTCTTTGCACTGAAGTTGACAGGCCACCCAGATTGATCCAGTTCACTCTCCAAAACCGGAAAATATAGCAATATAGGCTACTAAACGATACGCTTTCGATGAAAACTGGTGTTTTTTTAAAAGAACGAAGACAATTACATATCATGCGCCGTTGACAAAATTCACGTCTGGTAAACTTAACTATGCTGAATTTTAGTTTATCATTTAGTAATGGTAAAAATGTTACTTTGTAAGAACATAGTAATTAACATATAAAGAAGATACTATAATTATTACGTTTAATTATTACGTTCTTACTGTTTGTATGTACATATGTTGATAACAAAATTTTTTCCAGATTTTGGGGGGGTTCTAACCCCTAAAACACCTCCCTGGTTGCGCCACTGCTTATGTGCCAAAACCTAAATTTTACAGTAGAAGCAAAATACACAGAGGCCTGTTGAATCAAATTTAGAATAATTGCTGTTGGCGTTTTGTTTATGAATACAGGAGTTTTAAAACAAATCAGCAGTAGACTTTAAAGGGTAAATACAAGACTTGTCACATGGAGTGAAGACACCACACATTACTTCTGCACAGCAAGTCTTACATTTCAATGACACCAACAAGTTAAAACCGGCAACGTTGTCGGAAGTCAGATTAGCGATTTTCCGAACAACAACATACGCACAAAGCGCGAGTTTAACGAAAAAATGTAAAATTTATACATCCGGATGTACAATTACAGGGTTTTGAAAAGAGCCCAAATGGGAGGCAGTGTGAAAAAAATTATTCTTGAAAAAATGTGTATTTTTTCTTAATAACTTCTAAAATCAAAGTATGAAAGTCAGGGTATAAGCCACACATTTTTATATATTAAAAATTATTCTTGAAAATACACATTTTTATATATACTCTTATGAAAATTAAGTATACTCCACGATTTCAAGGAGATGCTAAAATGGAGGCATTTTGAAAGGACGTCTAAATGATAGCGGGATGTAAATATATATATATATATATATATATATATTACTTTAATATTTATACTAAATTTACCTCAAGATGTTTTTTCTATTTGGAACATGTTTCGAGAGTTCCTGTTCTCTCATCTTCAGCCTTCGCCATCTTGTTTCTGGTCACAACAACAGAAACAAGATGTTGACCAGAAACAAGATGGCGAAGGCTGAAGATGAGAGAACAGGAACTCTCGAAACATGTTCCAAATAGAAAAAACATCTTGAGGTAAATTTAGTATAAATATTAAAGTATTATATACATCAAGAAACGGACTGTAGCAGAAAGTGATTGAAATATATATATATAAAACTCAAAGTCTGAGAATTTATTTGTATTCAATACAAATCCGCACCGTACACCCATTTGCCACCAAACGTTTGCACAGGTAACCTTTGACACAAAGCAAAAAACACTGTGTAACTTGGAATTTGATATTATGCCCAGTTCGCACGATTTAAGCCCTTTCAATTATGCCATTTTCTTCATGTGTATAAAGATGTCAACAACACCATGGAGACCAGAATTAATTACCATAGTAACAATTAAATAAACAAATGCTATTTAGCGGTATCGAAACTGTACCTTTATACATTCCTGCAGTACATTTTCTATTCTTTTAGAATGCGATTGTAGCGTTATATTCCGATGTGTAAAAGAAGAAGTGTACTAATTGTAAATTGTCTTATTTCTTAATGCAAAGCAAAAATACGTGGTGTTTTCATTTGTGAGGTTACGTGACAACGGTTTTTGGTTTTTAGTTTACTGCTAAAATAAATAAAAGCTGTAACGTTTAATGAAATAATGGAAAACATAACGTTACATGTGCATACACAATCCTGATAACACAATAACACTTAAAATAAAGAACCTAAAATTTTTGATTTAACGGGTACTTGTGTTGACAAAATTTGAAAATGCACATACGTCTATTTTGTAATTGTCTTAAACAAATTTAAAATTTATTTGTATACATATTTTTGATGATGCAATGAATAAGTAGTGAAAGAATAATTTATCTGTATATACAAAACTCAAAGTCTGAGGATTTGTTTATTTCTATTGAATAGAAATCCACACCGTTGCACAGATTCCTACCAAATTTTGGTGAAAAACACTGTCTAACTTGGAATTTTAAATTGTAATGAAAAAGTTTACAAATAATATTATGATGAAGTGGTAGTATTTATATTCGGTAGCCCCCCGTTGATGGGCCAATCATGTATACTCACTTATTATCTGTTTATCTGTATCTTGTAATTGTATATTACTTACTACTTATTTCTGCTGCAATCATTTTTAATTTGTTGATTGTTTGTTTGATAATAGGTTGCTTGATTTTGTTTAGTTAATTAATGGTTTAATTAATTTGAATCATCTATTAGTAGAATGATCTTCTGGTTACTTCTTTTCAGGTTGAATAAGACGATTCACTAAGATTAAATTATGAATTAAATAGGTTTATCTGTATATAAAATAATTTGATTTATGCCCTTGTGCTCGCTGGTATGTAACTAGATTGTCCTAATTTTCTTCTATTATTTATTATTAATTGAGATATTAAAAGAAAATTGAAATATCAAACTTTATTTAATTTATTCTCCTTACCTTATTATAGTTTACTGACCTAGTTAAATCATTTAAAAAGCACGAGTTGTTCCAAAATAGGTAATGCCAACTTATTCTTCTGGAGTCGATGTAAACACTAATGTTTATAAATTGCAAATAAAATATTAATTAAAAAAAATGATAAGTCATACTCCATTAATTCCTTTCACTTTTCATTTATTTTCTTTTAGAATTCTGTCCTATTAAAATGAATAACATTTCTCATAAGATTAATTGACCAGGCTTGGTACAATTATAGCTCAACAGTTGGTAGCATTAGTTCAGGTTCTCAGAGATGTAGGTTATTATTTTACTTTATGAAAATATAAACTTTAGGATTCTTTTGTCTACAACAATGCATAACAAAAATGTTTTTGGTGAAGAACAAAACATTACAATTCAAAATTAGATATAACATCACAACATAACAAGTTAAATCTAAAGTGACGAACAGTTCGTTTATCGAACAGTGTACGGTTTTGATGTTAACCAAGTTTGGCTAAGTTATTCAGTTTTAAACAGTGGATACATGAAATAATAGTTAACACCAAAATAATTATAATAGTGTTAGTGTTTCTATACTGTGATGGTATTAAAATTAGTTCACAAGTGTATTTAAAAGTTACCGTGCCATAGTGATCCTTAAATATTAATTTGGGTTATAAATATTCAAAATGAACACTATACTTTCCTTTTCTTTCTACTCTATTATTAATTCACTGTTATTATTTATTTACTATAATGCCCTTTAATTATAAAAAAAAAACTTCACAACACTTGATGTTCACTGTTAGGTTACGTCTCCGCTTGTAAGTTAGATCGCCTTTTGTTTACACTTCACTTAACCTCACTCGGGTTCGAGACTATAAATGTGTTTTGAGGACAAGACTATTTACACTTTGGGTTGGAGACTGTGCCGTGTTTTGGTGAAAACCCGGCCGTCTATAAACGTGAATAAAATAAAAAAGTTCTAATTGCCGAAATAATTTATTTATGTAATTACGTGTATGCGCGCGTTATGGTGATTACGCGTTATGGTTGGAGCTGGATGCTGTCGCTACCTGGCGGCGGAGAGCGGAATTATGTTTTTTCGACATGTGGTTTGATACAAGGGAGGCAGTCTGTACAAGTCAGATGTTACGCGCAGATCCAGACGTTCTTCCCAGCCGCTCCAAGTTGCTTTAATCTACAATTGCTATCTACTATGTTTGAGTAGAGGCTACAGCGATCTCCGGTAAGCCACTTTAAGGTATATTGTCACTTATTTTGTAAAAGATTGAAAACGTAAATTGATATTAACTTGCTTGCGAATCAGATGAAAACTGTATGTTGCCGCGTGGTGTTGAGTGAATGGGTATGTTCATGAGTGAATATTTGATTATTTTTTCTTTAGCTCTAGTACAGCATGATAATTTGCAATTATAATTAACTATTGTAACTATGAAACTGGGACGTGAAAGAAAGATGATTTGTAATTGTGAAGAGAAAGAACTTTATTATATCGTGGTGAACGAGCACGTGCTGCTGAACGCTTATACCTGTTTGAGTTTGTCAGTTTGCATACAGTCATCATTTTCTGATCTATAATGCAATACATTATGTTCATTATGAAGAGATATTCATATAATATTGAAACTTTGTGGCCGCGAGTCTGCTCTAGTATTTCAAAAGAAAACTTAAATAAAAAAAAAGTTAAAATTGGTCATGGTGTGCAGAGTGAGTTTTAGGCTGTGGGACGTGGGTGTTGTGAAAGATGGGTTACGGTATTTTTTTTCCTTACAAATGTTTAAGGGTTCCCGTCTCGTCGGAGTTGAACCCATTCCAGCGGATGGCTGTCCACCTGCCATAATGCAACGAACAACCAGACTCGATGTTGGCTGCTGCTGGAAGAACGTCTGCACATCATGCCGAAGGTGCCCATGAGACATACCCGGGACAATAATACGGTGACATTTAAGCTTTTGATATTCTTTAGGCCACTGCAGCAAACTTTCGGTGTGTGACATTATTCTCAATTAACAAGTTCTACGCTATGGTGCTCGCGTCTAGCTGGACATAATTCGGGGGGTGATAAACTTTCTTTGGAATAAACTCAGTATGTAATTACGTCCCAAGGTAATTGTAGATCTGGCCGAGGGGCCTCTGTCCGGCGATCAGGTATTTTTGTATTTGTTTAATAGTAAAAGTTGCTGGCAATCTGAAATCTTGTCATGTATGTGGGTTTGGTATTATTTAATCAGCATTAATAAACGTTCATTTTAATAGGGGGTTGAAAGATTTAAGGTATACATATTTTTTTTACTCTTTCACCTGATTCAGGCACCTGTGGGGGCAGTTCTATGCAGGTACCGGACGTGTTTTTTAGTGTTCGATCAGGCCGGACACGTGTCATCGGTCGGGTCAATTCAGGTTTGCTGTAAATTTCTATACATTTATTTATATACATATATATATATATATATATATATATATTGTAACATTACATTTGGAACAACTTAATATCGTACCTGATTTAATGAAGACTTTGGATAAGAAGCTAAACAAGAAGAACAATATCTTCCAAGATGATAGTGAAGAGGAACGACTAACCATTTCAGACTGAATAGTAATACAACTGACCGTACCCAAATTAATGATTTAGGCAAAGTGATGCAAAATACATTCAACCCCGATTATGACATGAACTTTCAATAATGACAAAATAAATAATTATAAAGACAGACGGCTTATGAACCAGTACTATAAGGAAACAAATGGTTTCATTCAATGTATCATAATATCAAGATAATCAAAATACAAATTGAGGGATAATAGGCCCAAACATGTAATACTATGTAAAAAGAAATATTAGTAAGTGATTAATTTAAATGATGTAATGAAAATATAACAAACCTTATTATAGATACATGAACCATACAACTAATTGTAATAAATAGTGATCATAAGGTTGTCCAGAAAACAACAAATAATAACTTGTTCACACTAATATTTTATAACAAGAGTGAAGTTCTTTAATGACAATAAAATGTAAAAACCCATAAAAACCAATAAGAATAAATATAAAAACAAAACCATTCTAAAATGATACTGAAGTACAATACAGTTAATAAATAAACTAATGTACAGTAATTTTAAGAAATACTATATGTAAGATTACATGATAAAAGTGGAAATAATACTTACATGAGAAGATAACAAATAATTAATCAAACAATCAAAACTAGATAGATTAATTATTTATAAGTGTGACAAATAAAATCCAAACAGTTCAATACTAACCAGTGATAAAATAATAAACCAAGTGTTTTTTGAACAAGTATCACCAGTCAAGTGCTAATATTAAGTATATACCAAGATAACAATTGGGAAAATATTTGTTTATATTTCCAATTCCTTAAACCTATAGGAATATGACTATGTTAAAGGGGAAAGGGATACCAGTAATTATGGTATTAAACAGTAATCAATTAATTAACAAAGCAAAGTAGACTAAAAAAAGGTGTTATTGCTAAGTGTTAAGCAATTGTATAGATTAAGTAAAAAGCAGTTTATTGTTCAAATGTTCAGTAGAATCATAGCCATGTGGGCATGAGATTAAACTAATAGGATAGTATATCCTTTTGTTTTGTTAAGATAGTGTTATATGTTAAACAGTTTTTATGGTTGTTAAAAGTTAATTTAACTGTTAAAGGTTTACTAAGATATCAGTCATGGAAAATGACATTAAGGTAAAATGTTTATAAACATGGTGATGAAGATAACACCAGTACATAGGCCATGTAAAACCAACTTTTGTAAATTTTAGATAATAATGTTAGGGATTTTGTAAAACAAATGTGGAAGGATAAATAGATTTATAGATAATAGTATACACAACAAATCTAGAAGCAAAATAATCCATCTTAAGTTATTTAAGAAAAATTCAAATAACAAAATTGTAACATCTGTATTTCTTAAGTACAAGTAGGCATGTTTAGTGTCTATATGTCACAAATGTAAAGATAAAAATAATGCTGCTAATAGTTTTAAATTCCCAATCAGTACAGAAAAGTTATACTAATTTAAAGGTTTTGAACAAATTCAGATTTTGAAATAATGAAAGTATATGACAATGTATATCCGAATCAACCAACCAGATTCCAAGTTTACCCTTAGCAACCAGAAATTTCGGATAAATAAAATGAGACTTCTTTAACAACGATCATAGCGTACAGACGCGTTTGTAAAACGTCTAACATAATTAAAAATCAACTGTGAAAACACGTTCCAGACATAATAATACAGATAGAGTTACATAACACGAACTATTACAAACAAGTGAGGAACATCCAGTATTTGAAATAGAAGAATCAAGAACCAGGGAGAAGGACCGAAGCAGACGTGGGCCCTATCTTCGACCAAGAACCATACAAAGAAGAGGATTTGGTGACTTTGACATTTTATTATATTATGTATCAGCACCAACTTTTGTATACACGACTTTTAAGAATTAATCAACTAAAACTACAGACACCATATCACACCAACACTAAGAACACTCACTAATAACACGATTTGAGATTGACAACTTTTCAAACACCACAAGAACCTTTGATTTTGATAATAATTATTAAACACCTAAACTGGACATAACCTGTAATAACTAGTAATCACGATCCGACTGCCTGTGTGCACATTACACTCTAAACTTTGTAATATCCTTGAACTGTAAAACTTGTATTTTGATTTATAGAATAATATTTTGTTTAAATGTAATCCCCGAACCAGATACGCCCTGAGATATTTTATTTTTATTAGAACAATAACCAATGCATTCTTTTGGTCTGTCTAAATACGGAATAATATCTGCTACTACTGTACCAACTGGTAAAAAGAAGACGTATAATTTGCGCCACAATTGTGATTATCATAATCAGATTTAAGAAACAATTAACCAATGCTTTACTGAATAAATGATTGGCTATAAGGATATATGTTTGATGTTATATTTGCGTCGTTATTATTGCTGTTCCATTTAGAAAATAAGTTCACAGAGCAGAGCGGACACCACGACGGTTGGCAACGGTGAGTGACGTCACGGAAACCGTACGTATAGTGGGAGTGAGCGGCAGATTACAAAATCATTCGCCGTTCAACATATATTATTAATAGTAACATAATTACAACAACAACAGTGTGGTTGAAGGTAGTTAATACATATATATTGGTTACTAATTGACATTTCAACGGGCGGCGTATATAATTTAATTGCCCGCAACATTTATAAAATTCGTTACATATTGACGAATCCAAAGTGAGGCTTTAAAGAAGTAACGAACGATAACAACATTTAATAAAGTTCGTTACAAATTGGCGAACCAACGTGTGAGGCGTTTAATTTAATATAAATTAAATTATAATTTATAGACAAACAAACAAAAATAAACAAAATGAGGAAGCGGGAAACATCGCGAAAACGAGCGGCCGAAACCAAGAAAGTAGACGAATTAAACATGGAAGACAAAGAAGCAACACCGGTCGAGGAAGTAGGAGTAATAATAAGAGAGGACCAAGGAGATAGACAAGAACCGGACAAAGTCACGGAGAGCTTTGACATGAAGAGCATCATGGAATACTTAAAACAGAGTCATGAAGATTTCAGTAAGAAAATGAAAGAATTAAAAACGGACAATAAACAGTCTATAGAAGAATTGAAGGAAGAGTTAAGTGAGAACAGTAATAAGAACTTAGAAAAATTGAAGGAAGAATTAAGTGAGAACCGTAATAAGAACTTAGAAAAATTGAAGGAAGATAATAAACAGACGAAGGAGGAATTGAGCCGAAAATTGGAAGAGACTAATAAGAAAATTGAAGAAAGAATGGGAGAATTGAAAGAGAATAGCAAGAAAATTGAGGAGAAAATAGACGCAAATAATAAAGCATTGAGGGAAGAATTGAAGGGAAATTACCAATAGACCATGAAAAAATTAGATGAACACAAAGAATCATTAAAGGAAGAGTGGAATAACAAGATGGAAATTAATAACCGGCAATTGCAGGAAGAATGGGGCAAGAAGCTAGAAGAACCGGTAACTGAAATTAAAAGGGTAGAATCCGAGACCAAGGAAAAGTGTGAGCGGATGAACCAAGAGATCCTGAGCGTCCGGGAAGAAACGAATGGACGAGTTGAAAATATAAGAACCAACCAAGCAGTGATGGGGGAAGATTAGAAGGTATGAGTACTAGTCTCAATCGAGTACATGACCAAACAACTGCCCATAGAGATGAAATTAATTCCCTAAAAAACAGACAATGTACCGGTGCCCATGCAAAATGCGAGGAAAATCGAGAAGTTATCGACTTCCAAAATTATAGAAGAAACCCCATGCTATTCTTAGAACGAGTAGAAGAGAAAATAGCCAAAACCGGAGAAGACCGATGGTTTGTGATTAGGAGTATGCTGGACGAAATGTTCCGAAAAGTCTATGACAATTGGTGGACGGCGATGCGGCCGAGTATACAAAACTTCCAAGAATTTAAAAAACAATTCTAATCTAAGTATTGGTCTGATGCCACGCAACATATGATAAGAAGTGACATAGGATTGGGCCGATATGACCTGCACGGCAAGCAAACTCCAACCGCATATTTTCTTGGAAAAATAAACATAGCCAGACATTTAGAGCCTGCAATTCCTACCGAATGTTTAGTGAGGCTATTAGCTTACCACTATGGTGGAGAAATTACAAGAGGCCGAATAAACGGACGCATACAAACCATCGAGGAGATGTCGACGTTATTAGCGGAGATGGAACAGGAGAAGAACTTCCTCCAGTACAGAGGAAGGAACGATGAAATAAATAGAAATAATGGTCGCCGCGACGCCCAATATGAAAACAACGGGCAAAGACCGAACAATAGTTACAACAACAACGGTAACCACTATCAACGCGGTTACCAAAGCCACAATAACACTAACAACTATCCACGAAATAATGCGGCAAATAATAACAACAATAACAACAACCACTATTACCGTAGCTCTCCTACAAATAATAACAATAATGGATACCAGCGTGCCAATGACAGAGACCACCATTACCAGAACAACCGAGGTTATAATAACAACTACGATAACCCATACAGGCATAATAATAACGGCAATAATAACAATCAAAACCAAACATATCGAAGACAAGTGAATTATGTAAGCATTGACGATAGAGATGTGGGAAGACGTTCGTACCAGGGACGAGCAAATTATAATGGGAACCGTGGGAGAAGTTTTCAGGAGGAGAGTAACCAGCACTACCGTGATGAACATCGGCGAAGTAGGAGCTGCGACGACAACAGGAAAAACCGAAACTCAGTGACGTTCGATAATAACGCCATTGCGGTACAAGAGTCACAGAGTAGAGACAGACCCGGTCAATCAGCCAACAGGACTGAGGAGATCAGCCCTGATTTAAACGGACCGCGGCAGTGAAAATCCATCAGGTCCCATCACTGAACCGACAATTTGGGTACTTACTAGGACGAGACAAAATGACTAACGATACAATGACGATAGTGCACAATCACTTCTTAAAAAATGTGAGAGAAGAACTACTGAACGAAGAGACGATAACGCACAATAGTTCGAATAATGAGATCGCATATATCATCGCCCAAGTGAATGGACTAGAAACAAGATTCATGATAGATACGGGCGCAAACGTGTCGTTAATCGACAACAATGAATACATCAAAATTCAAAAATATAGTAAGGCCATCTTACCAACTTTACCAATTCAAAATATAATTTTAATCGGAGCCACCGGAAGGCAAAACAAGTCAATAAGAAAACAGGTATCATTAACAGTGACCAGCAGAAATGTAGCTATACCTATGATTTTTCTAATAGCTAGTAATCTACCATTTAATCTACTAATAGGCTGTGATATTTTGAGAAAATACTCAGCAATAATTGACATGAGACAGGCCATAGTGTCGTTAAAAATGGATAATATAGAATGGACAGCAAAATTAGTAGAAAATAAAAATGTACCTTTATGCAATTGTATAAGAAAATTCAACAGTAATCAAGATGATTCATGGAGTATAAGAAGGGAATACTTTGGGAGTGAAGATAGTTTATGGTTGGAAAAATTAGAAGAGATCCGACAATTTCGGTCAGAGCAAAATGAATGTAATTTAACCACACAACAAATAGAAAAGTTGATATCCATATATAATAAATACCGCTATGTTTTCTCTGATATACCTGGCAAAGTAAAAAATTATCAATTTACACAACAATTCAAGGAGCCTGTAAATATTAATAAGAAATCATAGCCCGTTGCTTATGCATTAAAAGAAGCAGTGAGGACTGAACTAGACAAAATGATAGAAGATATTATTGAGTTTAGCTGTTCCCCATATACAAGTCCGTTAATAGCCGTTCCCAAGAAAGATGGCAAAGTACGACTCTGTTTGGATGCTAGAGAGATTAATAAGATCATAGTTAATGACAGAACATCTCCCGGAGAGATTGAGGAGATATTGAAAAAATTTAATGGCATACAATTTATCAGCACCTGGGATACTGTTTGTGGGTATTGGCAGGTGGAGTTACACCCAGACAGTCGAAGGTACGTCGCCTTTATTTTCGAAGGGAGGAACTACCAGTTCAAGAGACTACCATTTGGACTGGTAAATTCAGTAGCTGTATTCGTAAGATGTATGGACCAGGTGTTGGGTCCAGATACTATTCCATATACCACAGTCTATGTTGATGACTTGTTGATTACTTCAGTGAATTGGGAAGACCATTGTGACAGAGTAGGACAAGTATTACAAAAACTATCAGACAATAACGTTACCCTAAAACTTCAAAAATCCAAGCTTATCGCCAGTGAAGTCCAATTCCTGGGTTTTAACTTAACAAGACAAGGAATAACACCATCCAATGAAAAGATTGAAGCAATCCAGAAGTTCCCAAGTCCTAAAAATAAAAAGCAACTTCAATCATTTCTGGGACTTTGCAATTATTATAGGAAGTTTCAGAGAAATTATTCTGAAATGACAGTAAAGTTTTCTCCACAATTATCCTCTAAGAACAAATGGTCATGTGGACAGGAACAAGACAATTTACTCCAAATGATCAAGCATAATTTCCTAAGTTCAATTGTATTAAAACATCCTAATTTCAACCAACCTTTCTTTATGAACTGCGATGCCAGAAATATAAGTTTAGGATCTGTATTATATCAAGAAGATAGTGAGGGAGAACATCAGTTGGTGAGTTTTGCAAGCAGAATACTTAATGGATATGAACGCAATTATAGTGTAACGGAAAAGGAGTTATTAAGCGTTGTATTCGCTTGAGGGAAATTCAGAACCTATATTCTTGGATACCCGATAACTGTGAGGAGCGATCATAAGTCAATATCTTTCCTAAAAAATTGCAAGATTAACCATGGGAGATTGGCAAGGTGGATACTCGCACTACAGGAGTACCATATAAATTGGGAGTATGTTCCAGGAAAACAGAATATTGCTGCAGATATATTGTCCCGGATAAACATAGAACAACAAACTTTTGAAGGGGAAAAAGAAACAATCATCAAGGTATATACTCTAATAAAAAACAAATCAGATTTGGAAAACATCATGAAATCAATTTCACAACAACAAACAGAGGATACAAAAATCAACAATTTTAGACAAAGACTGATCCAACAGGATGAAAAAATCATTGCATATTACTGTCTACATGAAGACATATTATTTTACAAACCAAATAATAACCAAGGATCATGGAAGGTGGTGATACCTAAAGCTTTAGAAACAGAATTAATACTGGACTACCATAGTCGATATGGGCATATGTGTGCATTAAAAGTAATGAAGGCACTTGAGGAACACACTTACATTAAGAATATCAACAGGAGGGTTAGAGAATGTATTCGGCAGTGTCACATCTGTCAATTGGCAAAATGCAATAACGAAAAAACAGAAGGAATTATGCAACCTATTACATCAACTGGTAAATTAGAGAGAGTATTTTTAGATGTGTGTGGACCGTTACCTCGTAGTGGAGGGAGAAAACAGTATAAATTTATTATAATCATGTTCGACCATTACTCCAAATTTACAAAACTATACCCCATTAATCGGGCAACTACAAAAAAGATTTTGCAAATAGTAATCCAACAATACATACCAGAGTTAGGAGCTCCAAAATCAATTATTACCGATCACGGAACTCAGTTTCGAGGAAGGGTTTGGAAGGAGACTTTGTTAGATCTAGGTGTACACATATAAAACATCTGTCTATCACCCAAATAGCAACCCGGCGGAAAGAGTACTGAGGGAGGTCGGCCGTATACTCAGGACATATTGTTTTGATAAACACCAGAAGTGGAGTGAATACATTACACAAAGAGAAAGCTTTATCAACTTAGCTTACCATGAAGCAATACAAGATACTCCATATACCATAATGCATGAAAGACTACCACCCCGAGAAATTAGTGAAATAATCAACTTCCCAAACAACCCAGCTTACCAGTTCGACAACGTGAGATTCCACAGCAAACTGAATGAACAAGTGGAGAAAAGAAGGAAAAAATACAAAATAATTCAGCACAAAATGATCCAGTACAAGATTGGAGACAAAGTATTGTTAAAAAACCGCGAATTGCCAAGTTCTAAGGAAGGAATAGCAAAAAAGCTATTATTACTGTATAATGGACCATATGTTGTTATAAAAAACAATAACAATAATACTTATGTCATTAGTGATGTGGAACCAAAAAAGATTAAAGGGACATACAACCAAGTTTCCTTAAAAATGTATTATGAACCTAACAAACAAAGTTGAATAATACCATAAAATTCTAAAAAAAATAGTAAGATCAACTTACAACTAATTACTTATGAGAATTAATATGGAATTGAAGAATTTATTATTATAATACCTCAAAATTCAAAAGAATATAGTAAGCTCATCTTACCAACTTTACTAATCCAGAATATAATTTTAAAATGAAACCAAAATAAACAAATTTGAATATCAAAAAATTCAAATAAATAGTAAGGACAACTTACAGTACATTTTGATGACGTTATTACGAATCAAGTGAATAAACGAATGTGAATAAATTTACAAATCCTAAACAAGATAAGCACCTCTTATTAAATACAGTTATGAACTTATTATTGGGATATAAAAGAAGGATGCAACATCCATGAATCAGAAGAAACCATAGTGCTATAAAATGAATAAGAAAAGACAAATGTAGACAGTCGACGATGGAAATAAGACAAGACTAGAAACGAATTTATTACAAATAACCTATCATGATTGTGAGAGAATCAACAACAACTATAGATACAGATACTTGTTATGTTTTAACTGAATGAAAATAGTGAATGAAAAATGAAGATTAAGGAGTACTGATAAAGAAGGAAAGAAGATAGTACCAATTGAAAATAAAAAATGTTATTAATATCGCCACAAGAAAATAAACATCTGAAAGAATCAATGGAAAGAAATATTTAGATCTGAGAAGTTTAACTGAGAGAACCATCCCAAGAATATATTATTATATTATTTTTATTTGATTTAGTCGTGAATAGACTAGTGATTATTAAATGTGATTGACTGACGAGATAGCTCCAGCAATCGATATTATTGCTGTATTATGTATTATAAGGACAGCGGGGTATTAGGTCAAGAGAGCCCCCCGACTGATTCCAAAATATATGGTGATTAATTTGTTAGGGAAGTAACATGTTCCAGGGATAGAACACTTATAATTAAAGACAAGTATACCAGATCATAAAAAGAATAACAAATGATAATGTGAAAGAGAAGATAATTGATAATTTCAACGAAAACAATATTTTATTAAAATAATCAAATTTGGTGGCAGGGTAGTATGTAACATTACATTTGGAACAACTTAATATCGTACCTGATTTAATGAAGACTTTGGATAAGAAGCTAAACAAGAAGAACAATATCTTCCAAGATGATAGTGAAGAGGAACGACTAACCATTTCAGACTGAATAGTAATACAACTGACCGTACCCAAATTAATGATTTAGGCAAAGTGATGCAAAATACATTCAACCCCGATTATGACATGAACTTTCAATAATGACAAAATAAATAATTATAAAGACAGACGGCTTATGAACCAGTACTATAAGGAAACAAATGGTTTCATTCAATGTATCATAATATCAAGATAATCAAAATACAAATTGAGGGATAATAGGCCCAAACATGTAATACTATGTAAAAAGAAATATTAGTAAGTGATTAATATTTAATGATATTTTGTTTAATGATGTAATGAAAATATAACAAACCTTATTATAGATACATGAACCATACAACTAATTGTAATAAATAGTGATCATAAGGTTGTCCAGAAAACAACAAATAATAACTTGTTCACACTAATATTTTATAACAAGAGTGAAGTTCTTTAATGACAATAAAATGTAAAAACCCATAAAAACCAATAAGAATAAATATAAAAACAAAACCATTCTAAAATGATACTGAAGTACAATACAGTTAATAAATAAACTAATGTACAGTAATTTTAAGAAATACTATATGTAAGATTACATGATAAAAGTGGAAATAATACTTACATGAGAAGGTAACAAATAATTAATCAAACAATCAAAACTAGATAGATTAATTATTTATAAGTGTGACAAATAAAATCCAAACAGTTCAATACTAACCAGTGATAAAATAATAAACCAAGTGTTTTTTGAACAAGTATCACCAGTCAAGTGCTAATATTAAGTATATACCAAGATAACAATTGGGAAAATATTTGTTTATATTTCCAATTCCTTAAACCTATAGGAATATGACTATGTTAAAGGGGAAAGGGATACCAGTAATTATGGTATTAAACAGTAATCAATTAATTAACAAAGCAAAGTAGACTAAAAAAAGGTGTTATTGCTAAGTGTTAAACAATTGTATAGATTAAGTAAAAAGCAGTTTATTGTTCAAATGTTCAGTAGAATCATAGCCATGTGGGCATGAGTTAGGGATTTTGTACAACAAATGTGGAAGGATAAATAGATTTATAGATAATAGTATACACAACGAATCTAGAAGCAAAATAATCCATCTTAAGTTATTTAAGAGAAATTCAAATAACAAAATTGTAACATCTGTATTTCTTAAGTAAAAGTAGGCATGTTTAGTGTTTATATGTCACAAATGTAAAGATCAAAATAATGCTGCTAATAGTTTTAAATTCCCAATCAGTACAGAAAAGTTATACTAATTTAAAGGTTTTGAACAAATTCAGATTTTGAAATAATGAAAGTATATGACAATGTATATCCGAATCAACCAACCAGATTCCAAGTTTACCCTTAGCAACCATAAATTTCGGATAAATAAAATGAGACTTCTTTAACAACGATCATAGCGTACAGACGCGTTTGTAAAACGTCTAACATAATTAAAAATCAACTGTGAAAACACGTTCCAGACATATTAATACAGATAGAGATACATAACACGAACTATTACAAACAAGTGAGGAACATCCAGTATTTGAAATAGAAGAATCAAGAACCAGGGAGAAGGACCGAAGCAGACGTGGGCCCTATCTTCGACCAAGAACCATACAAAGAAGAGGATTTGGTGACTTTGACATTTTATTATATTATGTATCAGCACCAACTTTTGTATACACGACTTTTTAAGAATTAATCAACTAAAACTACAGACACCATATCACACCAACACTAAGAACACTCACTAATAACACGATTTGAGATTGACAACTTTTCAAACACCACAAGAACCTTTGATTTTGATAATATTTATTAAACACCTAAACTGGACATAACCTGTAATAACTAGTAATCACGATCCGACTGCCTGTGTGCACATTACACTCTAAACTTTGTAATATCCTTGAACTGTAAAACTTGTATTTTGATTTATAGAATAATATTTTGTTTAAATGTAATCCCCGAACCAGATACGCCCTGAGATATTTTATTTTTATTAGAACAATAACCAATGCATTCTTTTGGTCTGTCTAAATACGGAATAATATCTGCTACTACTGTACCAACTGGTAAAAAGAAGACGTATAATTTGCGCCACAATTGTGATTATCATAATCAGATTTAAGAAACAATTAACCAATGCTTTACTGAATAAATGATGTCTATAAGGATATATGTTTGATGTAATATTTGCGTCGTTATTATTGCTGTTCCATTTAGAAAATAAGTTCACAGAGCAGAGCGGACACCACGACGGTTGGCAACGGTGCGTGACGTCACGGAAACGGTACGTATAGTGGGAGTGAGCGGCAGATTACAAAATCATTCGCCGTTCAACATATATTATTAATAGTAACATAATTACAACAACAACAGTGTGGTTGAAGGTAGTTAATACATATATATTGATTACTAATTGACATTTCAACGGGCGGCGTATATAATTTAAGTGCCCGAAAAATTTATAAAATTCGTTACAAATTGACGAATCCAAAGTGAGGCTTTAAAGAAGTAACGAACGATAACAACATTTAATAAAGTTCGTTACAATATATATAATTCTGCACAGTTTAATTAAAAGAATTTCGCAATTTTATGAATTTATTCAACATGTACCAAGACTTAAAATCATTATTACTGCCATAGTTACTTCAAATGTCTTAAGTTTTTTTTATATGCCTTTATAAGAGTATTTTCTCACTACTTCACTCTATGTTTGTAAAGTTATAAAAAATTAGCCTCAGTTTGCCTTTTATATTCAATTTGTTGGTGGTCAGTTCCATTTGGAACTTCTTTAAAATCTTGAATTTTTTTTACAAAAGTAAAAAAGGAAGTAACAAACTTACTATCTTATAAATTTATACAGTCATGTTAAACTTGATGGTAGGCTACTATAAAGGGGACTATTCCAGAATTATGGTTTGTAATTTGATTGATTGTGCAGGGCTATTTCGCCAATTTATACTTTTGTAATGTCTAATCCTCATGTTTTATTCCGTTTCGTTTTTAATTTGTTTTACACTGATAATTGAGTTATGACCAGTCCAGATGTCTCCCCATTCATGTATGGGTATGTTGGGAGTGTACAGGCTGCCTTCCAGAATTAACATGCTGTATGACATCATGCTGTACTTGTGTCTGTGATATGTATTTATGTGTATCTGTATATTTATGTGAAATTATGTGTTGTAGTGTTGAGTATTATAAAGGGGATTTATATAAGTCATATGCTGTGTTTGTGGAATTCAGATGATAAGGGTATTATGTAAATAATATAGATATTTGTGGTTATACATGTTTAGAGTCATTTTAGAATAGTGATGTTAGATGTTAACTTATGATAGTAATTTTAGAATTACAAAATTGGGAAGTTCGATTCTAAGGATGTGTGCAGGCTGATATGTTAAAAATTAAAATTTGAAGTTTGTATTTTATATTAAAATTGAATTATTGAAATTTAAATTTTATATTGTGTATTAAGATTGAACTAAAATTTAAAAGTTATATTGTATATTAAAATTGAATTATTGAAATTTAAATTTTATATTTTGTATTAAGATTGAACTTAGAAAATAAAAATTGTTATTGCTGCTCAACAGCTGAGTTTAATTGCAAGTCCCGTCTCCCTGGACCCAGCGCATTTTTGGCTTCTCTAGGCCTTCTGCCTAGTTTTATATATCTAGTGGCCCCTCTTTAAAAAAATATATATATATATTATTTCAGAAATTTTGTTAAGGAAAAATGTTATAAGAGGGGTTACAAATGGTAGCAGAGCGTGGTTCTTTCTAGGGTCGAACCCTTGGGTCCTTGGGTTTGACGGGGTTTGCAAACTCGGAAATAGTTTGAGACAAATCAAACTTCAAAAATTTTGAAAAGCCAATATAGGTGTAGATGTTATATTATGTTCGATGTTAATGTGCATAGGTGAACGTATAATTGTTAGCCTGGTGCCGCCACGTGGCATGCGTTTTACTGTTTTTGGTGGGATAATTTTTGTTCCTTTGGCGACTTGGAATTACCGGAGATCTGGGGCATGGCTGGGGGGAGTCGGCTGTCTTATTAATCGATGTGGGAGTAATTGCGTGCGAGTTTGGCGGGATGCGGTATGGCCGGATCGGCAGTCGGTACCGTCACCGACTGGATTCATGGTCAGAAAATTTTGGAAATTTATGATGATTAGATGTTGAGGGTCGGTAGTTACGTGTTGTTGAAATGTATAGGTTGTGATAGGTGTTCCGTGGTGTGGATTGCATGTCTATGTTAATATCTGATGTTGTTTCTCTTCTTGTGTATGGTGTCGGAAAGAGAGCTGGTTCTGGAATGGGTCGGGACTCCGCAGCTCTAGGGAACCCGGAGGTCTGCTCCAAGGAAGAGTTAGTACTCGAGTTTTTCTGTTTTTGTAAGTCATGTTTGTGTTAGGTGTTTCGTGGGGATTTATGTTTTATTGTTGTGTGTTGTGAATTGTGCAATTCTGGCGGAGGTATGCTATCAGAGATTGCCCCACCCCATTTCCGGCGTTCTCCAGAAACTTTCGGTGTTGGATGGAGTAGAGGAGGACAAGTTACTGGTTTTCTTAGACTTTGTTGGCAGATTTCCCGGGGGTGTCCGATGGGGAGGTCTTGTCCCTCATATACCCGTATTGCCGGGGTTCATTGGCAGGGCTGGTCACCAACACTCTGCGTCGGGGCGGCAGTGTCGACGCTTTCCATGGGGAAGTGTTGGGCTTCTTCATACCCCATCGACGACGTAAACAGCTGAAGTTTAAGTTATTCTATCGCCTACAGGCCAACGGAGAGGCGTTGGGGGACTTCGTGTACGATGTAAGAAAATCTGCCCGGGTATTAAGGTTGGGGTTGCCCGAGACGGAAGTAATACAGGTGATACGAGAAGGGCTGACGCCCCAAGAGAGATCCCGGCTGGTCTTCGCAGATCCTCCACGTTGTTTTGCGGACCTGGACCGGTGGTGTGCGCATGCCGGAAGGGTTCAGGCGAATGATGAGTCCCTGGGAAGAGCTACTACAGGTGACCCATACTCAAGGAGTCCATTAGAAAGAGCTAAAAATGGCGAATATGGTGGTTGGTGGAGAACACAAGAAACGGTAAGAAAAACTGGGTATACCGGAAGTAATGGAGGCTATAACGGGGTGGTAAGTGGAAAGACGGTGACAACAGTTACAGCACAGAAAAGAAATAAGTATGAAATTAACAGGGGAAGAAGAAGTTATATTAGGGAACCAACATCAGCCAGTAGGGAGCCCGTAGGAAGTCTTTATTCCTATTTGGAGAGAGAAGAAATTTTAAACGTTCCACATGAATCGCAAGTGCCTAATAGAGTTGTGGATGAAGAAGGTGAAGAGAAAGAAGAAGAGGGGAAGTACTTCGGTGGATCAGCACAAGACAACAAGAACACGTCTGTTAATACGGAGCAAGATGACTCAGAGATGACGTCACAGTTGAATCCAGATGCCGCAGAATGTGTTCCGGTATCTCCATCTCGGTTTATGAGGGATCCAGATCCTGTAACATCATCATCGCCTACGCAGGGATATGAGAAGTCACTTGATGGTGTAGCTGTACCATCGCCAGTTGAATTTAATTTAGACATTGCACATGGACCTGGACAGCTGGATTCCAGGGTGGGAAATGTTGAGGAAGTTGTAGTTGCTGAAAGTGGTGAAGGAGAGGAATCAAAGGAAGAGGCAGAAGAGCGGTCTGCAGATGCTGCACAGGGAAGTATAGTTATGGGTGTTAGGGAGACTGAAGAGTCTGAGTTGGCGGATGGACACGGGGATGTCCATGCCGCAAGTGTGGGGGAAGGAGATGAGGTAGAAGTTGAGGAGGAATTTGGTGGCAGCGTTGTGGAGTGTGCGAGTGAGAATGATGTAGTTTGTGAAGATGTGCAGACGCCTTCTGTAAATAGTGCTGAGAGTTCTGAGGAACGGAAAGAAGTTTCGGGTGGACCAGAGGAGCAACTAATGGATGATGAAGATGTGCAGTGTTCGGATGGTGGTAGTGGACGTGATGGCGATGATGTTGAGGATGAACGTGTTGATGAAAAGGAGGATGAAAATGAGATTGGTGAAGACGTTTGTAAAGGAGCTGGTGACGAGGGTGGTGAAGAAATTGGTGAGGAGCTGGGTGTTGATGCTGTTTAAGATGGATCAGATGAGCAACTGGAAGATGGTGAGGAGGTGCAGTGTTGTGATGTTGATTTGGATTATGAGGACGACGAAGGGGAAATGGTAGAAGAGGAAGAAGGGCATGAGGAAGAAGTGGAAAAGGAAGAAAAGGAAGGGTTAGAAGAAAGAGAAGCAGGAGAGGCAGAAGAAGACGATTTAGATGATGAAGATAATCCAAAGCGGAAGGAAAGTAGTGATGTAAGTTGCCGTGATTCTGATTCAGAAGAAACAAATCAGTACAGCTCAACACGAGATAATTTCTCAGAGAGTGGTGTCCGAAAGGAACGAGTACCTAAATTCCGCCATAGAAAGGTGAAAAGAAGCGGTTGACGGGTAGCGGGTAGATGTTCCCCACAGTCCCAGTGGTGTTTGTCTACTTCAGGTTTGGGCCCCTGCCCACGCGACCTTGGTTTCCTCCATTCATCCTTATTTCCGGAGGGAGCCATGTCCTTATACTTGGTCCTAGCTATTGACCATTCAATGATCCTTGCCCTTTTCATCTTCCCGATTTTCCTAACCCTCCCCTTAGAAAAACATAAAATAAAAAAAAATTAAAAAAAAAGAGAAAGAAAAAAATATCAAAAGGAGTTAGAGAGTTTGCCGAGAGTGCACCCTTGGATTGTGGTCTCTTGGAGAGCATCAGTTTCCCCTGTTTTGAGAAGTTATGATGGAGTGTGATAGGGTGGTGTTGTTTTCGCTTTTCATTGTTGTAGATTTTGATTTTTGAGTATTGTAGGGTCCGAGCCATGCCGCAGTCCCCGGTTGATTTCCAGGGTGTATTCGAGTGAGTAAATGAAGGGTTCATGTTCGCGTGCCCTCTATGCGGTCTTCTCTGTCCGGCTAAGCGGGGCCGTCCGCCCTAGTGTAGGGATGTGGGCCAGCCATATGGCAAGAATGGAGATGCCTTGTGTTGGTACATATGGCTGGTCGGTCCAAGAGGTGGACGAGAGGTGTAGTATGGTCACTCACATACCAAGGTTGGTGATACCTTGTTTGGTCTTCGGACGGGTATGTGAGTGGCACCGGTAGAGGTAGGTGGTGGTCACCAGAGAGGGTGACGTGTTGGGGCGGTCCCGTGGGGTTGGCGTGACGGAGAGGGTCGCATGGGGATGGCCGCAGTGGCGTGAGATTTTTCTGTTCTCCTGAGAGCGAGGACTACTGCGAACAATGATGAATACCCATGTTTTAAAAGACTATAGGGGATACACTGCAGGGTACCCCTGAGATCAAGTGAGAGGCAACCATGCTGCCCTTTCGGGGTGGGGGTGTGCCGTGTTTTGGTGAAAACCCGGCCGTCTATAAACGTGAATAAAATAAAAAAGGTCTAATTGTCGAAATAATTAATTTATGTAATTACGTGTATGCGCGCGTTATGGTGATTACGCGTTATGGTTGGAGCTGGATGCTGTCGCTACCTGGCGGCGGAGAGCGGAATTATGTTTTTTCGACATGTGGTTTGATACAAGGGAGGCAGTCTGTACAAGTCAGCTGTTACGCGCAGATCTAGACGTTCTTCCGAGCCGCTCCAAGTTGCTTTAATCTACAATTGCTATCTACTATGTTTGAGTAGAGGCTACAGCGATCTCCGGTAAGCCACTTTAAGGTATATTGTCACTTATTTTGTAAAAGATTGAAAACGTAAATTGATATTAACTTGCTTGCGAATCAGATGAAAACTGTATGTTGCCGCGTGGTGTTGAGTGAATGGGTATGTTCATGAGTGAATATTTGATTATTTTTTCTTTAGCTCTAGTACAGCATGATAATTTGCAATTATAATTAACTATTGTAACTATGAAACTGGGACGTGAAAGAAAGATGATTTGTAATTGTGAAGAGAAAGAACTTTATTATATCGTGGTGAACGAGCACGTGCTGCTGAACGCTTATACCTGTTTGAGTTTGTCAATTTGCATACAGTCATCATTTTCTGATCTATAATGCAATACATTATGTTCATTATGAAGAGATATTCATATAATATTGAAACTTTGTGGCCGCGAGTCTGCTCTAGTATTTCAAAAGAAAACTTAAATAAAAAAAAAGTTAAAATTGGTCATGGTGTGCAGAGTGAGTTTTAGGCTGTGGGACGTGGGTGTTGTGAAAGATGGGTTACGGTATTTTTTTTCCTTACAAATGTTTAAGGGTTCCCGTCCCGTCGGAGTTCAACCCATTCCAGCGGATGGCTGTCCACCTGCCATAATGCAACGAACAACCAGACTCGATGTTGGCTGCTGCTGGAAGAACGTCTGCACATCATGCCGAAGGTGCCCATGACATACCCGGGACAATAATACGGTGACATTTAAGCTTTTGATATTCTTTAGGCCACTGCAGCAAACTTCCGGTGTGTGACATTATTCTCAATTAACAAGTTCTACGCTATGGTGCTCGCGTCTAGCTGGACATAATTCGGGGGGTGATAAACTTTCTTTGGAATAAACTCAGTATGTAATTACGTCCCAAGGTAATTGTAGATCTGGCCGAGGGGCCCCTGTCCGGCGATCAGGTATTTTTGTATTTGTTTAATAGTAAAAGTTGCGGGCAATCTGAAATCTTGTCATGTATGTGGGTTTGGTATTATTTAATCATCATTAATAAACGTTCATTTTAATAGGGGTTGAAAGTTTTAAGGTATACATATTTTTTTTACTCTTTCACCTGATTCTGGCACCTGTGGGGGCAGTTCTATGCAGGTACCGGACGTGTTTTTTAGTGTTCGATCAGGCCGGACACGTGTCATCGGTCGGGTCAATTCAGGTTTGCTGTAAATTTCTATACATTTATTTATTTATATATATATATATATTTCTGCACAGTTTAATTAAAAGAATTTCGCAATTTTATAAATTTATTCAACATGTACCAAGACTTAAAATCATTATTACTGCCATATTCACTTCAGAATTTCTTAAGTTTTTTTTATATGCATTTATAAGAGTATTTTCTCACTACTTCACTCTATGTGTGTAAAGTTATAAAAAATTAGCCTCAGTTTGCCTTTTATATTCAATTTGCTGGTGGTCAGTTCCATTTGGAACTTCTTTAAAATCTTGAATTTTTTTTACAAAAGTACAAAAGGAAGTAACAAACTTACTATCTTATAAATCTATACAGTCATGTTAAACTTGATGGTAGGCTACTGTAAAGGGGACTATTCCAGAATTATGGTTTGTAATTTGATTGATTGTGCAGGGCTATTTCGCCAATTTAGGCTTTTGTAATGTCTAATCCTCATGTTTTATTCCGTTTCGTTTTTAATTTCTTTTACACTGATAATTGAGTTATGACCAGTCCAGATGTCTCCCCATTCATGTATGGGTATGTCGGGAGTGTACAGGCTGCCTTCCAGAATTAACATGCTGTATGACATCATGCTGTACTTGTGTCTGTGATATGTATTTATGTGTATCTGTATATTTATGTGAAATTATGTGTTGTAATGTTGAGTATTATAAAGGGGATTTATATAAGTCATATGCTATGTTTTTGGAATTCAGAAGATTAGAGTATTATGTAAATAATAATATAGATATTTGTGGTTATACATGTTTGGAGTCATTTTAGAATAGTGATGTTAGATGTTAACTTATGATAGTAATTTTAGAATTACAAAATTGGGAAGTTCGATACTAAGGATGTGTGCCGGCTGATATGTTAAAAATTAAAATTTGAAGTTTGTATTTTATATTAAAATTGAATTATTGAAATTTAAAATTTATATTCTGTATTAATATTGAACTAAAATTTGAAAGTTATATTCTATATTAAAATTGAATTATTGAAATTTAAAATTTATATTTTGTATTAAGATTGAACTAAAATATAAAAGTTATATTGTATATTAAAATTGAATTATTGAAATTTAAAATTTATGTTTTGTATTAAGATTGAACTTAGAAAATAAAAATTGTTATTGTTGCTCAACAGCTGAGTTTAATTGCAAGTCCCGTCTCCCTGTACCCAGCGCATTTTTGGCTTCTCTAGGCCTTCTGCCTAGTTTTAAATATCTAGTGGCCCCTCTTTAAAAAAAAATATATATATATATTATTTCAGAAATTTTATAAAGCAAAAAATTTTAAAAAGGGGTTACAAGTCTATTTAAATTTTCCGTGTCACAGAGTAGGTATTCTTTACTGCATGCCTACCGACGAAAGACTAACTCGTTGGCGGTGCATTATGGGTTGATTCACCTGACAGGTGAAGGATTATGATTGGTGGAGTTACCAAACATTCCGTTTGATGCATGCAAAAATTCCGTTTTAAGCGTCCAACTTTTTGTCTTGATGCACACCAAGTGACGGCAAACTAAGCGTCACATTTTTGATCAAATTTATCAAAAAATCTTAAAATTGACATATTTTTCTTATGCTACAGAATATAAAAAAGATATTACCACCATTAAAATCCATTTTTTCTGCTGATTTTTTGAGTTCTCATAAGCCATATTTCTGTCCAGTAGTAACAAAAGTAACATTTTTAACTGATGGTCTATTCTAACATTTTTGTTTGAAACTAGTTCTTTTTTATTCATACCTTAATTTCTGTTGTTGTACATATTATTTTATGTTAATAAAAGACATTTTACTACTAGTACTGATAACTATAAACATTAACTTTTCAACAAAAACTGAATTGCCTTCTAGGCACCATAATGTCTATTGTTCTATGGACTATAATTCTTTTCTTTAAACACAATTACTTAATTCTAATACATTTCAACAGTTATTAATTATTACTTATGAATTACATGAACTTTTACTATATCTCTTATCATCTAATATAATCTTTATTCCCTGTAGTGTTCATTACTAACTTACACAGTATATGTATGTTGTTTGTCAAAGATGATTTGTTATTATTTACATTATGTATGGTCCATTATTTACACCTTTGATTACCAATAACTTACTCTACTAAAATACATTATCATTATCTTTTAATCTATAGATTATGATTCAACATGTTTTATATACACAATTTGTTTTCTTCTTCTTACCAAGTATATGTAGGCCTTGGGTGTACATTAGTTTCTTATTATTTATATTATTATTTGGTTCATAACCAACACTAGTTAGGTATCATTGTCTTATCTGTTATTCAGTTTATTAGTTATACTTTGTATTATGAAATTATTTATCTTGAAATCTTCTTTATATCCTTCTCTTTCTTTAACATATAACAATGGTTCTTAACCTAACCTACTTTGTAACCTATTCATACAAAGTTAAAACTGTTATTATACACTTATCTTATATCAATCACTTTCTGCTACAGTCCGTTTCTTGATGTATGTAATACTATAATACTTATAACTATTTTACCTCAAGATGTATTTTTTCTTTATGGACATGTTTCGGGAGATCCTGTTCTCCCATCTTCAACCTTCGCCATCTTGCTTCTGGTGCAGTATTTGTGTGTTGGCTTCTGGATGTTATTATGGTGGTTTGTTGGTCTTTGTTCCTTCAATGTTGCATTATTGTGTGTGGTTGTGGTATCTGTTTTTGTATTTTGTGTATTTTCGATGTTGAGTGCTTTGAATATTGTGTCATGTTTTGTATTGATTTGTATTTGTTCTGGTATTAATTTGTTTTGTGTTTTATGTTTGTAAATCTGTAAATTTTCCCAAATGTTCATTATGGTGCCTTTGTGTGGTATATGTTTTATTAGTGTTACATTGGTTATGTCTGGGAATTCATGTCCTGTGTTTATTGCATGTGTGGGTAAATTGGATTTATATATGTTTGGTTTTTTGTGTGCATTTAGGTGTTCAACATAACGTTTTTTCAGCTGTTTTTTGTTTGTCCTATATAACATTTATTGCAATCTTGGCATTCAATTTTGTATATACCGTTGGTTGTTGTATTATCTTTGTTGTGTGAGTTATTTAGATTTTGTAATTTATTTTTATTAGTTTTGTATGCTATTTTTATATCTGTGTTTTTAAATAGTTTTGTTAGTTTTGACATTTTATTATTTATATATGTGAATGTGGCCCATTTTTTGTTGTTGTTATTATTTATGTGTTGTTCAGTTTGATTAATTCTTAATTGTTCAGTTTTTATTTTGTATTTGATTTTATTTTCTATTTTGATCATAGTATTTTTATTGTATCCATTTGCATAACCAATTTGGTGTATTATATTTCTTTCTTTGTCAGTTTCTTGTTTGTTTAGGGGTATTTTGTACATTCTGTTAAATAACGAATAAAATGCTGCCATTTTATGTTGTGGTGGGTGGTCAGAATGGTTAGGTATAATGATGTTAGTGGAAGTTGGTTTTCTATATATTGCATATTGTATGTGTTTGTTGTATCTTGTGATGGTTATGTCTAAATAGTTGATTTTGTTATGTTTTTCTTTTCCTTCTGTGAATTGTATTTTGGGATGTATGTTATTGATTTGTTTCAGTATGTTCTCTGCATTTGTGTTTTTGTTATTTGATACATATAGTCCATCATCTACATATCTTATCCATATGCCATCTGGGTCATGTGTTTTTATGATATTTTGTATTTTGGTGTCTATATGTTGTAGGAATATTTCTGCTATTATGCTTGATAATGGTGATCCCATTGCTAAACCTTCTTTCTGTTGATAAATTTTGCTATTAAATTCAAAGTAATTTTGTTTTAGTATTAGTTGGAGACTATTTTTTATTTCGGTTATATATTGTTTGTTTTCATTTTGTTCTATAAGTTTGTTTATTATTATGTCAATTGTTTCTTCTACTGGGATATTAGTGTACATGTTTGTTATGTCATGTGATGTGAAAAATGTATTTTCATTTATATTTATTATTTTTAGTTTGTCTATTAATTCGTATGTATTTTTTATGTTATGATGGTTATTTGTTAGTTGGTTATTTTTTAGTTTTTGTGCTATTATTCTTGCTATTTTGTATGTAGGAGCTTTTTTGAAATTGATTAATGTACGTATTGGGTTGTTTAATTTGTGTATTTTTATTAGGCTGTTCATTTTAGGTGGTTCTGGATTATTGTTTATATATATGTCTATGTTTTTATTGTTGAAAATGTTATTATTTGTTTTTATTAGTTTTAGTGTTTGTTTAAGATAGTTTTCTGTTGGGTTTTTATCTAGTTGTACGCATTTATTATTGTTGATGAAGTCTTCGGTTTTTTTGATGTAGTCTGTTTTATCAATGATTACTGTTGCTTGACTTTTGTCTGCTTTAGTTATTATTAAATTATTGTTCTTTACTTTATTTTTAATTTCTTTTATTGTTTTATTGTTTTTCTTTTGTTTATCTTTGTTTTTCATTTCGCTAGTGATTATTTTTTTAATTATATGTGCTGCTTCTGTTCTTTTTTCTTCTTGTATATTGTCTTTTATTAGGTTAATGGCAAATTCTGTTTCTACTATTAAATTTTCTAGATTTTTGTTTGCATTTTGGGTTATGTTAGTTTTTGACATATTGTTTAAATATTCTGTTTCTTTTTTGTTAAATTCTGTATTGCTAAGGTTAATGGTTCGAGGGTAAAATGTGTGTTTATTTTTGTTTTTTTGTTCTTGATTTTTGTTTTGTTGTTTTAATGTGTTAAGTTTTATGTTGATTGTATAAGTCTTTTTGTTTTTCTCCAATCTTATTTTATTTTCTATGTTATTCTATTTATTGTTCCAAGTGATTGGATGTAATAAATTTGTTAGCTCTAAGTGCAGTTTGTATATGTCTAGTGTTATGCTATTTTTCTTACTGTATAATTGATTAATTTCGTTTTGTATCCATAGCCTTTGTGCTTGTTTTATAGTTTTTTGTGCAGTCATATATTCTTTATGTTGAGGGAAACATCACGTTACAATATTCAGCTCCGTTTGCAAGATTTAAGCTCTTTTAATTACACGGGTTTTTTCACAGTCGATGTGTGACGCGTATAAAGATGTCAATAACATCATAGAGACCAGAATTAATTACCATAGTAACAAGTAAATAAACAAATGCTATTTAACGGTATCTTTGAACAGCGCTTGCGACCACCCTCGTGCGTGTGGAAACGTAAATAAAACGCAGGAGGTTGCGTTTCATGCGGGAGACTTTGCAAACGCAGCAGAGTTGATGTCCGTGTGACCAATTTTATTGCTGCCTGTGTGTTAAATTCAATGCTTTTCCCAAGCTTACCCTAAGGCGCAGCGATCAGTTTTTACTTCGACTTTGAAGACAAGTAAACAGTATACAAGACTTATAACTTCACACAATTTTTACAATTTCTGTTTCTCTATTGAGTTGTTCATTCATCGTCGTATTAGTTAAATTTATTCGGAATAATGATTTTGCATTCATTTATTCATTTTCCTTAACTACATTCCTTTTAAACTTCACCTTCAAGTAACTTTACAGTCCCGCTTGTTTTCCTTATTATTCACGTCATTTTAAATCAACCCTCCTTTGAAGTACGAGTACTTTAACACCTTACTTTGCGGAATGCCTCCGAAAAAACGACAAAGCATTGGACAGGTCCATTCAAATGCTAAGCGAGCAAAGTTACTGCGAGCAGCTGAGACACGCGAAGAATGTGTCTCGGCTTGAACAACAACGAAGAAGACAGGCAAGATTGTGGTTGTGGACATAAATGAGGAGCATAGGGAGCGTGTAGACCAACAACAAAGAAGGTAAGCTGAACTAATGGCCACGGAAACACCTGCGACAAGAAACGCAGACGGTGGCATTCAAATGAGGGTGGATAATCAATATCAGGATATCGAAGTACACGACAGATGAATTGTACCTCACACTGTACTACTTTCAAAAATGAACTTTGAAACCAAGCGCATATTAACGTTGAATACCACAAGTCAGTGAAGTCTATTAAATACATAAATAAGGGTAGTGACATGGCAGTTTTTCAACTTTAAAATTAAAATAGACAATCTGATGAATTTATGCAATACAAAATTGGGAAGGTACATCAGTAGCAACGAACCGGTTTGCCGTATACTGAATTTTTCGATTTACGAACGACATCCAACTGCTGTTCATCTGGCCGTGCATTTAGAAAACGGCCAACGAGTTTATGTCACAGAATAAAACGCTCCGGAAAGAGCTGATCAACCACCCAATACAACATTGAGAGCCTTTTTTCCTTCTGCGCTAACAAGATCCATTCGCAAGAACTTTGTTGCACCTAGAAGTTCCAAAATATTACACGAGGATTAAATAAACCAAAATGTTTTCTATGAGGAAACAAGGTGAACGGGTACCAGGCTACGATGCTTTAGGACGTGCGTATACTGTTCATCCAAACAATGCCGAATGCTTTTACCTCAGATTATTCCTTCATACTGTCCGTGGGACTACTTCTTTCGCAGATTTGAAAACTGTAGATGGTGAGGAATGTGAGACATTCAGGGAGGCATGCCAAAGCGTGGCTTACTTGAAGATGATCAACACTGGTACCTAACGTTGTTCGAAGCGTCTCTCACACGCTTTACAACTCAGCTAAGAACTCTTTTTGCTGTAATAATAACGACTTTCGCGCCGTCGAATTCGTGTTGTATTTGGGACAAGTACAAGGAAAGTCTCATCGAAGATCTTCTCAGGTAGCGACAAAGAGGCCCCGATATAGATTTAAATTTTATTTTGATGTATTTAATGACGCTCTCATGTTGCTTCAGGATAAATGTGTATCGATCAACGGGAAAATTCTCTGTCAATTAGGTTTACCTGCCACAGTCCGAACTGTGTTTCGTGTACTTGACACTGATGTTCTGCGAGAAAGAAGCTACGACACTGAACAGTTAAAGATTTTGTTGAGAACTATAGTTAAAATAAGCCTCTCCTACTCAATGACCAGAGGGCGGCATATAACGCTACTATGGACCTCATTTCAAGTGAAAATGGGGGTCTATTTTTTGTCTATGCACCGGGTGGGATAGGGAAAACATTTTTAATTAATATATTGCTAGCAGAAATTTGGGCGTAAAGTAGAACTGCTCTTGCCGTTGCATCGTCAGGTATAGCCTCTAGACTTCTGGAACGACGGAGAACAGCTCGTTCCGCCCTAGGCTTGCCCTTACATTTTACACTATCGGAAAGTCCTATTTGTAACATTAACGAAGGCTCGGGAAAAGCTAAAGTCTTAGAAATGTGAAAATTCATTGTTTGGGACGAGTGTACTATGGCACATAAGCGAGGCCTTGAAGCCCTCGACCGTATAATGAAGGATTTACGAATGAACACTCGATAATGGAAGGAGTTTTTGTGGTTTTGGCTGGACATTTTCGCCAGCCATTACCAGTTGTACAACGACGAACACCTGCCGACGAACTTTATGCTTGCCTCAAAGCATCATATCTGTGGAGACATATTTCAAAGCGAACACTAGAGACCAATATGCGAGTTCATTTACTGGGAGATATTACTGCCGAAAAGTTTGGAAAAGAACTACTGTGCCTTGTACATGGAAAATTTCCATCCGAAACAGTAACTGGCGCTTAATATTGTGCCATATTGCGCTTAAAGGTATTGTTGACAAAGTTTTCTCGGACATTGCGAACTATTTTAAAAACCATCAATGGCTTTGTGAACGTACTATTTTAGCCCCCAAGTATGACAGCGTGAATAACATTAATAACCAAATACAGGACCGACTTCCCGGCTCCGCGACGACTTACAATTCCACCGACACAGTCATAAACAACGAGCAAGCCGTGTTTTATCCCGCAGAATTCCTCAATTCTTTGGAGCCTCCCCCCCCCCCCCGGGAATGCGCCCGTACATCCTGGATTTTAAAGTTGTAAAACCGATAATTGTTACGACGGTCTACTTGATCGTCGTAGGTACAGTGGAAAACAAATTACAAGACACCAACTAAATCACTAATCACCAGGTTTAATTTTCACAAAGAAGAATGTGTCTTTATTCCACGTATTCTACTAAAACCAAGTGATTTTAAGCCTTTTGATTTTAAGTAGCTGCAATTCTCCATTAGGGTTGCATTCGCGATGACAATAAACAAATCGCAAGGGCAGTCCCTTAGGGTAATCCGGAATTAATTTAGAAAATGCATGCTTCTCACATGCTGTATGTGGCCTGTTCAAGGGTACGAACTCCTAAGCATTTGTACATATATGCACCACAAGGAAACACTAAAAATATTGTATATCCTAAAGCGTTAGAATGATAGTAGTGACATGCTAGAACACTATCTGTATGCCCATATATAGCAAAAGGGTCAAGGTATATTATTGTGAAATCTAAAATATTTGAAAGCAATAAATGTATAATAAATGTAACAATGTAATTTGAAAATATTTTGAAAAATAAACGTAACTTACAAAAACGTATGCGTTTTCTTTCATACGATTACATTCCTCTCACCTCTCAGAAAATCTAAATCCCTGACGTCCCATGAAAATAAACGAGCAAAAGTAATACAGAGCTTAGAAACTTTTAAATAGAAAGAAAGCTGCCCAGAAACAAAAAAATAAAGATAATTTGAAGAATGATGATTTTAAAAAATTGTTTAAAAAACAATTTGTACAGTTGTTGAAAGTAACAACTGTATAAATGCATGCAGCTAGAAATACAAAACACAGTTCTAAATATGTAGGCAAAGGGCTTTTAGAATGAAACAGTACCTCAACTTTAGTGAGGTCAGTAAAATTATATATCTTTATAAAACCATTTGTCAAAAGCAACTGGCCAGGTAGTAATTGTCTCACGATATAGTTCCTCTTTATAGGACAGTAACAAACGTCAGCATTACAAAGTTTAACCTTCAGGTAACGTTAGTGACACATGTTTGTATCGTATATAACAAGTCCATTACAGTTTGAATAACTTACCGGCTATTTCTGAATAATTTATAACAATCTGCATGTTTAAGTATATAATTACGAAAAGCGTGAGTACGCTTTAAAGATTAAATTTCTAGCATCAAAGTAACATGTCGATCGCCTCCTTAATAGTTTAATATCTGTATTCGTTAACGTGCAAGCCCTTCGACTACAAACAGTGTAGCTAACATTAGAAATCTACTTCAGAAAAAATTGAAATAAACGAAATACTTTCTATTTTTAACCTAGAAAGCTCTCCAGTTTTTGTTTTTTTTTCACATTATTATAAGAAGTACAATCAACATTACAATTCAGTGCATTTACAATTTACGTAAACACATCTTATCTTTACTTATTAACGTTAAGCAGCAATATAGTCAAAAGTCAAAATAAAGAACAGCGCAAAAATAATTTCTCAATTCACAATAAAATGAAAAAGGACAGACTCATGTTCGTTATCTGTCCCGTAAGAAATAATTAGATTTACTTTATTTTATCATTTATCAGTGGCGGCCCGTGCTTAGGTTACACAACCCCCGATTAAACCCCAATTGTATTTTAAATTATAGAATTATGAATAAAACAAAACCTAATAATATTGTTTTCACGCTAAGTAATCGTAATTAATCATTTGGCGATTGAAAAGCGCAGAACAATACTAAAAAACGTACACGCTCTTGCCGCGGTGTACATGGCAAGTGTGCACCAACTGTGACGCGCTTTATATATGGGGAAATATACTGGAGTAGTGCTGTGGTGCGCCAGGTAGAAATATACTAGACTCGGGTTCTCCTATTGCAACGATATAGGCTCGCTTGGTGTGATTAGGGACTGCAAACCCCGCTTGTATTTTACGGCGCCACCAGTCTGTTGGTAAATAACACGTGGTGCGCCAGGTAGGAATTAGTAAGTTTATGTTGTTATGCTACTTGAGTTAGTTTAGTGTCGGTCAAATTTCTTGTGAATTTCGTTGTTAGTGTCAATTAAGTGTCAGTCTAATTCATCGTTACATGTAAACAGCAGTACATATAAAGGGTTAAAGTGTCATAGTGTAAGATATTTATTATATTTAACTGGTAGGACGCAATAAATTCTGTCGTGAGCTTAACTAAAACGCTGTTCAGTTTACGTCATATTGAGAAACAAAATTAAATTACGAGAGTAGGTAGAACACACCAGATCTTTCAAATTTAATCAAAATGTAAAATCAGGTAACAGAATATTAATCGTAAATTTAAAAAATATTTATACAATAAATATTCATGGTTATGTGGGTGACACTAAAATTGCATTATTTTGTTTTATTACGTATTGTTTGGAGGGGAGAAGACTTGGACATTTTCTGTTCAGATAATAAAACAATTTAATACCATCCAACCCAACTGCCACCCTCAAATTTTTCAACCACCAACCGCCACTGTCATTCATACATATTACTATATAATATAGTCTTTAGTTTAATTAACTGATCGAAACATTACTCTTTATGTTCACTACAACCCATACGAGTGATTCGGTGATTAAAAAAATGTGAAACAATAGAATTGTTATCTCGAGTAAAGATATCAATCGCATTTTCACTTGACAGTTTCAGTTCATCTAGGACTTTTGGTAGTCAAAAAATATGACATACTTCATACTGCCTTATACAACAAAATTATATTGTGTCAGATCACAGAAGCATGGAAGCCAATCGATTCACACTCGACTTCCGATCTTCATAAACTTTTTCGTTAAATAATTTCTAGCCTCTGTTACAAATTTAGATGAGGGCACCGTTTCCTACCTGAGCGACTGATTTTGACAATCGGGATTATTTTGTAATCACTAACATTAGTTCATACTCTATCCATAATCTTCTGGCAAAGTAACGGTCTTCGCAAAGAATAAAATTTATTCATTAATCCAGTACTTGAAGTTCTTTTCCACATCCAGGCACATTTAGCAGCCGTTGTATAATTTCATGCGGATTCTCGGCTGACTAGTAAACATAATAATCACGATAAAGCCGTTCAAGTTTAACACATGATATGTCTGTCCATAAAATCAAAAGGCAAAAATTTAGATATAATTTTGACGGACCACAGATAACTTACTGAATAATTCTTACTGATAACAGATAACTTACTGAAATCCCTTCTCCTACCACAGCCAACGGTGAAGGATTCAGGACTTGCAACCAATGTTTTTAACTAAAAAAATAAAACATATTGAAAACAGCCAATTTGATTTTTTTAAACTGACTTTTAAATTTTAACTCTGTTAGTTGCATTAATTATTTACTTTTAAATCGTTGTCTCGGCGGATAAAAATTAGAGAGAATTGGGAGACTGTGGATTATACATTATTATGATAACGTACCGGCTTTATTTACGTAGACACGTTATTCGATACATTAGTTCAGCACTATAAGATATCTTTTTTTTGAACAATCCTGAAAGAGCTGTTACTATTCAAAATTGGACTAAGGAAATAAAATACTACATAGCGTATAGAAATTTATCACATATGTAGGAGAGTTATGAGAATATAAAATAATAACAATGATGACGTGTAAAGATCTGAATGTAATCAGTGGAAATCATAAAAAGTAGGCTATAGATCATCATCATCATCATCATCATCTTCACGGACTAAACCAAAAATAGTTTGCTCCGGTCTCAAGTAGAAAAAGATTAGAGCTGGTCACTCCAGCGCTTCCTCGGACGACCACGTCCCCTCGGCTTATAGTTCCAGAGTTGTTTGGGGATGCGGCAGTCATCCATTCGGCAAAGATGTTCCCATCAATTCAGCCGATAATGGGCAATCCTGTTGAGTATTCTCATAATATTCAATTCCAACCGTATATCTGTGTTTCTTCTATGATCATGGAGAGTATGCTCTGCCACGTGCCTGAGAAATCTAATTTCAGCCGCTCGGATGCGACTGGTTTGGCCTTTTGTTAAAGTCGAATTCTCAGAACCATAAAGAAGTGTGGGAAGGGCCATCACCTTGTAGAATTTTAGGCGTGTTCCTTTACTTGCTGACTTAAGGTTTCGCCTAATGGTCCCGCAAATAAGGTTAAACTTATGCAAAACTTATGCAACTTATTCACAACGTTGTTGCATGGATTATAAGACACACTGTAGACCAGGTATTCAAAATTGCTAACTTGTTTCAGGACAGTACCATCTATAACAATTTTTGCCCGTATAGGATCAGTTCCACGAAAAGCCATCACTTTAGTCTTACGTGTGTATATCTGCAATCCAGAGTCTTTGCAGATTCGATTTAACAAATGTATCCCCCTCTGCAATCTGTTTTCTGAGTCCGACAGAATAGCCTGATCGTCCGCAAACAACAAAGTGTCAACGATTTGCCAGTTTTGTTTGAGATCGTCAATATTAGTCTATAGATATAAATATAATTTTAATTTAAAAAATTTTCTGGTTACTATGAACCAAATATGACTACAAAGGAATTAAATTTTGTGAACATAATAAATAATTATAAAAAGTGGTTAAACAGGTACAGGACTGTGGTTCGAAAAATAGAATGTAAAACGTTATTGCTGGAATATATTAAAAATGATATACTTGAACACAAAATGAAATGGCAAAATTTATTTTACGGCCAAAATTAGAGGTAAAAAGGCATAAAAAACTAAATTTAAAAAATATAAAAAATTATGCAGTTTAATAAAATTTACTTAAAACTACAATTCTGAAGTTCAGGGGTTTTATTATTAATTTAGAAATCTTAAGTTTAGTTTAGAAATGATGAGCTAAGCGTTTTACGCTTGGAAAAGAGCTATGTTCGATGTTGGTGAAAACAGCAGATCGTACACCTTAGAACAGTCTGTTTTTGGATGTGTCTGCGGACATATTTCCTTCGCAGAGTGTTTCGTGTTTTATTTTACTTTTAATTATTTTTGTTATTCATCGTCTTTGATCGTAAGCTTCTACATGTAAACTTGAGCAATAAAGATAATTAAACTGGTAATGAGCAAGAAGCTGTGGTTTGTTTAGAAGCTTTTAGTTCAAGAAAACTCCATGTCTGTGTAAAGATTTACATTAGAAACGTAAGGAATTTGGGATTTACTCTATTTTATGAATTTAGATATTTTGCGCTTATGGGTTAATTTGTTTTGTGATGAAAATTTCAAATCGTATGTTATATTTTCCAGATACAATATCCTACCGTGTATCGTATAGTATTCTAATCACATTTAAATATTGTATCATACCTTCCTAAGCGCCAGGTATGACAGAATATTCTCAACAAAATACTATGTTTTCACCACTAAACAAGTGACTCAAAGAAATATACACATACACTAGCCATTATTGCACTTCCTGATGGAAGACGACTGTGAGCAAAATCCCGCTTGCTTTGCTTGGGAAGGAAAGCGAGCGAGGACTCACAAAATGCTTAACACACTATAGCAGCTCAAAACACAGGGGGCACAGCTCTAAAGAAGTAGGCCCTAACCATCACTTTATTTGTAAACAGATAGAACTTTTCGAAACACAGAAGAGTATCTCATTGCTCAACTTTTCAGTGAATCTCAGGCTCTCAGTGTGCATTATTTCACTTTTACATAATTTTGATTATTAGTAAAATTAGAGTTGTCGAATTATATAAATGGCACAGTAATGACGTCTCTAAAAAGTAAAGACAGAAAGAGACAACGTTTACAGTTTCATAAGATAATGTCTGTTTCACCATTATCACATTGAATTGGAAGTAAACACATTTATTAAAAAAAGACGCAGTCAGATTAAAAACGGATTTCAAGACGGGAGGAAAATATATCAGAATAGAAACGCAGGTATTTAAGAAGAAGACTTATAAATATGTGTCTAAAATATAAAAATAAAGTAAATACAAATACATAGATATCTTTGTGCAGTGATTTATATTATTAATATTACAAAATAAGTTTGCAATACACTTTTAAACGTTACAGATCATTGAAGAAAAGGAGTGTCTGACGTCCTAGGAACGCTATGCGCTGGGTAGACTAACTGTAGAACAAAGTAGATGCTAAGGCAGAAGTAATTCAAGTATTTAAGGATGATTTAGTTCATTATAAATGTTAAGTAGTGCTTCTTATAAACTAATTTGTGATAGTTTTTATTGAAACTAAAATTATTATTTCATTTTACACTAATTTAATTTTACTCTACGATAATTTTGGAAAAAGCTGCAAGCACGTGACAGTGTACTAAAGTATGCCTGCCTATATGCGTCAAAATTCTCCGTTTTGATGAGTCTATATACATATTTTACAAAATAAAGGAACTAATGTCCTACACTCTTTATTGACATAGTATTTTTCTAGCCCAGGGAAAAAACCATAATAGACATTTTATATTATGCACTTTTACACGTATTACACTTTTGGTAAAAAATTCTCGAACAACCGCCTCAAAATAAATATCGAGAGGGACAAAATACAAAATTTATATACATAGGCTACATACAGACACAGGAAACATACACAAGCCTTAGCCACAGTACTGTGGTTTACTGACTGTGACATCTGTCCTTACGCATTGAAGATGGACGCCGATGGAGCTGCCGAAACGTTTGCATTAGTAAACATCGGACCACGGCCTTATAGCCAGGCAAACCAAAATATCATCGTCTGTGACGCCGGCCGTGAAAGCCTTAGACAACAGTTCATACACACTGTGTGTGTGTGTGTGTGTGTGTGTGTGTGTGTGTGTGTGTGTGTGTGTGTGTGTGTGTGTGTGTGTGTGTGTGTGTGTGTGTGTGTGTGTGTGTGTGTAAAAATACGACGTTTATGAAACTATATCAAGAATACTAACCTTTAGGTGGTACCTGATAACTTGAGAGTTGTAGTTGTAGCGTTAAATTCCGATAAACAATGTCACAGACAAGCATTTTCCAAAACTCTTGTTTTTACAGTAAAAACATTACCGATTCGGCCTTTCCATAAAGTTTCTTCCTGCCTAAAAATTTCTCACCAAATGCAGGCCTACAAGCTGTTGCTTCGGGGGGGGGGGGAAGAGTACGAGACATTTCCGTTTAAGTGTAAACAAAGAGTTTAGACGACAGTAGCATTAGGTATTGTGGAAACGAGCGTTGTTTGCCGTGAGAGGATATTGTGTCGTATGACCGTAATAAAGATTTGTCAGCTTTAGCGCATGTAATGGTGTAATTACACCTTAATGGCAAGTCAAGCCACTGTTGATTGCTGCAGTTATTCTCCAACGGTAATCTCTTTACGCAGTATTAATTAGAGAACACATCCTGGTCAGCTTGTGCGTACGGTCACTGCGTACCCACTGTATTCTGCGGGTACAATACACGGACCCGTCTAATCGTTGTACTCAAACTTATGATGCTGCGTACCCTGAACAAAGAGTGACAACATTAACAAAAACTAATATAATTTCCTTGTGGTAAAAATGTCTTTATAAATCTACAAGACAAAGGAAAGCGGAGGAAAATTCTAAAACAAAAAGAAGTAAATTGTTATATCTGGATCCTCAGAAAAAATAGGAACTTTCAAATATAACTAGCTGTATGTAAAACAGCTTAATTATTAGGAGATAACTGACATTTTTTAGTCTTTAATAGGTTATTAAATTTAATTTCTACTCTATTTTTGATATAGGGATGAGACAATCGGCGAGATATGAAAAGGCATTGTACATATGAGCTTTGGGTTCCCAACTACTCCCCAATTTATAATCCTATATGTTGTCAGTCTACAAAATGCGCACAGTATTACCTTTAACTTAATTCTACACATTTTATTTAAAATTTTAACTAAATTTAATAAAAAGCAATTTTAAAAACCTAAAATATGAATAAAATTATTACTGTTTTATCAGCTTGTTATAAAACATCAACTATCCTCAGCCGTGGTATTTATTTATTTTTTAACAAATATTTTTATCCAAATGTAGTCAAAGACAGTAGGTGACGCTGGTGTTACAGTTATTTAATATTATTCTTTTAATTACCAAGTAACACTCTTTCAGTCCTCAAAATTTTGTTTCTCTTTAGTGCTAATGTAATAAAGTAATTTTCGGAACTTCAGTCCTCTTCAAGGTTAACTAAATGAAGTAGGCGTGTTCTCCACAATGAACCCAACTTAATTGATTATGGACTGCAATGGGTTCTCTTTATTGCTTTCCTGATTACTGAGCGTTTCATACAACGTTGGTTTTAATAGTCACCCTCGTATTAATACGCGATGGTGTGTTCGACCATTTGATGTCTATCATTACACATTACTGTTAGTGCGTTACAGTGTCGTTAACACATTAGTATTGGTAGAGAAATACTTATAAAATATCATCTGAATTACCAATTTGAAATTTTACTTAAAATTGTACATTTTTGTTGGTTAATGTAAGAACAAACTTTACAGACCCCTATGGCTTTCACGGCCGGTGTCAGTTTTATACATAAAGTTTTCCGGGCTGTTTGGCCGTGGTCTATGGTTTATTGCCAAACCAAACGTTTAAACAGCTCCAGTGGCTGCCATCATCAGTGGAATTTAAAGAAATCCTGAACTTAGGGTGTTCACGCTAGGCCCACAGTACTGTGGTAAAGGCTTCACCACAGTACTGTGGGCCTGACGTGAACACCCTACGTTCAGGATTTCTTTAAATTCCACTGATGATGGCAGCCACTGGAGCTGTTGAAACGTTTGGTTTGGCAATAAACCATAGACCACGGCCAAACAGTCCGGAAAACTTTACGTATAAATCTTTACAGACTAATTATTAAATCTAAAATAAATTTAATATAAGGCCTATAAGTGTTATAAATAGGCTATATTACAAACCTGGGGAAGGAACAAATTTTTAAATTAATGAACAAGTTTTGTTTTAAAAATCTTTTCAGCAATCGTCTTTCGCGTATAGAATAACACATAATATAATATAGTAAAATGCTTTAGTTCAAACTTCTAGAGGAATCAAACAAACTCTAAATATACAAAATCCGAGTTATTCAAAATTTGAATTACCCAGGTTTTAACGGTCTGTTATATCCTTAGTTAGCTTAGTCTGTCTCAGTGCTTAGGCTTAACTTAAAACGACGGTTAAAAGAATGACCTACCGTGCATAACCTTATAAAATGGTCGTGTAATATATCTATTTATAATGTTTTCCTATTACACTATGAACTTAAGAGATAGTTCTGTGTAATCCTATTAAAATCGAAATGGATTAATTAAAATTAATTAATTCATAAAAAGCTTGAATCTATTAAATTACTTAATTGAAGTTAATTTTATTTAATAAATTAACAAAAAATCCAAAAACACTATGATTGTATCTTAATATTACAGAAAATTCTCTGAAGAACTGTACCAAGAAGGCTGTTTTTTTGTCTTACATTTAATTTAATTTACATTTAATTTTAATTTTGTATAGAAAGTAATCAAGTTCACTCAGACACTGAAATAGAACAGTCAATTTAACATTCACTTCAGCATCATCAAATTTCCGAATTTTATCAATCATGTTAGCACCTTCTGTAGGTGTTGATGTGTCTTTTGTTACACTATGATTACTGTACGTTTCTTCATTAAAGGATTAGAATATTCAGGATTGTTTTCTTTTTTTTTTGTAACTTTCTCAAGAATGTCACCATCTGTCATTTCTTCACAGGGTAATTTCATTGTCAACTTTTTAAGTACGCGTAATTATCGTAAATGACTTCAGCCGCTACTTTCTTCCAACATTCTGGAATCAGATATCCCGCAGGTTCTTGAGGAACAGTTTGTTGAGCAAGCGTAAGTTTAAAGACAGCTTAGGAAAAGCCCTGTCAGATTGCTTGTGTTATAATTTGTTTCCATGCTTTATTAAAACATCACTTGCGTCTAAGAGATTAATTTTAGTTGGCGCTTAGCACCTTTCAAATGGTGTTATCCAAATTAAAAAAAAACTTTCCGACCTAAAAATGCTTAAGATACTGAATAACACTTTGATCCATCGGTTGAAATATTGAAGAGATATTAGTACACAATCGTAGTACACTAAAGGTGAGGAATGGTATTAGGGCTGTGCAGTTATCAATGAAAAGTTCCTGTTAGTAGAAAAATCATTTTTGTCACTGACTTGAAGTATCATAGTTTTGTTGACTTTTCGATTAGGAGGACGTTTTTCAGATATTTAACGCCATAAAAATGTCTACGATTTCTTTATAATGTTTTCCTCCTTTGCATTGTTGCCCTTAAATAGAAATATTTTATTAGGCTTCATTTTAAAAAGTAGACCGGTTTCATCTACATTAAAATGGCAGACGTTTAAAATATAATGTAATTTCTGTCTTTAGTACCTTTAAACCAACATGTACTGGTTCTGACTTCGTTGTACTTTTTCCTGAGAATTAATCCGTTTTATCACATATTATTGGAACGCTGGAAGGAATGTTAAAATCACGAGATTGCTTTCACCATTTCAAAACCCGCTATTCAATTTCTGGGCACTACGCCTAGAAACGTTTTTACGTTTCTCGTTTCCTCCATCTCGCAAGCTCCAACTGTGTGTAATTATTTCCTCGTTCTTTAAATAAGTCTATACCTTTTCGGCAGCCTTTCATATTCCTTTGCGACATCCTACTTCCGTTTTAAACCTTTTCAATTTCTTTAATAACTTCAACTTTTATTATAAGGTTAAACTAGAGTACATTCCCTGTTTAGACATTTAGGAACACTGTTAAGAACAATAAAATTTTACATAATGCTCACTCACAAAACCACTTTAAACCAACAGACTGAAACCGTACAGTGGTAAAAACATTAAGAACGCTCGCTCAAAATAACAACTCCAAACTGACAAAATGAATCTACAGTAGACAATACGTAAGTTACTCTAATAAAAGTCCTCAGAATCAACACTTAGCAACACAAATGTTAATATACGTGTTACTGACGTAAATGGGTATAAATGATACAACATGTACAGTAGCAGTTTGACATGAATGCGATTCGACCACAGTAGGCAAAACGTTATAATAATACATAACACGATAAACGAGTCATCAGGTTCAGAAATGCATACGTCAACATTGGAAACGCGTCATTATAATAGGTCTTAGTAAAAGCCTTAACAAAGTGAACAATTGTAACGAAACACTTTATGAAGGTGTAAAGCATTATTATTAATTGTACATACAAAGACCAAACAATGGAGTCCACTTAATAAAAAGACTTCATCCTGTCACATTATATTTACAACGGTTCTCCTTTATAATGTAAAGAGAGTACAATTTTTTGAAGTTTTTTCACTGAGAATGGCATTACACAAATTTCTGAATTTAAGAATAGAATGTTATAAGTATGTCCACGTTAAATACCAAAACTCTATAACTTTTTAATCTTGAAAAATCTTTCTCTTGTGTAGAAATCTAAATCCTTTCAGTTATTGTTGCGTTTACAAAATTAAACCTTCATAAAAACTCATTAGCACGCCCGCGCACATTATATACGAGTATAAACTTTAATAAGTTATGTGTACTTATACAGGGAAATTCACATTAATAGAACATGTGTCTGCATGTTTTATCTATAGACTTTCTACGACGTAATATATGTGTAACTTTAGTTAGTGTAAGTTCTTACACTAACTGATATCAGGTTTCACGTTTCACCCTAGCCTACATAACAGTAAATAGTAATAGTAACAGTGTGACAGGTAAAGAGTAGATTGATTCAGAGGCGTAGTTAGGGGGAGCAAGGGGGAAGCTGCCTCGGGCGGCATAGTCAGGAGGGCGGCAAAGTGAGCATAGACTTGAAAAAATTGTTTTCAGTTTATAAAAGTGCAAACAACTTGTTTATTTGATATGGTTATTCCTTTCATAAAAGAAACATAACCAGCCAGCTTGCTGTTGTCATACATTGCGTAAATAACAGTATTAGTCTATTACAAATTGTGCTGTAACAGAGGCTCTTTGTCCCTCTCTGTACAATACAATATTTCATTCTCAGTGTTCATTATGACTTAGTTGGGGAAGAATGTTTAGTCTATGAGGTTTCTTATCTCGGTGATTTAAACAGTACATACTGTTTTAAATGAGTTTTGTTATCTTGCGTGCGAGTTATGAGTAGACGTTTAGTCAGTACGGTTTTTTATCAGTGTTCATGATCTTTGTATTCACTTGCTGTCTGGAACATTTTTTGCCAATTTGTAGTGAGTTGTTGTGCAGCAAAGGATAACTGATAATCATACAGTATTAGCTTTGTGTAGATATTCTTAATTGTTATTCGTATACAGACGAATATATTATTTGTAAACATACAAAACGTTACATGGGCTACGTATGTGCAGTTCTTCCCGGTTCGACCCAGCGAACGTGTTGATTATCAATTGTTTATGAGTATCTTGAGTGTGCGGTTTGTTTGTGGTTAGTGCGTCTTGTGGCTAGATCTATAATACTTCACGTGTATGTCATGATACTAATACTATTATTGAAAATCAATTTTTTTGAATTTTATTTGAAGCTGATATGAAACAAAGTAAATTCAGTGATGCCCAGTTTCGGAAGAGGAGGGAAGAAAGATTAAGAGCTACAACAAGATCCAAAGAGTTTATGAAGTCTTTTGTTCAAGGAAAATCAAACTATGAATGCCAAAATATTACAATTAACAGGGAGTCAACTTGCGATCATAAAATGGATGTTGTTAGCGACGAGGCTGTTGATAAATACAGTTAAGTTAGCGACGTGAACACTTCAAACTGTGAAATTGTCAAAGTACAATTACAAGATTCAGTTAGTTCTAGTACCTTGGTTGATGTTGCATCGTGCAATCTTGAAATTACAGGCGATGAAGGACATAACATTACTAGCAAGAATGTAGACCGTGTTCTCGGTGCTGTTTTACATGATATGGGAATTTGGCCAAGCAAGATATCTCAATCCTTCTGAGATATAATAGTGAATAGAGAAACATGTTAGTTGCACAACAAGGACTGCCATTTTCCTGAAGATGAAGATGGACGATCTTTATACAACAACTGGTTTGATAAAACTTTGCAAAATGGCGAAAAGGTAAATCGCACTTGGATGTGTTTTTCTCCAACTAAAAAATCTCTATTTTATTTTTGTTGTACTTTATTTCCACAAAAAACTATCAAAGAAGCCAGTCCAATATTGAAAATGGGATTTCGCCGTGGCGGAAGTTAAATCCTCGTATTCAGGATCATGAAAATAGTCGTGCTCATCGGTCTGCGTTTTTGGAATGGAAGGAAAGTTCTTTAAACAGAGGGGGACTTATTGATGATCTACTTCAGGAACAAATGAGTAAAGCAGCTAAGACGTAGAAAGAAATCCTCGAACAGGTCATTGCTACAGTACAAACTCTTGCACTACACAATCTGGCACTGAGAGGGCATCAAGAGTCAATTACTAACGATCGAAATCCTGGAACCTTCCTGGCTTTGTTAAAATACTTGGCTAAATTTGACCCCGTCATGAGACCTCATTTGAATTCAGTCTCTCGTAAATCTGGGTGTATATCGTATCTTTCGCCAACTATTTAAAATGAAATAATAAGCCTGTTAGGAGTAAGAGCTCGCAAATATATTATTACTGCATGTGAGAAGGCGAAGTAGTTTAGTATTATATTTGCCACAACATCAGATGCTGCATATATAGAACAAATGTCTCAGGTTATAAGATTTGTTGAAATTAAACGCAATTCTGTTGATATCAAGGAAGCCTAGATAAATGTTATTCCTTTAGAAGTAAAAACAGCGGAGGGAACAACAGAAGCTAATACAAGTAAACTTGAGAGAGATGGATTGAATCTTAGCGACTGCAGAGGTCAGTCGTAGGACAATTAAGCAACAATGGCTGGTACCCATTCAGGAGTTCAGAAGAGAACATTAGATTTGAATCCACTAGCTGTGTTTGCTCCCTGTGGCAACCATTCACTTAACTTGTTTGAAGTTCATGCAGCTCATGAAAATGTCCAGGCAGTGACATTTTTGGGACAGTAGAACCTCTATTCACCCTTCTTTTCCTGTTCCACTAATAAATGTAGTGTTCTTAAAGACTTCGTAAACATTACACTAAAAGGATATTGTGATACCAGGTGGAGCTCAAAAGCACATGCGGTGAAAGCAATATCCACTCAGCTGGATGGATTGGTTGCTGCACTGGAGAAACTGAGGGATACAGCGACTGAAACAATCGTTGCGAGAGAAGATGCAGCATTAATAATTAATGCGATAGAAAACTTTAATTTTGTGACGTTTCTCTTTTTCTGGACAGATATTCTTTCTTCTATGGCCAAAATCCAGAAAATCTTGCAGACCAAAGGAATAAGCTTTATTCAAGCATTGACACTTTTGGAGACGCTAAAGGCCATATTAAAAGTTTGGAGGAATGAGCTGTGTGATAATGTCATTTCTAAGGGAAAGCAGGTATGTAATGAATGGGGTATCACAGTATCACAAAAAGGATAAGAAAGAAGCGAACGATGCCAGGGTAGTATGCAGACGATTCTGCATTAACCGTTCAGCAAGAAAAGCGACGTTCCCTAATAGAAATTTTGGACAAACTGTCAGTTGAAATTTCAAGCCGTTTCTCTAACATAAAAGAGTTAGAAAAACTCTTTGGGTTTCTCTATAAATATGAGGCGTACGTAAATGATGGTGATATACATTTTAAGGAACAGCTTTCCCAAGTCAATATTAAGTGCACAGTGCTTGCAAAACTGTATCCACATGACCTAAACAGTGAAGAATTGTTCAGTGACTTGAAAGATGTCGTATTTTTATTAAAAAGGGCAAAAGTTAACGGAGAACAATTGGTCTTTACACCTCAGGGACTGCTACAATACATTTCTTCAATGGGATTAGAAGCCCACAAAACACTAGTAACAACTTTAAAAAATTGTTCGTACTTTACCAGTGTCTGTGTCTTCTTGTGAAAGATCGTTTAGTAAACTTAAATTTATTAAATCGTATCTACACTCAACAATATCTCAGGACAGGGTATCAAATCTAGCGATACTTTCAATTGAAAAACGACATTGCTTCGTCTTTAGATTTAATAACCGACTTTGTAGGAAGACCAGGAAAGTTACATTTTAGAAACGTCTCGTTTTAAATATTTATTAAATATTAAAAATAAATGTTAAGTGTTTATTAATAGAAGACGGCACCATTATCCTTTAATGGTAAGTGATTTATTTTATTACTTTAAATTTAGTTCTTTGTTTAACTTTATGTTGCTGTAGGATATTGTTTTGACGATGCGCTTTAGACCTACAAGGAATTTGGATATTTATTAGAACATTTTTATGTTATAAATTTGTTATATTACTTCATTTTTTATAGTCTACAGTTGTTACTAATAAATGTATACAAACTGAATACCGGTAATATTAAACTTATAATATGTTATTTCTTAATTTTGACATAAAAAATATTCTTAAGACGTTACTGGACGTGCTTCCATATAACATTCTACACAGTTGCACTTACTAAGTACTTTGTTCAGTGGATGGGCCTTCGTTTTTGCTCTTTTGCCCCCCTTTAATTGTGAAGGCGAGGCGGCCGACGATCTTCTTGCCCCGGGCGCCAAAAAGCCTAGATACGCCACTGGGTTGATTAATGTAATTTGACGTCTATCTGTTTGAAAATTATATTAAAGTTATAACTTTTTTAAACTCTCTTATTAAGACGTTTTATTAGCGTTATGTACAGTATAATGTATACATGAAATACAGTTTTGTATATTACATAGTGGCCACAAACATGTAAACAAAGAATAACTTTTAAAATCATTATTGAATAAAAATAAAATGTATTTTAATAGGGTACACTATAGAGATTCTTTTGTCAAATGTCGGATGTTGAAGGATACGGAGGCTTGAAAATTGTACGGAGTTTTCTATGTTGCATTTAGCTCACAAAAAACACGTGCTTAGGAGGACACAATATTCGATTTTGCTGAGGAGTTAGCGTTCAAACAATTATTGTGTCTTGAACACTAATCTGGTAATTTTAATAAGGCTGGAAGTAGTGATTAGTTAAGATTACATAATATGATCAAAGGAAATCTTTTATAATGAACTTATAAAAGTTTTGTTATACTGTAGCATTCAGATATAGTTCACTACATTATATATAATTAAATATATATATATCACTTTATTATAGAATATTTTCGTTTAAAAATGTTCAGTACAGTATTTTAATTTAAAAATGTTCAAATTCTTTTTGCGGAGAGCCTATCACATTTTCGTCGCATATCAAATCTCAACTTACAATAAACTCTGTTTTCCCATTCAGTCTCCTGTAAATTCCTGGTGTTCCTATCCTCCTCCACATCGCGTCTTCACATTCTTCGAGGCCTACCCTTTTTCCTGTGATTGAACAGATGATATTCTAGTTTCATCTAGGACATCACGCGTTCCCCTTTCGCTGTGTGTCCATACCATTTTAACCTACTTTTTTCAACTACTCAATTAATACTTCTTTTAAATTTAATCGCCCCTTTACATCATTTCTTACATGGTGCACCCGGGATATCCGACAAAGTCTTTTTAAAAAATCTATTATTCAATTTTTTGTTCAAACTTTCAGTGTTTTCTTTCAAAGGATTTCTTATATTTTATACTTCTTTTAGTCAGACCCTAAGCTTAGGTATTTGTTTCAGCTGCTTATGGAATATTTTTCTTGTCATTCCAATGTGTTTATATAATCGTATACTAAATCATACTTTGTATACTTTGTTATATCAAGTAAAATCGTAATTAGTAATACTAAATGCGAAAGTGGGTCACACTAAAAGCATATAAACTACTAGTAAGATATCAGCATTGAAAAGTATGAAGGCTTAAGTGCCCGATTAAACAAAATTTCTTGTATATTACTACATATGTTAGTTGTTACATTAATTCTCCTGAAACAAAACAAATTTCTAAATTTGTCTGATGTTGTAAGTATTGTATGAAACTTCTTTACCAAATCTGTAAACAACTGCAGAGGCAATAAGCAATTTCTATAAGTTGTCATTTGCAAACTCTAAAAATAAAAGAAGTTTTGACAACACAAAGGATAATACTACTGAAAGTTTGTTAATATCTTAAAAATAAAAATACCTAATTTGTACTCGTATATCGATAATAGATAGAAATTGATAAATGTGTCACAGATAAAAATGACACATTAGAGGAACTAAGGTTACTTTAATTCAGTTAGGAGGAAAATTAATTCTGACAAATATATTTTAATGTTCTTTTATTGAAGTCCATACTTTGTGTTTCAGTAATACCGTATACGTTTGGATACCGATTCCCAATTTCCTTTAAATAACATATAGATTTCGTAATTCATTAATATGGTAACGATTGTGATAATGACCATGATTATAATTGTAGTTAGTTTTGTTTTTATTAGTTTTATTTTTATTATTAATTTAACGTTAAATGCTTAAACGTTTAGTATGTTTTGAGTCTGCAAAATTATGTCTTTGGAAGCTGTATCAAAATGATGAAGACACAGTTTACTGGATTTACCCCTCAACAGATATGATATCATGATTTCTCTGCAAGCAATTGGGACATTTGGCAAACAATTGTGACAACATAGTACACAAGACAAACGAATTAGAAGCGGAACAGCATACTATACTTAATAAAACATTCTGAATTGCAATACCATACCAGAACAAAGTTTTACCGCATTGAAAAATCCTGTAGGAACTGTTAACCCGTTATTACAAACAAGTAAGAAAACTAAACACGAAGAGAAATTCCCTACAAATACAACAAAACGTACGCTTTCATTAACAACATCAAGTGCTGAAGAAAATCCCGCCGAAAATTCACCAGGTTGCCCAGAAAATAACATAATAACTACAACCCGTAACAAGAAACAAAAACAAATAGTACCAAAATCTTCAGATTGTGCAAGTCTTGATCCACTAGATAATCAGTTTTAACGCTAAAAAGCTTACTTACGAATGAAAATAATCCATATATTCTAAACTACCACCAGCTCAAGACATTTCTCGAAAGAGCTAAGGGAAAATCTGACATGCATGAATTAATACTTGATTTCAATGAGAACATCCCAGCATTAATTTCGTTACTCAAAGCCACTTACCAGCGACTTACGGAAAGGAAAATCAAAAGCAATTTACGAGAATTATAAACAAACTTTCAATAGGCATCAATAGCCTAAGGAATCTGAAAGTGATGTATCGCTTTCAAGTGGTGATGAAACTACTCCCCCCCACTTCAATTCTACAAAAAGTCAACACTCCTTCCCACACCTCATGAAACAATCTATCTTACAATGGAATATCAACGGATACTATCCACAAAAAGAAAACTTGGAACTGATTATCAAAAAAATTTTCTGCTGACGTTATCTACCTACAGGAAACCAATTTTAAAGAGAGTTACCATGCAAAAATAAAAAATTACTCAGCTATTTTGTTATATATGTTAGTAGCAAACTCAGCAAAACAAACATCGCAATAAATACTGATATTGAGGCGGTAGCTGTGTCTGTATTACTCCTTATCGGTTTGTTGACGATTTGTAATATTTATTTACCAAACTGGTACAATTTCTCTGACAATGACATAATGGGTATTGTAAATCAACTACCCAAACCTTTTCTGATAGTAGGGGATTTTAATAGTCATAGCTTTATCTGGGGTTCTTACAAAACAGTTAAGAGCGGAAGGATCATCGAGAAAATAATACAAACCACAAACCTTGTAATATTGATCAAAAATCATTATACTCACTTAAATATGTCGTACAACAAATTTAGCTCGATTGACCTCGCACTTTGCAGCCCTTCCATAGCCCAACTACTCAGCTGGACAGTCTCTTGTAATCTCTATGGCAGTGATCACTTTCCTATTTTCTTGGAAATGCATCATAGAGGCCTTAACCTAATACCCCAGCGTAAATGGAAATTCAGTAAAGCCAATTGGGAAAAATACCGGAACATAATCACGGAGCACTTAAGCGCTCTTTGTGCACACGAACCAGCAAATTTAACAGTTAACAACAAAGTTGAGATAATTACTAACTTAATAGTAACTGCTGCTAATCAGAGTATTCCAAAGACCAACAATAAGGGTACCAAGTCGAGTTCCGAGGTGGAATGAAGAATGTAAGGTGGTCGTTTAATGCGTAAATCGTATAATACTTACAGAAGGCATCCAACTTATGATAACCAGATACAATACAAGCGATATAGAGCGAAGGATCGTAGAACCTTCAAACAATGCAAAAGGGCGGCGTGGACTTCATATGTTTCATCCATCACTAATCAGACACCGACCACCGATGTGTGGAAGAAACTTAAGAATATAAAAGGCCTCACAGTATCTAACGGGACTAAAGTACTAATTGCAGAAGACGGGACGGTAATTTCACAACCGGAAGACATTGCTAATACATTAGCTGCAAAGTTTGTTAAAAACTCTTGCGACACCAACTACGACCCAGTTTTTCAAGAAATCGAAAAAGCATCTAACATTTAGATAAATAAAATTACGAAAACAAGCGCAGTTACGGATCTCAAAATTAATCACATTATTTCTCTAAAGGAGCTAAAAAATGTTCTGTCGAAATGTAGAAATTCTAGCCCAGGGCCAGACGGTATCCATAACATCTTTCTTAAAAATCATACTGAAGCAGCATTGGCATTCCTTATACGTTTGTTCAATGTTATATGGTGTTCCGGAACATTCCCTGATAAATGGAGGGAAGCGATAGTTATCCCACTCCCTAAGCCAAATAAAGATCATTGTAAACCTGAAAACTATCGTCCAAATGCTCTTACCTGTACTTTATGTAAATTAATAGAAAGATTATTAACAGAAAATTACAATGGTATTTGGAGAGTATTAAGTTCTTATCAGCGCATCAGAGCGGTTTTCGAAAAGCTCGATCTAGTTTAGATCACTTATTAAATATTGAAACAAATGTCTGCGAGGCCTTTATAAATAACGAACATCTTGCTGCCGTCTGCTTAGATCTGGAAAAAAGCTTATGAACTGGCGTGGGAGGACCGAATTGTATACATATGAAAAATATTGGAGTTACGGGATATTTACTTAACTTTGTAATAAACTTCTTAGAGCACAGAGTGATCCGGGTAAGAGCGAATGGCATATTATCAGATAAATATAAAATCTCAAACGGAGTGCCACATGGTTCTTCACTTAGTGCCATTCTCTTTTTAATTGCCATTAACGAAATTTCTTCTGTAATATCAAAGCCCATCCAAAAATGTCTTTTCGCCGACGATTTAACGCTTTTGTGCAAAGGAATCAACATCCAGTCCACTACGGACTGCATTCAGGAAACACTCAATAAATTAACTAACTGGGCGCAAAAGACGGGTTTAAAATTTTTAGAATCAAAATCTGAATATATAATTTTTTCTCGCATCAGAAGACCACATTCAATAAATATAAAGTTGTCACTTGGAACCAAAGAAATTGGACTATCAAATCAAATAAAAATATTAGGTCTCACGTTCGACCAGCGACACACATGGGGTATTCACATAAGGACATTAAAAAGTGAATGTTTAAGGAGAATGAACCTTATTAAATAAATTGCATCATGCAACTGGGGTGCCAGCAAAGACGTAATCATGAACACCGACAAAGCCTTTATAAGGTAAAAAATGGATTACGGAGCAATAATATATGACTCAGCTAAACAAACCATTTTAAAATCTCTGGAGGCTATACATACATCCGCCCTACGCCTGGCCCTAGGAGCGTTTAGAACTAGCCCGATTAACAGCATTCTAGCCGAGTCTCATAAACATCCGCTTAGAATAAGAAGAATAAAACTCTGTCTGACATTTGCCACAAGAGCAGCTTCAAATCCTAATAACTGTAAGTCTTAATGTGTTCTCAGATAGGAACAGCGGCAAATTTGCTAAACGCCCAACCCTACCCAAACCATTTTATGAACGTATTAATATCTACCTACGCAAATTAAACACTCATTTTCCTTCTGTTTTCACCCAGCAACATCCACCAGAGCCTTCTTGGTATCGGAAACCTCTCAAATTTGATAACATAATCTCAGAATCCCCAAAAGCTACTAAAACTCCGTACATTTTCTTGTCCAAGTTCTACGAAAAACTTGATAAATACACAGAGTACACTCGTGTGTTCATGGATGGTTCTCGCACAGACGGAAACAATGGATGTGCAGTAATATTATCTGGATATGAATACTTATTCAGGTTGGACAGGGTCTGCTCGTTTTTTTTCTGCGAAGCATATGCAATTCGTTCAGCACTGGAAATAATAAAAGATTCCATGGACTCCAAGTATATTATCTTCTCAGATTCTCGAAGTGTTTTAGATAGTCTGCAGCAGGAGGACAGCAAGTAACCCATTATTCAAGACATAAGTAACATAACCCTTGATATCTCAACTAGACAGTGCAAGGAAATTATTTTCAGTTGGATACCATCGCACATCGGAATTAAGGGCAACGAGATGGCTGATAGGGCTGCGAAAACTGCTACGTCGAGTCAATATCATCATAACAAACTATCCCACAATGACCTTAAGAAATATCTGCATTTAAAACTTCTGGAGCACTGGAATGATGAATGGCTTAAGTCACCACCCGCCAAGCTATTCCGAGTGAGGAAAAATAGTTACGACTACAGACTCCACTTGCTACAGACTCCAGGAGAAATCAAGTGGTCATAACAAGACTCCGCATCGGCCACACGATGCTGACTCACAAGTACATTTTCACCAGAGAGCCTCCTGCGAGATATAATCGCTGTGGCACGGTTTTGTCAGCTTTCCATCTTGACTCACAAGTACATTTTCATAAGAGAGCCTCCTGCGAGATATAATCGCTGTGGCACGATTTTGTCAGCTTTCCATCTTGTTTCAGAGTGCCCTGCTCTTCAACATCTACGAAGCAAATTTAATATCCCCGCAGATGTACGAAAAAGTTTAAATTACAAGACTGCAGCCTCCAATATACTTCTCCTCTTAAAGGAGATTCAGTTGTTAACAGCAATATAGGTACGAACTAAGAAAATTATAAGAACATTAAAAATTGTGTAATTAAGTTAATGGACTGATATGTTATTATGACTTATTGTTATATAGTTGTTATATTTTGTTACTTAGTGTTATATTTATTATATGTATACTTAGTTATATTTATTTATGTGCATGATGTGTATTTATATTGCTTGTGTTGTGGGGGGTTAAGATTAGTTATATTTATTTATGTGCATGATGTGTATTTATATTGCTTGTGTTGTGGGGGGTTAAGATTTCTCATTTTATTTTGCATCAGTTAAACTAATACTGTTATTTGTTAAATAATTTTTTCTACCTCATTTGTTTACACTATTTGGTATTTAAACAAATATTTGCTATATGTTAATACACCTGTTTAAGAATCTGTACAAATTCATTTTTGTGGTCGCTAATGACCGTTGCTGTTGCAGCGACCTTATAAATAAATAAATAAAAAAAAAAGTTTGTTTTATATGCAAATCCACACCAAATTCCCACGTATGGAAATGCGATTTTTGGACTTTTTTTAAATAAGAAGAATGTTTGAAAATTGTGTAAAAGTTATTTAAAAGAATAATGTTGTAGCATTTTATTATATAAAAACGTTAAAATATTCGCTATGGCAAAACTTGTGAAAAAATGTTGCGATTTAAGCATCTTTACATAAAAATGTTTTAGTTAATCTAAAATGGTAAAATATTTTTAATCCTGTACAACTAAGAAAATAACGCCGATTTCATGCTTTAAGAAACTTAAATATTATAATTTAAAGAAGAAGAGGAGATCGTGGTGGCGCATCGTGGTATCATGAGTAAGTCACGGAAGTACATAGAGAACACCCTTGAGATTCAATAACCAACAATGTACAAGATCCTTATCTGCAGAGAAAAGCGAAGAACTCAATTGTATTAATAATATAATTAATAACATATGTGTCATCCATCTTATCTGAATCAGTAGCAGTTTGGTTTTCCAGTTAATTTTAATATAGTATAAACAACAAATAAAACTTCAAAGGCTTTCCTAAGCCTTTGCTTGCTAAGCTTTTTGTAAGCAATCTGAGTTAGTAATATCAGCGTCAAAAACGCAGGTATTAAAAAATTGTATGTTTGAACTATGACAACTCAATAACCAGATTGTGTCTTTCAATTAGTTACGGAGTTGTAACGACTCCGTGCAAGAATTGTAGCAAGGAAGAGGGTACATCAAGCCAATAAAGTTTCAAAAGTTTCTGCATGTTTAAATGTTATGACAATAAAGTAAGTGTAAAGTCGAAATAAATTTACAAAGCGGTTGTCCAGCTGATATTAATGTATGCAATAAGACAAGATCTATCAGTATGAAGCGCATAGAAAGATAAGAAACAATTGATATGCTAACTTTAAGGAAAGTAATAGGAATAGAAGAGGCCGTATGCATACCCAGGAAATACGTAAGCGTGCAAAACAGAAGATTTTGGGGAATTGGATGCACAAGCTAGAATGGTGTACAATGGACAAACGAGAGTCGTACGAGATGTACCATTAGCAGACAAGGGACACCGAGGGAAACGGATGGAAAATGGAGGGAATCGTTGAAGTGAACGATTAACATAACGTCGAGGAAGAAGAGATAACCAAGAAATTTAGTTTAACTTGTGGGTAGCGAGTATATTTCAGTATACTGAAGCAGTATATATATTTATTATTGGCGGATTGAAGAAGCAGTAGACGTACTTCATTATTAACTACAAACATCTTTATTGCAAAGAACTCTGTGTGTGTGTTTCAAAAATTTCAAAAACCTTTGTTTCAAGTTTACCGAAGCATATTTGAACATATCTGCCTTCAACCCATCAATTCTACAAGCCTTCCTATTTTCCATCGATCGTAGCGCTTTCCCTAATTCACTGTATTCTATAAGACCTACACGAAGCATCTTAAAATATTGTAGGAAGTCCTCCTTACTGACTATCTGCAAATCAACCACATCTCTCTTGTATCTCAGTTAAGATGTCTCATCACTTTGTATGCCATAATCTGTCGGCCATGTATATCAGTTTCTAAATCCAAAATATATCTATCCCAACCCTTTTGTTGACCCCTTCTGGTCTTACTTCTCACTATATTAGATAGTCTACGGTATTCCTGCTTATCATCATATTTTTCAGTGGCTAAGACACGTTTGTATCTTAATCTTGAGTCCACATAATAATGTTACCTTCTTTTTATTTCGATCCATGGCACTATTTTCGCACAAGTTTTCCCGCCCAAGGAGAAGCAATTGGCCAACCTCTGTTATTTTCGTCTTCCGTTAACGTCGGTTATTTTTTTTTGTATTTACGTAAGTATTTAATAGAAACGAATATAGCTACTAGAAACTACAAAAACATTTGCGATATTATGTCTATAGTACACATCTAGTAATGTACCAGACAAATCCTGATACAAAATTAATTTGTTTAAATGTCAATTATGTGTTGAATCGTTCCATGGGATAATCCTTTCTCTTAAAAACATTTGATATATAAACGCAAAAGCTCAGTTAAACATTTCATAAGAACACATCGTATCGTATTGGTTTTAATAATATACTTGGCCTATGTTGTAAGTATCCCGTTAAAGACACAGGAAATCTAAAATGGTAATAACACCGTAGATCATAATTATTCCAATTGTGAACAAACAAAGAAAGAGTTACTGTTATGATGATGGTTATAAACTTACAAGGCTAAGGTTTCATTACAAAATATTATTTAAGTTAGTGTAGAAATGTAATTAAAATTTTAGTTATGAATGCATTATAAACGTTTATTTATTTACCGATCTCTATGGTGAGGATGATTCTGTTACACAAAGTGACGTACTTTATAAAAATTACAAACCGTAAAACTCACAAAGGTACACGTTCACTAATTAACTGACTGCAATTGTCACTTCAGGCATAAACTTGTTGGTCATTCGTTTCTGTGTTTGTAAATAATGCTATCTTTGTGTCAGAAGCTGAATTACTCAAATATTTTGCTAATCAACAAAAGTTAGTGTATATATAAATATATATATATCGTGTTTATTTTATAAAACTAACAATTATTTCTGAAATATAGTAATTTCTTGCAACGTAATAAAAAATTTACTTATACCTAAGGCAGGTTTGCGCATTTGTGAACAAAATGTGCAATATTTATGCAACACAGCGTCAAGAGTCTACGTTATTATGTCACTTATGCAATTTAGGTATAAAACAATTTTTAATAACCATTTAAAGCTTACTGTACTTACAAACATTTATGAAACTATAGTTACCCTTACTTATACCATTAAATAGTTACAAAAGTATAAGAACCTTTCAATAAATTAAAAACAATTTGGAAACGGTTCTCTGTGCTTTAGTAGACACTTCGTTAGCTGTAATAAATGTAAACACATAAATTAATTATTTTAATATAAAAATCGATCAACAAGAAATTTGCTTGTATTTTTCATTAATGATAAAGTTCTCAACGGTAAAACCACTGAGTGGTGTACTTACAGGTCAACATATGCTTACTTGACGTCTATACAGGTGTAATGCTGCTACGTCTAATCCAATTTACAGTAACACACTTATACATTCCATTAGCCTCAATGCACGGAAGTCTGCGTTAGTAATTACCACCCCGTAATTAATGTGCAGAACAGAACTCCTACACATCAACAACAGAAAGATAATAATTACGTTTTGTATCATCATATGGACATTTTCAGCATACCCATTACAGATTGATATTTTTCTTGATAATCTGTAGAAAGCTGTCACTTAATGCCAATTACTCTAATTTAGAAAGAGATAAGGTAATCTCTAATTGCATACTTAGTTGCATAGTTACTGATCTGAGTAACTTTACCAACACTAATTTTGCAAAGTGCTTTATGTGATTATTGTTTTGTGTGTGTGTTTGTGTACAATTTTTCTTTCCTTATAATAGCTTATTTCATGAAAAATGAATGGTGGTTTAAATAGAATAGAAAATTTTAGTTGAACATAAAAATAGTAATTACAAAAAAATAATTGTTATACCTCTTTTATTGAACATCAATATTTGTTAAACATTATTGTGGTTTCACATAATCCGATACCTCTGGAACATTTTATTATTGACGTATGTGTGTCCTCCTATATAATAAAATATACCTCTTGAGACAACAAACAACCAGAAAGTGTCATTTTGAATTAGATGGAAATACAAAGAACATGTGCCAAATAGATCTGCAAAAACTGAAAAAGAACATTCAGACATAGCTTACTAAAGACGGACCTCAAGTGAGGCAATGTTAAAATGAACGTCGTGCTTTGCTACACATGGTATCAACTGAACTGACATAGATAACTAATCACTGAAGGTTAATGACTGAATCAACATTAAGAAACGTAGGTACGCTGGATAATCCCTTCAATCTTGTCTTAAAAGTGGAAGAGTAATTTTTAGTGAAGTATGCACCCGTCGTTAATTTAACCGGGAAACTAATGTTGTTCGTTTGGATATAACGTGTTCCGTGAAACTGTAAATTAGGTGTCTAAGGCTAGATACTCATTTTAAACTCCTACGTCATATTGGTAAGTAGGAATATTGTAATGAACAATAAAAACAAATAACTTACTGTCGCGTAGACTTTTTATGAATTTTGGGAGTTCATTGGTGGCGACGATCTCTTTCCCAGACGATAACCTCACTGAAAAGTAATGTGAGCATTAACCAACCTTTTGGTGTAACGTGTGTGGAAATTCTTCCCCTAACCATAAACATACAACAAAAACTAACCTTGGTTTAGGAATGTGTCACTTAAGTTATTAAGTTGTACAAATTTAGAGAAATAAGAATGTGTTAATTTTATCTATGTTTTTCAATGTGAATATGTACAAACATAGCCTATTTTTAATTTAGGCTGTAATACCTTAGAAAAGTTAATATTTTAACATTGCAAAGTCACTTTTTTAAAAACATGAAAAGGCCTAATCGGATATTTTAAATTAAAGTACAGTGCATTTTACATACATATTCAAGAGTAAATAACAAATACAAAACAATCAGAGTTTTATAACTAAATCACGTAAACATTACACTATTACATATATGATGAGACAGTAGTATATGCTTAGTATAATGCAGTTTCGTAAGATATTCCACTTAAAGTTACACATTCCGTAGGATGTTTCAAGAAATGTAGGAAATTATCAAAACTTTAAAGAGCTAAAATGATTATTTCATGGAAAAACAAATGGTGTAAGGGTTATGTAAAATATTTAAGTTACTGATAAATATTATTATTACTTTTGTGTTTATTATCGAAAGTTCACTTACAATAAGCATAAAACAAACAGAACGCTGTCACCACCTAATCAGCGCAGTATTTATACATTTTAGAAAATGTTTTTATTACAATATATTTATGGTATTCTTACCATTAATTTAAAATAGTTTTTGTGATATCTGTTATACATTATCCCAAAATTAGTCGCACATTAAAAACTGGAACGGACGCGTTTCTGTGCATAAGAATAATACATGTCAATAACGCTGGCAGTTTGCATTTCAATAATGTGTGTTTCATAAGCTTATTATTGTTGTACAAACATGATATCCAATGTGCCAAACAGGATTACGTGTCGGTTACTATCTGAAAGCATGCCAAATTTTTTTTAAAAAACTGTGTTAATAAAAATAAAATGAAGTGTCGCTATTTTCATTACACATGCGTTATAGCAGTTACGTCTACACTGTATCAAATACCAATTTAACTTACTATTCTAGAAATTACTTGACATTACGCTACATACATACGATTACCCTACTTTGTGTAGTGAAGCAACTAAATGCATTCTGGAGAAGAGTGAGACGTACGCTTGTTGCGATCTTTGTAGCCTACTTACTAATTTGAGAACTGCTAAAATAATTAACCATGAAACTGGTGTCTGGCTGCTGCGAGTGAAAAGAACTTATTGCGCTGCGTAGCTTTGACGCGTTGTTTCGGAGCAAACATTTTCTGTTCGAGACAGATGAATGGTTGGTGTACGAACTCGCGGTTTTCTGAAACATCGACTGTTAATAAGAATTTCTATTTTGCTTACCTTTACGTTATATAACTGAAAATGAATGAAACTAGGGGTTTTTCTTCAAATACGTCCTTTGAAAGGAAAGTAATTCACAGCCAAAGTCGAAAAATAATTTATAACTTTATGATAACCGGAACTAGAAATATTTGAAAAAAAAAAATACAACAGCGGGTTGCTCGGGCATTAGTGTGTCTTTAAGTAGCGTATTTAAAATTGTTAAGGAGGGTTTAGATGAGACAAAAACGTCTCAGAAAAAAACAAAAACTGAGTTGGATGATTTAGGCATATGGTTTGGCGTGTTCGCATGGGGAGAGACCAGCATTAAAAGTCAAACAGATAGTTTTGAAAACTAAATCAATTATAATGGTAGTTTGTCTAGTCTAAGACAAGTCATTCGTAAACTGGGGTTTTGGTGGAAGCGTCCACAAAATAAACGGAATGTTCTGATTGAGAAACACGATATTTGAATTTTACGACTCCAATACATAAGACAATTAAGCGATACCGAAAGAAACCATGGCCATTAGTACACCTAGATGGATGAGACCTATTGCCGTAGTACAACATCTGTCAGGAAAGCCTTGACTGACAATGAACAGAACAGTCTTAAATATCCTATAACAGTAAAGGAAAACGAGTTGTGAATCACGCGGGTGTAAAAATGGCTTTCTACTGAATGCATTGGTAATGTTCAAGTCAGGGTTTAACCAAAGTGACTACCACAGTAACATGAACTTTTTTAATTATGATAAGTGGATTAAGAGGATCAGAGTGTGTTGGTGATAGATAACACCCCAGACCATAATGTGCAATTAAATCATCACTAACGACACAAAGAATGAAGATATGATTAAGTGGTTATCAGAACGATATATTCCCTGTAATGCAAGTGTTTTTAAAACTATGCTGTATGATGTCATTAAATGCCATTAGCCTATATTTGTAACCTATAAAGTAGATGCTGTTTTGGCTGAATGTGGGCATTGTGTTTTGTAACTTCCCCCATACCATACCACCCGAATTGAATCCAGTCGAAATAGTTTGGGCAACAGTTAAAGATCACATACAAAAAATGTACACTTTTCATTATACTCTGTTATAAACTTAGCCACAGAACGAAGTGCATTTTTTTCAACAGCAGCTTGAAAATCTGGGTGTGAGCACGTGAAGAGGATTGAAAAATATACAATGTCACAGAGATGGCCATTGACTGTGTTACGGATCGTCTTGTAAGTAATATTGTTCAGGGCAGCAATAGTGAAGACGACTTTAGTGACAGTGATAGTGAAAATGAAAAATATATGAGTGGGATTGAAGAACTAAGTGACACATAGACAACCCGATTGTCTAAGTAATTATTTTAAAATGGTTTTTACAAATTTAGTTTGTCAAAATTATTCATTAAAAAATGTATCCTGTTTTATGGTTTACAAGATGCACTTTTTATTGAAAAATACTATTTAAAATGTCACTGGTTTGTGGCCTAAATAAAACAAAGAAAGGAGGATCAGTAGACCAGTGGGTATGGCACCTGGCTACTATTCTAGAGGTCCCGGGTTCAATTCCCGGGCCCGCACCATAATATCAAGGTGCGTTTTTTTTAGCTCCCAGATTGACTCAGCCTGTTGAAAATGAGTACCTGGGATAACATCTTGGGGATAATAATGGGCGGCTGAAGCGCAGTGCTGGCCACATTGCCTTCCTTGTATGCCGTACGGCTCACATTAGGTAACCTACCCTGCCTACTCCTAAGCTACTTCGGTGGTATACGTGGGAGCCATTATTATTATAAAACAAAGAACAACATTACTTTTCTGTCATAAATCATAACAACTTATATTTTTCAATATCTGAACAGTATTAAGTACAAAACACACTTGACCAATGTTTGCGAAGAAGAAGAGACAAATAGAGATAGGTAGCCATATAGATAGATAGATAGGTAGAGAGAGAGAGAGAGAGAGAGAGAGAGAGAGAGAGAGAGAGAGAGAGAGAGAGAGAGAGAGAGAGAGAGAGAGAGAGAGAGAGAGAGAGTAAAATATCATATAAAAAATAATAAAACCCGACATTCTAAATTCTTATCAAACCTTTGAAACCAATTAGATTCGACTATGCAAAAACTTCTCCCCTCCTCTATACCTCAAGGTCAGAAAGCAGGTGGCAATTATTGTTATCTGAAAGCCTTGTTTGTTGAAACCAACAAATTTTTGAAACTACAGTTAACCTAAATGGAAATCAATGCGATAATCGATAACGTGTTTTGTGTGAGAGAGAGAGAGCGAGAGTGAGTGTGTGTGTGTGTGTGTGTGTGTGTGTGTGTGTGTGTGTGTGTGTGTGTGTGTGTGTGTGTGTGTGTGTGTGTGTGTGTGTGTGAGTACAGCATTCATATCCAACATTCTGCAAACAATAAACAAACCTTATGTAAATAACAAATCTCAATTTGAACTAAACATACTCAAAATATACCCGAGATTATACAACTTGCTTTGACTATGTCTTTGGAACACTTCGTTCTGATTTAATAACAGGAAAGCGAGAGGATATTTGTACAGTTTTGTAACAGTGGGAACTGAATATACACAAAATAAAATTTCATCATCATATTTTTTAACGAAAATCTTTATGGTAAATACAAGACTGCAAGCTTCTTAAGGTTCGAAAATAGAGTAATTTATCAGAAAGCAACTGATAGAAGTTTTAAAATATCATAGTAGCTGTCACCATACACCCTACTTCCAGCCTCCCTTTGTGCCGCAGTTTCTCAAAAGAAACCGGGCCACTATTAAAAAAAAATTATAATTTATTAATAATTGGGAATGGTGAAGTTTTTATTTGGCGATGTACTTCATTACCGTGTTTTGCCTGTAGGCTAGCGCTATCTTTGGTGTAAGCGAGTAATTGTGTTCCTCGGCCCTGTGCACTGTAAGTTAATTCAGTCCAGTCTCGTCAACCGCTTCGCGAACAGCTTTCTTCCGGCAGGACAGGGGTTTGATTAATTGTTGTATATTCTATTCTATCATGACGAGATAGACGCGTACAGACCTCCGGTAAGTAAATTGCAATTATATATTATTGATTGCTTGAAAAATAATGTATTTGAGCATTATTTGCGTAGATGTAAACGGATATGTTTGAAGCATACCTGCCTCGTGTGCGTGAATCTAATGTATGCTGTCAGGTATTTTGATTTATTTAACAGCTGAAACAACCTTATACTTATGTATTTAGTAAATAGTAATTGCCCATGGCAAAAGGGGTGTACAAAGTATGTAATTCTGGGGAACTTTGATGAATTGACTGTGTGAGCACGTGGCCATTATATAACTTAGAACATGTCGCAGTGTGTTGAACTTGCATACGCCTGTAGGCGTGATTTATAAATTGAACCATTTTAAATTGTTTTAAGGTCTTGTGTGAGAGTTATTGGTTTGAAATACAAAAGAGAAAATGTTACATCTAATTATAATGAACATAGTTGAATTGGTCAGGGGTGGCAGGCGTTTGATTCCTGTTCGATTTTTCTATACAAACTTAGGCTGTGGTGCATGTGTGGGTTATGCTCGGGAATAAGTGGTTTGCTAGCAGATTAATTATTATTAATGCTTAGGGTTCCTGAGATAGCCAATGACCTGATCCGAGCATGGCGGAAATTCTATCCTTCACCATGTCCTGAACCCACACACAGACTCTCGTTCTCACCTGCCGGAAGGAGAAATAAGCTAAGCATGCCTCTGTAAACCCCCATCAGCAAACCCGTCTGACTCTCCAACAGGGCACGGACCTCCTGGAAATCTTCTGGACAAAAACGAGGTGACATTAAACCAATACTTTCATAAATTTTACCTCTACAGAAAACAACTTGTATCGTGCTTTTAACATCCACAGAAAACTCAGTTATACTTGAATTGACTTTCGAAATCTTAATACCGTTTTAATTGTGCTCTTGTCCAGCTGGACATAATTTTGGCTGCAAACTTTCAGTAACATTGCGATGATAATATAATTATGCTCGAGATCAATTGTAGGCCCGTTCGCCGGCATGTGTCCGGCGGTCATTAATTTTATGCTTTACCTTTTTTACTGTGGTACTGAATGGGGTTTGTAGAAGTTTGTGGGGAACTGGTATTTTAGTTAAGTAGGTGGGTGCAATTTGTACATGCTGGGGCTGGACCGGCTGGTCTAGTCTCTATTACAATCACGGGTCTTTCTGCTTATTACTTATTTTATACATTTCATAAATGGGTTGGGAGTTTTCTTTATTCTGCAATCAGGTCGGGTTACATTTTAAAATCATAGAATCTGGGGTAGTCACCTGTTGCTGCAAATCGATGTACGCTCCCGGACATGTTACCTTATGTCGGGTCTGGCTCTTGTCCAGCTTTCTACTACCCTGTCTGTCTTTGGGGGGGGGGGTTTCCTCTAATTTTTTTTGTAATGGTTAATTGCTTTATCGGATGCCGCTCTGAACATGTAAGCGGCGGGGCCAATCCAGTTTATTGTCTTTAAATTTATAAATTGTGTTTTACCATAAAACTATACAGGCTGTTTACAGGCAATTTTTAATGTTGAAATTTAGATTTTCTTGTTTTTATGGCCAAGCCAGATTATTTAAAATTTATAAATTGTACTTTTATGAAATTATACAGGCTGTTTCCAAGCATTCTAAATTTATATACCTATTGTATTTGATGAAATTATCTAGGCGGTTTGCAAGCATTTGAAAGTTATAAATTGTGTTTTGACAAAATGTACAGGCGGTCCACAAGGTGTTTAAATTTATAATTGTAGGGTCTATTTGTGATTTATATGTTATATATATATATATATATGTTATATTTATATGTCTTTGTGATTTGTGAATTATGTGTTATCGTCCCCCAAGGTTGTATTTTGAAATAATGAATGATATTTATATGTTTATAACATTGAAATATTTCTGACCTCTGAAATGATATTTGAAATATTTGGGATTTGTGATATTGAAAAATTTATGAATTTATGATATATGAATATTCAAAAAAAATTATAAATATGTTATGAAATAAATGATGGTAAATTTTGGAATTATGATAAATATTTAAGAAATATAAATATAAAATTATGTAATCCATTATGAATTAAAATGAATTAAAAAGGGTATGAATTATAATTAACATGAATATATATTATGTGAATTATGAAAACTATGAAATTAAGAAATGTTGTTATCTTGCTGTTACTCTTGAGTATTAATTGCAAGTCCCGTCCCATTGGACCCAGCACACTTTAGGCTTCCTTCTAGGCATTCAGCCTAGTCTTAAATATCGAGTAACCTCTTAAAAAAAAAAAAATTAATTTATAAAACACAAATAAAAAGAGGGGTTACACCTTCCCTGCTCCCCGCAATTATTTTTAAGAATAAATATTTTTACAATACCTGATAAGGCATAAAAAATAAAATAAATTCCGACTATTTAAGTTGCAAATATGAGTTTACTGATTAAAAAATTATACAAGAAAAATTTAGAAAACCTGAATTTCATAAATATTGTTATGAATTTAATAATTATGTACGAACAGTAAACTTAAATATTCCTAACTTTCCCTAAAACTATTTCATATTACGCCTATGATACATGAAAATAATTGCACGTACATGTTTTACCTAAAAGATTCCAGATTACCTATAAAATTCCTGACAACGTTTTTATCCTTTACTATGAAGTAAACTCTTACGTCTTTATGCCATGTGCTTCCGCGCTGCCATAAAACACCAAAATGGTCTTCGCGTAACATTTTACCTCATTTAGTACAGATAAGTGAATCAAACATCAAAACACTATCTGAGATACGTAAACATAATCCGCTTAAAATTTTGAAGTACTTTTTAACGTAGTAGGGGAAATACGTTTTCTGTTAAGTACGGATATAATAAGCCTCATAGACTAAAATAACTGCTTTATTTAGCTTTTATACTTCATTGTACTGAAACGTTATGTGACAAATTTAAAATATATTTAAATATTTTGGTATAAAAACTAAAGAAAAATCAAGTTATTTTAGAACTATGGAAGATTTCCGACTTTCTTTACTTTAATAAATAATTGTATACTATAAAAGGCTTCAATGGAAGCAAAGTTTATTCCAAGTCCATTTAAAATGACTACTTTTATGAAAACTTAAATGTTACTGTTTCGTGCGTGCTTATTGGTTACTTATGTAACGTATTCTCTGCTTCTTCTCTACAACCGTTGAGCAAATTTTAAGCGACCAGACCTACCGTTGCCTTACGTTACGAAATGCGCCTTGCACACGGACGGCCACACAAAATGATCTGCTTTATTCAAGAGGCAACAAATTCATATTAGCAGTCACTGCTAATATGAATTATAAAATCAGAGCGACTGGGTACAGGTTGACATTAATGTTCATCACCGATTTACTGTTAATATTTACTATACTCTCATTGCCGCATCAGTGCTATCAATTATCAGCGATCAAGCATTGGTATACTGTGTCACAACCACATTGTTTTGATTTTCAAGAAAGTCTGTAGTTAGTCTAAACGACGGCTCAAAAGGCAAACCGCACTACTACTAATTGTGACTTGTTTTATGTAAGCTTAGTCTGGTAATATCGCGTTAGTGCTTTTTATATTGTATATCCTAAATTGTAAATCGGTTACGAATGTACCCAATATTACAAGACTAAAAAAAAATGAAATCACAATAGATATTTAAATTCTATTCTTGCAAGTCATATTATGAGAATGATATGAAAAGGCGGTCTAGACTGTAAACGTTTTAAGGGTTTAGGTTTGGAGGTTTTAACACTAGTGTTTCGAGATATTTATTCTTTATACTTTTAGTTACAGCAACGATCTCTTTATCTTTATAAAATATAAACAGTCTTCCACATAAGGAACTCAAGTTTATATATTCTTTTGAAAAGATTCTGTTATATACTGTCAGAACTACAAACTTACTTTGGAAACAACAGTAGTCTGTACGCAGTTTGTAGTAACAGGAATTTGTCAACTATTGACGTTTATACGCGTAAGTAAGGTCTTACTTTTGGTCACGGTCTGGGAGTCTATGATATGTCGTGTTTGTAAAGAGTTTATATTCGTCATATTACGATTATGTCTAATTGAAAACAAACGATTGACAATTTAAACAAAAGGCGAAAATCCTATTGCATAGCGGTATATAGCTCCTTCACTTCCCTTACAAAGGGGGCTTTTCTTCCTTAAGCCTCACATATTTATGGTTCAGACGGTTATAGCAAACACAATACATACCAGATTTTGTCGCGTTTATTTTGGGCCATCCTCTATGTAAATCATATTAATCTTCTTTTACTTTATTTAAGAAATTTTAAATGGCTGTGATTAATAACAAAAATTTAAATGCATTGTTTGGCACAGTGACGCTTATATGGACAATTTATTTATAAACCTTAGTTAAACACAAATGCACGCAGTTGGTTTAGACAGAGGCTTACGGTAAGTAGACAAGACATTTTAAAGAACGTATTAAACAGAACAAGGGAGACACCGATCCTCCTGTTGTAATGGTGATTGTTACAGTTGTAGCATCGCCATGTAGTGTTACAGGTATTATATTACTGTTACAGGGTCAAGTACGACATTATAATAACGTTCGATATCTCATGTGATGTCATTCCGATATCCGTTCAACAGAAATTATAGATTTAACTAATGGTTTAATTGTACAGAAATCAAATATTGGGAAGTGGCATGAGCAAGAAGTGCCTAAATAGTTTTATAAGTACTGAAAATTAACATGGGAAATCAATATTGCTTTGAAAAGTTAAAAAAACATTCCGTTCATATTTGAAGAATTCTGTTCTTTTAAAATGAAATTATTACCCAATAATTTGTACATTTTATGAAACAGACAAAACGTTTCATACTGACAGTCAAAAGCAAAATTATTATCCAAAATATTACTACGTAAAATTTTAAATTTTATATTTGAAAATGTTGTCATTCAATAACTGAATGTTATGTGAACATTATAACGGTATGGATTGAAATGATTTAAGTCTCAGATCACGTAGGCTGTATTTTGTTAGGTCCAATTTTCAGTAGATAAGAAACATGATTGTTTATAACAAATTCCGTATTTACATTAATCCTTTCCGATTTTGCCAAACAGATTTAGTTCATAAGTAGTAAAACTGTTTTCAATAATTTATTGATGTTCAGAGAAGTTAAGAGACACACAAAAACAAAGCTTGTCTACAGGCTAGAGATCTGACTTCGTCCCTCATCTATGCAGTACAGTCGATAGATACAACGAACTTTTTATTTTTCAGTACTTAATGCCTCCATTTTTCTGCTACGATGAAACGTCCCCAAGGCTACCCTGAAACTCATCACAGTCGAGTTCTTGTTTCTTTAAAACTTTCAGGTATATTAATAATCTATAGTAGCTATCAGCATAAAACCTGTATCAACAATACCTGTATATTTTATAAAACCACATATTTTTTCTAAATTTAAAAAATATATAACATTTACTAAGATGAAATTTATACAAATATACAACACCTATTTTGCAGTAAGTTTCTAAATCTTTTGTTCTGTTTTCTTATTCAAAATGTGGTTTAAAAGTGCCAGAAACACAGAAGAATTGCCTGAATAGAAAGTAGCCTACGTATGAATAAAACATTTGCAAAGAAGTTATAAATATGTTGTTGAGTCTGAGTTTCTAAATATAAAGGAAAGTGTAGATGAAAAAGCGTTCTTTATACTTTATTAGTTTTTTATGAAAAAAATATTTTTAGAAAATACAAAATAAAGGCCGCTTTCTACTGTTCACATAAATTTAAATTACTTATTTTTTAGTAATTTTGAGAATAATTCATATCTTAAAGGGTTACAGTATATCTCAGACATTTCATTAGATACATACCTTATCAGACACTTATCTAATTGAACTCATTTAGCTAATATTTACCACAAAACTGTTATATCATAAACCCCAAATTTAACTGTCACATTTTCTAAATACTTGAAACTATGAAGGTTCATAGTACACAGAATTTTATGGACCGAAACAAAAATATTGCATTATGGAAATTTTAGTATGAAGGAAGGAAAATTCTGCATAAACTCTTATGCACATAAACCCTCTTTCAAACTTAAACTCTAACTGTGCGTTAAGCAAAAAATTTTTGTTTGTTTATTTCTATTCAACAAACAAAAATAAAACTATGCTGCTTGAAGGAACTATGTTATGATTTCATTTGCAAACCACTCGGATAATGAACCATTAAACTAACTCGCCATAGCCACTGCGCTGTACCACTGTGACAAAATATGCTTATGATTCATGTTAAATAAATTATGTACAGCTCGTGATGTATGGTAAAACTGTATAATTAACTCCCTAACATCCCACGAATGAAACATCTTTTATTTAACATAACGTGTAATAATAAAGGGCTGAGATTTTTTAGAAATATTTGTAGTAAAATGTTATATTTTTAGGAAACCTGTAAAATTTTCTTACTATTTCAAAATTCTGGAAAGCTAAAAGCCTAAAAGGTGGATCGAAATTTCTAAACAATCGGAAGAATCTATTATTGATTTCGAGTAAAATGGAATTTTGACAAAATCAGAATGTAGAGGTTATTCTAAAAACTTTTTATCTGTAAAGGTATCGGGGGAAAAAAATGGAAGTCAAAGTTTTAAGAATACTGTAAATGTCTATGTTTGGCATGACGTTATGAGCAGCTGTATTCAAAATATAACCCTAGTATCTTTAATAATTTATCATAACTAATTTCTTTCTACACCCTTTGAAAACTTTTATTGTCTTTATAACGAGTGTAAGCTATGTTTGTAAAAGTACTTTATATATTATTGTCAGTTGTACATATTACAGTTATATATTATTGTCAGTCGTACATATTTGAATAAAGTATTAATTACGAGGAAACTCGTATCTCTGTAGGGTTAAATTAATTGTCATTTAGGCATTGTGGATGTAAGTTATTGTAAGCCTAATTATTGTAGTTGATATACTGTCAAAAGCAGACATAATTCTACGTAATTCTCTTAACACCGATAAGAATACAAGATAACACCATTAATGAAAACAATGGTTTCCGCATTGTTAAAATTCTGTTTATTAGTATAGCCAGTAGGATGGAAGAGTAATGAATATAGGACTTAGTGTGCAATATTAATTTATTTTGTCTACTTTTTACCATATTTTAAAGGAATTTTAGTACTTGGAATATTAAGCGGTGTTCTGGTTCCATTCTGTAGAGTAAATATCATACCTCAAAATATAAAAAATATATATTATTGCATGTCTCATCACTATGCACTTTAAAAAAAATCCGCCCTGTTGCACATTTTTACTGAACTAGTGCTGTTCAGAATCAATTGTTTATTAAGTTGACTGTCTTTCTATCCGATTACATTTAACTTGCAACACCATGGTATGGTAACCGGGTCGGTATTCAAGTTGTTTGTCGCTCTGAAAGTAATAAAAAAAAGAATAGCTAAAACGATTGCTGGTGACAGGGAAGCAACTGGAGAAAGCGATGATACTGCATACAAAGGAACGGTATAAATGGGAACGGAGAAATGAAGCAGAAACAATAGAGAGAAACGGAACACCTTTTGGTGGCTATGGAATAAAGGATACACAAGTGTATCATGGCAACGCGGTTTTACTGTTTGGCGACGTGAAACAAATACGTGGTGATTTGAGAGAAGAAGAAATAAAAATATCAGAAGCAGAAGCATTTGTAGAAAGGTAAAACATTTGAAAGCTGCTGTGAAAAATTTGCCTTAAATATGAAAGGCTCAATGTCGATATAAGTATCGTTTTGAGAAATATAATTAATTGTAAATATTACACAACAAATTAAGTATAATTATAACAATTATCTAAAGTATATTAAGTAAAGCCTAACCTAATTTATAAACAGATTATTAAGCATGCACTGACATTGGCAGAAAACAGAAAAAGTCTGAGAAAGTACGAGCATTACTTGCAGTGCAAGAAATGGAGGGCATTACTTGCAGTAAGGGCTGAACATGCCAAGATTCCAACATTGATGGAAGACTTACTGGGTACCTAACGTTCGACAATTTAAAGCTTTTATATACTCAAATTAATTCAAAGAGGATGAAAAGCACGTTCACTTCTTCTCGTTCTAAAAGGACCCTGCCACAGAGATACTAGAGCACGATCGTCCTCAGCACGTAAGTTAAAGCTCTAAAATTGAAACAACACAAACCAGCATTTGAATGTTGTGTGGTTTGTTCGTAAAATTAAGCAATCCGTTATTCCTCGTCCGTGCTGCAGTAGACACGAAGTGTTCCTTCCATGGAGGAACATGTTGTGCCATAAAGAAACAATCGTCAGCTGAAAGACGTGGTCCGATCTTGAAGTGAACATCCTAAGGACGTCCTGCACGCCATCAGTTAAGAAGATTGATGGCGATTTGCTAGTCCGTTAAGGACTCTTATGGTTCATTAAGGAGAGGAGTTCTTAACAGATGAAGTGCCCGAAGTGGGTTTAGGCGAGGGCTCGGACAGGATACAGTTTGCAGAGACGGCACCTTAGGCGTGTACCGCGGATTGGCTCTCAGAAGGACGGTCCTGCGGATCGGCAAAAGCAAAAAAAGAATCAGAGCCTACTTATGAGGCTTGAAGAGTTGTCCTGCCCTCAACCCGACGGCTGCACAGTGCCGTCTTGGCGCAGTAGATAATCAGGCCCAAGCAGAACACGCCGGAAGTCAGCCTGCTCATATGGATTGGTTGGTCCACCAAAGCAGAAAGTAGCCCTACCACATCGGTAGAGGGGGGGTCCTATTACATAGCTGATATTATGTTTTGAGCACATTAAACAACTCAAAACCAAGCAGCAAGAAGCGGAATAATAATACTCATAGGTTTACCTAATAATCCGACACTATACTTCACTAAGATTGATTACTAGATCACATAAGGTAGTCTGCGCACGACACAACACTAACCGGGTATATTATGTCTCCACTCAGCGTGCTCAGACCACTAATGCGTGGTTGCTTCATGTTCAGTAGGGCAAGACTGACGTCCAGTTTAGTTTAGGTGGACAGTTCACACCAGGCGACGTTAACTGCCTTGCCGCTGGTACATCAAGGCAATAGCTAATAACCTGCTTGTAAAGAGATCCGGAAAGTTTTAGGTATAAAAAAAGAATCTCATTCTAACATTCTGAATTGTAAACCGTTTCTACACTCTAGAAAATGTCAGGCAAGCTAATTAATGATCCGTTAATGATAAAACAGCTGCGATTGGTATCCATCATGCCCCCTAATATGGTGAACAAGTTAGCCTGTGTTGTACCAGTAAGAATGTAAATGGAAGCCCTACGAGTGAGTTTAACATTTCATAAACACTTTTACCAGGGTCGTCTCGAGCTTGAGAACCAAGTGCCCGTTGCATACATTGTCGTTGAAGTGATATCTGGCACAGGCACTTAGAAAAAAATAAATACCTAGAAAAATAAACAAATTTATGTAAAACTGCTTATTTTGGTTAAAATCGCTACTTTATTTTAATCAGAAATAAACAAAGTTAAAAATTTAATTTTAAACCGTTTCATAGCTATGTTATATTGATTATAATAAGTGTATACTTAAATTGTTGAATTAGTCGTGCCTATTAAAGAAACATAAACAACATAAACAATAATCCATTCCCACAGAAGATTGTATGTAATATAATAAACGTTTTGCGTGTTCTACTATATTAGCCTAAGTCTAATTTAATCAGAAATATGGAAACATAGGTCTGCATGTTATGAATTGAAGTTAGCATCAAACAATATATTCTATTCTATTCTATAACATCAACAATATCTTTTCTACTGGAATATTTTTACAAAATGTTAAATTAACAGAGTGTCATGTGTTAAATAAACTCATAACATTAATATATTGTAACTAAAGAAATAATATTAAGTTGAATGAAATCAAATAACTCCTACTTAATTATTTAATAAAAAGTAACTTTCATTCAGCTCAACTCTTACATATCATTACACTAAAACTGTAAACTGCGTTATAGTATCTAATTTATTTTGCTAACATTCTACCCCAATAAGTAGATTTTTTTTTCATATATTGTAAAAATTAATTTCAAATATTTATAGTTAACATTGAATTTTGGTCTCTTTTCTTATAATCTCTTTTTATGGATTATATCTCTTTTTGTGTTTCATAAAAATATGGTAGATTAAAAAATGACAGAGGAAACGCACTCATAAGAAATAACAATTATTCATAAACTGAAAACGACAAAGCGATCTTGTGAAAACGCTTTTTCTTGTGTGTATTGATGCATTAAGGCTGCATAACGCCAAAGAGTTTAGGAAAGTGACTGCCACGGCTGCCTCAGATTTATTACTATGGATCAACGATTTTTTTTATACGTGTAATAGTATTCCACATATCTAATAATATATTTTACTTAAATGTGTAAAAATTGAGTAAGTAATATTACTGATCATTCATCAAACGTTAACAAAGTTATGTGCTGTACTAATGAATAATCTGAGTAATAATGATTGTAAAATAGTAATATCAGAAGAACATTTATATTAAAATTTCTCATTAACATTACATTTAAAATATTATTTCTCATAATAATTGTAATAAAACAAGAATAATTGTGAAGATATATGAATATTTATATGTACTTTATAGACGAACTTTCAAATTTGTGTATTACTTCAACCGAAACAGAAGACAGCTATAATATTATTTTCTATAACGACATCTTCAGGCTCTTTGTTGTAAACAATGTCGCAAGTCGAATCCTTAAAAAAAGTTTATGATTCATTCGTTATAATCAACTGTAATCACTTTCATAATAAGTAGGCAATGCTGAAAACGATAAACTGTAAATAATGACCTTTAATACAATGATGTAGTTACTAGTAATTAGCCTAATATTACAAGCTGCCATGTGTTTTATTTTGTCAATAGTTTCCTAAATCTAAAATATGTTATGTACAAAACTAAATTTCATTAATTTTAACTAAAATCAAAAGGTTAAAATCGAAAATTGTTAACTCATTCTTGCTGTAATATATTTCTGTAACGTAAGGTATAATCCTAAGAAAATTACTAATCGATTTGAAATAAGTCTTCTTAATTTAGTCAAGTGTAGAATAATGAAACTTTCTGACACTTCTGTCACCAATCAATACGAGATTTTTAATTATTTTAACAACTTTCCTTATGATTTAACACATTTATCAATGCTTTCTGTTGAACACTATATGCGCAAGCACTGGTTATCAAGGTATATAATGTGCACAGTATGCTTACTGTTTGCGTCAGCTGATTTCGGCAGTGCAGTATTTTGAATACTTGGACATTTACCAACTGTAATTTGTACGTTTTATTGCGTTGGCTGCATCAAGCCACACAAAGTTTAACTGAAAAATCTATACGCAATCTCTTGTATAGCTTACTCGTAGTAGTTAACAGAAGAGCAACATTTTTAAACCTTGTTTTGTACACCTTGGTAGTCAACCACCAAACAATTCAGATTTATTAATTTTTTTAGAAATGTTACTTAATTTTATTCAAGTATAATACAATAGAAATGAACATTTTTATTAACTTTGTAAGGCAATGTGAGGCTTTTACATACAGAAAGGCTTGCAATCGACAATTTACAACCTCACAAACTTTCGAGCGCTGTGAAAATAGTACTAGTGAATGAAACATTATGATTACTGTAACACCATATATGTTTAATCAAATTATACAAATTTTATACGCTTTCAGTCAGCCGAAATTGTTTGTGACAACTAAAAAGTGAATGATGTTTGAAAAATAAATATTTATTCAGAAATATCCATAATTATCTCATAAATTCGTTTTACTTTGAAAGATTTATGACAGCAGGTTTTTGTAACAACCTTCTATTAACAGCATTTATAACCATGCCTAAACTATCACCGCTCCCATTTCAATTTATGGAAGCCCACAGTAAAATTTTACCTCATTATGACATAACGTACATTAATTTTCAAGTAGGCCATAATGGAAGCAACAAGCTTTTTCAGAGTTTGTTCAAAATATATTTCTATTTATAATAATTTAATCCTTTATTTGAATAAACAAATATTAATTTTTACTTATTAGTAAGTTGTAGGTATCTGTAAACTATTAGGCCTATATGCAACTGCAGGCTTCAAATTCTATAGGAATGAAACTTAAGTGTTGATTTTTTTGTATTACATTTGAAATTTCATGGTTCCGAAAGAACAACGAATTTCTTGATGTTAGTCGTTACTCGAGATTAGCGGATGATGAATGTAGTTTCCTTCAAATCACGTGGCATCTTTATTTCGGTGTACAAACTCAAATAATTATTATAATAAAGTAATTAATTGAATTGAATTGAATTGCTGATAGTGTAATAACACTGTGAAAAAACTGAAAAGTTTAAATGTTAGGTTTTGAGAGAAAAGATTATTGGCCGCGAATATAGAAATATTTACAACTAAATCTGTTCTACTGACAAAGTCAATTGTCACTGTGTAGCTTGTATGGATTTTCGCAGTCAAAACAAATTTGTTGCTAGTCAATTATTTGGTTCCAAGGAAGACTGTCATAAACTCATTAATATTTTAATAATTAAAATAGTCTGTTAATGCAGTAAAGCATAACGTTAAAATAATTAATTAATTGTACTTTCAATAAATTATAGTCTATACCTGTTACTCCATTAAGCAGATTCATGAAAAGCTAAACACAACACCACTATCAGTGTTGATATTTGAAGGAAACTGTAGGAGTAAGTATTTAAACGTTAAACGTAAAACTTACAATGAAATACTTGTCCGGAATAATGCGCTGTGTTACCATAACATAAAATTTAATTACTGTATAAACATAACAAAAAATTCCTGACAAATGCACAAACAAATTTTGTATAATTATACTATCTATTTTAAATGTAGACCTATGAACATCGTAGGTTTCTAAAAATGAAGTTTTTGTTCATAAATTGCCTGTTAGTTGTTCTATAAGTTGATGTTGTTAGTTGTGACAACTTATTTCTGTTGTCAATGAAACAACACACAAGACGTACATTGTCAATAGGAATTTACTTACTTTGCTCTTCATGCAACATCAAAATAAATAACTTAAACAACATTTATAAACCGTTTAAAAATTTAAATAAATTATTATTATATTTAATTTCTAATTTATTAATTTATGAAGATACGACTACGATTTTAACCGTTGTTATTGGTGACGTAATTGGGGACGATAATTTTATATTTACACAACTTAATTGTTATTAATTGTTGTATTGGTGTAAAATGAAAATTTACTAGTTGTTAGTAAAGCTAAAACTAGTATCATCTGAATAAATTGCAGTTTTTGCTAGCCTATCATTCTAGACCTCTGTCATATACGTAAAACGATAGCTTATATGTTACAGTGCTAATAAAAGAAGAAAGCAGCTCAAATACAGAAACTAATATATATTCTTTATAACTAACACATGTATCACAGTTATGTAACACGTATCGGCCCAAGTACTATGTATGGCTGAAAGGGTATTCGCAATGCGGTTATTGGAAGGCTTGGACTAATGCCCACTGTAGCCCATAATCGTTCATATTATGAAAAGTGCAAATCGCATTCCGAACATCACTTAGTTGAATGAAACTTAAATGTTGGAATTACAATGTCTACTAAAATGTTTTCATCCATCCAACATCTTATTCCTGTAAAAAGTGTGTACTTTCTTCTATCTTAATTTGTTCTCAGTAGAATAAGGTAGGTAAATAGAAACTTCAGATTATTAAAAAACTTTACTCTAGTTATATTTTATTAAATATCACTATAATATTGACGACTCGGAACACTAAGTTTTTTATAAGTAAAAACGTAAAGTTTTACCTTACAGCCTAAACCGGCTTTCACCTATAGAAGGCTTCATCAGAGGCTGTCGTTAGTAACGTTGTTCGTCTTGTTGTTGGCGACGAGATAATGTTTCGAAAGATCGAAGCTGTGTGTGTGTGGTGATATGTGTTCGAATAATGCGTGCGATTTGAATTGTGTCTGTTCGTTTAGGATGTCGTTTTTATTTGTTTTTGTGTGTTTGTATATTTCAAACATATACAAACACACAAAAACAAATAAAAACGACATCCTAAACGAACAGACACAATTCAAATCGCACGCATTATTCGAACACATATCACCACACACACACAGCTTCGATCTTTCGAAACATTATCTCGTCGCCAACAACAAGACGAACAACGCTACTAACGACAGCCTCTGATGAAGCCTTCTATAGGTGAAAGCCGGTTTAGGCTGTAAGGTAAAACTTTACGTTTTTACTTATAAAAAACTTAGTGTTCCGAGTCGTCAGTATTATAGTGATATTTAGTTAAGTAACGGACACGTCATGGACAACGAAATCCAAGAATTATATTTTATAGTGTTATTAATTTCTTTATCGTTAAGTATTTTCTTTGTCTTTTGTTATACCACTAATTTTGTATTGCAAATATTTTTACACCTTTTTTCTTATAATGTTTTTCTTTCATTTTTATTACTCACAATAAAACTATATCTCCAACTGATTCTTTCATAATAACGGTATTTATTATGATCGAAGTCTCGTGTTATTATGATAACAACTACCGGCACAGTTATGAAAAGTGGTATTAATGAGCTTACTCTTTCCCTTTACTACAGATTTTGCTCGAGAAAACGACAGATTGTTCTATAACCAATCTTCATACAAGATTTGAAAGAGCACTTGCAACAGTCAATATTTTATTGTAACAATAATGGTTTTCTAATTTCAACATTTTAACACATTTATGACGGAAACTTAATTCATCTAACTTTAGCTGTTACGTGGCTTTTCTAAGATTGTTAGTTTTATGTATGTAATATTAAATAGACGTGAGACATTAAAAAGTCTAAACGTACTTACCCTATTTGAACCATTATACAATAATTCAACAACAGTGAAAATTCAACAACTCTTTTTCACCAGTAAGATAATCCAATCCTAATTGAGTAAAACTAAAGCAAAGAACAATAATATTCATAATAAGAATAGAAAAGAAATGTACTCTAGAATTATTATAAGTTATAAGGAAATTTGAGATACAACAAATTACCTTCCAGGATCAAAGAAATACAGGAAAAGCAAAAATTAAAATTAAATGTAAATAACCATAACTATAGTAACCTAACTGAAATGAAATGTAGTAATACATATTTTAATATGCAATCACTTTCTGCTACAGTTTGTTTCTTGATATATATAAAGTATTTGAAATATATATTTATATTACCTCAAGATGATATTTTTCCTTATTTGGAACATGTTTCGAGAGATCCCGTGCTCTCATCCTCAGCCTTCGCGATCTTGCGTCTGGTGAAGTATTTGTGTTGGCTGGATGCTATTAAGGTTTCTTGTTGGTATCTGGTATTTTAAAGTTGTATTATTGTGTGTGATTGTGGTATTATATTATTGTGTATTTTGAGTATTTTCGATGTTGAGTGCTTTGAATATTGTGTCATATTTTGTATTGATTTGTATTTGTTCAGGTATTAGTTTGTTTTGTGTTTTATGTTTGTATATTGTATGTATGTATTGTATATTATATTGTATATTGTATTGTATGTATATTATATTGTATTGTATGTATGTATATATTACGTATTATGTATTATGTACATAATAAATTCATATACGCATATTATTCATATTATATACGCAAATTCATATGCGTATTACAGTTTTCGAAGACGTCACATTTAATTGATTTTTACATCAGAAAATTTAAAAACATAAATTGAAATATTATAGTAAACATCTTTCAAAACCGTATAAATGAAACAAACTAATTTAAGAGCAATGTAAAATTTATACTTAATAACTGGTAAAGCAACCAACAGATCGACCAACTGAGGATGCAAGCAAAAGAAGGAAGTTCCCAGATCTTATATAAGAAAACGACGTTCAATCCGGCGCATAGAGAGGGAAATGTAGAACAGGGAAAAATTAATTACGAAGTAAAGTTTAAATACCTATGCAAGTGGATAGAACCCAACATCTCTGAGCAAAACATTCTTGTGTATAAATTGCAATTTTCCCTTTGCAATAAGTTGAAGTGGCATACCAGTTAACCAAAGACGTCTACTGCAAACGGTCTTAATTCCTCAATATTAAGGTCTGACACTATTGCACAATCATTCGACCACAGGCCCTATACTCGATGGAATGCGTAAGGTGAATAGAAAAGGTGTAAATAAAAAACTAGAATGCAAAGAAAGAAAGATACTGAGGAAACTCCTGCACCCGGACAAAGAAAACTGTGAGTATAGAATTATGAACTGCAGGCGCATGTGGAAAAGGAATGAACACAGTTCAAATAGAAGGACCTCCTTGTATGGTCACCTGATACGAATTGACCCAGAGAGACTGACGTATAGGATCGTTGGCTATTTTCTAAGACTGAAAACTAAAGGGCGGTCTGTTTCTCCAAAATGGAAATATATCTGCAAGAAGTGGGTATCACATTTGAAAACATCCAGGAACCCAGCGCTCTTAAGAAGAAACTTGGTGCATACCAGATTTTCCAGGAGAGCCCAAGCTAAGAAGAAGCAAGAATGAACTGAAGAATGAAAGGAAGCAAACCGAAAACTAATGCAGTGATACGAAAGTTTAAGCCGAAAGAAGAAAACAGTTCATATAACGTGGTTCGTAACATGACGAATCGAAAAAACAACCCCGGCTTTATACCTGGAAATTATATGCATAGCACCTAACTGGAATACCTTAATTTTAACTTTTATCCCAACGACGTCGAGAGGAGTGTTGCTCAACTGTATGTTTGATTCTTACTCACATTCTAGCTTACCAATCTGGAAATTTGTAAACACTTAGACGCAAAACAATGTTGTCAGAGCCGATAGAATACTCTTGATGCCTCTAGGAAGGACAGAGATCTGTCTATCGGTAACTCTTCATTTCCAATGTTTTCTTTCAGGCTACATATTGCTCTCTTTCTTTGTCTAAGTTCAGCAAGAGGAGTACCGTTTTTAATTATATGTTGCACTGTAAGTGTTCTACCACACGTGCAGACGAATCATCCTTCTCCTTGTAGGAAATAAGAAAACGTCAAAGTAGTGTGCCCAATTCGCAGTGTAGTGATTCAGACTCGTACACGACTGCGACTCCAAAATCCTGGTATTTACCATTTACGGGCAATCTGGTTTACGGCAGAAAGTTTGTTCTGTCGTGTATTCCACATTCGCTGCCACACGTTAACGATGGTGGTTGTGGCAACTAATTTCGCGCCGTCAGGTCGTATGGCAAGAGCTACTTTGTTACCTTCAATATCTACGTAACCCGGACACCAAAAAAAACTAAAAGATGAAACGAGGTCGTCTAAAGCATGTCATAGTATTATTACCTGTTTAAATAACGGTCCTCTGTGTCCAGATTGTCTGATGCAGTTAGAAATCTGTACACATCTCAAATTTTCTCTCTCAGCGGGGTTCACAGAACCGAAAAGCTTGCCACACTGCATACAGTTCAGCAGTGTATACACTTTCTGATACGCCTTTTACTGGGCGTAAAAAAATCTCATTTCACTAACATGTATCCGGCTTGGGGTCTTTTCGTTCAGTGTCCAAGTCTCATTGCCATCATTTTATAAAATTTGAAAAGAGTATCTCTTCTGACGTTTTCATTCAGTGTTCTTATCGTTCCACACACGTGAGTAAACTTTTCTTTTTTTTTTGCCCACATCTATCTCACCAACATAAGACAAGTCACATCCAAGGAACATGAATGAATACACTGGCTTATTTAGTTGATCATTCAGTACTAGTTTACACAATACAGGAAAGCAACCTTTAAAAGCCATGGATTTATTCTATAAATTTCCAGACCATACATCCCTGATTATCTGCTGAAATTCGTAGAGGGCCCTCTGCAGGGTATTTCCATTTCAACGCATTCTTCCAGGTGAAATTCTTGCTTCGACTGGCGACACCCTGCCGGCAATTTTGGTTTGGGAAGCAACCATCGGGGCCTGGATGTTATGGGCACTGTCATCTTTCGAGCGCTCAGACGCCAGCTGTTCGAGTAAACGTGACGGTTGTGTAGTCTGGCAAGCCTCTTATTCGTATATACGTGCCTCACATATAGTGCTAAATTTTTTAGACATACCTTTACAATAATAAGGTTTTCGAAATATAATGAAGCCATTCCTGCTTCACAATATAATTTGTGCCGGCCTAGTGAGGAATGCCCCTGTGGCATAGCGTATCCCAACACTGTGAAGAGGATCCAGCTTTTTCAAACACGATATACTGGCTGAATGAGTACACCGCGCATATATAATCCCTTTTGAATAGAGAGGTAGGGTGTACATGCGCAATAACATTCCTCTATCGTCTCGCAAGATGGGAGGTGCTCCTACTGCCATTTTGCAAAGATTTGCACCTCGCAGCCAGTTCATCCACATGCGTATTCCACGGTATCTGTCTGTCTGGAGATCAGCTTGAAAATTTTATGTTTATTTTATATTTTACTAGCAAAATACCCGTGCTTCGCTACGGAGTTTCACGTTGTACGTAATTGTACAATTATTGCTCGCTTAATAGTATAGGATTAGATAGATTGTACAAATTCTCAACTCTTAGTTTGTTTATTTACATTCATAGCAACAGCTGTTTTTTATTTATTTCGAGAAAATCGTTAGAGCCGTTTCCGTGAAAAAAAGGACATACATTTATTAATTAATTGAACTTCGAAATTTTCTCGACTATAAGAACCTGCAAACAACGAAGTTTTTTTCAATTTAAAATTATGATTAAAAACTCAGGACTAAATGTATTCGGGGTTTCCAGTAAACTGAGATGTCAACCACTTACAGTGGATACATTTCAGTATTTGGTTTTTTGCCCCTTAGGAGTGAAAGTTTGTAAAATCGTTTCTTAGTGAGCACCTAAGACCTATGATGAAGCTATGTTCAAAGTTTCATTGATATCCATTCAGTGGTTTCAGAGATATAGTGAAACCAGAAGGTTTCAGAGGTATCGTTCCGGGGAAGGCCCGTCGGACGAATCCCGCGCTATTTCCTACGCGGGAGACTTCCACCGATGCTATGGTAACCAGAATATATTCTATTGGGTTGCCATAGTAACCAGATCTAATAGATTTTTAAGACCCAAAGGACCCCCCAGAGGATCGTATCGAAAAAAACACCTGTCCTATGTTGGTTCTCCCGTTGCGTAAAATATTTGTGCCAAGTTTGGTTGAAATCGGTCCAGTGGTTTAGGAGGAGATGTGGAAGACCCCAAAGGACCCCATCGAAGAAAACACCTATCCTATGTTGGTTCTCCCGTTGCGTAAAATATTTGTGCCAAGGTTGGTTGAAATCGGTCCAGTGGTTTAGGAGGAGATGTGGAAGACCCCAAAGGACCCCATCGAAGAAAACACCTATCCTATGTTGGTTCTCCCGTTGCGTAAAATATTTGTGCCAAGGTTGGTTGAAATCGGTCCAGTGATTTAGGAGGAGATGTAGAAGACCCCAAAGAACTCCCCAAAGGACCCCATCGAAAAAAGCACCTCTCCTATGTTGGTTCTCCCGTCGCGTAAAATATTTGTGCCAAGTTTGGTTGAAATCGGTCCAGTGGTTTAGGAGGAGATGTGGAACATACATACGTACAATGGGGGGGGGGGGGGTTTGCACCTTAGGAGTGAAAGTTTTTAAAACCGTTTCTTAGTGAGCACCTAAGACCTATGATGAAGCTATGTTCAAAGTTTCATTGATATCCATTCAGTAGTTTTTGCTCTACGTTGATTCTATGTCAGTCAGTCAGGCAAACTTTCCCCCCCTTTTTCCCCCTTTAAAGGTCGAATTCCCAAAAATCCCTTCTTAGCGGATACCTACATCACATAAGGAACCTACATGCCAAATTTCAAGTTTCTAGGTGTTATAGTTTCGGAGATTTCGTGATGAATCAGTGAGTGAGTCAGTGGTATTTCTCTTTTATATATATAGATATGTTTATTTTACTGTTTATGGTTAACATCGCAGCTGTTGGCCTTCCTCGCATTCGACAAAATGGACACAGGTCGTTATTATTGACAGGAATGCTTAAAATGCTGTTAGCATTTTTAAACAAGTTGTCTATAGCATCCTGCATAAAATAATTACCGTTGCTTTAGCCAAGAACGTCCAATGATTGTAAGTGTGTAAGATTGTCAACGTACGAGCACTTCTCAACTGATATTTCTATGTCTTTAAAAACCCCGTGGATGACAATAGTAAAGAGCGTGCCGCTCACCAGAGATGCCTATGGTTCGCCATTTTTAGCTCGTTTGGGGTCTTTAGTGATTACTGGACTCAAATATGGGAAGTCCTGAACCTGAGAAAGGTGTAGATAAAGGGCAGGATACATCTAAACCGTCAAAACTACAACCGGCAGTTGACCTATATCATTCAGCAGTTACACCATCGTGCTCTATATAGGTTTAAACACTGATGTGCCAGCAATTGTGCTCAAGTGTGTTTCCTGCAGGTACAGAAACATAGGCTAGGCCCGTCCTGTATCACCTTCAGTTCGCAATAATGCAATGCGTAACTATTAATATCCCACTGAAAAATGTTCTCCCTGCTGGATGTCGATGTCGTATCTCCTAATGCCTAGGGACAATTCTTGTCCCTACTTTTATTTTTACAGAGTCCTCCCTGGTGTATTTGGAAGGAGTGGATAATGGATAGCGCTGTCCTTTCCCTGTTTTGCGTTTTGCGGTTGCAACCACAACGTTTTAGAGTTTTATAGCAGACCCGCTGTTATTCTTTGCACTTGCCTGTTATATCGGCTGCACTTCTCCTAAGTATCAGTTTACCCAGTGCATAACCCAAAACGCAAACACTGAAAACATTGCATGGACTGACGGATTTAATGTCTTACGCTTAGCCGATGGATTCTTGCTCGCAGTTTTTCTATGCCTTCAAAGATCCCGTGGATGACTATAGTAAAAACTATGCTACGGTCAGCCTTCGACAGGGATGACTACCTATGGCGCTAGTTCAGTTCAGCAGTCTCCTCTTCAGTATAATTTAGTGAGACACGGAACACTGTCACTCCCTATGCGGTATTCAGAGTGGCGTCGGGGACACACTTCTTTATCAATGTAATCGTCCCACTTGCTCATAGGTTATGGCCTCGATCAACAGGCCACCAGCCGTTTTCCTAATTTCCGTGACAGAAGCAGTTACAGATATTTCTATTAAAAAAGAGAATCACTTTCTTGAAGTCCCCTTCTCTTTTTTAACTATCAAATGTTTAGGCGCCGTAGGCGTGCTGGCTGACGACGGCAAACGACTCTGCATCTACAGGAGTGTAGTGCCTCTATATCTTCATCCTTCAAGGATTAATTTTTTCTGAGGGAGGGTTTTTAAGCGTTTTGCTAATCTGAGAATTATTCTGGGAATGTAACTTAAGAGCCTCACGAGTGCCAAGGAAATGACCAGAGCAACGCGTTAGAACTCTTAGGACACCGAGCTGTGACGATTTCATTAAATAAAAAATAAAATAATTAATAAATAGGTAATGTAAAAGCTGAGAAAATTTTAAATTTTAATAAATCGCACATTTAAACTAATTTTATCGCTATCATAAATCATAATAATATTTAATAAAGAGTTTTAATAATAAAATAAAAGGAATGCGAGTGTACAGATAGGGAAACCATTGTTAATTAACCCTGCATAGACATGCGCTAACCGGAATTAACCTGAATACCGACCCCTAAACAAACTAATAATCCTTGAAAATTAATATTTAATAAATAAATAAAAAAGACCACAGTAGTGTACTATAATGAAGTCTGTAATTAAGAATATTTTTGGATAATTAAAAAGTCAAACTTTAACCCCTTAAATAGAGGATAAATGTGGAACTATTTTGTTGCGACGCGTAAACTCCGCGCGATTAACTGACCCTTCCTATATCGTAGAGAGTCGAGATGAAGCGCTCGCGTAGAAAACACGCGCTTGAACCATGTCTCAGAATAAGACAGAATATTTGTATTTAGAAGACCGTTACAACAATGTGTAGCAAAAGTATTGCCAAATTAATGTGTTAGTAGTCTAAATGTTAAAAAACGAAATGTATAAATAACTGTGTAAGGGATGACATCTCATTTGTTTAATTTTGTAAGATGTGTATGTTGTTTTAAATAATATGGTACGAGCTACCAAAAGTGAGAACTTTATAAACAATAATGTGACGTGCGATTCTGCAACAAACAAGAACATTTACGGCACTTATACTACTGACGATGTTTAACTACGAGAATTCTGAGAACCTCCACGCTACTTCATTATGAACTAACCACTTCAGGCACTTCAACAGGAAAGTTAACTCCACTTAAGATCAACCGCTGACGAACACCATAAGGATCAAGGACCCTGACTACGAGTAAACTGATGGATATGGCAGGTGACACGGAGACTTGTTCTCCGTGATTAATTAAAATTGTAACCAATACATTATTAAAGACAGTTGAAATAATAAAAAATAGAAGGACTTTAATGATAACCACTTAATAAGATGTAGTATGTTTTAGAATTCACAATAGTTGTAGTACTAAATAATGCTGCTGTATATGTATAACTTCACTGATATAAATTTTTAGATTAAGTCCATTCTTCAAATGGCCCCCATATAGTATTATAGAATATAAATAAGAGAGCTTAACTCATAAACAAGTTTAAGGTCTCGGATCCGTGGATAATGCTAGCACTGATAAATCCATGTGTTTTGCCCCAGTTCTTTAGAAAAATCTGTTATAAATTGTAATCTTTTATTCAGAAAACCCTATATGGGAATATTTATGTAGAGCTGTTGTAGTAATGATTTAATAAAGAGATGTCGTTACTTTACACTAAAACAGTGAGTGAATAAATCATCAGACCCCCATGTAAATTTCCTTTAGTTATAACGACTGCTGGTTTATCTAGTAATTAAAAGTTGATTACGAATATGGCAGCCCGTGCAATTGATCAGAGGTAAGTATGCACAGGTTCCCGATGTTATAACGTAGGTGACACGTTATACAGCTAGGAGTAATATAACTGGGTGCGTCCTGGTATACTGAAGCCATCGTTTCCACTCACTAACATAAAGCCATTCATAACATAACATCCCATCCATTCGTACGATCGGCCCTACTGTGAGTTGGGTTACGTTGTGTTTCCAAGCGATACACACAACCTTGTTGAACTCATTTATCAGTGCCCCGTTAGCCAGCTAAAGTGTAACAGCTGTTGCCGGCTCCCAACAAGGCAAGATGTTGTAGACTCGGGCGTAGGGTTCGATTTTTGGACGCCAATATTATCATGACTATTATTATTAGTGGATTTGTTATTATTATCATCGTCAACGTAGAAATTAATATAATAATAATTATTTTAAAATATTTATTTATATTATATGAAAATTTGAATTTTTATTCAATATAGGCCTACTCATCGAATGTCCCGTAGGGAGCAGCCTTCCTTGGTTTCCTTGCCTCGAATGACGATGTTGTCCGGAGAAATCTCCAGACCAGTGTCCCCTTACAACGATTTCCTGCGTTGTCCCCGTCTGTCGCAGACGATGTAACTATTTTTTACATCATCGGCGGCTTCCGGGCAGTACACGCACTCTTGTGACTTTTCTTTCCTAACATTCTTCAGGTAGGAACATACAATGTTAACGTAAACTATCCTTCGGAAGACTATCAATGTTCAACAACAACATCTTATATGCTTATATACGTTGTAATGACTGTAACACTTTGTGGTTTATAGAAAACAAGAAGTATTCAAGAAGTACTTGAAATAATACGCTTGAAGGAATGAATGATGTTCTGACATGCTTCCTATCAGAATATATTATCTACAGCCATAACTCGAGTAATGATCCCGTAACAATGATAAAATGTACATAGACCTAAATAGCGTTTCTTAATATATCATAGTTATTTACAGACACAAACATGTGAATAGTTTACTATATAATGAACTTGTGAGAAATAAGTGTTGCGTTGGGACGCTGGATATAAACAACGCATTCCAAGAAAAGTTTAAAAAATCCGTATCAAAACACCTGCCTTAATTTTTCAGTCAATAATAAATTAATACATACCAGTAACTTAAAACTGATTCACCGTTAATAAGTATTGTTAATTACTACAATTTCAGCACATAATGAAAGTATATTGTTATCAGGAAGACTGTGAACATGTCGATCTCTAAGATGAAAACTCATGTACACACCAAAGGAAATGTAAGGAACATTTCAGCAAAAATACATTAATTATTAAATGTAATAACGACAACGACAATAATAATAATAAAACGTTTCATAACTATAAAAGCATAACATTCACTGGCGTTTAAATTATTCTTTTGCTGTTTGATGAAAATTATTTGGCTGAATAACCAACCTATAGAACGCAGGTCGTGTTAATTGACTAACGCAAATGAAAACAGATTTATTTTAATTTTGATTGAATGTTCTTTATTATATTTATTCATTATTATGTAGTATGGAGGCCTTTTGTAATAAAGTGTTTACCTATAATAAACTGTCAATGTGTTATTCCGCAGGCAGCAGTTGGACTGAAGTACAACGTTAACACTAACAAAACTACAAGTGGGCGTTGATAAATTAAAACATAAAACATAATTTAATCGGTAAGACGTATTTACTTATATTTTGGGACACAAAACAATTTTGAAAGCCGCATATTCAGTGGATACCGCTGCTTGTTGCATTGTACGAGTACAAATCGATGACAGTTCCGTACACGTTGTGCACTCTGAGAAGTATCGACGCCTGAGTCCAATGAAACGTAATTACATTACTGAGTGATTTAGTGTCATTTGATTTTTTCCAGGTAGGCAAGTCTACACATGAATGATACAATAGAACTAAACTCGGTTCGCAAAAAAATATTGTTTTAAAATTGTGTTATACAGAACTATACATTTGTTACACTTCTGTGTAACATAACCATTAAATGTAACGTTATACCTTTTAAAGTATGGAATGTCAGTAGCAAATAGGATGTATCAAATGTATCATCACTTTTAGATATACGCGGTGCCAGTTTATAATTTTAGATAACGTGACAGGCAATATTTTATTTCACCATCGCCAATGTGAAACGGTCTACATTAAGTCCAGCTACATTCCATATACCCTTGGTCCTCGATTCTCTTTAACTCTTTGCTGACCTCTATAAGTATCACAGACCATATATTAATGGTTACTGCGAGTGAAATCCTCTATGACCCTCGAATTCATCACGTCGGGTGCCAAGGAGTCCGACGTGAGTGTAAATCTGGAATTATTTCACTGTGTCCTGGCCGTGAGGTGGGTGTGGTACTTATGTTCATAGCACAAATGCACCTTCTAGCCGATATTCCCAGAATCCATATTCCTGTGTAATTTGTAGTTTTTGTTCCCCATTTTGTTGACTTAACGTTAAAATTGGCGGCTACGAAAACAGGATCCTTAAGTTTCAGGATGCGATCTTCCAAAATATCAAGTTTCTCATGTATGTCATTTATACTTTCACTTGGTGTGAAATAGCAGGCAATTATTGTAACCCTGTTGCATTTCACCGAAACAAACCCGGGAGCACAATGTAGCTCTTGCTGAAGATTTTCCTCTAGTCTGGTGGTACATATGGTGTCCTTGTGCTAGTCTTTTTAAATCTATATTTTGTAATGCTCACTATTAATGAACAGTTAATATTCTGGTCCTTAATAAGCTGCAGCAGCAGAGGGTCTTTACAGTAGCTGCAGCTACAGAGGGTACTTCCCTTCAATACTTTTATTGTTAGATCTTTTTATTCTTTGCCAATTCCAACGCCGTTTTAAACGTTGGACACATTCCGGATCCAAGTCTGTGGTGTATTGGAAATTTTCTCTCTGCAGACAGAAAATCACTTAGATACGACCTTGAACTTGGTCTTCTTATTACCTGTCCCCACGGCCTGCTAGTGGCCATATCCAAAACATTTAAAACAGAGAGTAAAAAATCTCCGCTCCGGACTCTATAGTTTATTCATCTACTCTAAATCTGGAGTAGATTTCTACTTTCAGCAGTTTACTTATGTCGAATACGGACACCTTGTGAGCTCTATTGTTAGCCTTAATAACGGAAATTTTGAGTTCATCGGTGAGGTGTCATTGCTGTTCTTTTGTACTTGCAGATTCTACACTGTAACTCGAAAAGCTCTTTGTACATTTGAAATTGAGAGGATTTAGAATTAGAGATCTCTATATTGAAGACCAAGATGATGGCTTTTCATGGAGCAGATCCAGCAAGAACAAAATTGTTGTAGATTATACTGTTCTGGAGAATGTCAGTCATTCTGAATACTTGGGTTATAGTTCGTCTTACTTCACTAGCAATGACGTGGTGAAGAAGCTACATAAGATCAACCACATGTGTGAAACTATCAGGATGACCCTGAAATTAAAGAATAATAGAACGTGACTAAAGTTCTACAAAGTAATAGGCCTCCCCACAATTCTATATGAGTCTGAGAATTGAACTTCAACGAAATACAAGTTATGTGTCTAACACCTTAATATTTCCAAGCGGTCTAAATGCGATAGTTCAGACAGGTGGCTTAATTTACTCTTTAACATTGCAAAACAAAAGTAGATATGTGCCAAGAACTGAATATTACGAGTATACTCGGTAGGATAGGCCAAAATCGGTTAAATGTTTGTAACATGTTAACCAAATGAATCATTGCCGCATTCCCAAATAACTATTGAATTATATGCAGAAAAGGAGTGGTGTGGGACCAACAAAGAAGCGTTGGAGTGATTAGCTGTAGTCTATCTGATTGGGACCGAAACAAACCATTTTTGGTTCAATCCCTGACGAAGATGATGTTTCTTCTCTGTAGCCTTCCAAGAGCTACTGAGCGACAGCATGTTTTCAAAAGCCTGTGCTATTTCGGAGTGCTTTGTCTTTATCTACTTACTTTATTTCTGTCTAACATGTCTATCAGTCTGTACGTCTACATGTCAAATATACTAATACGTCAATGGCGGTCTTCTATACTAGATCAATATATTTTTGTAGCTCGGCCTTTTCCTTCCTTATTAACTCCTTGAGATGTCTCCTCACTGTAGAGTTCTCTTCTGGAACAGTTTTATCAGTAGGTCGATTTGCAAAAGATGTCGTTTCTTTTTGTTTGATTAGGGCAGAGTCCTCTGCAACGTTCCTCTCCTTAAACGGAATGTCTCAGCTCGCATCAACTAGCTTCATCACAGTATGTAGTATTGTCACCTCCTTGTGCCATATGGTGCACTCCCGACCACTGCGGTCACTGGATGACAATGACTTACGGCCCGCTCGCTTACCCCCAACAGTCACCGGCAGTGGGAATCCAGCCCCCCGTCTGTAATACCTAAGAACGGATGGAGAGAAGACAGTACATAGGAATGAATACAGCCGTTGTAAGGTATTTAAAAAGGTTTTGTTTATTTTTTTACATTATTTTGTAGTTTATTATCATGTGTTATTATTTAATGTTTGTAATATTTGCATTTTACAAAGTGCAGTTTGAAACTTTGAAAGTTATTAGAATAGAGGTAACTCTAGTACGGAGTTTACCTATTACTTATTTGCACTACTAAACTCTTTTAAGGGAAGGAAAAACTGTTTATGTGTTTTACTTAAAACTGTAATACGATATGTTGACATGGGATACTATTGTCATGACAACGGTGTCAGCTGTGTCGTTTTACACGCTTCAGATATGCTCTAGATATGCAGGAAGCAGCACGTAGTTAGCGCCTTGGTTGTTTGCTTGTTGAGGCAGTCTGTTGAGGACAAAATGTCATATAGAAATTGTTACTTGTTACATGTTTTTAAATCTGATAATAATGCTGCACAATTTTAACAAAATCTGAGTAGTACTTGTTTTTTTTAACAGTAATATGACTCTTATACCTGAATATCTTGTAATGCTAAGCTTGTAATGGCGAAGGCGGAGGGCCTACATATTATCATGACATGTATCTACATATTATCTAAGTATTTGTAGATATACAGGTGAAGGTCATTTATTTTAAAAAACTGTAGGAGAATTCAGCATATAAGTGCAATACAAAATTCAATTGAGTGTGGGTACATCGTAATCAATTGCGGTTGTACAATGTACATCTCACATGTTGTGCATTCCACGATGGAGCATTCTCAGAGATAAAAGACGTTTTATTTACAGAATCATACTACCATCTCTGCACTAGTAAATTTAGTAGATCCATAAAATTGCATTATTACTTTCTCCTGTGACAGGCACGTGTCTGCTACCATTGAACAGACTAACCCCTCCACCTCAGAAACTCAGGCGCTCTTATCAAATATTAAAATTTGTACTGTACGTACTATTTCTTATTACGTGAAATTAAAAATAACTTTCATAAGTTGCTTTATTATTATTAATATTGTTGCTGTTGGTATTATTACTCCCGCCTTCTGCATTTGACCGTCTACATTGAAAGTTCTAAAACCGCACTCTTTTTAAGCCCAAGATAAACCTAAACTGGTATGAGAGTTTCAGTCATGAAAACTCCGTATAAGTGTATGTATAACGCACATTTAAAAGTCTTTAAATTTTTAGCAAACCTTTTTTTGGGACTGTAAGATTTCTCTCAAAGGCTGTAGGTATTAATTTTCCTTTAAGTAAAATATTTCTGTCTAAAATTTACTTGCTGTGTACAAAATAAGATTATGGAATAGTATATTTAATACAGGTAAAATTGTAATAGTGATTATAAGTATTAACTAACTTATGCATAAGATGAGATTAAAATTGTTGTATAGTTAATAGGGTTTACTGTAAACATACATTAGATCACATTTCATCTTGCAGAGGAGGAGTAGGTGGACATTTTGTCATCTGGTTTCCCATAAGACTTACCCAGTGACGGGTTACCCAAGTGTGGTGGAGTTAGATATTATAATGTAATGGAGCTAGAATCTGGCTCAACTCTTAATGAGACGATTTTAACACAATCTAATTGCGATTGTGGTCTGACTACTATGCTATTTGCACACCTAATTAATTTATGTAAATAAAATCTTAACAAAAATTGTACATTAAAGCGATATTCAAGTTTCTTTAAAGATAAAACATAAAAGAATTGTTTTATAATTTATATGGAATATAAGTTCAGGTAATTTATTAATTTTGAATATAATTGGCTTTACAAATATTATTCCGTAAGTGTAATATATTTAAATAGGCTTATGGTGTGAATAGTCATATGACTATTAAAAATTATTACACCGAAGTAGTAAATATAAAGTTCTACATCTGATACAGATAATATAAATTAAGAAATGTGAAAAGTACAAGAAAAATAATAAATGAAATGTAGATTTTGTAATGTCTCTTTTAATTCAAACAATAATTTAAATCTGATTTAGTTGTATATTATTTTATATAGAGGACAGTCTCAACATTAACTCAGCCTCTAATTTAAATCTTTTTTATTCATACCAGTGTAATGTTATATAAATTTTTTATGTGTTTTACACTATACTGAAAATTACTTATCATTTTACTTGTACATTAATTAATGTAAATTAAATTGGCTACATAGCTTATTGTATGTTATTTTCTGGACCCTATTTCCTGGATATCCCTCGTGCAGTAGATATGCGTTTCATAAAGACATCAATGTAAGTTCCAGGAAATAACACCACGTACGCATTAAACTTAGATTCTAGATGGTAATATGAAAGAATCACTTTGAAACAGAAATTACAATGTCGCCGATTTGAAATCAGATATTTTTGGTTTGATGATGAGCTGTAAAGCGTGAAAGTGCTAATCGAGAATTTTGTCCATAGTGTGCAGCAGTGTAATTTATGTTTGTGATAATAATTATTAACATAACTTTGTTAATTAAAGAATTACTTTCAAATTAAAATATGGTTTCACCACTTCTGCTTTTAAAACGACTATTTTGGCTAATATGGAACTTGTAATTCTAATCACGATATGTAATCGTACGAAAAACGTTCCCCTCCTTTACCTATGACAAACACACTGGAAGAGTGACTACGTAAATTTACGATTGGACATGGGCTAATATAATTTTTAACGACCATAAACTTCCAATTTTGGGATAGGAACTTCAAGGTATAAGGCTAGAATGGTTGAGAATTAGGGTATTATTCCTATGACGACTACCCGTTGTGGGAAATCCTCTGTGAATTCAAAATGTGAATTTCGTTTACCAAAAGATTGAATTATATTTATTAAACACTGTGAATGTATTTTCAGTTATTTCAAATCGGTTACAGTACATTAAATTAAAATAAAATATTTTATATCTATAATATTAATAAGAAAGAATGATAACTAAGTAAACTTATTACAGAATCATGAAACCAATTGTGTTAAAGTTAGAGAACATGTAGGGAACTATTTACTTCTGGGAGATGGTACTTCTGGCAACGAACGTGGTACACTAGTAACTCTGACGAACACGTTGCCTGAGGCGAATCATAATATTACCCTAGATTTTATTGTACTATAACCTACAAAGATTGGATTGGTCATGGCATCCCTAGCACAAATGGAACATTGTCTGTTTGCCACCTACAACATCGAACCCTAAAACGGGATCGTTGAAGCAAGAGGAGAATTGCTCAATAAGAGCAAGGTTTGAAACATCTTACGGATGAGACTGTCCTATAGTGTGTTTATACAGCAATTCATACTAATAAAGGTATTACGGAGAAGCGTTGGCTAGAGTACTAAACACCTAACAGTTTTATAGGCAATTCAGTTTGAAAATTGGGTTTATGAATATGGATTTTAAAGAAACAAAACGAAAAGCGGGCTTACTTGTATTCAATTAATTTTAAACCTATTCGCACTGTTTTGCATACAGGCAAAGTAAGCTACAATAATGTTTATAATACACTCATCAAACATGCTAATTAACAATTACAGAACTGTAAGAGTCTGGTCTAACATGGCTTATGTTTAGTCGGATATATCAAGAGGCACAGTGTTAAATTGCACATCTTACAAAAATAAAAATTCCAATGCCACGTTTAGAATAAACTGGTTTACGTTTACATTTATGAGATTAATTTTTATTTATTTGTATTAATAATATTTTTTTGTACTGAGTATAAGTAGGGTTAATATAGGTCACTTTTTAAAGAAAGGAATCTAACAAAACGTGTTAGTTATCAAAAACGTTATCGATTTGCAATCTGTAAATGTGTGAATGTGACGGCGCGCGTCTACGTAAGAGAACATGAGCTCATATGTGATTAAAATCCGTAAAAAAATTGAAAAATGTTGTTTTTAAAAATTTTGAGAGAATAGTCTTCTAGCGATTGTTTATACAAATTGTTTTGTTTTCGTAATCGTGAAAGGTACAAATTTTTAGTTAAATATGACAAATTATTAAGTAATATACAATTTAATAATTTAACATTATATATTAAATTAAGTAATTATCTCAATTATTTATTTAGTATATTATAATAAATCGTTTTCCTCATTTAGTATTACCTATTGTTAACATAACAAAAAGATTATGAAGCGTCATTTAGATTACGTTGCAACATAAAACTCGATGGGGTAGTAACAATGAAGCTAGTAAGGGTTGGTTAATCCTTCACCCGCCTGTGAAATTCCCTCACCCCATGTTGCTTACGCCCTAGCGCTCGTAGCCTATTTTAAATGCTAATTTCATCCAGAATATAATGGTATAATTTACTTCCAGTTGCTGAACATTGTATGTTATCTTAAATGTTTGGAGAATATTATAGCTACCTTGTTTGCCTCCATATGATTTGAAAGTGAAAATATAATTTTGGTCGTGTACCCCTAATACTCATCCAAATCCATAGTATTCACAAATATTTGTGAATATTAGTGAATCATCTCACTATCTTGGTCTGTGAAAGGAATGTAAAACAGTAGTGTAGTTAGTTTTTCGCTTATGTTACGCATTCACCAATTTGTTACATCCAACAATTCACATAATGATATTACAAACTGTTAAAATCCGGTTTAGTTTACACCGCCTAAATTTGATTTATACTTTTGCTTAGAAAAATTAAATTGTATTTAATATATTCTTATACGTGCTGCGCTATTAAACTGCTTGGGGGATTCCAGACGTTTTGTAACTTTGTGCTCACAATAGCGCTGCTGCAGGAAACTAGATAAGACTGCCGCGTTGGACTCAGTGTGAAAGACTCGATTTAACCCAATATCATATTTTCTCATATATTGGTAGGCGAATGAAAGTTTATAGCACACACAAATTATAGTTTATGTTTTGTGCAACCCTTTTCAGTTTGCGCAAACTTAAGGTACTTTAGGTATGTTTAATAAAATATTTCTTCATAAAATAATTCGTGGTTAGTTTTGTACTATTTGCTTACTCAGTAAACAGAAGCACTATAAGTACCCGTGGAAACATGCATTCTAGAGCTCATTTGAATGCCAGTCTCTTTAATATGTGTATTCAGTTGTAGAGTACAGAACGTTTAAATATAATTGTATTTTTTTGTGATGCCACATACTCAGTTTAGAATCAGATTATGTGTTCTGTTGTTTACCAATGTTATAATGTAAATTTAGAAAGTAAATCTTGTAGATAACAACTGTAAAACACTGATACAGTAATTCCGCTTCTGATCGGTTTTTATTTAAATTACTTGAATTAAATTATGTTTTTAAAATAAATCCGCCGCATTGAGTTACATGTTTTGGATATTAACAAGGTTTCCGTAGTATTCAGAAGTGACATTAAATAGCTTAGTATTAGAGACTGCTAAGAGGACGCATGTGAAATATTTGAGTATGAAAACCTGATGATAGATAGAGACCTAGGCAATAAATGTTTAGGTCTATTTTGTAGATTCAGTAACTTCCTACTCACTTATTGCGCAATTACGGTGCAAATAGAATTTGTTGAAGTTATATGTATTTATCTCAGTTTTTGTATAAATATGTCTTATTTAATTTTGTTTGTATTTATGTTATTGGATGGAACAAATGAAACAATTTTGCTTTATGTACAACAGTAGCTGTACTATAAATTAATAGCAGTTTATTTTATGAGATGTAGTCTAGGGAATGAAATTGGAAATAATTAAATATTCCCTAGTAAATATTTCAGTGTTTCAGTGTGTGTGTGCGCGCGCGCGTGCGGAGTCACCATTAGTATGTGTAGAACGACGTAACTTTCCTGTTTGCAAGAGGAAAAGTTATTTCACTGTTGATGTAATTTTCAAAGTACACTAAATAACAGTCTCTTTCTATTTCCTCCATCGACTGATTTTAATTAAGAAGGAATTCACTCTGCTTATTTCGCTTTATTTATGTCTCTAAGACAACTGTTTACAAAGTATTTTGCTAATTTGGTTTTAAATGTAAGGTTCAGTAATTTATAAATTAATTTCTAAGTATCTAGAGTAATGTATATTATATTATAATATTAGTGTGCAAATTTTGAACTAAAACTAATTCATATTTAGTCAAACCTAATTCGTATTAAAATATAAACATTTTCATATTTTATGCCGTTTACTAAAACGTACTAAATCTAGCATATTTTAAAAATATATGCAATGAGTTAATTTTATTTCATATTTTTACAGTCATTTAAACAATGTAAGTTAATACTAACATTACACATAACATTACGCATAGATATCTATACGTAACATACTGGTCAAGAATACGTAAGTTTACAGTTAATTTTTAACAATTTTGTCTGATAAGTACACTTCAACTTTCATGTCGTGTACGATTTAGTTTAGAATGCTTAGACTTCACTCTTGGAAGTACGCTGCAGTACCCTCCATCCTCAAAAACTGTTCATACAGATATCCTTACGTAATAAGCAGATGAGACAATTTTCTTCTCTGGAATAATTTGCAGTGTATTTGTAATTAATATTTTAAGCTCCATATATTAAAATTATTCTTATTTTCCAAGTCGCTGTATTTTGAAACCGTTTGTAACGATCCTTTGCCAAAACCTCAGAAACCTGCCTTCGAGTTTCATAGTCGACCTGAGAAAGAAGTGTGATCCATATGCATGCGTCAGTTACACTTAACTCTAGAGTGAGATGTTAATTTGTATATGTCTAGACGACACTGTTTACGCCTATGTTAAATCTTCCGAAAAAAGCATGATAAAATGCATTTTGTAGATATTTCGTTACTCATAACGCTGCTTTTATTCTCCATGCTTAAATAACATTAATTGTAAGACAAACTGTTTCATTGCACTTTACTTACAACACAATGATGAACAATAGTGTTTTTCAACAATTAATTTTACCAGAATCACTTAAAAGGGATACCCTTTAAAGACCTATTAATATTTAATAAGTTCCCTTATAGACTCACCAAACTAGTAATCTAATTTCAACTAATCTAAGTTTATATTTTAATAACAAATGTAAGTGTCATTTCAATTTAAAAAAATAATTATAGTTAGAGTAAACAATATAAAATCTAAAATCTATTCAATAATAATATATTACATAGGAAAATATCGGTATGGAGAACCATACATGACTTCCATATTCTAAGATTTATATTTAAAATCATTTTCAGCCAAACAGCCAGGCTGTGTCTTACCTGCTTTTTTATTGCTGTATTAAATGAAAAATATTATATTACATTAAAATGAAAAAATTATAATTTTATTGCCTGGCAACAAAATTATTTTATTTTTAACAATTACCATTGTTTCAAAAAGTTTAAATAAATTTTCAAGTACTTTACTCTTGTTAAAACATAAAAGGTTGCAGGTAAACTACCCCTTCCCCTTAACCGATCTTTACCAAAATCGAAAGTCATTGAGACCTCTACAATTCAGGGACGTATGCAAAAAATTATTTGATTCTGTTTGAATTTGCGGCTGTTATCGTTTGCCATAGAAAATACGCTTGTTAAAAAACGTTGCAGGTAAACTACCCCTTTTCCTTAACCGATCTTCACCAAAAACAACAGGTCTTGAGTACTCTACAAATCAGGGCTGTATGCAAAACATTATTTGATTCTGTTTGAATTTGCGGCTGTTATCGTTTGCCATAGAAAATACCCTTGTTAAAAAAACGTTGCAGGTAAACTACCCCTTTCCCTCAACCGATCTTCACCAAAAACAATAGGTCTTGACAACTCTACAATTTAGGGCAGTATGCAAATAATGTTTTGATTCTGTTTGAATTTGCGGCTGTTATCGTTTGCCATAGGAAATACCCTTGTTAAAACATAAAACGTTACAGGTAAACTACCCCTTTCCCTCAACCGATCTTCACCAAAAACAACAGGTCGCGAGTACTCTACAAATCAGGGCTGTATGCAAAAAATTATTTGATTCTGTTTGAATTTGCGGCAGTTGTCGTTTGCCATAGAAAATACGCTTGATAAAAAACGTTGCTGGTAAACTACCCCTTCCCCTCAACCGATCTTCACCAAAAACAATAGGTCTTGAGTACTCTACAAATCAGGACTGTATGCAGAAAATTATTTGATTCTGTTTGAATTTGCGGCTGTTATCGTTTGCCATAAGAAATACCCTTGTTAAAACATAAAACGTTACAGGTAAACTACCCCTTTCCCTTAACCGATCTTCACCAAAATCAACAGATCTTGAGAACTCTACAATTCAGGGCTGTATGCGAAACATTATTTGATTCTGTTTGAATTTGCGGCTGTTATCGTTTGCCATAGAAAATACCCTTGTTAAAAAAACGTTGCAGGTAAACTACCCCTTTCCCTCAACCGATCTTCACCAAAAACAAAAGGTCGCGAGCACTCTGCAAATCAGGGCTGCATGCAAAAAATTATTTGATTCTGTTTGAATTTGCGGCAGTTATCGTTTGCCATAGAAAAAAAATCTACAGACAGACAGACACACAGACAGACACACAGACACACACACAGACACTTTTCGGAAAACGACTTTTTTTCATGTTTTGAGTGTAGTAGAATCAGAATCTGCAATAATCTCGAACACGATTTTTTTTGCCATCACCATACTTCCATTCCTTAAGGAATATGGAAGTAAAAAATTTCCCTTGATAAAAAAAACCGTTGCAGGTAAACTACCCCTTCCCCTCAACCGATCTTCACCAAAAACAATAGGTCGCGAGTACTCTACAAATCAGGGCTGTATGCAAAAAATTATTTGATTCTGTTTGAATTTGCGGCAGTTGTCGTTTGCCATAGAAAATACGCTTGATAAAAAACGTTGCCGGTAAACTACCCCTTTCCCTTAACCGATCTTCACCAAAAACAACAGGTCTTGAGAACTCTACAATTTAGGGCTGTATGCAAATAATCTTTTGATTCTGTTTGAATTTGCGGCTGTTATCGTTTGCCATAGGAAATACCCTTGTTAAAACATAAAACGTTACAATTAAACTACCCCTTTCCCTTAACCGATCTTCACCAAAAACAATAGGTCTTGAGAACTCTACAATTCAGGGCTGTATGCGAAACATTATTTGATTCTGTTTGAATTTGCGGCTGTTATCGTTTGCCAAAAAAAAAAAAATTTCCCTTGATAAAAAAAAACCGTTGCTGGTAAACTACCCCTTTCCCTCAACCGATCTTCACCAAAAACAATAGGTCGCGAGTCCTCTACAAAACAGGGCTGTATGCAAGAAATTATTTGATTTTGTTTGAATTTGCGGCAGTTATCGTTTGCCATAGAAAAAAAATCTACAGACAGACACAGAGACAGACAGACACAGAGACAGACAGACAGACAGACAGACAGACACACACACAGACACTTTTCGAAAAACGACTTTTTTTCATGTTTTGAGTGTAGTACAATCAGAATCTGCAATAATCTCGAACACGATTTTTTTTGCCATCACCATACTTCCATTCCTTAAGGAATATGGAAGTAAATATCGGTATGGAGAACCATACATGACTTCCATATTCTAAGATTTATATTTAAAATGATTTTCAGCCAAACAGCCAGGCTGTGTCTTACCTGCCTTTTTATTGCTGTATTAAATGAAAAATATTATATTACATTAAAATGAAAAAATTATAATTTTATTGCCTGGCAACAAAATTATTTTATTTTTAACAATTACCATTGTTTCAAAAAGTTTAAATAAATTTTCAAGTACTTTACTCTTGTTAAAACGTAAAAGGTTGCAGGTAAACTACCCCTTCCCCTTAACCGATCTTCACCAAAATCGAAAGTCATTGAGACCTCTACAATTCAGGGACGTATGCAAAAAATTATTTGATTCTGTTTGAATTTGCGGCTGTTATCGTTTGCCATAGAAAATACGCTTGATAAAAAAACGTTGCAGGTAAACTACCCCTTCCCCTTAACCGATCTTCACCAAAAACAATAGGTCTTGAGTACTCTACAAATCAGGGCTGTATGCAAAACATTATTTGATTCTGTTTGAATTTGCGGCTGTTATCGTTTGCCATAGAAAATAAAACGTAAAAGGTTGCAGGTAAACTACCCCTTCCCCTTAACCGATCTTCACCAAAAACAATAGATCTTGAGTACTCTACAAATCAGGACTGTATGCAAAACATTATTTGATTCTGTTTGAATTTGCGGCTGTTATCGTTTGCCATATAAAATACCCTTGTTAAAAAAACGTTGCAGGTAAACTACCCCTTTCCCTCAACCGATCTTCACCAAAAACAAAAGATCTTGAGAAATCTACAATTCAGGGCTGTATGCGAAACATTATTTGATTCTGTTTGAATTTGCGGCTGTTATCGTTTGCCAAAAAAAAAAAAAATTTCCCTTGATAAAAAAAACCGTTGCAGGTAAACTACCCCTTCCCCTCAACCGATCTTCACCAAAAACAACAGGTCGCGAGTACTCTACAAATCAGGGCTGTATGCAAAAAATTGTTTGATTCTGTTTGAATTTGCGGCAGTTGTCGTTTGCCATAGAAAATACGCTTGATAAAAAACGTTGCAGGTAAACTACCCCTTTCCCTTAACCGATCTTCACCAAAAACAACAGGTCTTGAGAACTCTACAATTTAGGGCTGTATGCAAATAATCTTTTGATTCTGTTTGAATTTGCGGCTGTTATCGTTTGCCATAGGAAATACCCTTGTTAAAACATAAAACGTTACAATTAAACTACCCCTTTCCCTTAACCGATCTTCACCAAAAACAATAGGTCTTGAGAACTCTACAATTCAGGGCTGTATGCGAAACATTATTTGATTCTGTTTGAATTTTCGGCTGTTATCGTTTGCCAAAAAAAAAAATTTCCCTTGATAAAAAAAAACCGTTGCTGGTAAACTACCCCTTTCCCTCAACCGATCTTCACCAAAAACAATAGGTCGCGAGTCCTCTACAAAACAGGGCTGTATGCAAGAAATTATTTGATTTTGTTTGAATTTGCGGCAGTTATCGTTTGCCATAGAAAAAAAATCTACAGACAGACACAGAGAGAGACAGACACAGAGACAGACAGACAGACAGACAGACAGACACACACACAGACACTTTTCGAAAAACGACTTTTTTTCATGTTTTGAGTGTAGTACAATCAGAATCTGCAATAATCTCGAACACGATTTTTTTTGCCATCACCATACTTCCATTCCTTAAGGAATATGGAAGTAAATATCGGTATGGAGAACCATACATGACTTCCATATTCTAAGATTTATATTTAAAATGATTTTCAGCCAAACAGCCAGGCTGTGTCTTACCTGCCTTTTTATTGCTGTATTAAATGAAAAATATTATATTACATTAAAATGAAAAAATTATAATTTTATTGCCTGGCAACAAAATTATTTTATTTTTAACAATTACCATTGTTTCAAAAAGTTTAAATAAATTTTCAAGTACTTTACTCTTGTTAAAACGTAAAAGGTTGCAGGTAAACTACCCCTTCCCCTTAACCGATCTTCACCAAAATCGAAAGTCATTGAGACCTCTACAATTCAGGGACGTATGCAAAAAATTATTTGATTCTGTTTGAATTTGCGGCTGTTATCGTTTGCCATAGAAAATACGCTTGATAAAAAAACGTTGCAGGTAAACTACCCCTTCCCCTTAACCGATCTTCACCAAAAACAATAGGTCTTGAGTACTCTACAAATCAGGGCTGTATGCAAAACATTATTTGATTCTGTTTGAATTTGCGGCTGTTATCGTTTGCCATAGAAAATAAAACGTAAAAGGTTGCAGGTAAACTACCCCTTCCCCTTAACCGATCTTCACCAAAAACAATAGATCTTGAGTACTCTACAAATCAGGACTGTATGCAAAACATTATTTGATTCTGTTTGAATTTGCGGCTGTTATCGTTTGCCATATAAAATACCCTTGTTAAAAAAACGTTGCAGGTAAACTACCCCTTTCCCTCAACCGATCTTCACCAAAAACAATAGATCTTGATAAATCTACAATTCAGGGCTGTATGCGAAACATTATTTGATTCTGTTTGAATTTGCGGCTGTTATCGTTTGCCAAAAAAAAAAAAAATTTCCCTTGATAAAAAAAACCGTTGCAGGTAAACTACCCCTTCCCCTCAACCGATCTTCACCAAAAACAACAGGTCGCGAGTACTCTACAAATCAGGGCAGCATGCAAAAAATTATTTGATTCTGTTTGAATTTGCGGCAGTTGCCGTTTGCCATAGAAAATACGCATGATAAAAAACGTTGCTGGTAAACTACCCCTTCCCCTCAACCGATCTTCACCAAAAACAATAGGTCTTGAGTACTCTACAAATCAGGGCTGTATGCAGAAAATTATTTGATTCTGTTTGAATTTGCGGCTGTTATCGTTTGCCATATAAAATACCCTTGTTAAAAAAACGTTGTAGGTAAACTACCCCTTTCCCTTAACCGATCTTCACCAAAAACAACAGGTATTGAGAACTCTACAATTTAGGGTTGTATGCAAATAATCTTTTCATTCTGTTTGAATTTGCGGCTGTTATCGTTTGCCATAGGAAATACCCTTGTTAAAACATAAAACGTTACAGGTAAACTACCCCTTTCCCTTAACCGATCTTCACCAAAAACAATAGGTCTTGAGAACTCTACAATTCAGGGCTGTATGCGAAACATTATTTGATTCTGTTTGAATTTGCGGCTGTTATCGTTTGCCAAACAAACAAAATTTCCCTTGCTAAAAAAACCGTTGCAGGTAAACTACCCCTTTCCCTCAACCGATCTTCACCAAAAACAATAGGTCGCGAGAACTCTGCAAAACCGGGCTGTATGCAAAAAATTATTTGATTCCGTTTGAATTTGCGGCAGTTATCGTTTGCCATAGAAAAAACATCTATAGACAGATAGACACACAGACACACAGACAGACACACAGACACTTTTCGGAAAACGACTTTTTTTCATGTTTTGAGTGTAGTAGAATCAGAATCTGCAATAATCTCGAACACGATTTTTTTTGCCATCACCATACTTCCATTCCTTAAGGAATATGGAAGTAAAAAGATAAAACGTTGCTATCTCTATATATTAATACGTGAAGAGAAAACTTTGTACCCCTTTTTAAGCATATTGCGCGCACGGAGGAGTGTGAGATTTGGCATAGTTAAAGTTTATATGGAGAAGGAGTGCAGAAAGCTAAAATTTATATATAATATGTGTTACAAATACATTAAATAAAATAAAATAAAACATTCATTTGCACATGAAAATTCATTTAACCTTTTTCAAACAATGGTAATTGTTAAAAATAAAATAATTTTGTTGCCAGGCAATAAAATTATAATTTTACTTCCATATTCCTTAAGGAATGGAAGTATGGTGATGGCAAAAAAAATCGTGTTCGAGATATTGCAGATTCTGATTGTACTACACTCAAGACATGAAAAAAAGTCGTTATCCGAAAAGTGTGTGTGTGTGTGTCTGTCTGTCTATGTGTCTGTGTGTCTGTAGATTTTTTTTCTATGGCAAACGATAACTGCCGCAAATTCAAACAGAATCAAATAATGTTTTGCATACACCCCTGATTTATAGAGTACTCACGACCTATTGTTTTTGATGAAGATCGGTTGAGGGAAAGGGGTAGTTTACCAGCAACGGTTTTTTTTATCAAGGGCAATTTTTTTTTGGCAAACGATAACAGCCGCAAATTCAAACAGAATCAAATAATGTTCCGTATGCAGCCCTGAATTGTAGAGTTCTCAAGACCTATTGTTTATGGTGAAGATCGGTTAAGGGAAAGGGGTAGTTTACCTGTAACGTTTTATGTTTTAACAAGGGTATTTCCTATGGCAAACGATAACAGCCGCAAATTCAAACAGAATCAAACGATTATTTGTATACAGCCCTAAATTGTAGTTCTCAAGACCTGTTGTTTCTGGTGAAGATCGGTTGACGGAAAGGGGTAGTTTACCTGGAACGTTTTTTTAACAAGTGTATTTTCTATGGCAAACGATAACAGCCGCAAATTCAAACAGAATCAAATAATGTTTTGCATACAGCCCTGATTTGTTGAGTACTCAAGACCTATTGTTTTTGGTGAAGATCGGTTGACGGGAAGGGGTAGTTTACCTGCAACATTTTTTTATCAAGCGTATTTTCTATGGCAAACGATAACAGCCGCAAATTCAAACAGAATCAAATAATTTTTTGCATACGTCCCTGAATTGTAGAGATCTCAAGAATTTCCGATTTTGGTGAAGATCGGTTAAGGGGAAGGGGTAGTTTACCAGCAACCTTTTACGTTTTAACAAGAGTAAAGTACTTGAAAATTTATTTAAACTTTTCAAACAATGGTAATTGTTAAAAATAAAATAATTTTGTTGCCAGGCAATAAAATTATAATTTTTTCATTTTAATGTAAATCTGTACATAGTATAAAGTAAAGTCGGTCCGTTTTCTCTCTGTGTTTGAAATCGCTAATCTCAGGAAGTACTGAACGGATTTTATTCAAGTTTTCGCCAATAGATAGAGTGTCTATCGAGGAACATTTATGTGTATAATTAACACATATATGTTGTACGTTAGCTTAGCTATCACGGTTTATGTCAAGTAAGTGGTATAGTTTACATCTTATATATAAAAATGAATGTTTCTTTGTTTGTCCCGTATGCGTTCCTATACCATTCATCCGATTGCGATGAAACTTCGGTGAGTTGTTGTGCGCACGTCCGCGAAGGTTTCTTCCACATCTCCTCCTAAACCACTGTACCGATTTCAACCAAACTTGGCACAAATATTTTACGCAACGGGAGAACCAACATAGGATAGGCGTTTTTTCGGTGGGGTCATTTTGGGGGTTCTTTGGGGTCTTTCACATCGCCTCCTAAACCACTGGACCGATTTCAACCAAACTTGGCACAAATATTTTACGCAAAGGGAGAACCAACATAGGACAAGTGTTTTTTCGATACGATCCTTTGGGGGGTCCTTTGGGGTCTTCCACGTCTCCACCTAAACCATTGGACCGATTTCAACCAAACTTGGCACAAATATTTTACGCAACGGGAGAACCAACATAGGACAGGTGTTTTTTTCGATACGATACTCTGGGGGGTCCTTTGCGGTCTTAAAGACTATCATATCTGGTTACTATGGCAACCTAATAGAACAGATTCTGTTCTAAATATATTATCGCATTAAATTGAAGACCACGCGAACGAAGTTGTGGGGAACAGCTATTTATTTTTAAGAAGCCTACTTTAATTAAACTTTATTAATTAAACTAACATTTTCATTACGTACAACGTGAAACTCCGTAGCGAAGCACGGGTATTCTGCTAGTCATGTATAAGAGAAAATATATCGTGCGTGGTAGGCAAGCATATCTCAGTTATGTACTGTTTACGTTTCCATTTTATTATTATCACTACCGCAATAAAAAGGCAGGGAAGACACACGCACACACACACACACATACACACACACACACACACACACACACACACACACACACACACACACACAATTCGCGTTATTTCTGGCCTCATTCATGTTTATTTTCTTACATTTGCACGGTTTTTAAATGGAAAGTGCCAAACCCATACCAACATAACGCATGCAAGCCGAAAAAGTGTCCAGCGTGGATAGCGATTTGCTTCCTATGGATCGCTGGGCAGTGTAACTGCACGTGTTTACAGAGGAACGATTCATAGACAGACTTTTCGTCTTTAGGGAATGAACCCTCTGCAAGATGCGAAGGGTCCATGAGTGACTTCGGAGCGCTCCTTTTTCCGCGTGTTTGTTCTGTGAAACGTACACTGTAGATTCGCAGATTTATTCTAAGCAACGCTCAATAGGAAATGTTGAAAATTTTTGTCCACGATGAACCCTCATACACACTAAACCTGCTCTGATGTTTTAATTACGGACATCATAATATTAAAACTTTGGAAACTTATTACAAAATTTGGAAACTTTGGAATACAACGTTATCGGCAACAAAGAAGTAGTTTTTGTTAAAATTTCTTCCCGGTATATTTGGCCGTAGTCCAATGTTTTCTACAAAACCAGACGTTTCGGCAATGCCATTGACTTCCATCATCAGTGAAAATCGAGTGCGATAACGTGAGGTGGTATATGTTACTGACCACAGTACTGTGGTTAACGCTGAAGCAGTAAGTAGAAAGAAGTAGTTTCTATGGTAATATTTCATTTCGAAAATGATTTTAAAAATAAATCTTAGAATATGGAAGTCATGTATGGTTCTCCATACCGATATTTTACTTCCACGTTCCTTAAGGAAATGGAAGTATGGTGATGGCAAAAAAAATCGTGTTCGAGATTATTGCAGATTCTGATTGTACTACACTCAAAACATGAAAATATCGGTATGGAGAACCATACATGACTTCCATATTCTAAGATTTATATTTAAAATCATTTTCGAAATGAAATATTACCATAGAAACTACTTCTTTCTACTTACTGCTTCAGCCTTAACCACAGTACTGTGGTCACTAACGTATACCACCTCACGTTATCGCACTCGATTTTCACTGATGATGGAAGTCGATGGCATTGCCGAAACGTCTGGTTTTGTAGAAAACATTGGACTACGGCCAAATATTCCGGGAAGGAATTTTAACAAAAACTACTTCTTTGTTGCCGATAACGTTGTACACATATATATAAAAAATATGCATAAAATTAATGGCTTGTATAAGTTAATGATTGATCTCCATTAAGTAGTGCTCAAGTTTCCAAAGTTTTAATATTATGATGTCCATAATTAAAACATCAGAGCAGGTTTAGTGTGAATGAGGGTACACTGTGGACAAAAATTTTCAACATTTCCTATTGAGTGTTGCATAGAGTAAAGCTGTGAATCTACAGTGTATGTTTCACAGAACAAACACGCGAAAAAGAAGGAGCGCTCCGAAGTCACTCATGGACCCTCAGCATCTTGCAGAGGGTTGATTCCCTAAACACGAAAAGTCTGTCTATGAATCGTTCCTCTGTAAACACGTGCAGTTACACTGCCCAGCGATCCACAGGAAGCAAATTGATGTCCATTTTTTTGGCTTGCACGCGTTATGTTGGTGTGGGTTTCGGCACTTTCCATTTAAAAAGCGTGCAAATGTAAGAAAATAAACATGAGTGAGGCCAGAAATAACGTGAATTGTGTGTGTGTGTGTGTGTGTGTGTGTGTGTGTGTGTGTGTGTGTGTGTGTGTGTGTGTGTGTGAGTGTCTTACCTGCCTTTTTATTGCTGTAGGCATAATAATAAAATGGAAACGTAAACATTACATAACTGAGATATGCTTACCTGCCACGAACGATATATTATTTTATACATGGAGGAGTTCAGTGACATACACACGTACAGAAGAATTATATATATAAAGATTTTAACTCATACATAATTTACATTAAAATGAAAAAATTATAATTTTATTCCCTGGCAACAAAATTATTTTTTTTTTATCAATTACCATTGTTTGAAAAAGTTTAAATGAATTTTCAAGTACTTTACTGTTGTTAAAACGTAAAAGGTTGCAGGTAAACTACCCCTTTCTCTTAACCGATCTTCACCAAAATCGAAAGTCCTTGAGACCTCCACATTTCAGGGACGTATGCAAAAAATTATTTGATTCCGTTTGAATTTACGGCTGTTATCGTTTTCCATAAAAAATACGCTTGATAAAAATGTTGCCGGTAAACTACCCCTTCCCCTTAACCGATCTTCACCAAAAAAAATAGGTCTTGAGAACTCTACAACATAGGGCAGTATGCAAATAATCTTTTGATTCTGTTTGAATTTGCGGCTTTTATCGTTTGCCATAAAAAATACCCTTGATAAAACAAAAAACATGGCTGGTAAACTACCCCTTTCCCTAAAAACAATCTTCACCAAAAACAATAGGTCTTTAGTACTCAACAAAATCAGGGCTGTATGCAAAAACTTATTTGATTCCGTTTGAACTTGCGGTTGTTATCGTTTATTATAGAAAAAAATTACCCTTGATAAAAAACTGGTTCTGGTAAACTACCCCTTTCCCTTAACCGATCTTCACCAAAAACGACATGTCTTAGGTACTCTACAATTCAGGCCAGTATGCAAAGAATTATTTGAATTAGTTTGAATTTGGGGCTGTTATCGTTTGCCATAGAAAACACCCTTGATAAAACATAAAACGTTGCTGTTAAACTACCCTATTCCATTAACCGATCTTCACCAAAAACAATAGGTCTTGAGAACTCTACAATTCAGGGCTGTATGCAAAACATTAGTTTTTTCTTTTTGAATTTACGGCAGTTATCGTTCATCATAGAAAAAATACCCTTGTTAAAACATAAAACGTTGCAGGTAAACTACCCCTTTCCCTTAACCGATCTTCAACAAAATCAACAGACCTTGAGCTCTGTATAATTCAAAAAGGTATGCAGAATAGTAGTTGATTCTGTTTTAATGTACGGCAGTTATCGTTCGTCAAAAAAAAATTACCCTTGATAAAACATAAAATGTTGCTGGTAAACAACCCTATTCCCTTAACCGATCTTCACCGAAACCAACAGGTCTTGAGAACTGTACATTTCAGGGCTGTATGCAAAATATTATATGATTCTGTTTGAATTTGCGGCTGTTATCATTTGCCATATAAAATACCCTTGATAAAACAAAAAACGTGTCTGGTAAACTACCCCTTTCCCTTAACCGATCTTCACCAAAAACAATAGGTCTTTAGTACTCAACAAAACAGGGCTGTATGCAGAAACAAATTTGATTCTGTTTGAATTTGCGGCTCTTATCGTTTGCCATAGAAAATACCCTTATAAAACATAAAACGTTGCCGGTAAACTACCCCTTTCCCTTAAACGATCTTCACCAACACCAATAGGTATTGAGAACTCTACAATACAGGGCTGTATGCAAAAAATCATTTGATTCTGTTTGAATTTGTGGCTGTTATCGTTTACCATAGAAAAATATCGGTATGGAGAACCATACATGACTTCCATGTTCTAAGATTTATATTTAAAATCATATTCGAAATGAAATATTTCCATAGAAACTACGTCTTTCTACTTATTGCTTCAGCATTAACCACAGTACTGTGGTCACTAACGTATACCACCTCACGTTTTCGCACTCGATTTTCACCGATGATGGCAGTCGATGGCACTGCCGAAAAGTCTGGTTTTGCAGAAAACATTGGACTACGGCTAAAGAGCCCGGGAAGCAATTTTAACAAAAAAATACTTCTTTGTTGCCGATAACGTAGTACACATATAAAAAATTCTCCACTACACCTTCAACTATAATTTTTAATAATAGAAAATTACCCCCACTCCGTTCACCTAAATTCTTCATTTATAGATATTTCATCTACGTTTCTACAGTGGATTACTATGAGCTTCTTATCAGGATAATTTATTTATAAAAATTGAGTACTTTACTCTTGTTAAATCCTAAAATGTTTCAGGTAAACTACCCGTTTCTCTTAACCGATCTTCTCCAAAATCAACAGACTTTCCGTCCCCTACAATTCAGGGAAGCATGCAAAAATATATTTGATTCTGTTTGAATGTGCGGCAGTTGTCGTTTGTCATGGAAACATTTCTCTTGTTACAACATAAAATGTTGCTGGTAAACTACCCCTTCCCCTTAACCGATCTTCACCAAAATCAATAGACCTTGAGCTCTCTGCAACTGAGGAAAGGGTGCTAAAAATTATTTGATTCTCATTGAATTTTCGGCAGTTATCGTTCGTCATAATAAAAATTACCCTTTTTAAAACATAAAACGTTGCTGATAAACTACCCCTTCCCTTAACTGATCTTCAACAAAATCAACAGACCTTGAGTTCTCTTTAGTTCAAAAAGGTATGCAAAAACCTAGTTGATTCTGTTTGAATTTACGGCAGTTATCGTTCGTCATATAAAAAATTACCCTTGTTAAAACATAAAATGTTGCTGGTGAACTACCCCTTTCCTTTAACCGATCTTCACCAGCACCAATAGGTATTGAGAACTCTATAATACAGGGCTGTATGCAAAACATCATTTGATTCTGTTTGAATTTGCGGCTGTTATCGTTTACTATAGAAAAAAATTACCCTTGATAAAAAATCGTTGCTAGTAAACTACCCCTTCCCCTTAACCGATCTTCACCAAAAACGTCAGGTCTTGGGCACTCTACAATTTAGGCCTGTATGCAAACAATTATTTGATTCTGTTTGAAATTGCGGCTGTTATAGTTTGCCATAAAGAACACGCTTGATAAAACATAAAACGTTGCTGGTAAACTACCCTATTCCATTAACCGATCTTCACCAATAACAATAGGTCTTGAGAACTCTACAATTCAGGGCTGTATGCAAAACATTAGTTGATTTTCTTTGAATTTAGGGCAGTTATCATTCGTCATAGAAAAAATACCCTAGTTAAAACATAAAACGTTACAAGTAAAATACCCCTTTCCCTTAACCGATCTTCAACAAAATCAACAGACCTTGAGTTCCGTATAATTCAAAAAGGTATGCAGAAGAGTAGTTGATTCTGTTTTGTTGTACGGCAGTTATCGTTCGTCAAAAAAAAATTACCCTTGATAAAACATAAAATGTTGCTGGTAAACAACCCTATTCCCTTAACCGATCTTCACCAAAACCAACAGGTCTTGAGAACTCTACATTTCAGAGTTGTATGCAAAATATTATATGATTCTGTTTGAATTTGCGGCTGTTATCGTTTGCCATATAAAATACCCTTGATAAAACAAAAAACGTGGCAGGTAAACTACCCCTCTCCCTTAACTGATCTTCACCAAAAACAATAGGTCTTTAGTACTCAACAAAACAGGGCTGTATGAAAAATGTATTTGATTCTGTTTGAATTTGCGGCTCTTATCGTTTGCCATAGAAAAAAATTTACAGAGACACAGACACACACACAGACACTTTTCGAAAAATGACTTTTTTTCATGTTTTGAGTGTAGTACTATCATATTCTGCAATAATCTCGAACACGATTTTCTTTGCCATCACCATACTTCCATTTCCTTAAGGAACATGGAAGTAAAATATCGGTATGGAGAACCATACATGACTTCCATATTCTAAGATTTATATTTAAAATAATTTTCGAAATGAAATATTACCTAAATATTCCCTAAAGACGAAAAGTCTGTCTATGAATCGTTCCTCTGTAAACACGTGCAGTTACACTGCCCAGCGATCCACAGGAAGGAAATCGCTATCCACGCTGGACACTTTTTCGGCTTGCATGCGTTATGTTGGTATGGGTTCGGCACTTTCCATTTAAAAACCGTGCAAATGTAAGAAAATAAACATGAATGAGGCCAAAAATAACGCGAACTCTGTGTGTGTGTGTGTGTGTGTGTGTGTGTGTGTGTGTGTGTGTGTGTGTGTGTGTGTGTGTGTCTTCCCTGCCTTTTCATTGCGGTAGTCATAATAATAAAATGGAAACGTAAACAGTACATAACTGAGAAAAAAATACATAAATGAAAAAACTATAATTTTATTGCCTGGCAACAAAATTATTTTATTTTTAACAATTACCATTCTTTGAAAAAATTTAAATGAATTTTCAAGTACTTTACTGTTGTTAAAACGTAAAAGGTTGCAGGTAAACTACCCCTTCCCCTTAACCGATCTTCACCAAAATCAAACTTCCTAGAGTCCTCTACAATTCACTGACGTATGCAAAAAATTATTTGATTATGTTTGAATTTGCGGCTGTTATCGTCTGCCATAGAAAATACGCTTGTTAAAAAAACGTTGCAGGTAAACTACCCCTTCCCCTCAACCGATCTTCACCAAAAACAAAACATCTTGAGTACTCCACAAATCAGGGCTGTATGCAGAAAATTATTTGATTCTGTTTGAATTTGCGGCTGTTATCGTTTGCCATAGAAAATACCCTTGTTAAGTACTTTACTCTTGTTAAAACGTAAAAGGTTGCTGGTAAACTACCCCTTCCACTTAACCGATCTTCACCAAAATCGAAAGTCATTGAGACCTCTACAATCCAGGGACATATGCAAAAAAGTATTTGATTCTGTTTGAATTTGCGGCTGTTATCGTTTGCCATAGAAAATACGCTTGATAAAAAAACGTTGCTGGTAAACTACCCCTTCCCCTAAACCGATCTTCACCAAAAACGTCAGGTCTTGGTCACTCTACAATTTAGGCCTGTATGCAAACAATTATTTGATTCTGTTTGAAATTGCGGCTGTTATAGTTTGCCATAAAAAACACGCTTGATAAAACATAAAACGTTGCTGGTAAACTACCCTATTCCATTAACCGATCTTCACCAATAACAATATGTCTTGAGAACTCTACAATTCAGGGCTGTATGCAAAACATTAGTTGATTTTCTTTGAATTTAGGGCAGTTATCATTCGTCATAGAAAAAATACCCTAGTTAAAACATAAAACGTTACAAGTAAAATACCCCTTTCCCTTAACCGATCTTCAACAAAATCAACAGACCTTGAGTTCCGTATAATTCAAAAAGGTATGCAGAAGAGTAGTTGATTCTGTTTTATTGTACGGCAGTTATCGTTCGTCAAAAAAAATTACCCTTGATAAAGCATAAAATGTTGCTGGTAAACAACCCTATTCCCTTAACCGATCTTCACCAAAACCAACAGGTTCAGAGTTGTATGCAAAATATTATATGATTCTGTTTGAATTTGCGGCTGTTATCGTTTGCCATATAAAATACCCTTGATAAAACAAAAAACGTGGCAGGTAAACTACCCCTCTCCCTTAACTGATCTTCACCAAAAACAATAGGTCTTTAGTACTCAACAAAACAGGGCTGTATGAAAAATGTATTTGATTCTGTTTGAGTTTGCGGCTCTTATCGTTTGCCATAGAAAAAAATTTACAGAGACACAGACACACACACACACACAGACACACACACAGACACTTTTCGAAAAATGACTTTTTTTCATGTTTTGAGTGTAGTACTATCATATTCTGCAATAATCGCGAACACGATTTTTTTTGCCATCACCATACTTCCATTTCCTTAAGGAACATGGAAGTAAAATATCGGTATGGAGAACCATACATGACTTCCATATTCTAAGATTTATATTTAAAATAATTTTCGAAATGAAATATTACCTAAATATTCCCTAAAGACGAAAAGTCAGAAAAGTAGAAAGTACGCTTGATAAAAAAACGTTGCTGGTAAACTACCCCTTCCCCTTAACCGATCTTCACCAAAAACAATAGGTGTTGAGTACTCTACAAGTCAGGGCTGTATGCAAAACATTATTTGATTCTGTTTGAATTTGCGGCTCTTATCGTTTGCCAAAGAAAATACCCTTTTAAAACATAAAACGTACCTGGTAAACTACCCCTTTCCCTCAACCGATCTTCACCAGAAACAATAGGTCTTGAGAACTCTACAATTTAGGGCTGTATGCAAATAATCTTTTGATTCTGTTTGAATTTGCGGCTGTTATCGTTTGCCATAAGAAATACCCTTGTTAAAACATAAAACGTTACAGGTAAACTACCCCTTTCCCTTAACCGATCTTCACCAAAATCAACAGATCTTGAGAACTCTACAATTCAGGGCTGTATGCGAAACATTTTTTGATTCTGTTTGAATTTGCGGCTGTTATCGTTTGCCAAACAAACAAAATTACCCTTGCTATAAAAAAACCGTTGCTGGTAAACTACCCCTTTCCCTCAACCGATCTTCACCAAAAACAATAGATCGCGAGTACTCTGCAAATCAGTACTGCATGCAAAAAATTATTTGATTCTGTTTGAATTTGCGGCAGTTATCGTTTGCCAAAAAAAAAAATCTACAGACACACACAGACAGGCAGACAGACAGATAGACAGACAGACAGACAGACAGACACACACACAGACACTTTTCGGAAAACGACTTTTTTTCATGTTTTGAGTGTAGTAGAATCAGAATCTGCAATAATCTCGAACACGATTTTTTTTGCCATCACCATACTTCCATTCCTTAAGGAATATGGAAGTAAAAAGTAATTTTTCGAAAAGTGTCTGTGTGTCTGTCTGTCTGTGTGTCTGTGTGACTGTGTGTCTGTCTGTCTATCTGTAGATTTTTTTTCTATGGCAAACGATAACAGCCGCAAATTCAAAACTGAATCAAATCATTTTTTGCATACAGCCCTGATTTGTAGAGTACTCACGACCTGTTGTTTTTGGTGAAGATCGGTTGAGGGAAAGGGGTAGTTTACCAGCAACGGTTTTTTTTTAATAAAGGGTAACTGTTTTCTATGGCAAACGATAACAGCCGTAAATTCAAACGGAATCAACTACTCTTTTGCATACAGCCCTGAATTATAGAGTTCTCAAGTCTTATTATTTTTGGTGAAGATCGGTTAAGGGAAAGGGGTAGTTTACCTGCAACGTTTTATGTTTTAACAAGGGTATTTTATATGGCAAACGATAACAGCCGCAAATTCAAACACAATCAAATAATTATTTGCATACAACCCTAAATTGTAGAGTACTCAAGACCTATTGATTTTGGTGAAGATCGGTTAAGGGAAAGGGGTAGTTTACCAGGTACGTTTTATGTTTTAAAAGGGTATTTTTTTGGCAAACGATAAGAGCCGCAAATTCAAACAGAATCAAATAACGTTTTGCATAGAGCCCTGATCTGTTGAGTACTCAAGACCTATTGTTTTTTGCAAAAAAAATCGTGTTCGAGATTATTGCAGATTCTGATTGCACTACACTCAAAACATGAAAAAAAGTCGTTTTTGGAAAAGGTTCTGTGTGTGTGTCTGTGTGTCTACCTGTCTGTGTGTAGATTTTTTTATATGGCAAACGATAACTGCCGCAAATTCAAACAGAATCAAATAATTTTTTGCATACAGCCCTGATGTGCAGAGTACTCACGACCTGTTGTTTTTGGTGAAGATCGGTTGAGGGAAAGGGGTAGTTTACCGGCAACGGTTTTTTTTTATCAAGGGTAATTTTTTTTTTGGCAAACGATAACAGCCGCAAATTCAAACAGAATCAAATAATGTTTCGCATGCAACCCTGAATTATAGAGTTCTCAAGACCTATTGTTTTTAGTGAAGATCGGTTAGGGGAAAGGGGTAGTTTACCGGTAACGTTTTATGTTTTAACAAGGGTATTTCCTATGGCAAACGATAACAGCCGCAAATTCAAACAGAATCAAAAGATTATTTGCATACTGCCCTATGTTGTAGAGTTCTCAAGACCTATTGTTTTTGGTGAAGATCGGTTAAGGGGAAGGGGTAGTTTACCGGCAACATTTTTATCAAGCGTATTTTTTATGGCAAACGATAACAGCCGTAAATTCAAACGGAATCAAATAATTTTTTGCATACGTCCCTGAAATGTGGAGGTCTCAAGGACTTTCGATTTTGGTGAAGATCGGTTAAGAGAAAGGGGTAGTTTACCTGCAACCTTTTACGTTTTAACAACAGTAAAGTACTTGAAAATTCATTTAAACTTTTTCAAACAATGGTAATTGATAAAAAAAAAATAATTTTGTTGCCAGGGAATAAAATTATAATTTTTTCATTTTAATGTAAATTATGTATGAGTTAAAATCTTTATATATATAATTCTTCTGTACGTGTGTATGTCACTGAACTCCTCCATGTATAAAATAATATATCGTTCGTGGCAGGTAAGCATATCTCAGTTATGTAATGTTTACGTTTCCATTTTATTATTATGCCTACAGCAATAAAAAGGCAGGTAAGAGAGACACACACACACACACACACACATACACACACACACATTTCACGTTATTTCTGGCCTCACTCATGTTTATTTTCTTACATTTGCACGCTTTTTAAATGGAAAGTGCCGAAACCCACACCAACATAACGCGTGCAAGCCGAAAAAATGGACATCAATTTGCTTCCTGTGGATCGCTGGGCAGTGTAACTGCACGTGTTTACAGAGGAAAGATTCATAGACACACTTTTCGTCTTTAGGGAATGAACCCTCTGCAAGATGCTGTGGGTCCATGAGTGACTTCGGAGCGCTCCTTCTTTTTCTCGTGTTTGTTCTGTGAAACATACACTGTAGATTCGCAGCTTTACTCTAATCAACGCTCATTAGGAAATGTTGAAAATTTTTGTCCACAGTGTACCCTCATTCACACTAAACCTGCTCTGATGTTTTAATTACTGACATCATAATATTAAAACTTTGGAAACTTGAGCACTACTTAATGGAGATCAATCATTAACTTATACAAGCCATTAATTTTATGCATATTTTTTATATATATATGTGTACAACATTATCGGCAACAAAGAAGTAGTTTTTGTTAAAGTTCCTTCCCGGGATGTTTGGCCGTAGTCCGATGTTTTCTACAAAACCAGACGTTTCGGCAATGCCATCGACTTCCATCATCAGTGAAAATCGAGTGCGATAACGTGAGGTGGTATACGTTAGTGACCACAGTACTGTGGTTAAGGCTGAAGCAGTAAGTAGAAAGAAGTAGTTTCTATGGTAATATTTAATTTCGAAAATGATTTTAAATATAAATCTTAGAATATGGAAGTCATGTATGGTTCTCCATACAGATATTTTCATAGTCTGTCGTTTGTTTACGTTCATACTGCCAATGTCAAACACGTAATAGTCTGTGGTCAAACAGTCGCACAGAGTAGAGATTGTCGCCAAAGAATTTTAAAATGTTGCCAACAAATAATTACTGACAGATTGACTGAATGAGCTGTGAATTTTGTGTGATTTCATATATTCCTTTTTCAGTAGTCTGTGGAGTGTATGTCAAGGCAAAAAAGCGTTTATTTTATATTTTGTATATTAGATATCTTTGTTTTATATATTAATGTGCAGTTGAAAGTGAAATACAGCTTGCTTAATATACACCTGTTACAAAAGGAAAATTTTGTAGCAGCAATTTGAATTGAGTTACTCTCGCCTCATTATTATTGGTGGTTTCAAAAAAGTGAGTACATTTTATTATTTTTAAATTAAACCCTGTCTAATCTTAGTTTCAGTAATTTCATTACATGTTTTTTTTTTTTACATTCAGATTTTCGCACCTACTTCCATTATGCCTCGACATAGAACATTGACGGGTCGGAGTGAGAGACAAAGAAGAAGGAATATGTATTCGCGTGAAAGTCAAAATGATAATAGACCAAATGCAAATTTAAATAGTGTAAATAGTATAACATTGACGGGTCGGAGTGAGAGACAAAGAAGAAGGAATATATATTCGCGTGAAAGTCAAAGTGATAGACCAAATGCAAATTTATTCGCGTGAATAGACCAAATGCAAATTTAAATAGTGTATATAGTATACAAAATGATGAAATTATTTTGAGGGATACATTTAAATGCTCACTGAATGTCATTCCAAGAAATTTTAATACTTTTGATTGTGGATTAATGCATTTACAATGCAGGTTTTGCAATGCAAAACATTTCGAATCTGAGGTCACTTTAGGTGAAAGGACTGCATTCACTTCATGTTGTCATAAGGGTAAAGCAATATTACCGGCCTTAAGTCAAAATGAATACTTTAAATCATTGTATGATGGATTTACTTCAAATGAACCTTCAATAAAAAGAAAGTCAAAAAATTATTTTGAAAACATTCGTTAATACAATTTATCATTTGCTATGGTTAGCTAAGAAGCTAAAATTTTGGATACAGTTACGCGTGGAGTGTATCATTTTAAAATACATGATGTTTTTTATCACAGATCAGGTCCAATGACTGCTGAATATGGTCGCTCACCATGTTATGCGCAATTATGTTTTTATGATGTTGACACTGCTGTCAATTATAGATTACATGAACGCTATAATCAAACATGCAATAACAATATAATGCGCGAAATCTCTCTTGAATTGGAACGCATTAATCCTTTCGTTCGGTCATTCATTGCAATTAAAGATCATTGCCAGAGAGTTGAAAATCAAAATAAAGAAATTTTTATGCTTATTAAAGTAAATCGTGATTTAGATCTACGCCGTTATAATGATGCAGTTCAAACTGATGTAGCAGTAATATTTAGTACAGTTGATGGTGAGCCACCCTTTGAACGAAATATGGTTTCGTTTTCAAAAGTTAATGGTACCATTAAAAATATCTCTGTTTTGGATTCATCATTGGAACCTTTAGCGTATCCATTACTTTTTCCAAATGGTGATACTGAGTGGCATATCAATATTTCTCATAATGTACCAACTACATCTAATTCAAGAGAGCCCAGAAATAAATTAACCATGCTTCAGTATGCAGCCTATCGACTTGCAATTATAGATGATTTTAGCATGTTGCACCATTCACAAAAATTATTTCTGCAGTGGATAGTTGATATGTATGTGAGAATAGAGGGCACAAGGTTACATTTCATTCGACAAAATCAAACAAGTCTTAGGTCTGAAGTTTACAACAATTTAACAGATTATTTAGAATTGAACCCAAATGCCAATAATGTTGGCCGTAGAGTAATTTTACCATCTTCATTCAATGGATCTCCAAGAAATATGTATCAGAATTATTTAGATGCAATGTCAATTGTACAACATTTCGGAAAGCCTTCTTTGTTTATTACAATGACTTGCAATCCAAGTTGGCCTGAAATAGTTAGCAATATTGGTGTAGGGTCAGTCAGATAATTTTCGACCTGATATTGTTGTGCGTGTATTCAAGTCCAAACTGAAAGCATTAATTGAGGGCCTTACACTAAAAAAAATCTTCGGTAAAAATGAAGCACTCATTTATACAATTGAGTTTCAAAAGAGAGGATTGCCTCATGCTCACATTTTACTCTCTTTAAATGAGCAAGATAAAATTGTTAACGCTACCGATATTGATAAAGTTTTATCTACGGAGATTCCTAACATTCAAACACATCCTACATTACATGAATATGTTGTAAAACACATGATGCATGGTCCATGCGGTGTACTTAATCCAAATTCTGTATGCATGAGAGATGGAAAATGCACAAAAGATTATCCAAAACGATTTAATGAATTTACATGTGAATCATTAAATGGATATCCATTATACAGAAGGCGTGATAATGGTATTAATGCTGAAGTTCGCGGTAGTTGCCTCGACAATCGTTATGTTGTACCATACAATCCGTATTTACTTGCCAAATTTAATTGCCATATAAATTATGAAGTATGCACTACAGTTAAAAGTGTTAAATACATTTATAAATACGTGTATAAAGGCTATGACAGTGCATCTGTTGAATTAGGTTCAGAGAGAAATGAACCAGGTCAAGAAATACAAATTGATGAAGTTAAAAAATTTTTAAATGGCCGTTATGTCGGATCAACTGAAGCTGTATGGCGCATCTATGAATTACCAATGCATTTTCAATCACATGTCATCGTTAGACTTGACATTGATTTACCGCGTAGACAGAATGTTTACTTTCGAGAAGGGCAATAACTTCAAGCAGTTGAAAATGCAAGACAAACAAAATTATTAGCATTTTTTGAATTGAATCGATCAGATCCATCAGCGCATGAATATAGGTGATTGAAATTCCTTTGCATTATGTGTGGGAAGATTCCCGAAAAAAATGGAAGAAGAGAAGGCGTGGAGGTGATAAAATCATTACACTCATGTATTTAGTATCACCAAAAGACATCGAACTTTTCCATTTACGATTGCTTTTATTACATGTCTGTGGTCCAAAATCATTTGAGGATGTTAGAACATACAATGGAATTATACACACTTCTTTTGTTGAAGCGTGCCATGCTCGCGGCATTGCTTCAAATGATAATGAATGTTGCGAATGTTTAAATGAAGCAAAAGAATTACATTCACCAAAACAAATGCGAAATTTATTTGGTTACATTTGTGCATTAAATGTGCCAGCCAATGTATTGGCGTTATGGAATGAATTTAAAGTATATCTTAGTGAAGATTTTTTGAGAGATTACAACGAAGAAGTATCCTTTAACACAGCTCTATTAGAAATTGAAGATATTTTGAATGTTCATAATTTGTCATGTCAAGAATTTGGTTTACCAGTTCCCACGTATTCGCAGAGAACAGACGAAGCAAATGCTATTGATCCAATAGAACAAGAGTTTCTGTTTTGTGAGCATTATGAAACTGCAAATATTGAACAGCGTAATCTAATTGATCGTGTGATTCGTGAAGTTTTGCACCATGGTACTGGATCTAATGTTTCTTGTTTAACCGCTCATGCAGGTTGTGGAAAAACATTCACACAAACAGCAATCATTCACAAATTAAATTCGCTTAATCTTAGTTGCATTGCAACAGCGTTCAGTGGCATAGCTTCAACTCTATTACTTGGAGGTAGAACTTTACACAATGTGTTTAAATTTCCTATACCCATTTTGGAAAATTCTGTAGCGAATATTACCGCAAATAGTAGCTATGGACGTTACATTAATTCATCATCATTGATAATTATTGATGAAATTTCTATGTGCCCACTGCAGGTGTTGAAAATCATAGATAGATTATTGCAGGATCTATGCGATGAAAATGATAAACATAAACCATTTGGAGTGAAAACGATACTTCTGTGCGGTGATTTTCGGCAAATCTTACCAGTTGTCCCACATGGATCACGTGCAACTTTATTTGCAAATTGTGTCACGAGTTGGCATAAATTTGTTTATTTTCATAAAGTAACGTTTACTCAAAATATGAGAGCCTTACCAAGTGAAATAGAATTTGTCGAATTCTTGAAAAAAATTGGTAATGATGAAGCCCCACAATTCCCTCAGTTTGGTGAAAATATTATTGAAATACCTCAGCAATTAATAGGAGATGAAAATAATATTATTAATGAGGTGTATGGAAATATTTCCGAAAACATACTCTCAGATAACATATTGAAGTCAGTTATTTTAGCACCTAAAAATGATTATTGTACTTTTATTAATACTGATATACTTAATCGAATACCAGGTGAACAGAAAACATATCATAGCTACGATAAAATAATTTGTGATGATGACAATGAAATCAATAACTATCCAGTAGAGTTTTTGAATGCTTTGACTATTAGTGGTTTGCCACCACATAAGTTAGTATTGAAAGTTAATTGCATCGTTTTACTGATCAGAAACTTAAATACAAAGGAAGCATTTAGTCAATGGAACAAGAATGCGCATCAAGTGTATGCATCGTAATGCTATTGATTGCAAAGTTTTAACTGGAACCGCACGCAATAAGAGAATTTTGATTCCACGTATAAATTTAACATATTCCGGTACTGTTTTACCATTTAACTTTCAATGAACCCAATTTCCAATTATACCTGCATTTGCGATGACAATAAATAAGCCTCAAGGACAAACATTCGAAAAAATTGGAATTTTATTGAGGCAGCCAGTTTTTACACATGGTCAATTGTACGTCGCAGCAAGTAGAGTTCGATCATTCGATGGTTTGAGATTTTATATTTCCGAATATAATGGCCAAGGGCATTTACCAAATGATGAAAGAGTTTTTACAAAAAACATCGTTTACACAGAAGTTCTGAATCATTAAATTCACTTTCAAACTATTTTAAGTTCAATGGACAACATTTATTTTTTTTTCCGCCCGGTTTTTTGATTTAATGAAAAATATATGAAAAAATACGAGGCACGTATTTTTTATTTCATTTTTTCTTTTGTATTAATTTTTTATTTAAATTTTATATAATTCGAAAAAGATAGGCAAAATAACTGTGTAGCCTTGGCGAAACCTGGTCAGTATGGCAATAAAAAAACCCAAGGAAATGTCAAAAAACGCGTTATTGCTTTTTAAATATGGCTTAGCCAAGCTAAACCTCATTTTTCCTATCTTTCATATTTTTCAAATAACTCGAAAATTAATGCATAGAAAAAAAAATTAAAAAATTATATAAGCTTTGTAGCAGATATTCTTCAAACTGTTTTCGAATTTTGTACCTTACCAAAAATGAAATGTAATCCACTGGAATTGAAAACAATGTATCTTATACTTCTATGAATGTCAAGTCTCATTTTTATTAGCGTTTATTTGATTCAATAACATGAAAAAATTAAAACTGACAATGAATTATATCAAAAAATAAATACGAATACAAGCTGTAATTGTGTTTTTTTTCAACTCTTACTAACATTAAATTTTAAATTTCATAGTTATTGCAGGGAATTAAGGCAAACAACACACGTTAATGACGTATTTGTACACGCTCGCAGCTGACGTAATAAAACAAAATTCAAAAAAATTATATGCAATGATTATAGAGGTATACTCTTTGACAAAAGAACCTCAATAACGTTCAAACTTAAAAATTTAATGAATTACGGTCGAATTTCGACCACTGGGAGACCACTAGTATATTTTAAATCCTGCAAATCTGAGTTAAACGGACCTTGTTACGTCGTATAAACTACCGTGAGTGTAGATAAACTAACTTCAATCTATCTCTACGTTCCAACGAGTTCTCGCATTAACTTTTTTCACATTTAAAAGCATATTATTCTTTCTTGATACTTTTACGAAATATTTTGTTCATGGAATCAAATTTTAGTTGGCTTTAATACACAAGAATGTTTAATATCTTTTGTTATTCTGGTAAAAAAACATCTTGCTAAAACTAATTATATCATAAACAATAATTAACTTTGGCAAAAACCTTTTAGAAATTTTAACACAAAAGTGTCAGTTCAGACTTAAAGAATCTATTTTAGCCCCCATTAATAGACTGAAATTCTGAAATTCAGTTCATAACTGAAATTTACTAAAACTTGTGTAACGCTAACATCACATTTTCAATTTTACGAAAACCTTTAACATTTACGAATACATTTTAGTAGCTTCCTCGTAGAAAAAACGTCAATTTTTTCTATAAAAACGTTTAGGTAAAACTAGCACGTCATAAACAGTAATAAGCATTGAATAAAACTTTTAATATATTTTAATAAAACACTTCAGGTAGAAGCTGCTTACACTATTCTTAACATTTGTTAATTCCATTTTATAATTAAAATGTCATGTCCATTGTTATGTCAGTAATTCAGAGCAAAAACTCTTACGTAAATGGCGCCATTGTTTCGTGGAAACAGAAAATGGATCACCAGGTTTATTAATACCTATATTAAATACCCAAACATTTTGTAGGCTATACATTACCTTAATCTGTTTATATTGCAAATGTTTACATTACATATAAAATATAATTTATAATTAATAAAGTATAATTTTTGTACTAAAAGTATAATTACAGACGCTAACCTTAACACAGTATAATTATAGTGTGTTATAATTGTTCTTAGAATGACGTGAACAAATGTTATTGCTTACTTCAAACGATCAGTAGCCTTAATTTCCCTCGAACGGATTATGTGTCTAACAATAATAGCTATACATTAAGTATGCTGATTGTTTCAGTACAATTTGTTCGTGTCTGGAGGGTCTTATAAAAAGTAATAATAAGCCCTTTAGTGGGCATAATTGTTTAGTAAGGCAATAGTAATATTTGTTAAAAGCTTAGCTTATTACTGACCGCTTTCCTCTTACTAGTGTGTGGGCGTAAATTTTTTCAAACGCACCCGATTTCGTCTCTCAATACATGTTAAAGAATAATTAATCCACTGAATGCATAGTTGGTTATTAACCGACAATAACTATTATTAAATTTTGTAAATTCTCTTATAGTAAACTCATAAACATTACCGGTGGTAATATCCGATACAATTTTCTACAAAATGGTGCATATATTTATTTGTGTAAATGTTTATACAGAGTCTAATAGTATCCTAAATGAATAAAAGTGACGTATGTATGCTTTTATCGTTTTCATAAAAACGTAAAAATTTTAATATTCAATAATTAATCAGTTAGGAGTAAAATAATATATTTATTGGAAATAATACACTCTGATTCTTTATTTTCAGTTTTATAAAATGCCTGATACATGTAAATCCTCTGATTTCAAAAACTGAACTCAACATTTCTTCTATAGATTTAATATGTTTCATAGACCAGTAGACCAGTGGACCGGCGGCTCAGTAGACCAGTGGGTATGGCACCTGGCTACTAATCTAGAGGTCCCGGGTTCGATTCCCGGGTCCGCACCATAAAATCAAGGTGCATTTTTCAGCCCTCAGGCGACGCAACCTGTTGAAAACGAGTACCTGGGATAACATCCTGGGACAATAATGGGCGGTTGAAGCGTAGTGCTGGTCACACTGCCTTCCTTGTATGCCGTACGGCTCGCATGTGGCAGCCTGCCTGACGCCTTAAGACGTGCGTTGAATCTACAGCGGTCCGACCGCCGCGGTTGAACCTCAGCGTCTCAAACGCTGATGTAAAAGTACCCCTAAGCTGCTTCGGTGGTACACATGGGAGCCATTATTATATATTCATATTAGAAGCTTTTTGAAGCTTTTTTCATATTAGAATACAGAGAATATTTTGAAGAGACATTTTATTTTATTTTAATTCTCTCTTTTATATACCATATCGTAATGTAATAAGATATGAAGAATTGGCTTCAATTTAGCACAACACAAAACACTGAATCTTTCCTTTCATTTTACGATTTAACCTTATCACTGTCTGTCAATAACAATGACATACGTTTTGTGTCTGTTGTACAGAGCAGAGGTAGTTTGAAGTTAACGTTTGCTCATAAACAGGCAAACTGTGCTCTAGTACACTTAGATAACATGGTCAAAACGTCCCGCACACAGAACGTCAAAACATGTCACTAGCAAGTCATACACCGGTATGCCTCTGTCACTTGTTGGAGTAAACTGTAACTTTATATCTTCATAGTCTGTTAGTTTACAGTACATTTGCACTACACTCTGTCATTTAACTTGCAGTTTAATCATGGTTCGCAACGAGGTTGATTACTTGAAAACTATAAAAATCTGAAACAAAGAATAATGTCATCCTACGTATAAATTAAATTTTTTCGTTTATCATGAATTCAACTCGAGAGATCAACTTGATAAGCTCAACTAGAGAACGAGGTAGATAATACTTCAACTCGTAAGCAGATGCTGGGACATTCTCTCTCTCTCTCTCTCTCTCTCTCTCTCTCTCTCTCTCTCTCTCTCTCTCTCTCTCTCTCTCTCTCTCTCTCTAAGTCTGTAAAAGTAGGTCACACACGTAACATACGTAATTTGTTATTTGAAAACTAAGTTTTTGCTTCGTATTTCATTTATTTATGTGTTTGGAGACGTATATTTTATATATGAGTAGTAGCCTAGTCTGTAATTTAGATGTTAGGTGTATAAAATCCAATCATCTATGTCATCGCGTTTATTTGATCATTTTACTATATCTAAGAAGTCTTAGGCCGGCCGCGCACTGGTGACTTTTTGTCACGTAACTGTTTTGTCACCATCATCAAGTCTGAATGTTCTTATGTAGCTGCGCGCACGAAGCGACGTGACAGCGACGTGACTTTTTGGTTCCGCCGGCCGGTGACTTGTGGGTGACGAAACTGTCACCGCGTCTTGGGTTTGCAATGAGTGCGAGCGCACTGGTAACTTTTTGTCACCGGGGTGGTCAGTGTTGCCTCCCCGCCAGTGCTTTGTGACACATAGTGGTGAACGGCAAACCGTGTTTTCGGAAAATGGCGGCTACAACACCTAGAGATGAAGATATAAACAATGAAATTTTAATACAGGAAATAGAAATGAGACCAGCGCTCTACAATAAATCTCTAAAAGAGTATTCCGATATTAATATAAAAGCCAGATTATGGGAAGAAGTGTGCGTGAAAGTGTTCATTAACAGTTGGGGGAACCTCTCACCAGAACAGAAAACAGAAGCAGGTATGTATTCATTATTATTATCATATATCATTTATTAATTATATAGTAATCATATATTATTTTCTCATATAGAAACAATCATTTTTCTCATGTCTTAAAGGATTCTCGTATTCTCGTCCGCATAATGAACATTGAACTTCAACTGAATTGAACTTATATATAATTTGTTCATTCTTACTTTGCGTAACATGTAAACTCAAACACGTGGTTGAGACAAATCCGATTGGTTACTGTCACTAGACTTGATAGCAAAGTAATTCATTGTGTGTATGCGCACCATTCATGTACAGTATAGTACTATCAAGTTTCAGAGAATAGATTAGGTACCAAGTTTGTATATAATCTGTCGGCACTGCATCTCGCAACGCCCATAATTACAACAACCAATAAGACTTTGCCTCCACCACTTGTCTGAAATGACAGATAGGGCAAACTAGCAGTGAACACACAGTAACATTAATTGAATATAACTTTAATAGAACTGAAATTACAAATATGCATGTTACATTGCGAAATAGGATGAAATCAAACTTTATCGTACTGCCATGGAACAGATCCTTGGGGGGAAGTGAAGTATGTTGCAAAATAATTCCGTACATTTGTCGCAGATACAAGCCTCGTCTCTGGCCTAGTTGAAACACTCTCTAGCGGACACTCATATGCTGCTTCCGTAAAATTAATTCCATTTTTCCTCCGTACGAAATTGTGTAGCACACAACAGGCCATGACAATCTTATCACAAAACTCAAGCTTGACATCGATGGGTCTATGGAAAATGCGCCACTTGTTGGCTAATATGCCGAAAGTGCATTCAACCAAACGACGAGCCGTTGAGTGTCTGTAATTATAAATTTTCTTTAAAGGCGTCAGAGATTTTCTAGCAAATGGACGTAGTATATGCCTTGACAAACCAAATGCTTCATCAGCGACTAAACAAAAAGGCATTTTTTTGCCATCTGGTTCATTTGGTATAGTACGGTCGTCTGGTATGTTTAGTAGATTCTGTTGTAGCCTTCTACCCATATTCGAATTACTGAAGATAGTGGAGTCACTTGCTGCACCATTCGCGCCAACGTCAATGTACACGAATTGATAATCGGCATCAACCCATGCCATTAAGACTACCGAGAAGTACTTTTTGTAATTAAAACACAATGAACCACTATTGCGAGGCTGAATGGTTCGTATATGCTTACCATCCAAAGCACCTATAATGTTCGGGAAGTGTGCACGTGTATAAAATTGGTCAGCAATTTTAAGCCAGTCGTCTTCACTTTTTTCAGGCATGACCATAGGCTGTAAAACATTCCACACTTGAATGCATGTAGATTTCACTATCTCTCGAAGTGTGGTCGGACCGATCAAATACTCGTAGGACAGAGCGTTGAAACTTGCTCCTGTAGCAAGATACCTAAAACAAAATCAACATAAAATAATAATAATAATTATAATAGGGTATAATAATAATAATTGGTACTTTCCATTATCGCTCTGAGCATGTTACGTTGTAGACTGAGGCTTTTACAAATACATTTAATAACTGGTTACTGATATACGAAATTAACATGTTATTGTTTCTGTGTTAAGCCTAGGTTGTGTTTATATTATAATAATTGTAAGCATATTAAAACATAAACTACCATACCTAACCGTGCGTACAAAAACATTTCGTATTTTTACGTAAACATTATATTTCGTTTTATACGTTATGTTTTAATTTATTATATTAAACCTATATGCGATATACACAGGTCATACTGATACTATCGCATATGTTGAACTGAATCTTAATATCGGAAACGTAGAGTAGTACCAATAATAATAATAATAATAAAACATAATGAATAGTTTTATTCTTCATCTAAATCACTGAAACGAATTCAGTATTTACATAAAATTTATTCTAAATAACATACATGTTCATCTGAAATTTCATAGGCCTACATTATTTTGTTACAGGAAAGTTGTTACAAAGAAGATGGAAAAATATTAGGGCTTGTTTCTCTAGAGAACTACGAGAGCAAAAATCTACTAAATCAGGACAAGCTGCCACAAAGCGCCGGAAATATTTGTATTATGATCAACTTCTGTTTCTTCTGCCATCCATGGAAGTTCGCGAAACATGTGGAAATGCTACAACAATTGGAAGCGATAAGGAATACATAGCAGGAGAAGAAGTAGAGATGTCAGAAACGCCTGATCTACCAACAGCTCGAGCCACGAACAGGGCACGTCGTATGAACAAGAAAAAGAGTTACGAAGAAAGCCTTTTAGAAATTCTTCGAGAAAAAAAGGAGCCCGCTATAGAAACTAATGATCAAGACACATATTTTGCGCTATCCCTTGTCCCTATGTTGAAAGCACTACCTCAACATCAGAAGTTGGATGTACAAATCCAGGTTCTACACATCTTCAAAAATATAAACAAGTCCCAACCGACAACACAAATTTCCGCTTCACACCAACAATATCACCAACATTGGCCGTCTGCAATGCAGTTTAATATACCAACTGGTCTTTCTTTCGCTTCACACCAACAATATCACCAACCTGGGCCGTCTGTAGTTCAGTTTAATAGAACAGCTGGAAATTCTTTCGCTTCCGATACTTTTCCCCGATCAGCATCCCTTGAAGTTGATACTCTATCAGTCACTGAACCTACTTCAGCACGGATTACAAATCCACCATCTGTTTCTCTGGCACTCGCGCCTAGTCCACAATGCTCTTCGTACACCACCCTAACATCACCTCAAGATTCCAATAGTGTACACTCATACGTTGCCAATTTTTCTGTCAGTTCTGATGAATCAGACAATCTATACGATGTATGTGCTCAAAAAAACGCCTGATGAATTTAAATAAAAGAAAGAAAAGAAGTACGTTTTTTTAATTTTTGTGTGTTTTTCAACTCGTTTGTATTTTTCAATTCTTTTAGTGAATATGAGAAAAAGCATGGAATTTTTTAAATTTTGTATTTTTTGTTTTACTTCCATTATTATTGTAATACAAATCTTGTTCTAGTGAAAAACTATTATTCTGAAAACTGAAAATGTAAACTTTAAATCTGTACAATTATAATTAATTATAATTTTATAATTAATATCTTACTATTAAATTAGTAGCTAGCTACATAATATCTAATTTGTTTATTATAACTTACCTTATTGTCACAGCGAGCCTCTCTTCCGGTGGAATTGACAATCGCATATTTGTATCTTGGTGGGTAATAGCAGGTCTCAAAATTTGTACCAATTCGTCGAAAGCCTCCACACTCGTGCGGAAATATCCGAAAAATTTTTCCGGATAGGATCGTAAATCTTCAAACATCAATTTAAATTTTCCTTTCAGCAATCTTTCACTCCACATTGGATGAACCCAGTACCGCTTTTTTTCTGATTTTTCCTATGCCGTATCACCAGTGCACATAGGACGGCTGTCTCCCGGAAATCCATATCAATGCATCAACTCGTTCGATGTTGAAACTAAACTGCTAGGAAGCTACGAAGAAACAGTGAGTGACAGGTGACAGTCGCTCATCGTGTGCGGACTCTTCAAGCCGAAGTGACAGGAGGGTGACAGTGACAAAACAGTTGCGTGACAAAAAAGTTACCAGTGCGCGGCCGGCCTTAGGCTGCAATACCTTATTTCTGTATTTACATTATGTTTTTTAGATTTCGGCTAATTGTTATAGTACAAGTGTTCAAAACAGGTAACATATTCGTAACAGAAGGTGTTCTGTTGTGTCAGTGAATCGTAACTGAGTTTGTAGAAAACATTTGTCTGAAAAATTGTATATCAAATTGGAACATCAATTTGAAATGTATGTTTTTCAGCATAATAAGGATATAATACAATCAAATATAAAACTGTAATTACAGACACTTGAAGTAATCAGAGGAAATGATAGGGTACTGAGTATTGTTACGTCGGAGCGACTGTCTGGCGTGAGAGCAATTTGTGATTTATGGTAGCGTATCACAGAAAAGAAGATCAGATTTGGTTTGTTTAACTGTAAACTTTAGTATTTCTCCGACAATTATAATTAATTATGTTAAAGACTTGAACGGTGTTAAAAACTTCTATAAAAGTAGACTTCTAGCACGGAGGTAAACAAAGTCTCATAAACATAAGCACGAACGCACACATATACACGTGTGCGCACAAAAACACAAGTAAACCACACCAGTCGTTTGAACTGATTATGTGTGCGGTCGTGTGTTATGACGTAAAGCGCGGGCAGCAGTAAGCAGTAGAAAATTCACCTATAAATCCACCCTTACAGTTTTATTTAGATGAGGACGAGATTCAGGACGAGAGCCAAGTCCCTGAATCTGTGTGACGCTGAAGAATGCGAAGAAAAGAAAATTTTAAACAATAATCATGTATTACTACCTACTGTTTGATATTATTCTTTACGTTATTTTAAGCTGTTGGTTTACAAAAACAAAAATATCCAATTAAATGATTGTAACGATTAAATAATGCAGCTTACACGTTTTATATATTAGTTTACCTAAATAGCTGAAACTTTATATATAGACCCTAACATTAAACCTAATACTTTTTCCCACCGAATAATAAATGTATAGTCTTCAATCAGTGTTCTGTATAAGGTATTCACTAGTGTCATAACGGCCACTTGCCACATAACTCGTGAGTAATTTCCATGTGCATAGTCTTAATTCAATCATTTATTTATGTGTGCAACTGTCAAAACACGAGTTGTGTTCTTTGTTTTGCAATATCTTGGTTTTCTTTGACGAGTTGTGCACATACATGATGCTCAAATATATCTACTTCAAAAGTTCAAAAAGATGAAATGCATGTGCATATATATCTCCCTAAAGAAAGAAACTTCAGTTGTCTCCTTTCAGACGGTAAATTTCTCATAGGATTTACATATTTTTTTTTGAATTTACTTATTCAAGTATATAATATGAACGACTAAATGTGTAATAAGGCTTTATAAACTCAAAACGTATAATATATTTCCACCATTAACTTTAAATTTAAGTATAGTTTTATCTAAAATTCAATTTAGTTAATAATTAATTGTTAAATGCTTATATATCGCAATAGGTAAGATTGGCATATAAAATAATATTTTCACTCTTGACATACGAAACCATGTTACAATGAGAATTGGTTGAAGTAAAAATTGCGTGTTGGAACACTGTAATTTAGGCAATAAGAATCATGTTAAAATTGTTAGATTAAGTTGATTTTTGACTGTGTAAAAAACAATGAGTGTTGTGAAGTAGTGAGAACATATGCATAGCATATAGGGAGTGCGCGTGTGCGGGTGTGAATAACTGTGTTCCAAAATAACATTAAAACATGGATTAAATTAAATAACTTTTGTGTAAATCAAATGTCTGATATAAAGTTTCACCAGAATGTGCATAAAATAAAGACGTATCTGGTAGTAATATTTGTTAATAGTATAAAGAACAAAATATATGAGTTTCTCATTAAAAAAGGTTTTAAGACCCAAAAGAAAGCCAATAAAATTATACCGGTTTTATTTGCATGTTTTACGTTGTTAATAAACAATTTCTTACAAGTAGAATGTTATCTAGACTAGAGCCGTAAGGGTGAGGGTACGTTTAGACCAATGATTTTTTTGACCAACGTTTTGGCTAATACATCAGTTGATTTGATCCGTGATGGGATGTAAGTCAGTTTAGCTTAGATCGCAGAAGAAGCAGCCTCGTTGAACTTAATAGCATGTAATCCTTACCTCTGATTTAGGCGATAAGTCTATCAGGAATGACAAACACATATAGTACAGTTCGCGACTGAATAATCTCAAGTGCTAGTTCGGTAAAGTTCAAGATTGTCCGTTTAGGCATTTATGAACACGTCAAGTCAGCCGGAACAGTGTATTGTAAAATACAGCATACAAATCATTAATAATTCCATACTGTTCATAGAAGTACCCGACCCTGAAACGACCTGAGAGCTGGAAAAGAGGAGTAGATCCTGAAAGAAACATCTGTCGACGATTATCAGGAACAAGAGGAGTAACACCGCATCGTTCATCCAGGAAGGTAAGTTAAACCATTTATATAAACTAAATTAATTAATGAAACAATTATAAACTAAAAGACACGAGCAACTTGTAGGAATTAAGAATAATATAATTAGAGTGTAGGAAAGAATTATTTAAGTGCAAAAGAATAGGTCAACAGAAACTGTCACTTAATTTTAGTTTGCAGAAGAAACTGTTAGTTAATTTTATTTACATCAGAAATAGTAATTAATTTTATTTTTACGGAATGATTGATTAATTTATTTGTATTAGAAGCAGACAATTACATTTTTTGTGTTATCATAGACATTAGTAAAATATTGTGCAATTTAAAAATTTAAGGAAAGTCTTTAATAAATCAGAAACATTTCATTATCTAATTATCGACTAATTATTCTATGCGACCTTGAACATCGTAGTATCTTTAACGTCAAGTATGAATTGGTTATGGCTTGAAAAACGCACACTGGTTTCTTAAGTACTGAGTATTAACCTGTGATCAAATACGATTTCAGGTAAATTATGATTTTACATAACATACACTTGATAAACAGATATAACATTAGTAGAACACTCTTAAAGTATAATTACTCACGACAATTATAATTACTCTGTATAGTATAATTACTCTGTACTCAGTGTATCAACTTGTATGTAAAATGAACTATACAGATATATAACTTAAATGTTAGAAGTATATATTTACCTTCCCGGAACAAACAATACTAATGCCAGATTGTTGTAACCGATTAGAAAAATTAGACGTTATAACTGTCTATACTGCACGTTACGTTTAAATAATTGAACATAAACTTTATTTAGTATTCCATGAAAACATAGTGGTAAGCTAATAGGGAAACGCTAAAATGAAAATACAAAACAATTTACAGATAAGATAAAAATGTGTTTTCGCGTATTTTGAAACTGTTAGGGAGATAGTTTTATCAATAAAAATTTCATGTTGAGTAATTTCATGTAAATCTACATATAATTGGACAATTCCTTGATTTCACGTCCTTACACTTTACACTTTAATTAATTAAAGTCCTTTACTTACGTCCTTCTACTTTAATTACACTAAACATTTAAATAATTTATAATCTACTACCAAATATACCCGTCATCCTAACTCATGTGGTTTTCATCAATTATTCGTTCTGTGATAGTAAAAAACGCTAAAATCATATAGGCCTATTGAGAATCGTCCATATAGAAAAGATCTTCCGTATATCCTACAAGATATAGCAAACTTTATGAATCACAATCTGGCACGTAGATTTCAATTTTGGTACAATTTACCTATTATTAAGTAAGTGTCTGCATTATCCTGCTTTAGTCAATTATATTAATAAACATAAAACACATTAAATGTTCTTTAATTTTTGAATATGTTTTTCTGTCTATTATGTCTACTATTTGTTTGTAACATGAGAGTTATGACTGTTGTTTTTGAAAGTGTTATACTAAGTGTGACATATTAAGAAGCTAACACCATTAAACACAGCGTTAGAAAAGTGAAATTAGGAGAATTGTTTACAGAGTTTTAGAGGCAAGCAAACGTAAGACGCAGTTTAACAAAGATTTAAATAATCTTCCGGTCCTCAGTTTAAAATTGCAAGTAGCTAATGAAAACAACATATACAACATAAAGATTCAGATAATTATATGAACATATTTCTCAACTAATCTCGGACTATTTCTGTACTAAAGTACGTACATTCATAATCTAATCTACCTAAAACATTTATAGCTTTAAAATATTTAAGTAAAACCCTTTAATTAATAAAGGGTAATTTCCTTTAATTTCCGGTCTCATGATGAGCTGTGAAGCTTGAAAGCGCTAATAGGAATAATTTTTCTATAGTGGTGTGCAACAGTGTTAATTCTGTTTGTAAAAACCTTTACTCGTTAATCGACTACAGAAAAGGCAGTAGCAACAAACAACTTGTAATACTAGTCCTACCGCTGTCTCCAGTTTTCCTTAGCAGAATTAGAAGTCATAATTTTTACACATTTAGAATCAGAAAGTTTGTAACGTTTTGTTTGTCCAGAAGGAGAAGAGACACCTCTTTACGGAGGTTAATGTTGTTATGAAATGAAACACTGCGATCGATTTTGTACAGGAATAAATAGCAAAGCTGCAATCGTTTTGTTTCTTTAGACAGCTAAAAGTGTCTAATGTTTTATAGGATACAACTCAAATTTCTATCTTGAAGTGGTATTTGTACATGCGTAATGGACACTAACTTTCTTCCCCGTGCATAGTCACGTAGTTTATTCTCTGGGAATAGGCGGAAATATTAATATTAAATGACATTAAGAAATGCAGAAATAGACAATAGTAGACAAACAGCAAGACAACAGGACTACGTATATAGTAAAAGAGAGCAAAGGCAAAAATACGAACCACAAGATAAAATTTATTTAAAAAAGTAAAAAATGAACAAAGAGGTGGAGATGGAAATCGGATGTCAAGTAAAACGTAATATTAATTTAAATTCACCGTTTTATCTATGAGTTAAACTATTGTGTTACATTATTTACTTGTTACAACACACGCATATTGTAACACCACAAAATGTTACATAACCCAAACACACACCAGAAGGGTAAATTATGACACTAAAGTTATAAAGTGAATCATTTGTAATGAATGTAGCAAAGAAGAGAAGGACCAGCAAAGAAGAAAGAAGAGGAAGGATCCCAAGAAGCAGTGATGAATACACTGCATGACACTACAACACACACAATGACTGACTTTAACTAATGGACATGAAAAGTTCACAATAAGCTGTCAAGCGAGCCAGTTCATGACATTAATGTGTAGAGTCATGTGAATAGAAACTAAATAACAAATGACTTTAATAAAGTAATAACTATAACAGCATTCTGGCTGAAATTAGAAGAACTATGATACAAATAACAAAGACTACTACTATACTAGCTGTAGCCACAAAGCTACAAAAAACTAGCTTTACCAACCAAGATGTAACATTATTGGATAAGATAATTATAATTATAAAAGGAAGCCTTATGTGTGTATAAGCAACTTCCTAATTAAATGTGATGTGATTCGAAGTAACAATAAACAGGTAAATAAACCTGATACCATAAATGTATCTAGACCATGCATAAACGAATTTATGTCAGTAAGTTAATAGGGAAACAGGACCCCTAATGAACATTAAATTTACTGAACAATAAATATGATAAATGAGATGTGAAATACCACCACTCAATTAATATTGTATGCTTTAAATTGGGTAGGCCAAGTAAAATGTATTTAGAGAGTAAGGTATTGTCAGAGTAAGGTATTATCATAATTATATTAAGATTTAATATTGTTCCGCTGTAAATAGCTTTTAATTGTAATATTGTATGTATTTTTTTTATCCATGTAATAACGTTCTAAAGAGAACACAGGTGTAAATAACAAAATGTAAAAACTAGGAAAGTAGTCGCATTGTGCATTATTAGCAGACGACAATAAGAAACCATGTTTCAAAACATTATTTTTATATATTGTCAGTATATTGCAGTAGGTGCAAACCAGCATTAAGCCACATCAAAATAATGTGGCAGACAATAAGCTTTAATTTGATGATGATAATTTAGAGATCGAAAGTGTAATAAGTTAATAGTGAGTGTTAGCATCATTTCTTAAACAGATTTAAGAAATTATCAGTGAAAACCAACAACAACGACACTCGGATACAGAGAGCGCGACGGTGGCGGTTAAATAAAACAATACGTCGCTGTAACGGTTTTCTGTACCAATCAAAAAAGAGTTTACTCAGCGACTTTTGTCCCTAACGTCGATCTAAGACGGGGGTATATAATCAGTGAAACGCTGAAAAATTCGCTTTTCTCTTCCTTCATCATGAGCTAAGCAGTTGCGGCTCGACGTCGTTTCATATTTTATTAATTTAGTACATCATAGTAGTAGTAAACACTCTAAATTACATTAAAATAATTATTAGAACAACGATTCATCATACAAAAGTGCATCGACAAGTAATAGTGAAACTTTTAGACAGTGCGCGTATTCAGAACGAGAAAATTGAAATTAACCTGTAAGGTAAACAACCCAGTTTCATTAAGAAGAGGGTATATTTCTCTTTCCAAGTGCGAATAAAGTGCAGTTATATAGTGGTAAATATAATCCGACCGCTAAAGTGTTTAATTTTTAATCTATAAGATTAAAAAAGCAAGGTAGTACAGTGACCAATTTTATTGTTATCTGTCTTTCACTGATCGTTACTATCACACGTTTGTACTGACGCAAAACAATCAAACAATTAATAACAACACTGTATTCATTTATTTAGAGGATTTTAATAATCCGACGTAAGAATTTATGTGTTAGATTTAGTTTTTATAATATTAATTAGAATCTTAGCTGACGAAATGTTCGTTAACCTCAAATATAATTGCGAGTTTTTTAAAGAGGCCAAAAATGAATTACTATAATAGTAATACCAATCAAAGCAATTAATAACGTTCCATTTTGTATTTACAAGAACCTACCTTGAGGTATCTAGTTAAATAATGTTAAATTTTGTTAGTAAACATAAGAGATGTTATATTGTTCTCAACTGAGCTAGACCATAGAACAAACGGTTACTTTGAAATCCGACTGTAATATTTTAACTGTATTTTTTATTCAATTTGATTTTTGAGGGTATAATAGACCCCTAATGTTATACAGCATAACCTTGGTGTTCAATTATTTTATTTTAGCTAAATAAAACCTCAGTATAGCATACACTGAGGTACATTTGAAACAGTAATTTTTCAATACACTATTTAAATTATTTTAAATGCCATAAGCATTTAACAACAGAAAAGTGAATACATACAATTTTAAATTTAGAAATTTGTTTTTTATGGGAACTTTTCTCAAGAAAACCCATATGGCGCCCACATAACCTTCAAGGTGCTACATAACATTGATTATAAAATTTAAACTGGTCAAATTAACCTTGACAGTTTATTTAGTGGCGGTGAACGTCTGAACATCTAGTACGACAGCCAGGTACGTGAAAAGTGCTCTTTATATTAATTTATTTGTCCAGACAACACTTGACTTTACATACACAGACGACATTTTCCCAGAAGAGGAGTTCGACTTCAAGTTCGACGCTACCGTTACATTCATATACAAACCAGCAAATTAATAATTTATCCATAATAGATTATCACACTATAATTAATTAAAATCATATTTATCAATTATCATAAAAGATATTTACTGCATGTAATACACGAGAATCCATTAAACTACACAATCGATAATTAAATTATATCGAATTTTAATAACACGGGATTTCGTTTTATTACAATATAAATATATATTTATATTTTATGAGTATGCATTAACTTATAATAAAGTAAACAATAACTTAAATTCGATAAAAGAAGATTTTTAAGATCTACGTCAAATTATCTATAACACTACGAGATTCAAGTACAAACTAAATACCTGGATACACAGCAAACAACTATTTGTTTTGTCAGTTTATTGATTAAGGTACGAAGTCTGCAAAACATGAAGTCCTGCAGCCGACAGCAGCAGTGACGCTGTAGTTTCAATTTGCGACTGTTTACTTTTGTTTGTCTGAATTGACAAAAGCTTGTACAGAGAAATAATGGTTCGGTACCATCTCTCTCCTTCTTTCTGCTCTCTGTGTTTGCAGTATGTTTCTTATTTTTGTTGTATAATTTGTTCAAGAGGTTTTGGTAATTTTGTTAAGTACATATTTGCATCAGAGCGTATGTGTGTGTGTGCGCGCGCGCGCTGTAATTAAACAGGGTTTATCACAAATAATAATAAATGATAATTTACTACAAATAAATGATGTTGAAGTCCCGCTGTTGAGCTCGCCAATTTGTAATAAAACGTGCAAATAGAAGATGATGATGCCCCACTGTTGTGAGCGCCTATTTGTAATAAAACCTTATTACAAACAAATAATAAATAATAAATTGATGTTGATAAGAAAAAATTTCGTTGTGTTTATAAGTTTAATTAAAAAAAATTTTTAATTAATATTTTATATATTTTTTAATCTGTCAATTAATTAATTAAACAATTAATTAATTTTAATTTTTAATTACTTTCAAGTGTGTAAATTAGAAATTGTGTCTCAAAATCTTTGTTCACTAGAGATAATCTTGTTATGTAGTCTGATCAAGTATTCTCTCTTCTAACTTAGCTCCTCTTCTTCTTTTTCTTGATATATTTTTCTAATATTTCTAATTTATGTTAGAAGAAAGAAAAAGCTACTATTTATAATACAAATAATCATGAACACAAAGTATTTGAGTAATTCTGATGTTTATTTTTTAAAATTTGAATTTGTGCGCCAATCTTACGCGCATCGACTATGGCATTGGCTGAGATTCACTCAGGTCGATTGTGATAAAATGACAAAATATAACATTACAAAATTAATTATTTCGAGTTCTTTTAACTGTCGAAATGGTCAGAGAGGGCAAGGAACAAGATACAATACTTACAAATACTTCAATCTAAATTATTATTGCTAAAATTAACAGGATTCAGAAAATATTGTCAATTATTAAGTGAAAATTCGAACCAATTCGTAGAATGACGTCACTGGCTCGTGGAGGCTGTGTCCATGCTGGTCGCCAGTAAATGTAATGGCTGCCGTTCCTCGGATTTCTGCTACACACGCTGTCTGCTATGTTTGGTCTGCTCCCTCAAATATAAATGTGGATTCCTTCCTCTGCGATGTTGTAGTTCCTCTGGATAATTACGTGAAGTGTTTCTCTCTCCTCGGCGATGTTGTTCTGTGATAGTTTATTGGTGCAGTGTTCTGTGTTCAAATCTGTTGAGTTCGTGACCAGATAATATTTGTTGAATTTTTCTCAAAATGGCGGTTGATTTCTCGTGCTAGTACTGTATAGTATTATTCCTGTGGTTTTGGTTCAGTTTTGGGTGTTAGTTATGACGTAGTGGTGTTATTTTCCATTTAGTAACCTCTGTAACATTTTTCGAGGTTGTACTCAATGTTTTTTCACTAATTTATATTTTTCAGATCTTCCGTCCGTAATTTTGATCTGTACACATTCACGAGTAACAATAGACTGATGACTTAAAGTCGTCGTTTCAGTGGTAATTTATAAAATGTCTTATTCCTCTTACCATTGTTTTTACAAATTTACATGTCTTGGATTTGATTTCAACTCATAAAAATACATGACAAGTTTTCCTATTTATTGCTGTAACTTAATTATTTATTAAATTTATAAAATTTAACTATCTAGCAATATTCTTATGCTAATTTTATATAATTTGATATATAACTGGGTCTGTTTTAAGTTCAGATAAGCCTAAAACTTACAATTTTGATATTTATTATAGGCCTTGTATTTTTTACAATATTAGTAATTAAATGGTTTACAAGTGATTTTATGTTAATATTTCCTTTAAATAATTTTACTCACTCCATGATTATTCCTGGTTGTTAATAATTTGTTGTTATAATACTCCAATATTGATTAATTTACTTTTTATCTGAGTTGAGTACCGCATAGTCCTAGTATTACATATTTCCCAATAAAGTTAATTTTATTCTTTTGTCATTACTTTTGCTAATATTTGTTTCTGTACTGGTTACATTTTCATATCTTTGTTTTACATGGACTAATTTCTATTAATTATATGTAGTTTGATTGAATTTATTCATTTGGGTTTAACTCTATATTAGTAGTTGATTTTGGTCAAAAATGCTGTTTTGTTTTTCTATTGGGGTTTGTTAGTTATTTTGCCCTATTATTCTTTATATGGTTTACAGTTTAATAACACAATATTTATATTACCTACTTGCCTTCTCTGCCTTAACAAACTTGGAAATTATTGAACATTATTTAAATACAACATAATATCTTATATCTACTAATTTTTATATCACTTAATCATAACAAAAATATTTTATGCCCATTATTTTTTATATATCATTTAACTATAATGGAAACATCTTATTATTAACAATACCTTCAGTATGTTTCCTTTTGTAACAAAATTAATTATACTAAAACATCTTATTACTAATAATACTGTCAGTTATTAACTGTCTTTTGTATTTACTATACATAACTTGATTAAAAAATAAAATAAAATTATCTTATATCTATTAAATTATTATTCTACCTAATCTTTAAAACACTTTTATTATTAATACTATTCTTAGTCATTAGACTGTCTTTTATTCTTAGGTTTTTTATATGGGATATCTCTACACTAATGGTAGTCTTTTTACATAATTTTTATCTCCTACACTATTCTTTATTATATTGTGTCACTTGTTATTCTCTACACTCACTGTAGTCTCTAGCTTTTATTGTATTTATGATGGTATTTCACCTTATATTTTCTACACTAATGGTAATCTTTTGTTTTTTACACTATGGTAGTTTTTGGTTTGTTTCTACACTATTGGTAGTCTTTTGGTATGTTTTTACTCTGTTCTTAAATTAGGCTTACATTTAGTTTACAATTTATTTTAATTGTATTGTATCCTGTAACTTGAGTTATTTGGTCTGACATTTATCATTGGTTTTAATTATGTAAAAATTGGTATATTAATTCTTCATAATGTTTTAGTGAATAGCCTTTCTTGTTTCTATACCTTTTAGGAACCTTGATATATTTTGTCTCTTCCTTCTTATTATATAAGTATTTCCGTATCTTGTGGTTTCATGTCCTTATATTATGAATTTAATGAATCTTACTTGATTATTCAGTTTCATTCATTTTCTCATTTACAGTTCCTTATTAATTGGTTATTGGTTTTGTATCTTGGGGTTTTCTGCTTCTTAATTTAATAAATTTCCCCTTATTAATTTTTTTGTTTACTTTTTACTTTTGTCTTTTCATTTACTGCTCCTCAACCTACTGGGTATACTGCTGTTGTACTTGGGTTTTATATAGTTGGTTATTTATATATGGACCAAGAGTTTTCTTTGTTATTCAGTTTAATTTTATTAACATTTTATCGACTATAATGATCAGCTTCTTTAATTTATTTTTTAACCATTTATTATTCTCTCTCACTATTGATAGTTTCTTCTTTGTTAATGTTGTATTAAGTTAAATTTGAAGGTGATAATTCTGTTATGCTACAGCGCGTATGTGTTCGCATTTACATATGCCTACCGTATGTCTGTAGATCTATATTTCAGCTATTCCTACTTTCAAATAAAAAGTTACTTGTTGAGACATCTTTTGTTTAGGCCTACTAGTTAGAAGACAACAATAACGGATAAAATAGTGAAATTCATTTATTTAATTGAAGAACAACTGTAAAGTCATAATTTCCAGTCATGGTAAAAGTCACTGAGTACTAAAATTCTATAGATCTAATCTGTTCATTTCATATATTGTATATTTTATTACACCGTATTACAAATATTCTTAGTCTTTTGCGAAAGTGGAAAATCATGTTGACTACGTGAGTAGTGTTGAGAATAAGATTCATTCTATGTACGGAAAAGCGTGAATCTCTGAACACGTAACTAAAGGTTCACTAAGATGATAGTGGTAAACTCCAAATTACTGAGGCTGGAAAGGTAGGAAAAACGGATACTTTTGTAAGACAAAAACTTGTCAAGAGATAGTTAGGAAAAAAAATGTTTAGAAACAAAATAGTGATAATACTTTTAATCTCCGATATTGCAAATATTTTTTTTAAACTTACTTTGAGACAATCTAATTTTGATACTTTCAAACAAAACCAATTATTTGTGTGACAACCGTAAAATTATATCAAGACAGTTGAATTTAGGAACACATATTTAGGTGTGTGCATGCGCTGAAGCCCGTCGTGTATTAAAATAAGCTTATTTGTTTTATTCGTGTTCAATGAAGATGTACTGTGATTTGGGCTAGAACGCAGCTTAGTATTACAGTAATTGTATATCGCTAGACAAACAAAGATAGTGTACATAGCTTTAGGGCACAGCAAAGTATCATTATATAATGGCTTGCTTATAAAATAATACTTGTTGCAGAAGAGATGGAAGCGTAGATGAAGTTTTGCCTTCTTCAGACTGCAAAAGATTTAAAGATAAATCAAGTAGCTAAGTGTTAGTCAAGATTATCAGGCATTTTGTGAATCGAATAGTAATGAACTGAAATAAATTTTGCTAGAGCTAGATGGAAAAGAATGGTGTTCATTGAAGGCTATTCAAGAATAAATTATTTACGAAAATAAAACGATGTTTCCATATATGAATAATTAAGACTATTATTTGTATCACACCACTCACACGTCACATCGGTAAAGCGCACAAGCTACATATCCTCCGAACGTATTGCAGGTAAGGTGCATAAAATAAAAATGAATATAAAATTTCGCATTCATTAACTTAGACATATAAGTGAGAAAGAATTGTAATAGCCCTTTTATCTTAAATAATTAGTATTTCAATTATTAAATATAATGATAACGAAAATAGTTAGATTTGTTTATTGTAAGTAATATAAAGAAATGACTGTGACGCACGACTTTGGTATCAAGATGGATAAAAGTGTAAACTATGAAGATAGAGAGATTTAAAAAAAGGTTTTAGGTAGAGAAGTGATGTATGAGGAGTAAGCACTCTGAATATTAGATTACTTTGGTATTCTTACAAAAGGATGTAAAACTAGTTACACTCGTCGTGCTTTTAAGTGTTGTTAATGTTATTTGGACGATTTGGCTGTTCTTCACTGTTTATTCAATTGACGAATTGGATCTAGTGTTTGTCCGGATTTAGTCTGAGAGTCTATTTGGAGGTCTATTTAATGATTAAGTATTTGGAGGCCGTAAGTCTGAGATTCTATCCACCTTGACATGTGTTTTGTGTTACTATTGTATTATATAGACTTAGTGATGTTGTCCCTAAATTGTCAACATTCCGTGTGTAAAGTTTACTGTACAATGTAAGTCTTGTTGTTTAAGTGGCAGTCCTTCGTCTTTTTTAGCACTATTGAGTGCCACTACGCCCAAAAATGGCAAGTACATGTTCTGTTGTACTAACATAATGTAATTAGTTTTAAGTATAAATAAATTTAGTTTTACTTAAATTTACATAAGAAATTGTCACCCATCCCCTTAAAGGAAACTGAGTATTTTCACAACGATGGAATACTAAAACGTACTTAACAACGGGAAGTGTACAACAGACGCCTTTAATATTATTGACCATTAATTTGTGTTTTAATAATTAGTTCCTAAGTGTAACGTATCAGACTCCTTTTCTAGTCATGGACCAGTTATGTAGATTTCACATTTCTCATTATGTAATTACTTATTGACGTACTTCCATTGGGAACCAGAGAAATATTTGTAGATGAGCACTACAAAGGTAAGGGTACTGTTATTCCCTTATTGCTTGTAGCTCCACAAATCTATGATGTTGCCTCTATCCATTGCAGTTTACAATACCTTGTTATACTGCTATACGGGTATACCATTTTATTAATTTACTTACCTTAAAATAAAAATTACTAACAAATATTATTGTCTATTATATATTGAAATGTTCTTTAATGTGAATATTTTTTACTAACGACTCTTTTCTTTTCCTAATGTTCTCTTACTTTTCCTCCGTTGCGAGTCAGCTATATTTCCTTATGACATTAGTTTTGTAATCCCATTCTTAAAATTATAATGTAATAGTAATTTATTTCTGAAGAGATTTTATAATAATTATATTAGGCATCTGTATAACAATGCCCAGGACAAACAACGTGTCTTCTCTAAGTTAATAATCCAGTAAGTTATACATTTATTTTAATCATCTCATGACGTTCAAAATAATTTTTGTTAGGAATGTAATTGATGATTAAATTTGTTACCTTTACATGCTACGGAAAACACATTCCCAGAACTGAGTATTAATTATAAAATATTGTTTTGTTTATTGTTTTAATTTATGTAGGGTTTCTAAATAGTCTGGTTAAAAATTGGATGCTTTGCGGTTTTAACGTGTTACATAAAGATTACTTCAAAAGGCGGGTAAAGATATCCACAGGGTTAGGTGATGTGATCCAAACTGCTACGCCGATCAATATTTAGTAGATGGCAGGAAGTACTGTAAATGTTACATTATTAGACTAGGTTACGTTAGGTGTTTGTTAGGTTACGTGAAGTTAGTTTCCCAGGATAAATACTGAAAATAGTAAGAAATGAAATATAGTAAGAACGGAGTAAGATATAGAAAGCTTAAATAATGCCAATTTCAAGAGACAGAAACTCGAAGTAGAATAGTAAACGACTGAACAGATTTCAAAATGGAGTACAAAGTGGAGTTACTAAAACAACAGGAAAAAACTTGCAGTAGAAATAGCAGAGTAGTACGTTCAGGAATGTAGGCAAGGCGTTAAACTGAGTATGTACCAAATTTAAGAGACTTGAAATAAACACAAACAAATCAATCCTTGTGGCAGTGAAAGAAGAAAATATAGGGCTAGATTTTGTAAAAAAAAATAAAGAAAAAATATGTTAAAAATGTACAAAAACTATCATACAAACAACGAACATTGAAATTTTTTGAAAAAAACAAAAGAGATAACGTAAGACGTTTCTCCGACAAATGTTATGATACGATAATCTAGAGGGAGCCTATTAACCGGAAAGTTATACATAGTTGTAAAGTATGTGTATTAGCAACATTTTAATCATAGTAACTACTATAATGAATTTTAAGTCTAAATACTTTTTAGCTGAGATAAAAATGAAAGTGACAACATGTGAAGAAGTGAGGAAAACAATACAATGACTTGAAAAACTTTAAACGCCACGAACAGATAGAATCAATAAAAAACTATTAAGACATGAAAAAAATCACTATAAGGAGAATCTATTGCTTCTTTAAAGCTACGGAATAAAGGAATAATTCTACAGGAAATTACTCTGTCTTGATCTTTTGAGTTTTTTTAGTGTATTCTTTGTATGTACTTAATACAAAAGAGATATTATATATCTAGTTTTACACACACACACACACACACGCACACACACACACAATATGCAATACATACAACTACTTAGTCATATCTAGTTGGTTGGTCTAGGTTACAAAAATGTCGCTCATTTTGTATCAAGTCCCTAACGTTAGAAAGTAACTTTATTAAAAGACTAATGGAAACTGTTAACGTGGTTAGTGACAAATTATTAATATACTCTTTGATTTGCCAATATTTAGCAACAATAAATTTACGTGGATATTAGTTATTCTACCATTTAATAGTAGTGAACAAATACTTGTTTACGTTTAGAACAAATAGAGAGTAATCTAGGTTCAGATCAAACTTTTGCTTACGTCTATATACACGGGAAAATATTTTTCGTAACTACGAAATCTGACAAATCTGACAGCCAGAATTATAGTTAGACTTCGTGACTTCCAGTATGTTGGATTTTATTTATATTGATGTTAACCGTTGTCTTTTATTATCTTTAAAGTGATCTTCACTTTGTTACGATTCGAGACCTCGACCGCACATTGAATTAAAGGCACCTTCAGAAAAAATTGATAAGATGATTCTTGGGAAAATGAAGAAAATATGCGTTTTAGGCTATGCAGAGGTAGAGAGTATAAGTTCCTACAGTATTCTGCCATTTCAATCTGGACAGTTTCTCGTAATGAACAAGAACTTTACCTTGTATACGTGCCTGGGATTTAAATTATAACTCGAATATGAGATGTACACTATCCCTGTTTCGTTAGAACTGGAAATACGTTATCTCATTTGTAGTAGATTAGTTGATGTTAGAAGACATTAACAATGTCTTTACACCAGGTAGCGAGATTGTTATTGATTCTAAGCCGAATAGCGGTGGGTGTAGAGTGAGAGTTCTGAAAGTGCTGGCTGAGTACACTTCTCTTCTTGAAATCGACTGACATTTACATTGACTTTCAACAATAGTCACGCATCGTGCTTGTAGTCTCGCAGCAGTACATAGCACGTCGAACAGAGGAAGCAAAAAAGTAAGTAAATATCTACCATAGAATAATTTACTTAGGAAAACGTGTAGCCATTCAATGTACTATTAACAATCTTACACAGAAATAATTTCCCAAAATTAGCAGATCAGTGATTATTTTTAGAGTTATCTTACTTTTTTACAAATTTTCATTCCACTGGATTTCGTTTGCTCGTATTTACAAGAAAAAATGAAAATTATACATAGAGTAGATATTAGTTACATGATATATGAAGTTTGGTAATTGACATATATATAAATTTGAAACCACAGTTTGATAGGATGCACACGTATGTTACTGTTCCTGGCTCGTACAGGACCAAGTTAGGTTTTCATTTGAATAAAACACTGTCTATATTTATGATGTTTAGCTAGTTTGTTATCAAAATCTCTTGCGGGTGCAAACTATTAGCATTGCTTTTTAGGCATTGTGTGTAACAAATAATATCCATAAAGAACAAGATTAAAATTATACAAAACGTAGGGGAGAACGTAAGCTAGTTGTTTAATGAAAGCTATATCACCGTTTCTAATACCCGTGAGGCTAAGTAATCCTAATATAAGATTATTTTACGCACACAACCGAGCACACACACACACACACACAAAACAGTTTCTAAAAAAATGTTAATGAAACCACTTAAACCCTTATTCACTTCTTGTTCACCTAAACTCATTGCATTTTCTTATTTAAATATAATCGGAATATAACAGACAAACCGTAATATTACTATATTAGTGCAGAAAGAAAACTAAGAAAATTTTGAACGATTCGAAGACAGAATATTCATTAGAATAGAGCGCACAACCATAATGCCATAAAATTATCCATATAGTACTTTATATGTATTATAGAATGTCATTAATAGATGTATCGAATTAGTATAAGCAATTCACTTGTATATAAGAAAATATGCCTTCACGCATGTGTCCAGCAATAAAAGTTAACATACTTTCTTAAGTAACTAATCTGGTCGGGCAACTATACTTATATGTACGTACAGCACACAGGGATGACAAGATATGTTGTACATACTGTTGAAATCAGTATTGTGTTGAAATTATAATGAGCGTCCTCCTATCCATATCAAAAACGTCTTCGTTCTTGAATTGGTAACAGTAATTAATTAAAGACCAAAGCAATAGGACCTAAGAGTCACAATAAAAATTGTGAACATTAAAGAATGTTATATTTAATACAAATTAAATTTGTTAAGCGTTATTTATGTTAAATACATGGAGTAATTACAAATTTTTACAATGTGTAGGCAATCTTTTAACCCTTTATTTTTAATACTTTAAAAAATGATATGTATTACCTTAACATTATGTACGCCAATACATTAACTTTTGGATCTTGCTTAATTAAAGACCACAGAAGGAGATGTTGTGAACATTTGAATCGCATGCCTGTTATCCGTCTACCTGTGGCTGCCTTGGGTTATCACCCTCCTGGGAAGAGAGATGCCTCGGTAGACCGAGGAGGAGATGGGTTCCGGAACAGGTCTAAGACCTAGTCCTTGGAGTGGTGATGATGATGACCTTGCTTCATGACATTCATTTTTTAGTATTTTTCTTATAAGACGTGAATAATTTATTTATTATTTCTATTTTTAATTTTATCATGTGCTTTCAAAGAACTGTTTAAGAATTTTAATTCGATATTCCTTATTGATTTGTAACACGTTAAAAATAAATTGTTGAAAAAATTCAGCATCCAGAAGATCATAGCGTGTTCTCTTACGTGTAGGACTATACTTGATAACGTCACGTAACAGCTTTGGTACAGAACGGTAATTCCTGTTTGCCTCAGGGGAGGGCTGTCTACTCATTCTGTTAGTCGAATCTTGTTCCTGTAATGGAGACGACATCGCTCTTAGTAACTAAATGTATCCTGGCAATTGGCAATGTTTTAGTAACTGGTAGATTAGACCATTAAATCCTACATAATGAACTTGATATTCATTATATTTTAATAACACTTTGCCGCTCTTCTTTTGTCTGGATCATATTTATCAATTACCATAGCCTAAAATACATGAATGTGGAACAAATACATACGTTTGTAGATAGACTACAAGTTCAAGGTTAGACGAATAAACAATTGGGTAACTGATACTATAAAATAAAAGATCGATAACACAGAAAAAACGATAATCGTTATAAAAAATCATAATCTGTACAGTTTAGTTTCAAGAAAACACATGATGTACAAACACAACAAGTTAATATGAATACCTCACGGACTACATAGGCTATTACATACAGGAAATGAAGCATGACATTTTAGTAAAGAAAATTTAAAAATACATCAGTGTGTATGTATATGTTACATAGGTCCTATCCATTAGCAAACTTTGGGGTTATACAGTTTAGTACAAGGTTCAATAATTTAAACTTATTGAATTTTACTTGTACTCTGTTGACTGTACATAAACAAAATTATTAAACGTTAAACAGAAAAAATATATATCCTAACTGACACAAACGTAATCCGTGTCATACACTATCACAATATACACTACCAACAATATACGTTAGTTTTAAACATGTCAATATATAATTCTTAAAGATTTTATAATAAATATATTGTGAATTTAAACACAATAAATTCGTAGGACTTTACACAATAATATCCGTAATTTAAACCAGAGGCACTAAATTAATCACAAATCCAACCAAATCCAATTCCAACACTTCTTCGGTACTAAATAGAAAAAAATTATTAAATTTTGTTGCCCATTACCTATCCCAGTATTAATAATAGGTAGTGGCCTATTTCTAATTACTTAATTATAATTTTTAGATAAAATCTTTAATTCAGTTTATCTATTTTTAAGAGCCTGTTAACTGCTAGTCACAATATAAGGTTACAAATAGGCATATATATAATGAACACATGCAGACACTACACTCTACCGCTGAATCCACTTTTAAAATATCGGTATGGAGAACCATACATAACTTCCATATTCTAAGATTTATTTTTAAAATCATTTTCAAATGAAATATTACCGTAGAAACTACTTCTTTCTACTTACTGCTTCAGCCTTAACCACAGTACTGTGGTCACTAACATATACCACCTCACGTTATCGCACTCGATTTTCACTGATGATGGAAGTCAATGGCATTGCCGAAACGTCTGGTTTTGTAGAAAACATTGGACTACGGCCAAATATCCCGGGAAGGAATTTTAACAAAAACTACTTCTTTGTTGCCGATAACGTTGTACACATATATATAAAAAATATGCACAAAATTAATGGCTTGTATAAGTTAATGATTGATCTCCATTAAGTAGTGCTCAAGTTTCCAAAGTTTTAGTATTATGATGTCCGTAATTAAAACATCAGAGCAGGTTTAGTGTGTATGAGGGTTCACCGTGGACAAAAATTTTCAACATTTCCTATTGAGCGTTGCTTAGAATAAATCTGCGAATCTACAGTGTAAGTTTCACAGAACAAACACGCGGAAAAAAGGAGCGCTCCGAAGTCACTCATGGACCCTCAGCATCTTGCAGAGGGTTCATTCCCTAAAGACGAAAAGTCTGTCTATGAATCGTTCCTCTGTAAACACGTGCAGTTACTCTGCCCAGCGATCCACAGGAAGCAAATCGCTATCGACGCTGGACACTTTTTCGGCTTGCATGCGTTATGTTGGTATGGGTTCGGCAGTTTCCATTTAAAAACCGTGCAAATGTAAGAAAATAAACATGAATGAGGCCAGAAATAACGCGAATTGTGTGTGTGTCTTCCCTGCCTTTTTATTGCGGTAGTGATAATAATAAAATGGAAACGTAAACAGTACATAACTGAGATATGCTTGCCTGCCACGCACGATATATTTTCTCTTATACATGACTAGCAGAATACCCGTGCTTCGCTACGGAGTTTCACGTTGTACGTAATGAAAATGTTAGTTTAATTAAAGTAGGCTTCTTAAAAATAAATAGCTGTTGCCCACAACTTCGTTCGCGTGGTCTTCAATTTAATTCGATAATATATTTAGAACAGAATCTATTCTATTGGGTTGCCATAGTAACCAGATCTATTAGATTTTTAAGACCGCAAAGGACCCCCCAGAGGATCGTATCGAAAAGACACCTGTCCTATGTTGGTTCTCCCTTTGCGTAAAATATTTGTGCCAAGTTTGGTTGAAATCGGTCCAGTGGTTTAGGAGGCGATGTGGAAGACCCCAAAGAACCCCAAAAGGACCCCATCGAAAAAACACCTATCCTATGTTGGTTCTCCCCTTGCGTAAAATATTTGTGCCAAGTTTGGTTGAATCGGTACAGTGGTTTAGGAGAAGATGTGGAAGAAACCTTCGCGGACGTGCGCACAACAACTCACCGAAGTTTCATCGCAATCGGATGAATGGTATAGGAACGCATACGGGACAAACAAAGAAACATTCATTTTACTTCCATGTTCCTTAAGGAAATGGAAGTATGGTGATGTCAAAAAAAATCGTGTTCGAGATTATTGCAGATTCTGATTGTACTACACTCAAAACATGAAAAAAAGTCATTTTTCGAAAAGTGTCTGTGTGTGTGTGTGTCTGTGTGTGTCTGTGTGTCTCTGTAGATTTTTTCTATGGCAAACGATAACAGCCGCAATTTAAAACAGAATCAAATAATTTTTGCATACAGCCCTGATTTGTAGAGTACTCGCGACCTATTGTTTTTGGTGAAAATCGGATGAGGGAAAGGGGTAGTTTACCGGCAACGGTTTTTTTTTATCAAGGATAATTTTGTTTGTTTGGCAAACGATAACAGCCGCAAATTCAAACAGAAACAAAAAATATTTCGCATACAGCCCTGGATTGTAGAGCTCTCAAGATCTGTTGATTTTGGTAAAGATCGGTTAAGGGAAAGGGGTAGTTTACCAGCAACGTTTTATGTTTTAACAAGGGTATTTTATATGGCAAACGATAACAGCCGCAAATTCAAACATAATCAAATATTGTTTTGTATACTTCCCTCAATTGTAGAGTTCTCAAGACCTTTTGGTTTTGGTGAAGATCGGTTAAGGGAAAGGGGTAGTTTACCTTCAACGTTTTATGTTTTAAAAGGGTATTTTTTTGGCAAACGATAAGTGCCGCAAATTCAAACAGAATCATATAATATTTTACATACAGCCCTGAATTGTAGAGTTCTCAAGACCTATTGTTTTTGGTGAAGATCGTTTAAGGGAAAGGGGTAGTTTACCGGCCACGTTTTTTGTTTTATCAAGGGTATTTTGTATGGCAAACGATAACAGCCGCAAATTCAAACAAAATCATATAATATTTTACATACAGCCCTGAATTGTAGAGTTCTCAAGACCTGTCGTTTTTGGTGAAGATCCTTTATGGTAAAGGGGTAGTTTACCTGCAACGGTTTTTTATCAAGGGTAATTTTTTTCTATGGTAAACGATAACAGCCGCAAATTCAAACAGAATCAAATGATGTTTTGCATACAGCCCTGTATTGTAGAGTTCTCAATACCTATTGGTGTTGGTGAAGATCGGTTAAGGGAAAGGGATAGTTTGCCAGCAACGTTTTATGTTTTAAAAGGGTATTTTTTATGGCAAACGATAAGAGCCGCAAATTCAAATAGAATCAAATACGTTTTGGCATACAGCACTGGCTTGTTGAGTACTAAAGCCCTGTTGTTTTTGGTGTAGATCGGTTAAGGGAAAGGGGTAGTTTACCGGACAAGGTTTTGTTTTATCAAGGGTATTTTATATGGCAAATGATAACAGCCGCAAATTCAAACAGAATCATATAATATTTTGCATACAGGCCTGAAATGTAGAGTTCTCAAGACCTGTTGGTTTTGGTGAAGATCGGTTAAGTGAATAGGGTTGTTTACCAGCAACATTTTATGTTTTATCAAGGGTTTTTTTTGACGAACGATAACTGCCGTACATTAAAACAGAACCAACTACTCTTCTGCATACCTTTTTGAACTATACAGAACTCAAGGTCTGCTGATTTTGATGAAGATCGGTTAAGGGAAAGGGGTAGTTTGCCGGCAACGTTTTATGTTTTAACAAGGTTATTTTTTCTTTGACGAACGATAACTGCCGTAAATTCAAAGAGAATCAACTAATGTTTTGCATACAGCCCTGAATGGTAGAGTTCTCAAGACTTATTGTTTTTGGTGAAGATCGGTTAATGGAATAGGGTAGTTTACCAGCAACGTTTTGTTTTATCAAGGGTGTTTTCTATGGCAAACGATAACAGCCGCAAATTCAAACAGAATCAAATAATTGTTTGCATACTGGCCTGAAATGTAGAGTACCTAAGATCTGTCGTTTTTGGTGAAGATCGGTTAAGGGGAAGGGGTAGTTTATGAGCAACGGTTTTTTATCAAGGGAAATTTTTTTCTATAGTAAACGATAACAGCCGCAAATTCAAACAGAATCAAATTTTTTTTTGCATACAGCCCTGTACTGTAGAGTTCTCAATACGTAACGGTGTTGGTGAAGATCGGTTAAGGGAAAGGGGTAGTTTACCAGCAACATTTTATGTTTTAACAAGGGTAATTTTTTATATGACGAACGATAACTGCCGTAAATTCAAACAGAATCAACTAGGGTTTTGCATACCTTTTTGAACTAAAGAGAACTCAAGGTCTGTTGATTTTGTTGAAGGTCGGGTAAGGGAAGGGGTAGTTTATCAACAACGTTTTATATTTTAAAAGGGGTAATTTTTTTATGACGAATGATAACTGCCGAAAATTCAATGATAATCAAATAATTTTTGCACCCCCTGAGTTGCAGAGAGCTCAAGGTCTATTGATTTTGGTGAAGATCGGTTAAGGGAAAGGGGTAGTTTACCTGCAACATTGTATGTTGTAACAAGAGAAATGTTTCCATGACGAACGTTAACTGCCGCACATTCAAACAGAATCAAATATTTTTTTGTATGCTTCCCTGAATTGTAGAGGACGGAAGGTCTGTTGATTTTGGAGAAGATCGGTTAAGACAAAGGGGTAGTTTACCTGAAACATTTTATGATTTAACAAGAGTAAATTACTTAATTTTTATAAATAAAGTATCCTGATAAGAAGCTCATAGTAATCCACTGTAGAAACGTAGATGAAATATCTATAAATGAAGAAGTTAGGTGAACGGGGTGGGGGTAATTTTCTATTATTAAAAATTATAGTTGAAGGTGGAGGGGAGAATTCTTTATATGTGTACTACGTTATCGGCAACAAAGAAGTAGTTTTTTGTTAAAATTGCTTCCCGGGCTCTTTAGCCGTAGTCCAATGTTTTCTGCAAAACCAGACTTTTCGGCAGTGCAATCGACTGCCATCATCGGTGAAAATCGAGTGCGAAAACGTGAGGTGGTGGTGGTATACGTTAGTGAGCACAGTACTGTTGTTAATGCTGAAGCAATAAGTAGAAAGGCGTAGGTTCTATGGAAATATTTCATTTCGAATATGATTTTAAATATAAATCTTAGAACATGGAAGTCATGTATGGTTCTCCATACCGATATTTTACTTTCATGTTCCATAAGGAAATGGAAGTATGGTGATGGCAAAAAAAATAGTGTTCAAGATAATTGCAGATTCTGATTGTACTACCCTCAAAACATGAAAAAAAATTTTTTTCGAAAAATGTCTGTGTGTCTGTCTGTCTGTCTGTCTCTGTGTCTGTCTGTCTATCTGTCTGTAGATTTTTTTCTATGGCAAACGATAAGAGCCGCAAATTCAAACAGAATCAAATAATGTTTCGCATACAGCCTTGAATTGTAGAGTTCCCAAGACCTATTGTTTTTGGTGAAGATCGGTTAAGGGAAAGGGGTAGTTTACCAGCAACGTTTTGTTTTAACAAGGGTAATTTTTTTTTGGCAAACGATAACAGCCGCAACTTCAAACAGAATCAAATACTGTTTCGCATACAGCACTGAATTGTAGAGTTCTCAAGACCTATTGTTTTTTGTGAAGATCGGTTAAGGGAAAGAGGTAGTTTACCTGCAACGTTTTATGTTTTAACAAAGGTAATTTTTTCTATGAAGAACGATAACTGCCGTAAATTCAAACAGAATAAAATACTTTTACGCACACGTTCCTGAAGTATAGAGTACTCAAGGTTTGTTGATTTTGGAGAAGATCGGTTAAGAGAAAAGGGTAGTTTACCAGGAACATTTTATGTTTTAAAGGGTAATTACTTCCATATTCCTTAAGGAATGGAAGTATGGTGATGGCAAAAAAAATCGTGTTCGAGATTATTGCAGATTCTGATTGTACTACACTCAATACATGAAAAAAAGTCGTTTTCCGAAAACTGTCTGTGTGGCTGTGTGTCTGTCTGTCTGTGTGTCTGTGTGTAAATTTTTTTTCTATGGCAAACGATAACTGCCGCAAATTCAAACAGAATCAAATAATTTTTTGCATACAGCCCTGATTTGTAGAGTACTCACGAATTATTGTGTTTGGTGAAGATCGGTTGAGGGAAAGGGGTAGTTTACCTGCAACGGTTTTTTTTTATCAAGGGAAATTTTTTTTTTGGCAAACGATAACAGCCGCAAATTCAAACAGAATCAAATAATTTTCTGCATACAGCCCTGATTTGTAGAGTACTCAAGACCTACTGTTCTTGGTGAAGATCAGTTGAGGGGAAGGGGTAGTTTACCAGCATCGTTTTTTATCAAGCGTATTTTCTATGGCAAACGATAACTGCCGCAAATTCAAACAAAATCAAATAATTTTTTGCATACGTCAGTGAATTGTAGAGGACTCAAGGCCTTTAGATTTTGGTGAAGATCGGTTAAGGGGAAGGGGTAGTTTACCTGCAACTTTTACGTTTTAACAAGAGTAAAGTACTTGAAAATTCATTTAAACTTTTTCAAACAATGGTAATTGTTGAAAATAAAATAATTTTGTTGCCAGGCAATAAAATTATAATTTTTTCATTTTAATGTAATATAATATTTTTCATTTAATACGGCAATAAAAAGGCAGGTAAGATACACACACACACACACACACACACAATTCACGTTATTTCTGGCCTCACTCATGTTTATTTTCTTACGTTTGCACGCTTTTTAAATGGAAAGTGCCGAAACCCACACCAACATAACGCGTGCAAGCCGAAAAAATGGACATCAATTTGCTTACTGGCGAAGCTAGTAGTTAATGAATGGGTAGGCAAAAATCTTATCTTAAATTTTTTTTAAGGAATCACTAAAAGGACGGTGGGTCAAATCGGACGCTGAGGTAGAGTTTGCTGTAACCGAATGGTTCCACAAACAGCCGTAAGAATTTTACTAGCAGGGAATCTACAGGTTAGCGCAACAGTGGAACTCATGTCTTAATGTTATTGGAGACTTCTTTTAAAATCGTTGAATAAAAAATGCTTTACAGCTCTATACGTGTGTCTATTGAACACTCCTTGTATTAGTCATACACAATAATACAACTGATTGAACTTCAAATTTTTAAACTTGATTAGTTTCTATATATATGTTTAATGTTACAAATAATTCAAATAACAATCTTGATCATCTGTTAGTTCAGCGGAATAACAGTGACACTTTTAATAACCGCATAAAATAAACACTTAGAAACAACACAGGCGCTTCAACTTAACTGTTTGGACCACATTATATTTAAAATCATTTTCGAAATGAAATATTACCATAGAAACTACTTCTTTCTACTTACTGCTTCAGCCTTAACCACAGTACTGTGGTCACTAACGTATACCACCTCACGTTTTCGCACTCGATTTTCACCGATGATGGCAGTCGATGGCACTGCCGAAAAGTCTGGTTTTGCAGAAAACATTGAACTACGGCTAAAGAGCCCGGGAAGCAATTTTAACAAAAAACTACTTCTTTGTTGCCGATAACGTAGTACACATATAAAAAATTCTGCCCTCCACCTTCAACTATAATTTTTAATAATAGAAAATTACCCCCACCCCGTTCACTTATCCTCTTCATTTTTGATATTTCATCTACGTTTCTACAGTGGATTACTATGAGCTTCTTATCAGGATACTTTATTTATAAATATTAAGTACTTTACTCTTGTTAAATCATACAATGTTTCTGGTAAACTACCCCTTTCTCTTAACCGATCTTCTCCAAAATCAACAGACCTTCCGTCCTCTACAATTCAGGGAAGCATGCAAAAAAATATTTGATTCTGTTTGAATGTGCGGCAGTTATCGTTCGTCATGGAAACATTTCTCTTGTTACAACATAAAATGTTGCTGGTAAACTACCCCTTTCCCTTAACTGATCTTCACCAAAATCAATAGACCTTGAGCTAACTGCAACTCAGGAAAGAGTGCAAAAAATTATTTGATTCTCATTGAATTTTCGGCAGTTATCGTTCGTCATAAAAAAATTACCCTTCTTAAAACATAAAAAGTTGCTGATAAACTACCCCTTCCCTTAACCGATCTTCAACAAAATCAACAGACCTTGAGTTCTCTTTAGTTCAAAAAGGTATGCAAAAACCTAGTTGATTCTGTTTCAATTTACGGCAGTTATCGTTTGTCATATAAAAAATTACCCTTGTTAAAACATAAAATGTTGCTGGTAAACTACCCCTTTCCCATAACCAATCTTCACCAACACCAATAGGTATTGAGAACTCTACAATACAAAGCTGTATGCAAAACATCATTTGATTCTGTTTGAATTTGCGGCTGTTATCGTTTACTATGGAAAAAAATTACCCTTGAAAAAAAACCGTTGCTGGTAAACTACCCCTTTCCCTTAACCAATCTTCACCAACACCAATAGGTATCGAGAACTCTACAATACAGAGCTGTGTGCAAAACATCATTTGATTCTGTTTGAATTTGCGGCTGTTATCGTTTGCCAAACAAACAAAATTACCCTTGATAAAAAAAACCGTTACTGGTAAACTACCCCTTACCCTCAACCGATCTTCACCAAAAACAATACGTCGCGAGTACTCTACAGATCAGGGCTGTATGCAAAAATTATTTGATTCTGTTTGAATTTGCGGCTGTTATCGTTTGCCATAGAAAACAATCTACACACACACACACACACACACACACACTTTTCGAAAAATGACTTTTTTCATGTTTTGAGTGTAGTACAATCATATTCTGCAATAATCTCGAACACGATTTTTTTTGCCATCACCATACTACCATTTCCTTAAGGAACATGGAAGTAAAAAGAACTGCCTCATTAAAGCCAACCGCATATGCACAAAATCCACAAGAATATTGTTACGACGGTCTACTGATCGTCGTATGGTACAGTGGAAAACAAAATAATGACGCCAATTAAGTCACTAATCACCAGCTTTAATAACCACAATTAAACATTTTGCAAAAACCAAGATAGTCGCTTACAACAAATCAAATAAAAATTGTTCACACGCAAATAAAATGTCAACTAATATAAAACACAATTGTCCTGTACAATTATAAAAACACATAACACTTCGCCACAATACTTCACACCGCACTGGTATAAATCGCGACAATAACTAACTGAGCGTCTCTGGGTACTTGTATTTATACCCCGCTGAGGTTCCAGAATATTCGCTGATAGGCGTCTACTAGAAAACACTAGAACGTAATTCATTGGGGCCTTGAACACAGCACGCGCGGATCGGTATGGTCTGCTATAGACCCGATAATTGACCCGTAATTGTCTTTCACCGCACAGTAGCAGCATTATGTACGCACACACACACATCACAGCCGGATTCCACTGGAACATTCGATACACTTGTAGAACGTTCCGTATTACGTAACACTTTTTCCGCATTATATAACACCGCCCCCTCCTTAAGCCTGTTCGTCCCGAACTGGCAAACCGTCTCTGAAGTAGTACTTAGCCAGACGATCTAGGTGGACGACCTTGAAATTTCGCTGTCCTTCCTGTTAAATCCAATAGACAACATCGTTGATTCTTTTTTTCACAGTGTAGGGTCCTTCCCAGTTAGTCTAAAACTTAGGTGAGCGACCATGACGGCGCTTTGGGTTGAACAACCAGACCTGATCTCCTTCTCGGAATCCCACACTGTTGCTGCGAATGTCATACCGAGTTTTTATTTTATATCTGGCAATCTTAAGCCGTCCTCTTATCAAGCGACTCATTTCTCGTAGTTGGTTTTCTAATTGCGAGGAATAGTTCTGTGGCTCTTGGGACCGAGTTCCAGGTCATCCGAACACCAAGTCCACAGGAAGACGAATCCCGCCCAAACACTAATTTTGCTGGAGTCATCCCGGTTGTGTGGTGTACTGATGACCTATACGCCATGAGGAATAGTAGTACACGTTGGTCCCGCTCTGTTTGGTTCTCGTCAACAAATTTCTCAACGTCTCAAATTTCGTCAACGTCAAGATGCTGCTTGAGTGTCTTATAGAACCTGTCAACCATTCCCTCCGACTGAGGTTGCAGAGACGTTGTCCTGGTCTTTCGAATTCCCAGTAGACGGCATAATTCTTTAAAAACTCCTGATTTGAAATTTCTTCTTTGATCCGAATGGATTTCCATAGGGGCTCCATAGCAGCAACAGAAGTTGTGAACTAACTCCTTTGCTACAGTGGTAACCTCCTGATTTGGAATTGCATAGGCTTCCACCCACTTAGTAAAGTAGTCACCTACAACAACGATGTACCGGTTTCCATCGTCAGTAACTGGGAATGGTCCAGCAATGTCTATGCCAATTCTCTAGAAAGACAGTCCAACGTTATATAGTCTCATTTCCCCCTGCTTCTGTTTTGTGGGCCCTTGATTGCAGCACATATTTCACATGTCCGAACCCATTCCTCTACGTCGCAGCGACATTTTTTTTTAATTTATTGGAGATCTGTAATCTGGTTCGACTAAGCGAACATTTACCAAATTGGCTGACAACACACACATGACTATGAAGAGCTTACCATTGACAGTTCTTCTTGTTTTCGTAATAGATTAAAGAGGTACACGAAATACAAAACTAAATGATAAAACATGTAAACAAATGAACAAAAATCACTTCCACTTCCTGCTGGCATGATACAATAAGTTCAAATATTAAACACTGGGCCCATAAGGCACATATACAGGTTGATATTCACACGTATGAATGACACGAATACAAAAACATACAGAACAGATATCACAGACAGTACAATACAGAAAAAACAGAGAATACGTTATTAGTTAAACCTGAATGGTAAGTCTAATAGTTTGTGTCTTTTTAGACTATAAATATCTTCACTGTTGTCTAACAAGTTAATTGCCAGGTGGTTAGGATGCTGTTCTAGTTTGGAGATGTGAGTCCGGCAGAGGCGCATGATTTCTTCTCTAACGGTTGGAACTTTGAGGTCCCGGTGTATAGAGTTGTTGGAGGCAAACCATGGAGCGTCGATTATTGATCTTAAAGTTTTGGACTGAAAGCGCTGGATAATCTCAATATTACTTGTACTTGCAGTACCCCAAAGTAGAATACCATAAGTCCATATCGGTTTAAGAACTACTTTATAGATCGATAGTTTGTTGACGAGACTTAACCGTGATTGTCTGCCTATAAGCCAATAGATGTTTCTGACCTTGTGATTAAGTTCAATCTTCTTAGATGTTATATGTTTTTTCCATGTTAGTCTCCTGTCCAGATGCATCCCAAGGTACTTAGCACTTTCAGCTTGTGGTACTGCTTCAACGTTAATAGTTACTGGAGGGCAGTTTGCCTTACGTGTGGTGAAGGTAACGTGGACTGACTTGGATGAATTGATTTTTATGCGCCATTTATCAAGCCATAACTGAACGCTGTTTAAAGCAGCGAAAATGGAGCCAATAGAATCGTTTCCGTATTTCGTCAAGGGTTTTGTTAACGTCAAGATGGGCTCAAGACGGTCCATCATGCATCTCCTTTAACACAGACTGCACTTTACTTCGGGGAACTATCAACTATCAACTCTCAACTATCAACGTCTCGTCCATCTGCTCTTTTCCAAGCCCTTTTCAGCAATCCGTTCTCTAAGGTAAGGGATTACCATTGTGCCCAGTAGCCCTTCAGCACTTTCGATCCATGGCAGATATCTTACCGATCCAGGCGGCGGCCTACCTCTTTTGCTAACAAGATCGGTCCAATGTCTTCATCAGTCATCTGTTATTGTCGATAATGTTGTGTCATCCAGCCGTCTGCAAGGAAATCTACAGTGATAGCTTGAAAATATTCGCCTGCGTGTTGTTCTTCCTTTCTGTGACAATTTCGGCAGTCTTCCATGCACGGTCTTGGTGATAAGCCATCCGCATTACCATGCAGGTGCCCCCGTCGATGTTGTACCTTGAAGTTGTACTATTGCAGTCATTCGTGCCACCTTGTCAATTGGCCTTCCGGATTTTTAAATCTGAAGAGCCATGGAAGCGCGGCATGGTCAGTGCGTAGTAAAAACTCCCTTCCATAGAGGCATTTATGGAAGTGCTCCAAAGCTCGGACGATTGGCAGCAACTCTCTTCTTGTAACGCAATAATCTCTCTCTGATTTAGAAAGCGTCTTGCTGTAATACGCTATTACTCGTTCTTCACCGCTCTGCACTTGAACTGCTCCTAGACCAGTATTGTTTGCGTCTGTGTCTACGATGTACGTCCCTTCGGAAGCTGGAAAAGCGAGAATTGGGTGCGAACATAATGCAATCTTCAAAGTCGTAAATGCTTGATCACACTTTCTCGACTACTGTATGTTTTCCGTTAGCTCATGTAGTGGTTTAGCAATAGTAGCGAAGCCTTTCACAAAACGTCTGTAATATGAGCATAACTTCGTGTTTACTCTTCGGAACTGGCCAGTCTCTTACGGTGTCTACTTTTTTAGGATCCATGCTAACACCCGCTGCCGAAACCAGATCGCCCAGATACTGTAATTCCGTCTGGAATAGAGAACACTTCTTCGGGCTCAGCTTCAGTTGGGCACCGTGAATTCTAGTTAGAACCTTCTTAAGGTTTTCCAAACGGTGTTTGAGAGTCTTCCCGATGACTATGACATCGTCTAAATAAAAAAGGCAAGTTTTCCATGTCAGGCCTCGGAGTTCCAGGTCCATTAATCTTTCAAATGTTACCGGTGCATTACAGAGTCCAAATGGCATAACGTTAAATTGGAATAAGCCACTTGGGGTCGAGAAATCGGTCTTTTCCTTGTCTTCTTGATGAAGACCCACTTGCCAATATCCACTCTTCAGGGCCAATGTGGGAAGCTACTATGCTCCAGACACGTTAACGCGAGGTAATGGATAGCAATCTTTCTTTGTAACATCATTTAGTCTCCGGTAGTCTACGCAGAAACGCAATCCATCATCCTTCTTCGCTACCGGAGAAGACCAAGCACATGACGAAAGCTCGATTACTCCTTCTGTCCACATGTGAATGTACTAACCGAGACATTCCCTCTTGCTTAGATAATGGAGGCCTTCCAGGAGGTTGGCGTATCGGTGTTGTGTCCCCTGTATTGTTGCGATGTTGTACAAGTTTCTTCCCAATGACTGTCCCCGAACTGCAAAAGAATCTTTGAATTCATGTAAAAACTGTCTGAGTTCTTTTACCTGACTACTTGAGAAGTCGTTAGAAGATCTGTTCAATAATTCCTGCAGTTCCTCTGGTAATTCGGAAGTGTCAGTACTACTGCATCTTCTTTGCGTCATCACGGCTACCCAAGCCACAGGAATCAATTTTCTAGGAAAATATTGCTTTGTAAAGTTACAGCTTGATCCAAAACATTCGCTACTCTAATAGGTACATTTCTTGGTTTATCACGTTCATCGATTTTCCTGATGTAGACATTGTGGAGAGCATTACCTCTTCTTCTCCGATTCTCAAGACATTGTTTTTGAAGTCGACTATAAATCCATATTGCGTTTATAACGCCCACACCAAGGATCGCCCGAGTGCGTTTTACCCGTGCCGGGGGAGCAGGTTCTGTGGCGGTGATGGTCCTTAGGTAGGGGAAGGTGGAGATTGCGTGTTCAGCATAGAGAGATCCATTCAACGACTGGAAAATAACAGACAGGTTAGGAACACGAATACCTCCTAGAAATTCGTCATTTCTAACAAACCAAAGAGATTCCGACAGGAAACGCAGGGTTTTTGATTGAAATCTTTTCAGTCTACACCTAGCGGATATGCGTCAATGGGTCGTACGCATCTATTCGGCCCATCGCCACAGGCGTTCATCAGGGTTCTGTCCTCGACCCCGTTCTGTAACTAGTGTACACTAACGATCTGCAAGTACAGTATGGAATCACTCATTCACTATATGCGGATGACGCCACGTACCACTGTATGTAGGCTAACCTCTGTTATTCTGTTAAAGTGGTGCCACGTTAGATCGTCCTTCTCTCGGAACCTTTGTTTATTCTTTCGATTTTCCAAGCATTAAGTGCTCGTTCACTGTATCTCGTACCGTCAGATAGCAGCCACACCTGTCACAGTGTATGTTCGCCGTCTTCCTCCTGTCAGTGACAACTCGATCAAATCATTGGCTACTTAAATTTAGAATCGTTAGTTATAAAGCGCACAGAAACTGAAGTTTTCTTTTTATAAACTGAATGTCTTTCATAAATAAACTGAACAGTACAGTGTTAATACGTCAACAGAAATCAAAAATAGTTACAAAATAGTTAATAGCAAGCTTAGATTCAGTCATTCAGTTACATTATCCTAATAAAAATACGCTACCTAGGACTACAAAAAACATATAAATTATTATGAAGAATTGTTTTTCAAATATCACTATAATATTGACGACTCGGAACACTAAGTTTTTTATAAGTAAAAACGTAAAGTTTTACCTTACAGCTGCTGATGAAGCCTTCTATAGGTGAAAGTCGGTTTAGGCTGTAAGGTAAAACTTTACGTTTTTATTCTTCGTATTGTTTAAATTAGCAGCCATCCTTACTATTTCTTTTATGAATTTGCTAACTGCTATAATTTTTTTTTTTTTTATTGTTCGACTAAGCTTTTCGTCATTACTGACATCTTTACTTATAAAAAACTTAGTGTTCCGAGTCGTCAATATTATAGTGATATTTAGTTAAGTAACGGAAACGTCATGGACAACGAAATCCAAGAATTGTGTTCCATTACATAAATTTGTTTAATTTTGATTAGTTCGAATCTATCAGGATGTTCTCAAAAAGCATTTTCGCGTTAAATTACGACGACGAAAAAACTGTCGTAATACATTTTAAATAAAATATTGTTACAATAGCCACAAAAATCGTCTTCTAAAAACAGTGAAATGCAAATAGAACACCAGAGAATTTCGTACTCTCAACTTTATTAACGGTTTTTTCTTTTATGAGCAGAGACGCTCGACACAATACTTTTCCAAATGTGCAGTTGTCCTATGCACAAAATCGCAGAAACCAATAAACTTTCAACGACAACATTATAATACCGGCAGCTTTCAAAATACCGCTTTTATACTCCACCAAAATTGCTAGATTCATCCACGACTTTTTCGGTGATGTGTGGAAAATAGTCATGAAATTGAAGGCGCCGAGAAAGCAGTGGGGAGGTGGGTTGAAGGTGGGTTACAGGTCTTGGGGGTTGTATGGGATGCCGATTACTGTACAACACTAAAACTCTGAGAAACGCCAACTGTTTCTGACCAAAGAGTCAGAGGTTCCCGGAAGGGAACACAGTTCTACCCACAAATCCTACTCTCACGTTCTCGAGGACGAAAGTCGCGTAGCCCCTGAGTACGTAAAGTAGCAGTCTAGAGAGGGTTAATGGCGAGTTCCCGGTGCGAGACAATGGCTAAGGGAAGGGAACCTTAACAGGAAAATCCCTAGTCCTCCAGGTTGGGGGTTGGGGGTAGGCCGGTAACCTACCCCCGGAAAAAATACCACACCACGTAATCTTCAAGAAAACCTCGGATTGAACGGAAACAAAGACAACGACTACGGCAAAGAAATATGGAATACTCTTTAGGAACATGGAACGTCAGAACACTGAACAGACCCGGAGCACAAAGAAAACTCTGCAATGAATTCCAAAGGTATAAAATTAGAATCGCCGCAATACAAGAGACAAGATGGTTAGGACAAGGAATAAGAGGCACAGAGAAGCATACTGTACTCCAAACAGGAAAAATAGTGGAACAAGAAAATTTGGAGTAGCCTTTATTACAGATAATGAAATAAAACAAAATATAAAGGATTTTACACCAATCAATGAAAGGATGTGCAAAATTAGAATAAAAACTCATTTCTTTAATCTTACAATAATAAATGTACACTGTACCACAGAAGACCCAGATGAGATTTTCAAGACAGAATTTTGCCAAAAGTTAGAACAAATATATATGACTCTGCACCTGGAATTGACATAAAAATGATTATAGGAGACATGAACGCCAAAATCGGGACATAAGAGGAATACATAGGAACAATTGGAAGACACAGCCTGCATGACGAATCCAACAAAAACGGAAAACTCCTAATAGACTTTGCGACTAGTAAAAATATGGTCATTAGCTCAACATACTTCCCCCGCCGAGATATACATAAAATAAAGTGGATATCTCCAGACGGAGAAACAGAAAAGAAAGTTTAATCGTAGATAAACTACTACGTAACTAACAGTAACTGTTACAATTTAGCTTATACAGAAATTTAAAATTTGCTGTTACATTTTTTGTTAAATTCATTGTTATATTCATTCTAGTTGTAATAGACAAAACAATCTAAAAGCTGACAATATTTGTTATTGATATAAAGGCATATATAAGCCAACGTGTAGTACTCTGTAAATAAAATTTAACAAGTGAAGATCAACTAAGCAAAACGACTTCTCATAATAATAGGTTAACATACGAAAAACGGGTGGTAGAACTTTGTCTGTTAATAAATTACAACTTTAATAATAAGACTTCTATAAAACATTTTACGAATACTACAAACTGAATATTTGTTACATATATTAGTATAAATATTAGATCCATTTGATCTGCCTTTTCGAAACTTGCTCCACCTGTGTTACGTAGGTCTCGTAGGCATAATATATTCGTCCATGAATAATGTAATAGCATTTTATAATAATTTGAAAAACAAAATTTTATAATTATAAGCAAAAGCATACTAAATATGTTGAAAAAGCAATTAAAAGGATGACGAATAGAATAGTAAACGAATGCCAGACCCAAATTATATACAAATACATTTTAAATAAGAAATTTAACAGTGACAAGAAAAGCACTTAAAGTTGTTTACATGTAAAAGTATCGAATCCAAACGACTAATTTTGTAGTGTAGCGTTTACAGAAAAGTAATTGTTTAATATTTATATGTACTGCCTAATTTAGTTTATAAATTGTATACTTCTAATTTAATTTTCAATACACTTTAAAAAACCTTAGTAAAATAAACCAATGCATTGGGTTGCTAATTTATTGATACAATTTAACTACACGTCTTTTAATTTTAACGTGATGCGCTTTGTAAGAGGTTTTAATTTTATTGTGATTATACACAGGGTGACCATTCGGTAATGACCACGTAACTACTTTAATAAAATAAAGAATTATAATATTATTTACATATTCAGACAAATACTAAGAAAGAAACGTTGATTTCTACTTTACTTAAAGAAATGCTCTGTAATTGTTAGGATTTAATGCAAAGAATAAAACAACTTATGAGCTTTGTATTCTAACAATGGCCCGTTATCAACTATTGTATTATTACGTCAGAGGATGTTATAATTTGAGTTTGCGAAGAGAATCTAAACAAAACAGAAGAGTAATTACTGGAGTTGTATTTGCAGAGATTGAGTATTTTTATTTAAAAAATTGTAAAGCAAACAAAGGAATGGAAAAACCTTATCATCTATGGAAATTATGACAACAGCTATTCCTCTCACTTCCTTCAGTTTAATTGTTCTGTTTCTGTTCAAGCCGTCCTTTTCAAAACAAGAGAATAACCATCATGCAACTTTGCGTCGTTTTAAATGTAATAGTTTAATGTTTGATAAATGTATAGGGAGTGCGCTATAGATAATTCTATTAACCTCTAAGATTGATTACGTACATTTCGTACGTATTTTTATAAAAATCACATGATCTTATTACTGTGTAACAGATTACCGGGAACAAGAGAAATAGACATTCACAATTTATTTAAGCTTTTAATAAACAAAAAATTTTATGGAACTCACTTTTTGTTATGCAATAACACCCACTATCACTACGATTAGTAAATGTTACCGCATTACAAATTTCACTTACAATAAGTAACAGTACCACTAAATGGACACCAAGATATCCACTTATCCACTTTGGAGTTATGTTAGAAAAACAAACCGGACTGGAGTTTCGTGAAGATGGTTTATGTGACATCCAAGTCGTACGTGACTTGTGCAGTGCACCTTCCAAAATAATAAATAGCCATTTTATGGTTTTTTGTGGGCTGGTGACATGCAAGGATTTTAAATTTAAAGCGAAAATGCCAAATGGCCAAAGATGTAGTGTAGGGACCAGATGGTAGGGCGTCTGTTAGAGGAGTTACATTGGACGTTGATAATATTATATCCAGGACGAAAGCCGCCTTGTTTTTCGGGTAGTGTGTGTGAGACTTTAAAAGAAAATGAATCCTGGAGGATATTTTCTAGTATTATAGCCTGGAGATTGCACGGGTAAGAGAAATAGCAAGTCGTTAGGTGGAAGATAGTCTATCTGGTTTCGGACGTTTTTGATACATATGTACGTGGCTGTGTTTACACGCCCAAGGGACGTATCCGAGTTGAACACTGACTGAAAAGTTCTTCCAAACATCATTAGTAGCGTAAGTTAGTTAATGCCATTTAATTGGTAACTAGTGGTCGCCCAGTGGTCGAAATTCGACCGTAATTCATTAAATTTTTAAGTTTGAACGTTATTGAGGTTCTTTTGTCAAAGAGTATACCTCTATAATCATTGCATATAATTTTTTGAATTTTGTTCTATTACGTCAGGTGCGAGCGTGTACAAATACGTCATTAACGTGTGTTGTTTGCCTTAATTCCCTGCAATAACTATGAAATTTAAAATTTAATGTTAGTAAGAGTTGAAAAAAAACACAATTACAGCTTGTATTCGTATTTATTTTTTGATATAATTCATTGTCAGTTTTAATTTTTTCATGTTATTGAATCAAATAAACGCTAATAAAAATGAGACTTGACATTCATAGAAGTATAAGATACATTGTTTTCAATTCCAGTGGATTACATTTCATTTTTGGTAAGGTACAAAATTCGAAAACAGTTTGAAGAATATCTGCTACAAAGCTTATATAATTTTTTAATTTTTTTTTTCTATGCATTAATTTTCGAGTTATTTGAAAAATATGAAAGATAGGAAAAATGAGGTTTAGCTTGGCTAAGCCATATTTAAAAAGCAATAACGCGTTTTTTGACATTTCCTTGGGTTTTTTTAATTGCCATACTGACCAGGTTTCACCAAGGCTACACAGTTATTTTGCCTATCTTTTTCGAATTATATAAATTTAAATAAAAAATTAATACAAAATAAAAAATGAAATAAAAAATACCTGTCTCGTATTTTTTCATATATTTTTCACTAAATCAAAAAAACCGGGCGGTTAAAAAAATAAATGTTGTCCATGGACTTAAAATAGTTTGAAAGTGAATTTAATGATTCAGAACTTCTGTGTAAACGATGTTTTTTGTAAAAACTCTTTCATCATTTGCTAAATGTCCTTGGCCATTATATTCGGAAATATAAAATCTCAAACCATCGAATGATCGAACTCTACTTGCTGCGACGTACAATTGACCATGTGTAAAAACTGGCTGCCTCAATAAAATTCCAATTTTTTAGAATGTTTGTCCTTGAGACTTATTTATTGTCATCGCAAATGCAGGTATAATTGGAAATTGAGTTCTTTGAAAGTTAAATGGTGAAACAGTACCGGAATATGTTAAATTTATACGTGAAATCAAAATTCTCTTATTGCGTGCGGTTCCAGTTAAAACTTCGCAATCAATAGCATTACGATGCATACACTTGATGCGCATTCTTGTTCCATTGACTAATGCTTCCTTTGTATTTAAGTTTCTGATCAGTAAAACGATGTAATTAACTTTCAATACTAACTTATATGGTGGCAAACCACTAATAGTCAAAGAATTCAAAAACTCTACTGGATAGTTATTGATTTCATTGTCATCATCACAAATTATTTTATCGTAGCTATGATATGTATTCTGTTCCCCTGGTATTCGGTTTAATGTATATCAGTATTAATAAATTTACAATCATCATTATTAGGTACTAAAATAACTGACTTCAATATGTTATCTGAGAGTATGTTTTCGGAAATATTTCCATACACCTCATTAATAATATTATTTTCATCTCCTATTAATTGCTGAGGTATTTCAATAATATTTTCACCAAACTGAGGGAATTGTGGGGTTCATCATTACCAATTGTTTTCAAGAATTCGACAAATTCTATTTAACTTGGTAAGGCTCTCATATTTTGAGTAAACGTTACTTTATGAAAATAAACAAATTTATGCCAACTCGTGACACAATTTTCAATGAAAGTTGCACGTGATCCATGTGGGACAACTGGTAAGATTTGCCGAAAATCACCGCACAGAAGTATCGTTTTCACTCCAAATGGTTTATGTTTATCATTTTCATCGCATAGATCCTGCAATAATCTATCTATGATTTTCAACACTTGCAGTGGGCACATAGAAATTTCATCAATAATTATCAATGATGATGAATTTATGTAACGTCCATAGCTAAAATTTGCGGTAATATTCGCTACAGAATTTTCCAAAATGGGTATAGGCAATTTAAACACATTGTGTAAAGTTCTACCTCCAAGTAATAGAGTTGAAGCTATGCCACTGAACGCTGTTGCAATGCAACTAAGATTAAGCGAATTTAATTTGTGAATGTTTGCTGTTTGTGTGAATGTTTTTCCACAACCTGCATGAGCGGTTAAACAAAAAACATTAGATCCAGTATCATGATGCAAAACTTCACGAATCACACGATCAATTAGATTACGCTGTTCAATATTTGCAGTTTCATAATGCTCAGAAAACAGAAACTCTTGTTCTATTGGATCAATAGCATTTGCTTCGTCTGTTCTCTGCGAGTACGTGGGAACTGGTTCTTGTTCAAGTTCTTGACATGACAAATTAAGAACATTCAAAATATCTTCAATTTCTAATAGAGCTGTATTAAAGGATACTTCTTCGTTGTAATCTCTCAAGAAATCTTCACTAAGATATACTTTAAATTCATTCCATAACGCCAATGCATTGGCTGGCACATTTAATAAATTTCGCATTTGTTTTGGTGAATGTAATTCTTTTGCTTCATTTAAACATTCGCCCATTCATTATCATTTGAAGCAATGCCGCGAGCATGGCACGCTTCAACAAAAGAAGTGTGTATAATTCCATTGTATGTTCTAACATCCTCAAATGATTTTGTACCACAGACATGTAATAAAACAATCGTAAATGGAAAAGTTCGATGTCTTTTGGCGATACTACGTATATGCGTGTAATGATTTTATCACCTCCACGCCTTCTCTTCTTCCATTATTTTCGGGAATCTTCCCACACATAATGCAAAGGAATTTCAATATACTTATATTCATACGCTGATGGATCTGATCGATTCAATTCAAAAAATGCTAATAATTTTGTTTGTCTTGCATTTTCAATTGCTTGACGTTCTTGCCCTTCTCGAAAGTAAACATTCTGTCTACGCGGTAAATCAATGTCAAGTCTAACGATGACATGTGATTGAAAATGCATTCGTAATTCATAGATGCGCCATACAGCTTCAGTTGATCCGACATAACGGCCATTTAAAAAATTTTTAACTTCATCAATTTGTATTTCTCGACCTGGTTCATTTCCCTCTGAACCTAATTCAACAGATGCACTGTCATAGCCTTTATACACGTATTTATAAATGTATTTAACACTTTTAACTGTAGTGCATACTTCATAATTTATATGGCAATTAAATTTGGCAAGTAAATACGGATTGTATGGTACAACATAACGATTGTCGAGGCAACTACCGCGAACTTCAGCATTAATACCATTATCACGCCTTCTGTATAATGGATATCCATTTAATGATTCACATGTAAATTCATTAAATCGTTTTGGATAATCTTTTGTGCATTTTTCATCTCTCATACATGCAGAATTTGGATTAAGTACACCGCATGGACCATGCATCATGTGTTTTACAACATATTCATGTAATGTAGGATGTGTTGAATGTTAGGAATCTCCGTAGATACAAATTTATCAATATCGGTAGCATTAACAGTTTTACCTTGCTCATTTAAAGAGAGTAAAATGTGAGCATGAGGCAATTCTCTCTTTTGAAACTCAATTGTATAAATGAGTGCTTCAACTTTACCGAAGATTTTTTTAGTGTAAGGCCCTCAATTAATGCTTTCAGTTTGGACTTGAATACACGCACAACAATATCAGGTCGAAAATTAGCTGGCTCACCTACAGCAATATTGCTATTTCAGGCCAACTTGGATTGCAAGTCATTGTAATAAACAAAGAAGGCTTTCCGAAATGTTGTACAATTGACATTGCATCTAAATAATTCTGTTACATATTTCTTGGAGATCCATTGAATGAAGATGGTAAAATTATTCTACGGCCAACATTATTGGCATTGGGGTTCAATTCTAAATAATCTGTTAAATTGTTTTAAACTTCAGACCTAAGACTTGTTTGATTTTGTCGAATGAAATGTAACCTTGTGCCCTCTATTCTCACATACATATCAACTATCCACTGCAGAAATAATTTTTGTGAATGATGCAACATGCTAAAATCTTCTCTAATTGCAAGTCGATAGGCTGCATACTGAAGCATGGTTAATTTATTTCTGGGCGCTCTTGAATTAGATGTAGTTGGTACATTATGAAAAATATTGATATGCCACCCAGTATCACCATTTGGAAAAAGTAATGGATACGCTAAAGGGTCCAATGATGAATCCAAAACAGAGATATTTTTAATGGTACCATTAACTTTTGAAAACGAAACCATATTTCGTTCAAAGGGTGGCTCACCATCAACTGTACTAAATATTACTGCTACATCAGTTTGAACTGCATCATTATAACGGCGTAGATCTAAATCACGATTTACTTTAATGAGCATACAAATTTCTTTATTTTGATTTTCAACTCTCTGACATGATCTTTCATTGCAATGAATGACCGAACGAAAGGATAATGCGTTCCAATTCAAGAGAGATTTCGCGCATTATATTGTTATTGCATGTTTGATTATAGTGTTCACGTAATCTATAATTGACAGCAGTGTCAACATCATAAAAATGTAATTGCGCATAACATGGTGAGCGACCATATCCAGCAGTCATTGGACCTGATCTGTGATAAAAAACATCATGTATTTTAAAATGATACACTCCACGCGTAACTGTATCCGAAATTTTAGCTTCTGTGCTAACCATAGCAAATGATGATTTGTATTTACGAATGTTTTCAAAATAATTTTTTGACTTTCTTTTTATTGAATGTTCATTTGAAGTAAGTCCATCATACAATGATTTAAAGTATTCATTTTGACTTAAGGCCGGTAATATTGCTTTACCCTTATGACAACATGAAGTGAATGCAGTCCTTTCACCTAAAGTGACCTCAGATTCGAAATGTTTTGCATTGCAAAACCTGGATTGAAAATGCATTAATCCACAATCAAAAGTATTAAAATTTCTTGGAATGACATTCAGTGCGCATTTAAATGTATCCCTCAAAATAATTTCATCATTTTGTATACTATTTACACTATTTAAATTTGCATTTGGTCTGTTATCATTTTGACTTTCACGCAAATATATATTCCTTCTTCTTTGTCTCTCACTCTGACCCGTCAATGTTATACTATTTAAATTTGCATTTGGCCTATTATCATTTTGACTTTCACGCGAATATATATTCCTTCTTCTTTGTCTCTCACTCCGACCCGTCAATGTTCTATGTAGAGGCATAATGGAAGTAGGTGCGAATATCTGAATGTAAAAAAAACATGTAATGAAATTACTGAAACTAAGATTAGACAGGGTTTAATTTGAAAATAATAAAATTTACTCACTTTTTTGAAACCACCAATAATAATTAGGCGAGAGTAATTCAAATTGCTGCTACAAAATTTTCCTTTTGCAACAGGTGTATATTAAGCAATCTGTATTTCACTTTCAACTGCACATTAATATATAAAACACAGATATCTAATATACAAAATATAAAATAAACGCTTTTTTGCCTTGACATACACTCCACAGACTATTGTTGCCTGGCAACAAAGTTATTTTATTTTTAACAATTACCATTGTTTGAAAAAGTTTAAATGAATTTTCAAGTGCAAATGAATGTTATATTTTATTTAATTTAATGTGTTTGTAACACATATTATATATAAATTTTTGCTTTCTGCACTCCTTCTCCATATAAACTTTAACTATGCCAAATCTCACACTCCTCCGTGCGCGCAATATGCTTAAAAAGGGGTACAAAGTTTTCTCTTCACGTATTATATAGAGATGCTGTTAGAGCCCGGAGCAATATTTCTACTTTTGTTAATTTGGATCGTAATTTTTATCGGGAATAGGACACTGCTCCAGCAGCTGGTCAAAGAAACCTGTTAGCGAGTCAAAAATGAGGGGCGGTAAACATTCTGTTTTGAGTGGCCAAAAAGGTGTCTATTAGTTAACATAATCAGTAACATAACCTATTCATTACACAATCTGCCTATTCTAAGATTGCAAAATATTAATAACAGTATTTTAATAAATTCTATACACAATTAATTACGTTGTAACTCAAAATTATGTTTGTGAAGTATATTTTGCCTTAAACAGTTATAATAAAACTTAAACAGAATCAAGAATATGCAGAAGGCCAACTTCATTGTAGAGTAATCATGATTTTTACACAATGGTACTGTTTGGCATTTTGTTTATTTAAAGAATACGAATAAATGTAATTGATGTTATTCCCATCGGTCAATGGGAACCTAGGTGGTGCTTAGATTTTGCAGTGATGGTGATAGAGAAAGAAAGAGAGAGAGAAAGAGAGTGAGACGGTTAGAGAGAGAGAGAGAGAGAGAGAGGAGACAGACAGACAGAGCGTGGGTTTTTAATAAAAGTAAGTGCCTCTTATTATGAGTGGTTTAATTTTTCTAGGTGGATTTATGGATGTAAATAATTATATCACCACACACAGGGACATCAGAAATAAATTTTTCAAATTATCTGACGATAAAAATCTGCAAAGTAAAGTAATTATGTCAGGAAATAATGAGTTTATAGATAATGCAATTGAAATTGAGCAGCCTAAACATTTTACCCTGAAACCTATGGACCCTGCCTATGGTGGAACGGTTGTTGCTGAAAAAGGGAATAAATCGCATTTTCTCACAGATACTGATGGGGATGTGAATGTGTTTATTAATGTTGCAGTATGTTTGGAAAATACTACGAATGCATTTAGTAGTGGAATTGATATTGCGGAGGAAGAAATTTTCAGTGCCAGAAGCTTTGATGCAAGTGATAGAATGAAAAATAATGTTCTGCCAGCAGAGAACGATTCTGCTAAAGATCCAAGTTTGTGTACAGAAATATACGAGTCTACAAATAATTCTTATGATCCCTTAGCCTTCAGGTGTAATGGAGCAGTGAGCGAAGGAAATTGTAACGTTCCACACTCAATGAGCAACCAGTCCACAGTTACTGAGGAGGTTATTGAATTTCAGAAAGAGCTAGGCATGGCAGAGGAAAAAACGTGCCATAAAGGGGGACACAACAAAAGTAAGAAATGTTGGAAAAATTAGTAGGAACAAAGGCGAAGAGTACTTAACCAAAAGTGATAAGGTTCTAACAAAGAGGAAGTCAACGCCTCTAGGTTGGTGCAGACTGAATGACATGAAAAAGTTTATCAATATAGGAAAGAGCTATCTAAAGAATACTGGGCAGTTGGTGATCGTAATAAAAAGGCACCATATATTGTAAGCCTTATTGGACTACAAGGCGCGAAACAGCACAGGCCAAGAACCTGTGATCCCAACACTAGGCATTATCGTCAGGTGACTGCAGTATATCTTCATGCACTTTATATTCATGTAAACGGTGAGAACATTGAAGTCTGTAACAAGTGTTTTCGACAAATGTTTGATAAAAGTGAGAAATTTATTGAAACCGTAATAACAAACAAAAATCTTCAGTTTCTGGTATACTTCAGGATGACATGCGAGGAACTCATTCTCCTGTGAACAAAACTTCAGACGATCGTCTGAGACATGCCCATGAACATCTACTGTTATTACTGTCATACGTAAGTCATTATACACGCTGAGACTCTTCCAAAAAATGGCCTAACTACGAGCGTCAAGACATCGGAATCAATTTCAAAACAACTTTGAAAAACTTAGAATCACTCCAAACTGTCGATTTTAAGAGAAGAATAAGAATTAGCATTCACCTAAAGCCAAAACTAGCATATAATAGACCTCTTGCTATCAGGTGAAAAAGAAAAAAGATCTTTTATTTTTTTCTTCCTTTTATATCAGCAGTATTTCGTGACTTTTGTAGAAATTTGAAGGGTAGTGTCACAGTTAAAAATGTACTTCCTGATGAAAGTGAAGATGAAGAAAGTAATGATGATATTGATCTGTAGGACAGTATTATGTTCACTGTGTTTGTTGTGTTTTTATTAATGTTTCCTTTTTAATAATGTATTTGATTAGTCACTTACTTTTTGTTATCTCTGTTACAAATAATTAAAAGTATTTGTTACAAATTTCTGTTAAGACCCAGTAAAAAAGTTGATATTTTGTTGTGTACGATAAATTATTATGCTTACAATTACTAAACAAATACAATATAATTGTCAATAAATAATAGTATGTTTGGAAGCATACAAAAAGTACTGTGTAAAAAATAACAATTTTCTAACTTGCCACAGGAGTAAGTCACATTCCAAGTTTACTATAAATACCTCCGGCAATTTTGAAGGAGGAATATACGCTAAGAAGTTTCACATGGGGACTATGTTCGTTTGCTAATCGATAGAGAACAGACGTTAACAAACAGGGACATTATGTCAGTTTGATCGGCTACACGAACTCATCATTATCACCACTACCTTCGACACACCACGATTGATGAAGGAGCGCAGGACCACCATCAACATCCGTCTATAAAACACTGAAGAAGAGTTTGTATCTGAGAATGAAAAACCATCATCATCATCATCATTATCATCATCATCGTCGTCGTCGTCGTCGTCATTACTTAGGAGACGCCCGCGCGCACAAACACACACACATACTCAAGAAAGAACTCATAAAGCACAAAATGTAATATAACGAAGTAATACAAATACTTGAATGTAAATAGTGTGAATATTGTAATGATACATAATATCACGACCACCAGGGTCCCAAACAACCAATAACCAACAATAACAAATCATAAGGAATACTACATTCAAACTTTAATGTTGATAACCAAGATAATTAGAAGGTGATTTTAAATGAATAACGAATACATTTTTAACAAGCTGACGGAGATGATCAAAGAAATAATGACAATGACTTAGACGAAACGTAATTAACTGACAACTAACCCAATAGATTAGGTAAAAATGAGAAAACCAAAGACAGAGAGAAGAAACATAAATGGAGTAAAGAAGACTACTAAAAAGCCCAACTGGATACAAAAACAGCAAGAAGAATAAGATATGCCCTACACGAGACAAAAGAAGAATTAAGACAAGATGAATGGATCATAAGAAGAAAGCCCAGAGTAAAGGACAGAGTAATGATGAAGCCTGATGACCTAAAATAAATAACTATGCTGACAAAGAAAGCTTATAAAGTGAATAAATGATATAATGAATAAAAGTCAGGAAAGTGAGATAAAATTAGTCAAGGTATAAATTAACTGTGTATCTGGAAGAATAACAAAAATGAATCATATAGACCAGCCTTGTTACTAGAGCAAATGTAAGGTTATTACATATAGAATGATATTAATAACTACTGTTTAAAATTGGGTAATAGAGACAAAAGGGTGTAGAATAAACCTATTCATTATATTATTATTAGTAATAATATAATGATGTGAAATAAAAGACATTGACATCATAATAAAATAAACTCATTGCTGTCAAACCAAGATAGGACCCATAACCTCACTACATGTGAATAAGGCAACTCAAACAAAAGAATTAAATGACTAAATGATAAATAATTCAATTTCTGTTGTGGAGTAATGACCCTAATGTTACAAGGGTAGTACCAACACAGAATTAGTGTATAGGAGAAGTAGAATTATATTGTAATTAGTATAAATACAAACAATAAGTTATAAATTCTGAAGTTACCTAACAAATCTTGCAAAAACTGTAACAATAAGGTACAAAAGAGATGAGACATTAGTGTCAATAGAACCAGCAAGGTTCACAGTCACTTATATAATGTAAAACCAATTGTAATTAAATTAAAATTATAACAAGATAATAGAAATTAGAGATACTGGTAGCTTGACACCAGATGCAAGAAGTTTTATTGTATTAACAGAGAAAGGTGATATACTATTACCAATCAAATGATGGTAACACCTTAATATAATTACTATCACTATTTTATAAAGGAGAATGATCACTAAAATTAAAAATAATTATTGAGAGAAAAAATGTAACACCATATAGTGCCTTAACTGTAGGTGTACCCAAAGGGTATAATTCAGGGAATAATTGCGTCAAAACCACCAAAGGTAACAACTAAAAGTTGTAATAGTTAATTTAAATAAACCAGTAATAATATTCAGGAGTAATCCAATAGTAATGAACAGACCACTGATAAAACTAACTTGGGGGGTAATAGGCCTAAAGTAGCCCAGAGCCTGATACTAAATATTAAGTTATACAGAGTATCAGACTAAACCAACAGTAGTAAACTAATAAGATAGACAAGACACCAATTAATGGTTAAAATGTAATCAGTATAAACAATGAAGTATAAGATTCAAGTAGAATAAAAATTAAGACCTACGTGTGCCTAACACTAAACATGTCAATACCAAAAATACACCAAAAAAGGGTATTTATTAAGTCAGCCAATGATAACCAGAAGTTGAAGGGAAACTTTAAGAATAAGTGTGAAATGTAACTAACTCTTAAAATACCTTCAATGAATAATATCATGTAAATCTAATCCATAATGCTATCTGTACAGGAGGGTTTATACTCAATTTTAGAATTGTTATCACAGATAACTGATTTATAATCTAACTAAAGGACAGAAAGAGGCTGAATAGTCATAAATAAAACTAACAGTGAAGTTAAATTTTAAATAATATAAAGTAAAATAGTTTTAAATGACAAATGTAATAGACATAAGTTGTGAAAATAAGTAATTATCAAACATAAACAGAATTATGGCTTGAGGGGTATCTAATTGATCTAGAGGACAATTGAAAACGATTGAGATGATTCAATTAGAACTCCCAAGTACCATAAGAATGTTAAACGTATTTTAAATATTTGTGTATACTGGAAAAAATATTATCGTACTCTCCAAACCAAAAACCGACGCCGACGGAACCCGCCAGAGGTGTCATCGATTGCTAGTGTACAATCCCGGCAATCGCGGTATAATAAATAAAAAGGGAGTATAGTGGTTTGATAATCTTATTATAGACTTAAGAATTGAACATAACCTGACACTGTATAGTATTACGAATAAATAATGAACTTTGAAGAGGCGTTAAACCTCGTAAAGTCAAGTAACAAGTAAGTAGGGATAAGAATTAACGAAATGTATTCGCTGTAATTATAAAATGAGTGTTTACTAATTACATAAAGACAGTAGGTTTTACTGAATTGAATAGGTTAAGTCAATGTACCACCATTTCATAACCTGTTGATATGTTATTAGATATAAGGAAATTACCTGAGAAAGAATATCCAAAATAGTAGTCTAGCGATAGTTTGATCTACTGAAGATGTTACAAATTTAGTAAATTTGAATTTTCTTTGTCAATTAACCACTTAGACTTTTAATGAACTTAATTGGCATTATATTAGACACGCCAGTCTAACCTAGAAGTTGACGCAAGCCGTTTGTTTCCGTTTTTTTAAAATGAATAAATGAAATTGTAGTTATCCGAGGTGACCACTCTCCTATTAAACAATAATAATTATTGTGTTGTGTTACGTTTAGTATTTTGTAAGCTCAAAGAACCCATATGTATTGAATTTATTGAAAACAAAACATTGTGCAGTGTTGTACCCACATACGCAGCTTGACCACCCTGAGATTTTAATAAGAGTTTGATAAAAAATGAAAAAGTAATTGTGAAGTCTAACCTTCTTATGTAAAGGGTTCAATGATATTAATGCACAGATTTCAACAAGAAATAAATTATGTTCATCTAAATAATTAGAGTTGGCCCGATTATTTCACGTAGATAGGCATTTACAGGCTTGGCAGACGACATGCAAAGTTGGCAATACAAACGGCGCCACGAATGAGTTGAATTAATCTTCTTTTTTAGGGAAGCTGATACACTTTACCTGATAACGAGAACATCACACAAAGTAAGTACCGTTAGTCTAAATTGTCTTTATTACAGCTAGAACCAACGCATCCCAAAAGTATCTACTAGTGAAGAGGAACCAAACTCTGTCCGAAACTCAACATTCAACTAACGATGAACAGTTTAAACCATTAATAATAATCTTGAACACTTTAACTCAACGACTTTATCATAATAAATAAAGAAAAATCCATCATAAATAAATAAATTTATAGATAATTAATTAAACCAAATATAATTAATAAACGTACAATACAATCTAGTTTTCTTACAAAATTGACAAAACAACGTAAGGCTTTTCAACACATGAAAAAGGTATTTAACAAATTGGCGACCAACGTTAGAGGCTAGAATTAGGTGGAACTAATTCAAAATAAACGAAAAAAAATTTGTTTATATAAAATAACCTAACTTCTAGTAGCAGCTGCAATAATAACAAACGGAAGATGCACCGGAGAGCCACCTCAAAGAAACGCGGGGCGGAAGCCGAAAAATAATTGGATATGGACGATAAGGAGGCGACGTCAATTGAAGATATCGAAGTGGTATTACCTCCCGCGGAACCGAAACAACTCGCGCAACGAAAGGAATAACAAGAGAAACCCACACAAACAGGGGACGCGATCTTATTGGAAATTGTGAGGTCGATGATGGAAGAAACATTGAAAAATAATAATAAGGAATTGAAAGAAGATTTTAAGGAGGAATAAAATAAAAAAACGGAGGACAAAAATAAAAATATCGAATCGTTAAAAGAAGATTTTAAGGGAGAATTAAATAAAAATATAGAATCATTAAAGGAAGATAATCGAGAACTGAATCAGAAAATAGACGACAGTAATAAAACATTAAAGGAAGACAGAAAAAAATTAAGCCAACAAATGACCGAGAATAATAAGAAAATGGAGGAGAAAATAGACGACAACAGTAAAATATTAAAGGAAGATTGAAATAAGAAAATGGACGGCATCAGCAAGAGGAAAGAAGAAAACAACGAAAAAATCAATACGAAAATAGACGGGGAAATAACAGTAGTTAGAAGAGAGATTGCAGAAGTCCACGAGAGGTGTGAACAGTACAACCAAGAATTACAACAAACCAGAGAAGAGTTAGACGGGCGAATAAACAACCTCGAAGAAAATAACGAAGTTAGAATGGACTCTCTGAAAAGGATGAATCAGGAAGAAATAAAACGTGTACGAACGGACGTAGGGGAGATAAATAGACGCAACAGTAAACAACGTACGAAGCGTGACCATCAATAATAAGGAGAAGATTGAAGAGTTGCGACAACGGGAGATCCTGCAGATACGAGAGGAACTCGAGACGATTCGGAATCGACCAACACCGGGTCAATACGTACAAAGCGCGGACAATCGCCACAACATCAATTTTAAAAATTATAAAAAGAATCCCATCGAATTTCTAGAGAGAGTAAAAGAGCACTTGGCCAGAATTCGAGAGAATAGAGGGACCGTGATATGCAGTATGATCGATGAGTATTTTAAAGAAGTACACGACAACTGGTGGACGGCGACCCGACATGAAATCCAAAATTACGAGGAGTTCAAGACACTCTTCAGGGCTAAGTATTGGTCAGAGTCAACACAAAATATCGTACGGGACGACATATGCAACGGCAAGTACGACGTCAGTCGAGAGACGACACCAACCACTTACTTCCTCGGTAAGGTATGCTTGGCGAGGAACCTCGAGCCTAAGATCCTGGAGGAATGCCTGGTCACAAGACTATCGTATCACTACGGGGACGGAATAGCGCGAGCACGGCAGTGGGGACAGATTAAAACCATCCAATCCATGGCGGCGCTACTCGAGAACCATGAACATGAAGTTTACTACAGAAGAAGTCGTAGGAGGAACGATTATTACCTGGATAGGAATAACCCGAGTGGTAATAACAACCCAATTTACCGGAATAACCGAAATCACTACGACAATAATGTCAACAGAAACCACGAAAATAATCACCGACCGAACAATCCGGGTAACAATAACGCTGACAGTAATAATAATAACATGAGGCGGCCTCAGTACAATAACTATAACCACAACCGATTAAACAATCAAGGCGGGAATAATCAGAACCAACCGTACAGAAGAGTTAATTATGTCCAAGCCAATAGTGATTATGGGAGGAGGCGATATTACCAGAGACGCCGGAACTTTAACGGACATGATGATAGGGCGTACCACCACAACGACAGGGGAAATTCAAGGAGCGAACCACGAAGGAGCAGAAGTAATGAAGACAGCAGGAGGAGAAACTCCGACGAATTAAACCATCACCCTGGAGTACGACCCGAAATAAACGAAATGAATCGAGCAAACACGCCGGACAGACGGGAGGAAGAGAATGACATCTCTTTTAACGAACAGCGGCAGTGAGAAACCAACAAGACCCCTCACTGAACCAATCTATTGGGTACAATTATGGACATGACAAACAAAACTTAGAGAAGACGATAACTATAATACGGAGTCATTATTGAAAGAATATCAGACAGGAGCTACTTGAAGAGGAGGAGACCGGCAATGTCCACTGTAATAATCAAATAGCATACGTGACAGCTGAAATAAACGGGGTGACCACCACATTGATGATCGACACTGGTGCGAACGTATCTCTAATTGATAGTACTGAGATAAACAGAATACAAGGGGAATGTAAATAATACCAACTTTACCGATCAACAACATAATACTAGTGGGAGCGACAGGGCGCCAAAATAAAACGGTCAAGAAGCAGGTCAGAGTAGAAGTGACCAGTCATGGGGTCAGAATTCCTACGATATTTTTAGTAGCCAATGGCTTACCTTTTTGCAGTTTAATCGGCTGCGATATTCTGAGAAAGTACTCAGCAATTATTGACATGAGCAGAGCGTGAGTGACTCTGAGCTCACGAGATTTGGAATGGACGGCTGAGTTAATTGGAAGCAAAGAAGCCCCTCAGGACCGCACCATTTTCCACGTTAGGTAATTACAAAGTTCTAGGAATCAGACACCCAAGGAGGAAATCAAATATCAAGAAAATAATGACAGTTTATGGAACGAGAAGATAGAAGAAATCCGCCAATATAAGTCGACGAAGAGAAAACCCACTAAATCAAGATCAAGTTGAAAGGTTGATAAACATATATAATAAATATCGACATGTATTCTCGGACACCCCAGGTAAGGTCAAGAACTATCAATGCGAACTGAAGTTTAGGGAGACGATAAATTTTAATAGGAAATCCTACCCTATTGCGTATTCTCTAAAAGAGGCCGTCAGGACAGAAATCAACCGACTATTGAAAGATGACATAATTGAGTGCAGTCAGTAACCTTACACCAGCCCTATTGTAGCTATCCGGAAGAAGAACGGTAAAGTAAGACTTTGTTTGGATGCTAGAGAGATTAATAAAACTTTAATGAATGACAGGTCCTCTCCAGGAGAAATAGAGGTGATATTGACAAAATTTCATGGCACGCAGTTTATTAGCTCCTGGGACACAGTTTGCGGGTACTGGCAGGTGGAACTACACCCAAATAGCCGAAGGTACATGGCGTTCCATATCCCAAAGGTATTTGAATTACCAATTTAAGCGATTACCATTCCGAATAGTGAACTCTGTAGCGGTGTTTATTAAATGTATGGACCAGGTATTAGGTCAAGAAGCGCTGCAGTTCACTACCATCTACGTAGACGATCTACTAATAACTTCTGCCAATTGGGAGGATCATTGTTGTAGAATAGAACATGTATTAAGAAAGCTATCGGAAAACAACATAACATTAAAACTAGAGAAGTCGAAATTTATAGCTAAAGAAGTACAGTTTTTAGGTTTCCATTTATCAGAGCAAGGTATAACTCCATAAAGAGACAAGGTAGAATCAATCCAGCAATTTCCAACCCCGAAAAACAAAAAAAACAGTTACAGTCTTTCTTAGGTCTGTGTGACTATTATCGTAAATTCCAGAGTAATTATTCAGAATTAACAACAAAATTATCGCCACAATTAACTTCAAAAGACAAATGGACGTGGGGACCAAAACAAGACACTGTATTTCAATTGATTAAGAACAAGTTTCTGGAAACTGTAATGCTGCATCACCCAGATTTCAACAAGCCAGTCTATTTGAATTGTGACGCTAGCGACATCAGTTTGGGATCTGCATCGAACCAAGAGGATGAGGAAGGGAACCACCTGGTAATAAGCTTCGCCAGTAGAACACTGAACAAGTGCGAGCGAAATTACAGTGTGACAGAAAAAGAATTGTTAAGCATAGTGTTTGCATGCGGCAAATTCCGGACCTATATTTTGGGATATTTAATAACCGTGCGGACTGACCACAAGTCCATATCATTCTTAAAATACTGCAAATTAAGCCACGGGAGGTTGACAAGATGGACCCTAGCCTTGCAGGAATATAACATCAGTTCGGAGTACATTCCAGGCAAGAAGAATGTAGCAGCAGACGTATTGTCACGTATCAATATAACCAACCAAACCTATGAAGGAGAGAAGGAAACAATTGCAAAAATCTATCACATCATTAAGGGTCGATTAGACTTAGAAGATATAGTTAAAGAAATCGAACAACACCAGAAGCAAGACACCAAATTAATGCAAATTCAACAGAGATTGGGTCCACAGGACAATAGGATAATACCTTACTATTGTACACATCACAATCTTTTATTCATCAAAACGAGGTACCACAATAATACTTGGAAATTGGTAATACCCCGAACACTTGAGAAGGAAATCATCATCGATTATCACATACGTTATAGACACATGGGAGCGTTGAAGGTGATAAAGGCACTGGAGGAACACCTGTACATACAGGACATAAAAAGAAGGGTGCGTAATTATATTAGATATTGCCACATATGTCAATTGGTAAAGTGCAACAACGAGAAGAAGGAGGGGGTAATGATGCCCATAACTCCATCTAATAAATTAGAAAAGGTTTTTGTAGACATCTGCGGTCCTTTCCCTCACAGTGGAGGTCGACATCAATATAAATACATCATAATAATATTTGACCATTACACGAAATTCATAAAATTATACCCGATAAATCGTGCCACCACTAAGAAGATACTCAACGCCATAATCGGAAACTATATACCTGAAGTAGGAAATCCGAAGACTATCATAACGGATCATGGAACACAATTCAAGGAGAGGAAGTGGAAGGACACACTGCTTGATCATGGTATGAAGACTTATAAGACTTCAATGTACCATCCCAGCAGCAACCCTGAGGAAAGAGTGCTGAGAGAAGTGGGGAGAATCCTCAGGACATACTGTTCCGACCAACAGCGGAAATGGAATTAATACATATCGGCAGCAGAGGACTTCATAAATCTAGCCCACCACAAATCTATCGAAACCACACCATATAATGCCATGTTTGAAGAACCACCACCCCGAGAAATCACTGACATTATTAAATTTCCCCAAAGCCAGGAATACCAGTTCAACAAAGTTCAATTTCGTAATAAGATTATAGAGAAGGCAGAAGAAAGAAGAAGAAAGTGCCAGAACAAAACACCACAGAAAATAATACAGTACCAAGTAGGAGATAGAGTGTTAATAAAAAACCGGGAATTAACCATTACAATTGAGGGTATCACTAAGAAACTACTATTACTGTATACAGGTTCATATACCATCACCAAGAACAACCAGAACAACACATATGAAATTTCAGATCCACTGAATAAGAAAACCAAGGGTACAGTCAACCAAGCATCGTTGAAGAAATACTATGAGTAATGAGGACCATAAATAATGATAATTTCTTCCATACCATGAAGATATTGTCAGAAATAATCATTTTTAGGAAGGAGGCATTATGTAATGTTACGTATAATCACGGACCACCAGGGTCCCAAACAACCAATAACCAACAATAACAAATCATAAGGAATACTACATTCAAACTTTACTGTTGATAACCAAGATAAGTAGAAGGTGATTTTAAATGAATAACTAATACATCTTTAACAAACTGACGGAGATGATCAAAGAAATAATGACAATGACTTAGACGAAACGTAATTTACTGACAACTAACCCAATAGATTAGGTAAAAATGAGAAAACCAAAGACAGAGAGAAGAAACTATAAATGGAGTAAAGAAGACTACTAAAAAGCCCAACTGGATACAAAAAGAGCAAGAAGAATAAGATGAATATAAGAATAATTTGCCTACACGAGGCAAAAGAAGAATTAAGACAAGATGAATGGATCATAACAAGAAAGCCCAGAGTAAAGGACAGAGTAATGATGAAGCCTGATGACCTAAAATAAATAACTATGCTGACAAAGAAAGCTTATAAAGTGAATAAATGATATAATGAATAAAAGTCAGGAGAGTGAGATAAAATTAGTCAAGGTATAAATTAACTGTGTATCTGGAAGAATAACAAAAATGAATCATATAGACCAGCCTTGTTACTAGAGCAAATGTAGGGATATTACATATAGAATGATATTAATAACTACTGTTTAAAATTGGGTAATAGACACAAAAGGGTGTAGAATAAACCTATTCTAATAAATAATATTAGTTATAATATAATGATGTGAAATAAAAGACATTGAAATCATAATAAAATAAACTCATTGTTGTCAAACCAAGTTAGGACCTATAACCTCTTCTTCTTCTTCTCCGGCTCTACAGCCCTTGGTTGGCCTTGGCCTTCTCAACAATCCGCCTCTAGTCATCTCTATCCGCCACTCTCTCTCTTCAGCCTCGAACTACCAACTTCATCAGATCCTTCAACACCTCATCCAACCATCTCATCCTTGGCTGTCCCCTTCGTCTTCCGCAATAGATTCTTCCCTGCATCAATCTCTTATTCATTCTATCCTCTTCCATTCTCTCCACATGCCCCAACCATCTTATCCTCTGTGACTTGATAAATTTTACAAGGTCCCTTTCATGTATCAGTTGTTGCGATTCTGCGTTACTTCGTATTCTCCAATTCTCGCCTTCCCTCACTGGGCCATATATTTTTCGTAGGATATTGCGTTTAAAAATTCTTAAACTTTTTTCATCCTCCACTGTCATCGTCCACATCTCTGAGCTATAGGCAACAATAGGTCTTATGAGTGAATGATATATTTTTAGCTTGGTTTCTCTCCTTATATTTTTATTTCTAAAGATAATTATATTTGCAAAATACGCTCTATTTGCATACCTTATCCTCTCTGTAATGCATTTTTTTGTCATTATTATTCGATATTGTAGTGCCCAAATATTCAAAGCCTGACACGCCTCCAAAGCGCTTCCCATTTATTTCCAGGTAACGAGGTTTTCTTCTCTCCGCAGACTTCGACATTATCATATACTTTGTCTTGCTCTCATTCACACTTAGCCCAATTTTTGTTGCTTCTACTTCCATCACTTCGTATACCTCCTTAACTTTGTTTGCATTTCTTGCAACAATTGTAATATCATCCGCACAGCCGAATATTTGGCTAGATTTTGTAAATATTGCCCCTTTTTGATCGATCATCTTTATAACACTGTGTAATGCCAAATTAAACAGCACCGCAGAAAGATCATCACCCTGTTTTTCTCCATTACTGAAACTGAAGCTTTTAGTCATCCTATTAATCACTTTAACATTTGCCCTTGTATCCTTCATTGTCATTTCGACTAATCTTATTAGTTTGTTAACTATGCCGAATTCCCTTATTACTCTATATAATTCTTGCCTATTCACGTTGTCGAACGCCTGCTTGAACTCAACAAATAAGAAATGCAGGTCCGTGTCATGTTCATAAAACCTTTCCATCATCTGCCTGATAGCAAACAATTGGTCCACTGTACTTCTCTTTCGTCTAAATCCGCACTGATACTCTCCAATAATCTCTTCAGCACATCTCTGTAATCTCTCATTCAGTACACCCGAAAATATCTTGTAGCCAACGTTGAGTAATGTTATCCTCTATAATTTTCACACCTCATTTTATCTCCTTTTTTGTAGATAGGGCATATTATTCCTGTTTTCCATTTCTCCGGCATGCTTTCAGTTTTCCATCTTTCTGTTATTAGTTTATGTATTTCCATTATTACAGAGTGTCCTCCATATTTGAATAGCTCAGCAATAATATTGTCTTCCCCCGGAACACGATTATTTTTCATTTTACACACCACATCCTCCACTTCCTCTACTGTTGGTACTTCAATGTCCTTCTCTCTGCCTGGGTTTTCTCTTGTTACCTCTCTCCTTTCTCGTCTCATGTCATTATTCAACATCTCCTCAAAATATTCATGCCATCTTTGTAGTACCATCTGCTCCTCTGTTATCATATTTCCTTCTTTGTTCTTGCAGGCAAATATTTTTGGTTGACAATTTTTCTTCATCTTATCAATGGCACGATAGAACTTCTTGGCTTAATTTTTCTGGTTTAACTCTTCTATTTCTTGAAATTGCGTTTGAATCCAGTCCCTCTTCTTTTCCTTACATACTTTGTGTGCCCTCGTTCGTAGTTCAACATACCTTTCAAAATTACTTCGCGTCTCCCTTTGGAGCATTTTATTCCTCGCAGTGTTCTTTTCTTCTATTGCTAATCTGCAGTCATCATCGAACCATTTATTCCTCTGAACTTTCTTCACTCCAATGAATTTCTCTGCTGTCTCCATTATCACTCTCTCCACTCGTCCCCATCTGTCATCAATTCCCCCCTGTACCTCATCTTCTCTCAGTTTGTTTTCTAATTGCATCTGGTAGTCCTGCACCACCTCCAAATTCTTCAACCTATCTGTGTTCCACCATATTCTTTTTATCACTCCATTCCTTCTTACCACGGCAAGTTTTTCAACTACAACTGCCCTTACCACGTAGTGATCTGAGTCACAGTTTGGCCCTCTACAGCTTCGTACATCAGTTATTGAAGAGGAGTATCGATTATTCACTAATATATGATCAATTTGATTCACCACTCCCTGGACACCAGATTTCCACGTTCCCAGGTGAATCGCTTTATGACGAAAGCAGGTACTTTTGATTATAACATTATTTCTGGCCGCAAATTGACTCAATAAAATTCCATTGTCATTACTTTCCTCATGCAATGAATACCTCCCCAACACTCCCTTCTGGCACTCCCTTCTTCCTACCTTCGCATTGAAATCTCCCAGGACAATCAGCATATCATACCTCTGAACTCTGTCACACGTTATTTCCAACTCGTCATAAAATTGCTCTTTTATTATTCCATCTTTCTCCTCCGTTAGTGCATGTACGGATATATAACTATCGATATATTTCTAAATTTTCCTCTCATTCGCACTCTGCATATTCTTTCATTCACTGCTTCAAACTCGATTAAACATTGTCTCATTCTTTTTGATATTATAAATCCTGTACCATATTTCCCAGTCCTTCTCTGCGGACCACTATAAAACAAGGAGTATTCAGCTTTGTCTATCCGACCTGGTCCTTGCCATCTTATTTCCAGTATTCCAACAATATCATATCGTTGATAATTTAAACAATACGAAGAATATCATATCGATACTTCAAAACCTGATCCGCCATTTCTTTAATTTTCCCAGGTTTAAGCATCGTTCGAACATTCCATGTCGCCACTATCAAACTCTTTATCCTTATACTCTTTCGATTCTGTATACCAATTGATCCGTCCATCATCCGAGGCTGCTGTTGAGTTTTCATAACATGCTGCTTTTACAGTATGGGGTTCTTAGCCCCACGCCCGACCCCCAACCTAGAGGACCAGGAGCTTTGATTTTGGGCTACTCTTCCCCTAGAAAGTTGCCTTCGCTTCGGCTAATGAGCGCTCTCTGCCCGGTCGCAGTATCACTGCCGGTTAAATCAATATCTGATTGCCGCCTGTGATAATCCAAAGTTAAGCCGGTCCAGGATCATTCCCTATACGCCCTAACTTGGTACTGGTGGGTACTGCTGCCCTCCCCCAGGAATGTTTATCGACCTTCCGGTCTAGATCCGTACTGTTCTGCGTCAACGGAGTCACCTCTAGTAGGATGTGGCTCTTCACCACGCAGTACAGTCTTGGCTGGAGATAGGCTAAGGGCTCCTTTGGGAGCTAACATCGCATCATCCAACCCTGGGAATTTGTGAGGACCAGTGCCCAGTCGACCCGGAATAAAGGTACTACCTCTACAAATTCCTTCGACCCCTATTTCCACAACTACCGTCATTAATAATTAGGCAAAAAGTCAGCTGTATAGTATAAGATGTTACATGCACAAGCAGAATAAAAATAATAGTATGTAGTAACGCAAAATAGAATTGAATTTTTTTTTTTAATAGGCCCTATATATAGTTTTGTAAGAAACAATATGAATTCCTAATGAAATAAATTATAAATCCCTTATTTATATATTAAAATACCTCACTTAGCATGAGGTACTTTAACTTAAAAGGGGATTGGCTTTTGCCACAACAGCGACAATTTTGTTTGCAGAAAATTACTCAATCGTATTCATGTTTGTGCAACGGAAATAAGGTAGTAGCGCGGCTAGTGAACATACACAGTTTTGAGGGGAGTGTAAAAATGACAAAGGCTTCATAAAAGTGTCAGACAGCAATATTTGTCGAAAAGACATGCCAACAGGGTATACGCAATTTGCATACCAATGTACACATACCTAACAGAACTTCCGAACCATATGCTTTAGGAACGACCTTACAGAGAACAAAAACAGATTCGAATGTTTTACAAAAAGGAGAAGACCGTAAATATGAAAAAATTAAAGCGACAACAGCAAACAGGACCAGCGTCCTCAGACAAGTGACAGTCTGTAGGATAACCGCCATGGAGGGAACGGTCAGTAAGTTCACTGTATGAAAAAAACATAAAGTAACCGACCTGACGGTACTCTGTAAAGTAGGGTGTGTATTGCTAAACGCTTTAGATTTTACCATAAGAAACTAGTGCATTATAAATCGTAGTTACAGATAAATGCAAATTATAAAAAAAGAAAAACAAAGAAACAGAAGAAACGAAAACGCAAATATAGAAATTCTGCAGATATTTACGCGATAACAAAAAATATGCTGACGACTCATAGGAATTTATTATCGTTAAAATTATTGGTGCCCAGCATTTAACTAAGTTATGTTACCCAAAACTAATTATTCCTGATAAAAAATTCGTTTTCGCGATACACATAAATAAATTTAAACACTCATATAAAGTGGATGTGTGAAATTTGATTACGTATCACTGCTAAAATGTTACGCAATGTAGTAACCGGCAACACAGCCGGTGGAGGAGGCAGCGAGAAGCAGTAAAGTTGAGTAACCTTGACGGGGCTACTTCCATGACGGCAAATATAGTCTGTACGGAATCATGGGCCAGGGTGGATGTTTGGAAGGGAGAGAAGGGCCACCAGTGGTCAGCGTTATGGTCTTCACTCTACCCTCCCAGAACCATAGCCCAGGCCCACCTTACAGGATTTAGCATATTACTGACTTACCCTGAACAGCCCTCATCCACTTGAACAGGGGTACGGTAATTGGACATTTTTTCCTATAAGGGGTCACTGTGCTTTGATGTTACAAGGCCCACCGGTACAGGAGTAGACTACCTAGCGCACTATTTTCCAAGGACGAGATGGGACCTTGGATCCCTTTCGAAGGATACATACTTGGGACCGGCTTACATTACTTTTACCCAGCCAAAATGCCGTTTCATTCCCGTGCCCATAAGACAGTGTGTGTCACGGGAGGAGGGGATGACAACAAATCAAGAGGTGCTGTGGATGGCTATATAGGCCCCTTCCTTCCACTACCAGGGTCTTAGCGTCTGGCCTCACGTGCGTGGGAAATGTAATTAATATATTGCAACAGTACAAATGTATACGTTACTGTGCATTGCACGAAGTAATTAAAAGAATTAATTAGAATAATTAAATAATTCATTTTAATAATAATAATCGTTCAGCTTGCAATATGAACTACCAAAACTTTCATGTTGAAACAGGTGAAACACGCCAGCTGCTCTGTCTCTGTGTACACACGTATGTTACGTGTGTGCGTGCGCGACCTGTCCATTCCTGAAAAGTGTCAACCCTTCAGGAATGCGATCAATTATTTGCATTTATTTAATTTGTAATACTTGTGTGCATAGTAGCACAAAACCAAATACACCAAAATGTGTATTTAAATTAGACAAATGTGTGTATAAAGAAACAGTGAAAAACGGATAAAAAGTGTAATTATAGGAGATTAAAAGTAAATAGTACTTATGTTAATTAAGATAAAGAAAAACGGTTTGTGCATGATGAACACATATAAATTACCGACAGAATGAATATCGGGTAATGTGCAAAAGACTTTGCAATTCGCGAAGACGAGCGAATTAAGTGCGACCAGAATAGTGGATTAGAAGTGACGCTCTCGACAATCTCAAACATGCAGAATATTGTCGAGACATGATTTTGGCACCCTGGGTATAAATACAGGGGACGAGCTAACATCACTCTCTTTCTCGTTCAATCATCTTGGCAGCCGGAGGCTCTGCTGGACGACAACTCTTCCTCAATCAACCATTGTAGCGGCCGGAGGCTCTGCTTCCAGTGTACAACTCTTTCCTGATCGACTACTGCCGCAGCCAGAGACTCTACTTAGAAACAACAACACTTATATCTCAACCGCAGCAGCAGTCAGGGACTTCACGACTACTCAACAGTTCGTGTGAGCACTTGCAACCTGAGACCATGACGGCAGACGAGGGAGCAGCAAAGTACATGCAGTAATCCAGAGTACGAGAATCCGACGGACGAAGGACCAAGATTCCAAGACTCTAAGACTCCAGGACTCCAGGAATCCAGGACGACAAAGGAGCATCCAGTATCCAGGACCGAAGAGGAAATACTGCTATGTACCACAACAATTAAGGTGACAAATAACCATGCACTTGAAAACCGAGACTTAATCAAAAGACAATAAGTAACAGAGAAAAAGAGACAATTCAATTCAAATATGAATCAATAAATTGTTATAACTGTAAATATTTGTGTATAATAATTAACGTAATCTTTAAGAATATTTAACGATAATCAGTAACGCAGAAGCTCTAATTTGAAATCTATAATAGATAAAGTCATTAGAGAATTCTATTAGAAATATGCATATGCAATGAATTAATAAGAGATTATATGATTAGAAGATTAGATAATCTAATTAGTATAATGCAAATGAGCTAGCTGAGAGCAATATAAAAATAATAACGATGTATTAGAATATAAGCTGTGTAATATGTCTATGTGTGGTATAAGAGTATTACTTACGTGTAATAATTAGACGTGCAAATAATAATGATTTTGATTCGTAACACAAATAAGAAATTGTATTAATAAATATAGAAATGATTTTTAACCAGATTACATAGCGTTATTATTATTACGATTACACTCATCTTCATCAACCACAATGAATTTAATGTGTTATAGTGTTATATAAAGATTTGTCGCACATTAAATAAATTAAATCGTTTGTAAGATGGCTTCCAAAAACAGGGGGCTTAACACATTAAACCGTGTAGTGTTGTAATATATTAAAATAAAAATTAAACTAGTGAAGATCAATCTACATTACAAGTTTGTTAAAACATGCTTATATATGATTACTATGTCTATCAGAGGTTACCATGAAATTTAAACGTATTGGTGATGCAATATGTGTAAGAGAAGAAGAAGTAAGATAGGTGTACAGTAAGAAGAGCATTCGTAGTCCTTCAGCCTTTCGACTGGTTAGTACCCTCCCCGCATATACCCGTGGTGCGTGTGGTACTGAGTCTCTCACAGGTATATGGGACCTACAGTTTAACGCCGGATCCGAACGGCATAGTTGGGGAAGGTTTATACTAAGCAGGATACCTCTCGCTGGTTTTCCATTGCCTTGCGAGGGGGAACGGTCGTATCTAAATCAGATGGCCCCCGGCGGGAATTGAACTAAGAAGAGCATACAAAACAAATATCGACTACACTTCTTGTACACACAACTCGCTCACTATTTGAACAAAGTACATTTATTATTACATAAAATTCGATATTAGATAATATTTCAATGTTGGAAAAAATTTTTTAAATCTCATTTACTCTACTATTCCTTTAGTAATATAACAGTTGTATTGCAGATAGTATAATAAACAATAAAAATTTGAAACATTTTTATTTTGGTTACGATTCAGTTAAGTCTGACACCTGCTGGATTTTTAATTTTTTTAACTGTATGATCTGTTTTTTGGCCCCTGGAATGCCAAAAGTTTGAAATTTCTAAAAATTTACATAATATTCAAATGTTAGTTAAAATGCTCTTTAATCTGATATCCTACATTAAATTTTTAAATTATATTAAAATTTGCACCCAACTGTTTAGACTTTGATTGTTTAAAAACTATTATTTTTCGAAAATTAACATTAAATTCAGATTTTTGTTACAATTTCCTTTAAATTGATACCCCACGTGGGCTTTTGCGTTATTTTTGTTTGAGAGCTTTACATATTTTGGGGGCATCAATCTCAAAAACAATGGCGCTTTGTAGGGTAAGCGTATGGATACGCATGCCAAGTTTGACGAAAATCAATTAATGAGTTCAAAAGTTATCCTGAGTCATACCCCAAATGTACAGAGAGTTAGGCAGATAAACAGAAAGGGGAATGCCAAACGGTCGAGTAAAAACTGAGCTCGCCTCGCTCGTTCAACAAACCCTACTTCAGAATATTAAACACAATACATGTAGTGTTTATATTTAATGTAATGTAAAAATGGCTGTATCATAAAGGAATTTTACCCAAGTTTTCATCATTACCATTTTCGACTTTAGCTTAGACCATTATTGTGCCTAATACAACTTTAAGCAGACTGGACCAGACCTGAGCGCCTCTTACTTCCGACATCCTCGAAACATGTTCGGCGTGCCACTTTGTCTGGCCGTCTCAGTTTTACCACTTTATATCTCGGTAATTTATGAAGTTTAATTACACTTAAACCTTTCTGAAAGTTGTATTTTGTCCATAATCCACTGCCACAGGACAGTATAATGCCGCCATAACAAATTGTACGATTTTAGAATACTTTCTGAACCAACTGTTTTAAGAATACCATTAATTGATCCAAAGATCGTCTGGAACTTAGCTAATGTAACACCTATATCATTATAACTAAAGTCATTCCCCTGATCGTTAAAATGTCTCACATAGAGTACAGTTTGATTTGTAACTATCATTTTAGTTCCCATCTATTCTCTATCTCGAAGTGAGAATTATTTTCGTTTTACAGTGGAAATGTTTATATTATAAAACTAATGTTTAAAAATCTGAACAACAGAAGCTACAGTACTTTGTTATTTTGGGTTTTGAACTAGATTGCTGACTGCAAGACTTAACTTAACACAACATTTCAGCCTTCGTTCGAAGACTCTGCGGTCCGCAAAACAAAAATTCCTGTAGCCTGAAGAAGTTAAAAGCGTTGTCTTCCTTCCTTATTAGGACCTCTCGGGCTGTTCTGGGCCAAGCCCCTTCAGCCGTGTGGGTAAGAATGTTTGGGTTGGGTTCGCACCGCCGAACCAGCGAAGACCGGCCGATGAGAAGGTGGTGGTACCAGAGTAGTGAAAGTGTCTGTGACGCTAATGGTGGTGGGAAGCGTCGTAATGGGGTCTAGGGATCGGCGGGGGACAGGATTGTAGATTTTTATATTAGATGATTATGTTATTTGGGAGCTAGTTATTTTATTTTCTTATTTCTTGGTTGGAATTGATAATGTTAATAGACGGGGCGGAGGAGTTGAGTCTAGTTTATACTCATTTTATTTTATTCAGCGTAGCGAGGCCGCTGTCGCTCGTTAGTCGGTTCCGAGGACCCTTCTGATGCGTGGTCTTTGTAGATGCCTGGGCGGAGTTTCATTTGCAAGAGCCAGGAGGCGGTTGATGAGGAAGTGAGGACGCCGGGTGTTTCGGACAGGTCTATTAATGGGAGTGATGATCGATTGTATAGCTGTGCGGGTTTTGGCAGTCGTGGCGTATTTCCACTGTAGTTTGTGTATGAAAGTGTCTAGGTCTGGGAAAGTAGTGTTTAGGTCATATAAAGCCGTATTGGAGGTTCTGGTGCGGATAGGTCGGCGGTATATTAAGCGTAAAGCACGCCGTTCTGTGATCCTGTAAGGTCTTAGTTTAGTTGAGTCTGCCGTCAGCAGGACCGGGTCTGCGTATGTCAGGACGAGTCGAATTAATGCTGTGTAGATCCTGCTTAGAAATTCACTGGAGCAGCGGTCGTTTATACTGATGATTCGCAGCAATCGGAGACTGGCTTGGGCTTGCTCATTAATTATTTTGAAGTGCTGTCGCCAGGTCAGAGTGGTGTCAAGGGTGATTCCAAGATATTTGTAGTCACGCTTTGTGATTATGTTAGATGGGTCATCACGGACTGGAGTTCTAAAGAAGTGTCTCATTTTACGTCTTGTTAGGTTGAAGACGCATAGTTGGGTCTTGCCCGTGTTCACGGAGATTCTCCAATTATTGCAGTATTCAAAGAATGGCTGCAACGCTCCTTGTAATTGTAAGATGGCTTGCTGGTGGTGTCTATTCGAGATCCAGTATGCTGTATCATCCGCGTACTGGGCAAGGCATGCTGTCTGGTATGTTAAGTGCGGAGGGGAGAGAGGGGTGTCTTTTGTAAAGATGATATATAGTGACGGGCTAATAGCTGAGCCCTGTGGGATACCAGCGTGCAGTTGGAAAGGTGCCAAGAGATGCTGGCTGACTCGGGCAGTTCGGCCATCCAGGAACAGCGATAGCCATTTTATGATGTTCGGGGGAAAGTGACATCCAAGTGTTTTAAATCATTATGCCAGACGGAGTCGAACGCTTTCCAGATGTCAAGAAGTGGTAAGACAGTTGGGTGTTTGCGGATGAGTTATCCTGGATGGCGCTGATCACCCTGACCAGCTGGTCGTAGATGTTATACCCAGGGCGGAAGCCTCCCTGCGTACTGGGTAGGACGTCGTGATTCCGTAGGTGTTGATGAATTCTGGCAACCAGTATTTTTTTCAAATAACCTGGAGATTGGGGAGTGAGCGATATGGGCCTGTAGTTTGAAGTGAGTCTGGCTGATTTGAATGGTTTGGGAAACCTCAGGATATGGACATGTTTCCAAGCTTGAGGCACGTATCCTAGCTGGAGGCTAGTAGTGTAGAAATGTGAAAGTACGTCGAGTGCTATGTCTGGGAGTGCTTTCAAGACTTTATTTGGTATGCCGTCTGGACCAGGTGCTGAGTTGCGGCATTGCAGGAGCTTGAATTTAATGTCGTCAGCGGTTATAGGTTGCTCCAATGGATGGTCTTAAGGGACTGTGAGTCTGTCGTCAGGTCGGAAAAGGTCATTTTGAGTGGTTAAGAAAGTGCTTATGGAGTGCTCTGCTATTCTCTCGAAGTCTGGGCTGGTCGGATAGCTATGCACCGACTGGAAGGCTATCGCTAACGACCAGGTAGTCGCCTACCAGGATAGGGGTAACAGGTTGTTTGAGGTTTCCACGGGTTGGCTTTGGGTGGGGAGGCTGGGACTATGGGGACTACTGGGGCTTCTGCAGCGGGGTCGGGGGTCTCACGAGGGTATTTAGGACACTTCGTCTGTCCTGTGTAGTGGTCAGTTTGTCTGTTGCAGGTCATACAGAACGGCGTGCTGAGGTCATGGTTTTTGTGAGGACAGAGGGAGGTGGAAGACTTGTGACCGCACACCCTGCATGTAGGTTGGTAGGAACAGTTGTGTTCGGTGTGTCCATACATATGGCATCTGGGGCAAGGAATGTGGCGTTCTAGCTGGTGTGACTATTCCGTTTTGAAGTGGCGACCAGCTACAAATGCGCCTTCCGTGAGAAGGAGGTGGACAGTGTCCGAGTGATGTGTGAAGATTCTTATCAGTCCTGTCGGTCCGCGATCTGATAAGATTCGCTTGCAGAAAGCGATCTAGAGACGCTTATCTTCCTCCAGCGCTTCCTGGAAGTCGCTTACGTCGATCGAGGGTTCGACACCATGGATAACTAGTGTCTTCAGTGGATTCTTGGGGGGATCTTTGGGTTTGGGGGAAGTTTTCGTGGACTTATAGGCTTTATATGCCGCACTAGGGCCAAATGTGGTTGCCTGTATTGAGTTGCAAAATAATTGAAGATCTTGTAGGGAGTCTTAGAGTAGTGTGGTGGTTCCAGTTTTGGGGAAGAAGAAATTTTGGGTTAGCCTACGTTTTGGGCACTCTGTTTAAATTCGACAGATAAATTGGATTGTTAGGATTTTTTGTATGACGTTGTATGTCTGTAGCAGGTAGGCAGGGGTAGGCGTATAAATACGCTGGAAAACAGTTGCTCAACCGTCCGTTAGGTCTTTCAACAGGACATTTCAACCGCCACTTGCAGGTAAGAAAGGTTGTTTCTTTACGTTATTTAGTTGTTTATCCTCACATACCTCTTCTTATATGTTGTTCCTAATATTTTTAAAACTTATATCGTTATTATAAAATTTTAGTTATTTATATTTTTCCAGTATTTTGTTTTATAATTCTCTATTGTAAGCTGTTTTAGGTCCTCCAATTTCTCGGGACTAAAGCAGATTGGTGAAATCGACACGTCAGGCGAAAGAACATTGCGATGAAGGCGGTCCGCGTAGAGGGTTTACCTTATAAACATTTAATTTACGCAAATGTAGAACTAGAGACGGTTCCATTAATTAACAATGCAAACGATTTCTATGGTAACAAAAATACAAATTAATTTTTCCATAACAACTTTTATTTAGTATTACTTTAAAAGCCGGCTAAAGTATACTACCTTTCGATTTCTTCCGGTAAGGACAAAAATTTTGAATTTAATTTATACATAACGTATCAGCTGAAACCGTAATTAAAAATTACTTGATGACATGTGATTAGAAGCCACCTGACATTAGCAATTAACTAAAAATATGCCTACGTAATACTTGTGAATGTAGAATTCAAGTTTTGCAAATTTTAACCACATACACACAAATGGAAACTGCTAACAAACGTAGTAGATTTGTCTTTAAAAATTTAATTTAATTAAGTTTGTATATGTGTTGAGCCTTTGCTAAACGATATTATGTACTATACTGATACGCTAGGCTACGCCGTGTATAGAGAATTTTGTTACACATTTTCAACTTACAAAATAATAAAAACTCACATAATTAAACACAGGAAGCCTACTGATACCTTACCTAATTGTTGGCCTATTTAGCTTGCAACCGCCTTCAAAGATTTTTTAATGTCGTGCTTGTATTAACATACAAAAAATTAATATAATTATATTTATAATTTTTACGGACTAAAAAACATTCCTTTTACGGATCATGTGCTGCGACCGTGCATTTGTTTTCATAACTAAGTAATGTTGTAATGACCGAGTTTAGATTATATCGACACGGATTGTTTGTACACAGCTTTATGTTAGTGATAAGCTAATTCCTTGTGTAACCCACTTACAATACTTTTATTTTTAAATCGAAAGGAAGGAAATATGTTGTGTTTCAAATGTATATTTAGGAATTTTTTTTTATTTACTTATTAAGACTAATGTCATTTTTATTTCTTTCCATATGATCTTTCATTCCTAAATTTTTTTCCTTTCATCCACATTATTCCCAAACATTGTATTCTATAATTACGTGAATCTTTAGGATGCCATTTATTATTTACTGCTTTGTAAGTTTAATTTCACAGAGCGTTGATAATTTAATTTTTTTTCTTTCTATTTATTAGGCACATCGTGTCAGAGTTTCTGCTTTATGCTTATTATGTTTTACCTAGATTATACCCTTTTATTATTTTACTTAACCCATCTTTATTCACATTCGTCAGATTTAATATTCCTCATTATTATCATCTTTATCATTTGGATTTTCCTTAAAGTCCGTTGATATTTTTTTAACATTCCCTTCTATTTGCCTTAGGCCCTATTCATTTTTATTTTGTAATCTCCACCACTTTGCTTTTGGGTCTCCACTACCAGTCACTTCTTTCTACCTTGAATTTCGTAAATGTTTTATCATTTACTCTTGATTATTTATATATGTTTCACTTTATCAATTACTGACTTTTTTATTACTTTAATTGTATACTATTTCCTTGTAACATTTTACTTAACTTTATATTTACAAAGTTCTTCCAGATCTGTTTTTACGGCTTCTTTGTAAGAATTGGTTTTTATCTCGGTTTTTATCCAAACAAAATCAGTTCTCGTCATATGTATTCCCTACCAATTTCCTCGGTTTTGTTATTATATGTACGTGCAGTGTATAAGTAATACCAGGTTAAGTGCCGTGCATGGTTAGGCTGTGATACCGGTACCAGATTGGTTTCAGTTTTCTGTGTCTGTGGTCTGTGATGTTGCTAATATACACTACACCTCCAATAAAATCATTCTTCCTACCTGAAAGCGAAGGTTTCCCTGTAGTGTATCGTGACAAAACTGTAATGTGTACAGCAGCATGGGGCCGGGTGGAGCAATCTTCAGCACATTGGCTTCCAAAGCGGGGCGGCGTGGGTACGGACAGGTCGTTTCTCACCGTCTTTCAACTAAACTAGTGGATGCCTAGCCTCAGTGACAGCTGCGGAACGTAAAACTTTAACGTAAACTCTAACCTTAATACTGGCCACATTGATGTAAGTGTAAATCTTAAGACTTTAATACTGTAGTTTATCTTACAATGATCCTAAACCTTGTCAAGAATATAAAAGGTGTAACTTTAATTAGAAGTGTTGTTAATACGTTTGTGTTTATTTTGATAGGATTTCCAGGATGGGAGTTTGGAAGCATCTAATCGCGTGTAAGTATCAACACCTTAACCTACACAAGTGTACCTGTCCATTTCGTAAAGTACAAACCTAATACATGTATACTTATCTGTATAAACACACACACAGAGTTTGAACAAAGGTAACTCAAAATTAGATAATCCAGACGTACCCAAATTAAATTAATTTAAATTTATCCCATGAAATTCGTTACAATATTTTTGTATTTTTGCTGTTTTTGGTGTGTTGATAAAAGATTCAAAGAACTCTCCTTAAAAAGAAAAAAAGAAACGGTACAAAATGATATGGGCAATTGGTTTTGTTATCTGACGCAATCCGTTTGTATTGAATTTCTCAAATCTAAAAATATCCTTTTTAACTCTTATTTTACATATTATTAATTAAAAGAGTAAACTAAATAAGGGAATTGAAGATCTATAATAAAAGTAAAGACGACTTTTCTTTTTGTAATATTTAACAAATGTACTAGATATAAAGGCGCTTGTAAGTAAATTACTGAAACTATCTTGGTTTACTCTAAACTAAATTGGTTTTAGAGTATTATAGTTTGGAGTTTCGCTCTTTAGTGGTTAAGTTGGTAACATGTAAAAGCAAGTTAACAATTTGTTTTTCTTTTTTTCTGCCAGATGGAAGTGTCTGATACTACACAATATTAATCGTAAACACTCGTGGATTTCGTTAGTAATGACAAGTCTGTTTTCCGATTTAACACACTTTTTTTTTTTTTTTAAACCAAACGTGTCTCATAATACGATGAGGAATCCTCAGCAGCTGGACATTTAAAAACATTTTCATCTGTAGGCTATAACATACAGCTAACATATGTATTACAACATATGGTTCAGTTGCAGCTTGTCTCATAGCGACACACTTTATACCACAATTTAGATGGAATGTGCGATTTAAAGTAATCTCAAATTTATAATATGTTGCTACTGTACACACTATCTGATAGATAATCCGAACCATCCCGGAACCACCATGATAATCAAGGATTCTATTACACACACACACACACACACACACACACACACACACACACACACACACACACACACACACACACACACACACACACACACACACACACACACACACACACACACACACACGAGTGTGGTTCTACTATATACGTAATAAATTGAATTAATAGAATAATATTAACTGGTCTTAATACAGAAAACAGAGGATGAGTTACAGTATTCTCTAAATGGTTGAAATAATATTTGTAAACAATATGATTTTCAATTATCATGGCTATTTTAGAGAAGTATCCAGTCAAATTTAAAATTGTTCTTAAGAGAATAGTTTTGGAACAAGTCTCTGACTTCAGTTATCTGGGTTGCACTATCAGCATTGGGAATGACACAGGCCGAGATATTACCATAAAAATATCGAGGTTCACACGATGTGTGGCGTCATACATAGAACGTTGAGCAAAAAGACAAGGAAAGAGACGAGGCTTAAATTTTATAAAACAAAGAAGATTAAAAACCAGATTCAAACTTCGGAAACGAAGTTTCGGAGAAGAACAAAGGGTTGCACGAAACAGGATCGTTTGCGCAATGAGGATATTAGAGAAGAGCTACAGCTGTTCTCCATAAATGATAAAATACAGACATATCGCAAGGAATGGTTACAGCATCTGGACAGAATGGAGGATGGACGACTACCTAAGGTTGCGTTTCGATATAGATCCTTTAGTACAAGAGATGTAGGAAGACCGATAGTGAGATGGAGAGATACTTTGTGAAGACAAAGCAGGAAAAGTGCCTACTCCGTGAGATGCAGAAGAAGAAGAATACTGACTGACATTAATAATTAAATATTAAACACATAGGAAAGCATAAAAATATAGTTGGTTGAGACATTTTGTCTTTTCGGAAACCAACGATGTTCGCACGCGGCAGGTTCGAGGTAGTAAGTAGGGAAAGACCGAATAACAAAAAATAAGAGAAAATTAAACTATGAGAGTTGGCGAAATGATCTCTTACAGATAGTCTCCTGGTACGGTAAACAAACCGTTTGTTATCTAAATATATAACACAATTCCTTGTAAACCTGGGACCGTCTGATAACTTAAAAAACGTCGGATCGAATGCAGCAGTCCCAATTGGTCCCTATACACGTAGTGAGACCTTTATAGTTACCTGGCCGTTTTGAAAATACTTTGACACGTCCCATGCTTTTCATATGGATTTACTAGACACTTTTTCCGTCGTGTCAAGGAAATAGGGAGGATATAATTTGACTCCATTTAAAAATATTTCTGTGTTTATCATAAGCACATTATATGTATCATATGGTACTGTCGCAGCTTGTTAATTTCTGTTGCATAGCAACGAAATTTATACAACAATTAAAATTTAATATACGATTTAAAGTATATTAAAATTTTAAATTATTAAATTTTTTAGAATGACAAACAAGATTTGGTCTTTTAAAACAGATGTTCTCGCACAGTTTGACATATAAAATTTTTAATCAAAGTGATTGCCGTGTGATACTGGTTTAGACATGCAAACTTCAAAATCAGTTTCGGGTCAGCACGCTTTATAGCTTTCACGATCACTTAAAACACTTTTGGCTTGTTTCATTTAAGCCTGCGCCAAGTATGTTTCAATGTCTTGTGATTGTGGAGCGCTCATACAAAATATTGCACTGGTATTAGAATCATTAATTTACCAATATTAAATATATCTGTCAATATATAACGATGTGTGTGTGTGTTTGTACATATACCTATATATACACACATATAGAAAAGGTATCTTCACATTTGGTCATTTACTACATATACGGTCGCTCATTTATAACAAATGTGTCGACGTTTCGACAAAATTTATTTTTCTAAACAGAACTAGTAAACAGACAAGAAAGAAATAATATGCATATGACGACCGATTTAATAATTACTATGCCTGTGGTAAGTGGTTTTGTGTGTATGTTACATAAACAGTAAAGACATTATTGGAGTTATGTCTTTTGCATGTATGTGTGTGTGTGTGTGTGTGTTTTGATTACAAAAGTGAATCATAGTATGTATATTAATTATTTATGGTTGCCTTTATAGACGTGCTGATGTTACGGACAAATTCTGTCTATTCGTCGGCAGGAAAACCTTAAAAGTGTGTTTAGTCAGTGACCTAAGCTCACAAACTTTTCTTCACTGATAAATTAGTTACGGTCACTGATAAATTACGAATAGAAATTGTTGCAATGTAGTATTTTTGCCTAATGTAATACTCAAATGCTATTATTTCACTGCATCTATGCTTTAATTTTCAATAAGCAGCATTATCATTATATCATATGATAAAATGAGCATGGGTTGGTCTTCTCTAAAGTCTGTCGCAAGCATGAACAAGCGACGGCCACAACTATACAGTCAAAAAGTATTTATAAATTAATTTGTTTTCCAGTTTACAACTAACTTACTGTTGCACCTGAAGCAATGAACAAGTATATTGGACAACCTGTCGTGGCTGGATAAATCGTCCAACTGCGACACACTTGCAGTGCCTACGGACCGATGAGAAGGCTTCAGCCGGCAATGTTTATGATTGGAGCGCGTAGAAAGTCATATAGTCAGATCTCTCCAAGCTTCTTGTTATAAACGGCCAAATACGAAGTCCTTTGTCATTTGAATGGTACACCTGTGCATTGTTGATGATGATGTCCTGATCGTTCCCTTGTAGATCGTTAGCTGCCTTGTGTTACTATTGCATGATGATAATGGTAATGATGCCTTCGGTCAAGGTCGAGGCGAGGTGCCAAGGCGCCTCGCTAAAGCTGGCGACCGCCACGATCCCCGACTTCCGCTCTGTTCAGGCATTCCTGACAGGGTGCAACATATCATTCCACACTTTTGGCCTCCCGTCAGAGCGCGAAATCAAGGTCGTTCTGTCGGGAATACCTTCCTTTACCGAGCCTGATGCCATCAGGCAGGAACTTGTTGCGCTCGACTATGCGCCGACTGCGGTAAGCGTCCTGCATGTTGGCAAAGGTGATGACCGCAGACCTGTCAACAGCTTTCTGGTCAAGTTACTGAATGTAGGCCCTTTCGAGGAGATTTACAGTCTCCAAAATCTTCTGCATCTACGGGTGCAAGTCCGAACATTTGACCCCCGTCCCGGCCCGTCGCAGTGTTTTAACTGCCAGAGGTTCGGCCACAGCAGTATCTTTTGCCATCAACCACCGCGTTGCGTGCGTTGCGCTGAGCCTCATCGTGGCTGTGATAAGCCAAAGACGGGGTATACAGCTAAATTCTGCAACTGCCAAGGAGCCCACCCGGCTAATTACCGAGGCTGCCCAAACTTTATCGCCGCCATGAAACCGTAGCGACCTTCTCTGCGCCCTGGCGCACAGGCTGGCCGTGTAGCTGGTCCTGGCCCTAACCGGCGAGAGGCATTCCCACCTCTCACTGGTTCATCTGCCCACATGCTGGCCGTGTAGCTGGTCCTGGCCCTAACCGGCGAGAGGCATTCCCACCTCTCACTGGTTCATCTGCCCAGGTACCGGCAGCAACTCCGGTTGCTCCCGGTGCCGCTATCTCGCCTGCAGTCGTCGCTTCGGCGCCGCCTGCAGCGGCCTCAATCCCGGCGCCTGCCGGAGCGCCCGCACCTTCCTACAGGGCCATAACCGCTAAATCTGTCCAACCTCCAGCCCGTACGGGCAAGTCTAAGCGCTCTCGTCGTCGGCAGAACTCCACCGGCCGACATACATCACAGGTTCCACCTGTACCAACACCGCGAGCTCGACCCGCCCCCAGTCATCAACCTCAACCTCCCAGCGAGCAGTCTACTACTCAGTCCGTCAGCCCAGCGCCATCTGCTACCCCTGTCGAGGCCAGTCGGGTTTGTCCTCCTGTGTCCCGGGAATCTTCTCGGGCATCGGCGGATCCCCTGACTGCCTGGGCAGATAATCTTGTTGCATCAATAAGGACTGCTCGCGACACTACCACAGTGCTTACCCTGGTCTTCCAGTCTTTAGCTACCCTCTTTCCCCTACTCCCCTTAATGGCTAATAGCCTGAGGATCGTTGCGTGGAACGCCTTTTGGCTGCTCCCCAGACGATCTGAACTGATGACTTTCGTGACGGAGTATGATGTTGATATCATACTTCTTTCCGAGACTCATCTGGCTCATTACCACTCTTTTTCCCTTCCTGCCTATGTCTGTTATCGTCAGGATCGTCCCCTACTGCCTCGCTGTCCCCCCAGGCGGATATCCCACAGGCTTTAGCCTCCTCTAGATACATCTATTATTGAAGGCTGCGCGGTGGCGGTGGACGCCGGCGGATCGGAGTTGCGCGTTGTTTCTGCGTACCTCCGGCCTGACCGGCGAACTCCGCCACCGCCCGAGGAGTGGGACGCCCTCCTCGACCACCCCCTCTCAACCATTGTAGCCGGCGACTTAAACGCCCAAACGCCCATCATGGAACAGCCTCGTTGCCAACGCCTATGGAAATTCTCTGTTCCGCTTCATCTCCGGCGACCCTGCACTTAATGTCATCGGCCCTGAAGACCCTACCTACTACCCTTTCACGGCCATCTGCCGGACGTTCTTGACATAGTAGTTGTCAAGAACGTTACCCACAACATCGAGGCCTCGTCTGTGTCGGATCTTTCGTCCGATCACAATCCCCTTGTTATAACTGTTCGAGAGCTGTCGGCGCACCCCGACTTCCCGCTCAGATTGTTAGACGAGTCAACTGGCACTCCTATCATGACGAGCTCTCTCGACGGTTACCATCTCTCCCGGCGGACCCTATCGTCACTCGTGACGATTTGGATCTCCGCGCCACAAATCTTCAGGAATTGGTCCAAGGTGTCATGGATCGACACACCTACGCACTCGAGGTGAATCATCGCAATCGGCCTTACTTCCAGAAGTACTCCACGCCATCTGGCTACGGCGTAAGCTCCGCCGCAGATGGCAAAGAAATCGTGACCCAGTTGTTAAGCGACGATTTCAACAACAGTCCCTTTACGTCCAGCAACTACTGCGGGACGTAAACTCTGATCGATGGGACTCATATCTTGAGTCTCTTGAAGTCAACCACGCCTCCGTCTGGAGAGCGGTGAGTAGATTGACCCGCGAGAAGAAAACTCGCAACCCGCTGGAAACCACGAACGGGATTGTGTCTTCATCAGAAGGCAGGGCTGAGGTCTTCGCCGACTGCATGGAGTCGCAATTTACCGTTCATCGAGGCGTCTCGGACCCTGCCCACTCGGCAGAAATCCGGGACTTCTTATCTGGTTATTTTTCTCACCCTCCCGCTGGCCCAGACCTCCCGTTCGACAGAGACGAACTCGTTTTGTCTGTCTGCCGACTAAACCGCCGTCGCGCCCCGGTCCTGACCGGATCGGGGCCGCTGCATTACAATATCTCCCGGCCTCAGGTGTTGACCTCGTGCTCGAGCTGTTCAACTCTTATCTCCGGCTACAGTACTTTCCCCGCCTGTGGAAAACTGCCAATATCGTTATGATTCCAAAACCCCGTAAGCCGCGCATGCTTCCTGAAAGCTATCGGCCAATATCTCTCTTGCCAGTTATCTCGAAGGTGTTCGAGCGGCTCCTGCTGGCCCGCATCTCGCCGTTGTTGGATAATTTTATCCACAACGAACAGTTCGGGTTTCGCAGAGAGCACTTGACCACGCTTCAACTAGTCCGCGTGGTTACGCAACTCTCTGACGCCACCAACAGACCAACAGGCGAGCGGCTACGGCCGCCGCACTGCTGGACGTGAGCAAGGCCTTCGATAAAATCTGGCACGAAGATCTTCTCTTCAAACTTGCTAACTCCCCCATACCATCGTCCATAGTGTTTTTCCTCCGGTCGTATCTCTGCGACCGAACCTTCAGGGTGAGCGTCGACGGAACCTGCTCTGCAGTTTGTCCCGTCGCCGCCGGCGTACCTCAGGGATCTGTCCTCGGCCCCGTTCTGTACCTTGTGTACACGAACGACCTGCCTGTCTTGCCCGGTGTCACGTTGTCTTTGTTCGCTGACGATGCAATATATCATTACAGCTCTGTGTCCCCGCCCTTTTCGAGTAAACAGCTGCAGCGTCCGTTGGACCAGCTTCCGGACTCGCTACGGAAATGGCGGGTGACGATCAATACGGAGAAATCCGAAGCGATCTTTTTCACTCGTAAGTCCATCTCCCGATGCCAGCCCCTCTCCCTGGAAGGGAGGCCTATCGCCTATATAGTCGGTGAAGTATTTAGGCGTTCAGCTTAACCGGCGTCTTTGCTTCAACGTCCACGTGACAGAAACCGTCTCCAAGGCTCGCGGCGTCTGAGCCAAACTTTACCCATATCTCGCGTGCCGGAGCCCCCCTGGCGCTGCACACGAAAGTTACCCTATATCTATTGTTTCTCCGGTCTGTATTGACCTATGCGGCACCTGTTTGGTGGTCACTTGTCTCCGCCACCAACAGGCGTAGGCTGGAAAGTTTCCAATCCAGAACCCTCCGTTCCTTGTCGGGATCTCCTTGGTTGGTTAGAAACACTATAATTCGAGGAGGTCTACGAGTTCCTACTCTCTCTGCCTTTGTCTGGTCATCAGCTGCGACTCTCTTTGCCGCAGCTGAGACCTCTTCCTTCCCTTACCTCAGGACCATCAGCACCACGCAACCACCTCCCCCTGTCCGGGTCAAATGCCCTCGGGCGATTCTCGATGACCCGCCATAACTTTAAGTAAATTACTTAAAACACATTTTGCATATTTACCATCTGACCATGCCCCAGAATTTACTTGAAAATCTGTTCCTTCCTCCCTTCCTAGTATGCCGACCGCGCTGAATGCCGCTGCTACGCGCTATCACTGGCACTGAGGCTCTCCGCCTCGCGGGGAGCGACCGACGCCTCACGGCGTCTGCACGCGGGACTGGGAACGGGTGACATCTGTCACCTGAACCCATTCATGCGGTAGTGCCCACTGATTGCACAAATTTAAAAAAATAAATAAATAATGAAACCTTTCTCCCCCGCCTTCTCAGTTAACTGGTTGGCGGTTGTCCATTCCAGTTTTTTAGGCACCAGTCGAATGAACCAGCACTAAGTCTATCCTCAGGCAGCCACTGGGCTCGACCCAGATGCTGCAGTCATGCACCGGGTGCAAACACGCCCCGCTACTACAGTGCTACATGCTACATGCTACTTCTGCAACGACTGTCTGTTTTAAAGCTGATGACTGTGAGTTGTGAATATTGGAGTTGTACAATACAGCTGTGTGTTCTATAAATTTCCTGGAGTTTGTAGACCATTGTGAAATAACATTTATGGAAACAATAAGGAATTTACATTAACACGATTTTCAATGCAACGTTTCGCTGTTGTTTTTTTGTATTTGAAGTCCTTTGTCATTTGAATGGTACACCTGTGCATTGCTGATGATGATGTCCTGATCGTTCCCTTGTAGATCGTTAGCTGTCTTGTGTTACTATTGCATGATGATAATGGTAATGATGCTTTGTGACTCCACGGCCGTGTAGCATTGGTTTTGCTTATTCCGAAAAAAAATATTTTCAAATCAGCAGCCAGGACTTTTCTTAACTTAAAATAACTCCTAACGCTTGCTTCTGCCGTGTTAATCGTAAGTTTTGGTATCATAGGAACATTTAAGTATTTACTTAATAGTATATGAATATGACTCTCTTTATAGACACTAGCTGTATTGCTGGTATGCTAATGTTAGACAAGGTGTAATGTAGGTACATGATAAGTTTCTCAACAGGCATTTGTTGTTTCAGAATACAACTATGGAATTTCTATATCTGACATAAACAAACTAAAGTACTTTTAGAAATTTTCCAATAAAACCTAATCTTTATTAATAATATGTACCTTTTATATAAGTATGTCAACTGAACGAAATGCGTATGTAACTTCTTCCTTATTCTGCCAAATGTACATCCTAATCAGTACACGTTTGATTATAAAAACTTTTCCGCTGCTCCCTTCAAACTCTAAAACTGTTATTTGTTTGGAGAAACATTCCCTGTCAGTTGTGCACTGATTTATTTATTTCCTGTATTCAAGCGATAAACGAGCTGCCTTTCAAAAGGTAACCTTCTCCAATTCAAAGTTATACAAAGTTTCACCAGTATGTGACTACATTTCCCGCAGAGTCGTCGTGTTAGGCAAATCAAAAGCACTCCAATAATCAACATGTAACAACACAGTCGTTTGCAAGTTTATTAATTACTTGTAAATAATATGAGAGTATTATTGCGGTAATTTAATTTAAACTGTCAATGATCATTTGACGATTCCCTCAGCTTCTAAATTTGTAAAGACTTTTATTGAGATTAGGCGTCAAAATGTGTCTATATTACTTCTACTTGCTTATCATACATTATAACCGTATAATTCATTTCCCCATAAATATTTAGACATATCTAGTTCCTGGACACATTTATTAAAATTATCAACAATATTTATAAATATCGCTTTTAATTAATTCCGCATTGCTATTTTACGTAGGGATTTTCCATCGTCACATAGTTTCAGTAAATTTGCTTTACTAAGAAGCCAGTAACTTAACAGAGATACATTTGTGCGTTGAATGGCTGTCATAGTTACTGTCTACCGGTCTCAGTTTTCTTACAGCTAATTTTAGTAGCCTTCTACAACTTCAACTTCTGTTCACATTCAATTTCTTATTTCTTTTAAGCTTTTCCTGTCTTGATTAACAAAATTTAGTTTACCATTTAGTTATTAATATTGGAATTTCGTAGCTTTCATGCTTCTATTATTTATACAAACTCTGTCCTATTACGATATTACAAAATTAAATTTCTTGTATAAACAGTTGCGTGTAGTTTTCTAGGCCTACTCGTATTGTTACTGCTTTTTCATCGATAATATTTTTCCTGTTTGACCCTGCCATTACATCAGTTACATCTGTACAATGACAGAATTGTTCCACGGTTATAATATGTCGCTTTGCAACGCTAGATGTAATCGCGTCAAGCATGTACTTGCGTAGTATCAGTAACTGAAGGGCTTGAAAACATGGAAGCGTTATGGTTTATTGATTTATCAATAATTCGGTTTCAAATAAAACTTCTTCTGTACTTTTGTGGCCAAATGAAATTCATATAAAACTTCGTTATGAAATAGTCTCTTACAAGAAGATCGTTTTCATACTGTAAGTAATAAATATGTACGCAATAAATATATATGTATTTGTGTGTGTGTGTGTGTGTGTGTGTGTATGTTGTCGTCCAAACTTATGGAGTTCATTGGCACTGTATAGATAACACAAACTCAACTGGTCATAATCAACATTCACAAGCACAGCGTCACAATTTACGCTTATTAACACTTAAACAACGACACCAGTGTTTGTCTTATTGAACGCAAAACAACTACAATTTCACTTTCTTACTTTTTAGGACCACGCATACATATTGGTGAACGTGGTCATGGAAACACCAGGTGACATGCCCAGACTCCTGAACTACACTCTTGTAAGTAATATTCAATTGACATTTTATATATTTCAGGTTAGTTTTGTTATACTCTCTTATCTAATTGTGAGATTTTGTTGATCAAAATACAAACTTACAAACGCATTATTTGATGAGGATTGATATGGTTATAGTTATCGATTTGTGTTTGCGTGTGTGTTACAGATAGAGAGGGGTGAGAGAGAGAGCGTGAGAATGATGCGCGTGCATGCACGTACTTTGTAAGGGAAACAAAAGTTTATGGTGTGGCTGTCTGCCAGCTTAACGTTTTAAAAACAGACGACCGAACTTATAAAGGAACTAGTTCCCAGATATCCACTAAAGACTTCCTCCTGAAACCAGGACCCTGGATGGACGTGCTAAATCAGACGACGGTGAGAATTAACTGCATAACTAACAACTTCAAATGTATCGTTACCTGGTTTTTCACTACTATTTGTTAAAACCGCTTCCCTTTTCTATCCATCTTGTTTATGTATGAGTTCTTAGATTTTCGTACATCTATGCTACATTTTCGCGCATTTGTGTGTGAGTAAGGAAAACAAACATAAGGAAAGGGGTGAGACAGGAATGTTGGATACCACATTTTTTGTACATTTGTATTTACATAGTGGGAGAACAATACATAAGTAGAAGGGAATTTGAATAATGGCCTTTCAGTTGCTGGGCAGGAAGCGACAAGCTCACATTTAGTGGTGATGTTACTTCGGTGGCATCACATGAGAAGGAAGTTGAAGAGACAATGAATAAGGGTAAGATATATATGGTAACGATTCTGACGAATTGAAAGTTAATAAAGATAAGACTAATATTATTAAGTTTAGGAAGCAACAAGGCAGAAATAAAATGATTATTAAACTAGGAAAGAAAATTGAAAGCGCTGACTGGTACATAAGGAGAAAACCATAAAAACAGCAAAGCGACAAAGATATAAAAGGAAGGGTTACACAAGATAAGAGAATTTTCTTTAAAGAGAAACATTAATTTAAAATGCATTATAAAGACTATTTAAATGTTGGTAAACTTTTTTATTTTTTTGAATTCATATGTATGGACTGTAGGGTCCAGAGAGACTTTGGAATACCAAAGAGCCTGGAGATCAAAGCTTTAAAATGAGTGCTACAAAATGATATGAATGTTGTGTACGAACAGAGTGAATTACGAGGATGGTTTGAGTTATGCTGGAGAGAAAAAACATTTAAAGAAAGCGTTTATTATGATTAGGTCTTATGACATATTCCAACACACCTGAGATTGTTTAATACACTGGTGTAGCAACCGACGAATGGGCATCGAATTAGCAAGTAACGTTTACCGCTTGCTCACAATAAACGTAACAAATCGTGTCAATGATTTGTGTACCAGATCGTATAATTTACGTGCAGCACCGGGACGACTTCATGTAGTAGCCGCCTTCTAACATCAGTATCTGTCGATTCCGATTTCTGGGCGGTTTCGTTTTTAAGTAACGTTTACGCCTCCGTTTTGAAATTATGTCTTACAAATGTTTTCCTAGTTTTACCCACCATTCCTTCTTTACAGTCTACCTTTTAAAATTTCTATGTTAAATAATTGTATATATATTAAGGCACATTCAATTAATTTCCTTTCATAATCCTTACAACACGGGATGGGCAAAATGTTTTTATCATTATTTTCACAACACCGTATAAGCAAGGTGCTGCTTGTTCCGCCTAAAAAAATCCTCCAGCCCATCCTCTTCCTGGGTCTACCCACACACCTGTGTCCTACAGGTATGTATTTCCAGACTTATTTGGCTAGTCTTGAAGCTGACATGCTTTTTAAGTGTTCTTTCCACCGTTGATTGTAATCTTTTAACATTTCATTTAAGTTAAAACTTGTAAATCTTCTCTTATGGCCTCATTCTTTATTCGGTTGCGTTTAGAACATCTTTAAAGTCTTAAAAATGCCATTTCCGGGATCTGTATTTTACTTTCTTGTTTCTTAGTTGTTGCCCATAATTGACGCCCGTAGGACCTTACAGGACTGCCTTAACTTTGTGGAACTTTAATTTTGTATCCTGACTAGAAGTCTATCACTAATCATTATTTTGTTCTTTTGGCTCCTTGCCTCGAAATGCGATTAACTTTGTTTTTATAGTGGAGATCCCCATGTTGTATTGCAAATCTGATGTTTCTTAAAAACAGAATTTGGCAATAATACTCAGTATTTTAAAGTACAAGCAAGTCGTCAGCAAACAACAGAACATTCAAGTATCTTGTCTCGTGATAATTTAACCTTGTCTCCAGGGTTTGCCAGATGTATCCATTTCCTTACCAGATTGTCAATATAAATGTTAAAAAGAGTAGGTGATATACTGCACTATTGTCTAACATATGGTTTGACAAATATTTGTAGAGATATCCTACAGTCATTTTCTAGTTCCGTTATATAGGCCTTGCATAGTTCTTATAAATTGTTGAGGGTATCCCCGTTCTTCTAATATTTGCCACAACAAATTTCTATGCATTTTATCAAAGGCCTTCCCAAAGTTAACGAAACAGTTAAAATCTTTTCATTCCCTTAATTTCCTTTGTTTCATAAAACAATTTTTCTACTTCAATCTCAATTAATATTTGTAATTTTCATTTTTTTTAGCCTTACTAGTACTTCTCTTTCATCCACATCTGTTTTGATGGACCGTGTACTGACTTCCGACCCTTCACATGTCATTTTCATTGAACCTAACTCTTCTTATCCTCCTACGCTGGTAAACAACTTCGAGGAAACTACTTAAACCTTACTCTTGACAATACCTCGACCAATTAGAACTATTTTAAGCACTTACAGATATGTTTTTGTCCCTTCGGAACGACCTTTGTAACACATGAAATTGAATTTTTCTAAATTTTTTAAGTTTTACGGCTGCACGGAAGATAAGACTTGCACTGTGTGTGGGGATTACAGTGGAACACTTGATTTTGTGTCTCTCCTTAATAACTAAACACAACCATGTTTGTATAAGTACGTAATGGGAAACTGAGTAAAATCCTACCGGAAAAACTGTGAAATGAAAAGTGTTCTTATTCTTAAAGCCACAGACAAATGACGTACCTACTTTTGATTTTGAATTATAAATACTTTGTGTGTGTGTGTGATAACGTTCCAAAATCTTTGTTGGCTCCTAGAAGCAAGCGGTGTTTATTACACGGTTGCGAAATAAGGACGACGACGTTTTGCGTAGGAACGTGGAGAATGCGTGCTCCTGTACTTTGGTCTACCTGTATGTGAGGCAAGGCAACATAACCTGCTGATGATTGGTTTAATATACCAGACAGTTCATACCACAATATAGCAGAAGCCCTTCATTGGTCACTCCACAACCTGCACTAACCAGTAAGACGCTCGGCTTAACAAAGCCCAATATCAGTAATGTGGCGGTTTCAAGCTGTCTCCACAGTTAAAGCGTATAAAGATTGCCTTTGTTAACTAAACCACCTTTTGATAAACCGTCTCTTCCTGTATTCTGCTTATAATTCCATCTTATTTAAGCGACAGAACTGCATACGTTATGCAACGACCACAGTTCATATTACCTGTATACTCACCACCAACCCACTGTACCTAACTTAAAGTAGCCTAATGCACGCATTTAAAATAAGTTTGTTGAGAGACGTTTAACTGTGTTACAGGAGGCTACATCAATTCATTACACGGTGCATAATCACGAAATCGAATTTTCGACTAGGGTGGTGGAAATGAAAGGAGCCATTTTTCTTGAATACGGGGTAAGTTGACTGAGTATTTAAAGATACGCCGAATAACTTAACCTATAATGACAATAAAACGGCTTTAGATTTTCCATAGGTTTCCTTCAACATGTACTATTGACCAGCTAGTGTCTACTACCAGTATCAACTACGTAGGTCTACTTGAAGAGTAAGAGTATGCTAGTTTTGTATACAGCAATACTAATATTCAATGTTTAATACTGATTAACTACATCCTAAGTTTGGAGCAGTGGTATTTACAAAACTGACCACGATTTCCTTGTGTAAATATCTAGTTCGAAGATATCTTTCATTACTTGTAATAGCGAATCAGTCATTACAATATATCAGTTCACAAACACCATTCGTAGTCAAGTGACCTAGGTGAACTGCAGTTGCTTTTATACAACCGGAAACACAACACTTAAGTGGATTATCACTTGAAAACGTACAATAAATGAAATATGTACAGTTATTTTCGTCGACTAACGTTTTAAGTTATAAGTTAAATTCGGAAGGTTACTGTAAGTTAAGAATTCTAATCGCATATCCTAGCTAAGGTTTATAAAAACATGTAAGTTTAAGTTTAGTTATGTTTGAATAAGCACATGTCTTATCAACACGTGCTGGAAATCAATTTATTAAAAAAAATATCGGTATGGAGAACCATACATGACTTCCATATTCTAAGATTTATATTTAAAATCATTTTCGAAATGAAATATTACCATAGAAACTACTTCTTTCTACTTACTGCTTCAGCCTTAACCACAGTACTGTGGTCACTAACGTATACCACCTCACGTTATCACACTCGATTTTCACTGATGATGGAAGTCATTGGCATTGCCGAAACGTCTGGTTTTGTAGAAAACATTGGACTACGGCCAAATATCCCGGGAAGGAATTTTAACAAAACTACTTCTTTGTTGCCGATAACGTTGTACACATATATATAAAAAATATGCATACAGTTAATGGCTTGTATAAGTTAATGATTGATCTCCATTAAGTAGCGCTCAAGTTTCCAAAGTTTTAATATTATGATGTCCGTAATTAAAACATCAGAGCAGGTTTAGTGTGAATGAGGGTACACCGTGGACAAAAATTTTCAACATTTCCTATTGAGCGTTGCTTAGAGTAAAGCTGCGAATCTACAGTGTATGTTTCACAGAACAAACACGCGAAAAAGAAGGAGCGCTCCGAAGTCACTCATGGACCCTCGGCATCTTGCAGAGGGTTAATTCCCTAAAGACGAAAAGTCTATCTATAAATCGTTCCCCTGTAAACACGTGCAGTTAGTTACACTGCCCAGCGATCCACAGGAAGCAAATTGATGTCCATTTTTTCGGCTTGCACGCGTTATGTTGGTGTGGGTTTCGGCACTTTCCATTTAAAAATCGTGCAAATGTAAGAAAATAAACATGAGTGAGGCCAGAAATAACGCGAATTTTGTGTGTGTGTGTGTGTGTGTGTGTGTGTGTGTGTTCCCTGCCTTTTTATTGCTGTAGTCATAATAATAAAATTGGAACGTAAACATTACACAACTGAGATATGCTTACCTGCCACGAACGATATATTATTTTATACATGTACGAGGTGTGTTCAAAAAAAGACCGAACTATTTGTGTAGCACGTCAACTAGCGCATAGAGCTAGCTGCAGAATTAAGTGCTGCTAGCGACAGGTTTTGACGCCTGAATGCCGTTTTCTCTGTTTCGTCACGATCTTCAGTCTTCGAGCTACACGCGCTGTAGTGGGCACGGGCACACACCGTCCGGCGGATTTATAACGAAGTGAGAATGAAGATCTTAACACAACGTGTGTGTATAAAATTTTGCTGCTGACTTTGTAAAATCTTTACAGAGCTATTTCCATTGTCTTCCAAAGTTTTCATTACCATTTGCATTGGTACGCAGTTGTTGACCGATTTCAAAACGGGTCTCTTTCTGATCGTCGTCAACAAACACAGTAAGAATTTTTTAGTGATACGATACATTTAAATTTTTCTATCAAAATTTAATTGTACGATCTTAAATGGATTCTGTCAGAAAGTATCGGCATTTAAACGATGATTTACAATTACCACATCACGAGCTCTCTTCCCATGATCTTCGATATCGCTTTGATCTGCACCGACCATTGTTTTCCCCTCTTTAAAAATTCTTAAACTAATCGTTCGCCTCACGCAGGCTTCCGCGTATGCTTAATTGAAAACCAGAATGTCTCTGAAAAGTTTTAACCTAGTTTTGCTGCAAAATTTCATACGACTACTGCTAATAGCGGAATACAGTAAGTGGTAGTTTGTTGTCAAAAACTATCGCTAGGTGAGCGCAAAGTCGCGGCGCGTCGTTTGTGCGGATTGATGTGTTACTCAGAAAGTTTAGGCTTTTTATGAACACACCTCGTATATTAACTCATACATAATTTACATTAAAATGAAAAAATTATAATTTTATTGCCTGGCAACAAAATTATTTTATTTTTAACAATTACCATTGTTTGAAAAAGTTTAAATGCATTTTCAAGTACTTTACTGTTGTTAAACCGGAAAAGGTTGCGGGTAAACTACCCCTTCCCCTTAACCGATCTTCACCAAAATCGAATATCCTTGAGATTTCTACAATTCAGGAACGTATGCAAAAAATTATTTGATTCTGTTTGAATTTGCGGCTGTTATTGTTTACCATAGAAAATACGCTTGATAAAAAAACGTTGCTGGTAAACTACCCCTTCCCCTTAACCGATCTTCACCAAAAACAATAGGTCTTGAGTACTCTACAAATCAGGGCTGTATGCAAAAAAATATTTGATTCTGTTTGAATTTGCGGCTGTTATCGTTTGCCAAAAAAAATTTCCCTTGATAAAAAAAAACCCGTTGCAGGTAAACTACCCCTTTCCCTCAACCGATCATCACCAAAAACAACAGGTCCTGAGTACTCTACAGATCAGCGCTGTATGCAAAAAATTATTTGATTCTGTTTGAATTTGCGGCTGTTGTCATTTGCCATAGAAAAAAAATTTACAGACAGACACACAGACACACAGACACACAGACAGACACACACACAACACTTTTCGAAAAACGACTTTTTTCATGTTTTGAGTGTAATACAATCAGAATCTGCAATAATCTCGAACACGATTTTTTTTGCCATCACCATACTTCCATTTCCTTAAAGAATATGGAAGTAAAATCACACTACAAACATTAATAACACTGTCGTACTATAAACTATACCATTAAACAGCACTACTTTCGATAACAACAAACTGTAACTGACATCACTGACAGATTTTACTAGAAAGTTAACCGCTCCACTCAACTGCCACTTCGGCCTCAGAAGCAATGTTGCCAGATTTCTATCTTCCGGCCTGACACTAGAGACAGCCATGACGTAACAAAGCAAATAGTCGACTAACGATACATCTACATCTACTGAGTCTTTCAGTCTACCGGACTGTGAATATTTCGCGTTCAGGATATTTACCGCAATTTGTATCCACGGAGTTTGAGATTCCCACGTGTTGTTCCCTACGTCTTATAAAATTCTGTCCGCTTGTCATGTCGGCAACGTATCCGAAGAGCAACACTCCGCGCATAGACGCTCCAACAAGTCGTCGGTATTTCTAAACAGAACCATTCGTCTGCTTATAAACAAGGAGAATGCTGTACTTTAATACGTAGATTTGGACATGCCGCTGGGAAACCTGTTAGAGACATTTCGTATGCTATAAGCGCTTAACAATATTTTTTTTTTTTTTTGTATTGAACACGATACTGTTAAAATTAATGAAAGAAACATTTTATTTTCAGCCGTCCCAAGGAGAAGACGGGTACGAGTTGGCCGCTTTCGAAGACGTGTCGGGCGGACGCAGAGCCAGTTGAAGCAGCAGCGGGAAGCGGCACCAAAATTCGCGTCATCTACCTATCAATGTGTTTGTTGTTTGTTTTCTTACATATATTGTTTCGTTGTTTAAGTGAATATCCCTCATTTTTGTTTATTGTTTCGTTATTTTCCTATTTACTTATTATATTTCAATAATTTAATATTTACTTTTTTTTACAATTGTTATTTTTCCAAGTGTATTTATACACTTCTTTATTTATTATACATCATATATTTATTATATATATTTCTTTATTCTTTTATACATATACGCCATTATACAGTTGTACCCAGTTTTACTATTGTGTACTATTATACTTCGCAATTATACTTCGCAATTATACTTCGCAATTATACATCACAATTGAACATCGCAATTATTATTATATACACATTTACCCCGAATAATATAGATCCCTCTTCTGATTATACAATATACAAGAATTTACTAAAGTAAAGTAACTGAATGGCTGAATCTAAGCTTGCTATTAACTATTTTGTAACTATTTTTGATTTCTGTTGACGTCTTAACACTGTACTGTTCAGTTTATTTATGAAAGACATTCAGTTTATAACAAGAAAACTTCAGTTTCTGTGCGCTTTATAACTAACGATTACTAAATTTAAGTAGCCAATGATTTGATCGAGTTGTCACTGACAGGAGGAAGACGGCGAACATACACTGTGACAGGTGTGGCTGATATCTGACGTAACAAGGTATAGTGAACGAGCACTATTGCTTGGAAAATCGAAACAATAAACAAAGGTTCCGAGAGAAGGGCGATCTAACGTTGCACCACTTTAACAGAATAACAGAGGTTAGCCTACATACAGTGGTACGTGGCGTCATCCGCATATAGTGAATGAGTGATTCCATACTGTACTGGCAGATCGTTAGTGTACACTAGTTACAGAACGGGGTCGAGGACAGAACCCTGATGAACGCCTGTGGCGATGGGCCGAATAGATGCGTACGACCCATTGACGCATATCCGCTAGGTGTAGACTGAAAAGATTTCAATCAAAAACCCTCCGTTTCCTGTCGGAATCTCTTTGGTTTGTTAGAAATGACGAATTTCTAGGAGGTATTCGTGTTCCTAACCTGTCTGTTATTGTCCAGTCGTTGAATGGATCTCTCTATGCTGAACACGCAATCTCCACCTTCCCCTACCTAAGGACCATCACCGCCACAGAACCTGCTCCCCCGGCACGGGTAAAACGCACTCGGGCGATCCTTGATGACCCGCTATGAAGTCACCCTGTCCATAACTTCTTGTTCCCAGCTCTGGAGCAGAAAACTCGTTACTCCTAGCACGCTGCTACGTGGTGCCATGGCTGTAGCGGCAGGCAGAGAGCAACCGACGCCTCTAGGCGTCTGCATTCTGGGCTTGAGACAAGCAGCCCCTGTCGCCTGAATCGGTTCCAGCAGCTGTGCCCCGCAACTGGAGACACACCTACGCCTCGGTCGACTTGAGTTTAATCATCAAGTACTTGTTGCAGACATTGTGGATGAAGCAATTCTTGGTGTGGGCGTTATGAACGCATATGGATTTATAGTCGACTTCAAAAACAATGTCTTGAGAATCGGAGAAGAATAGGTAATGCTCTCCACAACGTCTACATCAGGAAAATCGATGAACGTGATCAACCAAGTGGCCGTAACTGTTTCGCCAAACTCCGAAAAGATCATCATGGTTAGAACCGAGGTAGATACTAGGGGCAACCAGTGCTCTATGTTCGAACCCCAGGTAGTCAGCACACCGGGCATTATAATTGCCAGACGTTTAGTAAAACCTGACGAGACAGGAAATGTACCTATTAGAGTAGCGAATATTTTTGGATCAAGCTGTAACTTTACAAAGCAATATGTTCCTAGACAAATTGATTCCTGTGGCTTGGGTAGCCGAGATGACTCAAAGAAGAAGCAGTACTACGGACACTTCCGAATTACCAGAGGCACTGCAGGAATTATTGAACAGATCTTCTAACGACTTCTCAAGTGGTGAGGTAATAGAACGCAGACAGTTTTTACAGGAATTCAAAGATTCTTTTGCCGTTCGGGGACAGTTATTGGGAAGAAACTTTCTTGTACAACATCGCAACAATACAGGGGACACAACACCGATACGCCAACTTCCTGGAAGGGCCTCCATTATCTAAGCAAGAGGGAATGTCTCGGTTAGTACAGGACATGTGGACAGAAGGAGTAATCGAGCCTTCGTCATGTGCTTGGTCTTCTCCGGTAGCGAAGAAGGATGATGGATTGCGTTTCTGCGTAGACTACCGGAGGCTAAATGATGTTACAAAGAAAGATTGTTATCCATTACATCGCGTTGACGATACACTCGACACGCTGTCTGGAGCATAGTAGCTTTCCACATTGGACCTGAGAGTGGATATTGGCAAGTGGGTCTTCATCAAGAAGACAAGGAAAAGACCGCTTTCTCGAACCCAAGTGGCTTATTCCAATTTAACGTCATGCCATTTGGACTCTGTAATGCACCGGCAATATTTGAAAGATTGATGGACCTGGAACTCCGAGGCCTGACATGGAAAACTTGCCTTCTTTACTTAGACGATGTCATAGTCATCGGGAAGACTTTCAAAGACCATTTGGAAAACCTTTAAGAGGTTCTAACTAGAATTCACGGTGCCCAACTGAAGCTGAGCCCGAAGAAGTGTTCTCTATTCGAGACGGAAGTACAGTATCTGGGCGATCTGGGTTTCGGCAGCGGGTGTTAGCATGGATCCTAAAAAAGTAGACACCGTAAGAGACTGGCCAGTTCCGAAGAGTAAACGTGAAGTTCAGAGTTTTCTGGGGTTATGCTCATATTACAGACGTTTTGTGAAAGGCTTCGATGCTATTGCTAAACCACTACATGAGCTAACGGAAAACTTACAGTAGTCGAGAAAGTGTGATCAAGCATTTAGGACTTTGAAGATTGCATTATGTTCGCACCCAATTCTCGCTTTTCCAGCTTCCGAAGGGAAGTACATCGTAGACACAAACGCAAAAAATACTGGTCTAGGAGCAGTTTCGTCTCAAGTGCAGAACGGTGAAGAACGAGTAATAGCGTATTACAGCAAGACGCTTTCTAAATCAGAGAGAAATTATTGCGTTACAAGGAGAGAGTTGCTGCCAATCGTCCGAGCTTTGGAGCACATCCATACATGCCTCTATGGAAGGCAGTTTTTACTACGCACCGACCATGCCGCGCTTCCATGGCTCTTCAGATTTGAAAATCCGGAAGGCCAATTGACAAGGTGGCACGAATGACTGCGAGAGTACAACTTCAAAGTACAACATCGACGGGGGCGCCTGCATGGTAATGCAGATGGCTTATCACCAAGACCGTGCCCGGAAGACTGCCGAAATTGTCACAGAAAGGAAGAACAAAACGCAAGCGAATATTTTCAAGCTATCACTGTAGATTTCCTTGCAGACAGCTGGATGGCACAAAATTCTCGACAAGAACAGATGACTGATGAAGACATTGGACCGATCTTGTTAGCAAAAGAGGTAAGCCCGGATCGGCAAGATATCTTCCATGGATCGAAAGTGCTGAAGGGCTACTGGGCACAGTGGGAATCCCTTACCTTAGAGAACGGATTGCTGAAAAGAGCTTGGAAAAGAGCAGATGGACGAGACGTTGATAGTTGATAGTTGATAGTTCCCCGAAGTAAAGTGCAGTCTGTGTTAAAGGAGATGCATGATGGACCGTCTTGAGCCCATCTTGACGTTAACAAAACCTTTGACGAAATACGGAAACAATGCTATTGGCTCCATTTTTGCTGCTTGAAACAGGGTTCAGTTATGGCTTGATAAATCAGATCCGATCTGATGCCGATCTGACGATGAGCTGAGAAGCTTGAAAGCGCTAATCCGAATAATTTTTCTATAGTGGTGTGCACCAGTAATAATTCTGTTCGTAAACTAGTTTTGGGCAATTTCAACTTACGATTGCGTTACTGACACGTAAAAATAAAGCTGTAATATACACTACTCTGCAGAATGAATTCCTTATTATTTATAAAGTTTTATTTAGCGAAATTACAAATTACGAGGTAGTTTCTAAGTCACCAACGTATTATTAGAATGGGAAAACCTTTAACAATCTTTAATAATTGCTAATTCGTCAATACGATACGTTATAAAAGCCTTACAATATTAATGCAATAGCCACTTGTTCAACAAAATAAAAATAACACATTTATTTAATATGAATCAGTGTATATATTTCAAAAGTATACAATGCAAACAATAGTATATATATATATTACACAAGTATAAATAAAAATATATAATTGAGATGTATATTGTATAATCAGAAGAGGGATCTATATTATTCGGGCTAAATGTGTATATAATAATAATTGCGATGTTCAATTGTGATGTATAATTGCGAAGTATAATTGCGAAGTATAATTGCAAAGTATAATTGCGAAGTATAATAGTATACAATAGTAAAACTGGGTACAACTGTATAATGGCGTATATGTATAAAAGAATAAAGAAATATATATAATAAATATATGATGTATAATAAATAAAGAAGTGTATAAATACGCTTGGAAAAATAACAATTGTAAAAAAAGTAAATATTAAATTATTGAAATATAATAAGTAAATAGGAAAATAACGAAACAATAAACAAAAATGGAGGGATATTCACTTAAACAACGAAACAATATATGTAAGAAAACAAACAACAAACACATTGATAGGTAGATGACGCGAATTTTGGTGCCACTTCCCGCTGCTGCTTCAACTGGCTCTGCGTCCGCCCGACACGTCTTCGAAAACGGCCAACTCGTACCCGTCTTCTCCTTGGAACGGCTGAAAATAAAATGTTTCTTTCATTAATTTTAACAGTATCGTGTTCAATACAAAAAAACGAAAATATTGTTAAGTGCTTATAGTATACGAAATGTCTCTAACAGGTTTCCCAGCGGCATGTCCAAATCTACGTATTAAAGTACAGCATTCTCCTTGTATATAAGCTGCTCGAATGTCTTACGGAAGACGAATGGTTCTGTTTAGAAATACCGACGACTTGTTGGAGCGTCCATGTGCGGAGTGTTGCTCTTCGGATACGTTGCCGACATGACAAGCCGACAGAATTTTATAAGACGTAGGGAAAAACACGTGGGAATCTCAAACTCCGTGGATACAAATTGCGGTAAATATCCTGAACGCGAAATATTCACACTCCGGTAGACTTAAAGTCTCAGTAGATGTAGATGTATCGTTAGTCGACTATTTGCTTTGTTACGTCATGGCCGTCTCTAGTGTCAGGCCGGAAGATAGAAATCTGGCAACATTGCTTCTGAGGCCGAAGTGGCAGTTGAGTGGAGCGTGATATGTATCGTGTGAGCGGTTAACTTTCTAGTAAAATCTGTCAGTGATGTCAGTTACAGTTTGTTGTTATCGAAAGTAGTGCTGTTTAATGGTATAGTTTATAGTACGACAGTGTTATTAATGTTTGTTGTGTGATTTTTTTTTAATAAATTGATTTCCAGCACGTGTTGATAAGACATGTGCTTATTCAAACATAACTAAACTTAAACTTACATGTTTTTATAAACCTTAACTAGGATATGCGATTAGAATTCTTAACTTACAGTAACCTTCCGAATTTAACTTATAACTTAAAACGTTAGTCGACGAAAATAACTGTACATATTTCATTTATTGTACGTTTGCCAGTGATAATGGCACTTAAGTGTTGTGTTTCCGCTTGTATAAAAGCAACTGCAGTTCACCTAGGTCACTTGACTACGAATGGTGTATGTGAACTGATATATTGTAATGACTGATTCGCTATTACAAGTAATGAAAGATATCTTCGGACTAGATATTTACACAAGGAAATCGGGGTCAGTTTTGTAAATACCACTGCTCCAAACTGAGGATGTAGTTAATCAGTATTAAACATTGAATATTAGTATTGCTGTATACAAAACTAGCAAACCCTCGTTGGAGGTCCGATGTGCGTGCAGAGGACCGGGCATACTCTTACTCTTCAAGTAGACCTACGTAGTTGATACTGGTAGTAGACACTAGCTGGTCAATAGTACATGTTGAAGGAAACCTATGGAAAATCTAAAGCCGTTTTATTGTCATTATAGGGTAAGTTATTCGGCGTATCTTTAAACACTCAGTCAACTTACCCCGTATTCAAGAAAAATGGCTCCTTTCATTTCCACCACCCTAGTCGAAAATTCGATTTCGTGATTATGCACCGTGTAATGAATTGATGTAGCCTCCTGTAACACAGTTAAACGTCTCTCAACAAACTTATTTTAAATGCGTGCATTAGGCTACTTATAGTTACGTACAGTGGGTTGGTGGTGAGTATACAGGTAATATGAACTATGGTCGTTGCATAACGTATGCAGTTCTGTCGCTTACATAAGGTGGAATTATAAGCAGAATAAAGGAAGAGACGGTTTATCAAAAGGTGGTTTAGCTAACAAAGGCAATCTTTACACGCTTTAACTGTGGAGACAGCGTGAAACCGCCACATTACTGATATTGTTACTTTGTTAAGCCGAGCGTCTTACTGGTTAGTGCAGGTTGTGGAGTGACCAATGAAGAGCTTCTGCTATATTGTGGTATGAACTGTCTGGTATATTAAACCAATCATCAGCTGGCTGGTTATGTTGCCTTGCCTCACATACAGGTTCCTACGCAAAACGTCGTCCTTCTTATTTTGCAACCGTGTAATAAACACCGCTTGCTTCTAGGAGCCAACAAAGATTTTGGAACGTTATCACACACACACACAAAGTATTTATAATTCAAAATCAAAAGTAGGTACGTCATTTGTCTGTGGCTTTAAGAATAAGAACACTTTTCATTTCACAGTTTTTCCGGTAGGATTTTACTCAGTTTCCCATTACGTACTTTATACAAACATGGTTGTGTTTAGTTATTAAGGAGAGACTCAAAATGAAGTGTTTCACTGTAATCCCCACACATAGTGCAAGTCTTATCTTGCGTGCCGCCGTAAAACTTAAAAAATGTAGAAAAATCCAATTTCATGTGTTACAAAGGACGTTCCGAAGGGACAAAAACATATCTGTAAGTGTTTAAAATAGTTCTAATTGGTCGAGGTATTGTCAAGAGTAAGGTTTAAGTAGTTTCCTCGAAGTTGTTTACCAGCGTAGGAGGATAAGAAGAGTTAGGTTCAATGAAAATGACATGTGAAGGGTGGGAAGTCAGTACACGGTCCATCAAAACAGATGTGGATGAAAGAGAAGTACTAGTAAGGCTGAAAAGAAATCAAAATTACAAATATTAATTGAGATTGAAGTAGAAAAATTGTTTTATGAAACAAAGGAAATTAAGGGAATGAAAAGATTTTAACTGTTTCGTTAACTTTGAGAAGGCCTTTGATAAAATGCATAGAAATTTGTTGTGGCAAATATTAGAAGAACGGGGATACCCTCAACAACTTATAAGAACTATGCAAGGCCTATATAACGGAACTAGAAAATGACTGTAGGATATCTCTACAAATATTTGTCAAACCATATGTTAGACAATAGTGCAGTATATCACCTACTCTTTTTAACATTTATATTGACAATCTGGTAAGGAAATGGATACATCTGGCAAACCCTGGAGACAAGGTTAAATTATCACGAGACAAGATACTTGAATGTTCTGTTGTTTGCTGACGACTTGCTTGTACTTTAAAATACTGAGTATTATTGCCAAAATTCTGTTTTTAAGAAACATCAGATTTGCAATACAACATGGGGATCTCCACTATAAAAACAAAGTTAATCGCATTTCGAGGCAAGGAGCCAAAAGAACAAAATAATGATTAGTGATAGACTTCTAGTCAGGATACAAAATTAAAGTTCCACAAAGTTAAGGCAGTCCTGTAAGGTCCTACGGGCGTGAATTATGGCCAACAACTAAGAAACAAGAAAGTAAAATACAGATCCCGGAAATGGCACTTTTAAGACTTTAAAGATGTTCTAAACGCAACCGAATAAAGAATGAGGGAAGATTTACAAGTTTTAACTTAAAGGAAATGTTGAAAGATTACAATCAACGGTGGAAAGAACACTTAAAAAGCATGTCAGCTTTAAGACTAGCCAAATAAGTCTGGAAATATATACCTGTAGGACACAGGTGTGTAGGTAGACCGAGGAAGAGGATGAGCTGGAGGATTTTTTTAGGCGGAACAAGCAGCACCTTGCTTATACGGTGTTGTGAAAATAATGATAAAAACATTTTGCCCATCTCGTGTTGTAAAGATTATGAAAGGAAATTAATTGAATATAACAAATATACCTTAATATATATACAATTATTTAACATAGAAATTTTAAAAGGTAGACTGTAAAGAAGGAATGGTGGGTAAAACTAGGAAAACATTTGTAAGACATAATTTCAAAACGGAGGCGTAAACGTTACTTAAAAACGAAACCGCATCAGAAATCGGAATCGACAGATACTGATGGTAGAAGGCGGCTACTACATGAAGTCGTCCCGGTGCTGCACGTAAATTATACGATCTAGTACACAAAACGTTGACACGATTTGTTACGTTTATTGTGAGCAAAACGGTAAACGTTAGTTGCTAATGCGATGCCCATTCGTCGGTTGCTACACCAGTGTATTAAACAATCTCAGGTGTGTTGGAATATGTCATAAGACCTAATCTTGATAAACGCTTTCTTTAAATGTTTTTTCTCTCCAACATAACTCAAACCATCCTCGTAATTCACTCTGTTCGTACACAACATTAATATCATTTTGTAGCACTCATTTTAAAGCATTGATCTCCAGGCTCTGTGGTATTCCAAACCCTACAGTCCATACATATGAATTCAAAAAAATAAAAAAGTTTACCAACATTTAAATAGTCTTTATAATGCATTTTAAATAAATGTTTCTCTTTAAAGAAAATTCTCTTATCTTGTATAACCCTTCCTTTTATATCTTCGTCGCTTTGCTGTTTTTATGATTTTCTCCTTAAGTGCCAGTCAGCTCTTTCAATTTTCTTTCCTAGTTTAATAATCATTTTATTTCTGCCTTGTTGCTTCCTGAACTTAATAATATTAGTCTTATCTTTATTAACTTTCAATTCGTCAGAATCGTTACCATATATATCTTACCCTTATTCATTGTCTCTTCAACTTCCTTCTCATGTGATGCCACCGAAGTAACATCACCACTAAATGTGAGCTTGTCGCTTCCTGCCCTGCAACTGAAAGGCCATTATTCAAATTCCCTTCTACTATGTATTGTTCTCCCACTATGTAAATACAAATGTACAAAAAATGTGGTATACAACATTCCTGTCTCACCCCTTTCCTTATGTTTGTTTTCCTTACTCACACACAACACGCGCGAAAATGTAGCATAGATGTACGAAAATCTAAGAACTCATACATAAACAAGATGGATAGAAAATGGAAGCGGTTTTAACAAATAGTAGTGAAAACCAGGTAACGATACATTTGAAGTTGTTAGTTATGCAGTTAATTCTCACCTAAGTCGTCTGATTTACCACGTCCATCCAGGGTCCTGGTTTCAGCAGGAAGTCTTTAGTGGATATCTGGGAACTAGTTCCTTTAAAAGTTCGGTCGTCTGTTTTTAAAAAGTTAAGCTTGCAGACACCCACACCCAAGAAACTTGTTTTTCCCTTACAAAGTATGTGCATGCATGCGCACGCGCACGCGCATCATTCTCACGCTCTCTCTCTCACCCCTCTCTATCTGTGACACACACGCAAACACAAACCGATAACTATAACCATATCAATCCTCATCAAATAATGCGTTTGCAAGTTTATATTTTGATCAACAAAATCTCACAATTAGATAAGAGAGTATAACAAAACTAACCTGAAATATATAAAATGTCAATTGAATATTACTTACAAGAGTGTAGTTCAGGAGTCTGGGCATGTTACCTGGAGTTTCCATGACCACGTTCACCAATATGTATGCGTGGTCCTAAAAAGAATGAAAGTGAAAGTGTAGTTGTTTAGCGTTCAATAAGACAAACACTGGTGTCGTTGTTTAAGTGTTAATAAGCGAAAATTGTGACGCTGTGGTCAGTACCAGTTGAGTTTGTGTTACCTATATAGTGCCAATGAACTCCATAAGTTTGGACGACAACACACACACACACACACACACACACGCACACACACACACACACACAAATACACATATATTTATTGCGTACATATTTATTACTTACAGTATGAAAACGATCTTCTTGTAAGAGACTACTTCATAACGAAGTTTTATATGAATTTCATTTGGCCACAAAACTACAGAAGAAGTGGTATTTGAAACCGAATTATTGATAAATCAATAAACCATAACGCTTCCATGTTTTCAAGCCCTTCAGTTACTGATACTACGCAAGTACATGCTTGACGCGATTACATCTAGAGTTGCAAAGCGACATATTATAACCGTGGAACAATTATGTCATTGTAAAGATGTAACTGATGTAATGGCAGGGTCAGACAGAAAAAATATTATCGATGAAAATGCAGTAACAATACGAGTAGGCCTAGAAAACTACACGCAACTGTTTATACAAGAAATTTAATTTTGTAATATCGTAATAGGACAGAGTTTGTATAAATAATAGAAGCATGAAAGCTACGAAATTCCAATATTAATAACTAAATGGTAAACTAAATTTTATTAATCAAGACAGGAAAAGCTTAAAAGAAATAAGAAATTGAATGTGAACAGAAGTTGAAGTTGTAGAAGGCTACTAAAATTAGCTGTAAGAAAACTGAGACCGGTAGACAGTAACTACGACAGCCATTCAACGCACAAATATATCTCTGTTGAGTTACTGGCTTATTAGTGAAAAGCAAATTTACTGAAAATATATGACGATGGAAAATCCCTACGTAAAATAGCAATGCAGAATTAATTAAAAGCGATATTTATAAATATTGTTGATAATTTTAATAAATGTGTCGAGGAACTAGATATGTCTAAATATTTATGGGGAAATGAATTATACGGTTATAATGTATGATAAGCAAGTAGAAGTAATATAGACACATTTTGACGCCTAATCTCAATAAAAGTCTTTACAAATTTAGAAGCTGAGGGAATCGTCAAATGATCATTGACAGTTTAAATTAAATTACCGCAATAATACTCTCATATTATTTACAAGTAATTAATAAACTTGCAAACGACTGTGTTGTTACATGTTGATTATTGGAGGAGTGCTTTTGATTTGCCTAACACGATGACTCTGCGGGAAATGTAGTCACATACTGGTGAAACTTTGTATAACTTTGAATTGGAGAAGGTTACCTGTTGAAAGGCAGCTCGTTTATGGCTTGAATACAGGAAATACATAAATCAGTGCACAACTGACAGGGAATGTTTCTCCAAACAAGTAAGTTTTAGAGTTTGAAAGGAACAGTGCAAAATAATACCAGGCTAGTATTAGAGCCTGGAGATTGCACGGGTAAGAGAAATAGCAAGTCGTTAGCTGGAAGATAGTCTATCTGGTTTCGGGCGTTTTTGGTACATATGTACGTGGCTGTGTTTACACGCCCAAGGGACGTATCCGAGTTGAACACTGACCAAAAAGTTCTTCCAAACATCATTAGTAGCGTAACGAAGTTACTTTAATGGCATTTAATTAGTAATGCTGTTAGAGCCCGGAGCAATATTTCTACTTTTGTTAATTTGGATCGTAAGGTATATCGGGAATAGGACACTGCTCCAGCAGCTGGTCAAAGAAACCTGTTAGCGAGTCAAAAAGGAGGAAAGGTAAACATTCTGTTTTGAGTGGCCAAAAAGATGTCTATTAGTTAATATAATCAGTAACATAACCTATTCATTACACAATCTGCCTATTCTAAAATTGCAAAATATTAATAACAGTATTTTAATAAATTCTATACACAATTAATTACGTTGTAACTCAAAATTACATTTGTGAAGTACATTTTGCTTTAAACAGTTATAATAAAATTTAAACAGAATCAAGAATATGCAGAAGGCTAACCTAATTGTAGAGTAATCATGATTTTTACACAATGGTCCAGTTTGGCATTTTGTTTATTTATAGAATACGAATAAATGTAATTGATGTTATTCCCATCGGTCGATGGGAACCTAGATGGTCCTTAGATTTTGCAGTGATGGTGATAGAGAAAGAAATAGAGAGAGAAAGAGAGTGACAGACAGACAGAGAGTGGGTTTTAATAAAAGTAAGTGCCTGTTATTATGAGGGGTTTAATTTTTTTAGGTGGATTTATGGATGTAAATAATTATATCACCTCACACAGGGACATCAGAAATAAATTGTTCAACCTATCTGACGATAATTCACAAAATAAAGTAATTATGCTAGGAAATAATGAGTTTATAGGTAATGGAATTGAAATTGAGCAGCCTAAACATTTTACCCTGAAACCTATGGACCCTGCCTATGGTGGAACGGTTGTTGCTGAAAAAGGGAATAAGTCGCATTTCTCACAGATACTGATGGGGATGTGAATGTGTTTATTAATGTTGCAGTAGGTTTGGAAAATATTACGAATGCATTTAGTAGTGGAAAATATATTGCGGAGGAAGAAATTTTCAGTGCCAGAAGCTTTGATGCAAGTGGTAGAAAAAAAATAATGTTCTGCCAGCCGAGAGCGATTCTGCTAAAAATCCAAGTTTTTGTATAGAAAATTACGAGTCTACAAGTAATTCTGATGATCCCTTAGCCTTCAGGTGTAATGGAGCAGTGAGCGAAGGAAATTGTAACATTCCACAATCAATGAGCAACCAGTCCACAGTTACTGAGGAGATTATTGAATTTCAGAAAGAGCTAGGCATTACGGAGGAAAAAACTTGCCTTAAAGGGGGACACAACAAAAGTAAGAAATGTTGGAAAAATTAGTAGGAACAAAGGCGAAGAGTACTTAACCAAAAGTGATAAGGTTCTAACAAAGAGGAAGTCAACGCCTCTAGGTTGGTGCAGACTGAATGACATGAAAAAGTTTATCAATATAGGAAAGAGCTATCTAAAGAATACTGGGCAGTTGGTTATCGTAATAAAAAGGCACCATATATTGTAAGCCTTATTGGACTACAAGGCGCGAAACAGCATAGGGCAAGAAACTGTGATCCCAACACTAGGCATTATCGCCAGGTGACTGCAGTATATCTTCATGCACTTTATATTCATGTAAACGGTGAGAACATTCAAGTCTGCAACAAGTGTTTTCGACAAATGTTTGATAAAAGTGAGAAATTTATTGAAACCGTAATAACAAACAAAAATCTTCAGTTTCTGGTATACTTCAGGATGACATGCGAGGAAATCATTCTCCTGTGAACAAAACTTCAGACGATCGTCTGAGACATGCCCATGAACATCTACTGTTATTACTGTCATACGTAAGTATTATACACGCTGAGACTCTTCCAAAAAATGGCTTAACTACGAGCGCCAAGACATCGGAATCAATTTCAAAGCAACTCTGAAAAACTCAGAATCACTCCAAACTGTCGATTTTAAGAGAAGAATAAGAATTAGCATTCACCTAAAGCCAAAACTAGCATATTCTAGACCTCTTGCTATCAGGTGAAAAAGAAAAAAGATCTCTTACAATTTCTTACTTTTATATCAGAAGTATTTCGTGACTTTTGTAGAAATTTGAAGAGCAGTGTCACAGTTAAAAATGTACTTCCTGATGAAACTGAAGATGAAGAAAGTAATGATGATATTGATCTGTAGGACAGTATTATGTTCACTGTGTTTGTTGTGTTTTTATTAATGTTTCCATTTAAAAATGTATTTGATTAGTCACTTACTTTTTGTTATCTCTGTTACAAATACTTAAAAGTATTTGTTACAAATTTCTGTTAAGACCCAGTAAAAAAGTTGATATTTTGTTGTGTACGATAAATTATTATGCTTACAATTACTAAACAAATACGATATAATTGTCAATAAATAATAGTATGTTTGGAAGCATACAAAAAGTACTGTGTAAAAAATAACAATTTTCTAACTTGCCACAGGAGTAAGTCACATTCCATTACGTGAGAAACGAGGTAAAACACGTTAATCTTAAGATACTACAATTTTTTATGTTTTATGTGTGTAGGTTACAAATTAATCTAAAAATTAAGTTTTTAACACTTTTTATTTTTCAAAAAAATTGTCTTGGAAAAATTTGTCAAGTTTTTCCAGTTTCCCGAAAATCAGACTGTAGTGACGTAACGCATTTTACACCTAACCCACGAAATTACAAAGACAATGCAACCACTCGCCTAAAAATCAAGTTTCTGGGTATCGCTAAAACAGACTAAAAGGTGATCAGTTAAAAAACGGACGCTACACACGAATTGACAAAGTTGTATATGTCAGAAACAATATCTGACATGTCAGATCGCTGTTTACTATAAATACCTCCGGCAATTTTGAAGGAGGAATATACGCTAAGAAGTTTCACATGGGGACACTATGTTCGTTTGCTAATCGATAGAGAACAGACGTTAACAAACAGGGACATTATGTCAGTTTGATCGACTACACGAACTCATCATTATCACCACTACCTTCGACACACCACGATTGATGAAGGAGCGCAGGACCACCATCAACATCAGTGTATAAAACACTGAAGAAGGGTCATCATCATCATCATCATCATCATCATCATCATCATCATCGTCGTCGTCGTCGCCATTACTTAGGAGACGCGCACGCGCGCGCGCGCGCACACACACACACACACGTACACACAAAACGGTAACTCCAACAATACGCAGGTGGATCAACAATTATATTTTGTGTTAAATAAAGAACTCATAAAGAACAAAATGTAATATAACGAAGTAATACAAATACGTGAATATAAATAATGTAAATATTCAGAATAAAAGACATAATTGTAAGTTGGTATAAAAAAACAATTTTACTCTGTGTATTTAAAACTTGGGTGCATCACTATAATTAATAATTATTCTTAATGCATATATTATTTAATAGAATATTAATACCAAACATTCAATTTTTATTTGATAAAATTAATATTACTTTATGAACAAAGACAGTAAACAAGTATAATCATGGTATAAAAAAAAGAAGAAAGCGATAATTGTTACAAAATGTAATTACAAAAATTTAAATAATTAATATAATTTAAGCCTGTAATTTTAACATCTGTTTTTCTAGTAATTTTTCTAGTTTCTTAATAAGGGTGCATAATATTTAATATTTACTGAAATAAAGTAAATATTACGTTTGATTAAAATACTACAAATAAATATTTTATTTTTATAATAAATATTTAATTGATAATTTGCAATATTGGAAATAACTACTTCAATTTTATATTGAAATATCAGACACATCAGAAAAATTGTTATTAAACAATTTTATAATTGTTTTTTATTAATATTTCCATGTCATAATTTTTTATGTGTTTTATGTTTATTATTTATATGTTTATATCTGAGTAAATTTTATCATTTACATATTTTTATGTGTAATTCATAATTTGTAGACTATGACTAATACGTGTAATACAGCTTCTCTTAAAAGCAAGGGGCAAAGGTTTAATAGAGATTTCTTTTTAAATTTTTAGGAATTTTTTAAAAATAAATCAATTTTATATACATTTATTGCATGCCACAAAATCTTTCTCCTCTCTTCTCACATAATATTTATTGTGGAACAAAAGGGGCTTAACGTACCGAACACAGAAATCCCACGACCTAGATGGTAAGTTATTTGGTAGTTACGTTGAGTACTTCAGATACACAAAATATATAAATTGTAATGTTCCAATATATGTGTATGTGTGTGTATATACATATATATAAATAAGTGTTGTAATGACAAACAAATACGAAGGAAATAGAAAACTATTCATAAAACTACAGCACGATACTCCTGGTCAGAAGACCTACCGAAAAGTTGCTTACCATTTAACATATTTATGGACTGAAGAATGATTATAAACAGAACAAAGTTGCATTACAGAAGTGTATAAATTCACAGCGTTAAGAAATGACATGAGCTAATTATGTTTAAAAAAATTTAAGTATCCAATGAGGACTGAGATAGTTATAAACACCAGAACTTGACTACATGAGCAGTTTCAACTATCTCGGCTGTGCAGTAAGCTATGAATCTGAATATGATATAAGAAAGAAGATAAATAAATTTAGAAATATTTGTGGTACGATTCATAGAAACCTTAGAAATAAAACAAGACACAGCACAAGGATTAAAATTTATAAGGCAAGTACAGTACCCAAATTGGCATATGCAAGTGAAGTCGTATTTTTTGTTGGTCATGCAAAAAAGGAAAGTGGTAAGATTCAGAGTGCTGAAATGCAGTTACTTTCAAATACTTTAAATTATCTTTAATCTTAAAGATATCAGAGCATATCTCGAAGTGAAGAACATAAATGAAATTATTTCAATTTACAGAAGACAATGGTAGGGTCATCTGCATAGGATGACAGAGAATCGATTGCCGAAAGCAGCACTGAACGCCATTGGTAGAAGAGACGTGGGTCGTAAAAGGAGGATATGGGTGCCGGAAAAGTTTTATATAACCTAATTCTTAAAGAGGAGAACAAGGAAAGAAGAATAAGAAATTAAGTAAAGCTTTAAGTTCTTACGTCCAGCCAATTCTTCATCGGTCATATTACAAATTATTAAGAACATAAAAAACATCTATTTATCAAACTAACGCTTTCGTATTTCATGACATTAAGCATTAGTTTCTTATGTCGTGCTTGTAATAAAGTAAATTAAAACAATATTTACAGAAGATTTATTTTATTAAAACCTAAAAAAAGTATTACACGTTACACGATTTACTAATCTCACCATCATGACCATTTCATACAATGGATGGTACCACTGCAGAATACACTTAATAGCACACGACACTGCGGTTGTCACTTACTGTCAGTTTTCATAATTAGTCCAGTCCAACAGTATCATAATAGACTTGTCAGTAATGCAGAATTAAACTGAATCCGTAATACAGGGGGTAGTTGAAGCTAATAACACGCTGTTACATGATAGTTCATGTTTTTGTGCATGATGATGTTTCAGTTAGGCTAATATTTGTTACCATACGTACAAGACTTGAGGTGTTTATTTAAACTTTGATTATTTACTGACCACTTCTATTTAATTTATACCAAACCATCATGCGGTAACCTCATAATCATGTGTTTTTTGCCCAAGCAGAGGTATTATAGGGCGTGCTTCCTCCATCCTTCCCTAATGGGCTAGCCTCTTCATTACAGAGTCTAATATATGGTTCACTGAAAAAATATCATTCAAAAGTTTTGTTTTTTCTTCTAAAATAACATTTAAGAAACCGTGTTTAAAATAACTCGATTCTAATAATTGTTTTAACAGTGACAAAAATAACTTTGTCAAAAATAACAAATGTCATAAAGTTGTAAACTTCCCTTCGGCGTAACCAATTTACTTTATGCAAACCTTAAAATCGTACCCAATTAGATGGTAGTATCTTATAGTAGATGGTTCTAATTACACTAGATCTCTCCAATGATATGACGATTAACAATAATTATAATGTAAATGATTGGTTTAATTTATTATTAAATTTATTAAGTTAATTTTAATCACAATTATAAAGATTGTATCGGTACTTTCCGAATGTAAATTTTATACACCATGTAAAATTCAACTATTTAATAAAACAAGAATTTTTAACAAACAACAAATGATTAAGGTAAAATGTGCGCTTGCAAAAGAGTTGATTTAAAAAATACACGTGCGCGCGCAACACATCTTATATCAACGGTTAGAGACATTTAGATTGTATGACTCACTAAGCTTTAAATAACTAACTCTGCTTTATGCTACAAGGAGCAGCAGCATATGTCTGTAACAGACAATAATTATTAGTGAAGCAACACTAAGAAACATTTTATGTGTTGAGAAACAAGGATTTAGTGCCGTCTATTCCAGTCTTAATTACAGACACACGTATGTTGCAGTGTAAAGTCTGTCCTAGTCTGCCTCCATCTTATTGTCTAGAATAAAGTCGATATAACTTGAGACGGTGGCATTCTTTGCTTATAAACAAAGGCGTCTAAATGCAGCGTACTTGAGTACACTCTTATCAAGTTTTATTGACACAGGAGATGTGAATCAAATTCAAGTCAATTACACAAGTTTGTAAACTATTGACACGTAAACTGCTAACAAAAACTACAGGTCTGTTGAAGTCGAGTTATTACAATTAAGTTATCTAATGGTCTAGCTGAGGCCTATTGGGCTTGTCTTATTGTACCTCCTATCTGATAAATAAGGAAGATTCAGTAAGTATCGAGTCACATACCCCTATCATAAAATCAATGTTTTGAGGTGTAGAGGTGTAGAAACATGCTCGTTAGCAAATTCCTAAGTAAGAATATTTTTTAATAACGTTGATATTACAAAACATATTACAAAAATATTACAAAAATTTAAAACGGCCTCATTAAATTTATGTGTTTGTGATCTTAGGCTAGAGGCTTTGTAGGTCAAACAGTTAATTATAGCGGCAAATTTTACTAATGCGTTAGTTGTTTTCAGCATGCACAAAATTTTTCGTTGGGTTCATTTAAATCAATTGTAATACTGTCATTAATTTCGTCTAAAACTTGCTTGGGAGAACAAAATATTACTTTAATTCTCAAAACGTACGAACAAAATTGTATGTTACATTCATCTCTTCTTGCACCTTCGGCATAATATACTGTTCCACACTTAAAGCAAAATTAATAACTTAACGCTAATGGGCCTAAGTACTTAAGGAACTTTAAACTTAATTTCAAGCTATGTTTTAATGGCAATGATGTTTTATAGCAACTGAAAAACGCGTAAACATTCTCATAAAAATAAAATACATCTTTCTTGCACATAAAGTTTATTTACAATATGTAATGAAGTAAACGTTGTATTTCAAGAAAATTAAAGAACGATTAATTTATACTTAACGTTTTACGCTATAGAATATCAGTCTTTAATGTAATATTTAGTAATTTAATATAAGAATTATATATATGTATGCGTGTGTGTGTGTGTATTGCAATAGGTAGAATTTGCATATAAAGTAGTAATTTAACTCTTCGCGTATAATAGCATATTTCAATTAACATTTTTTAAAGTAAAGACTCTATGTTCAGACATTGTATAATAATATACATAAAAACATTTATTTACTTGTTAGTAATAACAATTGATTAATAACAACAATTAATTCAATTAGTGAAAAACGTCAATTTTAGTTAATATTGGTAGAGTAATTTAATAACGAAAAATAATCTAAAAACTTAAAAACAATTTAAATTTAAAAATATAAAAATAATTTAAAAACAAAGCTTATAGATAGGCTACAGTTGGTAATACTGTACTGTTAAGAGTCAAAATTGAATTCAAATAAAGGAAAAGACGTTAAAAAATTATTTTATAATACAGTAGCTTGATTATATATTAATCTGTAATCTGCGATTTGTAGTGGTTTGTATAAACATAATTTCGAGATGTTTTGCAATTTTCAAATCATGAGTGTGCAGATATTTTTTCGTGTACGGTTTTAATAATGGAAATTCCTCGGCTACAAAACGCCAATACCAAGAAAGATTTCAAAACAGAAGAGAACCGCTTAACAAAACATCATTTACTTGTTGAGTTTATTAAAAATTTGTTGAGAGATTCCATCAAAACATTCGAATGACTGAAAAAGCTAGAAAGAAACTGCGACTTAGTTATGATGAGATACGTAAGATTGCTGAGTTATGAAAAGACATGTAAGACTGAGGTTTAAAGAAACTGGATGACACAAAGGGAAGAAAACATACAAACCCAGAAATTTTTGAAATTTCTTCCTACATTGCGAATAACATAGACTTTAATTTTTAATAAATATCTACTTGTTGCCAATTGTGTTTTTACTGTGTCAAATTACTAATCTAAGGCGAATTTACTGAACACTAATATTCAAAAATATAACTGTACAATGTACGTAGTTGAAGGTTGAACTCGGTGCTGTAAATAGACATGAAGAAAGTGAAAGTTAGTGTAACAAAAAATTTATAAGGTCATAGAAGCTTTCTAAGTTCGTATCTAAAATGCAGGGCTTTAAATTTAGTAGAAGGAAACAGTAAAAATGATTAATGTTATAAAAATATGAAATATTACCCTGTATTATTGCAAAATACGTCTTCAACCAGGGCCCAATCTGTATATGTAATATTCCTGAGTTAACTATAAGTATGTAAAACAGTGTGTGATGACAACAGTCATTATATTGAATACCCGTGTGTGGAAGTGCTTTGTGGTTTTTTGAGATAATTAAAACATAATATTAGAGTAAATAACTCTTATTTTTGTGGTGAAGAAGCTGCAGAAGTTCAACAACACGTGGGATCATCAGCATATCTGTAAAATCAAGAAGTAAAGAAACACGCCTGACGTTCTACAAGTGTACACTCCCTACACTTGTATATGGGTCTGTGAATTGGACTTTAACGAAATCCCAGGCCAGTCATATACAAGCTGGCGAAATGAGACTTCTCAAGCACGTGGCAGATATGCGACCCTGGTAAGCAGGCTACTCTTCTGTGCATGTAAAACTGTAAGATGTAAAAGTCTCCAGTTTCCACTCACATTCTACAATTCATCAGTCTGCCGATCAGAAATGTTGATATTTTTTCATTTATAAACTTTAAAAACTATAAGAATTTAACAGTTGAAATTTCAAGGAACTATACAAAAATCCTTCAAGTCTAAAAACAATAAATTGCTTTCATACGTAAATATAAATTATAAAATTCGATAAAAGCCGATAAAATTAGTTAGATTTTATTGAAGGGAACGGATTTATTCTGTGTTATGAGAAGGCTATAAATATATTGCTTATTTTAAAAACTGTATGTTAATTAAAACAAACATCATCATCTCAAGTACAGTGCATCTCGCAATAGTAACTTATGTTAACTTGTAAGATGGAAACATAGACTCAAGTCTGTATAAACAAAAATAAAAATCAATTTATTCTACAACTGTACGTTTGTAGCGTTATCACAGCCATGTTTTAGAGAAAGAATCTGCGTTATCAGAGTTTTTATATGATGTAACGTGCATAGGGTGACAAAAGAAGAAAAACATACTGTAGAAGTAGTTTACTATATCGCTACTGTAGAATTTATTATTATTATTATTGTGTTAATACAATATTGTACATAATAGTTAAAGGAATTGTTTAGACGTACTACAAAAAAGCTACACACACACACGCACACCTTCTTATCCTAAAATATTGACATTCAAATTTATAATTAATGATGTGCATTCTTTAATAAATCGGAACTATTAGATTTGTTTGAAAGTAAATAGATTTATTGAAATATAATATTTAATGTTTAATAATTACTGTATTTTATTTTAATTTGTAATATAATTAATACATACATAATTTCACGCACACACACACAGTTTAATAACATACGTCTTATTACAATAGATTTATGATGTACCGGATGTGGCAGTATACGATTCTAAAGACCTTTAGGAAGACGCGAATAATTTTAAACTAAACATTGACAGCTTTGCGCATATTGCACAGGTGCCTACAAAAAACAAACAAGTTTGTTTCTGGTGAGATGTTCGTTTTGAGTGTTGATATTCATGAACCTAAGGGAGAACCAAAGTGTCATCAAACTCAATGGCTGACTGGTAATGTTTGATAATGTAGTGGTAAATACTATGCAGAACTTGAAGCTCAGTTCAGATCTGAATTAAAAAAAAGTATGTCTGTTTAATTGCATCCACAAATTTACTTTTCAAGCACGTTGTTGCCGGTTCGATTGAACTAAGAAAGGAAGAAAGCTCTAAAAGGTGTTTTCTATTTTGAAACGTTTTTAAATAGTTTAATATCTTTATTATCTTACAATATATTCTGTCACTCTCTCAACAGAGAAATATGAGTCAGTAGTTTGCATGTTTATAGACATATTTCTTGCGTTATAGTTTTGTCTTCCTTTTGCGTGGCATTAAGATAATATTTTTTATGTAAAGGTGTAAAATTTTTTCGACATATTGTTCTGTTTTATTGCAATGTAAAAATACAATATTAGTTCATGACTTTTTTAAAAATCTGTTGCTTGAATTGTAGTGAATTTCCTGTAGCTACTTGTGTTGTATGCTACTGCTGAAATGAGATAGTTCTATGCACAAAAATGTCAGTTGACAAGATTCCATCACCGTCTTTGTCTTCTTCTTCGTCGTCACGGCGTAGACTGATTCGTCTGTTTCGGCTCCAAGCTGGTCGGACCAACACTTCTTGGGTCTTCCCAGGCTTCGCTTCCATTTTGGCTTGCGGAATCTGTCACTGCCCATTCTGCTAATGTGTTGTTTTCACCTTTTCTATACTTAATGATGAGTCTACAAAAATTTAAACTTTCAGTTTCTCTCTTATTTGATTATTTCGTTTCACATTTAATTTTGTGTACCTAGCTATGGAACGCAAAAATTTCATGTCTGTAGCCTGAATTCTCGACATCTGTCTAGCAGACATTGTCAATGTTTCTAAGCCGTAAGTAAGGGTAGAAACTGCCATGGATTATGTTACGCTACAAAATCTCCACCAGAATAACAAATGAAACAACGTTAAGAATTAACAACAACTATGCAGTTAGTAAAGCAGAAGATGAGAAAAATACAGTCATTTTAAATAATAAAAAAATAATAAAATATAGTGATGACCAATGACCAAGACGATGACAAAGACAAGACCCCACCCCAAGTGATTGGCATGAATAATGACAAGTCAATATCAAATAACTTTATAGATAAAAATGAGAACATGTTTGATCATAACAAACATTGAAAGTACCACACCTACCTTGATTAAATATGTAATAAAGTAATGTATGTGTAACTTCAATATAATACTATTAAATGACAAGGAAATAATAAGTGTTAATTATAAAAATAACTCACATAAATCAAATCAATGAAACCAAGTGATAAGTAGGTACACAGTGAGTGACCAAAAACATTGTGATAAGTGATATACAATAGTGAGTGGTTATAAATATCTATTTGAGAATACTCAATCACAGGGTATACTAAAAGGACAAAAAGTATTGAACACTAAAGTGTAAGTTAACTCAAATACATGAAATAAACCAAGTGTAACCCATAATCATATGTGAAAACAAAACAAACGTTACATCCCATAAGGGATGAATAATGTTTTATTTATATTTTGTAAACGATAAATAAGCAGGAGACCCTTAGAGTGAATTAACAATCATTATAAAATATTCATAACAACTTTGTGTTATATATATATATATATATAAAATATAATGTTTGTCTGACTTTGTAAACGATGGATAAGTAGAAGGCTCATGGAGTGACAATAATCAGTATAAAACAATCACATTTATTTGGTATTGTATATGATAACTGATGTTATATTTGAAAGCTGTAATTGATGAAGGAAGAGGAAACTCATGGAGTGAATTGACGTACATTGTAAAAGCATTTTTAACAAATGTGTGGTAAATTTTAAGACTATAGATAAAGATGACATGATCATCAAAAGACTTGATACAAACAGTATCATAATATTATTATATGTATAAATATGTTTCAAAAGTTGTGTTAAGAAAAAATATGTAATTAATATTAATTTCAAGAAGTTCCAAGTTAAAAGATAGTCATTATCAAAGTGATTATGTTAACAAGTATGTTCATTTTAGTAAAGTTCAGTATCTAAGTTATATTTATACTATGTGGTAAAGAATGTTAACAGTTAAGTAAATTTTGTTCAAATGTTAACTAAGTTTAATTAATAGGAGTCAGTAGATTATATAATGAGTGGGCAGGAATATAAAGTGTTGTAGACAAGGGGTAGCAAAACTAGGTAACAAAATTAAGAAATTGTTAAAAAATAAGAATAGGCCTAAAGTAAAATGTTGAAATTCTCATTAAGTATACAATAATAGAGCAATAGTATATAAAATTGAACTACTCAAAGGTGACTAAATTGTATAAATTACTAATAATTGTAAACCTAGGTAAGCCTAGATCAAAGATAAGATTATTGCAAATTGTAACCAGTAAATAGATTTAAGTGAAACAAAAAGCATGTAAACATAATATAAATAGACAGGGGAATAGTAAAATCACAAATAATACTAACAAAACTCATTAATAAAAGAAATAAGTATAAAAGGTACACAAGGCCTATACAGTAAAATGTTAATCCAGTAATTATAGATCACACACTAAGCATGTTTGGTCTCAAAATAATTTATAGAAAGAAAGGAATCCAAAGATAATCAAAACAAGTTTATTAAATGTATCATAAACTCAATATTTAAATTAGAAACATTTTCGACAGTTTTATAGAAAATTAAGCCGAATATAACAATGTAATATGAAAACTAACAACCAATGGAAGGACAGATTTATCGCTTAGTAACGAAAAATACGTTACAAAAAACCAGTTTTCCATTATTGAACTCTGAAGAGAACGGATGAGAAATTAATTGCTCCCGAATAATAATCAGTATAAAACATAAATATTATATACTTATATTTAATGCTGTATAATCATAAGTACTCAGACTTCCACACAAACTTTAAACTGCTTCATAATTGCAAAAAAGGTGCATATATGAACGCTGTGGAGGAATATGAGATATACAAGGCTTCTAAGTTACAGGCGGACCAACTACTTAATGATAAAGTTTCTTTTCGATCTAATCTACTGTACAACACGGCCATCGACATCGATGTGTCCACGGGAAATGATAACGGTCATACAAGATAAAGTACAACAGTTAATCGTTGGCAACGAGACGATGCGCATCGGACTGTGCCGAGACTATATCAGTGTAAAATTATGTGTTTTAAGTAATTGACGACCCCGTTCGGGTGAATTTGATGTTTTTATAATATTAAAAACCTGAAGATAAGGATTGTAATAATATATAAAAGATTGTTGTAGTTAGATGTATATAGAGATTGTGAAGTTCGTGACTCCGATGCAATCAAGCCCCTCTGTTTGGGCTAGCCAATTTGTAATAAAATAAATAATTGATATGTGATACTGTAAGTTGTAATGTTTAATTGGTGTGTGATTGGTGTGGCTCTCGACGTCTTACTGGCCTGAAACACTTCCTTAAGTTTCCCAGCTGGTCGAGTCCCAATGGTAGCAAGATCGGTCGAGTAGCGTAAAGTTGATGAAGGAATATATCTGTTCAGCTTCGCCGAAAGTTTCAAAACAAAATTTATTGTTTTGAAGGAAATTTAAAAAAAAAATTATGTTTATAAAAAAATAATTAAAAAAATTATTTTAATTTTATTAATTAATTAATTAGGATCAATTAATTAATATAGGGCTGTGAAGTTTTAAACAGTGTAATGCTCTTCTGAAAATTTTTATTAAAGTTTTAGTATATTTTAAATAATCTATCACCACTCATAAGACTGTCTGTAAACCAATCGATACTTGTTTACCTTTTTATTTTTTAGGTTATCTTCACTTACGGGTGGTAAAGTCCTTGTCGATTATCAATTAGAATTATATTATTGGTAATTAGTATTATTGAAGAAATAAAGAACTATTAAGTATTGAAAAGTATTAATGTTTTTTATTAATTAATAGCAATATTGACTCTTATCGATTAGTATCGATTCTCAGGATATCGAAAAAAGTTACAAGTATATGATATAAAAATTATATAGGGTTCTTTAAACAGCCAGTTATTACCAAAGTCAGAGAAATCGGGCTAATATTTAAAAAGTATAACGTTACAATCAAATTAATAGTTATTAATAAACACAGACATTGAATAATAATTTGTAAATATAATAATTGTTTTCACCAAACAGCTGAGTTGTACTAAGAAGAAGGCACTGGAATCGTCAAAGCAAATGGCCGCCGTCAAGTTGATCAAAATGTTGCTCGTTCCTGCAGTGTTCCAAATAATGTATTTTCTGGCAGAATTCCTGTTCTTGTCTCTGCAAATCTCTTGTTAAATGTTGTGTAGTGACTGGTGTAGTGATTCTGGGTTGTATTTAGTGTGTCTGTGTAATTATAAGTCAAAACACTTTTCCCAATTCCGACACTAATTTGGTTAATGTGTTATACAGTTTTCTGGTGTTTTGTGGTGTTTTTCAGAGTAGAAATGTATTGTTTAGTGTTAATTAGTGTTTCTTGATCGTTTTTGTCACAATGTATAGGTTCTGGAAAGATTTTATAATTCACTCCCGACTTTACAGTAACGTACTGTTCGCCACTAAACTTCACCTTTGTAAGATAGGTTAGATCGTCACAAAACTCTCGTTTATGTTATCCGTTCAAATACCAATAATCAACTAACTGTTTCCTTTAGTTTCAATTAAACTCTTAGCCTATATAATATTATCCTTAACATTGTTCAAATATTTTTCACATCCTGTGTGCACTTTTACATTTTCACTATATGAATGCCTAAACTTTGGTTATTTGTCAATTTTATTCACTAGATTTGATTTAAATTAATCTTTCAGTTCATTCTGGTTATTTTCAGATTAAATAATGCCATTTTATAGTGTTTTCTGTCCAAAAAATAGTAATTTTACTTTCAGTTTGTTATACTCTGATAAGTCAAAACATTTCCAAAATTTACTTCCTGTTATAATGTAAATTCAGCCATTTTATCAGTTATATTTAATATTAATAATCCTATATTGTATTAAAAGGTTCATATTCCCTTATTTTCTGGTAGTTAATTGAATTAGTTGTATTCTGAAACATTATTCTGGAATATATGACTCCCATGTCTAAATTTCTGAGTTTAGTCATTTTTATTTATAATTCTGAATATAATTTATTAAAATCTTTCTGAATGGTATGTGCAATTATATGGCTTGATCTCAAGCTTATTTTGTCTAAACCCCTTTTGTTTATTCGCATTTAAATGATTAATTTCTCTGTTTTGATGAAGTTTGGTTTCCATTCTTTTGGCCTATGATTTTTTAACAATTTTTCTTACAAAATATTTTACAAACAAATATATGATGTGTGATACCCTCTCTGACTTTTACATATAGTATTATAAATTAAACATGTTTTCAAATTACACAATAACAATTAGTATTGATTACAATACAAATAATAGTTAAAACAAAATAAAGAATTTTTTTTTTTAAATAAATGGTTGTCTTCAAGTCAGACATTTTGCAACAAAATTCCCATTTCCAACATGGAAATATGGTTTACAACAAAGGTTTTGTACTAACTAACATCTTAATTACTCTCTACTATTTACAAGTGGTAACTATTTTTATAGTTCTGATGTTAGTTGTTTCAGACCCAAACAAATGGCCTTATATCTAAAACATTTTTAAACATTCTTGTACTATATACATAAAAACCTTATATTTATATTCTTATTTCTAACTATTATTATAAGTAGGATTCTACAGTTTTTATACAGTCTTTTATACATTGTCTTTGGGTAATTGCACCCTGTCATTAACAAATAAATAGTATGAATTGTTCAAAAAGTATAATGAAATCTGTTTTTCTTTTTTCATGTAAAACAAAATGTTATTTTAAACAGATTCATGACTTATGAACAATATATTGTTACAGTACACATTTTAAGTCATTGAAAAATGCATATTTCATTGCATCCAATGTTTGTGATTGCCAAGAATGAAACACAAGGTTCATTTTTTATAATACCCAAAACTATCACTGGTTCACTTTCACTTATATATTATGTTAATGCTAAATGGTCGTATAGTCTTATCAACATAATAAATTGGTTAGCGTTTTTCAATGGAGATTTGTTCCATGGGTACTATATTATTGTTTCATCTTAGTTCACAGGAAACTTTTACTTTGTTCACTTCTCTCTCTTAAATTTATATACATGTGGTTTTTATTTCGTTATACTTTTGTTTTTAGATATTTATTTTGGGGATATAGGGATTTGGGTGTCTTTTATAAGAGCATGACATCTTCTTGAGGATGCTGCCCTCTTCTTCTTTCTTCAGTCTTCTTTTCTCCTGCCTTCTGGGACTGGTATCTTCTCCATCTTCTTCTTGATGCCATCAGGTTTCTTGGGATCTTCTCCATCTTCTTCTTTAATTCAGAAATACACAACCTGTATTGGTTGATCTTGGCTTATTTTAGGGTTTCTTTTCTATTTATTCTCCCTCGTTGTGGGTTTGGTCATATTCAATACTGCTTTGTTATTTACTATTTTACCTTCCTGGGTTATACCTTGAAAACCTTTGGTTATGAGACTGGTCTTGGATGACTCATCACTAGTAACTCCTTTTATTTTAACTTGTATTTTCTTTATAATAATGATTTCTTTCCACAGTTGCTATGAATTAATCTTTTTATATTAAACTTAGTGCTTTCTTCCAAATTTAAATATTATAACTTCATTATTCTAATGATCAATTGCCATTCAATATTATGCTTATATCTGTCATGTTACAGATTGCTCCCCTCCAGAAGTAATTATTTCAGACATGTTTATGGATGAAATAATTTCTTATGATAATTTCATCATTTCTTATAATTCATTTTCTTCTCCATCTTTATATCGACTTTTTTATAATTAGAGTTTAATTAATTTTATATATATAATTATTTGTTTTACTACTGATCCTTTTCGGATAGTTAGTGTCTTCTGAGATATATTATTATTGTAATACATTTTCTTTCTATATCAACTTCGTGTTGTATCCTTGGGATATTAATTCCCTAACATTCCCTATCACGTGGGCTGGGGCAGATCAGAGGGGCACTGTACGCTACTTCTCTGCTGGCCATACACCACTTCTATAAATTGATTACAGAGGCATATCCATCCCTGCTCAAAAAACATAATGCTGCTGGAATTATCTTCAGTCAGTCATCGAATAAATAAATAAAAAGTAGTCTCATTTTCGACTAATAAAAATATCTTTGGATTCTCCACTTCGTAGTCTCTCAGATTATCTCACATTTTCTATCTTAATAAATCTTCATAATCATTATTATACTCATTACATATATATTTTTTCAAAACTCTTAACTTGTCTGATATATTTAATTTAATTATGGTTGAAAACCTTTCTTTTAATAATTCTGGTTACTGTTTACAGTGTAACTCTCTTTCTTCTTCATCTGAATTCTCTTTATACTTTCTTCTGGTTATTCATAGTATTAGCATGGTCTTTATAAATAGTCTTTCGTATTCATTATTTGAATGGTCTTAATATATTATATTTAATTTTTTGACATTGTATCTTTACATTAGATATACAGGTTGTTATATTGATCATTTTATTTAAACATTTTGGTTCTTTCCTTTCTCTTAGAAAGTTATTAATCCGCCTTCGCATTCATTAGCATTAATTCATTTATATTATATTTCATGTGGTATTTCTTCTCTTTGCATTTCATATAGGTCTTATTATTATCATTTGTTCAAAATCATCTTCTCCATCTGTTTGGTATGAGTTGTTCTTCTTCGCTCTTAATTAACCGTTTTCATTATCGTTTCATAGGTAATTAGTCTCTTTGCTTCCAAATTTTTTTTTCCTTCTCTGGCATATTACACTCTTTTTTGTTAGTCTTCTCTACTCCTTCAAATGCTATTGTGAATGTCTAGCATTTATTCTGGATTAACGTTAATTCTCTTTTCTGAATTAACCACTTTATTTTCTTCTCAATTCAATCATAATTGACACATAATTATTTTTTGGAACTTGGTTAGTTTTAATGTAAAATTCAAACTATTCTTTTTAATTAATTGAAAAATATTTCTCATAAATCCTTGTAATATGTTGATCTTATCTTGTTTCAAAGTACTGACGTTCTATCAACATTCAAATTCTGTTTAATTCATTTATTCCCAGAATTGTTTCATTCAGAATTGTTTATAGTATTGTGATTTTACTATTATTTCTGAATGTTTTGGTATTTCTCCAAATTCAAATTCTTCTTAATTATTTACCATAAAGTTTTCTCATAAACTTAGTTATAGTAAGTTGGTCTTACTTCATTTTTAAATTTTTCGTATATTAACTTCAAAATTCCTTTCTTCTTAATTCTTCCAAAATGTTTTTCTCATAATTCAATGGTAGTAAGCTGTGCTTGCTTAATTTTAAATTTTTTAAATTAAGTTCATTATTCTCTCTCTTTCTCTTTCTTCCATAAAGTTTTGTTCTAAATTATCAGGTTGTAGTAAGAAGTACTTACTCAAATTTAAATTTTTTATAAATATATTTCAATTCAAAAGTCTTTCTTTTTCTCTTTCTTCCATAAAGTTTTGTTCCAAAATTATTAGGTTGTAAGTTGTACTTACATTATTTTAGGATTTTTTCAAAATATAAATTCTAAATTCCTTCTTCTTATAATTCTCCAGAATGTTCTTCTCAAAATATTAGGTTGTAAGATGTACTTACATTATTTCCGAATTTTTTAAAATAAAAATTCTAAATTCCTTCTTTTTATAATTCTCCAAAATGTTCTTCTCAAAATATTAGGTTGTAAGATGTACTTACATTATTTTCGAATTTTTTAAAATATAAAAAATTCTTTTTCTTTCTCTTTCTTCCAAAATGTTCTTCTCAAAATATTAGGTTGTAAGGTGTACTTACATTATTTTCGAATTTTTATAAAATAAAAATTCTAAATTCCTTCTTTTTATAATTCTCCAAAATGTTCTTCTCAAAATATTAGGTTGTAAGATGTACTTACATTATTTTTGAATTTTTAAAATAAAAATTCTAAATTTTTTCTTCTTATAACTCTTCAAAATGTTCTTCTCAAAATATTAGGTTGTAAGATGTACTTACATTATTTTTGAATTTTTAAAATAAATTCAAAATTCTAAAACTCACAACTCATTCTTCATAATATTTCTTCATAGAAGCTTGATTGTACACTCCTTTGATTTTTCCTGAAACGATTTCCCTCAACTCATATTTGTTGTTATGCTTATCATTTACCACAACATATGGGGTTATATTGTACTCTACACTGGCCCATATTATTTATATTTTAATAAGTTGATCTTCACTTTTTCTTTTCTCATAAATTTTCTTTTATATACCCAGGAAGATGGACGATTTTCTTTATGTCGTTCCATTGCTCATATTCTTATTTGTCATGTTCATTTTCTTACATAGTCTTCACTCATAAAACCCAGTTTTGTTTCTATGTTTATTCTTCGTATCATTTCCTTTCAACGATATTTATTTCGTCTCCTTCAACATTGTTTTTCGCCGTAGTCGGTTATCATGATCCGTCCCTTTTCTTGATGTATTGTGGTATTTGTGTCAACCAGGGTCCATCATCTCAGTTGCTCTTATAAAATTTACCCTAGGGCGCGACACTCGGTTATTATTACTGTTATTGTTTTTATTACTAAATTTATCATGATAATAATTTCGGTTAGGTTGGTAAGGTTTGTCATCATTATTGTTGGGATATGGATTTCTCTGACTGTATGGGACATTATTATGTTGATATAAATTGTTTCTATTGTATGGATAGGGGTTGTTATCCCTAACGCCGTTAGAATTGCCGGTAAACTGGTTATTACACGGCGGGTTGTTAGGGCCGTCGTAATTACTGGGCTGGTTCCCTCTATCATCATATTGTATACACCAATACTTTTCTGGTCCATGTTTTGTGTTACCTGACAAATATATGTGAGGATCTTCATCTGGGTTATCACTTATTATTTGTTTATCTGAAACATCATAAGCTGGTTTACCATCACATATCCACTCTGAAGAAATATATTTTAGTCTAACCGTACCCTGGAACTGTCCTAGATGGCACGTTAATGGAATACATTCTGGTGATTCATCTGTGTCATCATTACAGTCTGGTACGATATCACATTTCCATCTTTCTGAAAAACATTGTCCAGTCTTGCGCTGAAATTGGTCTGTTCCACATGTGGTATTCTGTTTACCTCTGGTCCTTTCCCATTGGTAGACTACTGTCTTGTGGTAAATTATTTCTGAAATGACTTCGATTCTCCTTCTATAATTCATAGAATTCATGATGTCTTTGTCATAGGTAATTGGGATATTATTGCCATCAATTAACCCATGTTTCATCATCTCCAACTCTTCCTTCGTTTTTATTACATTTCTTGGATACATTCTCCTTTTCCTTGGTTTAATATTTTCCTGGTTTCGGTTAGTTTCAATTTCAGGTACCACCATTACTTGTTCCTGCGTTTTGTCATTTGGTATTTCTTCTAACTCTCTTTTGTTATCTCTTATTAATTCTTCCTCCCACAGTTTATTATTCTTTATGATAATTTCCACCCTTTTATTGTTATTCTCTATCATCTGTTTTAGAGTACTTGTTCTTACTTCTCTCCACTTTTTCGTGACCTCCTTTAGTGCTTCAGTCTTTCGTTTTATTTTTTCCTGTAGCTCTTCCCTTCTTTGTTGTCTTCTTAGTTTTGACTCCTCCTTCTTAATCTGTTTACGCTCCCTTCTTATTTCTTTTCTCCATCGTTTCATTTGTCCATTCAATGATGCCGCGATTATTTGTACCCTTTTCTCGTTTGGTATTTCTTCTGTTTCTGGTTTGCTTTCATTTTCTATTCCTTCGGTCTTCTCCTTTCTTAATTCTTCGCTTTTTTATCCGTCCTCTCTCTTTTCCTTGATGTCCTCTTCCGGCTTCTTATTGATATTGTCCAGTTGGTCACCCAATTCTTTTTTCAATGATTGGTTGCTCTCCTCTTCTTCTCTTTTTAAACTGTCCTCTCTCAGTTCCTTATTATCCTCGTCCATTTTCTTAATCATCTGTTGTAGGAACCCTCGCATTATCCTCGATTGCTGATCCTCCGTAAATTTCGAGAGCATTTCCATTATCCTCTCCGTGCTCGTATCTTCTTTTTGTGTTAGTTCTGCCATATTGCTTGTTGTTGTTCCCTTTTTATTATCTTTCCCTGACTTGGTAGCTGTTGCCTAGCTCAAACTAGTGATTGTGCAGAATGTATTGGCCTTCCAATCGCTAATTAAAGCCCCATGTTGGGCGCCAATTTTGTAATAATATATAAAAGATTGTTGTAGTTAGATGTATATAGAGATTGTGAAGTTCGTGACTCCGATGCAATCAAGCCCCTCTGTTTGGGCTAGCCAATTTGTAATAAAATAAATAATTGATATGTGATACTGTAAGTTGTAATGTTTAATTGGTGTGTGATTGGTGTGGCTCTCGACGTCTTACTGGCCTGAAACACTTCCTTAAGTTTCCCAGCTGGTCGAGTCCCAATGGTAGCAAGATCGGTCGAGTAGCGTAAAGTTGATGAAGGAATATATCTGTTCAGCTTCGCCGAAAGTTTCAAAACAAAATGTATTGTTTTGAAGGAAATTTAAAAAAAAATTATGTTTATAAAAAAAATAATTAAAAAAATTATTTTAATTTTATTAATTAATTAATTAGGATCAATTAATTAATATAGGGCTGTGAAGTTTTAAACAGTGTAATGCTCTTCTGAAAATTTTTATTAAAGTTTTAGTATATTTTAAATAATCTATCACCACTCATAAGACTGTCTGTAAACCAATCGATACTTGTTTACCTTTTTATTTTTTAGGTTATCTTCACTTACGGGTGGTAAAGTCCTTGTCGATTATCAATTAGAATTATATTATTGGTAATTAGTATTATTGAAGAAATAAAGAACTATTAAGTATTGAAAAGTATTAATGTTTTTTATTAATTAATAGCAATATTGACTCTTATCGATTAGTATCGATTCTCAGGATATCGAAAAAAGTTACAAGTATATGATATAAAAATTATATAGGGTTCTTTAAACAGCCAGTTATTACCAAAGTCAGAGAAATCGGGCTAATATTTAAAAAGTATAACGTTACAATCAAATTAATAGTTATTAATAAACACAGACATTGAATAATAATTTGTAAATATAATAATTGTTTTCACCAAACAGCTGAGTTGTACTAAGAAGAAGGCACTGGAATCGTCAAAGCAAATGGCCGCCGTCAAGTTGATCAAAATGTTGCTCGTTCCTGCAGTGTTCCAAATAATGTATTTTCTGGCAGAATTCCTGTTCTTGTCTCTGCAAATCTCTTGTTAAATGTTGTGTAGTGACTGGTGTAGTGATTCTGGGTTGTATTTAGTGTGTCTGTGTAATTATAAGTCAAAACACTTTTCCCAATTCCGACACTAATTTGGTTAATGTGTTATACAGTTTTCTGGTGTTTTGTGGTGTTTTTCAGAGTAGAAATGTATTGTTTAGTGTTAATTAGTGTTTCTTGATCGTTTTTGTCACAATGTATAGGTTCTGGAAAGATTTTATAATTCACTCCCGACTTTACAGTAACGTACTGTTCGCCACTAAACTTCACCTTTGTAAGATAGGTTAGATCGTCACAAAACTCTCGTTTATGTTATCCGTTCAAATACCAATAATCAACTAACTGTTTCCTTTAGTTTCAATTAAACTCTTAGCCTATATAATATTATCCTTAACATTGTTCAAATATTTTTCACATCCTGTGTGCACTTTTACATTTTCACTATATGAATGCCTAAACTTTGGTTATTTGTCAATTTTATTCACTAGATTTGATTTAAATTAATCTTTCAGTTCATTCTGGTTATTTTCAGATTAAATAATGCCATTTTATAGTGTTTTCTGTCCAAAAAATAGTAATTTTACTTTCAGTTTGTTATACTCTGATAAGTCAAAACATTTCCAAAATTTACTTCCTGTTATAATGTAAATTCAGCCATTTTATCAGTTATATTTAATATTAATAATCCTATATTGTATTAAAAGGTTCATATTCCCTTATTTTCTGGTAGTTAATTGAATTAGTTGTATTCTGAAACATTATTCTGGAATATATGACTCCCATGTCTAAATTTCTGAGTTTAGTCATTTTTATTTATAATTCTGAATATAATTTATTAAAATCTTTCTGAATGGTATGTGCAATTATATGGCTTGATCTCAAGCTTATTTTGTCTAAACCCCTTTTGTTTATTCGCATTTAAATGATTAATTTCTCTGTTTTGATGAAGTTTGGTTTCCATTCTTTTGGCCTATGATTTTTTAACAATTTTTCTTACAAAATATTTTACAAACAAATATATGATGTGTGATACCCTCTCTGACTTTTACATATAGTATTATAAATTAAACATGTTTTCAAATTACACAATAACAATTAGTATTGATTACAATACAAATAATAGTTAAAACAAAATAAAGAATATTTTTTTTTTAAATAAATGGTTGTCTTCAAGTCAGACATTTTGCAACAAAATTCCCATTTCCAACATGGAAATATGGTTTACAACAAAGGTTTTGTACTAACTAACATCTTAATTACTCTCTACTATTTACAAGTGGTAACTATTTTTATAGTTCTGATGTTAGTTGTTTCAGACCCAAACAAATGGCCTTATATCTAAAACATTTTTAAACATTCTTGTACTATATACATAAAAACCTTATATTTATATTCTTATTTCTAACTATTATTATAAGTAGGATTCTACAGTTTTTATACAGTCTTTTATACATTGTCTTTGGGTAATTGCACCCTGTCATTAACAAATAAATAGTATGAATTGTTCAAAAAGTATAATGAAATCTGTTTTTCTTTTTTCATGTAAAACAAAATGTTATTTTAAACAGATTCATGACTTATGAACAATATATTGTTACAGTACACATTTTAAGTCATTGAAAAATGCATATTTCATTGCATCCAATGTTTGTGATTGCCAAGAATGAAACACAAGGTTCATTTTTTATAATACCCAAAACTATCACTGGTTCACTTTCACTTATATATTATGTTAATGCTAAATGGTCGTATAGTCTTATCAACATAATAAATTGGTTAGCGTTTTTCAATGGAGATTTGTTCCATGGGTACTATATTATTGTTTCATCTTAGTTCACAGGAAACTTTTACTTTGTTCACTTCTCTCTCTTAAATTTATATACATGTGGTTTTTATTTCGTTATACTTTTGTTTTTAGATATTTATTTTGGGGATATAGGGATTTGGGTGTCTTTTATAAGAGCATGACATCTTCTTGAGGATGCTGCCCTCTTCTTCTTTCTTCAGTCTTCTTTTCTCCTGCCTTCTGGGACTGGTATCTTCTCCATCTTCTTCTTGATGCCATCAGGTTTCTTGGGATCTTCTCCATCTTCTTCTTTAATTCAGAAATACACAACCTGTATTGGTTGATCTTGGCTTATTTTAGGGTTTCTTTTCTATTTATTCTCCCTCGTTGTGGGTTTGGTCATATTCAATACTGCTTTGTTATTTACTATTTTACCTTCCTGGGTTATACCTTGAAAACCTTTGGTTATGAGACTCGTCTTGGATGACTCATCACTAGTAACTCCTTTTATTTTAACTTGCATTTTCTTTATAATAATGATTTCTTTCCACAGTTGCTATGAATTAATCTTTTTATATTAAACTTAGTGCTTTCTTCCAAATTTAAATATTATAACTTCATTATTCTAATGATCAATTGCCATTCAATATTATGCTTATATCTGTCATGTTTCAGGATTTATCCTCGAAACGCGTCGTTTTAGAAATTAAAATAGATAAGTCACAAGACGGAAAGTTAATACAGGTAATGCCTAATATTAATTCTAATTAGTTAAAATCTAAAATTAAAATAAAGTATAAACGAAAATTCCAAATTTCCGAAAAGTACAAAATCACGATCCAGAAGGAAGGAAATATAACCAAGGACATCCAATATATCAAAATCAACCATACCGAGGAACAGATGAAAACGAATTTTTATAAAGTATAACTAAATATATATTTTCACTACAAGACAACATACGTTCGAAATTCACGACACTTTCAAAGACACTTCACTTGGTTTCAACCACAATATTTTCAAACATTATTAATAATTGATTAATTATTATGTTTCACTTAAGAATTTTAAAAACAGAACACTTTATTTAAATAAAATTATTATTATTTAGTAACAAAAACTTATAACCTATTTGTAAGACGTTGAATCTAACCAATTTTAATAGATTCACAACTGAATTTTGTAAAACTAAAAACTTCAGCAGTTAGAAATAAGTATATTGTAAAGGCTTGTACATTCAAAACATCTTGTTATCTTTCTATGTAATCACAAGAACCCTGTAATCCAACATTTTTATAAAAATCAACTAGCAACAGCCTAAAGGGAATTGGGTTACAACGATCCTGCCAACCGCTGAGTCAGTAAAACTTTATCGCCGAGGCAAATTATTATATTATCATTGATGTTTACATAATCTGAATCCGAATCATTAACAAAACTGCTATTAAAATTACCTGCAGTAAAATAAAACCTTGTGTATTCATTTCAGAAAATTTTATGCATGTTAATCTTTTTATATGGTTAAGTGTATAGCGCTGTCACAAGAACACTGAAGTTGGCAATCCTGACGCTGAGGAGTGGGATTCAAATTCGAACGTCAGGCGGGGCCAAATACGATTGTAGCGAAAATATTGAAAAAATTAAGATAATCAAATATTAATTCTTTTAATTGTTTTGTATGTAAAACAATTTGGCGCCTAAAGATCGGGATTTTTCTGAATACACACAGCAGGTAAGATAACGGAAAACCCTTAAGCAGACGATAAACCAATCATACATCCAGGATAGGGGTTATTGTTCCTAAAATTCATAAACTTATTAATCAGCCTACTTGGAGTTTTAAAGGACACATACTTGTCATGTAATAGATGGGCGCCGCAACGAGTGGCTAGAAGGAGACACCTATTAATCTTGTATCAATTTGTATAATTTTATTATGGACTCTTCCCTTGCCTTGTGTTTTAGAGCACGTCGGAGAGTTCCTGTTATCTGGTTAAATTTATTAATTTTCCTATTAACTTCTTCTCCGTTTTTATATGAGAGCTTACAGCCTAAATAGTTAAATTCTGAGACTTGCGCTATAATTATAGCATTCAAAACAATTTTAAATCAAACTGACCGTGTTCCTTTAAAAGCCATAAATTTTGTTTTTTTATCACATATTTCCATATTAAATTCTTTCGCAATGTTATTTAAGTAGTGGAGCATACTTTGCAAGTCATCTTCATTTGTTGCCAATAAAATCTGATTATCTGCAAACATGAGAGACTTAAGCGTATTGCCCGCAACTCTCCTCCATCTACACTGTTAAGTCAAACCCTAACAATTTCATCCAAAAGCAGGTTAAAAAGAGCTGCTAAAAACATTGTCTAACGCCTTCATTTATTTTGATGGGGGTTCCGTTGGTTTATTTATATCCTGGTCCCTAGATTAATGCTCTTGATCACTTGTATTAAATGTAATGGAATGCCCCTATTTTCTAAAACTATCCGCAGTGTCAATCTTGGTACTTTGTCACAAGTTTTGCAATAATCTACGAATAATAGATGTGTCTCTAAATTTAGTTCTCTCCTTTTTTCTTTAATCTGCTTAACAGTTAAAATGTTATCAATTCAGATTTGGTTCTTTCTGAAACCCGATTGTTCTTCAAGCAGTATTGTTTCTGTTATGTTACTCAGTCTCCTGCGTATTATTTTTGCATAGATCCTGTATGGTGAACAAAGCAAGCTGATCCCTCTGTAATTTTCTGGAGTGATTCTGTCCCCTTTTTTAAAAATGGTTATCACCTTTGCTATTTTCAATTCTTTTGGAACGTTCCCTTGTTCCCAACACATGTTATATAATCGTAGCTGTGGTTGATGAAGCTTCCTCGGAGCATATTTTAATAGTTCTGTATTATTTTGTCTACCCCACAAGCTTTGCGGTTTCTGTTTTCCTTGAAGCTTAATATTAACTCTTCCATCTCTAATTTATCTATTATAGTTGTGTTTATTTCATTCAATGTGTTTGTTCGCCTTCATTTTTATCAGAGTGCCATAAAACTTTGTAATAATGTTCCAAATCCTCGTCCTCAGTTATCTCAATCCTACCTCTGTCCTTCTCTTGAGAGTTTAATTTCAGAATAAATTGAAACACTCTATCTTGCCGTCCGTATAAGTTATGCTCCATTTTAGCTATCTATTTATTCCAATGAGTTCTGTTTAGTGTTCTTACATGTTTTCTGACCTTGGCACTCTTTTTTGTAATCAATTCTGTTCTGACCATTCTATTGTTAATGCATTTTGAGTAGGCTTTCTTTTTCTCTTTTACTAATGTATCTAATTCAGGGTCCCATGCCCTCACACCACACTTACCTTCTTTGTCGATTTTACATTTTTACAGAAAGACCTGAGGCAGTTTAAAAGTCTGTGTGACAATTCTAAACGAGAGACTTTACAAGTCTAAGGTACGGACAGCACTCCCCCCCCCAAACTCTCTGGAAAACATGACATTAAACGTCTGGTTGGAAACAATGATCAAGGGAAGTGTAATAACTGCTCTACCCAACAGCACCGACAATGTGATAAGCTCAGTAAGTACAGCTATTGACGGCGCCAGTTGTATGCTACATTAACATTTATAGAGCACTTAAAGATGGAGCAGATCTCAATTATAACAAACAAAGGGTGAAAATATAAGTTTTCTCCCTATGTAAGACACTGTAGCTTACCAACTCTCAACTCGCCTCAAATAGAAGAGGAGAAGTGTATTTTCATTCCTGTTTAATTCCTTTTTGCTTGAACAAAAGGGGTTCCCTTTCGTTGTTTGCTACAACAATAGAAAAAATGCCAGAAAATAAAATATTTAAAATAATTTGTAAACAAGCTACAAAATTCAGAACTAAGTAGCGTTTATTAGGCCTATAAAGAGTTCTGCAACTAAGTAGGGGCCACTTAATTCTGTACGGTACAATTATTTTATAAAAAAATACCAAAATTACTCGTCTTTTAATAATAATTTTTTTTTAAGATCCTGTAGTCCTGTATCACTAGTTTTAAAACTGCATAGTTAATTAACCAATTTTATTGCTTAGTATTAATAATATTTATAAGTTCTTATTTGCTTAGCTATGTACACGTAAAAATATGTGTTACTCGTTAAATTTTATTGAAGCACAGAAAACTATGAACCCAGAAATTTAAATTCTGTTACTTTTTTTTCTTTGACCTTTGAGCGTAAGTTAATTTGAAAAGCATTAAAGTTAATTTGAATGAAATTATTTTAATTTTATTTGAAAAGCATATTTTTCTTACAGAATTTAATTGAGTACTGTATGCAATATTTTAGTTTTATAATTTTGTTTTGATTCTAGGGGAAATAACTACAAACGCATAAGCAACAAAAGAAAGGATTTTGTGGTTTACATAACGCTACTAAATTATATAACGTCTCTACCTCTGAATAAACTAGTGCACCATAGAAATGCACAGAATTGTTGTATATAATTTATGCTGAGGTACTCTTGTATTATTTATACATTTTGTCGGTGCAGTGGCACGAAAGCTGCCACAGATATTATTCAATACTTACACAACTATGTAATGTTTAACAGTCAGTATAGTCGGTACATTTATTTTGTAGAATACACACTACTCCATAAGTGGCTTGTGGTAAACAGAAACTACTACGAAAGTGGTGGAATCTGCAAAAATAAGTAAAATATGTGGTAGCTCTATTTACCGCAGGGGATTGTGTAGTAAACGCGTAAGTGAAACGGACCTCTACCTCTATGAAAAAGCAAAGCATCGATGCTGACTTTTTTAAAGTGCCCTTTCCCGAAAATAGGTTTTTTGTCATTTATTTTACCTTAGGTTTTTTATCTAATTCACTTACCATTTTGCAGTGAAAAACCAAAGTCAAAAATTTTAACACATTTTTAATTTGATTGCGTATGTCCGTTTTGAGCCAGCTAAAATTACAGTATAATTTTAAAATGTCAGCCTGAGCTGCAATAGTCAATACCGAAATAGTCTACATTAGTAAAAAGTCATTATTAATCTGTTATTTCGGATAATTGTTTGTCTCTCTACTTAGGACGCAGTATAGAAATTCTGTTTAGCTCTTGTAGCGTTTTTTGAAAATTCTTAGATTTTCATGAGCTATAACTTCAACAGGCTTAGCCATCAATGTTAGCTTTCTAAACTACAATGCTATAAGCACAAAGCTTACTAGCTGCTGAAGAAGATCTTTACTAGCTCTCTACGTCAACAGATGTAAGCCACAGTACAAGATTACTGTTGTACATAAAAAATGAAACTTAATCACTTTCATAACATAAAAGTAATTTTTCACATTTCTGGGAATTTGTTTATAAGTGGCTTTAAGAAAAAAATGTTGTGTTGACGTGAACCGTTACATAATACATATGACGTTTTATTAGTGTCTCTTCTGACGTTGGCGATTATATTGTCACGTTGATATTTGTTTTCAGCTATTCTAAATATTTGTTTAGCACTGTGTGTTTCAATCCAGTCGTAGACGTTTAACCATGAGGCTTGCCTCCTTCCAATTTCTCTACGGCCTTAGATATAATCCTTCGTTGTCATCTAGACCGTACGGTCCCTAAGGCCGCTTCATTAGTTTTTGCTATATTGACTGACATTCTTCTGTGCAGTCATGTCTCGAATGTCTCCAAGCGGTTGATTGTTGCAACTTTCAGTTTCCATACTTCAGCTCCATACATCCAACTAACTCTTCTGTGAAGAAGGTTAAGTTGACATTATCGTTACAAGACATGTTCTTTATTTTTTGAAATGTAGCAGGAGTTAATTTATTACGACACTTAATTTCTTTCACTGGATCAGGATATTCAGCGTTATAAAATCCCAAGTATTTTAAATGAAGGACCTTTCAATATTTTCTCCGTTTATTTGGAGTTCTGGTTCTGGGAATTGGTGAAGACTAAAAACAATAAACATTATTTTTCTATAGCTTATGTTTAATCTTAACTATTTTGTCCAACACAGTATTAATAGAGTTTGCAAAATTTAAGACTTCGAATGTTGTCACTGTATCTGACTGTTCGTGGATGTTTATTGTAACACGGATTTAGGGAAATGCATAATTTTATGGAGGGATAATCTGAACAAAAATGAACTAATCAACGTTACGTAAAGAAAAAGTTGTAAAATACGTAAATAACGAATATTACATTGAAATTAAAAAGCAAAGTTGTTGGGGAAAGGTAAAAAGAGTTTTACCGATTTACAGAAATTTTATACAGGGGAATATCAGAACGTCTTTATAACGTTAGAATAAGTTCAGTCACGAGTCATAGTAAATAATTAAAAGAATTTCTATATTTAATTTTCATACGATTAGATTGAAACAAAATTAAAATTAATTGCTCCGCATTATATTAAAATTTTTGCATAGGCTTTATTTTTTTAATTAATGCAATGCTTGAATAATAATATATATTGTAAACTGAATTAAGTAAAATATTGTATAATACAAATAATTAATTATTATTTTAAAAATATTAATGTACAATATTAATTAAATAAAATATTAAATTTAAGTACATTTTAATTTTCGTCGATTAAGTACAAAGTAAAAAAAAATTTTATTCTGATTTAAACTGTAATAAAATATACGAGTTACTGAAATCTAGAAAGCCTCTTACGAAAATGTCACTAAATATCATTGTTCAGTTTTTAAACGTACCTGAATTGTTTCATAAATTTACTTTAATAGAAGGAAATGGATTATTGTTTATATCTTGTGATACAGCGAAACGAGAGAGATAAGGGACGTTTTAATTAACTTCAAGGAATTAACGAGTAAAAATAAGGCTACTTTACTAAGGAACGCCATGATGGATCTTATTTACAGCGAGCCTAGTTCGATTATTTCCTACAAGCATTCAAATTAACGTTTGTTAAGTTTAGTGAAATATAATGCGATTGGAAAACATGAATGAAATTCGTATTAGAGGTTTAGTGTTTTTACTTGAGCGTAATCGAGTTCGCAAGCACAAGGATGACTAGTTTTTTCTTCTTATTATCCGTAAGTGGAATCGTTATTTTTTGATAGTACGTTTATTGACGATGTAGAAATAACACTAAAAATTAGAGAAATGTTCCATTAAAAATTATATGTTTCTAGTGAGTAGACTTTCTTTGCAGATTAGTGTTATTAAAAATATTAAGCAGAAATTAATATCTCCTATTAAGTGAATATATCTTAAATTTATACCCGCAGTTTAGGTAAAAAAGTTATTAAGCCAGACGAGCAATAAGTAGTCTAATGTAATTTGATGTGTTCAATAACTTGTGTTCTGTATTTTGACATTTAACGTAATGTTATTGTTTAATTTTAACTAATTTAGGGAATTTCTGTTTAGATCGATTAGCTAGACAATGCAGAAATGTTAGGGAAATTATAGAATTTGTTGGACAAAAAATTCAATTCTTTTAGTGTTTACTCTACAGTACTGTTATACTTTGATCTGGTGGCAATCCTAAAATTTTAAGTAGAGAAACTAATTCTTAAATAAGTTTGTAATTAAGTACAATTCTAATTTTACAAAAATTAGTTGATTTTATTCGCTTTTTTACGAGTGAATACAAATCAAAATCCGTACTTACAACTACACACCTACCGCATCTACCTATCCGTCCGCACCTATACTTAAACTAACCAGTAGTACAGTATTGTAAGTGCTACCATGCTTAGTACCTAAGTAATTGCTTCTAACCATGTTGAAGGGTGCTCTACTTTAGAATCCTTAATTCCAATATACTTCTAATATATTTTTTAATATCTCTATCTTATACATAGAACTTAAAATTGTTTAGTGAACTATATTCTGCAGAATAACAGAGTATAGAATATAGTGCAGCTCCGGGAGCCTGCTAAGTGACTTGGCTAAATAATTAATAAAATTATGTTTTTTAGCTGAGAAGGAAAATTATGGGTTATTCAAGGACGATTTACTGGTATATTATAATAATAAAAATAGTCTTTACTCTATTTTTATAAAATATTGTTGTAGCTATACTATACAAATAGTTAACATTCATTATTAATCTTTAAAGGCTTCATTAGTAGCCTATGTATTGAAGCAAAAAATGTTGTAATATTAAAAGGTATTTAGTAAATCATGATAAATGTGCAAATTATCTGGTGTTATTTAGTCACAATTGAATTCTACCTTTTTTTATTTTTACACTGTGTTAACAAAAATGTTCAATTATATGGTCCGCCGCTAGTTCCAGAGTGTAACTGTTATTAACCGTAGAAACTTTTAATTTGGAAACCACTGGTATAGTCTATAGGCAAAATTATTATACGTTTTGCACTATTATCAGTAACCGTAAGAAAATTGAAGGCCGTCAGGTACAAAACTGAACAGTAATGTAGCATACAATATAATTGATTATTTATCTATGTCTCTATCAAATATTTAAAAATAACGGCTAACTCATTTTGTGACCTACAGTTTAGAAAATGACATATTTAATATTTACTATGCTGGAATTACAACTACAAAGTTGTGTCTCAGCCGGTAATTTGTATGCAAAACTTTGGTTTTCTTATATGGATATCACATGTCTAAACAACTGAACAATATTTAACCCCATTGCGATGTCAAACGCGATGCGTTATTATCCAGCGGGATCTAAAATTTTAGTTGCTATTATCAATTTCGTAGTTCATCGCGATATCGTAATTCTTTCACTTTCTAGCACCATTTCTCACGTACATTTACCGGCACTTATATACCGGTACTGCATTTCTGGTAGATTTTTTTTGTAAATGTGATATCTCTCAAAACGGTATTTACAATAATTTCATTCATTCTTTAATACATTAGACGTGGAATCACTGTTTCATATTGTAAGTTGTATAACCTTTAAATTATTTTAAAATCGTAAAAATACTTTAGTGTAAATATATATAGTGTAAATATAGTCTAAATTACTTTTGGTTCGTTTAGAAATGAAAGTGTAAGTATCTAAAATCCAAATACAGAATTGTAACAGTAATGTATATTACTGAATTGTATACTCAAATGTTTATAAGAATTTAATATTTACAACTAGAAAGAAAAATTAATAAACGTTTAAGTAACGTAGCTAATAACTAATTAGTTTTCAATAATTTTATAGTTTTCAACATTTTATTTGATAGTACTTCATGCACTTCTTTTTTGGTTAAACTTGTTCTGCAATGTAATACAAATGAGAGTCGAATGTTGTGACGATACATATCATCATCACCATGTATATAAGAACTGTTAAGATACAGAAACCAAAGTTAACTAGTACTAGTGTAAATGATAAATGAAAGGAAACTTACAAATAAGTGTGTATTAAGCAGAGTATTCTGGTTCCATGCTAAAACAAAACAATGGATGAAGGAAAATAAATGTTAGAGAAATATAATATCGTAATTATGATGAAAATTTGAAGAAGAGAACTTAATAACATGATAAACCCAATAGATATGGTAAGTGAGAGGTATAAACAAGTCTAACGACGAAACAACTAATTAAAATAAAGACATGCAATAAGCAACAAGAGAGTGAAGACCACCTTAATTACAAAATAACATAAATGCATGAAGAACTGAAAATAAAAATAACAAAAGAAACTAAACTAGAAACATGTTAATAACCAGGTAAAATATAAATACAAAATACTCCATAAATTAATAATAATAATAATAATATTAATAATTAAAGAGAAAAAGATCAGACCATAGGTATAGTTATAGAAAATGCAATACAATGGTATAAATAAGAGTAAAATATATGTGCATTAGTCTAAGGAAAAAATTTTAAAAACTTATAAGGGAGTGAAGTGATAAGTGTAGAAAGAAGGAAATAGTGATGATCAAAGATCATGTTATAAACCAGTGGGGAAGGGAGAAAGTGAAGTAATGGTGTTGTGTATAAACTAATGCATATTAAGAACCAGTAAATAGAAGTAGTATGTGTTTAAAGGGTTTTGTATACCCATAGGATATTATGTTATAATTAGTTGTTTAAAGGGTTTTGTATACCCATGGGATGTGATGTTATAATTAGTTGGTAAAAGGGCTCTATATACCCAGGATTTTATTTATATTAGAATTACTTGTTAAAAGATTTGTTAATTTTTCAAGAACAGCTGTAAAAGCTGTTCAGAAATGTCAATATCAGGTACATGGTGAAGCATCATATTATGTAAAAAATCGTTGTAAAGGAATGGCAAAATGCTAAGCCTATAGGCCAAAAGAGATGAGCTGAACTTAAACAACACTAAAATATCCAGAATAGTCCTAACCAAACCAAATAAAATTAAACAGAAGCCTGACCTTAATGAAACAGGGAAGGTATTGGTAAAATTATATGTCAAAACCCACAATAGCAATAAACCAGATGGATAGAGAAAATATTAGTAGCACATCAGGCAAGCCATTGAGATGACATGTTGCCAATATTATTGTTATTATAAGAAACTTATGCATAGGTATTTAAAACTGTAATGTTATATATAATGTAGAAGTATCAGACATTATTGTTAGTAATAAGGATAACCTTATTAGAACATATTAAAATAGTAAAGAAGGCAATAAGAAACGTTAAGAAAAAATATGTAAACGCCTAAAAAATTAAATTTATAAAGGTGCTAAAATAAGTGATACTGGGCCGAAATGGGCCACATAAGGTATCAAAATACTTCAATTTTACTAAACAATAACACCGTATAAATCAAATTTAACTTAATCTGAAAATAAACAGGGAGTAACTTGAGGTGACAGATATAAATTTCAAAGATTTCGAATAATTAACGTCACGTGACCAGGGGTCGGGAAATAAGGATCAATCAGAGCTCACAAAAGCTTGGTCATAGCCATCAACTAAACGGAAAAATTCGTTTACTCTATTGTTAAATCTTAAACTGAACAGATCAACTTCATGTAGCAGAGAGTCACATTTTTGATGTGATGAGAGAATGAAAAAATGATGAGTTACTCAGACTAACACATTCCAAGTATGAAAGGCGTAACTGGGAGTTGGTGAGATTTGGATAACCTAAATAACGAAATAATCACACCTTTACACAACACGAGATTCACCAAAAACACTACTAAACCAGACACTTGTGAACTTAACAAAACTTTATTCAACAACATTGTGGACATAAAATTATCAAAACACTATTTAATTTAAAGAAATTAGTCGAAGCAGATTTTGGGCCACTTAGATACTGGTCTACGGCCATTTTGAATGACAAAACTCCGCCATTTCGATTGACATTCGGAATAGAACCGAGAACAGTAATACCTTTCACTTAACATTATTTTAATTTTATTAGTTATTAAGAATGTTGATTAATTAATTGTAATGTATTGTATTTTATCCTGAAGCATTTTCTGATCTTTCCTAACAGCTCAAAGAATCCACTACCTAATATTATAAATAATATTGTAATTTATATTAAACATTGTATTGTTCGAGTCGAGTTTGGTGAGCGAGTCGATACGGTCACTATCCCGTTCTATTCACGAACCGTTGAACTGACCCAGACTTCAAACATCAGAAAATAAACTAATTTGTTAATTTAAAAAACATTTTATTTTTTTGAAAGTGAAATAAGATAAAGGATTTTCAGGCGATAAGTAAGAAGAGAAATACGGCAAGAGTGAAGAACATTGAGAAATTAGGGGACAAAACCAGATAACCTACAAGGCTGAGTCGAATCATTAATTGATTGTGGAAAAACAACACAATCTATTCTACTTATAAAGAACAATTATTTTGGAGACATTTTCAAAACAGTGCGGGCATGAACACCACTCTAAAAACCGTAAACTCGATGACGACTTGTCATTACCTGATCATTCTTTTGAATTAAAGTTACAAAAAATAAAATCGATTAATAAAAATAATTCAGTAAACAATAAATTTATTTCAAAATAATAAATAATTAAACTATAAAAGAAAGCAACGTACCATAAATGCGACTTATCAATGTAGATGGTAAAAATTGCTACGTTGATATGAAAGAATTACGTAACACTTAACAAGCAGCATCATTCGAGGCTGTTGCGGACGGCACTCGGTCAGCTAAGTGTGTTAAGACCGTGGGCTGACCTAGCTTCTAGTGAATTCCAGAGAGCTTGTAGTACGCAACGCTTCTCGACTCGTCAACAGCAGAGCGGTAGATTTCTCTGGAACCTATGCAGGGTGTACATAAGTATCTGAGGCCGCCTTAGCAGTTCAGTTGTACCTGGAGATATTTCAAGTGCGGAGCGAAGTGATTGTTACGATTTAGGTGAAACTGATTATTGTGGTAATTATTAAAAAACTGTTATAATGTGACATATATTGTTGAGTGTTTTAACATACTTAACAGGCATATCTATATAAGACCACATTTATCGATTTATAACTAGTAATTATGTCTAACTAAAGTTTAAAATTAGTGATTTAATCTATTGTTAGCTATTCTGTTTCCACTGTACGAAATGATGATCGTGAGACCGTCTAACATTGGTATCAGAAGTAGGTATAAGACCGTTTAAAAATTGGAAAATGAGGACAAGTAATGCAAGTAATGCAAGGGGTATAACTAATTTACAATAATGGATAGAAGTCAAAAATTATTTATGATAAAATCTTTGTGTTTTCGGATAGAAGAGGGGGAAGAGAAACTACGATAGGAAGCAGAATAAGCGAAGGATGAGAACGACGGGATGAGAAACGTAAGCAGGCAGTAAATGAAACGTAAGCTCTTTTTGAAGCTGTGCAAAAACAAATGCAAGAGCAAACTACCGAAGAGCTTCATCTCCTACAAGGTGACTTGGGTGAATTAGGCGGTGATCTGAATGGCAAAGATTGTCTATTGTAGAAACATATGTCTCAAATACAGAAGAATCAATATTGATCCAAGTATCCATTGCAGTAGAAGGATCAGTTGCAACCATAAGAGAGCAAATTAATAGTGAAGTTGAACGGTTTAATGAAAATATACCCATGCTTTTCGAAACATACGGCTGAAGAGACAGTGCCAATTAAAAACACAGAAAAGTACATAGAAAGTCAGACAAAGTGACTTTGCCTCCAGATGTGCCCCAACATTTGATGGCAGTACTTAGTGGGCGACGTATCTTCGGCAATTTGAAGTTTCTGGATGCGTAAATCATTGGACGGAAAATGAGAAAGCAGTTTCACTGGTTCTCTATTTAAAAGGCCCTGCCGGAAATCTAGTAAAAGTTTATAATTAGTTATTTCATCTGGTGTGAGTTATTCTGATTCCACTATACAATACGACGATCCGTAAGGTCGTCGTAATATTCACCCTCAGCGTTAAATGTGAATCTCATTTATAAACATTCCCTTGTTATGTTTGCTTTCGTATTGTTTCTGCAACTGCACAGTCTGTTACAGACACATGTCCCAATGTATTGAGAATTTCAACCACACAACTGTTAATTTATGTTGGAGCATGGTTTGGCTTATTGAAATAGATAATTCCTTCAAATATGAAACAGACTGTATAAAAGACTAAGTAGATCATAACAGTGAAGATAATATTTGTTATCACCTGCTTAGCGCCGAGAGCTAGTACGTGATGGCATAATGGTAATATAATCTTGGTCACTCTAGAAATATTCTTTATTTACAGCTTCTTCAAATAAAGTATACACAAACTTGAGTAACGTTGTACATATGTCGACTCAGCGCATATTCTCCAATCTTGGACCCACACAGTCGAGAATAATGATTAAACCAGCTGCTGATAGATCGCAGCACACACTCATCTCTAGAGGCGAAACACATTATCTACTGGTCGTGTATGACCTTGATCTATAGTCTATATAAATAGTTGACCATGACTTTTAGTACTGTAAACATAGAGGAATTTTCTACCTCAAATACAGGTGTTCTTTATGTGAGCCTCTCTGCGAAAATAGGACCCTCTGTCTGCTGGTTAAAACCTCATCATCATGAGGTTTAGGGTGTTACTATTATTGGTTTTGCCTGTCCATTTATGAGCGAATGTCTCCGCTTTTATTCTCCTGGGATTTATGTCCAGAGTTAATTTTGTTTATTTGATTGCATATGTGACTTAGTCAGGTCATCCCTCTGTCTCGTAAAAGATTGTCTACTGAGTAAAAAGGACTGGCTAGTAGGCCTAAGCTTTGTGAGCATCTACTATCATCTTACCTACCACATAGTCTACTTTATAATTCTGTTTTATAAACTGTTTTGGTTTGCTTGGAGTTTATTTACTTTTTAGTGTTACTGTTCCTTGGTTTTATCTTAATAGGTGTAGGCCTACTTCTAACAAGTATGCTGAAATTTTTCTTAGACTAATTTACAGGAAGTGTAAGGACACATCACAAAACAATAACTAAAAACCTCTGGAACTTATAAAGTAGTAAATATCTATATGCGTTGTAGGATGAGCAGCTGTATGACTAGGATAAAAATAAGACACTGAGAAATAGAGCCCTACATTTTACTCTAATAGCACAGAATGCACACACACACACACACACACACACACACACACACACACACACACACACACACACACACACACACACACACACACACACACACACACACACACACACACACACACACACACACACACACACACACACACACACACACACACACACACACACACACACACACATTATATGTTTAGTATTTATAACTAAATTTACCCCAAGATGTTATTTTTCCTTATTTGGAAATGTTTCGAGAGCTCCCGTGCTCTCATCTTCAGCCTTCGCGATCTTGTGTCTGGTGAAGTATTTGTGTGTTGGCTGCTGGACGCTATTAAGGTTGTTTGTTGGTCTTTGGTATTTTAAAGTTGTATTATTGTGTGTGATTGTGGTATATGTATTTGTATTTTGTGTGTTTTCGATGTTGAGTGCTTTGAATATTGAGTGATGTTTTGTATTTGTTCTGGTATTAGTTTGTTTTGTGTTTTATGTTTGTATATTTGTATATTTTCCCAAATGTTCATTATGGTGCCTTTGTGTGGTATATGTTTTATTAGTGACACATTGGTTATGTCTGGGAATTCGTGTCCTGTGTTTATTGCATGTGTGGCTAAATTGGATTTATATATTTCTGTTTTACTTCCATATTCCTTAAGGAATGGAAGTATGGTGATGGCAAAAAAAATCGTGTTCGAGATTATTGCAGATTCTGATTGTACTACACTCAAAACATGAAAAAAAGTCGTTTTCCGAAAAGTGTCTGTGTGTGTGTCTGTCTGTCTATGTGTCTGTATGTAGACTTTTTTTTTTTTGGCAAACGATAACTGCCGCAAATTCAAACAAAAACAAATAATTTTTTGCATACAGCCCTGATTTGTAGAGGACTCGCGACCTATTGTTTTTGGTGAAGATCGGTTGAGGGAAAGGGGTAGTTTACCAGCAACGGTTTGTTTTTATCAAGGAAATTTTTTTTGGCAAACGATAATAGCCGCAAATTCGAACAGAATCAAATAATGTTTCGCATACAGCCCTGAATTGTAGAGTTCTCAAGACCCATTGTTTTTGGTGAAGATCGGTTAAGGGAAAGGGGTAGTTTACCAGTAACGTTTTATGTTTTAACAAGGGTATTTCTTATGGCAAACGATAACAGCCGCAAATTCAAACAGAATTAAAAGATTATTTGCATACAGCCCTAAATTGTAGAGTTCTCAAGACCTATTGTTTTTGGTGAAGATCGGTTAAGGGAAAGGGGTAGTTTACCAACAAGGTTTTTTTAACAAGGGTATTTTATATGGCAAACGATAACAGCCGCAAATTCAAACAGAATCAAATAATTTTCTGCGTACAGCCCTGATTTGTAGAGCACTCAAGACCTATTGTTTTTGGTGAAGATCGGTTGAGGGGAAGGGGTAGTTTACCAGCAACGTTTTTTATCAAGCGTATTTTCTATGGCAAACGATAACTGCCGCAAATTCAAACAGAATCAAATACTTTTTTGCATACCGTCCTGATTTGCAGAGTACTCGCGACCTGTTGTTTTTGGTAAAGATCGGTTGAGGGGAAGGGGTAGTTTACCAGCAACGGTTTTTTTTATCAAGGGAAATTTTTTTTTTGGCAAACGATAACAGCCGAAAATTCAAACCGAATCAAATAATGTTTCGCATACAGCCCTGAAATGTAGAGTTCTCAAGACCTATTGTTTTTGGTGAAGATCGGTTAAGGGAAAGGGGTAGTTTACCAACAAGGATTTTTTAACAAGGGTATTTTATATGGCAAACGATAACAGCCGCAAATTCAAACAGAATCAAATAATTTTCTGCGTACAGCCCTGATTTGTAGAGCACTCAAGACCTATTGTTTTTGGTGAAGATCGGTTGAGGGGAAGGGGTAGTTTACCAGCAACGTTTTTTATCAAGCGTATTTTATATGGCAAACGATAACAGCCGCAAATTCAAACAGAATCAAATAATTTTCTGCGTACAGCCCTGATTTGTAGAGCACTCAAGACCTATTGTTTTTGGTGAAGATCGGTTGAGGGGAAGGGGTAGTTTACCAGGAACGTTTTTTATCAAGCGTATTTCCTATGGCAAACGATAACTGCCGCAAATTCAAACAGAATCAAATAATTTTTGGCATACAGTCCTGATTTGCAGAGTACTCGCGACCTGTTGTTTTTGGTGAAGATCGGTTGAGGGGAAGGGGTAGTTTACCTGCAACGGTTTTTTTTATCAAGGGAAATTTTTTTTTTTGGCAAACGATAACAGCCGCAAATTCAAACTGAATCAAATAATGTTTCGCATACAGCCCTGAATTGTAGAGTTCTCAAGACCTGTTGTTTTTGGTGAAGATCGGTTAAGGGAAAGGGGTAGTTTACCAACAACGTTTTTTTAACAAGGGTATTTTTTATGGCAAACGATAACAGCCGCAAATTCAAACAGAATCAAATAATTTTCTGCATACAGCCCTAATTTGTAGAGTACTCAAGACCTGTTGTTTTTGGTGAAGATCGGTTGAGGGGAAGGGGTAGTTTACCTGCAACGTTTTTTATCAAGCGTATTTTCTATGGCAAACGATAACTGCCGCAAATTCAAACAGAATCAAATAATTGTTTGCATACAGCCATGATTTGTATAGTACTCGCGACCTGTTGTTTTTGGTGAAGATCGGTTGAGGGGAAGGGGTAGTTTACCTGCAACGGTTTTTTTTTATCAAGGGAAATTTTTTTTTTTTGGCAAACGATAGCCGCAAATTCAAACAGAATCAAATAATGTTTCGCATGCAGCCCTGAATTGTAGAGGTCTCAAGACCTATTGTTTTTGGTGAAGATCGGTTAAGGGAAAAGGGTTGTTTACCTACAACGTTTTTTTAACAAGGGTATTTTCTATGGCAAACGATAACAGCCGCAAATTCAAACAGAATCAAATAATTTTCTGCATACAGCCCTGATTTGTAGAGTACTCAAGACCAGTTGTTTTTGGTGAAGATCGGTTGAGGGGAAGGGGTAGTTTACCTGCAACGTTTTTTATCAAGCATATTTTCTATGGCAAACGATAACTGCCGCAAATTCAAACAGAATCAAATAATGTTTTGCATACTTCAGTGAATTGTAGAGGACTCAAGGCCTTTAGATTTTGGTGAAGATCAGTTAAGGGGAAGGGGTAGTTTACCTGCAACCTTTTACGTTTTAGCAAGAGTAAAGTACTTGAAAATTCATTTAAACTTTTTCAAACAATGGTAATTGTTGAAAATAAAATAATTTTGTTGCCAGGCAATCTGAAAATTTCAGATTTTGTACCACAAAATCTGAAAAGATTATACGATAGTTTATGAAATGGTTAATAATACGTCAGTGGAAGGTGTAATGAGAAATTAGCAGAAATGGAAACCTGGGGAATGTTAACTGTTCTGTAGATACAATTTTGTCAGAATGTTTGGAAATGATCATCAACATTGAAGAAAAAGTAAGCATATTAAGAAACATATGTAAGTACTTATTATAAAAAAATAATGTTTGTTTTTTGATAAAGTCATTTTGATTATAAAATATAAATATTTACAACAAGAAAAGAATTTTCAGTTTTCAAAATTTAAATATATTTTTATAAAACAATGGGTTCTTCATTGAGGTGGGGACCATGTCACTCACTCTATCTCAAGCCTCCTCTCCCATTTTGCAGAAAAAGAGGACCCTGTCAAGGCTGATACTTTGACGACAGTGACAGGGCTTTCCACCAAATTCAGCAGAGTGACAGGTAGGCCCAACTCTGATTAGCTCCTCAGATTTCCCCAGCGTTAGTAGGTTCTATGAAAATATTTTATTTCAAAAATGATTTTAAATATAAATCTTAGATATGTTTTATAAATCTCATGTTTTATGTTTTAACATGGGTAATTTTTTATATGACGAACCATAACTGCCGTAAATTCAAACAGAATTAAATAATTTTTTACATATGTGCCTGAGCTATAGAGAACTCAATGTCTGTTGATTTTGGTGAAGATCGGTTACGGGGAAAGGGCAGTTTACCGGAAACATTTTTTGTTGTAACATGAGTAAAGTACTTAATTTTGATAAAGTATCCTGATAAGATCTTAATAATCCACTGTAGAAACGTAGATGAAATATCTATAAATGAAGAGGCTAGTTGAACGGGCTGGGGGTAATTTTCTATAAATCAAAAATATAGTTGAAGGGGGAGGGGATAATATTTTACTTCCATATTCCTTAAGGAATGGAAGTATGGTGATGACAAAAAAAATTGTGTTCGAGATTATTGCAGATTCTGATTCTACTACACTCAAAACATGAAAAAAAGTCGTTTTCCGAAAAGTGTCTGTGTGTGTGTCTGTGTGTCTGTGTGTCTGTGTGTCTGTGTGTCTGTGTGTCTGTGTGTCTGTCTGTAGATTTTTTTTCTATGGCAAACGATAACTGCCGCAAATTCAAACAGAATCAAATAATTTTTTGCATACAGCCCTGATTTGTAGAGTATTCGCGACCTATTGTTTTTGGTGAAGATCGGTTGAGGGAAAGGGGTAGTTTACCGGCAACGGTTTTTTTTTATCAAGGGAAATTTTTTTTTTTGGCAAACGATAACAGCCGCAAATTCAAACAGAATTAAATAATGTTTCGTATACAGCCCTGAATTTTAGAGTTCTCAAGACCTGTTGTTTTTGGTGAAGGTCGGTTAAGGGAAAGGGGTAGTTTACCGGTAACATTTTATGTTTTAACAAGGGTATTTCCTATGGCAAACGATAACAGCCGCAAATTCAAACAGAATCAAAAGATTATTTGCATACAGCCCTAAATTCTAGAGTTCTCAAGACCTATTCTTTTTGGTGAAGATCGGTTGAGGGAAAGGGGTAGTTTACCTGCAACATTTTTTTAACAAGGGCATTTTATATGGCAAACGATAACAGCCGCAAATTGAAACAGAATCAAATAATGTTTTGCATACTGACCTTATTTGTAGAGTGTTCAAGACCTATTGTTTTTGGTGAAGATCGGTTAAGGGGAAGGGGTAGTTTACCTGCAACGTGTTTTTATCAAGCGTATTTTTTATGGCAAACGATAACAGCCCGAAATTCAAACAGAATCAAATAATATTTTGCATTCAGCCCTGAATTGTAGAGTTCTCAAGACCTATTGTTTTTGGTGAAGATCGGTTGAGGGAAAGGGGTAGTTTACCAGCAACGTTTTTTTAACAAGTGTATTTTCTATGGCAAACGATAACAGCCGCAAATTCAAACGGAATTAAATAATGTTTTTCATACAGCCCTGATTTGTAGAGTACTCAAGACCTATTGTTTTTGGTGAAGATCGGTTAAGGGAAAGGGGTAGTTTACCAGCAACGTTTTTTTATCAAGCGTATTTTCTATGGCAAACGATAACAGCCGCAAATTCAAACAGAATTAAATAATGTTTCGTATACAGCCCTGAATTGTAGAGTTCTCAAGACCTGTTGTTTTTGGTGAAGATCGGTTAAGGGAAAGGGGTAGTTTACCTGTAACATTTTATGTTTTAACAAGGGTATTTCTTATGGCAAACGATAACAGCCGCAAATTCAAACAGAATCAAAAGATTATTTGCATACAGCCCTAAATTGTAGAGTTCTCAAGACCTATTGTTTTTGGTGAAGATCGGTTAAGGGAAAGGGGTAGTTTACCAGCAACGTTTTTTTATCAAGCGTATTTTCTATGGCAAACGATAACAGCCGCAAATTCAAACAGAATCAAATAATGTTTTTCATACAGCCCTGATTTGTAGAGTACTCAAGACCTCTTGTTTTTGGTGAAGATGGGTTAAGGGAAAGGGGTAGTTTACCTGCAACGTTTTTTTATCAAGCGTATTTTCTATGGCAAACGATAACAGCCGCAAATTCAAACAAAATCAAATAATTTTGTGCATACGTCCCTGAATTGTAGAGGTCTCAAGGACTTTCGATTTTGGTGAAGATCGGTTAAGGGGAAGGTGTAGTTTACCTGCAACCTTTTACGTTTTAACAAGAGTAAAGTACTTGAAAATTTATTTAAACTTTTTCAAACAATGGTAATTGTTAAAAATAAAATAATTTTGTTGCCAAGCAATAAAATTAAAATTTTTTCATTTTAATGTAAATCATGTATAAGAGAAAATATATCCCGCTTGGCAGGCGATATTAAGATTTAAATATAAATCTTAGAATATGGAAGTCATGTATGGTTCTCCATACCGATATTTTACTTCCATATTCCTTAAGGAATGGAAGTATGGTGATGGCAAAAAAAATCGTGTTCGAGATTATTGCAGATTCTGATTCTACTACACTCAAAACATGAAAAAAAGTCGTTTTCCGAAAAGTGTCTGTGTGTCTGTCTGTCTGTGTGTCTGTGTGTCTGTGTGTCTGTGTGTGTCTGTAGATTTTTTTCTATGGCAAACGATAACTGCTGCAAATTCAAACAGAATCAAATAATTGTTTGCATACAGCCCTGATTTACAGAGTACTCGCGACCTATTGTTTTTGGTGAAGATCGGTTGATGGAAAGGGGTAGTTTACCTGCAACGGTTTTTTTTTAGCAAGGGTAATTTTGTTTGTTTGGCAAACGATAACAGCCGCAAATTCAAACAGAATCAAATAATGTTTCGCATACAGCCCTGAATTGTAGAGTTCTCAAGATCTGTTGATTTTGGTGAAGATCGGTTAAGGGAAACGGGTAGTTTACTTGTAACATTTTATGTTTTAACAAGGGTATTTCCTATGGCAAACGATAACAGCCGCAAATTCAAACAGAATCAAGAGATTATTTGCATACAGCCCTAAATTGTAGAGTTCTCAAGACCTATTGTTTTTGGTGAAGATCGGTTAAGGGAAAGGGGTAGTTTACCTACAACGTTTTTTTAACAAGGGTATTTTCTATGGCAAACGATAACAGCCGCAAATTCAAACAGAATCAAATAATTTTTTTTTGCATACGTCAGTGTATTGTAGAGGACTCAAGGCCTTTAGATTTTGGTGAAGATCGGTTAAGGGGAAGGGGTAGTTTACCTGCAACCTTTTACGTTTTAACAAGAGTAAAGTACTTGAAAATTTATTTATACTTTTTGAAACAATGGTAATTGTTGAAAATAAAATAATTTTGTTGCCAGGTAACAAAAATAAAGTCATTTTGATTATAAAATATAAATATTTACAACAAGAAAAGAATTTTCAGTTTTCAAAATTTAAATATATTTTTATAAAACAATGGGTTCTTCATTGAGGTGGGGACCATGTCACTCACTCCATCTCAAGCCTCCTCTCCCATTTTGCAGAAAAAGAGGACCCTGTCAAGGCTGATACTTTGACGACAGTGACAGGGCTTTCCACCAAATTCAGCAGAGTGACAGGTAGGCCCAACTCTGATTGCCTCCTCAGATTTCCCCAGCGTTAGTAGGTTCTATGAAAATATTTTATTTCAAAAATGATTTTAAATATATCTCTTAGATATGTTTTATAAATCTCATGTTTTATGTTTTAACATGGGTAATTTTTTATATGACGAACCATAACTGCCGTAAATTCAAACAGAATCAAATAATTTTTAACATTTTACATTTTACATTTACATTTTATGTGCCTGAGCTATAGAGAACTCAATGTCTGTTGATTTTGGTGAAGATCGGTTACGGGAAAAGGGCAGTTTACCTGAAACATTTTTTGTTGTAACATGAGTAAAGTACTTAATTTTGATAAAGTATCCTGATAAGATCTTAATAATCCACTGTAGAAACGTAGATGAAATGTCTATAAATGAAGAGGCTAGTTGAACGGGCTGGGGGTAATTTTCTATAAATCAAAATTATAGTTGAAGGGGGAGGGGATAATTTTTTTTTATATGTGTACTACGTTATTGCCAACAAAGAAGTATTTTTTTGTTAAAATTCCTTCCCTGGCTGTTTGGCTGAATATGATTTTAAATATAAATCTTAGAATATGGAAGTCATGTATGGTTCTCCATACCGATATTTATTAGTTTTGTATGCTATTTTTATATCTGTGTTTTTAAATAGTTTTGTTAGTTTTGTCATTTTATTATTCATGTATGTGAATGTGGCCCATTTTTTGTTGTTGTTATTATTTATAAAATAATAGTACAAAAACTAAAAAATAACCATCTAACAAATAACCATCATAACATAAATAATACATACGAATTAATAGACAAACTAAAAATAATAAATATAAATGAAAATACATTTTTCACATCATATGACATCACAAACATGTACACCAACATCCCAGTAGAAGAAATAATAGACATAATAATAAACAAACTTAAAGAACAAAATGAAAACAAACAATATATAACCGAAATAAAAAATAGCCTCCAACTAATACTAAAACAAAATTACTTTGAATTTAGTAGCAAAATTTATCAACAGAAAGAAGGTTTAGCAATGGGATCACCATTATCAAGCATAATAGCAGAAACATTCCTGCAACACATAGACACCAAATTACAAAATATTATAAAATCACATCACCCAAATGGCATATGGATAAGATATGTACATGATGGGCTATATGTATCAAATAACAGAAACACAAATGCAGAGAACATACTGAAACAAATCAATAACATACATCCTAAAATACAATTCACAGAAGAAAAAGAAAAACATAACAAAATCAACTATTTAGACACAATCATCACAAGATACAACAACCACATACAATATGCAATATATAGAAAACCAACTTCCACTAACATCATTATACCTAACCATTCTGACCACCCACCACAACATAAAATGGCAGCATTCTATTCGCTATTTAACAGAATGTACAAAATTCCCCTAAACAAACAAGAAACTGACAAAGAAAGAAACATAGTATACCAAATTGCTTATGAAAATGGGTACAATAAAAATACTATGAACAAAATAGAAAATAAAATCAAATATAAAATAAAAACTGAACAATTAAGAATTAATCAAAATGAACAACACATAAATAATAACAACAACAAAAAATGGGCCACATTCACATACATAAATAATAAAATGACAAAACTAACAAAACTATTTAAAAACAGAGATATAAAAATAGCATACAAAACTAATAAAAAGAAATTACAAAATCTAAATAGTTCACACAACAAAGATAATACAACAACTAACGGTATATACAAAATTGAATGCCAAGATTGCAATAAATGTTACATAGAACAAACAAAAAAACAGCTGAAAAAACGTTATTTTGAACACCTAAACGCACACAAAAAAAAACAGAAATATATAAATCGAATTTAGCCACACATGCAATAAACTGAGGACATGAATTCCCAGACATAACCAATGTGTCACTAATAAAACATATACCACACAAAGGCACCATAATGAACATTTGGGAAAATTTACAAATATACAAACATAAAACACAAAACAAACTAATACCAGAACAAATACAAATCAATACAAAACATGACAAAATATTCAAAGCATTCAATATCGAAAATACACAAAATACAAATACATATACCACAATCACACACAATAATACAACTTTAAAATACCAAAGACCAACAAACAACCTTAATAGCATCCAGCAGCCAACACACATATATTTCACCAGACACAAGATCGCGAAGGCTGAAGATGAGAGCACGGGAGCTCTCGAAACATGTTCCAAATAAGAAAAAATAACATCTTGAGGTAAATTTAGTTATAAATATTAAATGTATTATATACATCAAGAAACGGACTGTAACATAAAGTGATTGAATATATATATATATAGATATATATATATGTGTGTAGTTATCAAACACTTCTACTATAATTGTCATTTGTTGATCCGAATCGTAAAACCACATTTTGCCTAACTGTGCTCTTGTCGAGAGCCACCCGCGCCCTCTGTCCTCTCTTATAATTTTTCACACTTACCACAAATTAATACCAATTATATACAAAGATTAATAGAAAATGATAGTGTATATATCTGAGTAAAAATGCGTATTCTTATTTGTTAATTATAATACAATTTGTATTAATATCAGAACTGATACATTAAATAAAATGTTACCCTTAGCAGTTTAATTGATGATTACGTAATTCGCAATAAAACGACACATGTTTGTGTCAATCAGCGAATTTTGTGTAAGTTTCACAATTAAAAATCTGTTTCTTTAAATCAAAGGCAATATTAGGTGTCCAGAGTAAGGTTGTTGTACGCTTGTAACCTCGGACCAGGACGTACTGGGAGGGACATAAGCCTTTAACGAAAAGAAAACAAACGTCGATCTTCAGTATCGTCTGCCTGCGGCAAAATTTCCTGCCTTTCTGCAAGTCTAGCCAGTCTAGAGACAGGCCATTTTTGTGGTATTAATAGAGCTCAATGTGAGAAATTCTATATTTACCTAAATCTTTAACACTAATGAAATATAAATATTAATAATGGTGTTAGGTTTCCCTTTCTTTCTTACAATCAAGGCTAAAAATATTTTTTATTGGAAGCGTATGTGTATGTATAAGTTGTGACTTTACAAACACATTATATGTTTGAATACAGACTGGACGAAAAATAAACATATTATACTAAGACTAAAAGGTGGAAGGAAAAATACTTATTTTGTACTCGTACGGCGACTTTGTACCGGTTTGATGACCTTGCAACAAAGAATTCATTTACACATTACGCGATCTTACAATGCCAGATAAATGGATTCTCACAACTTACCTACACTTCTTTAAAAAGAACACCCTTATATCAATTATTATAATAGTACAACTGTTCCGTACTCACTACAAAAATAACAAAATTCACACAAATTACAATTGTCCCTACACAAATGACGATGAACACTTATTACTTTCTGAAATATTACAATTCAATAAAGTACTACCTAAACACTAAACTACTTTCACGATCTGTTTCACATAAACTCCCAAACTTAGCTGACTCAGTTGTACAGGTCGCCTGTTGCTTACGAGGCGCCTGTGTTGTTGACTACGAGGAAGTTCCGGTTGTAACCAGATTTAATGAGAATAAACGATCGTTCTCGAAGGCGCAAAAACCGCTAGGCTATTCGTCTTTGCTCATATCAACTGACCTTGCAGTCAGTGCTGTGTTAATTCGTTAAATGTTGTTTTCCTAAATTGACTGTGCAACCATGGAAATTGTTGGTTGTGCAAACTGTGTTGATATGAAGAGGGCAGAAAATCAAGCTGACTGAAGAATTGCCACAGATCAATGTACAAACTGAATGCCCAGGAAGAAGAGAAACAAGAAGCCCTGTAGTATTACAAAATGTATTTTTAAGCAACTGATTATGCGAACTATGATCTTCAGTGTGGAAAATATAACTGGTGTCAATAACATGGCTGTTTATTTAATTAATTATCATGTATTTCCAAATATCTAATCTCCATCTCTCCTCAGTCGTTCTACAGTTTATCTTGAAAGTGTTTCTCTTCTATATCCTTTTCTGCTCTTTTTGTCCAAGTTTTCCCAGTCTTCTGTCTATGGGTTCTCAAGTAAACCTCTTTCTGGAGAGTCTATGTTTGCCTGTTTGCTGTATGTATCCATATCAAATCAAATTATTCCCGATGCCATGTATGACAGCATAATACTATTTACAGTTACCTATACAGAACACCCTAAAAAAATGACTACAATAAGTGTACTGTAAAATTCACGTAACTGAATGTTAATGAGAACGTAATCCACAAACTGAGTAATTAGACTGAACTAGGTGTTAGGCTTAGCCTGCACAAAATAGATAAATAATAAGTAAAAGTTACAAAACAAACACCTATATATAAGGTTAGATAGAAACAGAATAGAAGTAAGTAAATGTTGGAGGTTAGAAGAGTGAAATGAAGAAACCACATGAACGAAGAGAAAATCATAGGCTACTAACAATATGTAACAAGCACTAGAAGTTGCAATGTACGTTTTTTCGTATTGTCCTTACGTGACACTTCCAAGTGTCAGAGAAAGCGTCGTGACAGAGAAAGTGTCTGTACCTAAATCTAAATAATTCAAAGACTAACTCTCACAGACACGTCTATTCGTATAAACAAATTACGTTAATAAGCAAAGAGTAAATTTTAAGTATAGGCCCACCACACAATGGTGGAATCATAATATTTCTACGTCTTTATTCACTTTATGTTTGAAAGTGCCACGAAAAATTTCACCGGAGTGAACAGTACATATTGTTAGTGCGTATAGAGTAAAATGTTTTACGTTACTAGACAGTTTAGGATTTTATAATATTGAACTCAAAATATTTCGCTTATTGTGTGTTTCTTTCTCAATTTCTTAATTTTTAACATTGTTAAGTAAGGAAAATTTTAATTTTATCCTGTCATATGTGTAGGAAGTAAGACAAGACTAACTCGCTGGAATAATAACTAGGAAAGAAAAATTATGAACTTTAAATGAATTAGTGTTACGGTAATGCTAAATTGGAAATTTACCAAAGTCGTTGTATTGTAATAATTTTACACACTCGAATTTCTAGTATAAAGCATTAAATATTCACTCGGTCATATTTGTGTATTTTACTAAAGTAAACTGTGTAGAATACAAGCTTTCATACTTCATGGTGGTGTAAGTTTGGTTTAATTTTGCAAGGTATTTGTTTTTGCGACTGTAAAAATTTAATAGTTTTAAAATTCATGGGTAAAGTTACATTTTATCAGTTTATTGCACTATCCGCTAAAACTCAGTTTCATATACTTTCCTAATAACATACATTTTCAACGCCATAGTCAGATTTGAATACTATCCTCTTATCTGGAAATCGGCTCAAGTAATCATGGTCTTAAACCTTGTAAAAACCCTCAAGAGCCCTCTTCTTATCGACCCATATGCCTTCTACCGATACTTGGTAAGAACTTTGAGAAGCTGTTTGTAAAACGACTTATGCCAGCAATTGTAGAAAACAACCTAATTCCGGATCACCAATTTGGCTTTCGAGAAAAGCACCCTACAGGAGTACAAATACACAGACTAACAAATGTTATCAATAAATCGTTGGAATCGAAGATGTTCTGCTCAGATGTGTTTCTCGACGTTTCCCAGGCATTTGACAAAGTCTGGCATCTTGAACTCTTATACAAAATAAAGACAATTCTGCCACATAATTGTTACCGTATTTTACATTCCTACTTAGTGGGCAGAGTGTTTCAAGTCAAGTACTCGGATGCTACTTCTCCTCTATTACCAGTGGGGTCAGGAGTGCCGCAAGGTAGTGTCCTGGGTCCTCTGCTCTACCTCCTGTTCACCTCAGACTTAAAGTCAGCAAGTGGAACCACTGTTGCTACCTACGCCGATGACACATCAATCCTAGTAACATACTCCGACTCCTCAATAGCATCTCTTATACTGCAAGAATCATTAAACAGCGTTCAGTTATGGGTTGATAAATGAAGCATAAAAATCAATTAATCCAAGTCAGTCCACGTTACCTTCACCACACGTAAGACAAACTGCCCTCCAGTAACAACTAACGGTCAACCAGTACCTCAAGCTGAAAGTGCTAAGTACCTTGGGATGCATCTAGACAGGAGACTAACATGGAAAAAACATATAACATCTAAGAAGATTGAATTTAATCACAAGGTCAGAAACATCTACTAACTGATAGGCAGAAAATCACGGTTAAGTCTCGTTAACAAACTGTTGATCTATAAAGCAGTTCTCAAACCGGTATGGACTTATGGTATTCAACTTTGGGGTACTGCTAGTACAAGTAATATTGAGATTATCCAGCTCTTTCAGTCCAAAACTTTAAGATCAATAGTCGACGCTCCATGGTTTGTCTCCAACAACTCTATACACCGCGACCTCAACGTTCCAACCGTGAAAGGAAATCATGCACCTCTGCAGGACTCACATCTCGAAATTAGAAAATCGTCCAAACCACCTGGCAATTAATTTGTTAGGCCACAGTAAAGATATTTATAGACTAAAAAGGCACAAACTATTAGAGCTACCATTCAGGTTTAACTAATAATGTATTCTCTGTATTTTCTGTGTTGTAATGTCTGTGTTATCTGTTCTGTTCTGTTCTGTTTTTTTTTTTGTATTCGTGTCATTATTAAGTGTTAACATCAACCTGTATATGTGCCTTATGGGCCCAGTGTTTAACATATAACGTTCCAGGCTACGTTATAAATCCAGGGAACCCGTGATAATTGACGCTAGCCAATTATACAGGCTGCCTACGTTGTAACAAACTGAAAATCAACACAACACTTAGAACAATAATAATTACTCTAATTATAGGACACAAGGGATGGTAATTTAACTGATTTATGCACTCACTTCAATATGTAACAAGATGACATCTCTTTATTAACAAATGATATATATACAGATCCCATTACATAAAAATTTTCTCATACTGAAATAGTTAAAAGGGGGTTTCTGTCAAACAAACGATCAAACAGATCATGTATTTTACCTCGGATCCGAGTCTCTTTAAATCTAGTAAAGACGTCTGGTATTTACTTTACTTATCAAGAAGGTTGCATTGTTACATGAACACCATTTGAAGAATGGTATTTTTAGTTAAGGGATTAAAACTTATATCTCAAGAGTAATGTTACAACGTATGATTTTAGAAATTACTGGTTACATTTTTCTAAACTTAATGCTTAGAGATGATTATTGTTTTTTGAAAAGTCTTTGGCATGTATGAAAACTTATATTTTAAATGTACATAATTCTCGGTAGACGAGCTACCGAGTCACCTCTTAGATACGCTTTTGCTGTCCGTGTCCTGGGGCGTGAATCTTCGGTACTCTGTTAGTCGGGGTAGTCATCTGGGTAGTGTTTCCGGTGAAAGTCCTCTGGATGTATTAATGAGGAGATGGATGTTATGCTGCGTGAAGTCGTGCTGATCCTCGGCGGTTATGGTAAGAGTTGTTTAGGTGGTAGTCGTTCCTATCTGCAGTTGTGCACGTCACATATTTACTAGCACCTTAGTACTGGAGTTTGCATCTTCTTTTTACATTATTATGAATTACATTACTCGAACAATATTCGAGAGTTCGTTTTTTTAATTAACTTGAGACATCACCTTATATACTAATTCTTTTTACATTATCGCACTTTCTAACAAATTCCTCACTATATCTTCAATATATAACTAGATGTCCACGCTTTTAGTGGAAGCTAACACTCAATTAATAATCAAAAGAATAACAAAAAAATTATGAAGAGCCCTCGCTTGGAGGTGTTTACAGTCTGAAAGCCGCATCGTTACTCTTGCATTGTTACAACAGGTAGATTGCAACGACACGGAGTAAGTACTCCGCCATAATATAGTTCCAACTCTTTATTAATAATACATTCTTATAGTATGACAAAATAAACTATTTAGACTTATCTTATTTACAGGGATTATTATAACTACTACTTGTGACTTTAAATTATCAATTATTTACATTACGATTTACAGAAATTTCTAATTTACTGCCGGTTCGGTATGCACGTTGTGTCCGGAATAGGCAGGTCAACGCATGGTAAATTTACTAAAGGGTTATCTGTATTATTCTTAACTTTTACATTCAGATTTTAATTACTTATTTAGTTAGATTTCCTTAATTTAATTTTCATTACTATTATGAGTTAGTTCAGGGGTATTTGGTTTAATCGTGCGATTTAAAGTACTTACTTACTTTCGGTTTTTTTTTATTTATTTACCATTTAAATCGTCACATACTCCGCCGCTTAAAATCGACATGGGGGAATTTTAATAAGGAAAATTCGAAAGTGGGGTACTGGGAGTATGCTTGCCGTTACTGTGTGGAATTTCTCTGTTTCTTTCCCTTTTTCTTTCACTTAGTTATTGGCATATGTTATACACATTTATTTCTTTTGAGTATAAAACAATATATATATATATATATATATTCTTACAAACTACCTTTTTTTTTTACATAAAATTCACACTTAATGACTACATTTTAAAACACAAAACTTCTTCTTATTTCTATTACTTAAATCTACTACTGGTTTTTTCTTTCTTTGGGTTTTGGTTACTCTCTTCATAGAGTTACTTTCTAAATAATTTCTCATTTAGTGGTCATTTAGTGGTCAGCTGACTACTCATTTTGCTCATCTTTCGCTGAACAGGATCTAAGGTTGATCAGGCCTCATTCCCAATTCTACGATTAACACTTAGCATGGTTACTGAGGTACAAGGTAACTTGTCTACCTAGTATTACCTATTTATTTTTTGGCGATGCTATTTCCTCTTTCCTTTTCATACAATTTTATCTGCGAAATATGTGTTCTTCGTACATATTCTCGAGTCGCAGGTTCGTACAGGGCTACGGTAACTGGGGTTAAGTACTTCTGGATTTGGTAAGGACGACACCATCGGTATGATAGTTTAGAGGTGGTCTTATCAATTGCACTACTAGTCGGGTGTGTCTTGTACATTACTAAGTCACCGACTTGGTACCTAACTAAATTGTTATTGTTATGAATATTTCTCTCGTGGTACTTTCGGGATTTCTCTAAGTTCGCTCTTAAATTTTCTCGAGCTTTATTCCAGATTTGTTTAATGTGCTTATCCATTATTTGTGGAGGTAGCAAGTCATGTATTTTCCATTTTGTGGACAAGGGGTGGTTTGGTTTGTATTTATACAGTAACTCAAATGGGGTAGACTTATGTCCTTCATGATAAGCTGAATTAAAGGCGTATTGTATCCAGGATAGGTTCTGGTCCCAAGACGTATGATCGTTCGCATGCTAGGCGATTAATGCAGATTTGAGGTTTCGCAGATACCTTTCAGCAATATTTACCTTGCGATCGATACTCCGTCGTGGTAATATGGTCTATTCCTAACTTGAAACACATATTCTTAAATTCCTTTGCCTTAAATTGGGGTCCGTTATCTGACACTATACGTACAGGTGTACCATAATCTTTAAATAATCTCTCCTGTAATATTTTTACAGTCGTCGACGCTAACGCTCGCCGCATGGGATACATCCAAACAAATTTGGTGAACGAATCTACACATATGAGTAGCATAGTATTACCTGATTTAGATCGTGGGTAGGGACCTGAAAAGTCTAAATAAAGTTTAGAGAAAGGGGTAGTAGGGATTTCTGAAATTAATTGGCTTACCTGACTGTTTCTTGCCGGTTTACTGAGCGCGCATAAATTACACTTTTTTTACGAAACTAGCTATTTCGCTGTTCATATTGTTCCAATGATATTCCTTACGAACGCGATGTATTGTTTTATTGATTCCCATATGGGCTCCAATGGTGGATGAATGGAAGTACTCCATCAGCATGGGCTTAATTACATCAGGGGCGATTATCCTTAATTCCTTTCCATTTCCTATATTGTGGCATAGTATTCTTTTAATTAATACATATTTCTCTGATTTAATTCCTTGCTCAAGTTATTCTATAATCGGTTTAAGAAGAGGGTCTTGTTGTTGATATTGAGCAATGTTGGTAAACCCAAGGGGGAATTCAGTAATTACGGTGTTAACAATGGGTGTTTCCAGACTCTCCTTGTTTTCAGGAGTATTAGTGGGCGACTGGAACATACGGCACAGGGTATCAGCGACTACGTTTTGTATACCTTTAATATGCTGCACTTTGAAATTGTAACAGTTTAACCTCAATACCCATCTTCCAATACGTCCTAACTGTTTAGGGTGATTCAGTAACCAAGATAATGCTTGATTATCAGTTTCCAAAAGGAATTCTTTATGTTCTAGAAAGGGTTTAAACTTCTCAAACGTAAAAACAATGGCTAAACATTCCAATTCATATGCGGAATATTTTTTTTCTTGGTCATTCAATGTTCGTGAAGCATAACTAATCGGTAGTCTACTGTTTTCTATTTCCTGATAGATGACTGCACCTAAAGCTACACTTGAACTGTCGGTCTGAACTACGAAAGGTTTCGTAAAATCTGGTAGTTGTAATACTGGGGGAGATATGATGCTTTCTTTTAGTTGTTCGAACGCATTTTGGTGTTGTGCAGTCCATTCAAATTTCGCTCCCTACTTTCTTAAGGCATTCAGCGGTGCTGCTATTTCGGCAAGATGGGGAATATACTTGTGGAAAAATTTTCCATTCCCAAAAATCGGGCTATACCTTTTGCATCTCGCGGGGGTAAAAATTCTCTGATTGCACGGGTTCGTTAGGGGTCTATGCTTACCTTTCCGTGGGCTTTCACGATGTGACCTAAAAATGAAAATTGTGGGACTGCAAAATTTACCTTTTTGGGGTTAACTGTTAATCCTGCTTTTTGTAATCGAGATAACACTTCACGTAGATGTTTAAAATGTTGTTCCATCGATTCGCTATAGATTAGGATGTCGTCCAGGTAGTGATACACATATTTAAATTTAATATCGTGAAATATTCTTTCTAATAGTCTACTACATACGGAAGTTCCTTGAGATATTCCAAAGGGTACTCTAGTAAATTGGTACAGGTTGAAAGGAACAGCAAACGCGGTTAGACGTTTGGATTCCTCCGGGGTATTTGGTGAAATGCTTGATTTAGATCCATTACCGTAAAGACTTTCGCTTTTGTGAAGTAATGAAAAGCACTATGGATGTCTGGAAGCGGGATAGATTCAAATTCTATTCGTTTGTTTAATTGCCGGTAGTCCACAACTAGTCTATGTTTGTCGTGACCTTTTGGTACTAAAAAGGAGGGTGATGAATACGGAGACGTAGATGGTTCAATGACTCCTTGTTCTAACAACTTGTTGATATGGTTCCTCATCACTTCCATCTTGGGACGCGACAACTTGTATGGGGGTAGGCGTATTACTTTGTGATCGCTCAGATTGATCTTATATTCTATTAGCTTCGTAAGTCCTAGCTTAGGTGTAAGAACGGTGGAAAATTCTTTTATTAATTTCTGCATTCTCAGCCTATCTCTATTTCCTAGATGAGATAATTCAGACTCTTGGTGTACTATGTGTGCAGTCGATGATCTAATACTTTCTTGTTCGTCAGTTTTACAATCAAAATTATACTTCCGTGTACGGTCGAATCTAAAATAATATTTCTGCTCGTGGGTGTCAAGAATTATTCCCGTTTTACTTATGAAGTCAGCTCCCAATATTAAGTTGGGTCCTAAATCATTACATACTAACATTGTAAAAAACCACGTTAGATTCTTGATTTTCACTTTAATGGTGATGCTAAGTTTTTTCACTATATTCTGTTTATTGGCTGTAGCACATTTTATATTCACAGCTTGACTGCGTTTCACTAGGTTGTGTTCGAATAATTTATCTGCTAACTTTTGACTGATTAAGGTTCTAGTAGATCCAGAATCGATTAAGGCGATGGTGGAGGTAACACCTAGGTCAATTTGTATTAAGGGCAATAGAATTTTAGTCCAATCACATTTAGTTATCGCGTTTCATTTTTCAATAAACTTTCTAACATAGGGATCTATTTCTCTAGTGTTTCTTTTCCTTCCTTTTTTTTTTATATGGTCGTACATTTCTTTGGGTTTACCGGATCTCAAGTTGCTGCGGAAGACACAGGATTTCGCGTCTCCCTGCCTTACATGTTTTTTGGATTAGGGTGTTTACGTTCGTATTGCTTGTTGTTACAGTTTCTACTTATGTGTCCATATTTACCGCAGTTATAACACATATTCTTATTACGAGGAGGGTACCTTGCTTCCGTTGTAGGTTGTGTTTCATTTGATTTACCAGGGCTGTGCAAATTGTGCGGTCTATTGAATACTCGCCTTCCACGCTGGGTTGTCACATCGGGCATTAGGGCTTGCAATTCATTTCTATTCGCTTCGGTTGATTTCATCGCATGTCTGTTCTGATCTGAGTACCATATATTCGAAGAGTGGATACTGCATTGTTCCAGATCCGCAAAGGAGTTGGGTCGATTTATTAACGCTAAACGAGACCTTTCTTCTGGAGGCAATCCTACTAAAATGGTGTCGACCATCTGTCTCTCATTCCAATCTACTTGCAGTAGTCGAGATGACTCTCTGATGTCTGAGATGTAATGGGCCAATCTCTCATGATTTCCTTGTACTCGTTGTACGGTCTTTCTCTTAAGTTTTTCATAAATGCCGGTGGGAATAAAATATTTTATTATTGTGGTATGCAGTTCTTCTACTGGAAGGGTAGAGCTTAATGATTCTAGCACACGATTCTTTAACGGGGGTTTACATTTCGGTAGGAGGGCTTGCAGAATTTGCCAGTCATTTAGCTGCTGTAGATCCTTTATCTGCAGGAGATATTTGATGAAATTCAGTAATTTAGTGACATTTAAACCATCAGTGTATGGAATTTCAGCTAAGAGTTTTTCTACGGGATGAGTGATTTTTCCATAGAGGTCTGCGTTATAATTTACGTGTGGCATCGCTTTAGGAAGACCAGATGATGCGTTCGGGGTTGTCAATTCGTGCATTCCGGGGCGAATCTGGAAACCACTGGGAGGAGGGGTTTCAAATATAGTCGGGGCAATTAAATCTTTATTTGGGTATTGCTCTCGAGTAGGTTGTATTTGCGATACGGCGGGTGAGTCCCGATCCGTGTTGGGTGGAGGGTGTTCTAACGTAGGGGATTGAACTGGGGAGATATGTAGTTTCTTCAAGGACTTCTCAATTTTATCCATTCGGAACGAGTCGGGTTTTCTTCGTAATTCATTGATAATAGTGGGTAATTGACGTAAAGCTTCATCTGCAAAACTTTGGACTTCAGGAGGTATTTCCGTAAGGTTAGGCCAATTCAATAAATTTTTCATTCGCCGGGTTAAATGTTCTAACCTTTGAGTTGTCCGCAATATTACCGCAGGAGATTTCTCGTCTTGGAGGGTTTGGGACAATAAAGTCAACTCACTATAATTGGCATTACAAGTTTCTCTCTCGCTCTCAGAAGTCCGCTTAGGTTGCTTAACTGCGCGGGTGTATCAAATCCACTTTCGCGTATAGACTTGCGCAATTCCGCGACTGTTACATTCGCATGGGGCAGACCACGTAAAAGAGCTTCATAAGACAGCTCGTCCTTTAATAGTAAATCTGGATTAAATTGTGCCATTTTTACCTTATTTCTAACACACTAAACTTTATCTAAAATTTATTTTACTACACTATACACTTATTACATAGACAATTTAATTCATGGTTAAATCATTTGCATTGTTCGTAAGAGAATAACCTCTCTTCTCAGATAAAGACAAAAATTCCACACAGACGTCAGTGTATTGTCAACGATCAGCTGTTCGCTGGAATGTAGGTCAGCCTAGTTTTCTTTGTAAACAATGGCATACTTGTTGTATGCGTGGGAACGCGAGAAATGCACTTGGGGTGAGGGATTTTATTGTTCTATACAACAATAGCTGACGGCTTTCTTTATCGACTGGTTTCAACTGGCTCCAACACGGGGGTGAGTGCGAGGCAATGATACACGTTTTACACAAGTTACAGCCCGTAATAAGCTGAGTTTAGTTATTAATTGTCTTACGTTCTAATTTTAATTTCTGTAATTCTATCTACCTTTTGTTTTACTTCTCTCTCTAGTAACATAATTAAACTTACGAATTTATTTACACGTAATTAACCTGGTCTAATTTAGTCAATAGTTTATATGTTTTACCGTGACAACAGACATACAACTTACATTCTATGCAGGCATATTCAGGAAACTACAGGTCTTGAATTGTCGCAATATAAACCTGTTAAAGACTGAACAGTTTGACAAGCAGTAAAATTCATGTAGGTACTTGCATTGGTTTAATACAATGATAGTTTGTATTATTTTGCGTATATTAAATAAATTATACACAAGTTCGTGCGTAATCTTACACAAAATAAATTCACAATGGTAAATTAATACTGTCGCTACTTTTTTTTTTTATGCAACTTACCCTTTTTGGGGTGACATGAAATACATTAACTGAGTGCGTAGATCAGCAGAGAGTTATCTATTTTTCTTTTACTACGTAACACTTATTTCACACGAAAGCAGAGTGCCCCAACTCTATATGTGACACTCTGTACACGATCAATTCTTTTGTACAAAGCAGAGTGGCGCAAATCTATAACGTTCCGGGCTACGTTATAAATCCAGGGAACCCGTGATAATTGACGCTAGCCAATTATACAGGCTGCCTACGTTGTAACAAACTGAAAATCAACACAACACTTAGAACAATAATAATTACTCTAATTATAGGACACAAGGGAAGGTAATTTAACTGATTTATGCACTCACTTCAATATGTAACAAGATGACATCTCTTTATTAACAAATGATATATATATAGATCCCATTACATAAAAATTTTCTCATACTGAAATAGTTAAAAGGGGGTTTCTGTCAAACTAACGATCAAACAGATCATGTATTTTACCTCGGATCCGAGTCTCTTTAAATCTAGTAAAGACGTCTGGTATTTACTTTACTTATCAAGAAGGTTGCATTGTTACATGAACACCATTTGACTAATGGTATTTTTAGTTAAGGGATTAAAACTTATATCTCAAGAGTAATGTTACAACGTATGATTTTAGAAATTACTGGTTACATTTTTCTAAACTTAATGCTTAGAGATGATTATTGTCTTTTGAAAAGTCTTTGGCATGCATGAAAACTTATATTTTAAATGTACATAATTCTCGGTAGACGAGCTACCGAGTCACCTCTTAGATACGCTTTTGCTGTCCGTGTCCTGGGGCGTGAATCTTCGGTACTCTGTTAGTCGGGGTAGTCATCTGGGTAGTGTTTCCGGTGAAAGTCCTCTGGATGTATTAATGAGGAGATGGATGTTATGCTGCGTGAAGTCGTGCTGATCCTCGGCGGTTATGGTAAGAGTTGTTTAGGTGGTAGTCGTCCCTATCTGCAGTTGTGTACGTCACATATTTACTAGCACCGTACTACTGGAGTTTGCATCTTCTTTTTACATTAATATGAATTACATTACTCAAACAATATTCGAGAGTTCGTTTTTTTAATTAACTTGAGACATCACCTTATATACTAATTCTTTTTACTTTATCACACTTTCTAACAAATTCCTCACTACATCTTCAATATATAACTAGCTCTCCACGCTTTTAGTGGAAGCTAACACTCAATTAATAATCAAAGAATAACAAAACATTTTATGTAGAGCCCTCGCTTGGAGGTCTTTACAGTCTGAAAGCCGCATCGTTACTCTTGCATTGTTACAACAGGTAGATTGCAACGACGCGGAGTAAGTACTCCGCCATAATATAGTTCCAACACTTTATTAATAATACATTCTTATAGTATGACAAAATAAACTATTTAGACTTATCTTGTTTACAGGGATTATTATAACTACTACTTGTGACTTTAAATTATTAATTACTTACATTACGATTTACAGAAATTTCTAATTTACTGCCGGTTCGGTATGCACGTTGTGTCCGGAATAGGCAGGTCAACGCATGGTAAATTTACTAAAGGGTTATCTGTATTATTCTTAACTTTTACATTCAGATTTTAATTACTTATTTAGTTAGATTTCCTTAATTTAATTTTCTTTACTATTATGAGTTAGTTCAGGGGTATTTGGTTTAATCGTGCGATTTAAAGTACTTACTTACTTTCGGTTTTTTTTTATATTTTTATTATTTAATTTTTTTTATTTATTTACCATTTAAATCGTCACAAACATTTGAACTTATTGTATCATGCCAGCAGGAAGTGGAAGTGATTTTTGTTCATTTGTTTACATGTTTTTATCATTTAGTTTTGTAATTTGTGTACCTCTTTAATCTATTATCAAAAACAAGAAGAGCTGTCAGTGGTCAGCTCTTCATAATCCTCTATATGTGTTGTCAGCCAATTTGCTAAATGTTCGCTTAGTCGAACAGATTACATATTTCCAATAACTTAAAAAAAATATATATACTTTCCTTCTGAATTTATCAGAAAACTTAAAAATAACAATGTGAATCTATTTTTCCTGACATATTACGAACTAATATGTGATATTCATAGTGTGAGTTCAATAACAAATTGTAATTCCCTCTATTAGTTTTGTGTCAGGTGGCACAAGCAGCCTAGACACGATAACTTCCAATTCACTTGTCAGCGTTTCTCAACGTACCCTTTGTCACTTGTGTGGCCTGTATTAGGTGTGTAAGTGTGTTGGTGTTGCACATGTGTAACACATGGGCCCTACGTGTCTATGTACTCCCACAGATAACGCCGTTACCTGCTGTAAAGCGATTTTCTTTTTGTTATATTCTACAAGTACAGTGCGATATTTACCGCACAGTGTCTGTTGTAGAACTCTACCTTGTTTACAAACCGGGCGTGCTCTTAGCGTTTAGTGGCTCCTCCAAGTTAGAACCATAGTTAAACAATATACTTTTACATTATACTCTCTTAGTTTTAGTAAGGAGCTAGAGGATAAACATTAAGCTAGATTATTCACACGTATTACAAAGCATTTTCCTTCAGTCTGTAGGCTATATTTAAAGATGGCTTAGTTTGCACTTAAAAAATTTAATACACTTTCCATACAATTGATTAATTCTTACAAAAAACCTAGGGGATTAAATTAATTTACATACAGATAAATGCAGGAAACGTGGTTCGCTCACCTAAAGTGCACGAAATGTGAGTGTGCTCTGTGCGTTTGTTTTTTAGCTTGTTGTTTCTTTAGTTTTATTACTAGATTTTTATAGTATGAAATGAATATGTAAGCAGTTTTAATGGCAGTAACAGTATTCAGTAGTTATACTCAGCTATTACAAGTTACTTAAATGGTAGTATCCACAATTTACAAGATGTTAGTCTAGACAAAGCGATGATAGAAAGAAATAACTTGGGAAGAAAATCAATAGCATTGCTGAACAACGTATTGTGGGACCAACAAATGTCAAAACAAAATAAACATCGTATATACAATGCAATTGTGAAACCAATTACATCATACGGGTGTGAAATATGGCCAATAACACAAAGAACAGAAAAGTTGTTGGAGGCTACTGAGCGGCAGGGAGGTCAAAACTGGAAAAAGTAAGAAACGTCAGAATCCGGAAGATAATGGGGGTACAGTGCTCTATTGTTGACGACATAAAAACAAAACAGCTAAGATCGTTTGGACATGAGCAAAGAATGCCGGATAATCGACTCCCCAAAAACATTTTGAGATGGACACCAGAGAAGATGGTGAAAAAATTTTGAGATGGTCGTAGGCGAAGAGGAAGACCTAGGTTGAGTTGGAGGGAAGGCATCAATCGGGCAATGAGAGACCAGGAATTGGACGAAGAATCTTGGTTGGATCGAGACCAATGGAGAATAGGGATCGAAAGACGTAGGATAACGTTATGAACTGATTTTTATATATATATATATATATATATATATATTGTACTGCTGTTAAAATGCAACACAGTACATAAGAGGAAAATAATAAATTTTAAAAGAAAAAATGTATAAAATTAGAATTGGAACATATGTTTTAAAATGTAAACAAAAACATTGTATTGACTCACCCATCAACATAGAGGTAGATGCCTATATGAGATAAAACAGTATAAAGATATATGTTGTGAAAAGAATATATGAAATTTGAAATGAATATTATAATAAGAGGAAATAGTAAGAAAATTATCATATTATAAATAAAAACTAGAATTAAGAATATTAGAAATAAAATAAATATGTTTAATAAGAAGTAGAAAAGTTATATAAGTTTTTAAGAGGTATATGATAAAAAGATGTAACGAAGATAGGGAATTATCAATGTGGCAAATTTGTAAATTGTTAGAGATTGTTTTTAGTGAGTGATGAAGAAAAAATGTATTAGCCTAATTTAATACCAAATAAGTTACTATAAAGATGAAAGAGAGGAATTATGTAAAATGAGTCTAAATTTATATCTAAGGAAAGTAACATGAGTAGTCTAATTTAATATTGAATACTATAAAGATGAAACAGAGGAATTATGTAAATAGAGTCTAATTTTTAATTCAATCAGAGTCACATTAAGAATATTAAATTATAATCACTGTTGTACATCATAAAAGTAATGTAACTTGGAAAAGAAAATAAAGCAAAGGATTTTGAATAGTGATTCCAGAGTTTGATTATCATATCGAATAAATAAATAATAATACAAAAAATATAACAATATCCTGAATAGAACGACGACAGAAGAGGAAAATCTTGGACTGGAGAAGAGTTTCAGTGGCCCTAACGAATAATTAAGTGTTCAAAGGAGACATCGGTGTTGCAGTAATCTTGGAGAGTGGTATCCAGCGGTAAGTGGAATAAGAGATTCGTGTGAAGAAACAGATTGCCAAGCTGAATATTGCTGTTGAAGAAAGGTAAACAACAACCAGAAGTGAACCCGTGGCAGCTAGAAGAATTCAGAGATGGTTAAGTTACACTAATACGTTAGTTATTTTTTACATGGTTAATTACCAAAGTACTACCCATTAACTGAATCTGAGTTGGTTTAAAGAAAAGAAATTAATAGATTTAATCGTAAATACGATAAAATAACTTAATAATCATTAACCCTGAGAAAAAGAGTTTCTTTAGATGTACTGGTAAATAAAAAAATATAATAACAGTAGGTAGAGATCTTTATTACAATACCTGTAATAAAAAAAAAAACAGTACAAAATGGCGCCCAACGTGGGGCAAATACTAAAAATAATATTATATCAGAAAAAAATAAACCAGTACAAAATGGCGCCAACGTGGGGCAAAGATTTTCTTTAAACCAGCACCAAATAACACAATTTTGTTAAATTTAATTAGTATAAAAATCTCCTTGTAATTAAATTAAGTTCAATATTGTAAATTGGCTAACAAACTAGAGCAACGATATGAATTAAGGAGTAATAGTGTTGAAGAGGAAGAAACTGAAATGGAAATAATAGTAGAGGATGCCCAAGGGGACCAACTAAAGAAACCAAACCAAACAATGGATGCAAATTTCCAGGAGATGATGAGAATTATAATGGAAGGGAATAACAAAACCAACGAAAATTTTAAACAAATGAGACTAGATAATGAAAATTTATTAAAACAAAATAATGAGGAATTAAAGGAGACCATTTAACAACAAATAAATGGGGTGAAGAATAAATTAGACCAGCAAACGGCTGAAATCAAGTTAATATTACAAAATTGTGAGGAAAGGAACATTAGGCAATCCGCAAAAATGAAATTGAATATAGAAACAATGAAAGAAAAAATGAGTGATGAAAACCAGTCAATAGAAACAACGATAGAAGATTACATGCAAAGTGTGGAAACATTAAATAAGATAACGGAAGAAGTAATAAATGACAACAAAACGGAGATAGAAATAATACCAAACGATCAAAATAGGGAGCAAGTAAGTCATAAAATAGAAGATAATGGAATAAAGAAACAAATAATTATGAAAACAGAAGAAAGAAGAATAACACATCCTAAGAAAAATAAAAATATACGAAAAGAATTCGAGATGATGAATAATGGACTGATTAATGTACTTAACATCCTAAGTACTAACTACAGAAGAATAAGTAATTTTAAAGATAATAAAAGGAACTCAATAGAATATTTCAGAGGGAATCACAATAAAATAGTGAGAAAAAACGTCAGAAAGTCTATAGGTAAATTAAATATCACAGAAATAGAAATGTGTAGCAAACAGTCAGTAATGTCATCAATAATTCAAATACCATTAAAATACCTGTTCAATTAAATAAATAGGAAAGTGACTGATGTAGGCATAGGTAGAGATGAACATGTAGTATCAAAAGAATTGGAGTACAGGGTGACAGAGAGGTATTTAATAAAAACAGAAATCATTATGGACACTTTAATAATAATCCGTGCAACAAGGACAACTTACGTATTTGACAACGGATGAACTAAATATGAAAAATATGGAAAGAAGGGACTGATTTTCTGGGTATGGACCAAAGCAAACTAATTGAACAAAGATTAGATTAATTATTAATACAAACGACATAATATGAAAGTTATTATGAATTAAGATGAAATAACCCACCAAATTCTAAAATAAGTAAGAACATCTTACCGGATAGTTAAGAGAAATTATTTTTGAAAAATTAAGAAGAGAAAAACAGTTAATAACTATAATAATTATTTGAATAACCATATTAATCAGTATAATAACAATGATAAGAACAATTAAGACTAGTTACTATTTAAGAAGGGTAGAAATGAGTTAGATGAAGAAAGAATAGACAAATACAACTTACGATAATGATGAAATTCAGTAATTAACTGCATAATTAAAGGGGAATAAATAAATAAAAAATGAAGATGAAGATAGAATCTAAAATAGCATAGATTGACAACACCAAGATGGGAATAATCCAACATGTATGTCGAATAATGTTAACCAGTTACCTGTGAATGATAAAATATTAATTGAAGTGATAAAACACCAAAAATGAAACAGTAATGGAATAAAAATGTGAAGAGACCTCAAAGAAATTATGTAACAATCCCTTGAATATAATTTTGTAGCGAAGGAGCTACCGTATAGGTAATAATTATATGTATTGTGTTGTGATAGTGCAACTTTTATTTTTTCCTGGACAGAGATGAAGTTCCTCTGATCTCAGATGATATATTTAGGGAAAACGGCGGAGTAATGGAAGCCAAGAGTGCCCCTCCGAATCCGAACCCATGTGTAGTATTTAATGTTAGGGAATTATGGTATTTTAGGGATGATACAAATAATGAGGTAAAGAAATAATAAATAAATATGACAATATGACTCAAGGTGTGAAAAGTAAGAAGAAATTAAGTGTTCCAACATGAAAACAGGAATATAATTAAAAGTAACCAAATAAATGATAGAATAACCCAAAGTATATGAAGAATCGACATCAAGTTTTAGGTGCTAAGTTAATATATGATATTTGAAAAAAAAAAGTCAAGGTAGCCAATATCAGATATGAGGGAAGATAAATCATCAAGCATTGAGAGCGTTAGAGCAAGTTTTATTGACATTTGTGGACCATTATCAAATAGTGATAGGAGATGTAGGAAATATATACTGATTATCATGGACAGCTATTAGGTTTACAAAGCATATCACATCATTAAAGCTGATACCCATATTATAATAAAAAAAAAGAGAAAATAATTCTGAAATTAAGAACACATGAAATTTATGACCAGGATTGGGAAGGTGAGATTTAAAAGAAAAGATAATGTTTGTATTCATGTTTTTGAGTTTTTTAGCCATGAAACTAGGCACAATTGTTATTTTATACTTATTATTTTTGATGTGAAACCAGTTGGTTTGATTAATGTTATTTTAAGCCATAAATGAATGTGTAAGATATGGTGATTCTTGATAGTGATGAACCATACTTGTTACGTTAATAAAAGAAAAAACCAATTTATGAAATGAATTTTGTGATATACAATTAGCGAATTAATCATATGTTTTCAATATTAATGTTCGACCACGTTTGTGATAAGAAATTAATTATTTCAAAATCTCACTTCAAGTTGTATCTGATATTATGAAATAAGGGAAGGTATTATGTACTGCTGTTAAAATGCAACACAGTACATAAGAGGAAAATAATAAATTTTAAAGAAAAAATATATAAAATTAGAATTGGAACATATGTTTTAAAATGTAAACAAAAACATTGTATTGACTCACCCATCAACATAGAGGTAGATGCCTATATGAGATAAAACAGTATAAAGATATATGTTATGAAAAGGATATCTGAAATTTGAAATGAATATTATAATAAGAGGAAATAGTAAGAAAATTATCATATTATAAATACAAACTAGAATTAAGAATATTAGAAATAAAATAAATATGTTTAATAAGAAGTAGAAAAGTTATATAAGTTTAAGAGGTATATGATAAAAAGATGTAACGAAGATAGGGAATTATCAATGTGGCAAATTTGTAAATTGTTAGAGATTGTTTTTAGTGAGTGATGAAGAAAAAAAATGTATTAGTCTAATTTAATACCAAATAACTTACTATAAAGATGAAAGAGAGGAATTATGTAAAATGAGTCTAAATTTATATCTAAGGAAAGTAACATGAGTAGTCTAATTTAATATTGAATACTATAAAGATGAAACAGAGGAATTATGTAAATAGAGTCTAATTTTTAATTCAATCAGAGTCACATTAAGAATATTAAATTATAATCACTGTTGTACATCATAAAAGTAATGTAACTTGGAAAAGAAAATAAAGCAAAGAAATTTGAATAGTGATTCCAGAGTTTGATTATCATATCGAATAAATAAATAGTAATACAAAAAATATAACAATATCCGGAATAGAACGACGACAGAAGAGGAAAATCTTGGACTGGAGAAGAGTTTCAGTGGCCCTAACGAATAATTAAGTGTTCAAAGGAGACAACGGTGTTGCAGTAATCTTGGAGAGTGGTATCCAGCGGTAAGAGCAATAAGAGATTCGTGTGAAGAAACAGATTGCCAAGCTGAATATTGCTGTTGAAGAAAGGTAAACAACAACCAGAAGTGAACCCGTGGCAGCTAGAAGAATTCAGAGATGGTTAAGTTACACTAATACGTTAGTTATTTTTTACATGGTTAATTACCAAAGTACTACCCATTAACTGAATCTGAGTTGGTTTAAAGAAAAGAAATTAATAGATTTAATCGTAAATACGATAAAATAACTTAATAATCATTAACCCTGAGAAAAAGAGTTTCTTTAGATATACTGGTAAATAAAAAAATATAATAACAGTAGGTACAGATCTTTATTACAATACCTGTAATAAAAAATAAATAAACCAGTACAATATATATATATATATATATATATATATATTGCGACAGTACAATCATATGCTGTACTGTGCATGTAATAGATTATACAAATATTTAAATTAAATTAATAAATATGTAATAAATAAGCAGGTCTGAGATTGAAAGCTTATTTGATGTTAAAAATACTGCATGTAGATATCCAGGAACCGACTTGCACGATCACGCGATTATCGCTGAGAGTGTGTACAGTATTAAATAGTGTGTGTGCGTGGGGCCTGTTCAAGCATGAACGTTTGTAATCTCACCCTAAATAGGTGTTAAATTATAGTTTTTATGTAATTATAAGAAAACCATAAATGGAAGAAAAAAATTCAAAAACTTCTAAATATGTATAAAATGAATACACACGTGCAGTGAGAAAACGGCGTGAAAAGGACATACAGTGCGAATTCAGTGCGATTTTAAGAGCGTAGTAATTACACGAATTATGCGATAGCAATGGTAATTGTAATTACATTGAACATGTGTAATTAAATTATCCATCGTTAGTGCACCTTGTAATCCACATTAGACATTGCAATTGGCAGAAATGTGCAAAAATATGAAATTGGACGACAGTGGGGGAAGTGACGCCTCCAAGCAATTTCTGACAGGCTGAATTCTGTCCGAACAGGTGCAGTACGATGTTTGAATATAAATAAGGGTACGGAAAAGCCAAATTACTCTCAATCAGTCTTCAGAAGCGGCGGGACGTCCAGTATCGACGCGATTTTTAAATTTTGTTAATTGAACTGTAAAGTCGGATGGACGATATGTTCATCTAAGTATCAAACAGTAACTCTTCATTTGGTTACGATTACGATTATAGAACATACTCTACGATGTCTACACCTACAAACGTCACAATCAGACTGAGCAGTCGAAATTTTAAGATTAACAAATAAAGACATAGAATATAATTTTGTTACTGTAGGATATAAGATTTATTTATGATAAATGTACTGCAACGATTGAACGTTAAGCAAACAATAATGAAAGTACCAAACACTTGAATAAATTGATGAAAACTTGTTACAATTCAATCAATGACTACTCTTATTACTATTACACCCGAACCCCAGTAATTGGTACACTTTACCAGTAATGTTATATACATTTTGGCACAACACAAATTAATTTATATTTGTTTTGCAATTTGTCATGTTATAATATCCACAATTTGATTAAAATTTCGTACATTTTTTGTAGTTACCGCCTTACAAATGCGATTCAAAAAGTGTTTTTTCCGAATAGTACCTCACTTCTCTCTGACAATTGTCTGACTTTGCAGTCAGACTGTATGCATAGATAACATATTACAGCTATTTGAGTATGTTGTAATTTTGGTATGTTAAACGATTTTTTAAAATATTACAGTGAAATATCAAAGTGTCAGTAAGGACATAAACGCACCAGCACGTCTATGCCAAAAAATATTTTAAACATCGCTTGTCCGTGACTGACGTGTAAAAAACAAACAATTCCTTCACACGTAATGATATAGCCTACTACTTATATATTTATTTAGTAAATAAAAGCTTGTATAAGACTGTGAGAAACAGAAGAACGATGAAACTGTGAATTGTCAGTAAGCCTAATTAAAGACCAAACACACGAATTATTAAATTTGATCTGTTAAACTAAGGAAAGTAACATTAGTAATAAAATAATAATAACAAGCTAACATATTCAATCATTGAGAATAGTCAGAAAACGTTTCTTGGGAACTTACGTGTTAGTAGATTTGGTTTTACACATGTGGAAATCTTGAACCCAAAACACCTATCCCTTCTTACCTTCCTAACTACCAGTCAACATCTATATGCCAAAAAGAGGGAAAAGGCAAAAGGTGAGAGAAAGGATAGTTTGGTTACGACAGATTTATACTAAAGTTAAATGACAGTTACAAAACGATGGGAGGAAAGTTCCTGAAGACGTCGTCAGTTATAAGATGACGGAAGAAGGTGTGTGTGAAAGTTTAATGTATCAACAGCATGGCCGCTATAACAAGACGAAGACAAACTATGTTATGTATTTAAAATTTTCGAAAAGTAGTTCCTCTCTTGTAGAAGTACTAGTAATGTAACACGAATATCACATTGTCCGGTATAAAACACCTACCGGGCAGTCTGAGAATTATTAACGCATTATTGCATTGGCTTATGTTTACTTCTAAATTTTATTTACAAATCTGTAGTTGTCGTAAGTATATATAAATGTATATTAACTCTCTCTTCCCCACAGGAATCAAAGCATATACCATATCAACAGCACAAGAGTTTGGAAGCAATAGTAACACCTCAACACCTTCAACGATGAAATGGATGGGCAACAAAATGAAAAAAATATGAAGACTACCAAATGTTGTGCAACAGAATGGGAGCAACAAGAAAATGGTAACACCGGTAGTCTGAACGGGAGAAGAAGACAGTTGTGAACTAACTCTAGACTTTTCCCACAATATATTTTAACTTGACTAAAGTTATTCTCTGCAAGTTAAAATGTGTTTAATCTATCACGAGTAGACTTTTCATTTTCGTTGTGACAATCAGTATTGCAGTCAGGCTTCATATGCAGAGTTTAAAGATTGAAATGTTTGAGAAAGTTTGTTGAAGTACGTCATGAACTATATTAGCTCTCTACTCTCAAACGAACGACATTGTGCCCTTCACAAATTCACAAATTGTTTTCAATTTAAAAATTTATCTCATCTTTTAATGGATCTGGTACAGTCTACGATTCCTCAGTATCTCTGACTGTTGATTTTACCGTGGAGTCTGTCTAATATAGTACGCCATTTTTTGTAACCTTTTACCATAGTCTTTTAATTTTTTCCTAAGTTGGCATTCTCTACTCTCAAACACTTCCATTTTATTTCATCTCGAGAATAGTACCATGTTGATGATTTTGATTATTTATTTATTTGCCACTAATTTTATTTGTCTAATAGAAATTCGACTTCACATCATAAACCATAAATGAAGTACTTGGACAATTTCGCAGACTTTGAAAATTACAATAACTTTGTTACACGCTCAAACTTTGTTTCTATTTTACAGACTAAAATTCTAGTTGATCTCATAAGTATAATAAGTATAACGATTTTAAACTCTGCATATGAATTAGGAAGTATGCATGTGTAGTATTCGCCCGGGTGTGTGCTAATAATAATAAAATTTTCTTTTAATTTAAAACCACACACAGTTTTGTAGAATACAAAGATTTTTACAATTATTTTTACAACTATTACACAAAGAATTTAAACTACTAAGACATCAGTTACACTTAGACACTTACACACTTCATTCAGTGTTAACCTTTACGTGTTTAAGGCGGTTTGTGGATTCGAGTATTTTATAGTAATTTTTTTTTCATGTTTCATAACACCTCCTCCTGTCTCGTGCTGCCGGATTTCTACTTTTCTTACTCCATTCTCTCAAATTTTTCTAGACCTCACCGTGCTTCTGATATTAAATAGTTTTGTTTCATACGCTCTTGAAATTATCATTTCTTAGAGTTTCCTCTTAATATAGTCGAATTATTTCAATTGATTTTATATAATGTATGAGTTGTGTTTTTAATCTGCTTCTGAAGGTGTTATTTTTATTGTGTCGTAAATGGTTTTGTTATTTTTGTTTCGAAGAATTTCATTTCTGTTACTTTTTATATTTATGACTCTAACCCTAAATGTAGTTACGGCGCGACAACTACTCCAGAATATTTCACCTCTTGTTTTCTTTCAGTATTTTGTATGTTTCTGAGTAGCTAAATATACAGATCCAGACAAAAGAATGTTCTTTAAATGTGGTATCAAAGCAATATAATTACACACATAGATATACACAATCAGTTTAGTGTTTACAGTAAACACCCACTTATAAACCAGCATATAGACGTGAATGCGCATTTATTTTTGTATATAATGACGTAGTAAATTGCTGAAAAATACATACTAAATAGCACAGACAGAATATCAGATAGTCTGTTGTAATGACTTTCTGAATGATGAGTACAGTACGCTTAATTTCAGAATCTGCAATTCGCTCATAATCCTTTTCATTATTATCTAATACTTTGGAATTTGACATTTGTAGTGGCATATATTTACAGTAGTATAGATGCAGTAGTTACATAATTGACGTAAATATTATTCAGTTGCATTAAATATAATGACTGCTACTGCATATAAATAATATAATGTATTAAAGCATACAATGAAAAACAAAATAATGCATACGCTATACATTGTATCCATCATCAAGTTCACAGTGGAAAGCATTACTTGTCTGGACTTCACAGAAGCTAACCACATATTTTTTTCTAGGACTTTCCACACCTCGATGCCACAACTAAGCTTTTATAATCACAGTTTAGGAGAACGAAAATTTGTCATACCATCTAGACAGCCTTTCCAAAAGATAAAATATATACCTAATGCAATAAGAAAAGTGTGTTATAACATTCAGCAACATTTTAGGGAATCACTGTGATTTGATGATGCCCCACATTCAAAATATTTCTACTTTCAATTGGTCAAACCACACCTGTCTATTATACTTATTCCCTTTAAAACTTTTGTCTGATTTTTATCTTTGTTATAGGTCCACGTTTTACGGATTCTCTTTTTCTTTCATCTGGATTTCAAGACTTCCATTGTATGAGTTCTGTTCAAAATTACTCTCCGATGGGCCATATACACAACCTGGTTATCATAGCAACATGCGCAGTAGTGACTAGAATCCTTTTACATTGTTACTAGCAAATTTGCAATGAATTTTCTTTATTTCTGTGAGAGTAGTGCGCGGTGACACGTGGCGTTGACATGGGGTGGTTTCCTTGAAACGTCCCACCCTCTGCTGAATACGTTCGGGACCGTGTCCACCAACTGCTAACGGCGTCGGATAATGAGGCTCAAGTTCCATGGAAAGTCCAGAGCGGAACCGTCCAGCCTCTACCAGAACCATACTGTACTGTACCATGAACGTCACGGTGTGTACGACCAATCATCGTAGGATCAAAGGTAGTACGGGTCATGAGTCGTCAATATGACTTTATCAGCTGTCGAATGCGTTCACCGAGGTCTCGCTATCAAGGGTCAAGGTCAAGGTGTCACCTAGGACAGATGTAGTGTACTCGAAGCTTCACACGTCAGGAAAGTTGAGTAGTGAACGGTCGTGCACGTACCCTGAAGCGGCTGAATTGTGACAAGGACGTACACTAAGCTCAAGCAAACGTGACATCAAATTATATGGCAGAGGTCTGACTGTCTACCCAGCATTGTGAAACCAAAACAGATATTACTAATGGGATCAACATTTGGCTGGGTATCTTGAATGCAGCCAACTGAAGTAAGTAGGCCTACCTGTACGTGTATTATATTTATGTGAGAAAATAATTGAGAGAGGTATGTAACTTTTGTACATAACGCATATTTTTTCCTTTTTTTCTTTCTTTACCAGCATAGGTAAGGAAAGCCCCAAAGGTCAGAGTTAAATAAAAAAATACTAGATTTTACAAAGAATTGACGTTTCTTTATCGTGCGAATACTTAAAAGAAATTATAACCCAAGAAAAATTTCCACAATATAAATTTTTTCAACCAACTTTGTGCACACAACACAGATACTTTTCCTTCCTCTCCTCAATTCGATTATTTTTCAAATTCCTACATTGCAGGTACTTTCCTAAATTTCATACTCTGTTTTGTTTGTCTTTTTGTATTAGCATACATTCTCTCTACTCTTCTATTCAAGAGCAAATGACCAGTACATGCGTAAGTATACTACAAAACGCGCTGACTTGTTTTTGACACTAAGTTGTATTCAAGTAGTTTCCTTAAAGTCTTTTGTTTACGTATTACCTTTTGTACTAATGTAGACTTTTAACTACATGACTTTTTTAGTTTTGATTAAAAACAATTTTTTTCATTTGGAATAAAACGTTGTTAATTTTAAAACACCTGTTTTTATATATTTTTAAGATTTGAGGTGGAAAAATTATTTTTAAATATATTAAGCAGAAGGTTTCTATGTTATGTGAATACGAATGTGTATAACGTATACTTTCCCAGCTTCTGTATATTATAGTCTGTGACCAGAAATAAAAGAGCAAACATAAATTTTAAGTTAATGTACTCTTAATTATCTGAAAGCTTTTAAATTTATAAGACGCTGAAATAGCATTACGGATAAGGAAGTACACGGAAAGTGTAACAACGTCCTTGCTATGACACTAGAGACAGCAATTCAAAGGAATTTATCTTCTCGTTTTAAAGACAAGAGGATTTACTCTAAAAGCAGATTTATAACTGTTCAGTATCGATGGCAGAGTAAATCTTTTCGTCTCTTCCTTTCTCTGTCCGCCTGCATGTCGGTCTGTCCATCTATCTGTCTGTCTCACTCACTCCCTCTTGCTCTCTCTATTTGTCCGTATTTGTTTTGTCTTCCATGTAATTAGTAATCGTATCTACATACGTAAAGATATGTTTACGTAATATTCTGAATGTTTATAACATTTATTTGGTAAATGCTGCATATATTAATTCCAATATTTCCATTTTTAATACAAATTAGAAGCAGACAGTAATATTTTATTTAATCTGCCAATCTTTAATTAAAATTATTTTAAATTGTTTGCCTTGTGTAGTTAAATTCGTTTTAGAGATTATGCATGTTGAAAAACGTGTGTACGCAATTGTCTCTCTACTAGACTGCCAGTACACTCGTAAGTACAGTGCGTACAGTGAACGTTACTCGTATTCAAAACGGTGTATAGTGCAAAGTGAACAAAAAAAATAGTAAAACTTTTGTGTTTTATAAATTTTTAGTGTTTAATTTTCTACGTTAACCTACTATACTATAAGGAAGACACGAAATACTAAAACGCTTTAATGCCAGAATATATCATTGGTTATATAACGTTACTTTTATAATCTTAAGCGTGTAATTGATTTTGTGACCAAAATAATTTAGCTGTGTAATTATACAATATGTGTTACTGGCAAAATATAATTAAAAACCCCAATTTACGCAGTGAAATTACATTCATCGACCTTAAAGATGGCTAATGACAATACAAAATTTTCTTTATTTCAGGCAGAGTAGAAAATGTGTGATAGATTTTCGTCTGCCCAGTAATAATTATTACGGGTGTTAGTAGGCTAATTCCAATCTTGATTCATCAGTGAACATGTCAGAGACTAAACAAGTGCGGTTCAATTGCAATTTTATGTAGAAAAGTAAACAAAATGCCCGTTTATATTCATAGTCAACATTGTTAAGGGCTTTTACGTTTTGTAGATGGTACGGTTTTAATCGTTGGCTTTGTAAAATTGTGAATACAGTTGTGCGATACACACATTCAAGCACAGCAATTCTCCTTGTACTCAATTCAGAATTTTCACTAATTCTACTCAGTACAGACCGGTCTTAAGGACGGGGCAACCGGGCCGTGGCGCAGATGTTTAGAGGGCGCCAAAATAATGGATAAAGAATCAAGTTTTTCTTTCCTTTATTTCCTATGATTGTTAATAAACGAAGTTGTTCTCTCAAGCAGGTTAAACAATTTATTCTATTATCAATGAATACCACTGTTTGGTACATAATAAGACAATCAATATAAATCTTTGCAAAGCGGTATTATTTGACATATTTTGACATTCAGGCTCAGCCACAAAACGGTGACAAGATAGGCAAGACAGCGTTTCGCTCACTGACGCATACAACGCCTCGAAAAATATCGTGTAAGTTCGGTAATCTTCGGTAGCTCCCCGTCTTCACCACGCGAACATCGTATCCTTCACGTTTGATCCTCCTTTTGTTTCAGTTGTTTCTTTTGTTGTGACTTGTCTGCCAGTGGTGCGAATAACAGTGTAAAGTGTTTTTAAGTGCGCGTTAAGTGTTTGATTTTTCTAATGTTATCTAGATATGTTCTTTATTGTTTTCATTTTGTTAGTAAGCTGCGTAGTTTAGATAATTAGAAATTCAAAGCAAGAAGAGAAAATGTTTTTAAATGGCAAGCAGTGAAAGTTAACTTATTTTATAATTTTGATAAACATACTTTAAAATTTTACACAGCTTAATTATTAGTATGTACAACATTCAGGATGGCCATTCGATCGATTGTTTGGTTTAGGACTTTCGTCTTTTAAATCGTTTTATAACCCCAAAAAGAAAAAAAAAAACGGTGGAGCCTAATAAATTAAAAAAAAAAGAAAAAGAAAACTTACAATGTTGTTCGTTTTAACTCGGTTTGTAAAATTTCGTTGAATTTTCGTTTTAGTACTCTGAATATTTTTGACATACACGAGTGCAGTTTATAATTTCAAAGACTTTTAAAAATGGCTTCAAACCACAAACTTTCACAAGCTTTCTCAAACAGAAAGAGAAAGAATAAAATATTCAATGAAAATAAACAATGTGCTAAGTTCATGAGTGGTTTTCTTTCTCAAAGTTTAGAAATAGAAACTGATCAAAATAGTCCAAAAGAAGATGTAACCAAAATTGATTTTTCAATGCTAGAGAGTCAGAACATGTTTTCGATGACAATGTTCAAGACACTACTGATGAGACTGAGATGAAGGAAACTGAACAACATGGGACAAGCCGCCAAGGAAACAATTTTTTCCTTGACAGCGATGTTACGATTAATTCATCAAACCCTATAACGGACGGAAGATGAAGATGAAGTTCACCCTTTATCCCACAGCGACGTTACCTCGTGTAATTTGGACGATATCGGCGAATGGCCTACCTTGACTCGTCACATAAGGGATCAAATAATTAAAAACGGCCCCCAAAAAATTGAGGTTCCGGATTCAAGATTTCCTGTTGACTTAACAAAATCCGATTCAAAAGGTTTGAGAAACAGAAAATTCTCACTGTTTCACTGCAATAGGAAACTGCCCAATAATGAAAAATCCTATCGGGGATATTTGCAATATTCTGAGTCAAATAACAGAGTCTATTGTTTTAGTTCTAAGTTGTTTGGGAATACCCTGTCTCAATTAGGGCAGAACGGTATCAACAACTGGATACATATAGGGGATTATTTAAAAGATCACGAAACTTCAAGTGAGCACTACACATGTTACAGCAAATGGGTTGATGCCGAAAAAAATTTTCGTTGTCAAACGGGTACTGATAGTAAAGTTGAAAAATTGTTACAAAAAGAGGTAGATCACTGGAAAAAAGTTTTAGAACGTCTAATTGCAATAACGGTATTTTTATCTGAACATAACCAGGAAGACCAGTTGTTTGCAAAAAGTAACGGAAATTTTTTGGGGCTTGGAAAGTTACTTGGAAAGTACGATGTAGTTATGGCTGAACACATTAGAAAATTTAATCTAATGAAATCCATGCTCATTACTTGGGTAAAACAATCCAAAATGAGTTGATTAGTTTGCTTGGGTATGAAATAAAAAAATGATATCATTGAAAGAGCAAAGCAAGCCAAGTACTTTTCACTAATATTAGACTGTACGCCCGATATCAGCCACCAAGAACAATTCGTTTTGTTGTCATTTAAAATTCGTTTTGTTGAATGTACTGAAACAGATGTTCAAGTAAAAGAGCATTTCTTATCATTTTTTCCTATTGATGACATTACTGGAGAAGGTTTGACAACGGCTCCTTTGAAAGAAGTTGAAGGAACCTGTGAGTTAGACATGAAAAATTGTAGGGGACAAGGACACGATAATGGAGGCAACATGACTGGAAAATACAAAGGAGTGCAATCAAAAATATTTTCAATGTTTCCTGAAGCTTTTTCAATCCTCGTGGATGTCATTCACTTAACCTAGTAATTGGAGAAGATTTTGCTTCATCTGTAAAAAATGTTTCTTTGTTTGAAGTTTTACAACGTCTGTACGTTCTGTTTTCATCATCTACTAAAAGGTAGAAAATACTAAAGAAAAGTCAGTTGACTCTTGCTGTCAAAGAAGCCTGTGAAACTAGATGGGAGTGTAGAATTAACAGCGTAAAGGCAGTCAGGTATCAAATGACTGAAGTTTGTGAAGCGCTACAGGGAATGCAAGAGGAACTCATTGATCCAAAAGTGACATCTGAACCCAAATCATTGGAAAACAAATTAACATCTTTTGACTTCATTGTCTCCCTTGTTGTTTAGCATGATATATTGTTTCAAGTAAACTTGGTCAGCAATACCATGCAAAACGTCAACAGTGACTTATCAAGAGTTACACATCTTCTTGGAAAGTACCAAACATTTTTAAAAGAATATCGTGAAACTGGATATGCAGGTGCTGTAGCAACAGCCAAAGACATAGCTGAAGACTTGGAAATTGAAGCTGTTTACAAGAAGCAGCCTGAGAGAAAGAAAAAACGGCAATTTTATTATGAGTCCTGAGACGGAGCCCCAACAGATCCAGAGCAGTTGTTTAAAACAGTTGCCTTTTACCCCGCTTATAGATCAGGCTCTGACATCCATCGAACAGCGCTTTACACAACTTAAGACTCATAACCAGCATTGGCTTTTTTGTACAACGTGCAAACTCTTACATAATCCAAAATCTTGAAACAAAAATATTTGAATCTTCAAAACGTTCTTCACGATGAAGATAAATTAGGGGAAAGTGACATCGATGGCAACCACTTTTTTGAGGAGCTTAAACATCTGGGTGTATTTCTGAAGAACTCTGAGATAAAAACTCCTGTTCAAACTTTGCAACTTATTGAAAAAAGTAACATGATTGACTGTTCTCCTAATACATGGATTACATTGAGGGTTCTTTCAACAATTCATGTCACGGTTGCTAATGGAGAACGCAGTTTCAGTAAGCTCAAATTAATTAAAACTTACGCTTTACAATGACGCAAGACCGCCTATCATCTCTAGCAAAAATTTCTATTGAAAATGATATTGCAAACCAGTTAGATTTAAAGAAAATTGTTAAAAGGTTTGCTGAAGCAAAAGAAAGAAGAAAGAAATTTAACTAAACTTTCAAAAACCAAAATATACGTTTTTTTTAATTTTTAAAGAAAAACTTTAATGCTATAAATTTTGGTGTGACATTTTCAGTAAAAATAAACTTACATGTGAAAAGACATTTGTGTGACATTTGTGTTTCTTTTGTGTGAAAAGAAATATACACTGACTGAATTAAAATTATAGGAAACTATTTGAAATCGATTCTTTTTATTTGATGTTTTCCACTCGCATTGAGCGTCCATGTGAAACACTTATATAGGTGACTCAAGTTACAGCTTTATTAAGTTAAATTTTTAAAACAGGCCTTAGTGATAGTTAATGGGTTTCAAGAAAAATAAAAAAAAAATTTGTTAATATTTGGAAAGTTATACAGTATAAACTTCAATGTTTTTAATAATTTCATGTAGACCTACAGAATAGTTTTTTATGTGTAGGGCTTAACCTCCGCCACTAGTATAAAATAGTCATGATAATACTTTTAATGTATAATGTTACTAAATTAGTACTGATAAGAAAATAAGAATCACAATTTTTTTTGGGGGGGGGGGCAAAATTATGTCTCGGCCTGGTCAGACCTAAAGGTTTGGGCCGGCCTTACTGTCAGTACTTCTTCTTATAAAAGTATACGTTGATGAACGTTCGGTGATACGGTTCGGTGATAAAGATCCAGTTTCTCTTACCCGATTATGCAGCTTGACAAGTATTTCCTCCCTTGGCAAGTTTTGGTTAGGAAAGTGTTCTGCATAAAGTTACTGTGCGTTCTTGTAATTGTCGTTTGAAAGTCCATACATGAGACGAATATCTGACATTTCAGGAAAACTGTAATTATCCATTCTCAACATTAACGTGATAAACAATGAGTAAAGTAACACATGCAAAATGAATTTATGAATTTCATTACGAAAAATAATTGATAGTATTAAGTAGTTGCACTATATGTGTTATACCTGAACTCACTAAAGCAAACATCATTTACAAACTGAAACATGATATTATCTTTTTCGATTAATTGCAAATAATTTTAATTGTTGTGATTCAAATAATTATGTGTAAATAGTCGTAGCTGAATTTGATAAATGTTATTAATTTTATTATTGAAAATCAATCCTTTCCTTTGTTGTAAATTACTATTACTAAGTTAATTTGAAAAATAATAGCTATAAATAAGTTTTTTCTATACTGGAGAAATCGAAGTCAGGCAGAAAAAAACAAGTAGTCAGAATTTTTTGTAAGCTCTTTTCTGAACGATTAAGTTATTTGTTGTCGGATTTGAACAAATAAGATGACATTGAATTCACAATACCGTTTTACTTAATAAACGTTAATATGATAAAATTAAAATTTACAGTGCTATTAGTGATACAAATATTAAAGTAAACTAAGTTTGAAATTTGAGATTAAGAAAACAATCGCTATTTCTTAACCTATTACAGAACACTAATGTAAACATCTGTAACAAATTTCATTAAGATGTCTATGATGTCTCATTAGATATAAAGTTCTCTTTTAAAAAACACAAAATGGCGGCCAGACGGAGGAAACAAACGAGACGTCTTCGGTTAAGAAAATTGTTTTCTTATACCGACCATAGATTTATAATAACGTAAACACACACACACCATTATATAGAAATATAACATGAATAAATATAAATATGAAATGTAAAACTAATGTTAGACAAACGATTTAAAACCAAATTAAAAGCCTTACTACAGATACTATTGGAACGTACACATAATACTGTACTGTTAAATAAACAATTTTAAAGCATAGCTTATTTTGTTGTTATTAGATTTATATTTACTGTGAAAAGCAAGTTTGAATAATAAAAGAAAAATTTTCGACTGTGTGAAAATTTGCGTTAGGTTTTCTATTGTTTGCGATTCACTTTGTTGAAAAGTATTGCTACACAATTACGTCATGCAATTAACTTTCCGAGAGCATGATTCAACGTGTTTCTCGGCCAGCCGAGCTGGTGCAGCGTCTCGGTAAAGGCCGTGCACCCATGTAGCCTCTAGACTGTTCGAGCACTTGTAACTATGCGAATTATACCGTCATGGCGGCAAAAGAATGAAAAATCTGCGGGGTATGTACAAAGGTCTACGGCCGGCTTAGAAGTTAGTTATAGTGAGCGATTACAGAATGCAGATTAAGTGATTATTGCAGATTATTGTGTTATAATTAGTGCGGAACTCTAATAGTTGACAACTATTATTCCGTGTGGACAGATTTAACTCGAATTATTGTATAAAAGTGCTTATAAGAGTACTTTCAGAACCGTTTATTTCAAATTGTTATTTGTGACTACTTAAAGCTGGTAATTATAGACTTAATTGGTGCCTGTACTTTGTTTCTACCACACAATAACACGATCTGCGAGACGGTCATAACAGTTTGTTCTACCACGCAGAGAGTTCGGCAATTGTAAAACGTTTTTAATCATTGTTTTGGTAAGAGGAGTAGCCATCGATGGTTTTGGTATCCATCGATGTATAATAACACTTGATTGCCGGCTGCGTGTACTGAATTCGGTCCGCTCAACTATACGCTCGCCCCACCACATCGAGGCAAAAGCCACTTCGCCTGCATACTCAGAGAGTTATCTTAACATTAGTTTAACCGATTTTATCGTCCCATAAAAAGTCTTGTTATGAAAACTGTGTATTTTATATCAATCAGATTAAATGGAACACTTGATACTAATTTAAAAATAATGTAAATATAAATTTAATTTCTGTTGTTCGTAATAGAAGTTCGTACATTTTTTTCATCGGTGCTGATCTATGAACAACAAACAAGTTACCGGTAACATTAAAGTTATGCATATACATTTTTAGTAACTATACCGGTTCGTTAGGGTGTAGTAATTAGGCTAACTCTTTTTCGTAATAGTTTTTTCAATAAAATAAAGGAAACTGACTAAACAAGAATAGTAATGAAAACGAAATTGTATATTACATAGTTTTACATTTTTTACATTGATGATTGTTTACAAAAAATTCTTAGTTTACAGCCTATCTGCATTTAATTACAATATATCTTACTATTTCCAATTTAAATATATTACATTTGCTTTAAAACTTTAGTATCTTAGATTGTGAATAGCATATTGCAATCCTGGGCTAAACATTGCTAAATAAAACAAACTTATTTAATTTTTGAAGCACACTAAGTTTCGAAAACATAGCTGATGATTTAAACATTAAAAGGAGACACCCGAAAAATTCAAAATTTGATGGCATCACAAAACCTACATCCCATCACTGAATGTAAACATCAGTTCTACCCACGTACTTCTAACCTTACTAATATAATATTTGATGAAGATGAATTAAATCTTCTTAACAAGGGTTTAAAGTATTGCAGCGGCACTTCCCGCTGCTGGGCCCCGGAAGTGTTCAGCATACACACAAATAACATAATTTGATATCTAAGTACACCAAAATGCTTAAGACACTCCGGCTACCACTTCTGCTGCGGCAGCACTACACACAGATAACATAATTTAATATCTACTGTAAGTACACCAAAATGCTTAGGACACTTTTTCTGTGTTGTGACTTACCTCTCAAGTATTTCTATAATTAATATAATTCTGTAAAGGGAGGAGGTGTAAGTAAAAGAAATTGTTGAATGCGTCAATCTGTGAGCAGAGTCGGTTGCGACCCGTTTATTTAAAAAACATTACGAGCCTCAAAATTTATCTAATTATGTGCCAGTCAGCAACGGTCAGTACTGAGCTAATTTTCTTTTGAAGAACTGAATATAAAAAATGTTAAATGTTAAATATGTGGGTGTCGCATAAATCAATGCTAGTTTACAAGATGTGTTCAGCGTACACGCTGTGATCTACTTAAAATTTCTGACACTGTTATCTATCGAAAAGGTTTATAAAATTGTTTCAGACACTTGTAAGTAACTAGTTTGTCTCGTTTTTTGCTTCGTGATTATGCAACACTTGCCACCGTAAGTTGTTAAAGGTAAAAATGTTACTTGGCAATCCAGATAAGTCGTTTTGCAACCTGCTGTATCTGGTCGCTACGGCTGCGTGTTCCTCAGTACCTGGTTTGAACCACTGCTATGTCTGTGCTGGAAGATCGTGCAAAACTGTACGAATTTCGTGTTCTCGTGTCTTCGGTCCGGAACGTTGAACCAAGTTTTAAACTTGGTTATTAAGGCTCCCAAACTTGACGAAAGTCCGGCGACGGGCCGCTCAGCTCACAGCGTCTGATGGGAGACTGACTAGATTTTACAAAGCAAGCGATAGGGTTGGTAAAGGGGAGGGCGTGACGTCAGTGCGTCGGGCAAGGTACAATTCGCGGATTGTTGCATTCGGCAGGAGACGAATGATTGCAACAGACTCCCCCCCCCCCGAAAGATAAGCGTCGGGAGCAGGAGCGACGGTTGTCCAAGGTCAAATTCAGCGAAATTAATCGGTACGGTCAGTGTAACTAAACAGAGTCGAGTCAGGGGAACCACGTACCTTATGTAATGGGAAAACTCAGACACTAGTGTGGCACTAGCCGCCATCTGGAAACAACTCAAAGGGCTACCTTCCGTCACCTTAGAAGCGCTGCTTGCTCGCAGCAACGCTTCCTGCCTGAAAGTGAACGACGAGGGGGTGATCAGTCCCCGCGCCGCTCACCAGGCAAGGCGACGGAAGCGAGGTTACAGTATAATATTTTGATGAGCATGGAACATGTTCACGCCCGAACATGAGGACTGCGACTCAGTATGTGAGGGTACAACAGACTTGAGTTACAACAAGAGCCGAGAAGGAAGATTGGTCAAGAGCATCGACAACCAACCGCGCGACTGAGAGCGAGAGATCAAACAGGAGGGGTCACTCACCTTAAAAGCGCTTTATAACCACAGCAACTTCTCTTTACGGCACACGGACGACACGTTGGAGAGCACGTCTCTCCCTCGTCCGATCGTGCGAGGTGAGACAAAGGGGGTAGGTCGCACCATTACCGCTACCTGGGTACATGACTAAACTGCGACCGGGGGGGGCACACCACACTACATTCACTGGCAAAAGGGGGGGTCACTCACCTTTAAAGCGCTGTATGACCACAGCAACTTCTCTCTACGGCACACGGACGACAAGTTGGAGAGCACATCTCTCCCTCGTCCGATCGTGCGAGGTGAGATAAAGGGGGTAGTCGCACCATTACCGCTACCTGGGTACATGGCTAAACTGCGACTGGGGGGGGGCACCAGACTACTTTCACTGGCAAAGAGGGTGGGGGTGGGGGCACTCTTTATGAGTTTCTTTCCTGACCTCTCTCTCTCAGCGCGAAAGTTTTGCGCTGTCGCTTATTACAAAGTCATTGATTCATTATAAAATAGTTTACCGTGACAAGGAAATGCTAGATGGCACGACTGGACAGTCGGGTTCTGTTTTTCTGAATGCCGCGTATATTAATTCGTAGTTAACGCAAACCAATTGGCATGAAACAGGTGATAACGTGTGTGTGGCAACTGACAACGGACATTTTCCATTAGTAAAAGACTGCTATTTTACGAAAATTTTAATTTTGATTTTCTTGTAACGCCTTCCACGAACCAAAAAAAATCGGAATTGCTCAGATGCGCACTTTTCTAAATAAAATTTACCGAATTAATAGAGTACGTCACTTTTATACAAACAACAGATGCACTGAACATATTTTGAATAACAACAGATTGGGAGGCGGTTAGCGAACTGGACAATCGGACATACGGCACGGTGAGCAAGGTACGGGGTTATTAAGCCGAGTATGTGGAGAGACCAAAACATTCAAAGCGCAACGATAGGGAGCAGCTGTTCGGTGGAATGTAGATAAGACGTGTACAGGTTAGCCTTATCTGCCAGACAAAGTTCAACTTACGGTTTTCTACTCCTGAGCGAATAATTTGAACAATCTGATTTTACGACAACTTACAGCAAAGACCTACTCGTGACAAAATAACTACGCATATAACATTTACAATACATAATTCTATACAATACAAAATTCTATACAAAACTTCACGCGACCAATACCGTGCAATACAAACAATACAAAATTTCAACATACACAACATCAACAAAATTACTCTTGATAACTATGGCTTATATCCATTAAATTGAATTAAATACCTAGTAACCCATGGACCAAGGAAAACCCAAAATAACCACGCTCTTCTACCACTTCTGCAGCGGCACTTCCCGCTGCTGGGCCCCGGAAGTGTTCAGCATACACACAAATAACATAATTTGATATCTAAGTACACCAAAATGTTTAAGACACTCCGGCTACCACTTCTGCTGCGGCAGCACTACACACAGATAACATAATTTAATATCTACTGTAAGTACACCAAAATGCTTAGGACACTTTTTCTGTGTTGTGACTTACCTCTCAAGTATTTCTATAATTAATATAATTCTGTAAAGGGAGGAGGTGTAAGTAAAAGAAATTGTTGAATGCGTCAATCTGTGAGCAGAGTCGGTTGCGACCCGTTTATTTAAAAAACATTACGAGCCTAAAAATTTATCTAGTTATGTGCCAGTCAGCAACGGTCAGTACTGAGCTAATTTTCTTTTGAAGAACTGAATATAAAAAATGTTAAATGCTAAATATGTGGGTGCCGCATAAATCAATGCTAGTTTACAAGATGTGTTCAGCGTACACGCTGTGATCTACTTAAAATTTCTGACACTGTTATCTATCGAAAAGGTTTATAAAATTGTTTCAGACACTTGTAAGTAACTAGTTTGTCTCGTTTTTTGCTTCGTGATTATGCAACACTTGCCACCGTAAGTTGTTAAAGGTAAAAATGTTACTTGGCAATCCAGATAAGTCGTTTTGCAACCTGCTGTATCTGGTCGCTACGGCTGCGTGTTCCTCAGTACCTGGTTTGAACCACTGCTATGTCTGTGCTGGAAGATCGTGCAAAACTGTACGAATTTCGTGTTCTCGTGTCTTCGGTCCGGAACGTTGAACCAAGTTTTAAACTTGGTTATTAAGGCTCCCAAACTTGACGAAAGTCCGGCGACGGGCCGCTCAGCTCACAGCGTCTGATGGAAGACTGACTAGATTTTACAAAGCAAGCGATAGGGTTGGTAAAGGGGAGGGCGTGACGTCAGTGCGTCGTGCAAGGTTCAATTCGCGGATTGTTGCATTCGGCAGGAGACGAATGATTGCAACAGTATAACTTTCCGAATGTTAATAAATGTCACGTTACACGTGAAATTATCAGTGCTGAAACCGCTATTAAAACAATCAGGGATCCCAATCTCCAAAAAGAATCACGCTACTTAATAAACAATAAATTTAATAATATCATAAACGTTCATAATTCTAATACTCAGAATACGCAGAAACAGTTAAGAGCTCGAACTGAGATCAAAACTCTTAAGAAAATAAAAGCAAAACTAATAGATAATAACGCACTTATAACGAGAGCTGATAAGGGACATACATTAGTGGTCATAGATAACGATGTATACACACGTAAAGTCGACGAGTTTATTTCCAATAACAACATTATCATGCTGAACACTGACCCAACTGATTCATTTACAAAAATTTTAAATAACACAATTAATAACTGTACCAAGTTGTTTGACGACCATACGCGACGCTATTTAAAACCTATCAATGCCCATGCACCGAAACTTACTGGCCTACCTAAAATCCACAAGGACAATGTCCCAATTAGGCCTCTGATTAATTATACCACGGCACCGGGGTTTAAGGTGGCTAAGAAATTGGTTGCTTTAATAAATGATAATATTCAACTACAAAATAATCGTAGCATAATTAATACCATGGATTTTATAAACAAAGTTAGAAATATACAATTGCAACCCACATACAAATTAGCATCTTTCGACATTGTCAACCTTTATACTAATATTCCCGTAAATCAGACCTTGGACATCTTATATAATAACTTAATCAAATCCAATAAATTAGATGCACACTCCATAAACGAATTAATCTGCGTAATGAGAGTTAGCTTGCAACAAAATTATTTTACTTTTAATGGACGTTATTATATTCAAAGAGAAGGACTTGCTATGGGCTCACCATTGTCTGGCTTGTTGGCCGACATTTATTTGAACTCTTATGAGAACAATTACTTTCTTAATAACCACAAGTTCACCAATAACATTATTTTTCATTGTCGTCATGTGGACGACACTTTTTTGATTTTCAATGGTACTGCACGCCAGCTAAGCACTTTGAAAAACACCTTGAATGCTGTAAATGACAATATCCTGTTCACCATGGAAACCGAAGCAAATAATTAACTAAATTTTTTGGATTTAACCATAACTAAACAGCATAACAACCTGAAATTTGGAATATATAGAAAGCCTACCACCACTGATGTTACTATACATGCGGATTCCCACTACCCATATTCCCAAAAATTAGCAGCATATAATAGTCTCGTACACAGGCTTTTGAGTGTCCCCCTTGACGCTAACGATTTTAGTGATGAATTAAATACAATTAAACATATTGCTGCTGCTAATGGTTATGATTGCCGGATGGTGGATAACATTCTTAGGAAACACAAGGCTAAGAAATCAAAACAAATAAATAATATAAAAACCAAAAATAAGTACATCTCAACCACTTACACGGAAATAATGCCCAAAATTCTAACGTGTGTTTTTAATAGGCTTGGTTTCACCACCAATTTTAAAACCAATAATAGCCTTTGGAATTCGGTTCGCCAGGCTGTTCACACACAACTAGAGTCAAGGACGGGTGTATAAAAATTGATTTGCAATGATTGTGAATTTTTCTATATTGGTCAAACGGGGAGACCTTTTATTAAAAGGTTTCGGGAACATACTCCACATAATTTCATCAATAAAGGTGTTTCTATAGATAATATAAAATCTAATTTTACAAGACATTAAATTACATGCAACCATTCGTACACGAATTTTAATACGAATTCAATACACTTACATTATTGTAGTAAGGGTTGCATGGGAAGAATTTGAAATTTATAGTGGACATAATAACCCAGTTACTCATGATGGCATACTTAACGATAAATTAAATTTCAAATCAAACCCGCTGTATGACACCGCGCTACAATCGATTATGAGATAACACACGGCGTGACACGCGTTTGCTCAGAGTCCAGTGGGCCACACGCAGTGCACTGTGTTGGATGCTTGTATAGGTTTTATTATTGTACATATGTGTGTTTTGTGTTTTTGTGAATTTTAATATTTGATGATCTCCTTGTGAGTGATAATATCTGATGAAAGGTCATATGACTCGAAACGCGTCATAAATTAACAATTTGAAGTCACTGGACGGTTTCAATAAGGTAAATCATTACTATAGCTGATGCTGTCTTTTCTTTAGCTATATTAAAACATACAATTTTGTAAAATAAACTACCTATTAACATTACTAACCTAATTTTATGAGTGACTTCACAATAATCATTGTTAGAAGTACGGCCTTTAAATATGTTATTAACAAAGGTTTACACGCTAATATAATAATCTTTTTTGTGTCTAAATTGTTTATCTCAATGTTTTGTTTATTCTTCACAAAGGATTACTTAAATTTCACTACCCTGATTACATCTGAGGAAGCCCTGACCAAATTTCCTTTTGAAATATAATCAACAAAATGGGTGTAAGGGCTAAGGTTGCTGTCGTCTGCTATCAGCAGTCTTGTACATTCTTCACATTTCAACTTAGAACTAATTTTTCTGACAACGAAACCAGATAAGTAGAAAAGAATATTACCTTTATAATAAGAGTTTTTATTTTCCATCAGATATTTAATGTTTTCAATGTTTTCTTCAGAGACGTTGACTGAGTTTAGGTCCACTGTTTCTTCTGCTCCTCCAAAACTCATAACAGTTTTAGAATGTCATGTCAAAGCTCAAACAGTTGGTTTTGTCAGAGGCTTTAACGCTGTTCCTGAACAAAAGTTTCCTCAAGGCCCACTAAAACTGTTTGACATTAGGATTGTTATTATGTCCCCCCTCGAGATCTTAATCAGGAAAATAACAGGTCCAAATGATCTTGAGAAAACTTGTAAGTCAAAATATATTTGAATTGTAAATCATTTAATAATCTGTTTGACAGAATCTTTATTACGTTTGTAATAAATTCACGTTGCAAAAATGTTTTCGTAGGGTGCAGCAGAACCTGAATATTTTCAGTTTTAACGTCGTTAAATATGCCAAAAAGTTATGTAATATTTTATTGTCATTTTCTTTATTTGCTGTTTAAGGTGCTGCTTAAATATGTCCCTGCTATTAAAGTAATCGAGTAGTCCGTCTATAACTATAACTGTAAAAGTAGAGGGAAAGTGGTGGTACTGAAACACTTTCACTTTTAATTTATTGCTGTTTCATGACGTCACTGGAGGCGAGGTAGTTGGTATCCGACTGCAGTGTCTAAACACTGACGTCACTGTTTTATAAAGCTCTCTGTGTGTGTGTGTGTGTGTGTGTGTGTGTGTGTGTGTGTGTGTGTGTGTGTGTGTGTGTGTGTGTGTGTGTGTGTGTGTGTGTGTGTGTGTGTGATGTCACTGGAGGCGAGTTAGTTGGTTTCCGACTGCTGAACGTCCGTGACGACACAGAGGTCGTGGTAGTCGGTTTCTGCATGTTGTGGTTGCTGCGTGGAACATGTCCGAAATTTGGTATGGTGCATCGGATGGGTGGTACCCGAAATGGTTAAAACAATGTGTAGCGGATGGGAGGTACCCGGAATTTGGCGGTTGAAATGTGGGGCATCGAGTACGCCCAGGACATGCCAAAATTTCATGATGCGTTTTCCACGACATCACTGAAGGCGTTGCAGTTGGTTTCCGAATGCACTATTGTGAAGGCCTCTTAGGCCGTTACGCAAAATTTAATAACTAGGCTACTTGGCCTAGAGGAAGCAAAAAGTGTGCTAGAGCACAAACAGAGTGACAGGATTTGCAATCAACACTCTTGTAACAGGTAACAAATTTTATTAGTGCTAACATGTGATACACTATTATAATCATGTACCATCTTCCTTAAAAACATTAATGTATGTTATTACAAAATATTCAGTTAGTTTTTTTTCAGCTGGAGTTTTTGTACCATTTTCTTTAAGAGCATTAACAAGATGTTTAACCTGAACACCAGGGGGCCAGTCTGTTGAGTTGTTGTTGACTGAAGGATAATAATTAGAACGCTCCCACCTGTACTTTTGTTGAAGAACTCAAAGGGTACCATCTTGATCAGTGTGCCATGAGTGCTGCAGACGGTCCTTAGAGTGTGGTGAATCTCCAGCGAGTCTCATTCCGGGCAGATGTGGGTCCTTCGGTTTTCTGTAGGATGAGTATTTCTGGGCCTGACGGCTTCGGGGAGCATCCTGGTGCAGTGCTCTGCGGATAGTGACCGGTGTTGATGTTACTATCTTTGCTACCCCTTTCTCCCGGCTGGTGCGGGGACTCTGTAACATTTTTATTTGATCGTACCTACGATCAAGAATATCTCAGGACAGGTTATCTAATCTAGCGATACTTTCAATTGAAAACGACATTGCTTCGCCTTTAGATTATAGTCATTTAATAACCGACTTTGTAGCAAATAAGACCAAGAAAGTTATATTTTAGAATGTCCCGTTTTAAATATTTTAAATATTAAAAATAAATATTAAGTGTTTATGAATAGAAGACGGAATCATTATCCTGTAATTGTAAGTGATTTATTTTATTATACTTTTAATTTAGTTCTTAGTTTAACTTTATGTTGCTGTAGGATATTGCTTTGACGATGCGCTTTATACCTAAAATGAATTTGCATATTTATTAGAACATTTCTATGTTATAAATTTGTTATATTACTACATTTTTTATAGTCTACAATTGTTGCTAATAAATGTATACAAACTGAATACCGGTAATATTAAACATATAATATGTATGGATGGTCCCGGTCCAAGTGGACCGAAACTGATGAATGAAAGTAATGTTCCACAAGTGCGGACAGGAAGAATTAATTTGTTGGGCCCAAGTGGGCGAAAATTATGTTTCCTGAATTATATTCTGTTAGCTGGTCTTCCATGGTGATTGAAGATGATGTGTAGAATGAATTAAAAATTACATTAAGAAATAAAAAGAAGTGGACTGTATACGAATAGTTTTAATATTGACTGATTACATTACAGCTGTAAAAATTGAAGTAGGCTGGCTAATGCTGCATATTGCAGATTAATACGAATTTATATTAGAATGAAGTTATGGCGCTAGTCGGCCATAACCGAGAACACAAGTTAATTATGGCGCTAGTTGGCCATAAGCGAGAATGTAAGGGCATAAAGCCTACATTTAATGTCGACACTAACTTGACAGAGAAAGTTCGGCGAACCGAACGCCGAGAAAGCTGAATGTGCACTGGGCAAGGTACAATCACGCGAACGTTGAAGCGATATATAAATCAGATTAGCCAACCTAGAAAAATAAAATCATCGCGCTACCGTCCATAAACTGCCCGTCAAAAATCAAAAAGATTTTTAATACATTTTTAATAAATTAGAATACATCTACAATTTAATTCAAAATAGTGCAGTTCTTAGTAACGAGAATCAGCTTCAATGCTAAGTTGAACCTTGAGTTGAGATTAGATAACGGCAATCGGCCGCTAGTTTAGAGATAAGCATGCAGATAAGCGACTGTAGGCCAAGGTTTGGCAAACAGCTGTTTCATGTACCAATAAGTCTGGTTAACCACTATTACTGACACAAGTGTGCACAGTATGTAACATTATAAAACATGAAAGGAAAATACATAATATGCAAGTCATAGAGTTACCTTAATGCTAGCTAAGGTCCGTAGACCTGTACAGAGAGTTCATTACATGAACAAAATTGTTGTTGAACATGTTGCAGTTGGATGTTTTATTGTATATTCAGGAGGGCGACATGTATCGACCTAGACATGCTATTCCTGAAGTTTCAGGAATTTACAATATGTAACAATGTGTGGGCAAACTAGATGCTGAATGTAGCCCAGATATGACATGTATGTCATAATTTTAAATAAAGAATTGTGCATGCTTACCTACAAAAATGAATAAAATATGAAGTACAATGTGAATAAATTAGACGAGACAGTTACAGACGGCAGGCGCTTACAATAGTTTTTACATCGACACAATTTATGTGAATACAACAACAATAACTTGAATAATTACAAGATAAATAATTGTAATGTCAAACAACAATAGAATACCGAAATTACAGAAACAATTTAACAATTTAAGACATTCCCAAAATAGTACATATTTATCAGAAACCATATAAAGAAATGAATGCATGGTTACTTAACAGCAAAACATGCGAATATTATGCAATAACATTTCATAAATAAGACCACCCAAAGACATGCAATACACTACATAACATCAATGAAAATGTGTGACATAGTATGCCACAAAAATTAACATACAATACAAATATTAAGATATCACCAGAACTGTAATAATCAGAAGCGTGCCATGACGCAAAGTTGACAAAAAAATATTGTGACAATCTATCACAATTATGTTGACCAAATGGTCGTAATAAATAATAAGCCAATGGCGGAATAAAGCCGCATTGCGCTATAACCATAATGTCAAATCTCGTCTCGCGCTGGCAATAGACATAATTTATGTATTGGTCTCCGCAAAACACCCGTAGGCGTGCGAATGTCCACGACGCGAACCAAGTTATCTGGGCCGGGACATGTGGCGATGATCACGCCAAATTTCCAGGCTAATGGAGGCAAGTTATCCTCAATGATCAAGGCTAAGTCACCAATGGAAACATTATCTTTGGAAAACCTCCACTTGTGACGCTGTTGCAGCTGGTGCAAATAATCGCGAGACCACGCCTTCCAAATGTCCCGGACAAACCCCTGAATCAGCTGCCAACGACCAAGACGAGAAACAGGAACGTGAGAAAGGTCTGGGTCAGGAATCGCAGTTAGGGGCGCGCAAATCAAAAAATGGCCAGGTGTAAGTGGCACCGGGTCGTTAACATCCGAGGAAATAGCAAATAAAGGTCGAGAGTTCAGACATGCCTCTATCTGAGATAAAACGGTCGTGAACTCTTCGAAGTTTAATATAGATTTGCCTACCACGCGCCGCAGATGAAATTTCAAACTCTTGATGCCGCTCTCCCAAAGGCCACCGAAATGAGGTGAGGAGGGCGGAATAAATGACCATGATATCCCCTGAGAGGATGTGAATGACTTAATCGAGGTGATGGCATCCTTATTGTGCCAAAAGTTGTAAATGTCATGTAAGATGGTGCGGGCCTTCCTGAAGTTCGTGCCGTTGTCGGAGTACAGCTGACTGGGTATACCCCGACGTGCCATAAAACGACGTAAAGCAGCTATAAATGCGCTGGCAGTAAGGTCAGACACCAATTCCAGGTGAATGGCCCTAGTTGCTAAGCAAACAAACAGAGACACGTACGCCTTAGTAAGAGTTCTAGACTTCTGCCCGCCATGACGAATCATGAAGGGACCACCATAATCAACCGCGCAAAATAGAAACGGCCTTGAAGGAGTGACTCTAGGGGATGGCAAAATGCCAAGCCTCTGGACCTGCTGTGTGGCGCTGAACCGGATACACTTGAGACACTTACGAATAATGGAACGGATGACTAGCCGGGCATTAACAATCCACCAACGCTGACGCAGAGAATGATGCACGAGCTGAGCACCAGCGTGAAGTAAGCGAATGTGTTCGCGTTCGATGATAAGGCGTGTGACATGCGCCGAAGGGGGTAGTACGATAGGATGTTTCGAGTCGTAAGGTAACTGGGAATGCTGCAATCGTCCGCCCACGGGTATCACTCCAGAGTCGTCAAGAAACGGGTCGAGAGAAGCCAACTTGCTTCTCATGGAAACAGAAGATCCGTTCCGAAGACAACTAATTTCGCCTGGGAAGTGGATCGATTGAGATTGTTTTATGAAGAAATTGAGAGATTGATGAATTTCTGCAGGGGTCAGATCGCCCGAAAGTTTGTCCGCAGATGAGTGTCTAACATTTCTGATGAAACGAAAACAGTAAGCGTATACACGTGTCAGCCGGTGTAACGAGGAAAAGTCCAACGATAAGTCAACAGCCAGGGTAGACATTAGCGAACGGTTATGTGTAGTTTTCTCTTCCGCGGTGACTTCCGAAGATGATGGAGTGGCCGGTACGAAAGATGGGAAAGGATTAGACTCTGACGATTGAGACAGACAGCCAGGACCGTGCCACCAAAGCGAGCAATCGCGCAAAACGTCCGGGAAACACCCCCTAGATATAATATCAGCAAGATTGCGTCGCGAATCAATGTGATGCCAGATATAAGTTTGCGTGCGACGCTGAATTTCAGCAACCCGATTAGCGACGTATGTTTTCCAACGCGTAGACTGCGCATGAATCCAGTAAAGAGCCACCATAGAATCGGAATACAAATGTACATCATCAATAAACGAATGAAGAGCAGGAATAATTTTAGATACGAGTCGCGACAATAACAAACAAGCGCAGAGCTCGATGCGAGGTAATGACACTTGGCGTAGGGGAGCCACGCGAGATTTTGAACACAAGAGACGACAGGAAGCAGTAGCATCTTGATAAATGACTCGAATATACACACAACAGCCGAACCCTCTCTCGGACGCATCCGAAAAACCATGCAACTGAACTGTAACCGCCTCACGGTTGCAACGAATAGATCGCGGGACCACTATTTTACCAATCAGACTTAATTTGTTACGCAAAGAATGCCAATTCGAAAGTGACTGACCGGAAATCGGTTCATCCCAACCAAGCTTACAAAGCCAAATTCAGTATATGAGTATGTATAAGTATACACATAAGTATATGTAGTAAGTGTGTGACGCTACTAAATTGATAGCGCCATGATCGATGAGTGTCATGTGCCCAAGATCCTTACATTCTTTGGTAAGGTCCGCGTAGTCGCGAGCGAGCTTGGGATCGCGCCTGAATCGACGTTCCAAGCTTAAAAATCTTGATTCGGTACTTGTGTAGGATTCCCCCAAGTGGGGATTATCAGATTTGAATGGGAGCGACACTATAAATCTACCCTCGGGGTTGCGCTGAGTTGAGCGCACAAAATGCTCTTCGCAAGCCGACTCGCTATTAGGGGTGTCGCCGGGGATCGTTTCTGCCTCCCAAAATCTCTCGAGAGATTGCAGGATTTGGCTGTCATTGTTCCTTGCCAAGAACGAAACAGCAGGACCCTGGGTGTGGCAGTGTTTGGGCAGATTGCCGGCCAAAATGTAACCCAGTTTTGTCTCCTGAATGATAGGGAAGTTGGGTCCGCGTGTGTACTTATTACCTAATATTAAATCCAGATAAAATTGTGCCCCCAATAGTATGTCGATCTGTGAAGATATATTAAAATCTGGGTCGGCGAGAAAAATTTTATTTGGAATGTGGAACCGGTTGATGTCAAACGAGATTGAAGGCAGATTATGAGTTAAGTTAGATAGGACGGCACATTTGGCCTCGAAACTATGTCTCTGATAGCGAGACATAATACGCACAGAAACAATGTCAGTAGCGCAACACGCTGTGTTGCTTATTCCTGTAATTGGAATATTAGATCGGGTTAGTTTAAGGTGCAACCTTTTCTCAAATGATTTCGTACAAAAATTGATCTGGGACCCGGCGTCAAGAAGTGCCCGAGCCTTATGCCTATTGCCAGCCTGATCAATGACATATACAACCGCAGTGCATAAAAGTACATTGTTTTTACACTGTAATTTGAATGAGGAATAGTTACTGCTGGCAGCTGCTGATTTCGGCACGTAATTAGCGTGCAGCAAGGTGTGGTGACCCTTTGAACAAATTTTACAAACCTGTTTACTTTTACAATTTGTTATCAAATGACCTGCTCTAAGGCAGTTAATACAACATTTATGATTTGCAACCAATTGCCCCCGCTCAGCGGCACTTAATATGCGAAAATTATTACACATGTAAAGCGGGTGGTCAGATTTACAGCACACACATGAATAATGCCTTGCCGCTGCGTGATAACTCTTAAAGGTACTGCTGCCAGCAGTATTTCTTAAGCTACATTTCTCAAATTTATTGTTTGGTTTTACACTAGGTTTGTTGAATTGCTGTCCGGATTCAATTGGCATTGTATTTTCTAAAAGTTGTCGGCGCAAATTCAAAAAATGCGTAAAGTCTTGAAAACTGGGCAAGTTGTCAGGGTCTATGGACTCCTTCCAACGTTTTAAAATAATAGGGTCAAGTTTGGTGGAGAGCAACTGTATGGTAATAAACTCAAATAGGTTTACGGACAGCTTCATTGCCGCCAGTGAATTAACGGAAGACGTTATAGTATTCGTAAACTCCGCCAAGCTTTGAACTGAGTCCTTTATTGTGGACTTAACCTGAAGTAGGTTCTGTACATAATATTTGGCTAATATAAATGGATTATTGTACCTCTCGGACAGCAAGTTCAACGCTATTACATAATTTTCTTGACAAATTGGTAATGATTTAATTAAGTCTAATGGTTCACACTTCACCGATGAATGCAAGTAATGCAGTTTCTGTACTGGCGTTAAATCTGATCTTGAATGCACTAGATCACTGAAAATTGAATAGAAATGTTGCCACTCAAGTATGTTGCCTGAGAAGCAGGGCAAAACTTATCGGCTTTAAATGCACAGGCGTCGATAGTACAGGAGGCACAGTCTGAGTATTAAAAGTGTCAAGGAGTTGTAAAATGTTTGCCTCAGTTGAGTATATCGTTTCCTCAACCTCGACTCGGTCTGCCTGAGCAGTGCTCGCGTCTTTACTGATAAGCTCTATCTCAGACTGTACTTCGTCGTACTTCGAGGCTAAGCTCTTAAGACTTTCTAATCTTACAGTCAGAAAATGTTTTGTAGTTAAATTAATATCAAAAGAATTTACCGCGGATTGTATTCGCACTATCGCGGACTTTAATCCGCCTCTCTTTCTGGTCAGCACCTTGAGGCCTTCTTCAGACATTTTTTTACGCACCTTTTTACTGTTGCTGGTGGTACCTGGTTGGCGACTTCCCGCAGCGTCGGCTCCTTGGTGATGATGGTGAACAGCTGGCAAAGATGACCACTTTGAGGCACTGCAGCCGGCAGGAACTTGCTATTACGTTGCCCGAAGATGACGAGCGAAATGGCGACGCAAATCACGCCACGGTCACATTAGCTGACGTGCTAATCCGCCCGTGATGGCCAGAAAAAGATGTAAAAGATGTTAAATGGAAATCCAGGTCCGGAGTGACCAAAAAACGGATGGTCCCGGTCCAAGTGGACCGAAACTGATGAATGAAAGTAATGTTCCACAAGTGCGGACAGGAAGAATTAATTTGTTGGGCCCAAGTGGGCGAAAATTATGTTTCCTGAATTATATTCTGTTAGCTGGTCTTCCATGGTGATTGAAGATGATGTGTAGAATGAATTAAAAATTACATTAAGAAATAAAAAGAAGTGGACTGTATACGAATAGTTTTAATATTGACTGATTACATTACAGCTGTAAAAATTGAAGTAGGCTGGCTAATGCTGCATATTGCAGATTAATACGAATTTATATTAGAATGAAGTTATGGCGCTAGTCGGCCATAACCGAGAACACAAGTTAATTATGGCGCTAGTTGGCCATAAGCGAGAATGTAAGGGCCTAAAGCCTACATTTAATGTCGACACTAACTTGACAGAGAAAGTTCGGCGAACCGAACGCCGAGAAAGCTGAATGTGCACTGGGCAAGGTACAATCACGCGAACGTTGATGCGATATATAAATCAGATTAGCCAACCTAGAAAAATAAAATCATCGCGCTACCGTCCAATGTAATTTCTCAATTTTGATTCAACAAATATTCTTAAGACGTTTCTGGACGTGCTTTCATATACAATTCTACACATTTGAACTTATTACGTACTTTGTTCACTGGATGGGCCTTCATTTTTTATCTTTTGCTCCCTTTTAATTGTGAAGGCGAGGCTGTAGCTCTTAATCTTTCTTCCCTCCTCTTCCGAAACTGGGCGCTACTGAGTTTACTTCGTTTCATATCAGCTTCAAATGAAATTCAAAAAAATTGATTTTCAATAATAGTATTCGTATGATAACATACACGTGAAGTATTATAGATAATGCCACAAAACGCACAAACTAAAAACAAACCGCACACTCACGATACTCATAAACAACTGATAATCAGCACGTTCATTGCGTCGAACCGGGAAGAACTGCACATATGTAGCCCATGTAACGTTTTCTTATATGTTTACAAATAATACATTTATCTGTATACGAATAATAATTAAGAACATCTACGCAAAGCTAATACTGTATGATTATTAGTTTTCCTTTGCGGCACAACAACTCACTACAAAGTCGCAAAAAATATTGGAGACAGCAAGTGAATACAAAAAGGATGAACACTGATAAAATACAGTACTGACTAGACGTCTACTCATCACTCGCACGCAAGATAACAAAACTCATGTAAAACAGAATGCACTGTATAAAAGCACCGATATAAGGAACCGCATAGACTAAACATCCGTCGCATAATGAACACGGAGAATGAAATACTGTACTGTACAGAGAGGGACAAAGAGCCTCTGTTACAGCGTAATTTGTAATAGACTAATACTGTTTATTACACAAGGTATTACAACAGCAAGCTGGCTGGTTATGCTTTTTTTATGAAAAGAATAGTCATATAAAAGAAAAACGTTGTTTGTACTTTTATAAACTGAAAACAATTTTTTCAAGTCTACGCTCACTTTGCCGCCCTCCTGGCTATGCCGCCCGTGGCGGCTGCCCCCTTGGCTCCCCTACCTACGCCTCTGAGAAGGGGTTACTTCAAACAGGACTCGTCGCAACTAATATCACGTTATAACCGTTAAAGGAAAATCATGTTATCGGTACCCTTACTAAAAAATACCTGTAGTAATTTCTGTTTGTATTTTAGTGTTTAAGGGGGGGGCAGTTAAAGTAATTAATTGTTAACTTTTGAAGTTGTGTATGCCATTTATCAGTGCAAATAATATATGAAAGGTTGAATTTCCAATCGGGTGGGAGGCACCAATCTGATGACAGTACCACGCGCTGCTTATTCGCCTTGGGGGGGGGGGGGTGAAAGGTTGGTGAAGAATCTCAGAGCTCATATAAATATTCGTTGTCAGCACAACTCTAAAACTTGTGAAACGCTCACTTAAGTTAACAGCTATACCAGCAAAACCTACTTCCTCGTCCACGGAACGTGATTCTTGAACAAACGCAAGGTGTGCAATCAATGACTGTACTTTGTGCAGCGGACGTAGGAGGCGATTTTCCAAACTGAAAAATAACAGCTACGTTACGGCAACCCCGACAGGGAATTCTTGGTCACGGAAGGCGGGAGTAATGCGGAAGGACGGTAACATGCCCACAAAAAATTTTAGAAACTCAAGGGCTTCACGAGGAGTCTCGCAATGTACGGTCCACTGGGGGACCTGTGAGGTGCGAGATTTGTGGGAGAATTGTGGGAGACCTGTGATAAGCTCGTAAAACCGGAACATGCAGATTTGAATAATATCGGAAGGTAAAGCAGAATTTCATTATAAAAAGAACACTTCAGAAACCTTTCCGTGTCTATTTCTGTTGCGGTCCGGCTGACTGCAAGTGACACAAGAAAAGTTGTCAACGCAACACTCAGTAGACCTGAGCCAGTACTCAGCACATTAAATTACACACTTCAAGCACTTCGACACCTGCGCACTAATGAAGAATGCGCTTAGGCATCACCGGCGGGTTGATAAGTCTTTGTTGGTCTATATGTAGATAAGTTTAACAGTTTTTGCTGGGACAACAGAACAAGAAATACAATAATGACGCACAGAACTCAGCCGAGTTATACCGACTGGTTGCCAGGGAAGTAATACTGACAACATTCGATACAAACAAATTCTTGGATTTTGTTGTCCATGACGTGTCCGTTGATATGCAGATATATGCATAACATAACCACAATGAAAAAATAGCCCACAAATTAAAAAAGCAGAATACAGAATTGCGTCCAAACTACAAACAAAACAGAACACACACTATCAAAAAAACACACACAAATAAAAAAACAAATTTGATTTACCTGGTGTTTGCAAACTGAACTGTTCAGACTGTAACAAATTCTACATAGGCCAGACAGGACACATTCAAACAGAGATACATCGAACACACAAAGGCACTACACTCCACCACCGAATCCACCTTAGCAAACAACCTCATTGGAGCAAACCACACATACACAAACGTGGACAACAACATGACTATTCTACACGTACACACAAAAGGCCGAAAACTAGACACTCTTGAATAACTAGAAATATACAAACACATAAAAACGACATCGTAAATGAACAGACACAATTCAAATCACACATACTATTCGTACATATCACACCGCACACACACAACATCGATCTTTCAAACGACGGTGCCGTCACCAAAAACAAGACGTACAGCGCTCCTAGTGGCAGCCTGTGACGAAGCTTATAATAAGCGAAAACTGGTTCAGGCTATAAGGTAAAAATTTTACATTTTTACCAATAAAAAATTTAGTGTCCCGAGTCTGTAGTATTATACTTATAATTAAATAAATTGAATTGAATGAAAATTTTCTTTAGTATTCATTGATTACGGACTTCAAGTTATATATGTACCACAACGAAGTTTTTGCCTTATTCTACAAATTAAGATCATATAGAAAAAGAAGGGAAGAAGTCATCTGGATGGAGTAATATCAACTTAAATAAAAGTAACAGAAAGAAGTAATTACAATAATAAATAAAAGGACTTAACAGAACTAGAAGAAATCTCGATTCAAAGAAATTAAAAACATTCAATTTAGAGCAAAATGTGTTAAAAATAAATAGTATGAGTATCATCTCAATAAAATAATAGTAGACCCAGTAAGATACGGAGTAGTAAGGAGTAACGGCCCAGAACAAATGAATTAAAATGAAAAATCTCAAGATAAAGAGTAGTAAGGAGTAACACCCCAGGACAAATGAATTAAAATGAAATAATCTCAAGATATCCCAAAAAACCTATTTTAAAGACAGAGCACTCTATAGCAGCAAAATACATAATTGTAAAGAACTTTAACTATATTAGCTATAGAAATTTAGATCCAAAAATAACAAAATAAGAGAATCCAATACAAATAATCAGAAATAATGTAAACTTAATTATAAATAAAATAAGTGTGTGATTGAGGGGAACACCCCAAACCAGTTTTAAAAGGACAACAAAATACAGTCATTTGGATAAGGTGTTAATGTTTTTATTTATATAATTATTATGTTTTATTATTTTATGTGTATACAATACAGACCATGTTGATGGTCGGAGATATTATATCTTAGCATGTAAGTGTTTATTGTATTTGAATCACGTTAATTAATGTTGTAATTTTGTGAAATAAGGAAAGGCAAAATAATAATTCAAACGACCCATAAATAGTGAATCAGAAAATATAAAATTAAGAATGTAAATTATAATAACATTGATAGGAAAACTGAAAATTGATAACCAAGACAAATTCAACTTTGACCCAGTAAATCAAATCCGAGAATAGGAACTAGACCAAATTGATATAAATTATCCCATTCAGAATACAAATACTTTATCATAATTATAACAACAACCTATAGTAGTGATTAAAAGAATCAGAATATAAAATGGACTTAAATGGTGATTGTACCAAATAATGCCACAATCAGTAAAGCAAGCACTAGTAAAATACAAATAAATTGTTAAATGTTTAGAATAATAGCCAGGTAGAAAAAGTAAATTACAAGTGTTTAATTAGTAATCGTGTGTGAGGAAAGTTGTAACATAAAACATATTGGAAACCATTTAATAGGTAATTATGTGAATCAGAATAAGCCCTAGAGGTAAATTTCAAGGAATGTAATTCAGAAGCTTAACTCAAACCAAAATAGGTCAAATTTAGTATTAAATTGTATAAAATAAAAACAGGAATGTTGTTATATAATTAAAATTACATAAAAGTACTAAAAAAATAATTTATAGCCAGTTAAATATAAAAAATGTCATGTATTTCTATAAAATTGAATTATTAATTATGAAACAGCTGATAAGGAACAATGAGAAATGAGACCAAAATCTTACAGAATTTTCTATATGAAGAAACGAATATAGTTTAGTTGATTGTTAAAAGCCAAGCAGGACAGACGTGTCAGAATACATTTCAGAGAAAAATGAACGGAATTTTTAAGTAACACAAACCAAGATATATCATGAATTTATAAAAAGATAAAAGAATATAAATTAGATTAACGAATACCATACTAACGGTCATTGAAACCATAAAACTGAATTAAACACTACTAAATCGAGCTGTCACTACGTATGGACACGACTGAAGAATAAATTTAACCTAATACAACCAGCATCTGATTGAAAGGGACCATTTGACACAGCACACCTATTACCGAACAAAAACCAAGTGGAGGAATAAAACTACACACTACAACTTGTGGATATTTCAATAGCGGCATCACAGAAGAGAAACTAACCAACGGAGACGTTTATATGAAGGAAAATCTCGTAGCTGAATTTACATCGCAGAACAACTCATGAAGGCGGCCATCTTGTAATTCAATTCGCACGAGCTGACGGGAGAAGGCGGTGACGTCAGAACAAGCAGCTGGATCGTAATATTTAAATTTTTCTATACATTATATTATATTATTTTGTCTGTCAATGAATAAGTCTTATATTTGTAAGTGTTGAGTTCTCTTGCCTTTCCTGACTATTTCTACAGTTTAAAGAACCCTTATAATATAATAATTTGATCTGAATAATTTTGTATATGTAATAATCGACCTGGAACCTAGTCTCGAATCAGACTCGAGTTAGTCGACGCAATTCAAATAATTACTTAGGACATAATAAACCTAATTATTGTTTTAAAAATTGTTTTATTGTTTAGTTGAGTCATAATTTAAAATACATTAATTATTAAATACTCAACGAGAACTTCTGAGGGCAGAAGAAGAAATACAGATACTGAATCGGCCGCTACATGCAATCGATTTGGCCACGAAAGTCTATTTAACGCGGAGAAACAAATAATTCTTCATCAGAGCATACACAGTTATTAATCAGTATTTTTATTAATTGAACATCCACAATAAAACAATAAAAACAGCTAAAATAATTAAAAAATTAAATTAAATTAATTATATATAAAAATAAATAAATAATTAAAATTTTATTAACCAATTAATATAGGCCTACTTATTTGTAAATTCGGTAATTTACAATATACGAGTATATACTGTATTAGGTTGACGATTATAAATTTCCAAGGTAACAGGTTATAGCCCAGACCAGACTTGCAGAAACGACTGCTCAATTAGTGAAAATACATACATTTATTGTCTCTTTCTTTTACACAAATTTATATCAAAATGTTCTCTCGTTATTTTAAACAATTATTTACTTTTCAATGTTCAAAATCTTCTTTGAAAATATACTTTAAATAAATGTTCTCTTTTAGATGAACAGTGATGTAAATTGTAAATGTTCAAAGTCTTCTTTAAACAAAATTACATTTAAAATAAATGTCTTCTTTACTTTACACAGTGCTATAATTTTAAATGTTCAAAAGTTCTTCCTTTTTCTATTGAAAGCTTTATACTTGGAAAACAAATTTAATTAAATTTTGCTTCCCTGTTCTGTTGTCTTCGTTGTCTTCCCGGTCGACGATCTCGATCCCGGCCTCCAGCGATCCCTCGTCCTGGTTCCACGTTCCAGCAACCGCCTCCAGGAACTGCCTTGCTCTAGGTGTCCGTTTTCAGCCGCCACGATCAGCAAAACGAAGCTCAGGAACGGTAGTAGACTATCTCTTACTCCGTAGTTGTTCCCTGCCGACACTCGCTACTATCTCGAATCCACGGGCCCCAAGGACTGCCTGGAATTGATGTTGACTGGACGATGACCACCGCGCCTGCTCTCGCTGAGTGCTGTATGGAGACTCGCTCTAAGAGAGTTAGATGAAGACTGTCGACTGCTTTTATAATCTTGCACAATCCATGCAGCAGCGCTGTAGAATGACGTCACAGCCTATATGCGCGTAGGCGTATTTTCTATACATTCTATGATATTCGGACGAACATTCTGGACTCGCCACGTGTTCATTGACTTCCTTATTCTCGAATTTTCTAGAACAATCCTTTATTACATATGAATAAACTTCCATAACCTTCTATTTGCTACCCACACTACACATCACTTCACTCACATACTAAACTATATCTTCATAGCCTTTACATTGTCTTATTATTAATTTATCCTATTAATTTTAATTTTCAACAATATTATTTTACTTTCAAACATTCTTCAATCGTCCTGGACACCCATAACAGCTGATAATAATTATCCTGCACATTTACATATAGTGTGACAGCCTTTCACATTGCAATATATTAGTTTGACGATTATAAATTTTGTAAAAACGGTATTTTACAAAAAACAGCGTCTCTTGCACTACATGATATCTTTCAAATAATCTGTTGTTTGATACAGTAATATGTAAACCAAGAACACGGTGATCCAAACAAGAGGACTGTCAAATAAATGCATACAGTCAACGATGGCCCCTTGACCTGTGCTACGAAATCTTACTGTATGGCAGTAGTTCCATAGCTTTTGACATCCGCGTCTTCTTCTTCTTCTTCTTCTTCTTCTTCTTCTTCTTCTTCTTCTTCTTCTTCTTCTTCTTCTTCTTCTTCTTCTTCTTCTTCTTCTTCTTCTTCTTCACTACATGGCTTGGGCTGTAGTCCGTTCCGAATTCACAGAGTCTCTGACAATTTTAAACGGAAGTCGAATTATAAAAAAAAGTACATTCAACAAAGATTTTAACTATACTATACTTTTCAGAGAAAATAATATTTATTTTGTCAAATTTAAATAAAATTTATAAAATAAAACTTTTATAAAATAAAACAACATTAAATTAATTTAAAATATAAAAAATAATATTTCATGTTAAAACATAAAATGTAAGATTCCTGTAAGTTTTACCCAAATAGTTCGGTCCCGTTTTACAATTATGTTATATCGAAACGTTTGCTTCCAACGTCGACTCATACGTGTAATATGACATACTTTTATTTAATAGTGTGCTTTTATAACTATTGAAAACTTTTACACAGGTAAAATAGTTGGGCCCCTTCCTGCAAATGTGTACCTAGTCTCTAATTGCTCACTTCTAACGTCCGTTCATACTCTGTCTTATTTTTAACTTTCTAAAATCAATAAACATGTTACCTCAGCGACGAATAAAAAAAAGTGTGGAACTCGTAGGGAAATTTTAACAACTCTTATTCGTATGAGGATTTACAGCGCAATACATAGAACACAGCCGAGTTATACAGACTAGCTTGTAGCGAAGTAGCACTGGCTATAGGCCTAAATAAATTGTACTCAGTGACAAATTTTCTTTAGTATTCACTGATTACGGTCTTCAAGTTGCATGTATTTTGAGGATTACGAAATATGTAAAAAAGAGCATTTTACAAAAACAATCTCTTGGACTACATGATATCTTTTAAATCCAATCTGTCGTTTGATACAGTGATAAACCAACATGTTGTAAACCAACAACATAATGATCCAAACAAGAGGACTGTCACAGATGCATACAGTCAACGATACGAAATCTTACTGTTTGCATTGCATTGCATTATGGATGCGGGGTGTCTTTGCACCCGTGGCTTGATTGCAGCATCTGGATCGTGTCCAATGGCTGCCAGAAGTAAACATAGTGCTGGTACATGTCGACTGGTTACCTAAAACTGGAAAAGGAAACCGCCAACCAGTTAACTGAGAAGGCGGGGGAGTATAACTTTTATTTGTTTAATGCACTGCCGCTGGTACCGATTCGAGCAACAGATGTCGCCCGGTTCAAGTCCAGTCAGCAGACGCCCTGAGGGCGTCGGTCGCTCCCCGCGAGGCGGAGAGCCTCCGTGCCAGTGAATGATGACAGCGACAAGCAGCCGGCTCAGCGTGCTAGGAGGTGGACAGGAAGGAGAGAAGGACAGTTTGGTGAAATACTCTGGTCTAGGACTGATGATTACTTGTTTTTTGTTTAAATCTTACTGTATGGCAGTAGTTCCATACCTTTTGACATCCGCAGCTGTATTGACTCACGGCAATAACTATTGTATAGGCCTAAACTCTGATTATTGTATTTACTTTTGTGTAGGGTACTGGTTCAGAAATAATATAGATTTTAGATAGAAAAATTAAAAAAATAATAGTAAATTTACTATACGGTCCCTGAGCTGCAGACTCACTCACTATGATGAACGAAGTACATGTATTATTAAATAAATTTTGATATTAAATCAATTTTCCATTATGGGAACAATTACAAAAATCGCGATTTCTTTACTACTCCTTTAATTTAGTAATATAACAACTGTAGAGCACACAATCGTACACCAAACTCTACAAATTTGAAACATTCGGATTTGGATTACAATTTATTTTAGTCTGACACTCTGCCGGATTTTCAGAATTTTCTTGAAATATTTGATCTGTTTGGTCTCTGGTGTCGTAAAAGTTTGAAATTTCCAAAACGTAACACTACATTTAGATTGTAGTTAAAATTTCTTTTAATCTGATACCCTACAGATTGCGAATTTTTCACAGTTTTTACTCCTCAAATTTTTGCCTTCCGCCATTATTTTTTTTTGCGGGAGATCAATCTAAAAACCACTAGGTTTCTGTACGGTTAAAGTATGGATATGCCAAGTGTTACGAAAATCGGTTGATGTGTTCGAAAGTTACCGTGCGACATACCCCAAAAGATGAAAAGAGAGACAGACAAATACCAACCGGTCGAATTAGAACTGAAAACTCGCTTCGTTCGTTCAATAAACGAGATAATGCAGGGAAATCTATAGCATATTTATACTTAACAATGGCCACATATATTGATTTCCATTTTAAAATTCTTCACGTATGCAATTACCATTTCATCTGCACAGAAATAAACATACATTTCTGTATTAAAATTGTATCTTATTTTCAATCTCTTTTTTTAACACAGAGCATAGTTTGTATTAGTACAAAGTTTAATATGGTCAGTTTAAATCTTCTAATGTGTAGGATGAGTCTGTTTGTCCTTAATTGTAGCCTAGTACTTCAGTTACGGTACATTTACACTATCTATTGCAATCATAGTACAGTAATTATAGTACTGTTTATCGTGCGTAATATTATCTTGCCGTGTTTTAGATAGTGCAGTACGAACTTTTTTTATGTTGAGCAAATTTACTTCATATTTTTAATATTAATTTACTGGGGCTCCATAGTAAGAAATGTAAGATGCTAATAAATCTTATCAAAGATTAAAGCAATTTTACTGTTGTTGAAGCAACAGTATTAACACTGACCCCTAAAGACTTATTTATGTGCGAATAAAATATTAAGCACAGGCGGGTCTCCTAACCACTGCGTTCTAATCACTTCTACCACTGTGTAGGCACACGACAGTATCCTGCGCGGCGCCGTTGATAAAGATTTGCGGCGCCCCCCGGGAGCTGCGGCGCACACTTTGGGAACCCCTGCTATATGGTAACCTATAATTTGTGATGAAATGCTGAGTGACGATAGCTTCTGATATAGAAAATACGTCGGAAGGAAACTATCCCTCTGTCGGGTCTACAAGAAGGAGTGTACTAGACGAAATTGTCAAAGAAAACGTCAGTAAGAAACAAAGAAGAAATAATATGGTCCAGTGGAGGCGAAAACTCGTCGTGGGCTGCTGAGTGGGGGGGGGATGGTATATGCGTATGATAGCCGTTAGAATGCAATACGTGTCACAGGAATCTTCGTAAACAAATTATAATATAATCCAGTTTTCAGCTGGAGCCCGTGTAGTCTCAGGAGTTATTCACAGACGTTTCACCGAATTTAGCTTCATGTAAAATCGTTAGAAACGTATTTGGTCAACGTGTGGTAATCAACGTTAAAACATACTGACAAACCGTAACGACTTATTTCCTCTTTTCGCAGAATTGAAAGGCTAGAGTATTTTTTTGAGAGCAAATAAATGTCGCTCGAAATAGACTATATACACGGGTGTACTTATTTACTGTTCAACAAAACGGTAGAACAATTTGAACACTAACGAATTATGACAGCTACCGCGGAATTTACTGTGATAATATTATAGTTTTTCAGAATTGCGAACAGTCAACAAACGTTTTCGTGGAAAAGCACTCGCCAGAAGACTGGTGGCGTAATATTTTGTGTTAAGTTTGCCAAAACACGAAAGAAAAAACAGTGCTGATGTGACAACTCTATCATGTGAAATATAAAATGTTATATTTTAAAACAGACATAGCTTTTTCCACACTCGTGACAGAGTTTTCTAATTCAGCTATTTTTAATGTCATTGTTTTAATTGTCTTGTGCCTCCTATATTTTAGTAACTTGTTTATTAAGCTCACCTCATAGGAGACCCAACTCTGCAGCGGATTGTTCTTGTGTCTGCTTCTGCTCCTGTATTAACTCTTTGATGTGTTTTGTTTCGCGCTTCCGTTCCTCTGCCGACTCGAGCATCAGTGCTTTTTGTCTTTCTTCAGCATCTTCTCTTTCCTGCCTGCGTTTTTCATCCTGTTGTTTTTCTGCTTCTTCTCTTTCTTGTCTTCGTTCTTCTTTTTGTCGTCTTTCTGCTTCTTCCACCTACTGTCGGCGTCTTTCCTCTGTCTGCAACAGCAGCGCCTGGAAATTTTCCATCAGCTGACTGAAATCCCATGTTTACTGATTAATTACGAATTACACTAGTCTTGTAATTGTCCACTGTTTCTACTGCTAACGGTTCTATCCCACTTCTGACACCATTGTTACGACGGTCTAGTGATCGTCCTATGGTACAGTGGAAAACAAAGTACAAGACACCAATTACATCGCTAATCACCAGCTTTAATTACCACAATTAAACAGTTTGTAATTAACAAGACAGGCTCTTACAACAAAGCAAATGAAAATTGTTCACACGCAATAAAAATGTTAACTGATATAAAACAAAATTGTATTAAAATAGTTTCGCACAATTATAAAGCACGTAATACTCCGCCACAATTTTTCAAACCGCGCTGTGTAAATCGCCACTTAAACGCACTGTGTAATCACTTTGTAATCGCCCGACAAGAACTGACTGAACGTCCCTGACTACACGATTCATACCCCGCTGAGGTTCCAGAATATTCGCTAAATGCAAGCCAAGAATGCTACTAGAAAACACCAAAACATAATTGGTTGCGGCCGTACCACAGCAGGCGGGGACCGGTATGGTCTGGTATAGACCCGATAGTTGACGCGTAATTGTCTTTCACCGCAAAGGAGCAGCATTATGTACGCACACAAACATTACAGTTGGATTCCACTTGAACATTCGATAAACTTGTAGAATGTTCCGTATTACGTAACACTTTTACTTTTTCCGCATTACGTAACAATACTATAACATTTCTAGTTTTTGATAGCTGTGTGCATTGTGTTTGCTATTGTATGCCTACTATTTGCACTGTGTCAGATTATTTAGAAGTCAGAAGACACAATAGGAGAGAGAAGAATATAAACTGCTAACACAGGTTTTTGCATGTATGAACTGCCGATTTAAAAAATTATCGTCGATAGATGTTGCACGCATTTTACTTATTTGATACGCATATAAAAACAAGTAACAGAAAGAATTATTTAATCTACCAAACAATATAAGAAATATTTTCTCTTTGAGTCCCTACACTAGTGTACATTAGTAGGTAAACGCGTTGAACTAGAGAAATTTTAATGGGGTAATCTTATGTATATTCAGTTATATGTAAGCGTTTTAAAGTAAACTCGTTTTTCTAATTAGCAATTTTAATTTTAGTTACAAGAGTCCTCTATACAGTGAAAGTAAAATAGAAATATGTCAGGAGTTAAACTTATTTGTTGCCTGTATTATGGAAGTGATATTCTTTCTATTAAAAGTAATATTACAGTAGCTTTTTCCAATGACACTCTAACATTCAAACGGAATTGCAACCCTGAAGAAACTCCTCAACATTTGCAATGATTTCAATCAAATTCAAATTATGAATACAAAAATTATACACATATTTCCAAGTGAATTATATTAGTTTGTAAACGTTGTTAACAACGAACAATTATATTACATAATTAGTAAAAATTAACTCTTTAAACTAAACAGTTAACAAGAAGGCCAACAGTCAAATCTGTACCAGTAGGATCAAAAAGTACAGTTTTACCATTGTGCTCAATCTGGCAGTCTCCCGTATATCGTTTAATAGTAGTCTGTTATCATTTTATTATTAAGTATTGTTACGACGGTCTACTTGATCGTCGTAGGTACAATGGAAAACAATAAGTAAGTACAAGACACCAATTAAGTCACTATCACCAGCTTTAATTTTTATAGTTAGACAGTTCGTAATTAACAACACAGTCTCCTACAACAAATCAAATAAAAATTGTTCACACGCAATAAAATGTCTCCAATATTAAACACAGTTGTATTACAATTATACCACCCGATTATAAAACGCAACACTTGACTAATAACCACTTGAACTCACACAGTAATATATCGCGACTATAACTCGAACCGCAATGTAAATATATCGCAGCTATACTGAAAACTAATGCCGCTGGCGCCAAGTATTTATACAACACTCGCAGACCAGAACGTTCCTAATTGCGTCTTACCGACCGTGAGATCTACGTAATTAACTGCGGCCTTGACACAGTCCGCGCGGTTGGCGGCTTCGAGAAAGCTCTCGCGGATGCGTTGACAGTCACGTATGCCACATACATTAGAGCGAGATTCTTCTGGCACATTCGACAAATACGTAGTCTGTTCTGTAATGTCGTAGCACTGCCTCCTCCTTAAGCCTGTTCGTCCCGAACTGGCAAACCGTCTCTGAAGTAATACTCGACCTGGCGATGTAGGTGGACATCCTTGCGAAAGATAATTCTCCGGTTCTTCGAATTCAGTCTCGTGAGATCCGAACATCAGGTTCCGAGGAATGCGAGCTCCCGCTCAACTACTAGTTTTGCTGGAATCACTCACGTTTCGTCATGTACTGATGACCTAAACACCACTGGCTGATCCAAGTTTGTTTGGTTTTCGTCAACAACCTCTTGCGTAACCTCATCTTCAGCCACATTGCCCTCGGGCGCTTCTATCAGCTCAGGAACAAGCAAGAGTTTTGTCTCGACACCCATAGTTGGCTTTCCAATCACTTCTTTTGTCGTTACACTTATTTGTATTTCCTCTGCTAGTTCTTCCTCCATTTCCGCTTGCAATAAGGAGGGTTCCTCTTGACCAGACATGTTGATTTTTCTTCGACTAATGCCACTCGCTTAATCGAATGGGTGGCAGATCCTGTCATTTTAGACATGCAAAGCTTTATCTTCTCTTGGCCAACCTTCAGGACATTATCTCTTAGGTACACAACGAATCCGTAGGCATTCATACTGTCCGTGCCAAGAATCACTTCATCGACAATGTCTGCCACGATCATTTGGTGACTAAACTCGAGAAGACACAGTCGTACATGTACGTCTACCTTTCCTAGCACCTTGACGGGGTTTTCAGTCACAGTCTGTATTGTACAAGAGCTAATTAGAGGCTGGCGGTTGCTGACTAATTCAGGGCGCACAATGGACACTCTTGCGCCCGTGTCAACTGTAAATGATGTTGGTTTACCTTCCGCAAATCCATTAACAATCAAGTTTCCACTGGTCTTATGTAGCGTGGAAACTGTGTGCTGTTCTGCTGATTTACTTATCCAATTGGTGCGATCACTCTCGTCTCTCGGTATCTTCTTCTCCCAACAGTCTACCTGTAGATGACCACGTTTTCCACGGTTGTAATATTTTGGTCTTCTGTCTTTTTCAATTCGTTGCGACTCTCTTGAACTTTTGAATTGTTTATCGGACAACATTGTTTTTCTGCACCCATCGTAACGGCAACGTGATACAGGGATCTTCTGACTGCAATATGATGGCACAAACCCATTATTGTAGCGGGACACTGACTTGGCAGCTTCAAAATCTAGGGCGTGAACAAGAGCTTCTGAACTATTTCGGTGTCTTGCCATTCGTAACACTTGCTGAAGTTCACAATCTCCGATGCCATCAACAAATGTCTGCACCGCAAACCTTATTCGAAAATCTTCTGGTGCTTCAGTACCTAATCAGTCTGTCGATACTTGCTTCAAACTCTTGAAGACTCTCCCCGGAACGTTGTCGTCTTGTTCTCAACTGAGCGTCGTACACATCTCGCAAATGTTTATCACCGTAGCGTAATTCTAGAGCTTTTATCAATTCGGCATAGATTTCTGGGTGTCAGATGGCACTTTCCGTAGTAGTTCTACCGGAGGTCCTTTTAATGCTATAACCAGTGAAACTGCCTTGACTTTCTCTGTCCAATTATTTGCGAATGGCCGTAAATTATTAGCTTCGAATTGGCGTAAATACGTCGCCCAGTGCATGCTTCCATCAAAGGTTGGGGCCTTGACATAAACTGTCCTAACCCCAGGCGAGGTGACCTTCTCTATTGACTTATTTTCTGTGTCTTTCTTTTTCTTTATCATTGGTACAGTCTGTTCAGAAATTTGTTTTGGTTTTAACTTCAGTCACTGCTCGACTTCATTTTTAATCTGCTCTTTTATATTTGTAATCGAGTATTCTATTTTTGTTGACATAGCTTTTTCCACACTCGTGACTGACTTTTCTACTTTAGCTATTTTATTAGACATCGATTCTTCAATACTCGACAGATTTTTCTGCTTCAGCTATTTTTCATGTCATTGATTCTTGTACCTCTGATATTTTAGTAACCTGTTTATTAAGCTCACCTCGTAGGAGACCCAATTCTGCGGTACTGTGTTCTTGCAACTGTTTCTGCATAGCTTCAAAGAGAGCTTCCGTTTTATCTTCTTCTTGCTTACGTTTTTCATCCTGTCGTTTTTCTGCTTCTTCTATCTCTTGTCTTCGTTTTTCTTTTTGCCGTCTTTCTGCTTCTTCCGCCTCCTGTCGGCGTCTTTTCTCTGCTTCCTCTGCGTCCTGTCGTCGTCGTTCCTCTGTCTGCAACAGCAGCGCCTGGAAATTTTCCATCATCTGACTGGCATCCATTGTTTCCGATTAATTACGAATTACACTCGTCTTGTACAAAGTGTCCACTGTTTCCACTGATAACCGTTCTATCCCAGTTCTGATACCACTGTTACGACGGTCTACTTGATCGTCGTAGTTACAGTGGAAAACAAAATAAGTACAAGACACCAATGAAGTCACTATCACCAGCTTTAATTTTTATAGTTAGACAGTTCGTAATTAACAACACAGTCTCCTACAACAAATCAAATAAAAATTGTTCACACGCAATAAAATGTCTCCAATATTAAATACAATTGTATTACAATTATACCACCCGATTATAAAACGCAACACTTTGACTATAACCACTTGAATGCACACAGTAATATATCGCGACTATAACTCGAACCGCAATGTAAATATATCGCAGCTATACTGAAAACTAAGGCCGCTGCCGCCAAGTATTTATACAACGCTCGCAGACCAGAGCGTTCCTAATTGCGTCTTAGCGACTGTGTGATCTACGTAAATAACTGCGGCCTTGACACAGTCCGCGCGGTTGGCGGCTTCGAGAAAACGCTCGCGGATGCGTTGACAGTCACGTATGCCACATGCATTAGAGCGAGATTCTTCTGGCACATTCGACAAGCACGTAGACTGTTCTGTAATGTTGTAACAGTATCTAAATGCTTGTGAAGGTAGTGAGTTGATTTTTTGTGTAATTATGATATAATCATTTTTTGGTAACACTAATTGTAATTTCCTTTAATATAGACTTATATAATGTGTTTAATTGTTGTGCTGTGTTAATCGTTGACGTGTTTACAAAATTCACAGTTGACGGTTTCCTTATATCGTCCTCTTAATCACTCAATGTCAGATTAGGCCTATGAGTTAAAACTGATAAACGATATTCGTCCATTTTTCTGTTTTCAGTATTACGCACGGGAAGAGTGTATATTCCTCTGTAAATGTACACACAAAATTTGATATTTTGTGAGCCAAAACTACTTGAGATTTATAAAAATAAAATTTTTGTTAAATTTTTAAAAAGCAGTTTTGAAATTAGGACGAAATGACTATAAAAGAAAAATTACCGTGAAGACTGTTCCACCGCTCCAGTAATAGTCAGGTCAACACCAGCTCTGGATTGTTGTTACTATACAATTGCAAATAATACTAATAACTACTAATATTACAGATAATAGCAGTTTGGTTAGACGGTAGTCAGTCAGTCAGTAGGAGTTCCGCCAGTAGAGCTGTAGTTGCGACACTGAACCCTGTAGTCTTCAGCACCACAAAGGATGTCTACCATGGGCGCACTCGAAACGTTTGGCACGTTACGACACAACACTAGCCAACAGCTTAACAGCCCGGATAATTGTACAATACTCTTCGCTGCTCTTTACCTAAAAGATGCGTTCGAGAAGAAACATAAAGATTTCAACTAGGAAAAAATTTGACTTGTCTAAGGATAAGTGCAAAAAAGGCACGTACGACAATTATGACTTCGCTACTCACAAAGTTAAGATGATTGTAAAGTTCTGACAGATGCGATATGAATTGCAACATTTGCATCAAATAATAAGAAATTACTATAACGGTAACTAAGTTATTAGCCCTACACCTGTTTATATATCAATTAACCGTACGTATATAATAACTGACAAATGTAACTAAATTCTCTGGTTACAGTCAATAATATTTGTTAACGCGTTTTTCGTATATTTCGCATCCTCCGTCACTATCACATGTTGTGAGGGTAGAATAGCAACATTGTCAAATATTTATATTAAAAATATTATATGCGTATTTCGCATTGTAAGTCGTTTTAGATGTAGTTATTTGTGTCTCATGTCGTAAGTTGTGTATGTTTTATGTTTTAACGCGTACAATCGTTTGTTTGAAGGCGGCTGTGACTTCTGGTGTAGCCGAAACTCTGGTTTTAACAATATACGTCAGTGATAGGTAACGTCCAAGTAGGGCCTATAAGTTTTGGCTTTTCAGGCGTAAACATAATTAAGTAGGATTCCCAACCTAATGATAGCTATTGCTTTATGTTATCCTAGGTAGTTTATTTATTTTGCAGCTGAATTGACCTGGAGGCTAAAGAAACACTTCTTGACTTTATGAAATAGATAAGCCCGAAGGAGACAACTAACCAGTCGTCATACTTAGCCTTCTGGTCTATGATGTGTCTCATAATTTCACGTTTAATTACAACATAAATCATATCATTAACCTGAATTACAAATCGCGTTTTATATAGTTGTAGACCGTAAATTTTGCTTACAAGAAATTTTCAGTTTTTAACGCCGTAAAGGGAAATTTAAATAGAAAGTTGTTAAATTTATAAACATTTGAAAAATAAACAAAATATACGACAATAAACTATTATAAAGATCAGACGTTTAATGGACACTACTGGTAGTTGAATGTCAATGAATCGTGCTATATTGCGACAGTACTAAATATTATGATTACTATTCCGCAATGAGCTCGTGCCGATCTGAACCACGTGGTTTCAAATCTAGGATAATTTATATTTATTTTATTCCAGTGGTATATACATTTAATTGTGTTTCATTAAGATTTAAGTTAATTTTAATACCTGCAGCCATTCTATACTCGACTGAAGCAATGTAGCAAAAATCTCCCTATTAATGGGCGTAAATAGTTAACCTTAAGGCAAATTTTTATATGACTCGGTACTATACTATAAGCACACATATTTTTCAGTTGCACAAAATTGCTGTTTCACTACTGTAAATGTGTTCATTCTACCGAAATCTTACCTAATTAAATCTAGCGACAATTTAGTCATAACGTAGTCGCATCTGATTCATAGGTAAACATCATGTCATCAATCGTGGTTTGATCAATACCTCTGAAACCAAAAGTTGAGTTTGGAGTGACGTAAGATGAAGCAACAGCAGTGAAGGCGACAACACGTTTATCTGCTGGAAAGGTTCTCATGACTATCCTTTGAGATGATAAAGGTATTGTATAGATCGATTTTTTACTTAAACAAAGAGCAATGAATGGTGGGTACTACTCTGAACTCCTGCTCTTGCTTGGTTAGAGAGGCCTATCACACAACATACATTAATAAATTAAATAATATCTCTTTTGTAAAACAAATAGCGTGTAATGCTTGTCACGTGCACACGCGCGCGCGCGCGCACACACACACACACACACACACACACACACACGTAAAGGTCAATATTCCCGTGAGACTATAGGGAGCACAAACGTTTTGAATTCCACATGTGGATATTTGTAAAACACAAGCTCATTACTAACAACAAGTTTTGATTCGCAATGGTATCATTTACAGGATAGGCCTACTTAGAAAATCGTGTTGTAAAAATGAAACATTAGATAAAAACAAAACTTTTAAGTTTTATCCAAACTTCACGTACGGGCTAAGGCACAAGGACAGCTAACACCGTCTGCACACAATTTCATTAGCATATCTAACAAGAGATACGTAATGACACGCTCTGTCTGAAGGATGGGAGACTGTGCCTAAAGGGATTAATCTATTTCTGTACGCTACCGTCAAATTCAAACAGCCGCATGTTCATTTAGTAACAACGTACATGCTACTAGACTCCTACGCTGTCTTAATACAAGATTCAGGAATGTAATTTAAAATAATTTACTTGAAATTAAAATTATGTAAACTATGTGCCTTGTAAATAAAAATCTGTACTTTAAAAGAACTCCAGTTCAATTAAAACTGGATGGAAAATTACTTCAGAAACTATAATGGTTTAAATTAAGAGCATTTTAATTAAAATAGTTCTTAAGGGAATTTATTTATACTAATTCAAGAGATGGTTTTATTATTTTTAGAATAATCGATAAAAGCACCTCTTCAATAAACAATTTATTAGTGAAGGTAGATCTTAAGAAAAGTGATTTTCTTAAAAAAAATGAACTTAAGAAGTGAATGTACTTAAGAAAACCATTTACACGGTTACTGATTATTTTGCGGACCGATGAGTTAATGAATTTTTTTTAAATCCCCAATATCAATCTGATAAAACTAAACAGAGAAATCCAGGTTCAAGAAAAGATTGTATAGATTATTTAAAGCTCATCAAGGACAAACGTATACAATGTTACGAGTTTAATTTACTAACTTAACTAATACATAAGTTAACAAGAAACTATTTAGTAAATTAATTGGATAATGCTTAATTTATCTGTAGATTTATAATACGATTACTAAAAACTGACGAGCCAAGAACGTAAAGATACGTTCGTACATCATATTGGTAAATTGGTAAATTACACACGTTGTTTAGTAATTTATAAAGGTTATAAATTGTATAATCTTTCTGAGGTTAAAACTAAGGGACAGGAGCATTATTAACGATAGGCTTATCTGAAAAGATTGATTTGCTATGATAAAAATGATGACATGAAAAGAAAAGCGGCATCGACAGTCACGTAAAGAGAGGATAACCATGATGTAGCTTGCCACTTTTTTTGGTTAGCAAGTACTGTAAATAACTTCAAAGGCGGCGAAAATAATATTTAGGTGAAAAACATTGAGTCTACAAAAAATTTTTATTGTACTAACTGCAAGCGTTTGAACTGAAACGGTAAATCTGTTGAAACTACGTGAATCCTTGGAATAAATATTTCTTGGACACGGATAGACTGCTAATATCCTAGCTTGGAGTATATTAGGCAAAAGCCCTGCGATCCTTATTCAAGTGTGATTACATAATTTGGGTGCATCTAAGTAGAGCAGCAATATGACCGGAACACGTATATTATTGTAGTCAATATGATGGGGTCCGTGGCAGTTCTAATTCTGTTGATATAAAGTTGTTTCCCCTCAGTTCATTACTGTGTCTATAGAATAGACTACTATATTTTTTTTTATCGTCAGATATTAATTTCAATATATGCTGATTTATATTCGTAACAATATTATTTTCAGAGTTAAAATTGGTCTACAACATAACCAATAATCAGAAGAATAATTTTGATTAACATTGGAAAAGAGAGGAGTAATTCGTTTACATTTTGCATCCAAATAACAAACGCTAGGAGAATGTTGAATCCTGTCATCACTGTTAACTGTGAATTTTCCCTCTCCAAATTTAAAAATCTCGTTGGAAAATACTCCTGCTAAGACATCAACATGCAAATACACTCTCATAATTTGTGGAAAGATTCATATAACATAATACAATATTAGAGAGTAATATGAGGACTTGAGGCAGGCATTTAGTTCGTCTGCCGCGTACCTTGAGTAATGCCGGCGATCTACTGGTAATATTTGCTGAAATCTCCGGCCAAATATACCACCCTATTGTATATCCAATTTTGAACATTATTGTGTTTTGAACATTATAAATGTCCCTTAGACTCTTCTTTAAGGCCTCGATGGCACGCTTCTGAAACATTGTTGCTTCATCCGATACTATTACCTTACATTTACTAACAAACATTCGCACATTTGCTACTTTTGTTAATATTAAAAGTTGGATATTCTTGTCGGGACAAATTCAAAGGTAATTTAAAAACTAATGTGCACAGTGTGCACCAGATACTAACTAACGTTGCCGCGAGATCCGATGTTGCTACTGTTACTGCTATATTCCTACTTCGTCTTACTGGAGTAAATAATGTTTTATGAAAGAATATTTTAAGCCGGTATTCAAAACAGTTTGTTACTTCACTGAAAATTTTATTAAAATTATTACCGTTTCTGTAGGACCAGTGCATGAAATTTAATGTGTAAAATGTAATGTGTTCTCGTTCTCGTTCTCGTTCTTGTTCTTGTTCTTCTTATTAGTTTATCAGGGATTGGGAGAATCAGATCTTCCGGTCTCAAAGGAATACATGCACTTCGCTAGCGTTTCCTAGGTCTTCCTATACTTTTCTGCTCAATTGGCTTGTATTATCAAATTTCCTTAGGCAACCTGCTGCTTGGCAAACTATTCAGATGAGCAATCCACCTTCCATTGTTTACTAAAATACGATCTTGGATACTAAAAATGTTCAACTCCTTGCAAATGTCTTCGCTGCAGAGTCTATCTCTTCGCGTGTAGTTTTTACCAGATACCAAGGATTTCATCTCCGATGACTGTATCCTATTCAGACGTTTTTTCACCGGAACTCAAGTTTTAGAAAATACATATTTTTCTTCCCAAATATGCATGAAGTTCTGGAACTGTTCATATTATAGTAGTTCTTAATAAAATAAAAATTTTAGATTACTGAAAACTAACTATTTTGTATCAAATCCTTTTCGTGGAATTGAGATCCTCAATCGTTTAAATTAATGTTTTCATCTGTACTCCTTATATTTATTTAATATAATTAATACAGAGGTTATTATTACGATAAAACATTGAAGAAAAGAAAATCTGCCGGAATAGTTTGTATCAGAAATGAAATATTAAAATATAGTGGTTTACGCCTATAGAAAGAAATTGCAATCTGTGCTACAATTCATCAGAGCTTTAGTGAATTTAGTAAATCTGAAGGATGAAAACAAGTTTCGTGGTCCTAATATTGAACAAAAACGAAAAATGAAACCCTATACAGTAATTAACGGGGAACCAATTTACAGTGTATCACAAATGTACTACAAGAATATAATTAAAAATTAAATGATATGTTCTTAATTTTTTAATGAACAGCAAGGATTCAGAAAGGCTTGGTCCTGGATCGATGCAACATTTGCATTTAGCAAAATTTCCATAAAAGTTTTAAATATAATAAGCCATCTTTCTTTTCTTATATTGATAATAAAGTGATAACTGACAAAATGAAACTTTAACACGTTCTAAACGTTTATGATGAAGATAATGCATCAAACAGTGCTACAAAATTAGTACAGGATATGCATACTAAGAACGACTCTACATTTAAAATAGACCTTTCAAAGAACCTTCCAGTCAACCAGGACATCAGACAAAGAGATTCCCTTAGCCCAGTATTATTCTACATAGTAATGATTAAAATAATTAAAGACCTTAAATGCCTCATATATTACAAATATATAGAAGAAACTAGTGGTTGCTTGAGATGGAAACTATCTTCAACGCCTTTCCTACCAATTTATCTGCACCTCTAAAAATTGGTCTTAGACTATCAACTAAGGAAACCTAAACACTTACAGTTTCTAAAGACTCTTTATTCTATAAACTACAGCTAAACAACAATATTATTGAGTAGGTGTCATCCTTCAGTTAATCTGGCATACAAACAACTTTTTACTAAATTCCAGAAGTTGAAGTAAAACATCAAGCAAGTAAAGCTTCAAAAACATCACGTTACTTGAAACTCGCAATCTGGTTAAACTAATTCGTAAGAACTAAAGCCTAATTATATAAAAAATATAGTGCGCTAATTATTAATCTATGCTGTTGAAACGAGAGCTGACACCCCGGAAAAATACAAATATTGGAAGCAACTGAGATGAAAATCTTAAGAATACTGAACCTCACAATCCTCGATAGGGAGAAAAGCGACGATACAAGTAAAAGCGACGTTCATGAGAAAATAAGTGATTAATGCAAAGAAGGAGAGAAGAGTGGCACGCTGATGTAGGAGCGAATGACCGAGGACGGACTCCTTAAAGTAATTATGAGGAGTATTCTCTGTCGAAAGAGAAGTAGAGGGCGTCCTAAAAATAATTAAGACATCTAGATGTGAAAACAACCTGAGGTTACGTAAAAGTAGAGGAAGAAGAAGAGGGTATTTTATACTGTAGATCGCAGGTATTCTATCATACTTTAAAAACGTTTACAACGTAGAAATAATAGTAAACGCATGACGTTTGTTCTGTTTTCTTTTTGCAACATGCAAAAAGAAACTGTTACCTAAATACGAGAATCGAGCAAATAATATATGAGGTTCCTTGAGTAACGTTCCATTGGCGTAATATATGTAAAAATAAATATACAACAATTATTTTACATAGCATCACTTGTTATCTACATATTTTCTATTGCACTTGCATTTCTTAGTTCCTTCTTCATAAATATTTGTTGGGTGTATGCGTAGCCACTTGCACATGAAGTCTTGCACCTCTTTGTCACTGGGAAAATTTTTTCGCCTCTGTCTTTTTGATGAGAGCCAAACAAATAAAATTACATGGTAGTAAATGTAGAGTATGGAGAGGTATTATCTCAAGGTGTCCAGTGAAGTTCTTCCAATTTTGACTGTATGGCAGCAGTGTGGGGACGGGCGTTGTCATGAAACAGTAAGCCGCTGCGTGTCGGGATTTTGAAACTTTTAGGCCTCTAACCAAGCAAGAGCAAGAATTCTGAGTAGTATGCAGCATTCAGTGTTTTTTAAAGTAAAAAAATCGATGTATAAAATACCTTTACCATCCCAAATGACAGTCATGAGAACCTTTCCAGCAGATAAACGTGTTATCACGTTCACTGCAGTTGGTTCATCTTTTGCACGTCACTCCAAACTTGACTTCTTTCTTTCAGAGGTATAGTGGTGTAACCATAATTTATCACCATGTAAGAATGCGCATCAAAGACGATTCTGCGTCTACTGGAAAGCGATCTAAAAGTCTGTAGCTAATTTGACCTCTTTCAGCAATGTGATTTCAGACATGAAGAATAAAAAGTACTATTTATTGGTGGAGAGAGTATCTTCTGGAGAGAGAAAGTGAACAAAGCGAAATTCCCTAAAGAAATGCGGCAGACACTTTGCTAAGTGCTTCTACCATAATGATTCGCGCAGATAGTTCTAACGGCAAGGAAGGCAGTGCAAGATGTGGTGGAGTGTGAAGTGTCCAACCATGACACAAAACCACATGACACATCAACCATTCAGAATTTTTGAACACAAAATAATTGGTCCGAAAACAACGCGTCAATGGGATCTTTTGACACTGAGCAACAGATATGCGTTCCATGTCTTATTATTTTACATGCATTCCTGCGATCACAAAATACAGTACCGTAGCACTGTGAAAAAAGAAGCTTCTCACATAGTTTACAATTAGGCGTTGTAAAACTTCATCAGACTTTAAAAATACAACAGTAAAAAAATTTTGAAATCTGGTCTTTGCCATCACCTGAAAAACTGAATAAACTTACGCAATAAAGATTTCTTATATTTGTAGAGTTCGCAGTAAACTAAACATCTATGATGATTATTTACCTGCGTTTAGTAATCAGTTTTATTGAAAGTGGGAACGAAGACACACATTTTTTAAAAATATTACGTGCACAAATTTGTTTCACATTCAGAACTTCAATGCTGTTATAAAATTATCACTTATTTCATTAAAAATAGAATATATGAACATTAAATATCAGATTATAAACTAAATTTTTTTCGTTACTAAGTAAAAAGTAAATATGCGTTCAAAATGTAACCGGCATGCAACAATTTATTTTGAATTGTGAAAGAGATTTTTGTAAAACTACATACCATGAATATCGTATTTGACTTAATAAAACTTAGGCAACAAAACACACGTAAAAACGAGCTGACAAAAAGTAGAAATTGTTATGTAATGAGCATATATATTTCTATACGTAGCATGAGAAACACGTATGTACCCCCGATTCGTACCCACCTCGATATAGAGTAGTGAGACGGGGATAAAGTCAAAGTAACAAGTACTTCAGTGGTTGCTTATGATCACAGGTTATTGTGCTACGATACAAGAAAATAAATTTAATTCAGCTCAAACCATACAATAAACGTGAACTCAACAAGTCATGTACTTAACGTTCAAGATTCACGATCACTAAATAATCAAATAACTTTTAATAAAGATGAGGTTAGCGTTAGGTACTAGTAGTAGTAGTAATATTAGTCGTGGTAGTAGTAGTAGTATTAGTAGTAGTAGTAGTAGTAGTAGTAGTTGTTGTAGTAGTAGTAGTAGTAGTAGTAGTGGTGGTGGTAGTAATAGTGGTGGTGGTGGTGGTGGTGGTGGTGGTGGTGGTGGTGGTGGTGGTGGTGGTGGTGGTAGTAGTAGTAGTAGTAGTAGTAGTAGTAGTAGTATGGCTAGGAAGTATGAGAAAATTTGTGGTTTCTGCGTAAGAAGGAAGCTCAGCTTTTGTGCACACTTGTTACAGTTCTGTTGAATTGCAAGAGAATGTGATGTGGGTTCAGTTCTCCATACGAATCAACAAAAAAACAAGAATCACGTCACCTGACATGCAGAGGGTAGAAGCACTTAGCAAAGTGTCAGCCGGATCTCCTCAGGGAATTTCACTTTGTTCACTTTTTTGTTTAAAAGATAGTGGACCGATAAATAGTACAGTTTTATTTTTCAGTGTGTTTGTTGATAATATGTTTAAATAACTGAATAGTAGGCTTAAAATTCACAACTGTAGATTTATCATTAATGGCTTAGCGGAAGCTATGAAGAATCCTGTGTACTGCAAACCGAAACTCTGGAGAAAAACTAACAGTGCCAAAATCATATTGTATTATAATTTCAAAGCACATTTTTTAACACTCACACACAGAAAGTAAACCTAAACGTCAGTAGATTATTCGTCGTTCATCATTCGTCTATTATCTTGTGTAAATGACTTCAAACAAAGTGAAATATTTTAATATTATGTGTTAATTTTGTTGTTTATAGTAACGTAGGTTTAACGTTATTTGTCAACACGATTAAAACAATCCTTCACTGCGATTTAATACTTCTTGATTTAATTTAAGAAAAAATAAGAAAAGTATTGTTAGATGAAGTGGTAATAATTTTGTTGTAAAACACATGATAAAATTAACAAAATATTTTTAAAACAGAAATGAGGAATCATAAATATATGTAGCCTTACTTCTTAATACAGCATATTGTTCAAACACTTTAAACGTTTTTCAGATGGCAATATAATTTTATTTGGTATTACTACTGTTTAAAGTCAATACTGAATGTTAATGTTAGTCTACAAAATAGTCAACTATGTAAGGAAACCATTTTATCCAAGGATGTTTGTTTGGAAAGAAAAGGATGGTATGATAATATAAGGAAAATGTAAAATCTTGAACAGATGGGCAAATCACTTTCACTCGTTTTAAACAAAACTCCTGAGAAAGATGCACTACGCTTTCATGAAGAAATAACAGAAATAAGGAAATAAGAACGAATAGAACCTCCGGATGAGGTAGCGATACAGTTAACAATAGAAAACCTGAGGAATAATAAGTCATATGGGTGTGACAACGTGTATGGAAACCTTTTAAAAGTAGAGGGATTAACTTAACAAAAAATGAACTCGCTGATTTCAGTGAGTTGGACTGAAACAAGATCACCTAGTGAATGGAACTGCAGTATAGTCTGCCCACTATACGAAAGAGAGATCTTCTAGAGCATCATAATTATAGAGGTAATACCCCATTTAGTATTGTCTAAAAAATATTTTCTACTACGATTTATATGAGGCTGCTCACATAAGTCGAAAATGAACTTTACCTCTACCAGTATGGATTCAGAAAGGATATAGATCAAATATTCCACGTTACGTGGCCAGCTCTTGCAAAAAAACAGTGAATTTAATATTAACACCAACAACATTTTTATGGATTTTAAAACCAACTTTACTTGGCAATGATGGATGATAATATCCCATTAAAACTGGTATAGGCTTGGTGAGAATTGTAGTAAGGAAAGTGCACGGCAGAGTTTGAAAAAGTCGATCACTTTAGATACGTATCTGGGTTCAATAGTGTCAACAATTAGTGATAATACAAATGAGATCCAACTGATACAAATGAGCTTTGAATTATTTGGCGAGAACAACTTGACCAGTTGAAAAAAAAACAATGAAACTGAAAAAAAAATACGATAAAATAATTTACACAAGGCAATTTACGGATGACCAAGTTGCGTTGGCACAGGAGAGGGAAGCATTGAATTCTACGTCCTGCCTTATTAAAGAGGAACAATGGAGGATCGGATTACGCCTGAATTTAAATAAGACAAGTTATCTATATTTGTAAACTAAATGATAGCTCTACATATAGGGGCTAACGAGAAATTAAAATTTGTTACAATTATATACTTCAGACATTATATTCATAAAGACGAGACGGGCGGATAACGTAAGAATAAAATTAGTGAATAACTAAAAGCTATGAATAAATTAAAAGCTTTGATGGAGTAAGGAAAACAAGAAACCAGGAAACACCATTTAGAATAGAAAATACACTTGTTAAAAGGATAGGTACAGAAACGATGGGAGTATGGTAATGCAAACAAAAAGGGCTTAAGCGTTCGGAAATGAATCCACTACGAAGATACTCCAGAATATCAAGAATTACCGGAATACCTAACGAAGGAATAAGAGAATTAATTTTTAACATTGAACGGCTCATTGAATAAAATGGATAGGGTGACCAAAGGATTGGATGATCAACGTATGCCAAAGAAAATTCTGAGAGCCCAAGTCTATAAAAGGAGAAAGAGGGGCCGCGATAGGATGGTCGGATGATGTGCTGAAAGCACTCAGAAGAATTTATGTGAAGGGTTAGGCTGGGATGAAAAGTTGATAGGAGATATCGGAGAAGAATGGTGTTGGAAGTCACAACTCACATTGGGCTGTAGTGCTAAAGAAGAATGGGTACCAAAGAGGTAACGAATGACAACACAGAAAGGAAACGATTATGGTTCTGACGCGTGAAATGACCGCAGGAGGGTAGCATCTAAAAAATCTGAAATGACACTAAAGTAGATAGAACAAAACCCGGGATATAATGTAGTGGAATTAAGAAGTTAAGACAGTACTAAAGGAAAGGAAATTTACGAGAAAAAATGTGGCGGGTCAGAGAGAACTGAAAGAAAGTATGGGAATAAGACTGCCTCGTCGGACCCTATAAAACAAATACGGGTAGAGGACAGAGTAATATTATATTACGTACATCAGGAAAGATTGGACAGAGAGGTCTTCCTGAAAGATCACCTGTACGATCCACGCCGACGATAGCCTTAATTGGCTAGAGGCTACTTACGAGTATAATTGACCCCAATCCCTTTTCTAATGGCAGTGACATGTGTGCACTTGGAGCACAAGTGATGAGATGTACGAACAGAAGCTATCAAATCTATTTTTCAATCGGTCGTCCATAACACCCAGAGTCCAGTGGAATCTGGCAACTTACGGCAGACGGTTGTAAGGCACGTTTTATGACGGCGTGATTATGTTGTCCATTTTCAGTTATGATAAAAATTGCTAATGAGAGGAAAGGACACGTTAAAAGAAGTATACGTTTACGAAAATTGGGTATCAAAAAAGCAGTCAGTGTTAATATTGGGGGGGGGGGGTGACAGAATACACTTACATACGGATGTTGTCGAAACGACTGAAAGGCTGTATACGGGCGCATCAGAGACGATAAAGAAAGGAGAGGACACTTCTCAAAAATTGGCTTATACTACAATATGACTCTAGTAATACGTTGAGCATGGAGCAGTGAATGAGAGTGAAAAGAGAACTGAGAATATACGACTGAAAAACACGCGGGATGACAGAATCTAAAAAAGTGGAAAGACGTAGACGAAGGACTAAGGAAGACCGGAGCAGTGAACCTGCAAAAGTAATACTCTACAGACAACTAAAACGATTACAACGAAAAGCAGTAACAACAAGGATTATAATAGTTGAAGGAAGTAGTGAAAATATTGATTGTGGGAGACGGAGAAAAATGCCTGCAGGTCCACAATCAGAGGAAACGAATACTAACTATGGGCACATAACCTTCGCAGTATAAAGATAAAATTAAGGTTTGTGTACCTCCAACAAACAGTTGAATAATTTTAACGAACTAAGAGGAGAATAATATATGGAGCAGTATTATTAGACAAAGATTAAGAAAACACATTATTAAAACTTACTTGTATCACCAAACCCTCACGGGAGTACATGATCAATGTAGAAATTATAGTAATATTAATGATAATAATAATAATAATAACAATTAGCAGTACCAAAAAGAAGTAGTAATCACGTTATTAGTAAAATCAGATGATTGTGTTTACATTAGCTTTGTAAAACATTTAACAACAATGTTTTTATAGCCTATAAATTATTTACATTTTGCTTTTGCATTTACATTTACATTTTGCTAAGTGTTCGTTATAAGTCTTCAGTAATGTTGTTTTCACTGGTAATTTTCAAATGTTCACCATTACTGTTTTCACTGTCCTTGTTAAATAATTTTTCACTGTTTAAGTCATTTGGTTACACGTTTTAAACCATTGTGCAATTTGAATTGATGTGCCCTTCAAAGCTGTTGCCTCGGAGAACATATGGCTAACAGCACAGGACGTATACTAAGACCATTCACGTACACCTCAAAATCATCTCAATCATAAACATTTTCCAAACTCTTTAGCCGTATTGTAACGTCTTGAAATTTCACCTTACAGTTTTTTCAAAATTAGATTGCGTCGCACGCTTAATCATTAATGAGTACCGTGTGCTGAATGTACAAGAGTCAGTACACTCTACTGGCATTGATTAGTGGTACTGACATCCCACTCGTAACATAATTCTTCTGTTTGAATGACAAACAATTCATTATTCATTAGGTCATAAATCCTTTCAGTATTTTAGTTTGTCCTTTAAGGTGTCCAGAAGTGCCAAGCTCTTTTCTGTCAGCATGATTTAGTAAATTTTTTCCCATTGAAGAAGAAATATCTGCAGTGGCAAAGAGTAAGACACAACGATAGAATGTTTAATTGTGATAATTATTATGATTGTTGCGTATTTTGATTGTTTCGTTCCATTGATGTATAAATCACTCTAGTGCAAACGCCCCATGTTTTTTTGAACTATTTAGCTATGCTGAAAAAATCTTATCTCAAGTGAGCTCATGTTATTAAATTTATTCTTTACAACGGGGTTTACTTTTTGTTTTGGAGATTGCTGACAATTACAACTACTTCTATTTGTGTACGTGTTAGTTGAATAATATATTGTCGGTTATAAGAACAATTTGAATTTAAAATATTTCAACATCTGTACAGTTAACGTAAATTTCTGTTACTGTAGCATATTTTTTTGGTAAATTGACAATTTTAAATTTTGAATTATGTTTTTGCTAATTTGTATGTAGTTGTTTCTTGAAGTTAGTTAAATGTCAGTTTTGTTTGTTGCATTTTTCTAAATCAAGGTGTTAAAGTTACGAGGCTTGATATTTCATAATTATTATATATGCCTACTAAGAATTTATTAACGTGAATTAAAACGTTTTAACGTAGATCGTGTTGTTATGCTTTTTAGATTTTTAAAATATTTTTAATTATATATTTTTAACACTATGCAGTTATATTGCATGAGCTAGTCTTGTTTTTACTTACAAACGTTGACGTAAGAGTAAAAATATAATAATGGAAATGTGTAATGAAAAATAAATTTTATTAACATATTGTAATTAGAAAAATATAAAAATATCAATTTTTTAACATACCTTAATTAATGGTAATTTGTATATTACCTTAATAAAATGCTTTTTAATATTAAAATATTTTATTATATAAATTTTAGTAAGGAAAGGCCTGATTAAAGCAATGTTATATTTTTTCTTTATATATCAATAGGAATACGTAAAAATGAGGGTACTATAAGTCTTCATTAGTAAACCTACGATATCATCATAACTAAAGCACTGTACGAATATGATTCTTGTTATGTGTAAAATTTTCTTTGAAATAGTTGATTCACAAGGGCACTAAAATTTTCTTGTCGATGGATTTATTTATTTAAAATACTCCACTATAATTCTTGATATTTACATGTAGGCCTATATGTTGTGAATATTTAAAATCAATTCTAAGTGTCTTATTTAAAAATTGACCAATTAACAGACATTGAAAATGGATTTAAAATTTACAGTAAAGCTGAAGAAATCTTTCCATGTACCAACGATCAGACATATTAGAATTAAATGAGTCAGCTGACGTGAATTATTTTTTATTTAGTAATAATCACAGAAATAAAGTAGATATATTTAGAATATTTGTATTTAGCAACTACGACGCGATTTATTCACCTAAATTATTTCTTGCCTACTGGACAAAATTCTACTATAATATTGTTACATAGTAGTAGTAGGATATCTGCTATATTTTATGAAAGGATACGGAAGCCATTTAGATTATCAGTTATCAATATTTGAAGCTTTCGTTTACAATTCTCTCTGATCATATATGCATGCTGTAATTACTCAGTGGTTGTTTCACGCTTACACGATACTACATTTAACATAGTAAAGTGTTTTTACAGTCAATTCCCAAGTACAAAGCAATTCAGACAGTGTACAATTGGAAAGTAACACTATTTTTTATTGGACATTTATTTAACCTCAGGTTTCCGTCAATACTAGAATATAATATTCATATAATTAGTAGAGTAAATAGAATAAATGTTTAATTTTACCATCCATATAGCCCACTTTTTCATAAAATTTTAAAAGGAATTATATTTGAGACTAATTTGAAAAGGCCTAAGAAAAATTGTCGAAGTTGACTGAAGAAACATGTTATAAATTTGTAAATACCAAAGTTAGCAATCGTTGAATTTTTCACAAATTTTTACGTTGAGATTTTATTGCTTTTTTTCAGTTAGGAAAAATGAAAATTTTATAAATTAATTTAAATACACAACCTTGTAGTAACAAAACGAAGGCAATCCGTTGCCTGTGTTTGTATTACATGTTAATATTGCATGTTAGTTACATTACTCTTGTAACCAATTTGCATCTGTATTAGACGTTAGTATAGTAGATTATTACGGAAAAGTAACGACATACTATACATGAGTTGTATAGGTCAGGCTATGTAGGGGAAGTAAAATTTTATTACCCATGAGGAATATAGTTTGCTACCTTTAAATATTTAATACGTTCCTCTTCTGTTATGTACGGTATCATAAATATACTATATCTAATAAAATAATCAAATACACAATCTAATATAATGATAACTACGTTAGTGTCATTTGAAGCTAGATAATAATAATATTTAATCTGCAGTATTATTACTATAAATTTTAAAATTAACTTTTGTTATAAAACCTCATGTTATTTACGACAGTGATTTCTGTTATTTATAAAAACCTTCTTCGTGCTTGTAGAAATTTATGCTAGGGTTAAGAAATGCACACATTATAATTGACAATGATTAATTCAATTTGAAAAATGCAGCTACCAAAATTGGATAATTGCATAACTAAACGCCTTTGCCAAGTAACAATGACAATAAACGTCAAGAGTATAAGGCTCTTCATCTGATTAATTTACTCATCTATCGTACTGTTACGACATCAAAGAACAATCTACGTGTTTATCAAACGTTCCAGAGGGATCCGGAATATAATGCGTGTGGCGTACGTGATTCTCGACGCATTTGCTAGACTGTGCCAGAATTCGCGCGGCCGTACGCACTGTGTCAAGGCCGCAATCAATTACGTCGTAGTGTAGAGCATTTTCGTAGTATGTGGAATAATCTAGTATTTCGGGGGTATAAATACTAGAACTCAACCACGTTCAGTTTCAGTTATATTGCGATATATTACCGTGCGGTTCAGTTATTATCGGGCGATATTACTGTGTACGTTCAAGTGGTTATTAGTGAAGTGTTATGTTTTATAATCGGGCGGTATGATTGTAATACAATTGTGTTTTATATTAGTTGACATTTTATTGCTTGTGAATAATTTTTATTTTGATTTGTTGTAAGAGACTGTGTTGTTAATTACGAACTGTTTAAATGTGAAAATTAAAGCTGGTGATTAGTGACTTAATTGGTGTCTTGTATTATGTTTGCACTGTACCTGCGACGATCAAGGAGACCGTCGTAACAATACCATATGCAACCCTTGTGCGTTTATTCGAATTTCAAACTGACCATTTCCAGTGTTAATATGACTATTTATTGTAACCTGTTATGTATTATAACATGAACAAATTTTCTCCTTATTTTGCATACATTTTTAGTAATCTTAAAGTCCAATATTCTTCACAAACTGTTGTTCCTGATTTCGTCGGTTACATTATGATGACTCCCTGTGTAAGGCCCTCTGGTACTTGCCCATACTCATACGTTACTCTGATTAACTTGAACACCCTTAATTTATTCTTTTTTTACTCATTTCTTTGAAAAGCTCTCTAATAATCACATTATTTGTTGGGGTTTCCCATGTTTCAACCCACGCAAAGTCTTATCCAAATCATCGCTTGTTACACAGGGTCCCAATTTGTCTTCATCAAATTCTTCAGCTTGTAGAGTCTCAAGCTTCTCATGTAGATTCCACACTTAACGATTCAATTGGTTTCTTTTTCGTTACTATTTCATAGTTTCCTGTTTTATTCAAAGATCCTGTTACTGTAGATCCACGGAATGCTTCCTGATTGTTGTATACTTTTTTGGCATTACCTTTATTCGTATTACGTTCAGTTTCTTTGCATTCATTGTTCAACTAACCCTGTTTAGATTTTTTGATTTCCTTGTCTCTTTATTAACTGCAACTGTAATCTGCCTGCATTAGCTTCTCCTACATCTAAATGTAAATTATATTACCTACTTTTTTGTATGACAACATCATTAATATTTTATTTTATCACCGCTTATCTGAATCCCTTCTACACACAATCATTACCAGAATTTTTTTTATAGCTTGATAAATATCCGTCTAAGTTTAATTTATATGTTCAAGCTGTTATTTGTTATTTAATTAGCCATTAAGATTTCAACTTTTCCTCTGACTTGCATCTATTTTTCTTTTCTGTTTAGATATCAAATCTTCATATTCGTCTTTTCTGTGGTTATCTATACGTATACATCATTTCTGCAGGTTGTAATTACTGTCAATTTTTACTGGACATTTTTATTTCTGAATTTCCTTTTAACCAATGTACAGTCAACGCGTTACTATCGTACATGCTCTGGCATCTTCTAAGTGAGTATATAAGTGAGTATGATGATTAAACAGCGTCTTAGCCACACTCTCGTATATTGTCTTGCAAAACTCAATACAAGTGTGTCCTCTTTTATTCCTACTTTCCATTCCCAACTTAACAACTATTTGAGTGTTTCTCCCTCTTCTACCACAGAGTTCCAAGTGAATCTATTTTCACAACCGAAACACCGGGAAAATAAAATTCATTAATACATATTTTTTTTATTAAAGCACATATTCATTCTAGTATCGTTACTGGGAGATCTTCCAGCAAATCTACCAACCATCTTATCCTAGGTCAATCCATCTTCCTGCTTTTATACACCGGTACCCGCAGGATTTTCTTTGGCATACGCTGTAGATGACCTAGCCATTATATCCGTTGAGCCATAATGAATCTTACGATATCCTCATGCTTCAGTAGTTCGTCTACCTCCTGGTTATTTCTTATTCTTCATTCATCATATTCCTTAACCGGACCATGAACAGCTCGTACAATCTTTCTTTAAAACGTTAATGTTTCTTGTTCTTTTTTTGCTAATGTCCACGTCTCACCTCTATAAGTAGCAACCGGTATGACAAGTGTCTTATATATTTTCATTTTTGTGTTGTGACTGATGAATTTGCTTATTATTAGCAGGTATGCTATATTTCCTCTTTGTATCCTGTAATGTATTGTGATGTTTATGAACCCTTTATTGCCTTTCATGTCTGGATTTAATAACCGCATCAAATAAATTACCCTCTGTTCATAAATTATAAGATTCATTCTCCTTTCCGATGCAGAAGTTAGCATGTATTTAGTTCCTGATATTTACATTTGATTCAGCTCCTTGTATACTTCAACCAGCCGTTGAATTGATCTAGCTATTATCGCAACGTCGACAACGTAAGCACATATTTGGCTGGAGTTATTTAATATCATTGTTCGCTAATCTACATCTTAATGGCATAGTGTAGCGCGGTAATAAAGGGTGATGGACAACCCATCACCCTGCCAGTAGCTAAGTCAGTGTTCTCTTACTGGTACACTTTTAAAATTGGATTTTAGAATTTGAAAATAGATTGGAGGCATTAAATTGGAGCCACTGAGGACCGAAACGTTTGGTTCTTCGTAATATGACCGAAACGTTTGGTTTCAAGAGAATTGCCTCTGAAATTCTTCATCTTTCCCAGTTGGAGACGACGGAAACCGGTACATCATGGTTATAGGTGATTACTTTACCAAGTAGTTTTAAGCTACTGCTATCCGAAATTAGGCGGTTAGAACTGTGGCAAAAGCGTTAGTTCAGAAGTTCTGTTTTCATTATTGACCCCCTGTTAAAATCCATTTTAAACAAGGGAAGAATTTTGAGTAAGCAGTTGTTACAGAATTATATCGCTTACTTAGTATTTGATTGTACTAATCCTTACTAACAGCGCCTTCGTAGTCCCTCCACGAAATTTAGAGCTAACTAAAAAGGTCCTTATACCGTTAAAAAGAGAATCAATTATATTCTTGTTCCACACAACGAAAAGGGCAACGGGAATTTAAGGTTATCCATCTATACCTACTGGCAAAGAATTACTGCAGAAAAAATTTGCCATTTTGGGACGAACAGGCTTAAGGAGTAAGCAGTGAGGAATATGTTTGTCAGGAGACTGACAAAATGAGTGGCTCCGTAACACTTTGCACGTGTTTGTGCAAAATTTAATAGTTAGATGCAGATGTAGTATACTTTATTAACATCATATTACTAAATATTTAATGTTAATATAATGTTGTTAATTATAGTCCGTTCAACTAAAGAAGATCGCTGACTTTCAAAGCCTGCCGTTTCCAAAATTTCAAAGACAATAAATAATTGAGCATATTGTTGGAATCGGCATTCCTTTCTGCGTTACTCATGTACATTTCATATTTTTTTGATTCTTCGTTTTCATAACGTTAAGAGCTATATTAAAAAAGTCACTGTTTTTTAGCCCTTCTACAACGATTGTCAAATTTGATAATTCATTACAAAAAAAGTACAGCGTCAACAAATTTTTCCTGTTCGACGATTATTTTTACATTCATCCTACATCACGTATTCCCATTTGAACTCTCTGCGATTATTTTTATAGGCGTTATTAATTTTTTTGTTGACCTCGAACAACTCGTAAACGGGAGCACTGTTAGAGTTGAAATTTATGCCAACACTGAGAAGACAACGCTAACGAAAGTTCAAGTTAATTGAAAACAAGCTTAAACAACTACTATATTTTACATCAACTTATATTTGAAGCGCTCTTTCGCTAAAATGTAAAGCGACGGACAAAGCGTGGAGTACACTCAGTTCCGTACTGGGTCCATTTTATCCGCGCGCCGACGAGAACACGAACCATAATGTTAATACTGTAATAACTTGTGTGTCGAAATCTAATAAATCGAAATAAATATTGTTTTTATTTATTTGTCTTTACGGATATGTATTACTGCCTTTGTATATATTTGTTTTTCTGCTGTACGGTATTATAATAATGAAACGTTTTCCATTAATGAAACAGCTAAAATTTTAAAAGAAACTAAGACATTTCTTTTGAATTATGCTAACCTTTACTCTTCGTTGGACATTACCGAGATCCCTAATTCAATTCAATTGTGCCACAATGTTAACACTAATAAAAAGATTTCATTATTGTCAAGTGTTGGTTATCGCATTTCAACAGAAATATCTTAATTATGTCAAATTGCAGTAGTTTAACTTCTAGTACAATGGCCGCTGTGTGTGCGGCGGTGGCCGTTACTTCTTAGAACTAAATGTCACCAAGTAATTGTTATAGGCGTTAAGTGAATGTTAATTACGGTTGTATATAGCTACACTTTGTAATATATTAATTAAAAAATGTTATTAAAGATTGAAAGCACATTTATGCTTGCCCTCTGATTATGTAGGCCGAATTGCTTACCGCGCGTCACAACCTGATGAGTCAACCGTCTATAACCTGATAAGGTCACCGCTATTACACACCCCACCACATACACAAAATACCAACATACTTTAGTTTGGTGGAGTGTTCTGTTTTGTAAAGTGTTGTCGTCTGAGATAGCTGAAGTGTTTTGTTCAATTATATTTTTTAATCTTACAGATGGCGAGTGACGAAGAAAGTTTACCATCAACAAGTGCCGGGAAGACTGTTTTTCGGAAAGGAAGTACGATAAAGAGTCAAGGAAGAGAAATGATCGTGAGTGTCCGGGAGTTTTTTAAAAAAGAAAATGATACCTTGAAAAAAACTGGTGAACCTGTAATACCTTTTTCAAAAATAGCGGAGAGGACCGCACGAGCTTTACAAATTGGAACTGCAACAGTGACACGAGTGTGTCGTGAAAAATCAGCAGCAGTTAAAGCTGGCCAAAGCTCCGTCTCGACGCCTGGGAAAGAGAGAAAACATGCGGCCAAAGTTACCGAACTAGACCCGTTTCAAGAGGATGCGCTTAGACAGCACGTCTACGGGTATTACAAACGTCGTGAACACCCCACACTGGATAAAATGCTGGTATCAGCGACAAATACAGGATTGTTTAGCGGTGCAAAAACTTCTCTCTGGACAGTTCTTCGCGATCTGGGATTCCATTATTCCGAAGTAAACGGTAGAAAAGTTTTGATGGAAAGGGAAGACATCGTAGCTTGGCGTTGCCGTTATCTGAGCAGTGTTAAACAAAAGGATTTTACACAAATTATATGGCTTGATGAAACATGGGTAAATGCTAGTCATAGCGAAAGTAAGGGATGGACTGACAACACTCTCGAAGGAACAATGACCGTTCCAATCGGCAAAGGAGGCAGGCTCATTGTCCTGCATGGCGGCACATCAAAAGGTTTTGTTCCCAATGCTTTACTTATGTTCCGGTATAAGAAGACAGGAGACTACCATGAAGAAATGGACAATAACAGATTTTATAAGTGGTTTGAAGAGCAACTATTGCCGAACATTGACCCAAACTCAGTAATAGTTATGGACAATGCTCCATACCACACAGTGCAAATAGACAAAGCGCCTACAATGTCGTCAAAAAAATCTGCGATGATTGAGTGGTTGGAGAGACACGGAGTGCAAGCAGGGCCAGAACTCAACAAAGGCGAATTATTAGACATAGTTTTGGCTCATAAGCCAAGATTTCCAATTTACAAAATTGACGAGCTGGCAAAAAGTCATGGCCACGAAATAATTCGACTGCCTCCTTGTCATTGCCATTTCAATTGTATTGAAATGATATGGGCACAGTTAAAAGGACACGTGGCAAGGAACAACAAAAAGTTTACTTTGACGGAAGTGGAGCGTTTGATAAATGAAGAGTTTGGGCTAATCGGCGAAAAGGAGTGGGCAGACGTCGTCCGACACGTGGAGAAGCTGACCAAGGAAGCCTGGGGAGCAGAGGGAATCCTTGACGAAATAGTAGAGCGGTTCGTCATAAACATAACGGGAAATACTTCCTCAGAGTCAGAAGAGGATGACATGGACATTGGCGATGACTCAATTCTGGAGGGGATCGCACCTTTGCCACTATCACCTTAAGTACCCTTCATTGTGTTGTGGTATGTAGCCTATATAATTATGTAATTAATATTGTAGTACAATTTTTCTAATGTTTAAGAAATTTTATTTTGCCTGAATTGTTTTATAACGCATAAAATACGTTGAAATTTGAATTGTTATAAAATATAAAATGTTAAAAAGTCGTAACAATAATTTAAAATATTATTGAGGACATTAACAAAAATATAAACGTTTATGTAGCCGTAGGTCTTAAAATAAATAAATTCTGGTCACTTCAATGTTTTGGGACACATAATTCAGACACCAGAACATACGAACAGACATCTGGTTAATCACTATTTTCTTTAATAATTCATAATGCACTTCACGGGTAATTACAGTTGGAAAAATATTTAAAGCACATCATAAAAAAAATGTCGGCAGTTTATTCATATCTCCGACAGGGAGGCTGAAAAGCCTCGTTTGTTAGGTTATTATAGGCTTACCGCAAACAGATTACAAACGCATTCCCTACTTACGGAAGGCCACTGCATTCATCACACCTAACTGGCACTATGAGGCCGACCTGCTGCGCTGTGGTCTACTACGCCACGCCTGTTACTCTACGCGTCGCTTGACCTTTCGCTCTAAACTTATCTCACAGTTAAAATTCAGCAAAGCGTCTTAAACTAATTTCAATAATTTAACCAACCTGTTGGGGTTGTAAGCTTCAAAACGATATAACAATTGATTGTTAAACGTTTCTAGATTACGAGAAAACATGATCTTAGAAAAAAATTAATAACTATTAAAAAAAGAAAAATATGAACTTGAAATGTTTACATGTTGTGTAGAATGAGTGGGGCAACAATCCTTGAACAAGAAAATTTTTTCAAGGCATTACTTGCTAAGAAATAAATTCATAAAATTGGCAGTTACGGTAAAATAATGAAAAAACCGTGACTTTTTCTAAATATTGCTTTACCGTGAAAAAACACTTAGCTGTAAAATTATGAAATATAAACCACTTAAAGAAAAACGATTGACGATTATAACTATGTGTTTCTTTAATTTTTGGCTCTACTTTTGTGGAAATGTCAGGCTTTGAAAATCAGCGATCTTCTTTAGTTGAATGGACTATAGTTATAAAATTTTACCCTCAATTCTGGTTATGTACGCTTATTTGCGATACAGTATCAATTTTGTAACTTGACAATTTTAAATACTGGATATAATTATGTGTTGTGTTATAATTAGTTATGTGTTGTGTTATATAGTTATGTGTGTTATAATTATGTGTTGACCAGACATTAGAAATGAAATAAAATACAAAGCAAATTTATTTACTTAGAAATTAATTTACTTAATTTTTTAAATAAATTATATTTTTATTTTACTACAGGAATTGACGGAATTTGTGGTGTGAACTATTTCTTTTAAACAATAAACAATATATTTTCTACAGGTGAGAGCGAAGTAAATCTTCCATGAAACGTTTTACTTTGGAAACCTAATTAACGAACGTGATCCCAACAACATTTAAAAACCTTAACGTTATTTTCCATAACAGCCAGGGGAGAAAAATACAGCTGTGAGTAGAGAAGAAATAACAAACGAAGAGAAAGTCCAATTCCTGTTGTTTACTGTATAACAGGCAGTCTCGCTTATTAGGGGTTCCAGAAAAGTGCACAGTAAGCTAAATCAAGCTAGTGTGCGTTCTGGAAGCTAACCAACGAGAAAATATCGTTCATTTTATCATAATTGATTACAATAATATTTTCAGTTACCTCAGCATTCTAAATAATATGCATTTTAACTTAATTTTTAATAAAATATTATCTGTAAATTTTGTGTTATACACTAACTGATGATTATATTTACTCAGGATTTATTTAATTAAAAACAGTGATGTTTAAAAACTTACTTAATATTACGTAAATTATTATTACATAAATTAATTATTCCAGTTTGATTATTACCGCTGAAGTTGCTGTAACTGGTAAAACAAATATCAAAAACATTCAAAGGAATCTGTAGAAGTAAAGGGAGTGCTTATTTATTTAATTTAAATATTATAAAAGTGTTCTACCAAGTGGCAAGCAACGTGGTAGAACCTAATTTTTGATCATTTTAATTATGCCTAACATTAAACTTTATTTGTTAGAATGGCATATTGTTGATATGTTTTCACTGATAAATTGCATCGTTTTGCAAAATGTTAATAAAAGTGCATGTTACAGGTAATGATTGAATTTACAAACATCCAGTAATGAAATAAAATATGAAGTTGTTACATCAATACCTAATAGAAGGTGTTCACTTTGAGAGCTTTATGATGAGTACGCCTACGTCATCGTAAACAAATATAAATACATAGAACAGTCCATCGTAATTCTGACTGTTATGGCATATCAGAGAATTGAGTACAGTCCGCATCGTTTCATGTCAAACATTTTTTGCAGCTGTAATTTAATTATTGTCACTACACGCGCCTGGGAGTGACAATAATCACACACACACACACACACACACACACACACACACACACACACACACACACACACACACACACACACACACACACACACACACACACACACACACACACACACACACACAATGTTGATGTAATGAATCTCATTTGCACATGCTATCTCACAACAAATTTTTTTTATTATGATTATTTAATTATTTACAGTTTTGTACAAAGTTTTCCACTTCATTTTCTATCGTCTTCGCAAATTTTCGTCCAAAGTACATTTTTTATATAATACACGATCTAATTGTTAGTGGCTGCTGATAATAACACTACCACGTCTTGTATTTGATGGTGTTATGTTTCTTCACTACTTCCTCCTTAACCTGACTCCGTATCATTTGAATCGGGCTGTACTGGCAATGGTTCGGCGGAATTCTTAGTAAATAACAAATAGCTCACATTCTGTGTGTAAAAAATATATTTGAAAGTAGTTTAGAATGTTAACTTATCAAGTTTTCATATTTATCTGTATTGCATATGTAGTAGGAGTTTGTTGTACATTCTGGTGTAAACTACGAAATCAAGAAGTCATGTCGTTCGTGAAGTCTCATTTAAATTTAACAGATTCTCACTAACTTAATGTATATGTGATATACCAGTACAGAATGTTTAATTAAACGGCAAAAGTCAGTGAGAATACAACTCGTATTTATTTCATATGCGAAAAACAAAATGCACAAATATTTTCTTCTTTAGTTCTTCCATACGTAGGCCTACCTACATATGCAGTCTACCAGACTTCCTTTTCCCCTTTTCTTCCAGGCTTCCTTTTGGTCAGCAGTGCAAAGCCATTTCGGAATTCTTTCGGGCATCATTTTTTCAACATAAATTTTTCACTTTTCTTGTAGCTCTCTTTAATTCTAATTACCGGATGTGGTATTACTTTAGCATAAGAAGGTGTTTTTACGAGTCACTTCCCAAGCACGAAGCAGTTCATAGAGTCTACAATTGGAAAATAACACTACTTTTATTGAAAATTTAACCGTAGGCTTCCGTCAATACAGAATATAATACTCAGATAACTAGGAGAGTAAATAGAGTAATTGTTTAATCTACCTTCCGTATAGGCCATCTTCTCTTAAAATTTTAAATGGAATTATATTTCAGACTTATTTGAAAAGACCTAAGAAAACTAGCCGAATTTGATTGAAGAAACTAAACTTAAAATATCTTAAGATTTGTTAGTAGCAAAGTTACCATTCGTTGAATTTTGATATTGAGAGATTATTTCTTGTTTTAATTAGGAAAAATGAAAGTTGTATAAATTAATTTAAGTACACAACCTTGTATTAACATAACGAAGAGGCAATCCGTTGCCAGTGTTTGTATTACACTACATGTAAGTTATATTACTCTTGTAACCAATTTGCATCTGTATTAGATGTTAGTATAGTGTAGGCCTATTATTACGGAAAAGTAATACTTACATAATACACTCTACATGAGTTCTAGGTCAGGCTATGTAGGGAAGTAAAGTTTTATTACCCATGAGGAATGTAGTTTGCTACCTTTAAATATTTAATACGTTCCCCTTCCGTTACGGACGGTATCATAAATATATTATATCTAATAAAATGATCAAATACACAATCTAATATAATAATAACTACTTTACTGTTATTTGAAACTAGATAATAATAACATTCAATCTGCAGTACTATTACTATAAAATTTAAAATTAACTTTTGTTATAAAACCTCATGTTATTTACTACAGTTATTTCTGTTATTTATAAAAACCTTTTTCGTGCTTGTAGAATTTTGTGCTAGAGCTAAGAAATCCACACATTATAATCGACAATGATTAACGAAATTTGAAAAATGCAGCTAGCAAAATCGGATAACTGCATAACTAAACTCTTTTGCCAAGTAACTGACAATAAACGTCAAGAGTATAAGGTTCTTCATCTGACTAATTTACTCATCTATCATACCATATGGAACCCTTGTGCGTTTATTCGAAATTAAAATTGACCATTTCCAGTGTTAATATGATTATCTATTCTATTATGTATTATAATATGAACAAATTTTCTCCTTATTTTGCATACATGTTTAGTAATCTTAAGGTGCAATTTTCTTCACAAACTGTTGTTCCTGACTTCCTTGTAAACGTTATGATGACTTCCTGTGTAAGGCCCTACGGTACTTGCCCCTACTCATACGTTACTCTGATTAAATTGAACACCGTTAACGCAATGTATTATACCGTTAACGCGTATATGCAATTCCCGTGAGCCCCATTTATTCGAAATTTAAAATGAACATTTCCAGTTTTAATAGACCTGTTTACTCTATTGCATATTCTAACATAAACAAATTTTCTTCTTATTTTGCATACATGTTTAGTAATCCTAAAGCGTTATAATCTTCACAAACTCTTGTTTCTGTTTTTTTTTGGTATTGTTACGACATCACAGAACAATCAACGTGTTTGTCGAATGTGCTAGAAGAATCTCGATGTTACGCGTGTGGCGTACGTACTTGTCGACGCATTTTCGAGAGGTTTCTCTAAGGCTCCAGCCGCGCGGACTGTGTCAAGGCCGCAATTAATTACGTAAGTTCACACGACCACTAAGACGCAATTAGGAACATTCTGGTCTGTGAGCGGAGGTATAAATACATGGCGGCATCGGCCTTAAGTTTCAGTATTAGTGCGAATTATTGACCGTTCGTATTATTATGATGACTTCCTGTATAAAGCTCCTAAAGTACCCACTCCTACTCCCACGTTACTCTGAGTAACTTGAACACTTTTTTTTTGTATCGGCCACTGAGGACAACATAAAAATTTCAATTCTTTATTCTTTGTTCTTTTTTTCTCTAATAATATTTCATCTTTTCACTATGTCTCTTCTTCCTGTCTTCAGTCCTTTTTGAACCTGTGTTTTCTCTCTCCTACCCTTGACTCCTTACATTTTTAAGACTTTGGCCCGAAATACTTCTCTTTAAATTGCTTTTTCTGCGTGTATATTATTTTATTTGCGTGAACACCCTTTACTTATGCTCTTTTTTGAAGAAGTCGCTAATAATCACATTCACGTTGGGGACAGAGTGTGAATCCTTGAAGCGCCATAATGGAAAACATTTTCTCAGTCTAATCAATCGTCCTTCTCCGTACCGCTACAGAAGTCATGACATGCTTATTGCATGAACCTAGGAAGTACACGTTAACAGATTATAAGATAAACTTTATCTTACAAAAGAAAAGTTTCTCTTTCTTTTAAGAAATTTTATTTGCACAGCGATATAAGTAGAGCACATGGTGTGGGTAACTAACAGTTGTGTGTTTGCTGTCGTAACAACTCAACAAAAATCTTTAAATGCATCACTCATAATATTACCTAGTGTCAGTTCGTTTAAACGTCATAAGCAATTAATGAATTTAATAGACATATATTCGTTTTGTTTTAAACTCGTTTCAGCTGTCAATCCGGATTATGCATAGTTCACGCTAACAGTATATACTATATATAGTACACGTATATATATATATATATATATATATATATATATATATATATAGTTTTCTCCCTCAATCATTTGTTGATTTTGCTGTTATTTTCTACCTTACAATGTGGCACAAAAAGAGCCACTTCTATTGTGGCTCTGTTGGGGGTGAGATCAACGAAGGATGGATAAATTCTTATATATACATTTCAGTGGCTGTATCTCAGTAAATCGATTGTGGTTCCGGATATTTGTATATATATATAAAAAATATTCATCTGAAAGCAATTAACGTTGATCACATTTTATACAAACCTTATTTTAATACAAAAGTAAAACGTCTTTAATAAAGTTTTTGTTTTATTTTTCTGAAAATTATTTTGCTTTTGGTTTTTTTCCATCGTCGAATGCACAAAAATTATTATTACTGAATAAATCTCTTCGAATTTGAGGTTAGATGTGTTATGTGAAGCGAGAAATCTGTCTACTAAGCTTGCTTGGCTACCTCTTATTACGATGTACTGCGCGCTTTGTTTGGAGTGGTGTTCTTCAAATTTTACATTATCTGGTAAGTAAAACACCTTTTGTAACATATTTATACCTTATTTCTATGGAATCTATAATCTTAAGAGTGCTATAATTATGTAACAATGAATGAAAGGTTTCAGAACTGTCAAATGTCTATATAGCTTTTATTAATAGCAGTGTTGAAAATTTTTTAATTTTGTAAATTGAATTGCTTATTTAGTTTGTTAAAATCGTAATGAATATCTCTTGGACTTTGTTAGGTTAAAACGTTTTAGGTTTTTTACGGTCACTGTTAATACTGTCAATTCACTTTTGCCTTGATTACATAACCTAATATTTCACATTTATGCTTAATGATAAAATAATGAATTTTCTAACTGTTTAATTAAGCATTTGTCGTGGTAACTTAATCCAAGTTTATTTTTGAAATTTATTTACGGTAATTTAACCTAGTGTTCTATGAATAAACAATTTCTTCATTTCCATCAATTTCTGATGAATTAAAATTCACTGCAGTTTAAATATCTGTGTGAATTACGATTGGTACACTGTCCATCTTTTAGTGTTAAATGAATAATCGAATTTTAAATTTTTGACAGAAAAATTGTATTTTATATACCATAACCTATTTCATTATATTGTTAGGATAATATGTTTACAGACCTAAATAAGCTTACTGATTGGTTTAATTTAAACTTTTCCAATTTAGAATAATTATTTTTATAATGAAAAACTGATTTCGCACATTGTTTTTAGAGTTTTCCTTTACTTGATTTTATAACATATGACAGTTATTTTTCTGATTTTAACTGTCATTTTTATGGTTTTATATGGAAAGGAATGACTCCACACTTTGGTTAAAATCTCTTAGTAAATCTGGCAAGGAATGAAATGCATACCTGTTATCTACGCATGTAACGACATGAGTTATGCTTTACTTTAGTTGGCCATATCAAGAGTGTTTCTTTAGTTTATTATTGCTGGAACGAGCAAGGGACTATGTGGTAATTGATCCAGATAAACAGTAGAATCACTAAAACCTAATCAAAGAATAAGGTCCTCTTTAATCTGTTTCTTCGGTCTACGCAAATTATCGGGTCAATAGGCCCATCGCTCTCTTCGGCAAAATAAACTAATGAATCCCTCTTGTCATAACAAGCTTAATTAAAACATATCTCATTATATGTATAGATCACTGTTTTTCGTGTCATAGTACATAATAATGCTTTTCCAAGGTGCTGGGCTTATAATGGATTTAAACCCACGTTTTAATTGGTAAAGAAATAATAACAACAGAACTAAAAGTTTTGTAAAGATACCTCCATAACATTTTTTCTGTACATTTTCATAAAATGTGTTTTTGAAAAACATATAATTGTATAATGCACATCAAAATTATATTGTAGGAATCTCATGAATTTATATTTTCAGTCTTGAAGATACATAGTAGATGAGCAGAATGTTTATATTTTTATAATCACTAAAATTATAAAAAGAAGCATTATTAAATTTTGATATTGGGTATTTATTACTTCTTTGTAAGTGAAAATTCTTTACTCCAACTAAGACATTTCATTACTTCCAGTGGGGTAAATTATTAAACACTACAGTAAAACCCTTTAGATATAGATTGGCTACTGTATGGTCTCAGTTCAAGGACCAACCAAACATCCACTCAAATTTCTAAATATAATTTTATATTAAAACAGAAAATAATGAAATTTTGTAATTAATTTTCATTTCTCCTAATATGTTCATTGTAAACATACTAGCAGTTGCCAGTGTTATTAAAGAGATTTCACTTATTAACGGTCGTAGAGAAGGTCTACAAACACCATTAATAATTTTATTAAAATATTATTACAGGCGGTTAAATTTGAAACGTAATAATTAGACCCATAAACTCTTCCCAGTTCATGTTAATTCTTAATATTATAAATAATTAAAATGATAAGTTGTGAATTAAATTAAGTTAAGTGTGAAGTTTTAGCACTTTTAGCATGTGCTGTAATAAAGGAGCTTTTACTATACACCTTTGTCTTTATTAAATTAACTTTTTTAAGTTTGTGAGTAAATTGATGTTTTTTCAGATTCTTGCCGTAAAAAGTTGTTTCAAACATCAGCAAATGAAACTACCTAATCATCAGCCAATGAAACTGGAAGCTCTTTTGTAAATTGTGACAAACAGTATGTCACTGAAAAATTTGTTATAGGACTTAAATAACTATTTTTCGTAAGTAAGAATTGTGTATTGATTTGATTTTTTTTTATTTACTTTATTATACATCGCATCAACTAATAGGTCATTAGCAGCGACATTAGATTTAGTGCATTGAGTTCTTGAACTGTATGTTTTTTTAATAAAAATGATAGATGGAATTTTAACAGCCTACGGAAAGATGCCATGTCTTGACCAGGATGCGAACCCAGGACCACTGGTTTCCTGGGTTTAGCATTGCGCTACAGTGAATTGCTTTTAAATAATTATAAATTTTATTATTATTATATTTACAGATATATTTATTTTAGTGATCATATGTTAACAATACATCAATTTTGCTAGTTATCAGTTATAAGTAAATTCTCTTTCAAGAGTTGATAGTGGAGAATAACAAAAACTGACACTGTAAGGTTGGTATGCTTATTCCTTCCTATCTCATACCCATACCTGGAGATCGTAGATTTTATAATCATACTGTACAAAGTTCATATTTTATATTTATAAAACGTTTTACAATTAGTTGTTGCCCACAACTTCTTTGATTTCATACCCATTACTGAACAGAACTAATAAGTTAAAGCAGTAAATTACAAAATTTCAATAAAAACAGTTGTATATTAAACTTATAAAAAGTATCAGTTTTAAATATGTTAATTAGAGTGCCATAAAGTGAGGTAGTATCATATATTGTTATATTGTTTCATTTTAGTTGTTATTGTTCTAATAGAAGTTATGATTAACGTCTGTGTATTTATCATTTATGTTTACTGCATGGAGTGAAATCAACTTGATGTTATTAAGTCTGTCGATACATTGGTGCTGAAATCTAAGAGCATAATATTTTATGAATGTTTCCTACATTTAACACAGCAGTTCCAAAATGCTCTAAGAATTCGCAAAGTAGTCAGTTGCATTATTCAAGTCAGGTAGAACGAGTCATTTAAATTATATTCTACAGAGTTAATTTTGTTCTCGTTAAGTTTCTAGGTGTTGTGTAGTTTAGCTAATGTAAATATTCAGTTCAGGGTAAAATTAATAGATTCTGTGGTAAATTTCGTTTCTGAAATTTTGAACCAACTGTTTGGATAAAAATGTAGATTTGTTTCTCGAGTAGATTGTGCTAAATGAAAGCTCATTATCATGGCAAAAGCAGGTTGTTTTGTGACAGGGACTATCAACTGTTGTGAAACAAAGTGATAAAATTTTACTGATTTACTAGAATGGCATAAAATTGTTTTTACATGTTCCTATTAAATAAATAAACAGACAAATAACATGTGAAGCATTGGCACAACTTGCTCCTAGCTGTATTTTTAAGTTATTTTAATATTGCTATGAAAATATTGTATCATTCCATTAAGATTAGGTGGGTAATTGTAAACGAAATATGAAGGATTAACATATTTTTATTTATTAAAAATCATGTATAGGTCTCCAAAATTAAATTAACTGTAAATAATAGTTATTTCAGTCTTTTCTTCTTATGTTGCATACAAAAAATTGTTTAAATGAAACCTTCTAAAATTCAATTTACAATTACCCCAACATCTTAGGGGTAATTATAAAACAAAAATTGGAACAACTGTAAACTAATTGACACTGTACTATTTTGTGTTGCGTTTTTAATCCCAACTGCATGTTTACAATTATCCAATCTTGGCTTGTATGAAAAGTTAATGGAAACAAGATACTTCAGACATTATGGTTATTAAAAATCATAAAGATATTTTGTTATGGTTACATAATACAACATGTAAGTAACAGCATAAAAGTTTATCATTTTTAAAACACAAAAACATTATAAAGAAATGACACTAGTAAATAATAAATTAAAATGTATCATTTTCAAAAACAGGAACACATCCAGGGTACTCGCAGAAAATGTGTCTATTAATTTCCTTCATTTGGGTAAAACTGTCAATATTTGTTCAAATCTAATACTACTTTCATCATTTTCGTTTAATATAACTTTGTAAAAATTTAATTTTTCAGTCAAGTTAGTTTTATTAGCAGGCATCTTAACGCCAACTTTGTCACCACTTATTGCAAAATTGATAGTTGCTTCGCTCTCGACGAGGCCTTTCGGTGTTTTTACCATCTTCGGGTCTTAAATGACCAAAGATGGTGGGAAACACTGAAAGGCCTCTTAAACGACCTAAGACCCAAACACCGAAAGGCCTCGTCGAGAGCAAAGTGAATAGCAGTTTTGGAATAAGTGGTGACAACGTTGGTGTCAATGTTTAATCTTTACGTTGACATCCTGTGACATAAATCTACATTCATCATCTATCGTCATCATTCCAAACATACTTGTAGTGAGTTTTATTTCTTGGTCCCCCAATGAAATCAACAAGATAAATTTTCCTAGTTGAATTTTTTGCCACTTTAATATTTCATATGTTACTTCTGTGGTATTGTATTTCAAAAAACTTATTGCAAATGAATCTTTGTTTTGTTTTTCATGTTTTATTTTTATTTTTTTTTTAATTTTTAAGTCCCTTCTTAGATTTGTTTCTTTAATGTTCCTAGACATTTCTTCTTGATTTGTTCTAGCTTTCTTTCTTGATGCTGTCTTCAGCTTCTTTAACTTTTGTCAGGACTCTGCAGTTGTTAAAACTTCTCTGCAGTTTTAGAGAGAACTTCAACAGATGATGTAATGACATTGTAGCCAATAGTGATTGTCTATAAACTAAATTTCCCTAGTGTTTACAATTACCCTACCTATCCCTACATAAATTTGAAACAGCATATTTTGAAATGGTTTTTATCTACCAACGTGAACTGCACCCTTAACATGAACTGTATAAGGGCTATCATTTTTATGTCTTGACTTAAAGGTTTCTTCAACCCCAATTTACATCATCTGGAAAGATGGAACAGTGTCACTTTATAAAACTAACAGTACTGTACAAATTTAACAGAAAATATACATTTCTAAATTGAATTATCTTGACTTACAGGCCGGTCATAGTAAGAAATACTAAAGTGGATGATATTTCCTTGTTTTTTGTTTGAATTAAAACGAAATGTATATGTAATATATATAACATAATATATGTATATGCATACATATAATATCATTACGTTTCATGAATTCAAATTAAATTTTTTATAAATTTAAATATTTTTCAGTCCATTATTGGAAAATATTGTTTGTCTTAGCGGTTCAGCACCACTGTTAAATTAAGTGTAACCTGATTTAGGGTGGGGAGGGAGATTTTATTTTTCATTGTTCTGCAGATTATATTGTATTGTTATTAAATGATTAAATGTAACTACCGTTTTTGTGTCTGTTTCAGGAAAATAAAGCAGAAGTGGCAGTGGAAGTTGTAGATGAACATATCAATGTTGAAGGTGTAGATGAACATAACGATGTTAAATTTGTAGAAAGTGATGCATTCGATATTCTAAATTTTCGAAGTGATTATTGTAGGCCTACTCCTATTGTAGAGGCACCAAACTGTGCAGGGTGTTTGATATTGGCAGATATCCGTAAAAAAAAAGAAAAATCAATTATTATTGACCAAGAAAATGCTGATTGTAGAAAAGAAACTATTAATGATAATAAGAAAAAAAGAAAATGGGATAGAAAAAACTGTTGCCGGTTTTGTCACATTTTAGTGACAAATTTTGCTAGAAACATTGTAAAACATCATCCATTTGAAGAAAAATTAAAAGAATATACTATGATTTTAGATGAAAATTTAAAGGAAATAAAAAGGAAAAGAATGGCTATTACTGACAAACTGAGAAAGAAAGGTAATTGTGATTATAACTTGAAGGTAACCAACAAGGGAAACTGAAAAGCTCATACCAATGAAGAGACCAGCTAATTCAAAATACACAGTAAATTCATTGACTCACGTTGTTTCCACAAAATATCTTGGATTTTTCGAAAAAGAAAATATGTATCTACACTACAGGCACTGCAATAATAAAGGATTTGATGATAATAACTGCGAAAGAAGAAACAGAGTTACAAAAACGTGTTCATTAATGTTAATCCCAGATGTTCCTGAAGTTTCTGAGTCACTGAAAAAAGTCATATTTCCAACAATGTTGAAAGATAAATTTAGTTTCATTGCTCAAACTGATCCGTTAATTGTACGATTTGCTACAAAGTTTTTTAAAAACCACAGAAGTAATCAGCATATAAAATATTACTAATTGTCAGCTAATTGTCTCAATTTATGTGTTTTACTTGAAGTAACTTTAATTAATTGTTTCTGGAAAAAATTGTGTTTTTTAAATTAATTTTGTGTGTAATCTACTACTTATTATATTTTTTATTAGTATTTTAATGTCTTAAAAGACAAGAAGTTAATTTTTTGTATTATTGTTAATAATATTTGTAATTATTTACTTTCTAATTAGTCGTTAGTCTAATTAGTTTCCTCTTGTTGTGACATTTCTTTTTACAGTTATTGAGATGGTTAATTTAATTACTGTTATTTGTTAAAATAATAATTATAATTTTTTTTTGTTAGAATACAATTTTCCATGTCTAAAAATGTATTTTATTTTTTTATCGTGTTAATATAACCTTAATTGAAATGAGGATTACAAGTGTTTAAAATTCAATAAAAATATCTAAAAAGTTCAAAAGACTCCTGTATTTAAAAAATAGGTAATTGTTATTTTTAATGAATCCTTGTAGTATATTCTTGTAATAAGAATCTGTACAGTGTGCCAAAGTCTGTGTGATTTATATTTAGTGCAAACTTTTATACTTGGACGTAATTGTATATTATTTTTATTATTATTGTACTTTATTGTAAGACAAACAAATCTTTTCTTCTAAACTTTGTCTAGTACCACACTTAAAAAATGACAGTGCAGCTAATTATCTCAATTTGTGTTTTACGTGAAGTAACTTTAAATAATTTTTTTGTTTTCTCATGTTTTTGAAATTAATTTTGCTTGTTATCTATTATTCATTGTATTTTTTATTAATTTTTAATGTCTTAAAAGACAAGAAGTTATTTTTTTGTATTATTGATAATAATATTTACTTTCTAATTAGTAATGGAGTTTTCTCTTTTTTGTGAGATTTCATTTTAGAGTTTTTGCTATGCTTAATTTAATTACTGTTATTTGTTAAAATAATAATAATTTATTTTTGTTAGAATACAATTTTTATGTTTCAAAATGTATTTTTATTTTTTTCTCGTTTTTCTATAACCTTAATTGGAATGGTGATTACAAGTGTTCCAAATTCAATAATAATATCTAAAAAGTGCAAAAGACTCCTACATTAAAAAAAATAGGTAATTGTTATTTTTAATGCATTCTTGTAGATTCTTGTAATAAAAACCTGTACAGTGTGCCAAAGTCTGTGATTTATATTTAGTGTTAACTTTTCCTTGGTGTAGGCTTATTGGCTATTGGATTTGATTCCAGGATACTGTAACTTTTGTTATCAGTGGTTCTCTTTGTCCCATAAGTTCCCGCGTAAAATTTATGTTACTTTATCATTCAATCATGCAAAATAGACTATATAACACATAGAGTCTGTTCAAAACAAGCTAAGAAAAAATAGGGAAACCAAAGTTTAGTAACTAAATTGAAACGTTTTATTTTATTCACAGGGTTTAACTTGTGATAGAAACTGATATGCTTATTGAATCAACCGAAATGTGACAAACAAGGGTTGGCTAAAGATTAGATTGGTGAGAATATATTGTGTTTCCACGAAATTTAGGTACATGATTTCTAATTTGATCAATCGTATGCAAAATTTTATTTAACTCACAAATAGGATACACCACCACCTAGCTTTTTGTCAATAAACTAATTAGCTTTTTTCTTTTTATTAAAGACCCTCTTAAGTTGAAAGTTTCTGTAAAAAGATCCGAATTTCAGCTTTGACAGGAAAAGAGAAAATATCACACAATGGGGAATCAACCGTTCTGTTATATTAGTTACTGTAATGAAACGGACAGTGATCGTAAAATTAACATTTTACTCTTCCATACTTTTTCCACTTGAATGAAGTAACCATTATTTTATTCCGTTCTATTCAAATTCTGTTTGCAGGAACCATTAATATTAAACTATAAAATGAGATATTCTTTATGGAATGTCTCTTAATTTTTCTTTAACAATGAAATGGTTAAAAAATACAATAGAAGTTTCAGCTGTAATAAACATTGTTGTAATAACAGAGACAAAGAAGAAACTTTAAAGTACAAAAGATTGTTTGATGTTGCACAGCGCCATAGACTCAGCAACAAGAGCTCAGAGTGGAGTGGCAGTACGACTGATAAGAGATGGAGAAATAAAATACAAAACTATATTTATTTCAATTGTAGAATAATAATAGTGAGATTTAAGATAGACAGAAGGTATCTTGTTGTGGTAGGTGTATATACACAAGAAGAAGGAAGAAAGGAATGTACTAAAATACAGCAATATTTTATGAGGAATTGCAGAAGAAAATTAAAGTCAATCCCAACAATTACTTGGTAATAAATGAAGATTTAAACCCCAGAATAGGAGATTCGCCAATTCAATTCAAGGAGTTGTAGGCAAGTTTGGAGAGCAGACTTTAAACTCTAATCGACATGAGCTGAGGTGCTTTTGATTCCTATAATGAATTAAAAATAACAAACAGCTTTTTAGAAAAAAGGACATACATAAAGTATTCGTGGTGTGCGAGAGGGCAAAGATGAATAATAGATTATATTAGGGTCAATAAGAAACTGAACACAAGTGTACAAGACGTTAGACTTTTCAGAGGTAGTGACAGGTTCTGACCAATTTTTAGTAATTAGGAAAACACACCAAGACTCCGGGGATGTACTGACATCTAACATAGAAGCAGACGTTCATGGAAGACAAGAAGTAACATATTAACTTCTGAAACAGCCTAACAAAACTGAGAAAGATAATGCACAATTTCACATGACAAATGAGGAGGTGAATAATACAGGAAGGCAAGATATAACCATCACTCTTCCGGTTGTTAATAGCAATATATATCTTGGGGATAACATAACAATATCGGGGAACCGTGCTTTGCTCGGTTTTGGTATTTATTTATGTATATACAGATTATTTTTACATTAAATTGTCTAGGATTTGTAAACATAAGCAGAAATTTGTAAGCGTAAACAGAAACTATACGTGTATTGTATAAACATTTAAAATAATAGCAATTGCATTATACACATAAAAAATAAAGTAAACAGAATAATACAAAATACAGTATAATACAAAAGTATTGGAAAGTTAGAGTAAAATCTTCTAGTATTTAGTATTTCTTTCCATACAACAATTCGTGTATGGTGAGGATTTTCTGGTGGCAAAAGAACTTGTTACGTTTTATTAAGTTACAAACTTTTTAGCTGCTTTGTCTTTTTACTCTAGAAAATGCTACATACAACGTTCCATGCATAAAAACTGATATAAGTAAGTAGATACCAACGGATTCAAATGTTTATCCTTGAGCTGTGTGGATGGTCAAGCAAAAGCAGGTCTTATGAGGAACTGATGTCGTTGCATAGTACATCCAACTTGATTTTTGCTAGAATCTAATGTGATTCTTGGGATATGGACTTCTCGGCGTGCATTCTCTCCAGTGATAATCTTTGATTTAATAATATTGTTACACAACTCAGTAACTATTAACCTTGTTCCATTGCATAGTCCTTCGGAGACATCCAAGTTTTGCAAGAGCATTATTATTGTATTTTTTACAAGTTTCAGTTCATGTGGTGGTAGATCAGCCATTTCAACGGAATTCAGAAGTAAATTAGAGACCTCCTTCTGGTTGATCTTTGACAGAATCATAACTGTTGTAAACTTTGCACTCTCCAGGAAGCTTTTCAATAATTTCTGCATTAATTTTATTAACATCTTTATTATTGGTTCTAGTATAGCCCTGTCCTTCTTATTTTCATATCTGTTTTTAGCCAGACAGTCTCTGAATACTTCTTCAGTAAGATTGCCGTTGGAAAGAATATCCTCTGGTAGTTCAATCTCATGCATAGCATTTGCTGGCAAGTCTCCATTGCCAACTTTTAATAAATATTCAGCAAAGTCTCTTTGCTCTGGATTCACACGCATATTTTCTGTCAGTGAAAAGAAGTTAAAATGACGCCAAAGTCTGTTTTCCTTAATCGAAAGGTCTACCAACTCACTGCGGTTAGCACGAGGTTGAACGGGCAAACATTGCCGGAAATCTCCTCCAAAGAAACAATCTTTCCACCAAAGGCTATATTAGGATTTCCTATAGAACGACGTATTTGATCCATATTGTGTAATCCATATTTAGGTAACATACCCCATGCACCAACCCGAGCGTTTTACTCTATAATAAAACGTACCTTTCTGTTTTAAGTCACAAAGAAGCAAAAGCAACAGTTTCAAAAATCTCATAAATTATTATTAACTTTAGCTTAATAACAACCTTTTTCGAATGTTTCAATACAATCCTTTATTTTTTTGTTCATGACGTGTCCGTGTACTAATGCTTACCTCAGAGAATACAGAAAACACAACAGCGTACAGGGAAAACGTTATAAATTAAATACGTTATTGCTCGCTTAATATAATTAGATAGGGTAAACAATTATTGCTCGTCTCAACTCTTATTTTGTTTATTTACATTGATTGGAACAGCTAATTATTCTTTTTCATATATATACATATCGATACTGCGCCGTTTGCATTTATCGACGGTTTCTGTAATTTATTTATCTGTAGGTTAAGAAAGCTGGTTAGAAATTACAGTTGCTTAGCAATAATTAATTGTTACGCGTTATTGGTCCCGCGATATTTTAAAATAAAGGCCCTCAGATGTGGCCCTGACGAATTTTGCGGAAAATGAGACCGAGTCCAATCAATTCCTGGTGTCGAAACACCCTTAAGTACCAACTTCCGAGAAAATCGTTAGAGCCGTTTTCGAGAAAGAAAAACATAGCTACATACAATTATATTGCTCTCTTAATAGTGTAGGTTTAGAAGAATTAACAAATGTTCTAGACCAAATGAAGAATAAGACCCGATGGAATTAACACAGAACTCTTAAAAAGTGGTGGACTGCTATTAAAACTACAACTTTGGCATTTGATTAATGCATGCTGGAAAACAAACACTATTCCAGATTTTTGGAGAATAGCAGAGGCTGTTTAAAAAGGGATAGAAATGACTGTGGAAATTATCAAGAAATAAGCCTTTTGAATACGGCCTACAAATTATATACATGGATAATTAATAACAGACTGAAGAATACTGCAAACGCTCTCCTTCTTGAACAATCTGGATTTAGAAAAGGAAGATCCTGTGGTAACAATGTCACAATTATACGCCAATTGATCGAAAAAAGAAGAGATTCAATCTAGAGCCACATATTGCCTACATAGACTGTGAAAAAGCATATGATCATGAGAATAGAGATATATTGTGGAAAATATTAGAACAAAGAGGATACCCACATCATATAATAGAAGTAATAGGAAGCCTATATGAAAGAACGGACATTACTATAAACACTGAGAAGGAGAAAAGAGAATCTATTACTCTTAACAAAGGCATTAGAAAAGGGTGCAGTTTCTTTGTCACTCACTTTATTTAACATACGGCTATATACTCGTATTGACGATGTAAGGCAACGGAAACAACGAACTGGTCCTGGAATCTACTTACTTCCCGATAATTTCTCCATTAATATTATTTTGTTTGCTGACGATCAAGTCATCCTACAAGAAAAGGAAAGTGGATTACAAAAATCAGTGTACCAACTCAGTAAAATTTGCCATGAATGTAATTTTAAAACTTCCACGACAAAGACTAAAATAATGGCATTTAAATAGTAATAGACAATAAAATTATTGGAAAAATATCTCACTTCAGCTATCTAGGGTGCATCGTAAGCTATGAATATGAAGACAATATCGATAATAAAATAAACAGATACCACAATGTGTAAGACTCTGGGAAAGAAAGTACGAAAAGATACAGAAATGAAATTTTATGGCTGCACCAGTATTGATGTACGGGAGTAAATCGTGGACACTCACCCAAAATCAGAAAAAAACGAATTGAAGCTGCCGAAATAAAATTTTTAAGGGAGTCAACATGTCCAGCCTGAGATATCACATAAGAAATGCAGACATAAGGCAAGAGCTGGATATCTACTTAATAAACGACAAAATTAAAAAAAAAAGAAAGAAAACTGGATAAAACACATAAATAGAATGGGTGACTCGATAATACCAAAAAAGATAATCCAGTATAAGCCTCTTGGAGAACGAGATAGAGGCAGACCAAGAAAACGGTGGTTGTGAAGACGGAACAGGCTGAAAGCCTAATCCTTGAAGTGAAGAAGAAGAAGAAATTTGGCCCAATCATGCAACTTTGTTTGACAATATTTCTATATATTTGGTTGTAACGGTATTACGAATAAGTAAATTTTGTGCTAATTGAGTGCAAACTATTTAGGAATTACGAGGAATATCGGGAAACGGATTTCATTGTAGACTTAACAGAAAAAAACTTCAGTTACCAGGAAAATATTCGAAGCTATATGATTAGTCTTTTTTTTTTGTAGTACTGTACTGTGTTCATAAGGTATGCTGTTTTGTACGAATGGATTTTTTGTGTGTTAAAGAACCGCGGTGGCAAAACCGACTAACCCTCTGTCAGTTGATGTATTGGTTAACATCGCCTGTCATTGTGTGTTAGACCCCCGGTATAGCAGAACTAAACAAAACCGGCTCGTATTCACTGGTAAGGGTTTACGTTACTTCCAAGGTTCTGAATCTACGTAAAAATTAAATGTCCACAGCCCGGTGGTTGTGCTCTTGTGTATTGGTTATTTCAGATGGCTGAAATAAAAATAAACAAATAATATAGCGTAGTAAAAAGTCTTAGATCAACGGACGCCTTGATTGATGGCTCAGTCGGTTGATCGCCATTCATTAATACGTTGAAGGTCTCGGGTTGCGATTACCTGTTTAGGGTGGAAATTTGTTTAACTAGCAAAGCTATTGTAACAGTTCCAAATGGGCTCCAGACTGTAATGACCATTGTAGCTGATGCAACTTTACATACATATTCTAAAAAAAAATTAATAATAATAATAGATACCAATCCCTTGTTTCGTGCGGTTAATTCGTTCCCAAACATTTGCGCACGAAATGAAACTGCACTGAACGAGAACGTATTTTTCATAAACAAATATGCGTTTCATGGTTATTCGGTTCTGAAAGTCTTATATTATTTATTCAACAACCTGAAACCTTATGTTAGTTTACATAGCATTCACAATCGTGTAAACCTATTACCGTAGTGGTGGCGTAAAATATTTGTGTATAAATATACAATACGAACTCGATAATGTGTCTCATGTTTGGTTCTAGAGCAAGTACAGAATTATCATAATAGGGTATTATAGAAAACACAGACAATATATGTAACTGTAAGACGAAAATATAACAATGAAAAATTTTCCTGTGTTACGCACGTAAGGGTCGGAATTTTGGAAAATATGACTGTTGGCCCTGTTTACATTTGAAACGAGTTGACACGGTTCTAGTACGTTCTGTAATTATGCTGTCTATGTTAAACACGATAAAGTTTGTAGACACAAGACAAAAAGGTTCACTGAAGAAGACGTGACATACATACTAAAGTTTGTTAAAAGTTTTTATTTCATAGGCCTAATTGTTTAGCTTTTTAAGTGATATAAATAAACGATTACCTTACAATGCAACACGAAACGGGCTAATATTAATGACATTCATTCTACTGACATTTTTTGAAAAATAATTCAATCTTAGTTTGAACTCTGCATTCTGTCAGTACGTTTTGATGATTTTAAAGTAGTGAACACTATTTCCTAACAAGCAAACCAGTCACGAACTCCTTTCATTATCTGAGTTGTTCTTTAATACAAGCACAAGAGCTTTTGAAGTGAAGAACCTCATCCATCCCCTTTACAGTATAGCTGCGCTTTCACTACAACTGGTCAAATTACTCCTACCCCATACCCCCATTATCATCACTTTCACTTCGGGAGACGTAGAGACAGATGAAGAACGTATTTGAAATATTTCATTAAAATGGGAAACTTTATTAATAACAAGTACAAAAGGTTGTACCGCACTGAATCGAATCTGGCCCCGCGTTATAATGAGGGATAGGTCATAAAATAATATCCGTACTAAACCGAAACCGCACCAAATGAAATTTTCTGAACCGGGGATTGGTGAAAAAGAATTAAAGTACTTGCTGATTTGGGGGGGGGGCAGAGTTCTTTTTGAGCAAAACTAAATGGGCAAAGCCCCCTAGGGCAGCTACATGCAATCGAACTCCTTTAAAATTTGGCTATCGTCTAGAATTTTGTGACATTCAAAATAATATATGTTTGAAATACGTTAAAGGGTCCACAGCCGGAGTTTTAAACTATCTTCTCGAAATATATTACCAAATGTGTAGGCCTACAGGCCTACGTCTATGTAGATGATCGTATCTACAACATGGTTTTTGTTCGGCTTGTTATTCCGTTGTCATGGAGATTAATTTAATTGATTCAAAAAATATTTTACAACGTTTGTTGTAAGTACACAATTGAGCGATTTACCGTGCATATGTGATTTTCATTGGCGACTATTTGGTATTTGGTGGGAAAAATATAATTTTCCTTCTGTAGTGAATTAAACAAAATTGTACAACCGACAGTAGAGTATCGTTTTCAATTTGTGCTAGTTAATTACACAGTCCACAACTATGAGACAGTTCATTATATGTTGTTTTGATATTCACATGTATTTCAGTTTTTATTACAAATACGTTTATAGAAAAAACGCCATAAAAAGGAAGAGCAGCACAAATAGGTCGTCAGACATCGTTACAACGTTAAAATGCGATCACGTCTTCATATTGAAAATGGTGAAAACAGCGTTGACTATAATAAATGATAATAAGTTGGCACTGAAACGCGCATAAATACAATTTGAAAATGAATTACAGATCCCTCAAAATTTTTAATGCAGTAATTGATCTAGATTTATGGAAAACATTTTGATGAAGTCTATTCCTACAATGAAATTTAGCAAAAAAAAACAACAACAACAACAAAATACGGCGGCAAACAAAATACACGCAAGGGTGTACCATTTGAGCTTTAAGGACTGACATCTATAAAACAGATTGTAACTATGAAAATTCAACCAATAATGCATGTGTACAGAATGAATGACAGGGTCTTCATGTCAGCATGCTTATAAAGGTAATAACTGCAATATTGGCCAAGGTATAGGCGAGATTGTCATTTGTTAACCACCAGCTACACCAGCTACGTTAAGAAATTGTGTGATGTCAATAGGTATCGTGATTTCATGTTAGGTCGTGTTGTTCACGGCAATAAGGGTTTATTGTTACTCTTAAATTTTGAAAATAAATAATCTTTTCTGTGCTGATATAACACCTGATGTGATATCAGCCTGATAACGAATTTATGACTTTTCTCCAGATTATAATATTTTTTATTAAATGCCATCGGTTGAAATATCAAGACGATCTGTCCTCTGACGCATACTAAAGTGTTTTGCCAAAAAATATCAAATTACCGAAAGTTGTCCTATTGCAATCTGTTTGAACAATACTATTTTCTGACAATAAAACAAAAGTGTTATTAAAGAGTTTTCATGTTAAGATTAAGTAAGCAGCTATATAAGTGTATGCAGTTTTTCTAACCCGTCCAGCGTTATTCTTTACGGGTAGCTTAGTTTTACATTTCTGACCCTAACGAAATTACACTAACAAAGTTTTATCATTTCTAGTGTTTACGACAATAAAACGACTGACGTTTATCTGAAGACAGAAAAATCCACTAAATAGAAAAAATTAAGTAAACATTTACATATTACAAAAATATCTCCGCCTCACTTCTGTCAGAAATCAGTATGCATATGTCACCCCATTTATGAAATCATCTACGAGGTTATTAGCGTGCACGGTTGATATGGAACATCATTTGGAACACTACAGTTTTCTCTAAACGTTTTATTTAATAACAATGACAGATGAAATTAGTTAGCTTGTGAAAAACGCCGAGCCTGACCGAGTTTCAAACGCTGGACCATAGCACCATATGAAAGGCAGACGCTAACCACTCTGCTACGTGATAGGAATGAACTGCCTTTTTTTATTAATGTAGTACATTAATTATTATTGTGAGGTTATTCTAAATTTTATTAATAACCTAAACAAAAATTAATAATAATCAACTATCGGTTAATGTTTTTGCACTTTACCGCATGATCAACAATAACTGACTGTTGCGGCCCGACCTGAATTTATACAACTGTGCGAAAACTGTAGAGAGCGAACAATATGAATCGTCAACTACTCACGCAAGGAAAAAAGTTTTCCTGGCAACGCTGTCAAGTCTTGGCAACGCTGTCAGTTCCGTTTGTCTACATCACATTTGTTTTGGTTTGAAGGCGTGACCTTGCAGTCTTGTATATCTGGCTGTCGCTTTGGGAATGTTCAGCCAAAAAGCATACTTGGTTGATCCAAGAGGAATTTTGTACAGAGCCACAAAATGGTTCCCGCGTTTTTAAGGTTTGAGGTTATGTTCCCTCACCCAGATCAACATATCTGATCAACAATATCGTTTTATATGTGATCAACAATCAATCGTTAAAAATATTTAACTATTTTTAATATTATTAAAAAGTGTTATGCTTTTCTTTTACGGTTTTTGCCACTGAATTCATTAATGTAATAATGAAAGTTGTAGCACTAAAACCTAATGAGAAATAAGCTTTATACAAAAATCAACATTCATGGAAATTTTCTGCGTGATCAACAATGATCCCAAAAAGATAAATATATATATATATATATATATATATATATATATATATGTTTCTGTATGTGTATGAGAGAGAGAGAGAGAGAGTGAGTAAGGAGGAGTGAGGAAGAGAGAAAGAGCGAGTGTAATAGAGACCGTGTTATGAAAAACAGAAAGTTTGTACGCATGCGAGCAAACATATAAAAATATAAAAATAGGTTTTGCGTTTTGCAGTATGTAAGAGAGATGCGATGAAAGTGTTGGAGAGAGAGAGAGAGAGAGAGAGAGAGAGAGAGAGAGAGAGAGAGAGAGAGAGAGAGAGAGAGAGAGAGAGAGAGACTCTGAGTTTGAGTGTGAGTGAGAGAAGGAAGGGAAATTGTGAGGGGTGATGTGTGTGTGTGTGCGCGCGCGCGCGCGTGTGGGTGGGGCGTGTGTTCGTGCCTCGATGTTAACATAATTCTACATGTAGACTGTAGTACTCTGTATACACCAAGGACTCTGTAAATATTAATTGTAAACAACGTAACAAATATTTAATAACTATTGTCGCATGACAGATTGGTTTATCATTATTTTGTGTTTTTTTATATTTGTAATTCTGTCATTTTGCATATAATCCCCTAACGTATAGACAAGAGTGTTCAGTACTAGTAGTAATAATTAACTATCAGTATTACAACCTGTATTTATTATGTATTAAGTCGGAATGTGTTGTAAGCTTATATCTGTTATGTATACATTAACTAATGTAGGCCTATATTTTAAAATGTTCCTGTACTATGTTTTCAACTTAGCATATTTCAGATATGTATTTTTACCCGTATCAATTTCAGTATATATTTTATTATAAGTGCATGTATATTTAAGCGATCAGTATATTAACAATATATTGAATTACAGTAAAGTATTATTTAATATATTAATGTTTCAAATATGTCAAATACATGGATTAATCAATGTCATAAACGTACAATGAGTTGTTTTATGTCAGAATGTTTTATACATCTGTTAATTCTGCTAGGGGATGACAAAAAATAATAATAATCTTTAATACTGTACATACGAACATTGCTATACTCTGAATTCAGCTACAAAATATTTTTAGACATGGATTGCTGTCCAATATAATTTCAATATATATTCGATTATAATTGCATCTATAATTATGATTAGGCGACATGTATTTTTATTTATAATTAAGCGTTTATTATATCCTCAGGATGTTGACGTGTAATACTTTATTACTAATATTTTTGGAATATTAAAATTATGTCCATCTCTGTAAGAATTATAGTATGCGTAAATAAAAATATTTTTCTGCTGTAAAGTATATTGTCTCACCACACCACGCACACATACACCTTCACTCAATTACTTGGTCAATTTCTGTGTTTAAGTTTTCTCTATTGTCCATTCACAGGTCCTAATAATGGCATTAGATAATTCCGAAACGTCGATACAAATGATGTAAAAATTTTATCTATACTTACTGACCGATTCTCGCTAAAGCTTTCATAATTTATTTATTGGTTGACGATCACTACTAAGTTAACGTTGTTCTTTAAATTGATAACCTTCAAGAAAGTTTCTATTGACTTTGTTTTTTCTACGATTTGGAGCAATGGTGTTGGGTGTGTGAACTATAGGTGTGTAAATTACAGGAAAAGGAGGCTACAATTTCCGCGGCTCGGTAGAGCGTGGCGTCAGTTTACTTTCTTACGTAAATTAAGTATTTTATCAATACTGTTTCATTTAATTGACACGCTGTGCTGGTAGTTAACTAGTTTACTATAGGCCCATGCCTGAAAGCTACGTCATCCCATATCGGGTGTCATTATTATGACAAAGCTGACCTTCGTTGGCGTTAACGTGCCCAAAGGAATTCTTACGGATCAAGGAAGGACTACCGATAAATAATATATGCGTAATAAGTTTGGAGAGAAAAAAACGTAAACATGTGGAAAGCGTTACTGAAGCAAAAGGAGTCTGTTCCTTTGTTACTTACATTGAGAAAACTCACGCATGCAATATGAATCAACCTATAACGGAGTCACGTTGACGCCTGATGCCACTGCAATAGTGAAACGCCTTTAACGTACATGTATTAGGCTATATAGGTCTGACTGATATATAAATGCGTCCATGCTTTGTCAATAGGCGTTCCTCGAAGAATTTTTTTCCTGTAGAGGCTTAATGGAAGGATCACGAGATTTATTAAAAAATTACCATCGTTTGCGCTTGAGAAGGTGAGAGCGTTCCAAAAAACACACCACGCAAACACCCGACCGTCCTCCAGCACACACACACACACACACACACACACACACACACACACACACACACACACACACACACACACACACACACACACACACACACACACACACACACACACACACAACAATGTATAGAGTTGATTGAGTTTCTCTTTGTATATCTTAACTTACTAAGAGCAGCGAAAAATTAATATGTACGCTAGGTTATGTAACCATTATGAGTTGAACATCATGTAACGATTTCAAGATGATTGCGACTAATTAATATTTAGTTTCCTAGATGTTTTATGAAGAAATCATTGTATTCACAGAAAAATTATGTCCGTTTGAGTTTTGTTTCCGCGTATTTGGATAAAACGATAATGTCTAAATGTATGTATCAACTTTCACCTTCACATACTACGAATAATAAAAGTATGAATATATTAATACCCTAAAGATCCTAACAACTAAAATATTTCAAGGTACGTTTGATCAAAGACGAAACGCTGAACAAGTGGTCGCTATTTACTTCGGTTACTAATAAATAGCATTATATATATATATATATATATAATTTCCTCTTCCCCCATTAATTCCGATGTACACAGTGTGGTTCAAATGTAAGCTTTCAAGGATCTTTCACTTATTCTGCTGACGAGATCCATTAATTAATAATTGTTTCAGTTATTCGTAGTTTCATATTTTGCTCTTGGCATTTATCTAATAACAAATAAGGAATCATTTTACCAGAAAAAGGAAACAACTTTTACTCTGCATGTTTGCATACGTACTCAAAGCAAGTACATATGCTTTACGTGTGTTTCTTTTAGAAATTGAAAGTCACATACACCTTGTGTACATTATATACATCTCAGCAACTGGTTGACCTTCTCCCTAAAGTGTTATCTTGTACTATCTATATTTAAACCAATGCTGAATTATATCTATTTCCTTCAATAATCATTCAAAACAGGCGTAAATTGTATGAGTATAACTTTGCTTGTTTGCATTTTTCATATATCTTAAACATTGTGCAATAAAAACCACGAATAGTGGCGTAACTGTTTCAAATTACTAGGTGTTTAAAAAAATTCCCAGATTGAAAATATTTACTTAATTAATAAGCCACACGTAACTTCATTATTAGCAAAATAGATGTAGCCAACTTTCCCGTCCTTATGTAGAGTGTGGCAACAAATACCTAATTAACACAACTGTACTGCAGTAGTTCTTCAGTAGCACAGTTTTAACAAAACCGTTAAGCTGGAAATTTTATAATGCACTTTTAGCTGTACCGTAGAGAACAGCAATATCAATATTAAATATAAGTTCCACACCATTGTTATTTGTGAATTACATTATTTCATTATTATTTTAAACAAAGATACAATACACACTATTTGTTAACAATGTCAGTTAGCTAGTGTTCCATCCAACTGTTTTGTAAATTTTTCCTTGTGTTTAGTTACTGTAATAAGATTGAAAGATTACTGTTTTCTGTGTACTTATTTTTCGAATGATTTAATATTTAATTGTAAATAGTAATTTAAAAGTTAAAATGGAGAAAAGAATACTACTATACATTTGCCCGTATGTGACAATAATACTTGGAAATTTTTACTTTTAGAGTAATGATGTATGCACCGTACGTCAGTACGTGTATTAGATTGTTGATCGTACGAAATGTACGGTTACAGCGTTTAGTATGATTGGTTATATTTTTATTAAAATTAAAATATAATTATTAAATTAATTATATTTTCTTACAAATTATATGTGAATTTAAATTGTTATATTAGAACACTTGAGTTACATATTGCGACCGTACAACCACCTACGGTACTGTGCATTGCCAAAATAATTTAAATAAATAAATATTGATTGATAAACATGATTCAGATTGCAAGCTGGATTGTTTAAAATATAGGGAACGCACCGTTCAGGCACGTACACGCATATCTGGCCCACCTGTCGCTAGCGTTGTGTACATGTGTATTTTGTTTGTGTGTGTGAAGCCTGTCCGTTCCTGAACAGTAACCATTCCCTTTCAAATATTGATAGATTTTATGTTTTATTTTAATAATAAGAAAAATATGTACGATATTGTAAAACGAAAGACACCAGAGGGTGTAGAAAATAAAGGTGAACAAAGGGTTAAAAGACCGTGACAAAGTGACGGAAAGTGCAATTACTATAAGTAAAAAGTGAATAGCTCTTTTTATAATTACAATAAAGAAGTGTAATTTACGTATAATAAACATATAAAAATTAGCGATCGACTGAGCATTGTGTGGTGTGAAACAGTCTCCGTAATTCGCGGAGAAAAAGCGAAATTAGTGAATTGAACCAGAGTGGGGGTGAAGACGCTTCGACAAACTCGGACAAGATGAAAATTGTTCAGACTTGAGCTTTTGCATGACCTGGCTATAAATACCAGGTCGCGCTAATAAAGTTCCTTCTTCGATATTCAACCGTTGCCATAGGAGGCTATGTCAGTCAACTACGTGATCGTAAATTTACAGTAAACGTCACCTGACGACTTGTGAAGCAGAACAGAGGTTCGATGGACACTCCTACAACCCATGATGTGAGCAGAGCCAACAACAATTAAGAAAGACAAGCAGTGGAAGCCTGGGAGAGGACCAAAGGACGCGAGGACATGAAAGACTGGAACAAGGACTTGAACAATATCCAAGGACACGAAAGACTGGAACAAGGACTGGGAGAGGACCCGTGGACCAGAAGAGGACACACCGAAGTTGCCACATCAAACGGGGTGATAACAAACCATAAAAATAAATAGACAATTGAAAGACAATATTGAAACTAGAATGAAAGACATTCCAACTTTTGCTAACAGAATTTAAATTTTACATATAATGTAAAGTCTTATTATAATTTAGAATAATGTCTCATGTTGAGAAAGTAATATTGGAATAACGTAAATGCTATGAGAGAGCAATGCTTGATTTTTAAATTGAAGTAAAGTAGAATAATTAGTAGAGTCTGTAATTGCTAAAAGAATAATGCATATGCTATAAATTTAAAAGAGAATTAAACCCAAGTAAAAAATTAAAGAAATAATTGAAACAAAAGTAAATTCATTGTGAATTGAAAAGCAATTGCAAAAGATGGCCACACTAAATGAGTAAGCCGAGAGCAGAAATAGATAATTAAGAGTAGATAATAAGATTTTTGTATAAACTGTTTAGACATAAATTGTTCACATAAATCACATACATAATATCGCACAAGCGAGGAATAATGAATATTTTTTTGTATTACCGAAATAAGTAAAGAGGTTGACAATTAAATTATGTAAACATTTAAAAACTAATAACATTGTCTTGCTATTACAATTACGCCCAAACCAAACAAGTAAAAGTTGTTATGTTATATAACGTATCGCTCCAAAATATTGAGGCTTCCCAAATTAAATAAATTTGGAGTTGTTACGTTACAATATACTTTAATTATTCAGATTTTTAGACATAAAAGTAATAGCAGATCAACATTTTAGTATTACCAGAGAGTAAGTAAAGCCCTTTGGAAACTATAACAACATAACCATCATATTTTGCTTTCAGGTGACATTATTCGAAAGTAAAAAAATGTGTATATTAAAATAACTGTTTATTTTACATACACACACCCATTTATATTTTCTACATTATTTTAGTGTAATTATTATTATTAACAATGATAATACTTATAAAAAGGGCTGCGGACTCCCAAAGTTACTCATACAGGATACCTAGCGCGATGACGGAACGGAGGCGACGACCTCCTCTCGTCGCCATCGTTGGACCGTTTGGACAACAACTGGGTCGCCCGGAAGAGTAGGCCCAGTACTTGGGGTTGCGTTTCGAATGACAGTTCGCTCTTAATATGCCCATTTACTGGGACTTCGACGAACAAGTCGAGATGGACATAGAAGACTATCTGTTTTTTCCGATCACTGCGGAGCCCGAACCCATCCCTTTGGATGAAGTCACACATCGGGTCGCTGAACTTTAGCCAAGGAAAGCTTCAGGCCCGGACAGATCTCGAACCACGCTCTTTGTCTTCTTCCGGAGCCAGGAATCCAGTTCTAGGGTGACTTGTCAAACGCGTGTCTCAGACTGTCCTGCTGTCACAATAAATAGCAAAAGGCAACCGTCATAGTGATCCCGAAGCAGGCAAAGCACGCTTCCCGTGCTGACAACATCCGACTCATCAGTCTTCTATGCGCTACGTCGCTATACAAAGGTGGTCGAGCTGCTTATGTAGCGTCGTGTATGACATCATTTAAGAAACTCTGACGTTCTGGATTTCGAACAGTTTAACTTCCGTGTGGGGTATTCCACTACTCATCAATGAGTAGTATGATACTTCTATCAATGATGAGACTGATAGAATACATCACGGACGCCGGGTGTCGGAAAGAACAGACCGTAGGCAGTTTCTTGAATGTAGAGAAAGCCTTTCACAGCGTATGGCACGATGGACGTTTATACAAACTCCGGGAAGTCCAGCTCCCAGACAGCTGCATTCATCTGATTCCTGACGGATAGTATCTTCTGCGTGAGATTAAATGACTCTGTCTCTTTCGAGAGACTAGTAAATGCTGGCGTCCCTCAGGGAATTATTCTTCCCCCCTCCCGTTCTCAATCAACGACGTACCGAGACAGTCTGGAGTCCAGATAGCCCCACTTGCTGCGACACGGCTCTACTTACCGCCAATCGTCACGCAGAATGGGCCGTCCTACGACTCCAGCGATAGCTTGATTCGCTCGGGGAACTGGAAGGTAGGGTGTAGGCGCTATTCACTAAGTGCCGGAGGCAATTTCTCATCGGCAGAACGTACTTGCTCTGGTCCAACAAAGTGAAGTACCTCGGTGTACACATAGATCGTCTGCTCATCTGGCGTACCCACGCTCAGACAGTTCACAAGCGAGCATCCACTCGTCTCAGCCTACTGTTCCCACTACTAGTTAGTCCGGCTATGACACGGAAATTGGGCAAAATGATCATCCGTGCGTATCTGCTGCCGGCCATTACTTACGTCGCCCCGGTCAGGCAATACCTTGCAGCAATGCATAAAAAAATTGTAAAGCGATCTCGACGGAGGACATTGGCCGCTAGCCAAAGACTACTAATTTTCGCTAGCGGCCAATGTCCCCCGTCTATTCTCTTTTCGCCTCTGCACCCGTAATCACAAAGTTCAGAGTCAGTCAGTAAAGCAGTCAACATATACTGAACTAACAGAAGAGAACAACACGCCAGCGAAGATGAACCATCTCATGTTGCAGTGCCTCAGGTTGAAGCTGAAACGTCTGCTGTCAATTTTCCAATAATGGGCTACGGCTCATTAACCCGGTGCCTTTATCAACATATCATTACACAAATAGCAAATACAAAAACGCTTCTTATGGTGTTAGTCAAAGTAGACTAAACACAAATAAAAAATACTTAGGCCTATACCAGGTAAACGATTCCTGGAATAAGTTCAGAAATCTGAACATAACATGGTAAGGTATTAGTGCTTGTATGATGATGATCTCAAATAGTTAAATAACTTAAAGGTGAAAGCTAGTAACAAAATGTTTGAAAATTAACTATTTAACCCCCAGCACAGTAATTGTATATGCTATTAATTTTACTTAAATATACAGACATCACGTTACATAAAACATGTCTATTTTTGCTTTTCTTTCACTGGGTAGTGGGGCATCTTTGGACCCTGGACCCATGACCTAATTGCAACTTCCGGGACGTGCTCGATGACTCCCAGATGAAATCAGTGCTGGGCTTTCTGGAAAAGGTACCTAAAATCTAGGATGGGAACACCAACGTGGTTATCCGCTAGATGGTGCCGGAGTTTTGAACAGATTTCATTGCTTTAATAGCACTGCCCCTAGTGGCGATGCGGACGGAAGGTAGAGGCAATAGGTAGACGCTTTGAGGCGTCGGTCGTACTCCTTAAGGTAGAGCACCTTTGTGCCGGTGGTAAATGGTAACAGGGCCAAGCAGTGTACTAGAGACATTCTTAGGAAAGGATTTCCCTGAGGAGCGAAGGTGAAACATTAAGGAGAGGAAGATGCTCGGGGCTATTTAGAAATCATGCCCATTATTGTCCAAAGTGTTTACTAATAGCCGAGTTAGTAACTTAACAAGAATAAAATCATTTTCCTCTGCGGAGTAGATTTTAGTACATTAAGTAAAGTCTACAGTAACCGCGAGTCTAGTACTTAGCCAATGTTATAGAGGTATTAATTGGGTTTAGCTTCAGAATAGAAAGCATTTATACCAACATTCTTCTGTTTCCTTTATAATCCCTGCAAAGCCATATCTCCAGGAATTATCAATCAATCATCAGTTTTTCAGGTAACAGTTGGTGCGACAACTGTTCAACTTTTCTATTTACGCTTAAGTCAACTGAGTATCAGAACAGCATTCAAAATCGCATGCAGCAAATCCAGGAGAATCTATACAGGAGACCTCATGTTTTTCAACTATGCAAACGTTTCCAGACCCATTTGAAGCCGGGTCGTATTTTGCAGCTACTTATGGGCGAAGGTAGGACGTTTCGAGTAGTAAAAGTCAAAATATGTGCAGACATTTTCAAGAATGGAATTGGAAAACTGTATCCTCACATTAATTTATGGTACAAATTAAGTATTTTATCATATCTATTTCATTTTAATTTCACATTTAATTGAAGTTATTGAAAACTTTAAAAACATTATTAATCTCTACTTGAAAGATTGTAATTGTTTTGTGTTATGAGGGGTCAGTTTTCAAGGTAGTTGTACGCGTGCAAAGGAACAAGTGTTTACAGGTGTGTCTGCGTGTGTGAGGGGGTAGGAGATAGAGTGAGGGAAAGAGAGAAAAGAGAGATTGAGTATTTATATATACGCATTATATTTTCTAATTTTATTCTATGTTGTAGTGAGAAATTTCTAGTGACATTCACTGTAAGGTGACTTTCACTGAGAAAACAGTGCAGTTTGTTCATTGAAATAATAAATACTCTTTTCGACAGAAATATATGTAAATAAGTGAGTGAGTGAGTGAGTGAGTGAGTGAGAGAACTAGTGTGTGTGTGTGTGTGTGTGTGTGTTACATCGTAACTATGACTATAACTGTAATAAAAACAAATTTTATACGAAACTACAGACACAATTTTGTTTTGTTAAATTTTAGTTATTGATTCAAACACTAACTCATTAAGTAGAACACATTTTTCCAAATTTCCCGATATATGCTATACGACAGCATTTAGTAACGTAAAAGATTAAATATAGAGCTGCATTCACTCTCAACTCTGCTACTAGCCGTATTTGTCACTGTCTTATATAATAGCGGTAATTGTCAAGCAGTGGGTGCTCGTTGCGGAGTTGCGGAGTTTGCGACTAATCGAATCTTGAGCGTTTTATTGTAGTATAGACTAACAGATATTAGTGTTTGATTAAATGCCGTTAAACTTTGATATAGGTTTATCTTGTCTAGCCTTTATTGACGTGATCTTGTTAATTGCAGTTTACAAAAAGTAATATTTACTAGAGCTTTATGTTGTAACGAAAGCGTGCATTTTTTTGTTATTTTTCGATTATACGTACCCGCACTAATTTATTTGACATATGCTCTTATCGCATCCTCAGTACTCAGACACTATTGCACATTACAATTTACACATATAAATTTTAATTCTGTATACTGTACGTAAGTACGATTAAGTCTTAAAGTCGTTACTTGCACACACTGAGAATTCTGTCTGTCTGTCTATCTGTATGTCTCTCTCTCTCTCTCTCTCTCTCTCTCTCTCTCACTCACTCTCCTCTCTTTTTCTCTCTGTTCTCATGCACACACAGCCTTATAAATGCGTGAACATGTGTATATGTGTAAATCGATACATAACCCTTTTTTGTACTCGTAGGGTACATTTATTCTTATACCGTAAAATAATAAGTATTTTTTCAAGCTGAATTACAGCTACCGTTAAGTCATTAGTTTTCCTACCGACTTTTATAAACTTATCTGACCTAATCTCATAATCGTTTTTCCTCTCCACGGTTAATCGGAGTAATTACACAGTACGTTACTGCAAATAGCAACAAACACGCAAGTGGTTATAAGTAGAGTTGTAAATTATTTTTATGATACACCTATCACACTATTAGTACACTGTTTTCCTCAATATGGTAGTAAGCGTAAATTTTAGACGTTGAATCTAAACCAAAATAAACCTATGACTGTTTGTACTGGACTTTTATCATGCAGAAATTGAAAGATATAACTCATATTAAAAAAAACGAAAAGAAATATGTATTCAGTATTCTTGCTAATGCTTATTTATTCATTTATAAAAAGAAAAAATCAACAGAAAAGTAAATTTCCAAACACAAGCTATATAAAATTCTTTAATATATTATGTGTTCAGGACTGTCTAAAATAGAGTTTCAAAGTGATTAGGAAAACACAAAAACAAAGTTTTTGAATACTTGTTTTACTTTGCAAAATAAGTTAAACTGCTAAAACAAAATTGGCTCAATGAATTTAAACAAATACTGGTTGACTTTTAAAAATGTGTACGGTAAAATTGTTTTAATCAGTAAGTGATGATAGTTGAATACATTAAATACATTTTACAGAATATGATAAAACAAATTTTTGCGCCGATGATAGGCCTACAGGATTACTTATAAATAGTTACCTGATAAAACGTAAACCTTCAAGTGTTGCGTATAGAGACAAAGAAAAGAGGAACTAATCTTGCCAGGCCAGAAATATTTGCCAATATAAAATCAATAATTTTACTAATGGAGGGTAATAAAAAACTGCAAATATTACTAAAAACACTGAGAAATTGTTATTTCCATTACTCAGTTTTCATTAGCAAATAGAAAATCTTATTTAATTATTGATACCTGTCTACCTCACTCAAACTTTTCCATGATTTGTGATTTTATCACAACATGGTACATTGGTCTAAAGAATTATTTACAATTTACAACGCATGCCTCCCTTTCACTCTGTCTAAATATCTCTCTGCGGTGTTTATCTGTAGAATAGTTTGAAGCACTCTCCAGGCTCCTCGGAGTTCTGCAAACCTCTTCAAGGTCGTGTACCTGGATAAGCCAGTGTCCTCCAACGTCTGGTTGATATACTCCAACATCGGTCTACCCTTGGCATCCTTACACCCCACTGTGTTTTCTATGATGGTCTGAGTAGGCTGTCATAGATCATGCATCAGGAGATGATTTATCCAGATGTCTCGTCTTTTCTGTAACGTTTGTGCAGGCATGGCTTTGGCTCTATCTTCTTCAACACTTTTTTTCCGTTAGGCAATATTTAGCACTCGCCAGTAACATCGGACTCAGACACCACATATCTTCTTTTTCCTCGTTCCCCTAGTGTCCGTGTCTCACTAGTCGGGGCTGGGGGAGAAATGGACGACATCCAGTTCTGTTATGTCGTCATCAAATCGATCTGCGTTCCTTGCTCCCTAACTCCTCCAGCTTCACCTCGTTTCTCTCTTACTTCATCCAGCGTTCTCTCTGTTTTCTGGGTGTAATCGTTAAATAGTACTGGGTGAGTGGGCAGCCTTGTACACTCTTTGGTGATGGGTTTCTCTTGGTGATTACTAAGATCTCCACATCTTACAACCATCTCTTCTTCTCTTTACAAACTCTGCACCACTCTCCTGGACTTGCACTTTACTTTCGCCGCCCTCAACACTTGGAAAAGTGATTTTCAATTTACCCGTTCAAATGATTTTTCTTGATCTACAAAGACAATACACGTGTATGAACCATTCGTTAAGCGTTTTTAGATAATGAGCCTTAGTCGTGATATTGCTTCCTTTGTGTCCATACTAGTTCTAAATGCAACCTGCTCCTCCAATTTTACCTTTGATCGTTCTTATAATGATAGTACGGAGAACTTTCTATGCATGGGCCACCAAGTTGAGGATCCTGTAGTGCTCCCGCATTATGACGATGCTATGATATTGGGTCCGTTTGGCTATAACGTGATGACATACTTTGATTAATGTAGATCGCCGACTTGGCAGCTTCAAAACGGATAGCATGAACAAGAGCGTCTGAGCTACTGTGATGCCGTGCCATGTGCCATTCTTAACACTTTTTGTAACTGACTATCTCTGAGATCGTCAAATAACACAATGTGAGCTATCCACGTTCGGGAGTCCTCCGATTCTTCGGGATAAGCCAATCTCATCAATCGGTCGACATATTCTTCAAATTCCTGGAGTCTTTCCCCAGAACGCTGTCGCCTCGCTTTAAGTTGAACACGGTACACATCGCACAGATGCTGGCCACCGTAACGAAATTCTAGAGCTAACAAAAGCTAACATTCAGTATTAATATTCTGCATAAGTAAGTAACATTCAGATGACATTTTCTGTATTAGTTCTGCGGCAGGTCCATTTAAAGCAAGAAAGAGTGAAAGGCCTTTCTCTTCTTCTGCCCATTTATTTAAGCGAACAGCAGCTTCAAATTGGCCAAGATAAGTTGCCCAGTGAGTGCTTTCTTCAAACGTTGGGGACCTATTACAGATTCTGGAACTGTTTTATTACTCTTAGTTTTTGGATGTTCTTCAGCCTTTATTTAGGGTCTTGCTGATTCAAAAACTTCTTTCACTAAATGTTCGACATCCTTTTCAATTTGTCTTATTGAATTTGTGATAGTATCTTCTAGACTTGACGTTCTTGTTTTTCATTTTTATGCTTAAATTTTGGTCCTGTTGTTTTTCTGTATCTTCTACTTCCCGTCGGCGTCGTTCCTCGATCTGCAGTAGCATTGCTTGGAATGCTTCTATCATCTGACTAGTATCCCTTCTTTTTTTATCAATTTCCACTCACACTACTCTTCTACGAAATATCCTCTGTTTCCACAAAGATTCTACCCCAATTCTAACACGACTGTCACGACGGTCTCACTGATCGTCGTATGGTACAGTGGAAATAATTACAGACCAATGAAGTCACTAATTAGTAGCTTTAATAAGAATTTGTAATCAATACATACAATAATTCAAGTTACTTTTCTCCACATACAATAATCATATCAACTATAAGAGTTCCGCACAATAGTCACTTTAAACTAATGACCACTTAAGACGCACTAAATAAATCGCCCAACGTCTATATATAGCCTGCAGGATACAGACTAATGTTTCATAATATGCGTCCTTAACAAGCACTCGAAAACACTGGAGGTTACTTGTGTGCGGCCTTAGCAGAAACATGCAACATCTCGGCTAGCCGGGAACCGTGTAGAACGACACTCTCCATTGTTCGAGAACGTTCCCTCATTCCTTGTGGTCGGATGTCAGCTCCGTAAGCGAGAATACCTCGACCGGACAGATAATTCCTTGGGTCACCGCAATATCCAGAACATCGGGAGCCGCGTTAGGTAGCGTCGAAAAGCACGTGGGTTGCGCTGGACCAATCACCATCGCCCGCCGCGATTCAACATAACTGAGCAGACGCCTCCCGTTCGGAGTAGTCAAGCGACTATTTCAAACGCGATGCTTGCAATTCAGATCGCCGGCCAAAATTACCCTACGGTGGGAATCGAAGATGACGTCCAGGTCGCCGACAAGGAGTTCAGCGCCAGGGGTTTGTATGCTGAAACCACGAGACGCCGCCAAGAGCTCCGTGGACCTCAATGGCGGTGGCCTCTAGGTTAGTGCGCTGCGGCTAGAAGACCTATGACATTGCAAGCTTCCACCAAGAGCATAAACCTCGCAGTTGGGTCAGCAGTTTCCAAGCGGTCTCGGATGGACATAAAGGTGGATGCGACTTTCTTGATGTCGTAGCCGGACAGAAAGTCGCGGACGAACTGTGCGTCATCGGATGTGACGGACTGGGCGGTTTGCCTGGAAACTGAGGCCGCGTAAGAGCGACCAGGCTTAACGGCAGATCGGGTCTTGTTGGTGGAAGCTACAGGACCAGGGGCAGTCGAGTTTGAAGTAACGACAGGAAAAGTACGCTGTTGCGGGCTTGCTGTTGTCTCTGCTGCGGAAGGCGACGCGGTTCATTTTTGTGGCTTTGTAGGGGCTGGAGCTGGAGCCGGAGAGGGCGCGCGCCGTGCCGGTGTTGCCTTTGGTTGCGGCTTAGCCTGTACTTTAGGCTGCGTCTGTGTTTGGGGCTGCAATACTGGCTGCCTCGGCTTCGAGATGGGCCCCTGCGGCTTTTACTGAACAACATATGTAACTAACAAGATTACACATGCCTACGACAAACATTTAACAAGCCAATCATCTTCGTTAAATGATATGGTCATTCTTGTTCCATCTACATGTACTCACCATCTTTTAGTTAATCGTCCCACATAATTATTGGTAAACGGCCACATAGATCGTCGAGTTGTATAATAGAAGCAGAATAACTAACACTAATTAAGTCACTAAGTACAATTGTTTTATTAGACATGAAAACATTTAAAAATCAACAAAGGTACTTTTAATATAATAATTAAACTTAAATGTGTAAAACACATAACAATAAATGTTACGTTAATTACAGTTGTGCAATAATTGACATAGTGAAACCTTTCCACTAAACTTCGATCCCCAATTGTAATACCGCCAGGCAAATCTGGACTTGGCCGCTTCGAAATACAGTACCAGTACTTATACTGGATTGTAGTGACACAGCGGGCTCTTGATTCCGGTAGAATAGTCGAGTAATGTCTGAAGGGCATCCCGAATGACGTGCCAAGAGTCGGGTAGGCACTTTTGTTATTTTTCAGTCTGCATTTCCCCCTACTTACGTCTGTTTCTCTCGAACTGCCAAATCGTCTCATGCAGTAATATTTTGCCAGGTGATCAAGGTGTACGCCCTCGAATTTCTTGTTGCATCCGATAACATCATATTGGTTCTTCTTTTTACAGTGTAAGGGCCTTTCCAGTTAGTCTGAAGATTTGGAGAGCATTGAATTGTTCAAACAATCTGATCTCCTTAATTGAAACCCACACTATTGATGCAAATGTCATATCGCGTTTTTATTTTGTAACTGGTTATTTTCAGCCATCCTCTTCACAAATAATTCATACCTCGCAATTGGTTCTGTAACTGCAAAGTATAATTCTGCAGCTCATGGAACTGAGTTGAGGGTGATCCGAATGTCAATACCCAGGAACACGAATCTTGCGCTCAAACACTAGTTTTGCTGAAGTCATGCCGGTTGTGTCGTGTATTGATGTCCTATAGCCTATAGGAATACATAGGTCCCAATCTGTCTGGTTCTCTTCAGTAACATCTAACATTACGTCGTCTACAGCGACGTCTTCCCCGCCAGCTTTCTTTACCTTAGGAATAAGCCTTTAGGAAGAGCCTTTCGTCGACAACTATACTTGGTTTTCCAATCACCTCTGCTGTCGCCATAAAACGTGATACTTCATCTACTAATTCTCCTTTCGCTTTTCCATCCAACAACAAGAATACTTCTTCTCCCCGCCTGTTAACTTTAGCCCACCGTCACTTGCTTGCTCCAATCATTTGTTTTCCCTATTATTTCAGCTCTAGAAAACTTTACGTTCTCTGATCCATAAGCTGTAAAAGCAAAGTCACATTGTGCATGTTTGCTGTATTGCACACTTCACACTAGAATGCAGCCTACCCCCAAAATTTATAAATCCATTGCAAGCACCTGCTTCCAATGAATTTTTATTACCCAATTTAAAAAACAGTGAAGAACCGTGCTACTGTAAAGTAACGCCACTTGAAGAATATGAAAAAATATCAGCTTTAATATTATTGAGGACGTTACGTTAGTTGATCCACATTACCCAGAATTCCAGATTAAGGAGACTTTACTGCATGTCCTACACATAATGGTTCAGCTTGCAGCGGTTCTTACGGACTCTTGGGATTTGTGACGTAATTTAAGAGCACCGTTTACTACAGCATTAGATACAGTCTAATGCCGCTTGGTTACATTGTTTTAACGATACTGCATACTTGTTCTGAACTCAATGCTAATGAGAGTTAATAAGAGACATAGTTCAATAATTTTAAGCATTATGTACTTTGCTGTTTAAATAAAAGTATCTGTGTACTGTACTTATAAGTCTGATTGTTTACATATTTGTATAAATTTTTAATTGAAAAAGTGTATTAATTGTAAGATAGAAATTAATTGCTTGTCAAATAGTAACGTAAAAATCTGACTTCAACTTCTGTATTTCTATACGACGAACATGTTCAGTTTACAGTCATTAAAATCTATACTACGTACAATGTTCTCGCATTTATTTTAACTGAGGCGTCTTCTGAGTAGGAAGACACAGATACAATATAATAACAACTTCCTTAAGGAAATCTTATTTTACGGCATTGCTTTAAGTATTTTTTATAGAAATTATGACACTAAATTAAAAGTATCAATTTTCAAGAATTTCTTAATTGTTTGATGCAAAATATCCTATGAAGCGGTACGTACAAAACAAATCATTAGAAAATTCTTATAAAGTTTTTGTAAATAGTATAACGAATACATAGTTTAAATACATATAGTTATATTTATATTTTATATGTTTGCGTTCAAAAATAGAATTTAGGAATTTTAACATTGAAAATGTTTATAAGGACGTGTCGCACATTTGCGGTCGATCGCTAGTGTGTGATCGAAAATGGGAACCGGTGAGTTTCCATGGAAACTTCTTCCTTGTTGTCAATAACGTAGTACACATATAAAACTTCGCTTATGAATGCGACTACATTTAACTTATAATCTGTACATTGGTAAATGAAGAATGAATTCATTGATTGGTGAATGAACATAAATATATATATATATATATATATATATATATTAGATTTATTGAAATGCCCTTCTCTGTGCATTACATTTGTCCAATGCCTGTAATTTTTTTTCAGTAGCTTCAATGCAACTGATTACAAATTGAGCCTCGAATTCTTCTCTTTATACAGCTTCCCTATAATGGACATTCCTGTTAACCTGAAAAATTCCTGTCAGTGTTATTTCTATATTACACCTGATTAAACTAAATTTTACAGGCGTATGTATTAAAATTTGTATTACAGTATAGTAAAATATAAAGTGTTATACACTATCAACACAACTACTAGCGTTGTGACCGGTCAGATCCTTTACCTGGCACGCAAAGATAACGGTTTCAATCCTTACCGCAGAAGTTCAACATGACCTCTATCTCGGCACCAATGCGAGCGACAAGTTTACTATACTATTTACAACGTAAATATAAGACAGTACTGTAACCAAAATGAGAAATAATCAATGAATTTACGTTATTTTAAAAAGTGTCCACATTATGCGCCATTGACTGGAGCTGTATTATTTGTTTTCTGATGTACGAAGTTAACAGAAGTGAAGTAAAGTTTTAAAGTTTTAATTATGCGTGAAGGAAATACTGCGAAGCACGCTGGGATAACTTGACTTGCTGAGTAATTGAATTTATACATAAAATTATACTCACATTCAATCCAAGCGTGGCTTCAGGTGTTGTACTACTAAACTTAGGCTTATTATATATACAAGTGCCGGTTCGCTGACAAACCGGCACAACTTCATCAGGTGTTTTGTCCTTGACCTCCTGACTTTCGTCATGCGCATCCCAATTTCTCTTGTGTCTTTACAAACTCGACCCTCGTGCCATAGGATAAACTATAAATTATATTGTTTACACTTATGTTGTGTTTTACGTTTTTACCAATATTTTTGTTATTGCACTACCCATGTATTTTTACAATACATGTAAATCACGATGAATTAAACAGTCAGCGTGTTTTTAATTCCTGTTTATTTTAGATTACAGAAGTCGTGTTAATTCTGAGTGTTTAAAATATTTTTTGATTGGAGCCATTTGAAGAGAAGCAACATTTTTATCGAATTTAATGATTGTGTGTATCTTGACTTTTGTGCAAATAATTTATGTTTTGACTGACTTTACGGCTTTTATTTAAGCATAACTTATTTTATCTTTTTTACTTATAAAATATTATTTTAATTACTTTATTAAATATTTATTTGTTTATGGTAATACAATTTAAACGGTTAGAAGTAAACAATTTACCTAATTCAAATAATTTATAATACTTTTAAACAACTCTCCTTCTCTAGATTCGTGTGTCGAAATTCAAACAGTTAATAACTGTATATTCTATTAATTTCAAATAATACTGAATTGATTAGATAAATAATTTATAGGCGTATAATATGGGTATGTATTGGAAATTCCAGGAGCAGAGGAACATGACGCCTATCCTGGCTTACGACATACTTGACTAACTGCGTAGTATTGAACAATGGAATTTAATAATGATAATAATAATGATAATAATAATGATAATGATAATAATAGAATAACAATACTAGTTTTCGTACAGAGAGGGAGAGAGAGAGAGAGAGATTGAGTGAGAGAGAGTGAGAGAGAGAGAGAGAGAGAGAGAGAGAGAGAGAGAGAGAGAGAGAGAGAGAGAGTGAGAGAGAGAGAGAGAGAGAGAGAGAGAGAGAGAGAGAGAGAGCGAGCGAGAGAGAGCTTTGTTTGAGCACAGGAAAAATAATGTTTGCTTCCGTTTCGTAAACGATGTAGGGCCTCAGTCTGATGAGGTATCGACTCCACGACTACAACACTGTGTTGTCTCTCTGTCTGTCATTTACGTATGTGTTCGAATAGTTACGTGATGGCTGTATATGTCACCAGTCACCAGCATATCTGACTGGTGAATAATTACGGAACACCCATGTGTCTCTACTACAAGCAAAGCACACGCACGCGCTTTGCTCTTTGTGACTACATTCCTCTGTGTCACTATACCTACATTACGTATACTACATACATGTTAATGAAATCACTGCCACAGTTTTGGTTCCTAATCGATGTTTCATCAGGTACCAAAAATACGCAACGCACGTACAAAACGCTGATGTTCATTTATTAAAAACATAAGCAAATTAATCGGTTAATCCCTCTATATTTCCTCTTTCTTTCTCACCTCTCTCTTCCTCTGTCTGTCTGTCTGTCTGTCTGTCTGTCTGTCTGTCTGTCTCTCTCTCTCTCTCTCTCTCTCTCTCTCTCTCTCTCTCTCTCTCTCTCTCTCTCTCTCTCTCTCTCTCTCTATGTTATCTCTTTCTTTGAACAAAGGTTTCTAAAAATTTTAATATCCTCATTCTCCTTCTTCGTGATTTAGTAGTCTCAGTAGTCTTCATGCTTCATGATTCATGGAGAAGTCTTATTACCTAAGCTCAAAGGACTTCTCCCTTAACCACAGTATAGACGTTAGTGACCACAGTACTGTGGTTAAGGCTGAAGAAATCTTATTACCTAAGTTCACGGTATTTCTCCAACCTTAACCACAGTACTGTGGTCACTAATGTCCACCACCCTACGTTAGCGAAGCTCGAATTTTCACTGATAATGGCAGTCGATTGCACTGCCGAGACGTCTGTTTTTGTTCAAAACAATGGACTACGGCCAAACAGCCGTTGAAATGAATTTTAACAAAATTCCGTGACTATTATGTAATATTAAACAGCCAACGTTAAACCATGTTTACGCTAACGGGCGAAAACAAAAAAAAACTCTTCCTTCGAGCCACCCGAAGACTTGACGGATTCCTAATATATGTTTTGCAGTATTATCTAGTAATGTTTTTCCTCATTGTCTGATTATATTTTTTTATACCCTAAACTGTCGTATGAATTTCCATTTAATAAAACAAGTTGTTTTAGTAGTTTGGTATTAGGAAGTTATGTTCACGCGCGGGCGCCTGTTATTATTTTCAGTTTAGATTAACATTATCTCCGTGAACCGCAACAGCGAACTATGGAAGTGAGTTACAAATGTAATTACGAACGTTCGGTGAAAGCCTGCATTTGGGTAATACAAACAGCTGTGATTTTCCTCTTTAAGTAATTGTCGTAATCAACAGTATAGGGTTCAATCTACCTTTACCTAAACCAGAGACAAACACGTTTTACTAAAACCGTTATCTCTGCTTCATATAATTTTTCACAAAACAATAACAATAACGTTTCCGCTTACAAATTATTATAGAATAATACCACTAATCAGTTTACAAACGTGTAGTTTATCTCCCACTTTATTATATATATTTATTATATATGTTGCAATGAAACACACGATCCTGATAAGCAGGGCAGGCTTGTATATTACACAGACTATGAACATTCATGTTTAAATTGGTAGTTTGTTAGATTTGGTTGTGATATCAGTTGTATTTTAGTAAGGATAAGGAATTAGGTTTAGTAAAACTGTGTATTATTTATTTGTTGTTTATTCATGTACTATGTCTGTGGAAATGTGCGTGCGTGCGTGAGTGATAAACGTTTCCCCGGCTGTGCGTGAATTAATTATCGTTGTGTTATGACACTGAACTGAACATAGACTAATGTAATAGCTACAGTCCCTATATATTCCTGTCTAATAGTTGACATTCCAATATGATCTTATTAAAGTATGCAGTTATGCATGAGATAAGGGTATTCGGTGATTACCAGCTATGCATGCTCTTACAAAGTTGATGCACTTCACGGCATGAAAAGTTGCATGTCATGTTGTATGTAACCATGTGACTTCCTTCCACCAATTAAATGCTGGAAGGCAATCGGAAATTTTCTTAAGCCTGTTGTTACACAGGCAGTTCTTCTCAGCCAGCTATCGCGATCGGGACGTGCAATTCCTGTTCAAGATTTTCCGCTTGCAAGAATCTGTAAAGACTATTCGACGGTAGTAACGCGTGTGAAGACTCAGAACTGTGCGTGTATTACATCTACACACAGTATTGTTATTATAACATAGCGTATAAAATTACGACAGTTCTTCTCAACCAGCTATCACGATCGGGACGTGCAATTCTTGTTCAAGATTTTCCGCTTGCAAGAATTTGTAAAGACTATTCGGCGGTAGTAACGCGTGTGAAGGCTCATAACTATTTGTGTATTACATCTACACACAGTATTATTATTAAAACATAGCGTGCATAATTACGTCAGTTCTTCTCAGCCAGCTATCGCGATCGGGACGTGCAATTCTTGTTCAAGATATTTCCGCTTGCAAGAATTTGTAAAGACTATTCGGCGGTAGTAACGCGTGCGAAGACTCAGAACAGTTGAATATTACCTCTTTACACACGGCATTATTACTAAAGTATTACGTGTGTAATAAGTGAGCTTGAACTGGGTCACTGCGTGAGATTTTCTGCAGTGCCAGTAAAATTTAATAATTACGTAATAGTAAATTTTATCATCGAGAAGTTTCCGCGTTAGTGGAAGATTTCCGCATAGGGAGGTCTGCTGATCGCGGTAGACCCAGTGGTACGCGTGAACACTTGAAGAGTCCGGAGTGGAATAAGTTTAATATACCGTTGTTATATAAAACTCACTGTTACCTGAGATACTTGTAATTTATAAACTCTATATGAAATTTAACCAATAGTAAGATCCATAGAACCGTTGTGGTGTGCGAAGCGTCAGAGTCATCGTTGGAACTACAGGACACCAGCCCAGCTGAAAGCGTTTCCAGGGTGAACCGTCTATCATCAATAAGCCACGCCGGAGGACTCAACAACGCAGGGCCCCCCTTCTTTTCAGCAACATTGTCGTGGGAATCATCACTTATGTAATGTATCACATCATGTGTATGAACAGTGATTAACATTTTATAAGACTATATATATCAAACACTACCATTATTATACCTATCAAATATAACATATAAACAATTACATTTGTCTTGTGCAATAAATAATCTTAAACCCTCCAATATAGATTTGTGCTTTAAGATACACATACTACCATATCCTATGCGCCAATAGTTTAGTAATTTGTGTTGTCGCATAGTGATAATTGGCACTTAGCAACGTAGGGCACGTAAATTAGCGGTAATTTTGCGCCATTCTATATATGTCTAAGAGTATAAAATTTGTTGGTTACCTCTGACGTATAATTATAATTAATGTAATATTTGTATGTGTATGGTTCATATGAAAATCTGAGGATATAATTTATCAATTGTGCATATTCTCTTGTGTGTCATATATGAACAATTTATCAGTAATATTGGAGGTAGATTATTAGTTGTTTTGTGTGTTAGATAAGGTTTGTTTACATTTTGATATATTGAACTGCTTACTGTGTGCGTATAAACTGATTACACTACGTTAATAATCTTGTAGTAATAATAATTTTCTTAGCGTATAAATCAGTAAATTTAAATTTTATTAAATTTTTAAATTAAATTTTGATCACTATGGCGGAGTCAAAAGGGGTAGAGAATGCTTTAGCGGCCATATTAGCGAAGATGGAAACCATGTCCGAAGAACATAAAGCCAGTCAAGCCGGTATACAGAAACTTTCAGCAGAAGCCGAGAAACGAGATAAATCGCTCCATGACGCAAACAAAAAAAAATATACGCGGCCGTGCAGGAACAATCCAAACAAAGCAGCAAGCAGAAAGACAAATGTCAGAAGCGGCGGAAAAGCATATTAGCGAAACAGTGGAAGCTATGAAAGCTAACATAGAGTCGAGTTTGGAAGCTAATAATTCACGTGTTAGTGAATTCGAAGCGAAACTCTGTGGAACTGAAGAGAAAGTAATACAAAACACATCCACGGTGAATGAATTAGTGGTCTTCCATCATCGACTTAACGTGTCCGCCGTTTTGTTCTCGCAGGCCTTGCAGTACTTAATTGTGAAGTCATACTCCTGGATGGCCATGATCCAACGGGATATGCGAGCGTTAGCCAACTTGCAGCGCAGCATGAATGATAAGGCCTGGTTGTCCGAAAGGATTTCGAAATGTTGCCCAACCAGGTAATAACGAAACTTGCTGATGCAGTATACAATGGCCAATATTTCCTTCTCCGAGGTGAAATACTTGCGTTCGGCCCCTTTTAGTGACCTACTGCTGTGAGGGATTACTTTGTGCTCACCCTTCTCATTCCGTTGGTAGAGTACACCTCCGATGAAATTATATGTCGTAAAAATTTAATCTGCGATTTTCCAAACTCGCACTTTTCAAGGTTGAGGGTCATGTTAGCGTCTTTTAATTTCCGAAATACAATCCTGAGATGTTTGATATGTTCCTCAATAGATTTAGAGATAATCAAAATATCATCGACAAATATTCTAACAAAATCTTCCACCTCGGGACCCAAAGCTAATGCCAAACACCTGACCATGGCCACTAAACTTGTAACTAAACCAAAGGGAACTATTTTGAACTGGTAGCATTTATTGCGATACAGAAATGCTGTGTACATTCTTGATTCTTTAGCAAGGGGAATCTGCTAGAATCCACTTGTGAGATCGAGGCGGGACATGTATTTAACCCCTTGGCATTTAATGAACAGGTTCTCCGCATTCGGAGCACAGTCGTAGCATTTTTTGGTAATGGTGTTAAGATTTCTCATGTCGAGACATAATCTAACGTCGTTATTCTTTTTCCTGACAACAACCATAGGGTTCAGAAAGTTGCTATCTGTGCGTTCATCACGCCATTCTCAAGCATGTTCCTGACTTCAGCATCAACCTGCTGTTGATAGTGTAAGGGGATGGGGTAAGTCTTCCGCACAAATTTATTCTCATCAGTGACTTAAATGTTGTGCTCATATCCGTTTGTTGTGGTAGGTTTATTTGAAAATACCGATCCGAATTTATCAAGCACACGTTGTAGTTTATCTTGCTCACTGCTCGTTATTTGCCTACTGTGTGTCAGCAGGTTATGCGTTATCTTATCAGCTAGTTGAACAGCTGGTCGGGCTAATGTAGACGGCTCACATACAGACCCCGTCTTACCCCTCCTGCGTCCTAATCTGATATTGTGTCGACTATTATTAACCGTACATTTCAACATTTTGTTAGGGAGATCAATGGTCGCGTGCAGTTTATTTAATGCGTCCACTCCCAAAATAATATCATACACAAGTTTTTTAATAATAAGTACCGTGATTTCTATTTCTACTCCCTGAATGGATATTGTTATGAGTGCTTGCCTGTCAACCATCTGTGACTCACCCGTCGCTGATTTTATAATTTTGTGATTTACTGGCAGAATCGGGATTTTTATTAAAGTGTTTCTTGTGCCTCTCTAGGAACCGCTCGTCCATTAACGAGATTTCTGCGCCACTGTCGAACAAAACCTCACCGACACACCCGTTAATTTTCGCATTGGCAATGAGGTCAGTGTCATTTTCAATACTAATATTTTTCTCACATTCATTATTATTATCATTGCAAACTAAACTATCTCTAATTTCTGCAGGATATAGGCCAGACACCACAAATTTATTCTTACAACTAACATTTTTCACACTCGATTGATTGAACTGCTTTTTACTGTAATAACGGGTTTTTGAAATTTCACTTATATTTTTATGTGTACTAGTTACTTTGTTGCACGGACTCACGCCGTGCAGCCTTACACGTTTTTTGACTGCTCTACACCTGAATCATTTTCCGGCACTACTGCTAACTTGTTGGTATTAAATTTCTGATTTCTATTTCTATTTGGCATTTTACGTTATTGTTGCGGTGATTGTGTTTGCTTTGTTTGAGGTTGATATTGAAAACTTTTACGCGGTGTTTCATTATTGTTACTACCGTTACTCGGATTGTCAATACCTTCCCATTTTATGAGAAATATGAGTAGCTCTTCCAAAGACTTTACCACTTGCGTCATGACGGCAACCTGTATGCCACGTCCAAAATGGTGTGCAAGTTTATTTACTATGTCCGGTTCAGTTAAGTTAGGCTCTAGGTACTTACCTCTTGATATTAACTGAATCACATATGATTCTTTTGGTAATGAATATTTTCCAAACTCCAGCTGCACACGGATCTTCCTCTGGATCTCCTCATTCCAGTATCTAGCCGTGAAATGCCTTACCAGGTCTTCATACGTGCTGATCTTATCCTGGACAACAGCGAACCAATCCGCCGCAGTACACTTAAGTCGCCGCACTATGAAATTAATTTTATCGGCCTCACTTAAATTGTCACCAATCGCTTCCAGATCCCGTTCGCAAATATATATATATTTGGGAAAATCTTAACATTTACAAACACAATAACAATAATTTATTAATTAAAGAACAAACCCAAATAAAAACAAAACAAGACGATCTATTTAAAATTATAAATTTACTAAAAAATAAAAATAAAAATGAATAAAATATAAACAAAATTTCAAATATAACCGAGAAAACACCTGCTGAAGAAAATAAACATTAAAACAATCGTTAACTAATCGACCTAAATCGATTATCAGTTATTTTATTTTACATTAAAATCGATACAAATTCGATTATTCGTTAATTTTATATTAATAGAATTATTTCGATTGTTATTAATTCACTTAGAAACCTCTGATGATACTGATATTTTTCAGTGAAACGTGCGTCAGGTGTTAAAAAGAATATACAATATTATCTACTTGCAGAAGAAACAAATTGAAAACATCACAAATTATATAATTACTGCAAGAAACATCGAGTTACTTATATAGAAAATGATGGATGAAAACACCATACAAGGTGATGTAACTCATTCCTATAACCAATTTATTAAACGTAAAAAACAATTAATTAATTGTTTTGGAAACATATATTTTAACAAAAAATGCCTACTACACCTTAATATTTTCCAAAATACACAAAAATAATAGTAAAAAACAACAATAACAATAAAGTAAGCAAATATATTACTCAAGCCCAATATAAATGGATTAAAGACGAAATATCAAATAATTACAGAAAAATCGACTACATTAATAAACAATTAATTAATTTACATCTTCTTTTAGCCAACACACTTGATTATCATACATGGAATAATAAATATATTAATATACTTAAAATACTAAATAAACACAAAACAATTAAATTTAACACAATCAATAAAAAACTTAAAAATCTACTAATAAATAGTACAGCTAAAGAAGATAACCAAAATTTACACACATTAAATAATAACCACACTTTTTACCCAAAATTCGTAAATTTATCTAATATTAAATTCACGGAAAACGAAATAGCTACCCTAGAATCATCAAACAAAACAAATCTTAAAATGTAAACAAATATGTAATAGATAATATCATAGTCGAAACTGAAAACGCAATTAATAATGTAGAACAAGAAAAACAAGATAAAATAAGAACAGAAGCCTCAATGGAAATAATAAAATATATCAAAAAATATAATAACCAAAATCATCATATTAAAAATAAAAATAAACAAAATAAAACCATTAATAACATAAAACAGAAACTAACGACTAATAACCTCACTTTAACCAAAGCTGATAAGAGTAATAGTACAATAATAATTTCTCAGAAAGATTTAGACGATAAAACAGAAGAATTTATAGTCAATAATAATTGCATAACATTAAATAAAGATCCCACAAATAAATATCAAACACAAATAACAAATATATTAAAAAATAGTAACCAAATCATAAATCCTAAAGACTCCTTTAAATATAAAATGGATAATCCTTGTGCACCAAAATTAAATTCTTTAATAAAATTACACAAAATCAATAAACCTATCAGACCTTTAATAAACGCTAGGACCGCACCAAATTATAAAATATCAAAATTATTAACTCAAATCTTAAAACATAAAATTGAACTTCCAGCAAAACACAATATAAAAAATAGTATCGAACTCACGGAACAACTAATAAACGTAGAAGTAAACAGAAATACAAAATTATATTCATTCGACATATCAAACATGTATACAAAAATTCCCATTGAAGAAACTATAAATATTATAATAAATAATCTGAAAACAAATAACGAAAGTAACACATACATTAAACAGTTAACTAATACTTTAAAAATAATTTTAAATCAAAATTATTTTCAATACAACAACAAATTGTACTATCAAACAGATGGCCTTGCTATGGGAGCCCCAACCTCCGCTATCATATCAGAAATCTTCCTACAAAAACTCGACGAACAAATAATAAATATAATAAAATTAAACGACCCATTAGGATGTTATTTTAGATACGTTGATGACACTCTGTACATTTCCCAAAACAATGGTATAAATATAAATAAAATATTCAACTCCATAAATAATTTACATTCTAAAATAAAATTCACGTTAGAAGAAGAATCTAATAATAAATTAAATTATTTAGACTTAACAATAAAGAAAAATGAAACAAATTTTGAATACGCAATATACAGGAAACCTTCTCAAACTGACTTAGTAATACCAAATACTTCTAATCATCCTCCCCAACACAAAATGGCAGTATTTAATTCCATGATTTACCGAATGCTTAGGATCCCATTACATAACACAGAAAGAAACAAAGAAAGAAAAATTATCCAACAAATAGCAGTTAAAAATGGATACAAAATTAAAACTATTAATAAATTAGAAAATAAAATTAAACATAAAATCACTAATAAAATTCCTAAAAACACTACATTTAAAAATTCATCTATTAATAATAATATAAAACATACAACCTTCACTTATTACGGAAATATAACTCAAAAACTAAATAAAATATTTAAAGATACTAATTTAAAAATATCTTATAACACAGATAATATAATTTTTAATAAAATAAAACCTAAAACTAAATCCAATACAATAAAAATCGAATATATAAAATAGAATGTCCAGATTGCAATAAATTTTACGTGGGCCAGACGAAGAAAAAACTACGAGATAGATTCGTTCAACACCGCAATGCATATTTAAAACCAAATATTTATAAATCTAATTTAGCCACACATTGTCTAAATAATAACCACCAGTTTCCAAACATTGAAAATATAAAATTAATTAAAAACATACAAAAATGAATATTTGGGAAAATCTTAACATTTACAAACACAATAACAATAATTTATTAATTAAAGAACAAACCCAAATAAAAACAAAACAAGACGATCTATTTAAAATTATAAATTTACTAAATGGACGGTAGCGCGATTATTTTATTTTCTAGGTTGGCTAATCTGATTTATATCGCGCATCAATTTTCGCGTGGTTGAACCTTGCACAGTGCGTATCAAACGCTCGCGGCGGTAGTACCGAGCCGAGCACACCTTTCGCTGTCATTTATTCTCGTTTTAATGTAGGCCGTAGGCCGCACATTTGTACTTATGGCCAATTAGCGCCATAATTATCATCAATTAAATAATACACAGTGCATAGCTAGCTTCCTCGGCGTTCGGTTCGCCGAATCCTTCGCTGTCAATTAGTGTCGACATTAAATGTAGGCTTTAGGCCTTTGTATTCTCGATTATGGCCGACTAGGCCCTCTTCATGATTAGCTAAATTCATACTAATTCGCAACATGCAGTATTAGCCAGCCTCATTCAAATTTACAGCTGTAATGTAATTATTCAAAATATTAAAATTATTCGTATACAGTCCACTTCTTGTTATTTCTTAATGCAGAATTAATTCATTTTACACATCATCTCAATCACTATGGAAGACCAGCCAACAGAATATTTAATTCAAGAAGCATACGTTTAGCCCACTTGGGCCCCATTAATTAACACTTCCTGTCCACGCTTGTGGAACATTATTTCATTCAACAGTTTCGGTCCACTTGGACAGGGACTAATCATTTTTTGGTCACTCCGGACCTGGATTTCCACTTAATATCTTTATATCTGTTTCTGGCCATCACGGGCGGATTAGCGCGTCAGCTAATGCGACCGTGGCGTGATTTGCGTCGCCATTTCGCTCGTCATCTTCGGACAACGTAATAGCAAGTTCCTGCCGGCTGCAGTGCTTCAAAGTGGTCATCTCTGCCAGCTGTTCACCATCGTCACCAAGGAGCCGACGCTGTGGGACGTCGCCAACCAGGTACCACCAGCAACAGTAAAAAGGTGCGTAAAAAATGTCTGAAGAAGGCCTCAAGGTGCTGACCAGAAAGAGAGGCGGATTAAAGTCCGCGATAGTACGGATACAATCCGCGGTAAATTCGTTTGATATTAATTTAAGCACAAAACATTTTCTGACTGTAAGATTAGAAAGTCTTAAGAGCTTAGCCTCGAAGTACGACGAGGTACAGTCTGAGATAGAGCTTATCAGTAAAGACAAGCGCTGCTCAGGCAGACCGAGTCGAGGTTGAGGAAATGATATACTCAACTGAGGCAAACATTTTACAACTTCTTGACACTTTTAATACTCAGACTGTGCCTCCTGTACTATCGACGCCTATGCATTTAAAGCCGATAAGTTTGCCCTGCTTCTCAGGCAACATACTTGAGTGCCAACACTTCTATTCAATTTTCAATGATCTAGTGCATTCAAGATCCGACTTAACACCAGTACAGAAACTGCATTATTTGCATTCCTCGGTGAAGTGTGAACCATTAGACTTAATTAAATCATTACCCATTTGTCAAGAAAATTATGTAATAGCGTTGAACTTGCTGTCCGAGAGGTATAATAATCCATTTATATTAGCCAAATATTATGTACAAAACCTACTTCAGGTTAAGTCCACAATAAAGGACTCAGTCCAAAGCTTGGCGGAGTTTACGAATACAATAACGTCTTCCGTTAATTCACTGGCGGCAATGAAGCTGTACGTAAATTCATTTGAGTTTATTAGCATACAGTTGCTCTCCACCAAACTTGACCCTATTACTTTAAAACTTTGGAAGGAGTCCATAGACCCTGACAACTTGCCCAGTTTTCAAGACTTTACGCATTTTTTAAACTTGCGCCGACAGCTTTTAGAAAATACAATGCCAATTGAATCCGGACAGCAATTCAACAAACCTAGCGTAAAACCAAACAATAAATTTGAGAATTATAGCTTAAGAAATACTGCTGGCACCAATACCTTTAAGAGTTATCACGCAGCGGCAAGGCATTATTTATGCGTGTGTTGTAAATCTGACCACCCGCTTTACATGTGTAACAATTTTCGTATATTAAGTGCCGCTGAGCGGGGGCAATTGGTTGCAAATCATAAATGCTGTATTAACTGCCTTAGAGCAGGTCATTTGATAACAAATTGTAAAAGTAAACAGGTCTGTAAAATTTGTTCAAAGGGTCACCACACCTTGCTGCACGCTAATTACGTGCCGAAATCACCGGCTGCCAGCAGCAATTATTGCTCATTTAAATTACAGTGTAAAAACAATGTTCTTTTATCCACAGCGGTTGTATATGTCGTTGATCAGGCTGGCAACAGGCATGAAGCTCGGGCACTCCTAGACGCCGGTTCCCAGATCAATTTTTGTACGAAATCATTTGCGAAAAGGTTGCACCTTAAACTAACCCGATCTAATATTCCAATTACAGGAATAAACAACACAGCGTGTTGCGCTACTGACATTGTTTCTATGCGTATTATTTCTCGCTATCAGAGACATAGTTTTGAGGCCAAATGTGCCGTCCTATCTAACTTAACTCATAATCTACCTTCAATCTCGTTTGACATCAACCGGTTCCACATTCCAAACAAAATTTTTCTCGCCGACCCAGATTTTAATATATCTTCACAGATCGACATACTATTAGGGGCACAATTTTATCTGGATTTAATATTAGCCAATAAATACACACGCGGACCCAACTTCCCTATCATTCAGGAAACAAAACTGGGTTACATTCTGGCCGGCAATCTGCCCAAACACTGCCACACCCAGGGTCCTGCGGTTTCGTTCCTGGCAAGGAACAATGACAGTCAAATTCTGCAATCTCTCGAGAGATTTTGGGAGGCAGACACAATCCCTGGCGATACCCCTGACGGCGAGTCGGCTTGCGAAGAGCATTTTGTGCGCTCTACTCAGCGCAACCACGAGGGTAGATTTATAGTGTCGCTCCCATTCAAGTCTGATAATCCCCACTTGGGGGAATCTTACACAAGTGCCGAATCAAGATTTTTAAGCTTGGAGCGTCGATTCAGGCGCGATGCCAAGCTCGCTCGCGACTACGCGGACTTTATCAGGGAATATATGGATCTTGGGCACATGACACTCATCGATCATGGCGCTATCAATTCAAGAGCGTCAAATATTTACTACTTGCCTCACCATGCAGTGTTTAAACATTCTAGCTTGACCACAAAGCTGCGCGTTGTTTTTGATGGTTCGTCCAAGACTACTAATGGTCTTTCGTTAAATGACATATTATTAGTAGGCCCCAATGTTCAGCAGGATCTCTTCTCTATTCTGTTGCGTTTTCGCATACATAAGTATGTCCTGATTGCCGACATCGAAAAAATGTATCGTCAGATTCGCAGCTGAATGAGATTGTCACTATCAACGCATTTTGTGGCGTGACTCTCCCCTCGAACCACTTAAGCATTTCGCGCTGCAAACAGTAACCTACGGCACGGCTAGCGCCTCTTTTTTGGCCACTCGGTGCCTTCTACAAATTGCTAGAGACAATCAGACTTCCTTTCCCCAAGCGGCTTTAGCCATAACTAACGATTTTTATGTCGACGATCTGCTTACCGTTTCGGCACCATCCCCGATCTAACCAAGCTGAAATCCGACCTAGGTGCGTTACTTGCTCAATATGGTTTCACGTTGCACAAATGGGCATCAAATGAACCCACAGCGGTCGCAAATCATCACAACTTTTCACTACCCCTAAATAAACAGGACAACGTGCGTACCCTGGGCATTCTTTGGAACAACACTGCCGATTCATTTTTGTTTAATGTCAAACTATCTCCGGTTGACCATAGCATATCCAAGAGAAAGATTCTTTCAATTATCGCCGGAATATATGATCCGCTGGGTTTAATCGGACCAGTTGTCTTTTTGTATAAACACTTTATGCAGCGACTTTGGCTTTGTAAGCTTGGTTGGGATGAACCGATTTCCGGTCAGTCACTTTCGGATTGGCATTCTTTGTGTAACAAATTGAGTCTCATTGGTAAAATAGTAGTCCCGCGATCTATTCGTTGCAACCGTGAGGCGGTTACGGTTCAGTTGCATGGGTTTTCGGACGCCTCGGAGAAAGGGTTCGGCTGTTGTATATATATCCGAGTCATTTATCGAGATTCTACTGCTTCCTGTCGTCTCTTGTGTTCCAAATCTCGCGTGACTCCCCTACGCCAAGTGTCATTACCTCGCACCGAGCTCTGCGCTTGTTTGTTATTATCGCGACTCGTATCTAAGGTTATTCCTGCTCTTTATTCGTTTATTGATAATGTACATTTGTATTCTGATTCTATGGTGGCTCTTTACTGGATTCATGCGCAGTCTACGCGTTGGAAGACATACGTCGCTAATCGGGTTGCTGAAATTCAGCGTCGCACGCAAGCTTATACCTGGCATCACATTGATTCGCGACGCAATCCTGCTGATATTGTATCTAGGGGGTGTTTCCCTGACGTTTTGCGCGATTGCTCGCTTTGGTGGCACGGTCCTAGCTGTCTGTCTCAATCGTCAGAGTCTAATCCTGTCCCATCCTTCGTACCGGCCACTCCATCGTCTTCGGAAGTCACCGCGGAAGAGAAAACTGCACACAACCGGTCGCTAATGTCTACCCTGGCTGTTGACTTATCGTTGGACTTTTCCTCGTTGCACCGGCTGACACGTGTATACGCTTACTGTTTTCGTTTCATCAGAAATGTACTCATGTGCGGACAAACTTTCGGGCGGTCTGACCCCTGTAGAAATTCATCAGTCTCTCAATTTCTTCATAAAACAATCTCAGTCGATCCACTTCGCAACCGAAATTAATTGTCTTCGGAACGGATCTTCTGTTTCCATTAGGAGCAAGTTGGCTTCTCTCGACCCGTTTCTTGACGACTCTGGAGTGATACGCGTGGGCGGACGTTTGCAGCATTCCCAGTTACCTTACGATTCGAGACATCCTATCGTATTACCCCCATCGGCGCATATTACACGCCTTATCATCGAACGTGAACACATTCGTTTACTTCACGCTGGTGCTCAGCTCGTGCATCATTCACTGCGTCAACGTTGGTGGATTGTTAATGCCCGGCTAGTCATCCGTTCCATTATTCGTAAGTGTCTCAAGTGTATCAGGTTTAGTGCCACACAGCAGGTCCAGAGACTTGGCATTTTGCCATCCCCTAGAGTCACTCCTTCAAGGCCGTTTCTATTTTGCGCGGTTGATTATGGTGGTCCCTTCATGATTCGTCATGGCGGGCAGAAGTCTAGAACCTTTACTAAGGCATACGTATCTCTGTTTGTTTGCTTAGCAACTAGGGCTATTCACCTGGAATTGGTGTCCGACCTTACTGCCAGCGCATTTGTAGCTGCTTTACGTCGTTTTATGGCACGTCGGGGTATACCTAGTCAGCTGTACTCCGACAACGGCACGAACTTCAGGAAGGCCCGCACCATCTTACATGACATTTACAACTTTTGGCACAATAAGAGTGCCATCACCTCGATTAAGTCATTCACATCCTCTCAGGGGATATCATGGTCATTTATTCCGCCCTCCTCACCTCACTTCGGTGGCCTTTGGGAGAGCGGCATAAAGAGTTTGAAATTTCATCTGCGGCGCGTGGTAGGCAAATCTATATTAAACTTCGAAGAGTTCACGACCGTTTTGTCTCAGATAGAGGCATGTCTGAACTCTCGAACTTTATTTGCTATTTCTTCGGATGTTAACGACCCGGTGCCACTTACACCCGGCCATTTTTTGATTTGCGCGCCCCTAACTGCGATTCCTGACCCAGACCTTTCTCACGTTCCTGTTTCTCGTCTTGGTCGTTGGCAACTACTTCAGAGGTTTGTCCGGGACATTTGGAAGGCGTGGTCTCGCGATTATTTGCACCAGCTGCAACAGCGTCACAAGTGGAAGTTTGCCAAAGATAATGTTTCCATTGGTGACTTAGCTTTGCTTATTGAGGATAACTTGCCTCCATTAGCCTGGAAATTTGGCGTGATCATCGCCACATTTCCCGGCCCAGATAACTTGGTTCGCGTCGTAGACATTCGCACGCCTACGGGTGTTTTGCGGAGACCAATACATAAATTATGTCTGTTGCCAGCGCGAGAAGAGATTTGACATTATGATTATAGCACAATGCTGTTTTATTCAGCCATTGGCTTATTATTTGTTACGACCATTTGGTCAACATAATTGTGATGAATTGTCACAATATTTTTGTCAATTTTGCGTCGTGGCACGCTTCTAATTATCACAGTTCTGTGGTATCTTGATATTTGTATTGTATGTTAATTTTTGTGGCATACTATGTCTCAAATTTTCATTGATGTTATGGGGTTTAATTGCATGTCTTTGGGTGGTCTTATTTATGAAATGTTATTGCATAATATTCGCATGTGTTGCCGTTAAGTAACCATGCATTCATTTCTTTATATTGTTGCTGATAAATGTGTACTATTCTGTGAATGTCTTTAAATTGTTAAATTGTTTCTGTAATTTCAGTATTGTATTGTTCTTTGACATTGCAATTATTTATCTTGTAATTATTCAAATTATTGTTGTTGTATTCACAAAAATTGTGTCTATGTAAAAACTATTGTAAGCGTCTGCCGTATGTAACTGCCTCGTCTAATTTATTCATATTGTATTTTATATTTTATTCATTTTGTAAGTAAGCATGCACAATTCTTTATTTAAAATTATGACATACATGTCATAGCTGGGCTGCATTCAGCATCTGGTTTGCTCATACATTGTTACATATTGTAAATTCCTGAAACTTCAGGAATAGCATGTCTAGGTCAATACATGCCGCCCTGCTGAATATACAATAGAACATGCAACTACAACATGTTCAACAACAATTTTGTTCATGATGAACCTCCGTTCATGCATTAAACATTGTATAATTATGTATTTTCTTTCATGTTTTATAATGTTACATACTGCACACACTTGTGTCAGAAATATTGTTAACCAGACTTATTCGTATATGAAACAGCTGTTCGCCAACCTTGGCCTACAATCGCCTATCTACAGGCTTATCTTATGCATGCTTATCTCTAAACTAGCGGCAGACTGCCGTTATCTAATCTCAACTCAAGGTTCAACTTAGCCTTGAAGCTAACCATCGTTAGTAAGAACTGCACTCTTTTAAATTAAATTGTAAATATATTCTAATTTATTAAAAAATGTATTAAAAAATCTTTTGATTTTTGACGGGCAGCTTATGGACGGTAGCGCGATTATTTTATTTTCTAGGTTGGCTAATCTGATTTATATCGCGCATCAATTTTCGCGTGGTTGAACCTTGCACAGTGCGTATCAAACGCTCGCGGCGGTAGTACCGAGCCGAGCACACCTTTCGCTGTCATTTATTCTCGTTTTAATGTAGGCCGTAGGCCACACATTTGTACTTATGGCCAATTAGCGCCATAATTATCATCAATTAAATAATACACAGTGCATAGCTAGCTTCCTCGGCGTTCGGTTCGCCGAATCCTTCGCTGTCAATTAGTGTCGACATTAAATGTAGGCTTTAGGCCTTTGTATTCTCGATTATGGCCGACTAGACCCTCTTCATGATTAGCTAAATTCATACTAATTCGCAACATGCAGTATTAGCCAGCCTCATTCAAATTTACAGCTGTAATGTAATTATTCAAAATATTAAAATTATTCGTATACAGTCCACTTCTTGTTATTTCTTAATGCAGAATTAATTCATTTTACACATCATCTCAATCACTATGGAAGACCAGCCAACAGAATATTTAATTCAAGAAGCATACGTTTAGCCCACTTGGGCCCAATTAATTAACACTTCCTGTCCACGCTTGTGGAACATTATTTCATTCAACAGTTTCGGTCCACTTGGACCGGGACTAATCACTAAAAAATAAAAATAAAAATGAATAAAATATAAACAAAATTTCAAATATAACCGAGAAAACAGCTGCTGAAGAAAATAAACATTAAAACAATCGTTAACTAATCGACCTAAATGGATTATCAGTTATTTTATTTTACATTAAAATCGATACAAATTCGATTATTCGTTAATTTTATATTAATAGAATTATTCCGATTGTTATTAATTCACTTAGAAACCTCTGATGATACTGATATTTTTCAGTGAAACGTGCGTCAGGTGTTAAAAAGAATATACAATATTATCTACTTGCAGAAGAAACAAATTGAAAACATCACAAATTATATATATATATATATATATATATATATATATATATATATATTAGATTTATTGAAATGCCCTTCTCTGTGCATTGCATTTGTCCAATGCCTGTAATTTTTTTTTTCAGTAGCTTCAATGCAACTGATCACAAATTGAGTCTCGAATTCTTCTCTTTATACAGCTTCCCTATAATGGACATTCCTGTTAACCTGAAAAATTCCTGTCAGTGTTATTTCTCTATTACACCTGATTAAACTAAATTTTACAGGCGTATGTATTAAAATTTGTATTACAGTATAGTAAAATATAAAGTGTTATACACTATCAACACAACTACTAGCGTTGTGACCGGTCAGATCCTTTACCTGGCACGCAAAGATAACGGTTTCAATCCTTACCGCAGAAGTTCAACATGACCTCTATCTCGGCACCAATGCGAGCGACAAGTTTACTATACTATTTACAACGTAACTATAAGACAGTACTGTAACCAAAACGAGAAATAATCAATGAATTTACGTTATTTTAAAAAGTGTCCACATTATGCGCCATTGACTGGAGCTGTATTATTTATTTTCTGATGTACGAAGTTAACAGAAGTGAAGTAAAGTTTTAAAGTTTTAATTATGCGTGAAGGAAATACTGCGAAGCACGCTGGGATAACTTGACTTGCTGAGTAACTGAATTTATACATAAAATTATACTCACATTCAATCCAAGCGTGGCTCCAGGTGTTGTACTACTAAACTTAGGCTTATTATATATACAAGTGCCGGTTCGCTGACAAACCGGCACAACTTCATCAGGTGTTTTGTCCTTGACCTCCTGACTTTCGTCATGCGCATCCCAATTTCTCTTGTGTCTTTACAAACTCGACCCTCGTGCCATAGGATAAACTATAAATTATATTGTTTACACTTATGTTGTGTTTTACGTTTTTACCAATATTTTTGTTATTGCACTACCCATGTATTTTTACAATACATGTAAATCACGATGAATTAAACAGTCAGCGTGTTTTTAATTCCTGTTTATTTTAGATTACAGAAGTCGTGTTAATTCTGAGTGTTTAAAATATTTTTTGATTGGAGCCATTTGAAGAGAAGCAACATTTTTATCGAATTTAATGATTGTGTGTATCTTGACTTTTGTGCAAAAATTTATGTTTTGACTGACTTTACGGCTTTTATTTAAGCATAACTTATTTTATCTTTTTTACTTATAAAATATTATTTTAATTACTTTATTAAATATTCATTTGTTTATGGTAATACAATTTAAAGGGTTAGAAGTAAACAATTTACCTAATTCAAATAATTTATAATACTTGTAAACAACTCTCCTTCTCTAGATTCGTCTGTCGAAATTCAAACAGTTAATAACTGTATATTCTATTAATTTCAAATAATACTGAATTGATTAGATAAATAATTTATAGGCGTATAATATGGGTATGTATTGGAAATTCCAGGAGCAGAGGAACATGACGCCTATCCTGGCTTACGACATACTTGACTAACTGCGTAGTATTGAACAATAGAATTTAATAATGATAATAATAATGATAATGATAATAATAGAATAACAATACTAGTTTTCGTACAGAGAGGGAGAGAGAGAGAGAGATTGAGTGAGAGAGAGTGAGAGAGAGAGAGAGAGAGAGAGAGAGAGAGAGAGAGAGAGAGAGAGAGAGAGAGAGAGAGAGAGAGAGAGAGTGAGAGAGAGAGCTTTGTTTGAGCACAGGAAAAATAATGTTTGTTTCCGTTTCGTAAACGATGTAGGGCCTCAGTCTTATGAGGTATCGACTCCACGACTACAACACTGTGTTGTCTCTCTGTCTGTCATTTACGTATGTGTTCGAATAGTTACGTGATGGCTGTATATGTCACCAGTCACCAGCATATCTGACTGGTGAATAATTACGGAGCACCCATGTGGCTCTACTACAAGCAAAGCACACGCGCGCGCTTTGTTCTTTGTGACTACATTCCTCTGTGTCACTATACCTACATTACGTATACTACATACATGTTAATGAAATCACTGCCACAGTTTTGGTTCCTAATCGATGTTTCATCATGTACCAAAAATACGCAACGCACGTACAAAACGCTGATGTTCATTTATTAAAAACATAAGCAAATTAGTCGGTTAATCCCTCTATATTTCCTCTTTCTTTCTCACCTCTCTCTTCCTCTGTCTGTCTGTCTGTCTGTCTGTATGTCTGTCTGTCTGTCTGTCTGTCTGTCTGTCTGTCTGTCTCTCTCTCTCTCTCTCTCTCTCTCTCTCTCTCTCTCTCTCTCTCTCTCTCTCTCTCTCTCTCTCTCTCTCTCTCTCTCTCTCTCTATGTTATCTCTTTCTTTGAACAAAGGTTTCTAAAAATTTTAATATCCTCATTCTCCTTCTTCGTGATTTAGTAGTCTCAGTAGTCTTCATGCTTCATGATTCATGGAGAAGTCTTATTACCTAAGCTCAAAGGACTTCTCCCTTAACCACAGTATAGACGTTAGTGACCACAGTACTGTGGTTAAGGCTGAAGAAGTCTTATTACCTAAGTTCACGGTATTTCTCCAACCGTATTTCCTTCACGCATAATTAAAACTTTAAAACTTTACTTCACTTCTGTTAACTTCGTACATCAGAAAACAAATAATACAGCTCCAGTCAATGGCGCATACTGTAAACTGTTTTTAAAATAACGTAAATTCATTGATTATTTCTCGTTTTGGTTACAGTACTGTCTTATAGTTACGTTGTAAATAGTATAGTAAACTTGTCGCTCGCATTGGTGCCGAGATAGAGGTCATGTTGAACTTCTGCGGTAAGGATTGAAACCGTTATCTTTGCGTGCCAGGTAAAGGATCTGACCGGTCACAACGCTAGTAGTTGTGTTGATAGTGTATAACACTTTATATTTTACTATACTGTAATACAAATTTTAATACATACGCCTGTAAAATTTAGTTTAATCAGGTGTAATATAGAAATAACACTGACAGGAATTTTTCAGGTTAACAGGAATGTCCATTATAGGGAAGCTGTATAAAGAGAAGAATTCGAGACTCAATTTGTGATCAGTTGCATTGAAGCTACTGAAAAAAAAAATTACAGGCATTGGACAAATGCAATGCACAGAGAAGGGCATTTCAATAAATCTAATATATATATATATATATATATATATATATATATATTTATGTTCATTCACCAATCAATGAATTCATTCTTCATTTACCAATGTACAGATTATAAGTTAAATGTAGTCGCATTCATAAGCGAAGTTTTATATGTGTACTACGTTATTGACAACAAGGAAGAAGTTTCCATGGAAACTCACCGGTTCCCATTTTCGATCACACACTAGCGATCGACCGCAAATGTGCGACACGTCCTTATAAACATTTTCAATGTTAAAATTCCTAAATTCTATTTTTGAACGCAAACATATAAAATATAAATATAACTATATGTATTTAAACTATGTATTCGTTATACTATTTACAAAAACTTTATAAGAATTTTCTAATGATTTGTTTTGTACGTACCGCTTCATAGGATATTTTGCATCAAACAATTAAGAAATTCTTGAAAATTGATACTTTTAATTTAGTGTCATAATTTCTATAAAAAATACTTAAAGCAATGCCGTAAAATAAGATTTCCTTAAGGAAGTTGCTATTATATTGTATCTGTGTCTTCCTACTCAGAAGACGCCTCAGTTAAAATAAATGCGAGAACACTATACGTAGTATAGATTTTAATGACTGTAAACTGAACATGTTCGTCGTATAGAAATACACAAGTTGAAGTCAGATTTTTACGTTACTATTTGACAAGCAATTAATTTCTATCTTACAATTAATACATTTTTTCTATTAAAAATTTATACAAATATGTAAACAATCAGACTTATAAGTACAGTACACAGATACTTTTATTTAAACAGCTAAGTACATAATGCTTAAAATTATTGAACTATGTCTCTTATTAACTCTCATTAGCACTGAGTTCAGAACAAGTATGCAGTATCGTTAAAACAATGTAACCAAGCGGCATTAGACTGTATCTAATGCTGTAGTAAACGGTGCTCTTAAATTACGTCACAAATCCCAAGAGTCCGTAAGAACCGCTGCAAGCTGAACCATTATGTGTAGAACATGCAGTAAAGTCTCCTTAATCTGGAATTCTGGGTAATGCGGATCAACTAACGTAACGTCCTCAATAATTATAAAGCTGATATTTTTTCATATTCTTCAAGTGGCGTTACTTTACAGTAGCACGGTTCTTCACTGTTTTTAAATTGGGTAATAAAAATTCATTGGAAGCAGGTGCTTGCAATGGATTTATAAATTTTGGGGGACGTCAATTCGCAGCTAAAGTTCTTGGACGTGAAAATGAAAACCCCATGAGTTTCATTAAGGTTTGCGAACGGGATCTGGAAGCGATTGGTGACAATTTAAGTGAGGCCGATAAAATTAATTTCATAGTGCGGCGACTTAAGGGTACTGCGGCGGATTGGTTCGCTGTTGTCCAGGTTAAGATCAGCACGTATGAAGACCTGGTAAGGCATTTCAGGGCTAGATACTGGAATGAGGAGATCCAGAGGAAGATCCGTGTGCAGCTGGAGTTTGGAAAATATTCCAGGACCAAAGGTTCCAAAGAATCATATGTGATTCAGTTAATATCAAGAGCTAAGTACCTGGAGCATAACTTAACTGAACCGGACATAGTAAATAAACTTGCACACCAATTTGGACGTGGCATACAGGTTGCCGTCATGACGCAAGTGGTAAAGCCTTTGGAAGAGCTACTCATATTGCTCACAAAATGGGAAGGTATTGACAATCCGAGTAACGGTAGTAACAATAATGAAACACCGCGTAAAAGTTTTCAATATCAACCTCAAACAAAGCAAACGCAATCACCGCAACAATAACGCAAAATGCCAAACAGAAATATAAATCAGAATTTTAATACCAACAAGGTAGCAGTAGTGACGGAAAATGATTCAGGTGTAGAGCAGTCAAAAAACGTGTAAGGCTGCACGGCGTGAGTCCGTGCAACAAAGTAACTAGTACACATAAAAATATAAGTGGAATTTCAAAAACCCGTTATTACAGTAAAAAGCAGTTCAATCAATCGAGTGTGAAAAATGTTAGTTGTAAGAATAAATTTGTGGTGTCTGGCCTATATCCTGCAGAAATTAGAGATAGTTTAGTTTGCAATGATAATAATAATGAATGTGAGAAACATATTAGTATTGAAAATGACACTGACCTCATTGCCAATGCGAAAATTAACGTGTGTGTCGGTGAGGTTTTGTTCGACAGCGGCGCAGAAATCTCGTTAATGGACGAGCGGTTCCTAGAGAGGCACAAACAACACTTTAAAAAAATCCCGATACAATATCACAATATCAGATTAGGACGCAGGAGGGGTAAGACGGGGTCTGTATGTGAGCCGTCTACATAAGCCCGACCAGCTGTTCAACTAGCTGATAAGATAACGCATAACCTGCTGACACACAGTAGGCAAATAACGAGCAGTGAGCAAGATAAATTGCAACGTGTGCTTGATAAATTCGGATCGGTATTTTCAAATAAACCTACCACAACAAACGGATATGAGCACAACATTCAAGTCACTGATGAGAATAAATTTGTGCGGAAGACTTACCCCATCCCCTTACACTATCAACAGCAGGTTGATGCTGAAGTCAGGAACATGCTTGAGAATGGCGTGATGAACGCACAGATAGCAACTTTCTGAACCCTATGGTTGTTGTCAGGAAAAAGAATAACGACGTTAGATTATGTCTCGACATGAGAAATCTTAACACCATTACCAAAAAATGCTACGACTGTGCTCCGAATGCGGAGAACCTGTTCATTAAATGCCAAGGGGTTAAATACATGTCCCGCCTCGATCTCACAAGTGGATTCTAGCAGATTCCCCTTGCTAAAGAATCAAGAATGTACACAGCATTTCTGTATCGCAATAAATGCTACCAGTTCAAAATAGTTCCCTTTGGTTTAGTTACAAGTTTAGTGGCCATGGTCAGGTGTTTGGAGTTAGCTTTGGGTCCCGAGGTGGAAGAATTTGTTAGCATATATGTCGATGATATTTTGATTATCTCTAAATCTATTGAGGAACATATCAAACATCTCAGGATTGTATTTCGGAAATTAAAAGACGCTAACATGACCCTCAACCTTGAAAAGTGCGAGTTTGGAAAATCGCAGATTAAATTTTTACGACATATAATTTCATCGGAGGTGTACTCTACCAACGGAATGAGAAGGGTGAGCACAAAGTAATCCCTCACAGCAGTAGGTCACTAAAAGGGGCCGAACGCAAGTATTTCACCTCGGAGAAGGAAATATTGGCCATTGTATACTGCATCAGCAAGTTTCGTTATTACCTGGTTGGGCAACATTTCGAAATCCTTTCGGACAACCAGGCCTTATCATTCATGCTGCGCTGCAAGTTGGCTAACGCTCGCATATCCCGTTGGATCATGGCCATCCAGGAGTATGACTTCACAATTAAGTACTGCAAGGCCAGCGAGAACAAAACGGCGGACACGTTAAGTCGATGATGGAAGACCACTAATTCATTCACCGTGGATGTGTGTTGTATTACTTTCTCTTCAGTTCCACAGAGTTTCGCTTCGAATTCACTAACACGTGAATTATTAGCTTCCAAACTCGACTCTATGTTAGCTTTCATAGCTTCCACTGTTTCGCTAATATGCTTTTCCGCCGCTTCTAACATTTGTCTTTCTGCTTGCTGCTTTGTTTGGATTGTTCCTGCACGGCCGCGTATATTTTTTTGTTTGCGTCATGGAGCGATTTATCTCGTTTCTCGGCTTCTGCTGAAAGTTTCTGTATACCGGCTTGACTGGCTTTATGTTCTTCGGACATAGTTTCCATCTTCGCTAATATGGCCGCTAAAGCATTCTCTACCCCTTTTGACTCCGCCATAGTGATCAAAATTTAATTTAAAAATCTAATAAAATTTAAATTTACTGATTTATACGCTAAGAAAATTATTATTACTACAAGATTATTAACGTAGTGTAATCAGTTTATACGCACACAGTAAGCAGTTCAATATATCAAAATGTAAACAAACCTCATCTAACACACAAAACAACTAATAATCTACCTCCAGTATTACTGGTAAATTGTTCATATATGACACACAAGAGAATAATACACAATTGATAAATTATATCCTCAGATTTTCATATGAACCATACACATACAAATATTACATTAATTATAATTATACGTCAGATGTAACCAACAAATTTTATACTCTTAGACATATATAGAATAGCATAAAATTACCCCTAATTTACGTGCCCTACGTTGCTAAGTGCCAATTATCACTATGCGACAACACAAATTACTAAACTATTGGCGCATAGGATATGGTAGTATGTGTATCTTAAAGCGCAAGTCTATATTGGAGGGTTTAAGATTATTTATTGCACAAGACAAATGTAATTGTTTATATGTTATATTTGATAGGTATAATAATGGTAGTGTTTGATATATATAGTCTTATAAAGTGTTAATCACTGTTCATACACATGATGTGATACATTACATAAGTGATGATTCCCACGACGATGTTGCTGAAAAGAAGGGGCCCCCCTGCGTTGTTGAGTACTCCGGCGTGGCTTATTGATGATAGACGGTTCACCCTGGAAACGCTTTCAGCTGGGCTGGTGTCCTGTAGTTCCAACGATGACTCTGACGCTTCGCACACCACAACGGTTCTATGGATCTTACTATTGGTTAAATTTCATATAGACTTTATAAATTACAAGTATCTCAGGTAACAGTGAGTTTTATATAACAACGGTATATTAAACTTATACCACTCCGGACTCTTCAAGTGTTCACGCGTACCACTGGGTCTACCGCGATCAGCAGACCTCCCTATGCGGAAATCTTCCACTAACGCGGAAACTTCTCGATGATAAAATTTACTATTACGTAATTATTAAATTTTACTGGCACTGCAGAAAATCTCACGCAGTGACCCAGTTCAAGCTCACTTATTACACACGTAATACTTTAGTAATAATGCCGTGTGTAAAGAGGTAATATTCAACTGTTCTGAGTCTTCGCACGCGTTACTACCGCCGAATAGTCTTTACAAATTCTTGCAAGCGGAAATATCTTGAACAAGAATTGCACGTCCCGATCGCGATAGCTGGCTGAGAAGAACTGACGTAATTATGCACGCTATGTTTTAATAATAATACTGTGTGTAGATGTAATACATAAATAGTTATGAGCCTTCACACGCGTTACTACCGCCGAATAGTCTTTACAAATTCTTGCAAGCGGAAAATCTTGAACAAGAATTGCACGTCCCGATCGTGATAGCTGGTTGAGAAGATCTGTCGTAATTCTATACACTATGTTATAATAACAATACTGTGTGTAGATGTAATACACGCACAGTTCTGAGTCTTCACACGCGTTACTACCGCCGAATAGTCTTTACAGATTCTTGCAAGCGGAAAATCTTGAACAGGAATTGCACGTCCCGATCGCGATAGCTGGCTGAGAAGAACTGCCTGTGTAACAACAGGCTGAAGAAAGTTTCCGACTGCCTTCCAGCATTTAATTGGTGGAAGGAAGTCACATGGTTACATACAACATGACATGCAACTTTTCATGCCGTGAAGTGCATCAACTTTGTAAGAGCATGCATAGCTGGTAATCACCGAATACCCTTATCTCATGCATAACTGCATACTTTAATAAGATCATATTGGAATGTCAACTAATAGACAGGAATATATAGGGACTGTAGCTATTACATTAGTCTATGTTCAGTTCAGTGTCATAAAACAACGATAATTAATTCACGCACAGCCGGGGAAACGTTTATCACTCACGCACGCACGCACATTTCCACAGACATAGTACATGAATAAACAACAAATAAATAATACACAGTTTTACTAAACCTAATTCCTTATCCTTACTAAAATACAACTGATATCACAACCAAATCTAACAAACTACCAATTTAAACATGAATGTTCATAGTCTGTGTAATATACAAGCCTGCCCTGCTTATCAGGATCGTGTGTTTCATTGCAACATATATAATAAATATATATAATAAAGTGGGAGATAAACTACACGTTTGTAAACTGATTAGTGGTATTATTCTATAATAATTTGTAAGCGGAAACGATATTGTTATTGTAATGTGAAAAACTATATATGAAGCAGAGATAACGGTTTTTAGTAAAACGTGTTTGTCTCTGGTTTAGGTAAAGGTAGATGGAACCCTATACTGTTGATTACGACAATTACTTAAAGAGGAAAATCACAGCTGTTTGTATTACCCAAATGCAGGCTTTCACCGAACGTTCGTAATTACATTTGTTACATTTGTAACTCACTTCCATAGTTCGCTGTTGCGGTTCACGGAGATAATGTTAATCTAAACTGAAAATAATAACAGGCGCCCGCGCGTGCACATAACTTCCTAATATCAAACTACTAAAACAACTTGTTTTATTAAATGGAAATTCATACGACAGTTTAGGGTATAAAAATATATAATCAGACAATGAGGAAAAACATTACTAGATAATTCTGCAAAACATATCTTACGAATCCGTCAAGTCTTCGCGTGGCTCGAAGGAAGAGTTTTTTTTTGTTTTCGCCCGTCAGCGTAAACATGGTTTAACGTTGGCTGTTTAATATTACATAATAGTCACGGAATTTTGTTAAAATTCATTTCAACGGCTGTTTGGCCGTAGTCCATTGTTTTGAACAAAAACAGACGTCTCGGCAGTGCAATCGACTGCCATTATCAGTGTAAATTCGAGCTTCGCTAACGTAGGGTGGTGGACATTAGTGACCACAGTACTGTGGTTAAGGTTGGAGAAATACCGTGAACTTAGGTAATAAGATTTCTTCAGCCTTAACCACAGTACTGTGGTCACTAACGTCTATACTGTGGTTAAGGGAGAAGTCCTTTGAGCTTAGGTAATAAGACTTCTCCATGAATCATGAAGCATGAAGACTACTGAGACTACTAAATCACGAAGAAGGAGAATGAGGATATTAAAATTTTTAGAAACCTTTGTTCAAAGAAAGAGATAACATAGAGAGAGAGAGAGAGAGAGAGAGAGAGAGAGAGAGAGAGAGAGAGAGAGAGAGAGAGAGAGAGAGAGAGAGAGAGAGACAGACAGACAGACAGACAGACAGACAGACAGAGAAAGAGGAAATATACAGGGATTAACCGATTAATTTGCTTATGTTTTTAATAAATGAACATCAGCGTTTTGTACGTGCGTTGCGTATTTTTGGTACATGATGAAACATCGATTAGGAACCAAAACTGTGGCAGTGATTTCATTAACATGTATGTAGTATACGTAATGTAGGTATAGTGACACAGAGGAATGTAGTCACAAAGAACAAAGCGCGCGCGTGTGCTGGTAGTAGAGACACATGGGTGCTCCGTAATTATTCACCAGTCAGATATGCTGGTGACTGGTGACATATACAGCCATCACGTAACTATTCGAACACATACGTAAATGACAGACAGAGAGACAACACAGTGTTGTAGTCGTGGAGTCGATACCTCATAAGACTGAGGCCCTACATCGTTTACGAAACGGAAACAAACATTATTTTTCCTGTGCTCAAACAAAGCTCTCTCTCTCACTCTCTCTCTCTCTCTCTCTCTCTCTCTCTCTCTCTCTCTCTCTCTCTCTCTCTCTCTCTCTCTCTCTCTCTCTCTCTCCCTCTCTGTACGAAAACTAGTATTGTTATTCTATTATTATCATTATCATTATTATTATCATTATTAAATTCCATTGTTCAATACTACGCAGTTAGTCAAGTATGTCGTAAGCCAGGATAGGCGTCATGTTCCTCTGCTCCTGAAATTTCCAATACATACCCATATTATACGCCTATAAATTATTTATCTAATCAATTCAGTATTATTTGAAATTAATAGAATATACAGTTATTAACTGTTTGAATTTCGACACAGGAATCTAGAGAGGGAGAGTTGTTTAAAAGTATTATAAATTATTTGAATTAGGTAAATTGTTTACTTCTAACCGTTTAAATTGTATTACCATAAACAAATGAATATTTAATAAAGTAATTAAATAATATTTTATATTTTATTTTTATACAATAAGAATTGCCCTTTTCAACTTTAACGCTTACAGTGTATATCTAATAATCTGCTGCGTTATATCAACAAGTTTTTACATTTGTTTTTAACTTTTAGCCAATTCTTCAATTTTTTATCGAACTTCTCCCTTAGGTGATCGGGGCTACCGCATTCTCCCCTACTATTTAAGTGGGTCTGGTCATAACCTATTCTATAAACATGTAGGTAGCCTCTATAAGATCAGAAGGCAGGCTTTTAAATTTTGTAAAATTTGGTCATCTCTTGTGCACCAACTTAAACTTTAATTGCTATGTGCCTATTTTATTTAATATTATGACTTCTAAATTGTGCATACTGGTTCCTTACAAATTCAACAGCAAAACTATTTGAACTTTGGAAATCAGAAAGGGAAGTTGAAATTTATTGACCCCATAAAACTGAAAAGTGAAATTAATGTGTTGTGACATTGTTTCAAATACTTCCTTTACTGGGCTGCCAAAATTAAATTAAATAATCATATTTCTTAGAATCTGTTTTAAAATGAGCAATTCTTGATCAGTTTTTTCCTAGTATTGTACATTTTCTTCGGTTAGTTTCAGTTTTGTTTAGTAAGATAGTAAGTATTGTAGTAAGTAAGTTGTATATTATATATTATATATATATATATTATATATTATAGTAGTAAGTTTTGTGTAGTAAGATTAATAACTATTATTGAAAACTATTAACCAAATTAATAATTACAGCTTCTACAGGATCTGAAAATTGAAGTATTGTCAGTATTGAGATATTTTGTCCAGTCATGTATGAATGTTATTTTGTATTAACACTTATCTGGAACAAAAATCTACTTAGACTGGATGTTCTTTTAATATTTTTGTTTAAAAGGAATAAATCCCAAATTTTTAGTACCAAGCAACGTGTTGTTCAATCAAATATATTGCAACTTACCGTCTGCTGCTTTTAGATTTTAAAATAATTTTGATCAAGAACAACTCTAAAATGTACATCAATTCATTTATACTATCAATATCCAGTTTATTAGTATTAATAAGGTTAATCTTAAGTATACGCAGGGTCTCAGCTACTGGTATATTCGTATACGAGCCTACAATATCAAAGGAAACCAACTATTAAGTTTTTAACCTTATTCACAAAATCAACACTATTAATTAGACTATGATCATTAATTATTTGTATATTGTGCTTTGATATGTTGACTAGTTTTTTAGCCGTTTTATACCCCGGAGCAGTGGTGAAATTTACTAATGGTCTCAAGGGGATAGCATCCTTGTGGAGTTTGGGTAATCCCGTCAAAACGGGTGCTTTTGAATTTATAGGTTTCAAAGATCTTCTTGTTTGTTCATTAAACGAATGGGTGTATCTGTTTATACACTGATTTGATCGTTTTACATAATTTTCAGTTGGGTCAGAATTCAGTATATTAATGTTGTTGTTAATAATGAAAGTTTGTATTTTATTGTTATAATCTTCTATGTCCATAATAACCACGGTGTTACCTTTGTCAGCTTTAGTGACGAGAGCTTTATTGTCAGATAATTTTTGTTTTAATCCTATTAAAATTTTCCGTTCTTTATTATAATTAATATTTGTTAAAGCAATAGAGGAATGAACATTATTATACCCATTTTTAATGATTTTATTGAATTTTTCGTTTATTAAGAAACGTGTCTCCTCTCGATCTTTTTGGTCAACCATTGCCTTAACGACAGTCTCTGCATTGATAATTTCAGCAATAATGTGCTTACGATTGAGACTCGATTTGTGTATGGGAAGATTATATTTCAAACCTTTGCTCAATAAATCAGTTTCATCAGTATTTAAAACAAGGGAAGTTAAATTCTGCAACCGCGTATAAAATTTGTGTTTACACTTGATATTGCTGGATATCGGTAACTGACCATTTAATAACCTTTGGAGTTTATCCGATTGCTTTATACGCATTTGATAAACTAATCGCCTGACGTAATTGTTTATAAAATCCAGATAATGATTCAGTACGGCTGGATGCGTGCTATCTAATAATTATTGTAAATGTAATTTGTATAATGTATAATTTAGATTTGACTTTTCAATGTATAGAGACTTAATTTCTTCTTTAACTCTGTAAATTTCTGCATGTTTTTTGGTTTTTGATTCAGCAATAGACGAACCTTTAAGTCTTATGATAGCATAATTCGGTATAACATTGTTCTTCAAACAAGATTTGTTGAACTTAATGTGTAAAATAGTTTTGTGTAGTTGAACTTTAACATTTTGAAATTTTCGTACTAAGTTTGCACGACTTGCAGTATTCATGTTTAAAAGGAATAAATCCCAAATTTTAGTACCAAGCCACGTGTTGTTCAATCAAATATATTGCAACTTACCGTCTGCGATTTTTAGAATGCGGCTTCTAAAAGCCGCAGACGGTAAGTTGCAATATACTTGATTCTTTTAATAGTTTCAGAAGTAAGTTTCAACATCATTATGGTGAGTGGGAATTATTATTCTTGAGCTAATTGAAGCAGTCAAAAGGTACACACTTTTCTGACATGAAAAACTAATGTTTGACATAAAAATGTTTACCTTGGCCTAAACCAGTATTTGCTCATTTATCGTAAAATCAAAATATTGAAAATTATTGTTACTAGGAAAGTACCCAAAAACGTTTAGTATGAGCAGTCATTTCACATGAATGGGCAGTTACCACTTCTGTACCTGTGGATCCCAAAAATGTTATTTTCCTTATCATCATCATATAGTATTCTGTCATGTGGCAGGTCCCAGGACATCATTGCTATCTCTCTTTGCATGTATTCCAACCAAATGGGTCCAAGTAAATCTTCACCTCTTTATTCAGCATGCCACATTGTACATCATCCAAGAGCTTCGATTTTCTTCTTCATCTTCTTCTTTCTCTACGCACCATTTCCCACTCTATGTGGGGAGAGTGTTTCTGTCAGCTTGTCTCTATTTGACCTGGGTGTGCACACTTTCCTGCAGTAGCTGCTTTTCCTTCAGGTCATCCCTTCCACAGTCCACCCACCTCCATTTAGGTCTACCTCTATTTCTCTCACCCTGTACATCCACCTCCAGCACCTTATCCCGATTTATGATTCTCCTTTTCACCTCACACAACCATACCACTGTAGTATTCTTTATCTATTTGATATTATTACTACGTTTGTTGTTCCTCTCATTTATGTTGTTTGTTTACAACATAATTATGTTGATAAACATTTTGGTTACCCTACACATCCATTTCTGCTGTAAGCATTTCTGCTATAACAAGTTTTCTTTCTTGAGCTTTTTCCACTGGCCATGTTTCAGCACCATACGACATTTCTGGACTTTACTACAGCTTTGTATACTTTTCTCATAACTTTGTATTGATTCAATGGTCGCATAACACATCTGACATCTCTCTCCATTTAATCCACCCTCCTTGAATTCAGTATTCTATATCTTCATTCAGATTTCTGCTTCCACCAACCTCCTACATTCTTATATTCACTCACCTTATTCTATCCAGTCTCTTCCAATTCCACATTTCAAGCTGCTGCTATTATTATTCCTTCTCCTCATTCTCCATACTTGATCCATAAAGTAAAATGCTTCACCAGTCTCTTCATCAGTCTAAGATAGAGGTATTTACAAATAAATAGCAGAGTAACATGTTAAACCTAAACATTAACATGACCAGGAATGATAGTTAAACATTAGAGTTTAATTTCAAAAATAAATTTTTATTATGTTCACATTACAATCGTATTTTTAAATCACTCATTCAGCTGTCTTCTTTCTTTGTGTTTTGTAAGTGTCCAGCATTTGGTTTGCTGTATATCAGTTAAGATGTTCCTTCTGTTTTCTGTTATTATTTTTATTTTACTAGCATGTTTCAAATGAATCATGAATATTGCATAGTTCTGTGGAAAAAAAAACTAGTCCAGTTTTTGACATTATATTATGGTTCCGACACTTTCAAAACACAAAGAGAAGAACATTTTCTGCTTGATGGCTGCACACCTAAAGTTGAATGGTGGTTCTCTGTCTCCTTCAAAATTCAAAGAAAAGGAATTTTATTGCATTTCCTCTGAGCGCATGTTGCAGATTGAGATTATGTTCTGGTTTTAATTTCTTGTAACTGCAAAGGAAAACAATGTTTTTCCTATGTCTGTGTTTCCTGTTCGTAGTGTACATTTGTAGTGTGAGGTCAGAGTCCAATAATTTGATGCTAATAGGTCTAAGCTCAATTAGACAAACTCAAATGGTTTGGGATTTTTATTCTTGTTTATGACATTTCATGGCATATTTAGTACATGACACAGCATTGTTTGTGATGATATAAACAAATAATTTCGAGTCAAGATTAATTATGTGAGCCAAATATTCTTTTCACTAATTGATATTAATAATAAATCATTGAATGAGTGAAGAAGGTTCTCAGTTTTAACTCTAGCTGCTCAGCTTTTTGGCATTTCTCTGTCTGTCTATCTGTCTATCGATCAGTGTATCTACGTATCCCATGTGTTTATCTATTTGGGGTATGTCTCATGATAAATTTTGAATGCATCAACCGATTTTCATAAAGTTTGGTATGCATATTGTAACGTGACAAATGGTATGACATAAAACCATGTACGATTTGCAAGAATAAATGAATGAAAAGCTGTACAATAAAAAAAATGAAAGAATGATAGCATAACTCTAAAGACTATATTTGACAGACTCTAACTATGACTGACTATACCCAAATGTTTAGGTAAGGAGATGGAGAAAGGTAAAAACAAAATAAAATGAGCTATGAAGGGATATTCCAGACCAGATACCATATTCCTAGTAAATTATAATTTGTAATGACCATATAAAAGTACAAACTAATGAGTAGGGAATTATATAATAAGTAGTAAATAAAGAGATAATGAAATGTTAGAAAGGGTAAATGAACCAATATAATTATAATAATAATAATAATAATAATAATAATAATAATAATAATAAAATAAGAAGTGATAAAGTGACAAATAAATAAAATAAAATGTTTATTATCAGTAGGTCAACGGGAGAATGCTGGATAAATGTAAGATGTTAAATTGCATTATTAGGTGATGATTTTAAAATAATCATAGGTCATTTACTAGTACTAGGTTCCTAATTATGGTTTAACTTTTCAGATATGTTGTAATATTTAATTATTTATGTTCATAAAGTTATTTGTAAATGTTAAGACTAATAGACAATACATAATCTGTTGTATTAAAGTTAGACCAATGAAATTAGGTATTTTGTCTATAAGTTAAAAATTATATTGTTTTGTAAGTTTTAGAATCAAACATGTTGTATTTTAAATAACTATGTTAATTTGTTTATGCAGAAGGTGTTAAAATAACAATATAAAGATCATTTGTTAGAATAAGTGTAGGAAAAAAATTTAGACATGTTAGCTGCTAGGCCTATATATTGTAACATGACATAAGGTAGTGAAGATCCAGTGATATTTAACTATAAAGATAAAAAGCTGAAGATAAGAATAAGAGGCAAAAACTTATAAACACAGCGATCAATAACCCAGTAACCCAAATGACAAATGACTGTTAACCTGACAATGACCTGACACAATAAATCGGATAAATACCAAAGGAACCACGAAACAATGAAGAAGCAGTTGAGACCTAAATGTAATCAAATAATCCCAAATAATGACCATTATATTGTAATTTAATTAATGAACTGATATAATTGTAGAGTAGATGAGATTTACCTAGGGTAATAAGGTTAATGGAAAATAATAATGTCATGTATATTTTATTGATAAAGGAACGCACTTATAATATAAGGTAGGGAGTTGGAAATTAACCATACCCAAATTAATAGTGATAATAATAGTCAAAGCCAATCAAAGATGCTTTGAGCCAAACAAAGGCAATAATTAAGTAATAACCAAAAGTGATCAGAGTGATTTGAAAGTAAACTAGATATTCATGACCCATAATCACACAGGGATATCAAAATAATCAGACAAACCGTGTGAATAAATAAGTGAGTGAATTAAAAATGTGTATAAAAAATAAATAAGTGGTGAAATGCTAGGTATAGCATGTAATGGAAAAAAAGTGATAGTGATAATAAGTAATGAAACCTTCTATGAAGGGAAAAGTGCAGTGGGGGTGCAGAATAAAGTATTTTATAAGCAGACTATAGGAAATAGCTAAACAATCTTTGATCAACTTCAAGTTAGCAAGTAAGATTAAACTGATTGTGCTATTATGAATTTAGGTAATAGGAAGTAAGAATTATAAAATAAGGTAAAAATTAAGTTATTAGAATGAATAGTAAAATAAGAAGGACAGACACTGTATTTAACTGAAGGGATTAGTAAGTAAGACATATCGTGTAAGGTACAGTTTAACAGTAGTATTATAAGAGTTTTGTTATTGTTCAAAAAACCATAGAATGTAGTAAATTATAAGGTAAGCAAAATAATAGTAAAAAACAGAAAACTAGTTAGAAGTTTAATTTCAGGCTTGAACCTGGCAAGGAATATTTTTATAATAAGAGATGGAGTTAGGAACACTGATGTTTATTGCTTGTTTTGTTTATAAAATTGTATTAGAATTACCAAATATGTTATTAAGAAATGTTAGATGGGAGTAGAATAAAATCTAGGCTCTAGGCCTAACTGTTAAATAAAAGTTTAATAGATTTGAGAACAAATAATAGTCCAAAGTTAAAGCAGAGTATACCAAATGGTTAAACAAATTAAATGAGTATACCTGATACCAAAATATATGAAGAACAACCAATTTTGAATAAAATATATGTAAAATATAAATGTGAAAAATAATAAAAATGTAATTAGCTATTCAAAAGTGGGCATGAGGGATATCAAAATGATCATCATGAAAATTTAGGAAGAATGGTACTCATGTAATAACTCTAGCTATTAGTATAAGATAGAAATCTTCATTTGAAGATATTTTGGTAAAATTAGACTAAAAAAGACGTTAAAACATAAAAATGACTTAAGTTAATGACCAATGAGAATTAGCATAATTTATTAGGTAACCATAGCAACCAGAAATTTATTGCCAAAAAACCGTTAGATTTTCATTACTGTATTATTGACCGACGCCGGGAGTGGATCGAGTAGCTCTCGCACTAAAATTTTATTACTAAAGTAAATGTTAAATCAATTTAAACCAAAAGAAGATAATAACCACAGTCCAGGGAATCCTGAATAGAATTTTGTTTAATAAAAATTATCAACGAACCATAATTATCCGAGGAAGCCGGGAAGACGCAACGAAGAAGAGAGACGACGACGGATCCCGAAGGAAGATCATCGAGACATAGATCAAAAGAAGAAGACGGACAATCACAGGAAGAGTGCGAGGCCGGAGTTTGCGAGGAAGACCGTCGGGACAAGAGAAATAAACTTCCGAAGAATAGAAGAAGACGACATCTCAGGAGTTATCCGGAAGAAGAAGACGACAGCAGGATCTTCAGCGGAAAATCGATGAGTATAAACATAATCCCATTATCGAATTCACAATTTTTTGGTCAAAATTAATAAATAACTATTTCACTTCACTGATCACTATTCCGATTTAGAACTAAATGTTATGTTACAATCACTATTTAAACTTTAATCAATTAATAATTATTAAAAGCAAAATATAATAAATAATTGACAAACCTTTCTAATGAACAAAACCTAACCCAAAATTTTCCTAAGTTTTCATTGGTGATTACTTACTTGAATAGGATAAGATATTAATTTTTTTGTGTAACTATTATTAAGGATTGTTATAAATTTGTGTGTCTTAGCCGTAAGTATATATTTCTGTAGCCGAAAGGACTTATTAACACCCCTCAGAAAAAACATTTTAACTGTAAACTAACGTTAAGACGACTTGTGTACAAAACACGGGAACTGAGCAAGTACCAACCGAACAAGTGCAATAGCCGGTACAAAAATAAATTTGATGTATTATAAGGAAATTGAAATCTTTTAAAGGGTCAATAAATGTTCTCATTCTGCAACTCTGTATGTTTGATTCAATTAATTTACAATAACAAATAAGAATATATTGAAGTGAAAGCGTCAAAGCAAAACGTTAGCCGAGTCGACACTGCAGAAAGGCGTGCGCCAATTAGGTGGCGAGGCGGCAACATTTGAATACAACAGAGGGAAATACGGTTTACCCGTAAATGATAAGAGAAGTTACAATTTGACCTATTAAACACGACTAACACTAATTATTAATTTTTACAAACCACATAAAGATTCTATTACAAAGTGACGCTCACCACAGTTGGGCTTTTCGTTTATGTTAAAAAAAAAATAAATTAATTAATACCCCGCACACACATCTTCGTTACAAAGTGGCGCGCCAACTAGTAGGGCTAGAATAGTGAAGGAAACATACCTTTAAACTTTACTGATTCTAGCGGCGACTACAGAAATGGAACCGGCAGAACACGACACCAGATACCGGAGTAAAATGCGCGAAAAGGAGGCGGAAGAGGAAGCAAGGAGATTAGAAAAGGAGATCGAGAAAGGTGCCAGAATGGAAGAAAAGGAAATAACTTCAGTGGAAGATGTAGAAGAATTATTAACTCCTGTAGAGACAGATAAACACACAAAACGGGAGGAAACCAGAACAGGTATGGACTTGCTGCAATTATGGGAATTAATGAATAAGAAGTTTGAGTCAATTAATAACAATTTCAAGAAACAAGAGGAAAAACTGGACAGCACCAAGGAAGAATTAAATGACAATTTTAAGAAGCAGGAGGAGAAAATAGATGAAAAACTGGACAAAAATAATGAGAAGATGGAGGAAAAACTAGACAAGAAATTTGAGTTAATTGATAACAATTTAGAGAAGATGGAGAAGAAATTTGAGTCCTTGAACGAAAAATTCGACAGGAATGAGGAGAGTAACAAAAAGAATATCGAGACTTTAGAACAGAAGATGAAAGAGGAGAATAAGCTGATAGGAGAAAAGATAGAGAAGAGTAATGAGAAAACCAGTGAAACCTTGAGACTCATGAAAGAGGACATTGAAACGCTGAACGACAAAATTGAATACAACCAGGATACATTACAGCAACAGTTGACGGAGTACAGAGAAGAACTGAAACAAACTGTAATGGAAACGGAAGAGAAGATAGAGAAAACCAGCGAAGTAGTGATGCAAGTCCGAGAAGAAATTTTGATCAAGGTGAATGAAGTTGAAGGCGAAGGTAAGAGGAGGGTTGAAGGACTCCAACAAGAAACTAACAACAAATTCGAACAAATACAGACCAGAGTCGAAGAGAACTATAGCAGATTGGATGCATCAGTAAGTGAAGTGAAGGACACCACAACCGCCCAAGAAGGGAAAATAGCTGAATTTAGGGCAAGAGAACTACGCCTACAGGAAGAAATCAATGCATTGAAGGATCGACCAATCATGAGCTCGCATATATCATGTAGCGAAAATCGAAAGACGATAAACTTTAAAAATTATAAACGCAACCCAATTGAGTTTATAGAACGAGTAGAGGAGAACTTAGCCCGAACCAGAGAGACACGGTGGACAATCATCAAGAGCATGATTGATGACATGTTCAAGGAAGTCCACGACAATTGGTGGACGGCGGTGAGACCAGATATAAATAATTTTAGTGAATTTAAAAAAAAATTATTTAAGGACAAATACTGGTCGGAGGAGACTCAGCACGTGGTAAGAAATAACATAAGCAACGGCCGATACGACCCTTACCTAGGACAGTCCCCAACCGCTTTCTTTTTAGATAAGGTAAGCATAGCGAGGAACCTCGAACCTAACATCCCTGAAGAGTGCCTAGTGACACAATTGGCATACCACTACGACGGGGAAATCACAAAAAGCAGTTTAAGTGGACGAATCAAGACTATACAAGAGATGGCCGCATTATTGGGAGAGTATGAGCGGGAGAAACATTATGTCTTGAACAGACAGAAGAACACACCAAACTACAGGAATTATGAGAACCGAAATCAACCAAGTGGGCCGCAAGGAAACCACACCCCGGCCAACCATCCGCCAGCCAACCCCAATAATTATCGAGGGTTTAATAACCATAATAACAACAACAATCACCCGAGAAACAATAATCAGAATTACCCCAACAACAATAACAATGCAAACCATCCTTACAACAGGGGAAATAACCAAAATGGAGGTGGTTATAACAGACCCAATAACCAATACCACAATAATAACCAGTCGATACCGAATCAAACATACAGGCGACGGGTAAACTATGTAAATGCAGAAGGTAGAAACGACGGGAGACGTAGTTATAGAAGACCGAGGAGCCGGAGTGCTGAAGAAAATAGAAGGAGTCGGGAACAAATAACTCGCAATGACCACTCGATCGAGAGAAGGCAAAACACTGAGAATAATCACCCCGTCAGAACAGAGGACCGCGCCGAAGGCAACGGCCAGCATTTAAACGAGCAGCGGCAGTGAGAATACCACAGGACCCGTCACTGATCCGATCTATTGGGTTACTAACTAGACAGACAAACGAGACTAATGACGACACTATCATAATAATTCAGAACCATTATCTGAAAAATATCCGAGAGGAGCTAATGGAAGAAAATTCCACAGTAACCAAGCACCCGGATAACGAAATTGCCTATGTTACCGCCAAGGTATATAATGTAGATGTAAAATTTATGATTGACACAGGTGCAAACGTGTCTTTAATTGATATAAACATGTATGAAAAAATTCAAAAAGAGGTAAAATCAGCTTACCCAAGTTACCAATAAGTAACATTATTTTAATTGGAGCCACTGGGAGGCAGAACAAAACCATTAAGAGACAAGTGTCTCTAGAAGTCATAAGTAATGGTGAGACACTGCCTATGATATTTTTAATTGCCCACAACTTACCATTCGATATTCTAATTGGTTGTGATATACTGAGAAAGTACTCTGCAGTTATCGATATGGAACTATCAAAGGTAACCATGAAGTATGAAGGCAGAGAATGGGTAGCTGAATTAACTGGCAGCAAAGGGGTCATACCAATAAGTGCCATATATAGCATAAGAACAATTTGTGATTCACCAGACCGGAGGTGGGAAGTGAAGCCAGACAGTCAACTAAACAATGACATTCTATGGAATCGGAAATTGGAGGAAATCCGACAGTTTCGAGGAACCCAAGACGGGAATCCATTAACGGAACAAGAGGTGGAGAAATTAATAAGAATTGACAACAAGTACCGACATGTATTTTCCGACCAACCAGGAAAGGTACGGGGGTATCAGTGCGAGTTGAAATTCAAAGAAGTGGCCAATTTCAATAAAAAATCCTACCCCATAGCGTATGCAGCAAAGGAAGCAGTGCGCACAGAAATTAGTAAAACGATAGAGGAAGATATCATTGAGTATAGTTGTTCGCAGTACACCAGTCCTATAGTAGCTGTTACCAAAAAGGATGGAAGGGTACGCTTGTGTCTCGACGCCCGAGAAATAAATAAAATACTAATCAACGACAGGACATCTCCTGGTGAGATTGAGGAGATCCTCAAAAAGTTTCATGGAACGCAATTTATCAGTACCTGGGATACAGTTTGCGGATACTGGCAAGTAGAATTGCACCCAGCCAGTCGAAAATACGTAGCGTTCATATTTGAAGGCAGGAACTACCAGTTCAAGCGACTACCTTTTGGGCTGGTAAACTCGGTAGCAATATTTGTCCGCTGCATGGGCCAGATACTGGGTCCTGAAACTATGAACTATACCACTGTATACGTCGATGATTTGCTAATCACTTCATCCAATTGGGAGGAGCACTGTATGAGAATAGAGAGAGTACTGGAAAAATTATCTATCAATAATGTAACATTAAAACTAGAGAAGTCTAAGCTGATAGCAGCAGAAGTCCAATTCCTTGGATTCAACCTATCACGACAAGGAATAACACCTTCAGTCGACAAAGTAGATGCCATTCAACGTTTCCCTACCCCTAAAAATAAGAAACAGTTACAGTCGTTCCTGGGCATCTGTAACTACTACAGAAAATTCCAGCAAAATTATTCAAAGCTGACTACCAAACTATCACCACAGCTGTCATCCAAAAACAAGTGGATGTGGGGCCCAGAACAGGAAACGATCTTCAACACTATCAAAAAACACTTCCTCGACACAATCATGTTAAACCACCCCGATTTCAATAGACCCTTTTAGATGAACTGCGACGCAAGCGACATTAGCTTGGGATCGGTGCTTTACCAAGAAGACAAAGATGGAAACCACCAAGTAATAAGTTTCGCCAGCCGAACATTAAACCAATGTGAGCGCAATTATCATGTAACCGAAAAAGAACTGTTGAGTGTGGTCTTTTCTTGTGGAAAATTTCGGACTTACATTCTTGGATATCCTATCACCGTGCGCACCGACCATAAGTCTATTTCCTTTTTGAAGAACTGCAAACTCAGCCATGGTCGATTAGCCAGATGGATTCTTGCTCTCCAAGAATATCACATCAACTGGAAGTATATCCCTGGCAGTAAAAACACAGCAGCTGATGTCCTATCACGAATTAACACAGAACAGCAAACTTTCGATGGAGAGAAGGAGACCATAGTGAAGGTATTTAACATTATGAAAAATAGCGCCGACCTAGAAGTGATAGTGAATAAAGTGAAACAACACCAGAAAGAGGATACAAAATTAAATCAAATCCGAGAGAGGCTAGAGCGACAAGAAGAAAAAGCAACTCATTACTATTGTGTACACGAAGATATTTTATTTGTTAAAACTAAACCCAACCAGAATACGTGGAAACTAATGATACCTACAGAAACCGCAGCTGAGATCATAATGGAATACCACCTCAGGTACGGACACATGGGAGCACTGAAGGTGACAAAAGCGTTAGAAGAGCACACATATCTGAAAGACATTAACCGGAGGGTAAGGAAGACCATAAGAAACTGTCACATATGCCAGCTTGTTAAGTGCAACAACGACAGGAAGGAAGGGGTAATGCAACCAATAACCTCTACAAATAAAATGGAACGAGTCTTCTTAGACATATGTGGACCTATGCCACGAAGTGGAGGGAGAAAGCAGCACAAATTCATAATCATTATCATGGACCATTACTCAAAATTTATTAAATTATACCCGATCAACCGTGCTACTACAAACAAGGTATTGAACATTATTACACAGAGATACATTACTGAGGTGGGGAGTCCCACGAATATTATCACTGACCATGGTACTCAATTCCGGGGAAGACGATGGAAAGACACATTAATGGATCTGGGCATCCGAACATACAAGACTTCAATTTACCACCCGAACAGCAACCCAGCTGAAAGAGTGCTCCGTGAAGTTGGGAGGATTCTTCGTACATACTGCCACGATCAGCAACGTAGGTGGAGTGAATACCTAGAAGCCACTGAAAATTTCATAAATCTCGCCTATCATGAATCCATTAAGGATACCCCTTACACCATCATGTAGGGAAAACCACCACCTCGAGCCATAGAAGAACTTGTCAATTTCCCCACCAATCCAATATACCAATTCGATAACGCTAGATTCTATAGTAAGATAGCGGAGCAAACAGAAAAGAAAAAGGCTAAATATCATAGAATTCAACCGAAAGCAATCCGGTATAATGAAGGAGAAAAGGTACTAATACGAAACCGAGAGTTACCAAGTTCCAGAGAGGGAATCACAAAGAAATTGCTGTTATTGTACAATGGACCCTACCTCATAGTAAAAGACAACAAAAACAATACCTATGTCATAAGTGAGATCACAACTAAGAAAATAAAAGGGACTTACAACCAGTCTTCTTTAAAAAAGTATTATTAACCAGTGTCAGAAAATTAAAGAGAATTTTGAAAATAAGAATTATCAAAATTCAAAAATAAATGTAAGCACAACTTACAATAAGTATTTGATTGGAACTATTATTATTGTAAATGAAAGGGAATTTAGAAGAAAGATAAGCTAAATTCAAAACAAAGTAAGGCCAAACTTACGACCAAGTGTGAAACAAAATGTGTAAACCCATGTAATTTTGAAAATATGTATAATGAAATATCATAAAAATTGAGATAAAATAATTAAATGTTACACAAATAATGATGACGCTACATAACATCATTAACTAACCCTATCACAAAAGGAATAATAAAAATTAATGTTTCACAAAAGAAAAGACAAGACAATCAAATAAAAAACAAGTCTGACAGATTAACTGAACAATCAATGAAAAATATAAGTGAGCCAGAAACCAGCTACAATGTTAATTTTAAATATCAATGAGCATTAAAGTGATGACAAATAAAATCACTACCATATAAAATAAGCTAATAAAATAATGCAAAATACCTATTAAATATCGCCATAAGCTTAAACGAAGGAATCCAAATAAGTTACTGAGATGAAAAGTCATGAGATGTATAAAAGAGAGAATAATTAATCCCAAAAGTGTTTTATTGTATTAATATTATGTGAGTCGGAAATGAACGACTATTATTATAATTATTATGAATATTATTATGTGATGATTTTATGTTGAGATACGTCCAACAATTATTTATGTTATTGAGCAGATAGGCAAGGCCTCTGATCTCAAAATGTGTATAAATGGGTAGCAGAGTAATAGAGCCACACGTGCCCTCTGGCTAGTACCAATTTATATGAAGGAGAGAGAAGAAAAATTTTAGGGAAATAGAACATAAAAGGGAATAATAAAGAAAGAAAATTATACCAAAATCATATTATGAACCATGACTTAATAAAGAATGAATACAGAAGAAGTAGCGATGGATGAATTCCTGAATAATAACAACTGGATAAAATGAACTATATTGATGATTTCAGAAAAAATATAATAATCTTTGTTTCGAAATAATCAATTTTGGTGGCGATGCATTATGTAACATGACATAAGGTAGTGAAGATCCAGTGATATTTAACTATAAAGATAAAAAGCTGAAGATAAGAATAAGAGGCAAAAACTTATAAACACAGCGATCAATAACCCAGTAACCCTAATGACAAATGACTGTTAACCTGACAATGACCTGACACAATAGATCGGATAAATACCAAAGGAACCACGAAACAATGAAGAAGCAGTTGAGACCTAAATGTAATCAAATAATCCCAAATAATGACCATTATATTGTAATTTAATTAATGAACTGATATAATTGTAGAGTAGATGAGATTTACCTAGGGTAATAAGGTTAATGGAAAATAATAATGTCATGTATATTTTACTGATAAAGGAACGCACTTATAATATAAGGTAGGGAGTTGGAAACTAACCATACCCAAATTAATAGTGATAATAATAGTCAAAGCCAATCAAGGATGCTTTGAGCCAAACAAAGGCAATAATTAAGTAATAACCAAAAGTGATCAGAGTGATTTGAAAGTAAACTAGTTATTCATGACCCATAATCACACAGTGATATCAAAATAATCAGACAAACCGTGTGAATAAATAAGTGAGTGAATTAAAAATGTGTATAAAAATAAATAAGTGGTGAAATGCTAGGTATAGCATGTAATGGAAAAAAAGTGATAGTGATAATAAGTAATGAAACCTTCTATGAAGGGAAAAGTGCAGTGGGGGTGCAGAATAAAGTATTTTATAAGCAGACTATAGGAAATAGCTAAACAATCTTTGATAAACTTTAAGTTAGCAAGTAAGATTAAACTGATTGTGCTATTATGAATTTAGGTAATAGGAAGTAAGAATTATAAAATAAGGTAAAAATTAAGTTATTAGAATGAATAGTAAATTAAGAAGGACAGACACTGTATTTAAGTGAAGGGATTAGTAAGTAAGACATATCGTGTAAGGTACAGTTTAACAGTAGTATTATAAGAGTTTTGTTATTGTTCAAAAAACCATAGAATGTAGTAAATTATAAGGTAAGCAAAATAATAGTAAAAAACAGAAAACTAGTTAGAAGTTTAATTTCAGGCTTGAACCTGGCAAGGAATATTTTTATAATAAGAGATGGAGTTAGGAACACTGATGTTTATTGCTTGTTTTGTTTATAAAATTGTATTAGAATTACCAAATATGTTATTAAGAAATGTTAAATGGGAGTAGAATAAAATCTAGGCTCTAGGCCTAACTGTTAAATAAAAGTTTAATAGATATGAGAACAAATAATAGTCCAAAGTTAAAGCAGAGTATACCAAATGGTTAAACAAATTAAATGAGTATTCCTAATACCAAAATATATGAAGAACAACCAATTTTGAATAAAATATATGTAAAATATAAATGTGAAAAATAATAAAAATGTAATTAGCTATTCAAAAGCGGGCATGAGGGATATCAAAATGATCATCATGAAAATTTAGGAAGAATGGTACTCATGTAATAACTCTAGCTATTAGTATAAGATAGAAATCTTCATTTGAAGATATTTTGGTAAAATTAGACTAAAAAAGACGTTAAAACATAAAAATGACTTAAGTTAATGACCAATGAGAATTAGCATAATTTATTAGGTAACCATAGCAACCAGAAATTTATTGCCAAAAAACCGTTAGATTTTCATTACTGTATTATTGACCGACGCCGGGAGTGGATCGAGTAGCTCTCGCACTAAAATTTTATTACTGAAGTAAATGTTAAATCAATTTAAACCAAAAGAAGATAATAACCACAATCCAGGGAATCCTGAATAGAATTTTGTTTAATAAAAATTATCAACAAACCATAATTATCCGAGGAAGCCGGGAAGACGCAACGAAGAAGAGAGACGACGACGGATCCCGAAGGAAGATCATCGGGACATAGATCAATAGAAGAAGACGGACAATCACAGGAAGAGTGCGAGGCCGGAGTTTGCGAGGAAGACCGTCGGGACAAGAGAAATAAACTTCCGAAGAATAGAAGAAGACGACATCTCAGGAGTTATCCGGAAGAAGAAGACGACAGCAGGATCTTCAGCGGAAAATCGATGAGTATAAACATAATCCCATTATCGAATTCACAATTTTTTGGTCAAAATTAATAAATAACTATTTCACTTCACTGATCACTATTCCGATTTAGAACTAAATGTTATGTTAAAATCACTATTTAAACTTTAATCAATTAATAATTATTAAAAGCAAAATATAATAAATAATTGACAAACCTTTCTAATGAACAAAACCTAACCCAAAATTTTCCTAAGTTTTCATTGGTGATTACTTACTTGAATAGGATAAGATATTAATTTTTTTGTGTAACTATTATTAAGGATTGTTATAAATTTGTGTGTCTTAGCCGTAAGTATATATTTCTGTAGCCGAAAGGACTTATTAACACCCCTCAGAAAAAACATTTTAACTGTAAACTAACGTTAAGACGACTTGTGTACAAAACACGGGAACTGAGCAAGTACCAACCGAACAAGTGCAATAGCCGGTACAAAAATAAATTTGATGTATTATAAGGAAATTGAAATCTTTTAAAGGGTCAATAAATGTTCTCATTCTGCAACTCTGTATGTTTGATTCAATTAATTTACAATAACAAATAAGAATATATATTGAAGTGAAAGCGTCAAAGCAAAACGTTAGCCGAGTCGACACTGCAGAAAGGCGTGCGCCAATCAGGTGGCGAGGCGGCAACATTTTAATACAACAGAGGGAAATACGGTTTACCCGTAAATGATAAGAGAAGTTACAATTTGACCTATTAAATACGACTAACACTAATTATTAATTTTTACAAACCACATAAAGATTCTATTACAAAGTGACGCTCACCACAGTTGGGCTTTTCGCTTATGTTAAAAAAAAAATTAATTAATTAAATACCCCGCACACACATCTTCGTTACAATATAAAAACTAGAAAATTGTAAATTTAAAGTATAACAGCAAGGTTTATTGAAATAATGAATGTAATAGGAATAGGGATAATGATATTAGCCTGCACAGCATAAATAAGTAGTATAATATTAATTATTAAGAAAATTAAGTGGTAAAAATATAAAATCATTATTTACGAACTAAAAGTAACCTTGTTTGGTTCCAAATTGATGTACAAGTTGAAAGCAAGACAATGATGTTATTAGATATAGATTCACAGTTAGTATAAGGGAATTAGACCTATTTAAAGATATTTAACCAATTTTGTACAGAATGACAATGTATTTCAATGACAATATCTTATAATGTCCACCAATCAAATTTGGTATTTCAACCATAGCAACAACAACTTTAGGTAAATAATTTGGGAGTTAGTTAGTGACCATTGATGAGAAAAGATTGAAGAAAGTATAGAGCTTGAAATAATAAAATAATAAGAATAATTTAAGAATTCTTTAACAACCATTGATGAGAAAAGTTTGAAGAAAGTGTAGGGCTTAAAATAATAAAATAATAAAAAATAATTTGGGAGTTCTTTAGTAACCATTGATGAGAAAAGACTGAAGAAATTACAGAGCTTGAGATTATAAGAAAAAAGTAATAGAAACGAACTAACTAATAAACAATCTGGATATAGCATTATAGATTATTATTAATAAGCCAACAACATTTCCAAGTGGATTACTGAAGTGGATAAATCACAAAAAAGAAAACTAAATATACCCAAGACATAGTAACTGGACTTGAAATGAAGAAACAGTTGTTAAGTATAACCTATTTTTGAGTTATCACGTAACGAAGACAGACAAAGTGAATTACACTAATAACACTGATTTCACACTCACTAATTAAAATTGTGGACATATTTTGATCATGAGCAATTAAAACTAACACCAAAACCACTATTCCAGTTATTTCTTGTGCAAATAATTGTAAATTAATTCAATACTATACTAAACAAATTAACCTATAAACACTAGTTTTGTCGAACGTAGTTTGTGACCTTATTCCTCCATATTTTTTCAAATATATAATATTTTGATATTTGTTGTAAAGCTTGTACTTTTATTTGTGTGTTTAAATACGCTTTTCTGTAGCTAAAAGAACATCTCCACGCCTTGAGATTTAACGAAATCGACCATTACTGGTTACTAAACAGAATAGCCAACCGGCAATAAACAAAGAAAGACAGGCAATTTGACGTAAATAATCGGGAACGTTATTGGGTAACTAAAGGGTTTAAAAAATGGATAGTTAAACTGTTATTATCCGTAATACTGTATGTTTGGTTCCTGACAGTTCTTAAAACTGAGTTTGCTTTTGATATAATAAATATAACCTTCTTCGAGTTACGAAAAGAAGTTGGCAACACAGAATTTTTGAAACGAACGGCGGAAAAAAGGTGAGTTCCACAGTCGTAGTTATTATCAGGCAGGGATTGTTATTTATTGTAACAATATTCATACCTTTAACCTACAAAGCCCTATTGTTTTTGAGATTGACCCACAAAAATAGGACGGCAGGGGGCAAAATTGGGGGCATAAAATTAAAAAAAACTAATGTGAGCATGCGATTTATGAAGTTATAGAGAATTTCGACCACAATCTGCATATAATGTTTTGCTTTGGATATTTTAAAATTTTGGGGCATCATTCTTTAAAAAGTGTACCAACATTTTTGAAAAAAAAGTGTATCCACATTTTGGGATATCAAGTCAACCAGAATCTTAACAATAGTCTTAGTTAAATATACAGTGTTTAGGTTTGAAAATTAAAATAATGTTTGCGTACCAGTGCACAAAAAAGTATTATAATTTTGGAAAAATTGTAAAACTTCATACCGAACATCAGGCTCAAGGAAATTGTGTTAACTCAAATCTGAATGTAAGGTGTCCTTAACATTTTTATTTTTAAGGGTACCACAAGCCAAAAGTGGAAGTCAAAATTTGGAAAAATATAAAAATCTTAGCAAGTTCTGCACCTTAGTGCGCTAACTATTTGTAGTGAGATATCTAGAAGCAGTGGTTGATTTCTAAAATGCTGGAACGCATCAATTCAAACGTTGTAGAGACACAAATATACTTATATTTTATATTAGCTTTTTTTCCTATCTTCCTTTTTTGAAGCGGAACTCCGAAAAAAAGTTAAGTATTTTACTGATTTCAGGGCCATAGAATAATGGGGACCTGATACTGATTTTCTTCTTCCAAATAAAGAAGCTGTCATTTTTAGTTTTCCTTGGCAAAACCATGACAAACATTGCGATACTGCAAAAAAAATGAATGATAGTAGTTAAGATAAAGATTAGTGCTGGCGTTTGCTTACGACAAATGTTTAGTTTTGTAGTGGGGCTGATGAAGGGCACAATTTAAAAAGGAGTAGTAAATTTGTATAATAATTATGTTTTTCTTTTCATATTTTTTTTGTTAATTTATTTTTGGATCCAAGAGGTTCCGGAATGCCGTTCCAGCGCGTTCACCCTGAAATCAAGTTCACCCTGAAGTCTAGAAGTACTTACAAGTCTTAATTATATTGAACCTTTCTTTGTTTTACTGATTTAGATAACTTTCTTCTTCTCAGTTTTGATGTGTTTCCTGTTTCATGAATGGGAATTCATAATTTCATAAATATAATTTTGTTTGCCAGTTTTACTGTAATCATTAGTCCAAACAAATTTTAAGAAAATTGTTAGTCATCGTCTTCCACCTCAAGCATTAGGTCCACATGGTCTATTGGACCCCTTGGAAGTCCAATGGTGTTTTGGACCCTCTAGCCATGCCATGGTCTATTGGAACCTCTGGCAGTGCCATGGTCTATTGGACCCTCTAGCAGTGACTCAGCTCACACCAAATCATTGTCGGCAGACTGTTGTAATGCCCAAAGTAGGTAGTCAGTCAGGGTTGAACTGACCTTGAGCTAAACTCATAACACTATATGATGAATTCAAAGCGAGCTACCCCATTGTGTTTTAGTCTCATTTAGGAAATACAAAAAGCACATTAACAGTACACGAGTTTATTTTATATAAAAACAACAGTTTTATCAATATATCAAATCACATGTAACTTTTTCAAATTGTAACTTGTATGAGAAATACTTTTAAGTCTACTTTCTTTTTTTTATTTTTCTAGCTTCCTTTTTTGTTGTTCATGCTTTACAATGCCAAATATGGAACTTTAATATTTGTTCACATGGAAGTTTCAAAATTTATACAAACATAAAGCAATGAAAGTAGACTTAACAGTATTGTTGGTTGAATTTTGTAACTTGAACTAGGAGGCGGAACAAGTTGATCCCAGAGAGCGATACGATCTTTGTAGTAATCTGGGATTTCAGCAAAGGTTGTATTCATTTCCAAATAAGTTAGCTCCGATGCGTTAGTTATCTTTGACCACTTAATATCTTTTATAACAATATCAGTTGTACTGGTCGGTTGCCTAGAAAACAACATACTGTATTTCAAAACAGATATAAGGTTACATAACAAATTATTTCTAATAAATTATTTATGACGTGCTTAAAAATGATACAATTAGACACAATGAGGTATAAGTAAAAATTAAAATGCCATATCACAGTATTTAAGTTGAAAAAAAAGGGTACTGGGTAACTGGTGGGAAGAGTTACTTGGATAACCTGGTTATGGGAGACAGGAATGTAATGTGGAAAGAGATGCTATAGAGTTACTGGCAGGAATGAGTCAGTGATCAGTAGTGATTGAAGGACACCAGGACCTAAAGCATAATCTATTAAAATAAGGGAATTCTTTAGTACTACTGTGTATGGCAGGTTTCCACAAGATTCCCCTCATTTTCCTCGATCATATACATTTGTCTTCATCTGATTATACCTTCTTCCATTTTTGATGTCGTCATCGAGCATTCTAACCTTTCTTCTTCCCCATTCTCTCCTTTCCTTTCCCCTTTCTCTCCATGATCCTTAGCTGCAGACAGTTTCTAAGCAATATGTGCCCCCAACCAGGATGTTTTTCTCTTTCTTATTACTTTCAGCAGTTTTCTTTCATCCACACTTCAAAACTCTTTAGGTACCATTTTTATTTTTCATGGTCCATGTTTTATTGCCATAAAAAACTACATGCCAAACAAAAAACATTTATGATGTCTCTTTTTACCCTCAATTAGAATCCTCAGTGATGATTTGTGTATCCACTTACAACGAATTACTACAATCAAAATAAAATTTACACATCTATTGCAGCTTCTGTTTTTGTCCGTAAAGTGATTAGAATTTTGGAAGGTGAACTGTAGTTTGTTTAACAAGATATATAGAAATATATTGTATATTTACTGAGAAGTGGCAGTGGAAATAAACAAAAGAACACATGTTACCTTTATCTGAATGTAAACGTATAGAGATTACTGTTCATTAGCGTATGCTCCCAATAGGTTAATCCCATACAGCTGTTATACTGTTATATATGTTGTGAAAGAATGACAGTATGAGTGTGAGCAGTAACCACAAAACCAACTGTTTGTGTATGAGTATTACAGTCCACCAGTCAAAGACCATTTTTGGTTTTACAAGGTTTGATCAATAAATACGCGGAATTTTTAAATTTCACGAGCTGTATAAGTCCAATTGACATAATTTGTTGTTGTTGTGTTGGTACCTTGTTCCTGACGTTTCTTGACATTGGTAGCCATATTGAATGCTTAGTTCATTGTTGGCTGTCGAAAAGGTTGCACGTGTTTTGGTGTGCTTGGCAATTTTTTACTTGTGGAAAAAATGGAACAAAGAATTTGCATTAAATTTTGCTTTAAGAATGGAATAAGGTGTAGCACCGTATTGGAAAAGTTTAATGTTGGTTTCAGCGAGTTTTCTATAAATAAAACAAGCATTTACAAGTGGTACAAACGTTTCCAAGAGGGCCGTGAAGACGTTGAAGATGATGAGGGCCCTGAACGCCGCAGCACATCAACAATCGACGAGAATGCTGAAAAAGTGAAGAAAATGATTATGGACAATTGCCGAATCACTACCAGAGAGGTTGCTGATGATTCTGGCATGTCATTTGGCTCATACCAAGCAATTGTTTGGATGTTTTGGGCATGAGACGTGTGGCAGCAAAATTTGGCCCGAAATTGTTGAATTTCAACCAAAAACAGTGATGAATGGAGAACATTGCTCAGGAATTGCTGAATAAAGGCACCAATAATTCAGAACTGCTCAAATGGGTTATAACTTGTGATGAAACATGGGTGTGTGGATGTGACGTTGAAACTAAGGCTCAATCATCCCAATGGATGCTTCCTGAAAAACCAAGACCGAAAAAGCTTGTAAAGTTCGATCAAATGTGAAGGTTCTGCTCAGTGTTTTCTTTCATTTCAACGGCAGTGTAACATGAGTTCTTGCCACCAGGTCGTACAGTCAATAAGGAGTACTACCTAGACGTTCTACGCCATTTTCATGAAGCAATTCAAACAAAACGCCTGGATTTGTGGCGAAACAACTCATGGCAGTTGCACCACGATAATGCAACTGCTCACAATTCACTGCTTGTTCTTGAAATTTTGACCAAAAACGACACCGTTATGATGCCTCAGCATCCGTATTTGCCAGACATGGCCCCCTGCGACTTCTTCCTATTCCCAAAGATGAAAAAAACCATGAAAGGACATTTTGCCAACATTGAAGAGTTAAAGACAGAATCGCTGAAGCAGCTAAACACCATACCGAAAACTATCTTTCAGAAGTGCTTCAAAGATTGCAAAACGAACTGGCACAAGTTTATTATACCTGATGGCGACTACTTCGAAGGGGACAAAATTAATATTGATGAATAAATGAAAATTTTTTTGGGAAAAACGAGAATTCCGCGTATTATTAATCAAACCTCATATATTAAAAACAATTCTGTTCTGACAAATTTACTCAAAGACTTGATACATCTATATGGATTTATCTATACATAAAACTTTGGCAATATGCAGATCAATACTCTTGTATATTGTGCGCAGCGTGCGTGTTTGCAGGTGTATTAAAAAATTAATCAGTGTACAAGTTCATGGTAAGTGGCATACTAGTTGCATTCCTCCTGCTCTTAAATTAAACAATTGATTTGATTAAGATAAAATTACTCAGATAAGGAAGTACGTACATTTGTCTATTTTGGGCATAGGTATTTGAAGTTTCACGTCACCCTCCCCTTTATTCTCAGTTTATTATTAGAGTTGAGTTTTGTTATCAGTGTAAACAAGACTATTTGAACTTGTTTGCTAAATGTATTGTAACTTACCCGTTTGAAGCAAATGCTTTCCACAGCTTCACCATTTTCTGCATTGTCTTGTAATCATCTGTTGAGGTGCTATTATAGTCCTGTTTAAGTACACTCGAGTAGAACAAATAACCTAATTCATCACCGTGTGCCACTCCTACAGGTACAGAATAAATGTTAATATGTTGAAGTTCTTCATAGAAAGATGGTGTATGTTAAGTATATTCAACAAGATGTTTACACAATCATTTTGATCACAAGATTTGTTAATACACATTTTTAAATAAAAAGTTACTTTGGTCTTCTTAACCGATCTATTCTCACCCATAGTGTTTCACATTACATCAAATGTAACAGACCCTCATCATTGATGTAACACAAGCTAAGTAACTACCTCATCGTCATGTTCTCTCAAGTATCAAGTCTCTTGTGCCCAGTGGCCATACCTCACCAGCATGAGAGAGAAACCAGCCTACATTGAAACAAGCTAAACAGTGGGGAGTAATCTTGTGTGTATTAATGTATAGAGAGTTCTTTATTATTGGCTAGACCTGCCTACCTATGACATACTGCCGTATTGCCCAGACAGGGTCGGGTTGACTTATCCGACAGCTCAATATGTTGAATGACCACCACACAAATAAAGTTTGCTACCAGTGAACTACAGCACCATCTCATTGTAATCTTTCATCATTATTGAATTAATCCAGTAGCATACTAAAATTTGACCTCTGGGGTAGAAGGATCTGGTTGAGTTGGCTATATATAAAGAAAAAAAAAGTTAAGCCTAATCAATATTACAATCTTTATAGTGGCTGAAAATGTGTGATAACATTTTGAAATCAAATCCATTAAAGTGAATGGTAATAACACAATAAAAGTACATGATATTGAAAGATTGTTTACAAGACATTTATTGACTGAATTATGTTTCTTATATTTCATGTTTCAAGCATTGCAAATGCCGTCTAATAAACCTGTGTGTATATTTAAAAAAGAGTTACTACTGTACTAGCATACACAGCTGAAAAATGATAAAAGGGCCTAAAAAATTTAAGAGATTAACAAAATTCCCATCAATTATTTCAACCCTCAGGGTGGATCCAGTGCTGTTCATCTACCCTCAATACACCCCTGAATCAATCAGCTGTTTGTGAAGGTGATATTCACAGGCCCGGATTAGAAGCGTGTGGTGCCCTATGTTGGCATCAGATTGGTGCCCCCTTCATGATTCAAAAGTCAACCTTTTATCCATTATTTACACTGATAAATGACACACAGTTTCAAAATTTAACAATTATTTTATTAAAACCTCAAATTACAACAAATATTTACTTAAATACTGATTATAATGAGCATAGTAGTAATTGTAACTGTTAAAAACATATTATTAAAGATATCTGCTAATATTACGTTCTGTGAGTTACCTTCAAAGTCACGCCAAGGTCTTCTAGACGAACTCTTTAGCTACAGAAATAGGTTACTGGGTATTGTGCGGCATAATAACTACACTAACGCCTGATTATAATAACAAACATCTTATTTTATTCTCACTCAACAATTGATTTCTTTTTCCTTGTATTACTTTCTTTTACATCATCTGGGATACAATTAATAAAATTTAAAATTCAACGGTTTTGATTCAAACCAAATTTAAACTTGATCAAATAATATATCTATTTTATTTGTTATTCGACAAACCAGTACTTCGTTTATTTTACATATACGACTCCACACTCACTCACTCCCTTTACATTTATTTACTTTACACCCCCCATTAATTTGAGCTCTTTTATATATCTATTTATTGCTTCTGCCTTTAAACGTTTAAATGAAAGTTTAAATGAAATATTTCTGAAATTGAGTCAATTGGTTATCTATGGTACTTTAGCCATTTTGTAGACGTCTCCAAGCTGTTTCACCACCAGTCGTCACTCACTTTTTTCGTTTAACACCCCGAAAACTAGTTTTAAACTGTTTAAATTTAATTCTGTTGTTGACTGTCCTTGATCACATACTTTACTGTTGTTTTTAAATCAATTAAAGTAACATTTTGGTCGGCCGACTCTAAATTACTCGCGAGCACTGTTTAACTTGACCGCGCGATCCTGGACCTGAATGTCGACTGCGCCCCGCTTGACTGCTTGGTGATGCTCTTCCTTACTTCGCCACGAGGTACCAACCGGAAGCCTTCATCGTTTCTAGTTTTCTGATTGGTTTCGAAAGTTCCAGAATATTTCCCGATATCACTCGAGAACTGGAAAGCATTTCGTATTGCCGACCAAGTGGTGGATTTCGCGTCGCAATCTACGCACTTTTCCGACGACCTATTCGTCCTCTGTTACAATTCTCAACTCGTGTCTGGTACGACCTGATACCGAACTAAGCCATAGGGTGTTTATTAATAATTTTTAGTACACGTTGATCAAAAAATGTTACATATTTTGCCCCGTTACATACTTAAGCTTAGAAATTACTAGTTGATCCATTATTTTCTTGATTTTGCCTTAATGCAGTCTTGTATAATTTCTTCTAAATTGAGCGATTCAAGTATCTCGCTTTCAATATTCAACCTTGCTAACAAAGATAATCTCTCATCTCCTATAGTTGAACTCAATATATCTTTAATGCATTTTAATACAGAAAATGATCTTTCAGATTCGCAGTTAGCTATTGGAATCGTCAGAAGCAGACAATAAGCAATGTATATATTCAGAAATGCATCGGTCATTTTACAGTCAATAATCCAGTTTATTACTTTAGGTGGACAAACTGTGGTATAATGGAATCTATCATCTTCATTCGAACGATTTGAAAAAATCTTTCTTGAAATTTTGCTCTTGGCACAAAGTGCTTCAATTCCACTAGAATATGTTTATATTCAAATTTTTCGAGTGAATTTCTATAAGAGCTTTTGCTTGATTTTCCAATTCGACACTCTTCATAGTAGTTAATAACTGCGTAATAAAACGAAACAATTGCGTAGTGAGATCATAAGCTTTGCTTCGCAAAGTAAATTCAGCTAGATGGTACACCCTCTGATAGCTGAGGACCTGTTGCCTGGTGCTGCAGCACACCCTAGCGTTATGGATAATCCGCCTCTGGATAGTCAGTAAACTGACAAGTAAAGCAGTGCTTTGCTCATTTTATTGGATAGAATGTAGACATTTGATTTTGAATCTAAATGACAGAGTTTTGCCATAAAAGCAAAATATAAATGTGATGTTTCATCCATCTGAACAAGCGGCAGCTGTCTTCAGGCTAATTACAAACTAACATATGAAACATAATAAATAATGCTGTATCAATGTGTCATAGGGGTAAACAAAATATTATTATTATTAATAATAATAATAATAATAGTAGAAGTTCATATAATATATGGTCTAAGACTCAATTATACAAATAAATACTTATTAGGAAAAACGCAAGCACAATACACATGAACTCATGCACACTTTTTGTTGATCATGTTGGTGTGTAATTGTTCACATACATTGTGCTTGTGTTTTGTGAATGTTGTGCGTTTTGCCCATAGTAAGTATTTATTTGTATTAGTTAGTGTTTGGATTATCATATATTATGTGAAATTTTATTATTATTATTTTGTTGAATCTCTATCACACGTTGATAGAGTATTATTTATTATGTAGGCCTATTGGTTTGTAATTAGCTTGAAGACGTCTGACAATTGTTTGGGTGGGTGAAACACTGAATTTATGTTTTTCTGTAATGACAAAAGTCCATTATTTAGATTCAAATTCAAATATATTTTACTATTTTTTATTGTGTATAAACTATATTCAAATTATTGTGATTATTGACACATGTTTTGGGTATTAAGCTGTATATGCTCATCAATCAGCCACGTTGACATATGTAGTCATTTTGTAATTTCAAGTTGTTTGTGCCTTTGTATAATAGTTATAAAAGTAACTCACTTTTTATGTACTACGGTCTGACGCATATTTATTGGAATCAAGGTGTGTGACTTCACTATCTGAATGTTTTAAAGTGAAAACAATGAGACTGATGATTTAGAATCTGATTCTGGGAAACTTTTATCAGTCTGCATAAAAAACAATATGTATGTAAGCAATCAACACACACACACACACACACACACACACACACACACACACACACACACACTTTTTTCCACATTAAACTTAAACACCCAAAATTGTTTCATACATTCTCACTACATGTTTTCACTATTCTGAATGTAAAACCATCATTTTAATAAGGTCGCTTATCAACAAGCCTTGTGCGGAAACTTTGTTTTAATTTTACATACTATGTATGTTTGTGTATTTTGCGTACGAATACTGCAGACAGTATTCAGGTAGGCCTACTGTAATCTCAATACTTTTATAAGAAAACAGTGGTTATGTCATGGAACACATACCAGAACAGTGTCAAGTGGCGAGTGAACTGATTGCTCATATGTATTTGGAACAAGAGAGATTTTTGCTATAAAGGATTATGATTTAAATGACGCTGAATAATTTAAGAGATAATTAAGCGAGACAGCGGCATAGTATTGTTTATATGTATTTTAATATTGTTACAACATCACAGAACAATCTACGTGTTTATCGAATGTTCCAGAGTGATCCGGAATGTAACGTGTGTGGCGTTCGTGCTTGTTGACGCATTTTCTATACTGTGCCAGACTTCGCTCTGGCGCACGGACTGTGTCAAGGCCGCAAGTAATTACGTCGTAACTATACTGGCGCTATCAAATAATCTAGTAACTTGGGGCGGTACAAATACCAGTACTCAACGACGTTCAGTTCAGTATTAGTGCGAATTATTGACCGTGCGGTTCGAGAGTTATAGTGGCGATATTACTGTGCGCGTTCAAGTGGTTATTGGTTCAGAGTGGTGTTTTATAATCGGACAGTATAATTGTAATACAATTGTGTTTAATTTTAGTGGACATTTTATTGCGTGTGAACAATTTTCATTTGATTTGTTGTAGTGACTGTGTTGTTAATTACGAACTGTTTTACTGTAACAATTAAAGGTGTGATTAGTGACTTAATTGGTGTCTTGTACTTATTTTGTTTCCACTATACCTACAACGATCGAGTAGACAGTCGTAACAACATAATAAATCCATCTTTACAATGAACATAAATAGAATCATATCACATCGTATTATTTTTAGTACATATAGGCCTACATATGCAAACAATATGTGACGGATAATTTTTTCTTCTATGTTCCATAAGGAAATGGAAGTATGGTCATAGCGAAAAAAATCGTGTTCGAGATAACGGCAGATTCTGATTGTACTACCATCAAAACATGAAAAAAAGTCATTTTTCGAAAAGTGTGTGTGTGTGTGCGTGTGCGTGCGTGTGTGTGTTATAATTTATCCTATGGTAAACGATAACAGCCTCAAATTCAAACAGAATCAAATAATTTTTGCATACAGTCATGAATTTTAGAGGACTCAAGGCCTATTGTTTTTGGTGAAGATCGGTTAAGGGAAATGGGTAGTTTACCTGCAACGTTTTACGTTTTAACAAGAGTAAAGTGCTTAATTTTCATAAATAAAGTATCCTTAAAAGAAAGTCATAATAATCCACTGTAGAAAGGTAAATGAAATATGTATAAATGGAAAGGGTAGTTGAAGGAAGGAGGGGGCAATTTTTTGTATAATTTAAAATGGTAGTTGATGAGGGAGGAGGTAAATTTTTATAAGTTTTATATGTGTACTACGTTATTGACAACAAAGAAGTAGTTTCTATGGAAACATTTCATTTCACTTTAACATAATTCTATAATTTTCATTTTAATTTAAATCACGTATGAGTGAAAATATATCGTTCCTGTCAGGCAAGCATATCTCAATTAAGTAATGTTTACTTCTTAAAATTTTTATTATTGTGATTACGGCAATAAAAAGGCCGGCAGGACACACACACACACACACACACACACACACACACACACACACACACACACACACACACACACACGCACGCACGCACACACACACACACACACACACACAATTCGCGTTATTTCTGGTCTCAATCATGTATATTTTCTTATGTTTGCACGCTTTTTAAATGAAAAATGCCGAAACCCACACCAACATAACGTGTGCAAGCCGAAAATGTGTACAGCGATTTGCTTCCTGTGGATCGCTGGCCGTGTAATTGCACGTGTTTACAGAGGAACATTTCATAGACAGACTTTTGGTCTTTAGGCAATGAACCCTTTGCAAGATGCTCAGGGTCTATTACCTAGTAATTAAGTAAGAAAACATTTGTTATGTTATGAGCCTATCAAACTATATAGAGGTCTTCGAACCTTAAACAATTATTGTATGTAATCTTACTACAGACTATAAGTAATATAAAAAACGCAATTAAAATAATATTACACCCATAATTACCAACTACCTAATTTAAGAAAGGTGAAAATAAAGAAACTAACATTTATTAATGTTAAAAAGCATTGTATGTATAAGTTTTTAGAATATTGTGAAATAACAGTGTTTAGGAAATGTATCTTGTTATAATATAAACATTGAATAACACATGTAATTTATATAAAATAACTATGTAACTAATCTAATAAGATTAAGCAATGTGCACAATACTTATAACTAGTGGAATATAACCCTAGAAATTAATTATGTACATCAGGGACAAGTAAAAATAAGTTTAGAATAAGTCATGTTAATTATAAATTGTAAAAACAACCATGTGACCCATAAAACATGTTGTGAATCCAAGAGCTTTACCGAGTTAATCTATAGAAAAAAAAAGATAATTGAATTTAATTGTTTGATTTGATTAAAAAATCAGAACACGTAAGTCAAAGCTGAATATTTCTAATAAAATACTTTTCATTATTTCAGGAACTTCCCTTCATTAATAAAAAGTACACGGGACCTAATATAAAACACTGAAACTGAAGGCAGAAGAATTGTAACAAGGAAATAATTTATAAAACTAAACAGCAATTTGGTGAGAGTCTTCTATGTAAATACGATTAGGCTAAGACATACATTTGTTCACTCTTTATTAAATTTAAAGGAACTAAAACAGTGAACTGATATATAACAAACACTATAAACATTACGAATAGTATTTTCTCAGTGTACTATTTTAGTTTGTTCTGATTATATTAAATTGTTTCTTTTGTATAATCCAAAGTACCCATGACACAACACACATACCCAACATAATATTAATGAAACTGATTTATTATTTTACTTCCATATTCCATAAGGAAATGGAAGTATGGTCATGGCGAAAAACATCGTGTTCGACATAACTGCTGATTCTGATTGTACTACCCTGAAAATATGAAGAAAAATAATTTTTCGAAAAGTGACTTTGTGTGTGTCTGTTTGTGTGTCTCTGTGTACAATTTTTTTTTTGGCAAACGATAATAGCCGCAAATTCAAACAGAATCAAATAATTTATTGCATACAGTTCTGAATTGTAGAGGAATCAAGGCCTATTGTTTTTGGTGAAGATCGATTAAGGGAAAGAGGTAGTTTACCTGCAAAGTTTTATATTTTAACAATGGTAATTTTACAACCATGTTCCATAAGGAAATGTAAGTTGTAACGTCACAGAACGTTCCATAAAGGAAATCATTTGCATAGCAATTTATCATAAGAGGAAAGTGAGGTGAACAGTATCGAACCCAAGTAGTCCTAAAAAATTTTTGTAATATTGTCTAATAATTAATACTACTAACATGTAAAACGACCAGACTATGACTAAGACTCAAACCCCATATATATTATTCAAGTGAAGAACAGTGTAAAAACCATAATATACTATAAGAGAGACAAATAATATCAGAAACAACCGAAATGAAGTCATTAATTATTAAGTTTTGTAACTCTGAATAGGGTATAAAGAACTATTTATTGTGAACTAGTGGACATGATCCATTATTATATTATGTAATGTAAATAAAATAAATGTATTAAATGATTTGAATACATTATTAGAAAGGATCTAAGTTAAAATAAAAAATATATAAATGTTATGACGAAAAAATATTAAGGTTGTAACGTCACAGAACGTTCCATAAATGAAATCATTTACATAGCAATTTATCATAAGAGGAAAGTGAGGTGGTGCTCAAAAGAATGGAAGAAACTTTTAATACAGACAGACAGAAAGAGAGGGAGGAAAATAAAAGATGAATAGAATCCCTGAGAGAAGATAGACAGGAAGAGGGAGAGGAGAATGAAAGAAAGAGACAGAAGGAGAGAGAGGAGAATGAAAAACAAAGACAGAAAGAGAGGGAGGAAACTAAAAAAATGGATAGAATCCCTGATGGAGGAAAATAAAAAATGGAGAGAGTCCCTGAGAAAGAAAACTAATGCAAATTACGAAACAGTGAACGAAAAGATCGATGAGAGTAAAATCGACAATGACAGGGAGGTCGAGATAATGGAGGAACAGGTAGAAGGATTACAGGAAGAAAATAATACCGGTCCTGAAACCATAGAGGAAAAAACAGTAGAGACGAAACAAAACATAGCTAATAGATTGGACAGACAGAGAAAAACAAACAGAGATTATACAAAGGAAATAGTAGAAATGACTCAAGGCGGTTTAATTGATATGCTTAACGGTCACTGACCGTAGAGAAAGAATTTACATGAAGGAATACAAAAGGAACTTAATGAAAAGGGACAAAAAGAAGGAGTGTATTACAAGGAAAATCATAAGCAAGAATGCTTTTAAAGTAAGTGTGCCTCGAAAAAAGATACATCCCAAAAAGAGGGGAAATTACGAGGAACAAATGGGCCAGATTATAGAAAAATACGCTCAGGCAATAAGAGAAATAAGAAAGAAAAGGAATCAAGAGAATAGACCCCAGGCAAATTATATGAAGGCCGATAATCAGCGACCATATCCACCCAATTTACCAAGTTACGGGTATATGACACAACAGACGCAAGGTAACCAAGGTGGTACGACAAATAACCGCTATCAGTTTTCAGAGGGTAGGAGTAACGAACCACCCAGGAATAAAAATAACAACCAACAGGAGCCAAACGCTAACCAAAATAATAATGAGAATTGGGTAACAGTCCACGAAAATCCGGGTTTTTCATTACAGCATAATCAGGCAAGTAATGACGAAAGACCCCGAACAGCTCAGGTAAACCATGTATTGGCAGAAACCAGCCAGGAACCAAATAATAACCCCAGAAATGAAAGTAATATAGAGGATGAATTCCATTATGCAGAAAGGATATGGCCCAAACATATGGTGAGATGGTAATGCCATGGATTATTCATCCAGAATAAATGTCATAGACGAGGCATTTGAAGGAGTAGAGGAGCTAAACAACGAAAAGTCGGACAATGAGAAGAGACGGATTTAACTAGGAATGGGAATGATAAATAATTATATAATATAAGGAGCACACAACCAAAAAGAATTGAAATGATAAAAATAATTAACCCAAACTGACAAAATATAAACTCAAATACTATCAGACAAAAAGTATACATACGAGGTAACCAACACGGTTAGTAACAAAGTAAAAGGTACGTATAACCAAATGTCATTGAAAAAGTACCATAATTAAAAATCACAAGTCAAATACAGAATCAGTGAGTAAGTACCATGAATAAAAACTCAAGTCAAATACAGCATCATTGAGAAGGTACCAGGAACTAAAACATGTCAACGTGAATTTTCCAACTTACCCATAATTAGAAAGGGGATAGAGATTATTAAATAAATATAAATATTATTAAATAAATAAATAAGGAGAGATTATTAATAATATTACGAGAAGGACACCTTCCACCAAAGGCAAAAAGATATATATAAAATATAGATTTATTTCCAATAGCCAAGTCAACGTATATTTACCAGCTTACCCGTACTTAGAGGAGGAGAAAAAGGAAAGAAGGAAAGGACATAATTAGTTAAATGAATTATTAAGCAATCAAATAACAATTGATATTACTAAGGGGAAGAAAAGGAGGAGAAATACTGTCATATAATTGATTTTAAAGGAAATGATAAGTGAAAAAAAAAAAGGAATCAGTGTGTTACATAAGGAGGTAAAGATCAATATAAATATAGCTATTAACATTGAATGATTTTAAACGATAATTTTACCTGCGGAGAACGATATATTAATATAATTGTGAAATAATCAGAAGAGTTTAAGAAAGGGAATTTATGTGTAGGAGCCTATGATCTTTGAATATTGTATTTTTTTATTATTATTATTAGTTGTTGCGAAGGTGCAATTATTATTTTCTGGACAGGGATGTGTTCCCTCTGATTTCAGTAGTTATAGATAGGGAAGGGCGGAGAATGTATGCCATAGCGAGCCACTCTGACTTCCAACCCACTATAAAAGTTAGGGAATTGTTAGGGAATAATATCAAAGATTAAATAATTAACATCAAGGTAAAACGGAAAGGAATAGGTGATACGGCAAATAACGAAATAGGAATATTGCGTTGGATTAATATATTAAAGGAGTAGTACAGGAATTCAATTATAAGATAAAAGAATGAAATATAAAGAAGCTAATAAAAGGTTAATATAGAAATGATAATTTCATCAAAACCAAAAATATGTTTTCCCAAAATTAACAATTTTAACGGAGAGGCATATGTAACGTCACAACGTTCCATAAAGGAAATCATTTGCATAGCAATTTATCATAAGAGGAAAGTGTGGTGAACAGTATCGAACCCAAGTAGTCCTACAAAATTTTTGTAATACTGTCTAATAATTAATACTACTAACATGAAAAACGACCAGACTATGACTAAGACTCAAACCCCATATATATTATTCAAGTGAAGAACAGTGTAAAAACCATAATATACTATAAGAGAGACAAATAATATCAGAAACAACCGAAATGAAGTCATTAATTATTAAGTTTTGTAACTCTGAATAGGGTATAAAGAACTATTTATTGTGAACTAGTGGACATGATCCATTATTATATTATGTAATGTAAATAAAATAAATGTATTAAATGATTTGAATACATTATTAGAAAGGATCTAAGTTAAAATAAAAAATATATAAATGTTATGACGAAAAAATATTAAGGTTGTAACGTCACACAACGTTCCATAAAGGAAATCATTTACATAGCAATTTATCATAAGAGGAAAGTGAGGTGGACAGTATCGAACCCAAGTAGCCCTAAAAAATTATGTAATATTGTCTAATAATTATTAATACTAACATGAAAAACGACCAGACTGTGACTAAGACACAAACCCCATATATATAATTAAAGTGAATAACAGTGAAAAAACCATAAGATACTATGAGAGAGACAAATAATATCAGGATCAACCAAAACGGAGTCATTAATTATTAAGTTTAGTAACTCTGAATAGAGTATAAAGAACTATTTATTGTGAATGAATGGACATGATCCATTATTATATTATGTAATGTAAATAAAATAAATGTATTAAATGACTTAAATACATTATTAGAAAGAATCTAAGTTAAAATAAAAATTATATAATTGTTATGACAAAAAATATTAATGTGTTGGATTTGAGACCAAACACTCAGATTTCATGTAAAAATTAATTATTATCAAACTGAAATAAAAACTATATGTAACTGTCAAGCAGACAAAAATGAACAATTTATCTTAGATAAAGAAAGCTGTCAAATGAATAAAAGTCAGTCAAAATAGCCAAAAACTGTATTAACAAAAAACATGTGGTAGGCATATAATATTGTATGATTTATGGTTTTAATGTTGCCAAAATGCAACCAAATTGCATTAGAAAGTTGAAATATAATATAATATATTTGACTAACTTTAACATTGTAATAGTCGAGTTAGCAAAATATTTACCTATACCATGTATGGCTGGGACCAATCAACCAGTACAAAAAATAGTCATATCTGGCTAAATATTTACAAAATGTTGACAAAAATAAAAGAGAATGGTACAATACTTCAGTATACCTTAAAAACGAACAGACTCAGTTGAAAATAAGATCAATTATGAAAGAATTTAACTTATAAGAGTGAGATTTGTCACACTATGAAAAAGAACATCTCAGACCAACCAATATGATGTTATGTTATCCTGTAATAAAGATAATATGTGTAAAGAGTAACCAGGTATCACAAAAGACAGACAATGTAATAAACTCTGAGTGTACACTAGTGAAATATTATATATGTTAAAGAAAGAGACTAATTATTGTGTCATAACATTGACAACAACATAGGCCATGGGCATGGGCCATGTAAAATTGAAATTATCTGTGTATTATATATGTTACAATTTGTTTGTTTTGTTATAGGAAGATAGTAATATTATGTGTTCATGTTATGGAAGAAACATAATAGTTTCACAACAATTTTTTGTTCTAAAAAATTGAATTTCAATGACAACAACCCAAGGTGAGAGTTGTATATTGTGTTACTTATTAGAGTTAATTTATTTAAAAACCAATCATAATTAGTATCGCTAGATTCAGTTGAAAACAGGGAATCTAAATGTAATAATGGCATGCAAATTGTGAGTACTAATGTAAAACTGTTTGACAAATACCAGAGTAATTTTTGAAATATCCTTAGTGTGAAGAATAAGAAATTTGTTCTAAAAGCTTCGACGGAAATTAAATTTGTTCCATGATGTTCCATTTCTTAATTCTCGAACAATCTAGAAGGAATTTTTACACAAATATACCGGCAGTCAATGAAAACAATCAGCCTGAATTAGTACAAAAGAGAGACCAAATTCGACCCAAAAACACTTGAAGCTTGAAATCCGGAACAGACGCATCACCCATGACACTGATCAACGCAGTCAAGGCGAAACCGAAGGCGAGAAATCGACACAAGACCCGAAGAAAGGCTTTTCCCGTACATTGACAAACAGACTGACTTAACCTCTACAAGAATCTACGCCAATGTGTTGCTGAAATAGAGCAGCAACACGGCACATTTTTATAGAAATCACGCAGCCAGAACGTCAACGGCCCAGGAGGGACCGACATTTTAAATAGAGAACCAATTCTGCTGTGTTCGCAAAGACAAACTAACTTGACAAAAAAACTCCCATAACGTATTACATACACAAAGCCTTTCTCGCTACTGCAAGGGTATCAGCTCTGTGACGGCCAATTTGGTAACCAACGCGAAACAGCTGACCTGTAAGCGGCGGCATCCGAGTGAAATTCTACTGCCAAACCGTTTCACAAAAAAAAACGGAAATTGTAAATGATCGCAATTTTGACTTAAAATAGATTCAGTGCACACATGAAGAGGCGAGATTGAAAAACTGCCCGAGAGGAGTGTCCAGTGCGAGATTATTTAACCATTGGAACGTGAGTTACCAAAATTAAAGTAATTTTTTTACCTGGTTACATTTTGTCACACAGTTGTACTACACATGCTACACACACCTTCAAATCACTTAATTTTTCTTGTAAAGCATCTTATTGATATGTCTTGGTAGTTCAAAGGAGTCACGTCCTGAGAGTAAAGATTTTTTCACGTATTAAACTCATGCTTTCCAACTGAGTAAAAAGTGAAAATACTAGCCGATACTTGATTGGAGAAATAAAATTGTCAATAATAATAATAACTTATGAATTTTTTTGTAACTCTGAAATTTTTATAATTTTTTCATGGATGTTAGTCCTTCAGACGATTTGTGTGTTTTTTTTAAGAATCATTAAACTTACCTTATTTTTTCAAACTAAACTGACTTGTTTACATTTTTTCATAGAAGTAAGATTCAAAATTTTAATTTCTTTAATAATCACATTTCTTTCTTGGAACAAACGATTCCAAGTGGCGGCCACAAAAAACCTAGTATTAAGTTGTGTTACAGGACTACATCACCACAAAGGATCCAGTCACCGATAAGTACAAAAAGTGCGCGGAGGTAACGCCCGACATTTTACAACACATAACAACCCATACTCACTTTGCTATTTGTTATAACTTGACGACTCTGACGTGAGGTTGTTGAAGAAGGTACATTTTTCTTTTTGTTAGAAATTGGCAGCCCAACTAGTGAGGCTTGAAAAGACGGAACAAGCCCGGCAACTACCAACAGATCAAAATGCCACAACCAAAGGGAAAAAAGGTGAAGAAGAATGTGGAACCCGAGTTAAGTGTGGAAGACGGAGAGGCAGTGCAAATGGAGGAAATAGAGTTAGAACCGCCCACACTAGAAATGGAAAGACCAGTACAAACGGCAGATGAAATAGAGGAACAAACGGGAGAAGAACCCATACAAATGGTAGAACAGACAGAGAACCCCAACCAGAAAAAATAACAGCAAGCGTTGACATGAGTGCAATAATGGTGATGCTCCAAGGAATGAAGGAGGATATGAATAAAAATAGACAGGAAGACAAGGCGGAAATAAAAGGAAGTATGGAATCCCTGAAGGAGGATAATAATAAAAACAGACTGGAAGATAAGGAGAAATTAGAAAAAAACATAGAATCTTTAAGGGAGTATATCACCGAGAAAATAAATGATAATGGGAAAAAGATGGAGCTATTTCTGGAGGAGAATAAAAAATACATAGAGTCCCTGAAAAACGAAATTAGCATAAAGTACGAAACAGTAAACAGAAAGATCAATGATAATAAAATCGATAGTGACAGGAAGGTCGAAAACATGGAGAAACAGTTGGAAAAATTACAGGAGGGAAATAATACCCGTTTCGAAAATATAGAGGAACAAACAGTAGAGACCAAACAAGATGTTAGAAATCTCGAAAACAAAGTAAGGCAGAACCAAGACGCCATCATGCAGGAGGTGGGAGAAGTCCAGAAAGACGTTAGCGAGAGGATGCAGAGAACATATGACATCGCTAACAGGCTGGACGAACAAATAAAAACTAACAAAAATAGCATACAGGAAATAGACCAGACAGAGAAAAACCTGCAAGAAAGATTGGAGGCGCTGAGAGACACACCTATATTAAATACTCATGCGTGTCATAGTGAAAACAGGGAAGTAATCAACTTCCAAAACTATCGTCGAAACACAATGGAATTTTTAGAAAGAATGGAAGAGTTTATTGGGAGAAATAGAGAAACAAGGTGGGACAGGATAAGGGAGATGCTAGACGAGACGTTTAAAAACACTAGGGACAACTGGTGGATAGCGGTACGACCCGAAATCACGAATTTAGCCGAGTTTAAACGCCAGTTCAAGGAAAAGTATTGGTCGGAGACTGCACAAAACAGGGTAAGGATGGACATATTCTATGGCAAATACGACGCGTCCAATGGACAGTCCCCGACGTCTTATTTCCTAGGAAAGGTATGTTTGGCACGAAAGTTGATACCGCCAATCCCGGAGGAATGTTTGGTAAGGCAGTTAGCTGGACACTACAGCTATGGTATCAAAGACGCCCAATTGTACCAACAGCTCAGTAAAATAGCCGATCTAGCCAAATTACTAGAAAATTGTGAATCCACTGGAAGGTTCCAGGATTACCAACCCCCCAATCGTAAGGTAGAATACAATAGCAACAATAACGGACCAAACCGAAATGAAGGTGGAAACGGTAACAACCTTAACACAAATAGTCAGAAAAATAATACCCCACCAAATGGCCGAAGTGATAACACTCAGGGTTCAAATAACCGCAACTATCCGGGACCAAACAGAGGTAATTACACCGGGAATAATTACGGTAGAAACTACCACCAGGGAAACAGTTATCGTTTAGGGGAATAATTACGGTCAACGTAATAATTATCGTAACGGGGGCGACCAAGGAGGAGGCGATAGGAGAAATCAAGAATATAGGCCCCAGGTAAACTATACAATGGCCAATAACCGACGGCCATATCCACCCAATGTACCCACTTACATGTTTTACCCACAACAGGCGCAAGGTAGCCAGGGTAATACGACGAATAGCCGACCTATTAATGGTAATTCCGAGGTCAGGCAGGAAACACAGACGGGTCAGCACCCAATGTTCCGGGAGACCGGGCCAATGAGACCGTGGCTCATTTAAACTAAACGCGGCAGTGGAAAAGGAAAACCGCCCTTCACTGAACTAATATTAGGGGTCACTAGTTACAAACATAGACAGGACAAAGACGGGACTATGACATTAAGAATAAATAATTATCTTAAGGATATTAGAGAAGAGTTATTAGAAGAGAGTGACAATATCGTTAAAAACCATAACAAAGGGAATAATGATATCGTACAAATCAAGGCAAATATCAATGGCATAGAAGCAATATTACTCATTGACACGGGGTCAAACGTATCGCTTATCGATAGTGTAGAGTTAGAGCTGATCAAACAAAATAGTAATTTACCAATACCCACTCTGCCTATAAATAACATTATTCTAGTCGGAGCAACGGGGAGGCAAAATAAATCGATAAAGAAACAGGTGTCATTAGAGATGACTAGTAATGGGGTAACGATACCGGTAGGGTTATTAGTGGCGAATAATTTACCCATGAGTATCCTAATAGGCTGCGATATACTTAGGCCATATAATGCAGTAATAGATTTAGAAGGTAAGATGATAACTTTAAAAACTAACAAGGGAATTTGGACCAATAATTTAATCAATGTCCAAGGAGAAGGTACAGACAACACACCTTATCAAGCGATAGTAAACCATTATTATTGTGCCGATCGACCTATAAACATGCCGTTATATCAGGAGGAAAACCCAGAGTTGTGGTTAGAAAAATTAGAAGAGATACGGGATTTCTGAAGGACGAAAGCAAGAGATCTGATCAGCGAAATACAGGCGGAACAATTAATCAAGGTATACAACAAATACAAACACATATTCTCAAACGCTCCAGGTAAAGCCAGAGATTATCAATGCACCATAAAATTCAAAACTCCGGTGGAATTTAACAGGAAATCGTACCCGATCGCCTACTCGCCAAAGAACAAAGTCAGGGAAGAATTGAACAGGATGATAGAGGACGACATAATCGAGTATAGTCATTCGCCCTTTACCAGCCCAATCATAGCTGTACCAAAAAAGAACGGAAAGGTACGTATATGTCTCGATGCTAGGGAGATCAACAAGATGATTGTTAACGACCGCACATCACCTGGGGAGATAGAGGAGATATTGAAAAAGTTTCTCGGAACGAAGTATATAAGTTCATGGGATACCGTATGCGGCTACTGGCAGGTAGAACACCACCCTGATAGTAGGAAATATATGGCATTCATATTCGAGGGCAGAAACTATCAGTTTAAGCGGTTACCCTAAGGTTTAATAAATTCTGTGGCGGTGTTTGTAAAGATAATGGACAGAATATTGGGGCAGGAAGTACTGAAGTTTACGACAGTATACGTGGACGATCTACTGGTAACTTCGGCGAATTGGGACGACCATTGTAATAGGGTTGAACAGGTGTTAGAGAAACTATCAGAGAATAATATCACCCTCAAATTAGACAAGTCCCAATTCATTGCAAATGAGGTGAAATTTTTAGGCTTTAATCTAACAGAACAGGGGATTACTCCATCCAGAGAGAAGGTAGAGGCCATACAGAAATTCCCCACCCCAAAGAATAGGAAACAGCTGCAGTCATTTTTATGAATCTGTAACTATTACAGAAAGTTTCGTTCCAATTACTCAGAACTAACTGCCAGGTTCCAAAAGCAGTTATCAGCTAAAGACAAATGGACTTGGGGACCAGAGCAAGATGGAGTACTCAATCTCATAAAGGAAAAGTTTTTAGAAACAGTAATGTTGCATCATCCCGACTTTACAAAACCATTTTTTCTAAACTGCGACGCCAGTAACGTGAGTTTAGGTGCAGCCCTATATCAGGAAGATCAGGATGGTAACCATTTAGTAATTAGCTTCGCTAGCCGCGTGCTGAACAGTTGCGAACGAAACTACAATACTACCGAAAAAGAATTGTTGAGTGTAGTTTTCGCATGCGGTAAATTTAGGACATATATATTAGGGTACCCCATAACAGTTAGAAGCGACCACAAATCTATATCATTTTTAAAGCATTGTAAGCTGAACCACGGAAGGCTGACGAGATGGGTTTTAGCCTTGCAAGAATATAATATCACATGGGATTATATACCCGGCAAACAGAACGTAGCAGCCGACGTCCTATCTCTCGTCAATATACCAGACCAAACCTTTGACGGCGAAAAGGAACAATTAGCAAAAGTATACCATATTATTAAGAACAGGGAAGATTTAAAAAATATTTTAAACAATAAAAAGTCACAACAAGAGGCCGATCCAAGATTAGGAGATATTAGAAAACGGGTACAGGAAGGCGATGAGGTCATAAATAGATATTACTGTATACACAACGATACTTTGTTTATAAGGAATACCCCGCACCAAGAGAATTGGAAGTTAGTAATCCCACCAGCGATAGAGGGACCGCTAATAATCGACTATCACGACAGGTACTGACATATGGGTGCCCTCAAAGTAAGGAAGGCATTGGAAGAGCAAACATACATCAAAGGGATGAATAAGAAGGTGCAACTGGCGATACGGTCGTGTGATATTTGTCAAAAAGTAAAGTGTGATAACGAGAGAAAAGATGTTGTCATGATACCCATAACATCCACCGAAAAATTGGAAAAGGTATTTATCGATATCTGTGGACCATTTCCACGCAGCGGTGGGAGACACCGATATAAATTTATCGTAATCATCTTCGACCATTTTAGCAAATATACCAAGCTATACCCAATAACTAGGGCAACGACCAGGAAGATAATAGACATCATAATGGAGCGATATATAATGGAGGTAGGCCGACCGTATTCGATAATTACGGACCACGGTACCCAGTTTAGGGGAAAACTTTGAAAGGAAAACCTTGGAGAACACGGAATAAAAACGTACAAGACGTCCGTATATCACCCGAATAGTAACCCAGCCGAGAGAATGTTAAGGGAAGTAGGACGGTTGCTGAGAACCTACTGCCATAACGAACAGAAAAGATGGCATGAATACGTAGCATCAACCGAGGATTTTCTCAATTTCTCACATCACAATACCATCGAGGTGTTGCCATACACAGTTATGTTCGAAAGACCCCCACCACGAGAGATAAAAGAGATTATTAATTTTCCCGACGAACCCGCATACCAATTTGAAAGAACCAAATTTTATAACAAGGTGTTAGAAAAAACGGAACAGCAGCGGAAAAAATATGTCAAATCACAGCCCAAGACAATTAAATATGAAGTAGGAGAAAAGGTGTTAGTTAAAAATAGAGAATTGCCCAGTGCTATACAAGGCATAACGAGGAAATTGCTACTTTTATATACAGGACCTTTCACGATCACCAGAGACAATAAAAACAATACCTACGAGGTAACCGACACGGTTAATAACAAAGTAATAGGTACGTATAATCAAGCATCATTGAAAAAGTACCATGATTAGAAAAACCCAAGTCAAATACAGCATCATTGAGAAGGTACCTTGACTAAAAACATGTTAACATGAATTTTTCTAACTTACCCATAATTAGAAAGGAGGTAGAGCTTATTAAATAAATATAAAAAATTATTATACAAGGAAATATTATTAATAAATATTACGAGATGGACACATTCCACTATAGGCAAGATTTATTTCCAATAGCCATGTCAACGTATATTTACCAGCTTACCCGTACTTATAGAAGGAGAGAGATTATTATTAATAAATATTACGAGATGGACACATTCCACCATAGGCAAGATTTATTTCCAATAGCGATGTCAACGTATATTTACCAGGTTACCCGTACTTAGTAAAGGAGAAAAGAAGGAGAAATACTGTCATATAATTGATACTAAATGGAGATGATAAATGAAAAAAAAAGGGAAAACAGTGTGTTACATAAGGAGGTAATGATGAATGAATATACTGTAGCTATTAACATTGAATGATTTTAAACGATAATTTTACCTGCGGAGAACGATATATTAATATAATTGCGAATTAATCAGAAGAGTTTAAGAAAGGGAATTTATGTGTAGGAGCCTATGATCTTTGAATATTGTATTTTATTATTATTATTATTATTATTATTTGTTGCAAAGGTGCAATTATTATTTTCTGGACAGGGATGTGTTGCCTCTGATTTCAGTAGTTATAGATAGGGAAGGGCAGAGAATGTATGCTATAGCGAGCCAATCTGACTCCCAACCCTCTATGAAAGTTAGGGAATTGATAGGGAATTATATCAAAGATAAAATAATTAACATCAAGGTAAAAAGGAAAGGAATAGGTGATACGATAAAGAACGAACTAGGAATATTGAGTTGGATTAATATATTAAAGGAGTAGTACAGGAATTTAATTATAAGATAAAAGAATGAAATATAAAGAAGCTAATAAAAGGTTAATATAGAGATGATAATTTCACCAAACCAAAGATATGTTTTTCAAAAATTATCAATTTGAACGGAGAGGCATATGTAACGTCACAGAACGTTCCATAAAGGAAATCATTTACATAGCAATTTATCATAAAATACTAACATGAAAAACGACCAGACTGTGACTAAGATACAAACCCCATATATATAATTAAAGTGAATAACAGTGAAAAAACCATAAGATACTATGAGAGAGACAAATAATATCAGGATCAACCAAAATGGAGTCATTAATTATTAAGTTTAGTAACTGTGAATAGAGTATAAAGAACTATTTATTGTGAGTGAATGGACATGATCCATTATTATATTATGTAATGTAAATAAAATAAATGTATTAAATGACTTAAATACATTATTAGAAAGAATCTAAGTTAAAATAAAAATTATATAATTGTTATGACAAAAAATATTTGTCAGCCAAAACGTCAACGGCCCAGGAGGGACCGAAATTTTAAATAGAGAACCAATTCTGCTGTGTTCGCAAAGACAAACTAACTTGACAAAAAAACTCCCATAACGTATCATACACAAAGCCTTTCTCGCTACTGCAAGGGTATCAGCGCTGTGACGGCCAATTTGGTAACCAACGCGAAACAGCTGACCTGTAAGCGGCGGCATCCGAGCGAAATTCTACTGCCAAACCGTTTCACAAAAAGTGCGGAAATTGTAAATGATCGCAATTTTGACTTAAAATAGATTCAGTGCACACATGAAGAGGCGAGATTGAAAAACTACCCGAGAGGAGTGTCCAGTGCGAGATTATTTAACCATTGGAACGTGAGTTACCAAAATTAAAGTAATTTTTTTACCTGGTTACATTTTGTCACACAGTTGTACTACACATGCTACACACACCTTCAAATCACTTAATTTTTCTTGTAAAGCATCTTATTGATATGTCTTGGTAGTTCAAAGGAGTCACGTCCTGAGAGTAAAGATTTTTTCACGTATTAAACTCATGCTTTCCAACTGAGTAAAAAATTGAAAATACTAGCCGATACTTGATTGGAGAAATAAAATTGTCAATAATAATAATAACTTACGAATTTTTTTTGTAACTCTGCAATTTTTATAATTTTTTCATGGATGTTAGTCCTTCAGACGATTTGTGTTTTTTTTTTGAAGAATCATTAAACTTACCTTATTTTTTCAAACTAAACTGACTTGTTTACATTTTTTCATAGAAGTAAGATTCAAAATTTTAATTTCTTCAATAATCACATTTCTTTCTTGGAACAAACGATTCCAAGTGGCGGCCACAAAAAACCTAGTATTAAGTTGTGTTACAGGACTACATCACCACAAAGGATCCAGTCACCGGTAAGTACAAAAAGTGCGCGGAGGTAACGCCCGACATTTTACAACACATAACAACCCATACTCACTTTGCTATTTGTTATAACTTGACGACTCTGACGTGAGGTTGTTGAAGAAGGTACATTTTTCTTTTTGTTAGAAGGTGTTGGATTTGAGACCAATCACTCAGATTTCATGTAAAAATTAATTATTATCAAATTGAGATACAAACTATATGTAATTGTCAAGTAGACAAAGATGAACAATTTATCTTAAATAAAGAAAGCTGTCAAATGAATAAAGGTTAGTTAAAATAGCCAAAAACAGTATTAACTAAAAACATGTAGTAGGCATATATTATTGTGATATTTATGGATTTAATGTTGACAAAATGCAACCAAATTGCATTAGAAAGTTGAAATATAATATAGAGCGACTATACTAATATATTTGACTAACTTTAACACTGTAATAGTCGAGTTAGCAAACTATTTACCTATACCATATATGGCTAAGGCCAGGCAACCATTACAAGAAATAGTCCTATTTGACTAAATGTTTACAAAATATTAACAAAAATAAAAGAAAAGGGTACAATACTTTAGTGTACCATGAAAACAAACAGACTCAGTTGAAAATAAGATCAATTATTAAAGAATTTGACTTATAAGAGTGAGATTTGTCACACAAAGAAAAAAGGACAACTTAGGCAAACCAATATGATGCTAAGTAATCCTACAATAAAAATATTATGTATCAGGATAAACCAGATATCACAAAAGACAGACAATATAATAAACTCTCAGTGTATACTAGTACTATTCCATATATATTAAAGAAAAAAGACTAATTATTGTTTATTAACAGTGACAACAAGGTAGGCCATAGGCATGGACCATATAAAATTGAACTTATTTGTATATTATATATTTTAAACTGTATTTATTTTGTTATAAAAAGATGGTAATATTATGTGTTAATGTTGTAGAAGAAACCAAACAGCTTCACAACAACTTTTTTGTTCAAAAATTGAATTTGTATGGGAACATTCCAAGGTAAGAGTTGTATATTGTGTTATTTATTATAGTTAATTTATTTAAAAACCAATCGTAATTAGTATCATTAGATTCAGTTGAAAGCAGAGAATCCAAATGTAGTAATGGCATGCAAATTGTGAGTACTGATGTAAAATTGTTTGACAAATACCAGAATAAATTTTGTAATATCCTTAGTGTGAAGAATAAGAAATTTTGTTCTAAAAGCTTCGACGGAAGTTAAATTTGTTCCATGGAGTTCCATTTCATTATTCTCGAACGTTCTAGAAGGAAATTGTTACACAAATACACCGGAAGTTCATGTCAAAAAGCTAAAACAATGAGACTTACAGAGTATAAAAGGAAGACCAAATTCGACCGAAAAACACTTCATCCTTGGAATCCAGAACAGACGCATCACCCACGACACTGATCACCGCAACCGAGGCGAAACCGAAGGCGAGAAGTCGACACAAGAACGAAGAAAGGCTTTGCCCGTACATTGACAAATAGACTGACTTAACCTCTACAAGAGTATACGCCAATGTGTTGCTGAAATAGAGCAGCAACACGGCACATTTAATAGAACACACGCAGTCAGAATATCAACGGCCCAGGAGGGACCAAAATTTTAATAGAGAATCAATTCTGCTCTATTCGCTAAGACAAACTGACTTGACAAAAACTCCCCATAACGTAACATACACAAAGCCTTTCCATCAACTGCAAGGGAATCAGCGCTGTGGCGGCCAATTTGAGAAACTAAACGCGAGCAGCTGATCGCTGGCGGCGGGGTTCAAGCGTAAATCTACTGCCAAACTGTTTTACGGAAGTGCGGAAGTTGTAAAAAATCGCATTTTGACTTAAAATAAATTCAGTGCACAAGGAACGTCGACACGAAGAGGCGAGATTGAAAACTACCCGAGAGAAGTGTCCAGTGCGAGAATAAATACCCATCGGAACGTGAGTTGTCAAAGTTAAAGTCATTTTACCTGGTTACATTTGTCACACAGTTGTACTACACATGCCACACACCTTCAAATCACTTAATTTTTGTAAAGCATCTTATTGATCTGTCTTGGTAGTTCAAAGGAGTCACGTCCTGAGAGTAAAGATTTTTCACATATTAATCTCATGCTTTTCAACTGAGTAAAAATAAAATATTTGTTAGCCGATACTTGACTGGAGAAAAAACTTGTCAATAATAATAATAATTTATATTTTTTTGTAACTCTGCAATTTTACAATTTTTTCACGAATGTTAGTCCTTCAGAGATTTATTAAGAATCATTAAACATACTTTATTTTTTCAAACCCAAACTGTCTTGTTCACATTTTTTCATATAATTAAACTAACTGCTAAGAATTCAAAATTTTAATTTTAAAAACATTTTTCTTGGAACAAAAGGTTCCAAGTGGCGCCCACAAACACATAGTAGATTAAGTTGTTTTACAGGACTACATCACCGCAGAGGATCCAGTCATCAGTAAGTAACAAAAAGTGCGTGGAGTGTAACGCCCGACATATTACAACACACATCATTTTTCTATTTGTTATAAATTGACGACTCCAACGTGAGGCTGTTAAAAAAGGTACACGAAACCCAACAATTTTTCTTTTTATTTGTAATAAAGTATGGTGATGGCAGAAAAAAATCGTGTTTGAGATAATTGCAGATTCCGATTGTACTACCCTCAAAACATGAAAAAAAGTCATTTTTCGAAAAGTGTCCGTGTCTCTATCTCTCTATGTGTCTATAGATTTTTTTTATGGCAAACGATAACAGCCGCAACTTCACACAGAATCAAATAATGTTTCGCATACAGTCCTAAATTGTAGAGTTCCCAAGACCAACAGTTTTTGGTGAAGATTTGTTAAGGGAAAGGGGTAGTTTACCTGCAACGTTTTATGTTTTAACAAAGGTAATTTTTTTATGAAGAACGGTAACTGCCGTAAATTCAAACAGAATCAAATAATGTTCTGCACGCATCACTGAATTGTAGAGTTCTCAAGACCTATTGATTTCGATTAAGATCAGTTAAGAGAAAGGGTTAGTTTACCAGCAAAATTTTGTGTGATAACAAGGTTAATTTTTGCTATGACGAACGATAACTGCCGTAAATTCAAACAGAATCAAATAATTTTTTACATATGTGCCTGAGTTGTAGACGACTCAAGGCCTATTGATTTTGGTGAACATCGGATTCGGGGAAAGGGCAGTTTACCAGAAACATTTTTTTGTTGTAACAAGAGTAAAGTACTTAATTTTGACAAATAAAGTAATCTGATAAGAAGATCTTAATAATCCACTGTAGAAACTTAGATGAAATATCTATAAATGAAGAGGCTAGTTGAACGGGGTGGGGGTAATTTGCTGTAAATGAAAATTATAGTTGAAGTGGGATGGGATAATTTTTTATATGTGTAATCGTTATCGGCAACAAAGTAGTAGTTTGTTGTTAAAATTCCTTCCCGGGCTGTTTGGCCGTAGTCCAATGTTTTCTGCGAAACCAGACGTTTCGGCAGTGCCGTCGACTGCCATCAACAGTGAAAATCGAGTGCGATAACGTGTGGTGGTATACGTTAGCGACCACAGTACTGTGGTTAAGGCTGAAGCAATAAGTGGAAACAAGTAGTTTGTATGGAAACATTTCATTTCGTAAACGATTTTAAATATAAATCTTAGAACACGGAAGTCATATATGGTTCTCCATACCGATATTTTACTTCCATGTTCCATAAGGAAATGGAAGTATGGCGATGGCGAAAAAATCGTGTTCGAGATAATTGCAGATTCCGATTGTACTACCCTCAAAACATGATAAAAAGTAATTTTTCGAAAAGTGCCTGTGTGGGTGTTTGTCTGTGTCTGTCTATGTGTCAAGTGTAGATTTTTTCCTATGGCAAACGATAACTCCCGCAAATTCAAACAAAATCAAATAAGTTTTTGCACACATCCCTAAGTTGTAGATATCTCAAGGTCTGTTGATTTTGGTGAAGATTGGTTAAGGCAAAGGGGTAGTTTACCAGCAAGGTTTTATGTCGTAACAAGACAAATTTTTTCATGACGAACGATAACTGCCGTAAATTCAAACAGGTTCAAATAAGTTTTTACTTATGTGCCTGAGTTGTAGAAGACTCAAGGCCTATTGATTTTGGTGAAGATTGGTTACGGGGACAGTGTAGTTTACTGGAAACATTTTTTGTTGTGATAAGAGAAAAGTACTTAATTTTGATAAATAAACTATCCTGATAAGAAGATCTTAGTAATCCACTGTAGAAACGTAGATGAAATATCTGTAAATGACAAGGCTAGTTGAACGGGGTGGGGGTAATTTTCTATAAATGAAAATTATAGTAGAAGGAGGAGGGGATAATTTATATATGTGTACTATGTTATCGGCAACAAAGTAGTAGTTTGTTGTTAAAATTCCTTCCCGGGCTGTTTGGCCGTAGTCCAATTTTTTCTGCAAAACGAGATGTTTCGGCAGGGCCGTCGATTGCCATCATCAGTGAAAATTGAGTATGATAACGTGTGGTGGTATACGTTAGTGACCACAGTACTGTGGTTAAGGCTGAAGCTATAAGTGGAAAGAAGTATTTTCTATGAAAACATTTCATTTCGTAAATGATTTAAAATAAAGTCTTATAACATGGAAGTCATGCTAGCGGCTGTGAGTAGGAGACCCATATTTATAAACTTTTGAAGTCCGCACGAAGTTGTTGTCTGACACCACCAGCCAATCTGACTACAAAATCTTGGTCAGTGAGTTGCAGCTTCTGCATTGAAGGTGGCCATTGAAGGCACAGCCGAAACGTTTGCACCCAACAACCTTGTACCACGGCCTTACCGCCCGGAACTCCAAAGCTCTGATAAAATTGAAGCCACCCATGAAAGCCTAAGACAGAAATTTAGTCCAATATTTTTTATTTTTTTCTGACGGCATTGACTATTATCATGTCTTTTGGTTCATTGAGAACACAGTCATTGAATCAAGTATCACACGTTAGGCCTATATTTATATTTATGATATATTATGCTTCTGTTAGAGTTTCAATAGTCTATCCAGACAAACCCAGAAGTTGGTTTCTTCTTCATTTGTTTCAGATTTTAGAGGATTAAAGATCTTTGATCATGTAAGTGGAGTTACCATATCAGGCTTTTGTACAAGGTGCTGATGGAAATCACAAAACCCTCTAAACATGTTTGCTGTTCACCAACAGTGAAATTGTCACCAGAATATGGTAAATTTTTCTTAGCTTATGGTTGGGCTTTTCCCATATCACAAAAAAAGAAAGAGAAATGTATTCTTCTCCATTGCTTATACTTTCCTTTTCATCGAATTAGATGAATCTCTGAAAACATTCTTAAATCCATTACATTAAGACAATGGAAACAGTTAAACACAGTAGTTATTAAAAATGTACCTTTATAACCAAGTTTTTCAGCAACTGGGTGTGAAAATTTGTAGCCTCCATTGTAAACAAAATGGTAGAGGTAAACATCACCAGTTTTCCTTTCAACTATCTTCCTGACAGTTTCAGCAGTTGGATACATGTATAGGTGGTCAGTAAATAACTGAAACAGATAAATTAACAGTTACTTTGACGTTTTTGAGTATAGTAAGTTTTGTCCAAAGATGTTATCAACACTTTGTGAAGTCAGGTGATTGAAAAGGCTACTGTCTTAAGGCCTCCTTCCACGCCTAGCCGTATATTATCACTGCAGCTAGGAATGCTTCACCCTCGATCCTCACTTACTGTTAGAGACTTTACCCCTGTTACCCCAGGCAAGGGATATAACAGTTAGACCATTACTTGAAATATTTGAAACACTATAAAAACCTGTTACTACCATACTTACAGACTTGCAGAACCCCCTTCCCTTGTTTGATCATCAAATCCTACTACTTAATTAATGGCTTACCACCGTAACCTTGTGAAAGGTCATTCTAATTGGCCTCTGAAAAAAATAATAGAGTAACATGCAAATTGTAAGAACAGTTAGCCATTACTATTTTATGCTTAGCAAAAGTGATGATAACAATGTCAGCAAATGTTTAAATATGCTAAAATTGTCATATCAAAAAGATAATGTGTGTGTGTGTGTGTGTGTGTGTGTGTGTGTGTGTGTGTGTGTGTGTGTGTGTGTGTGTGTGTGTTCACTATGATACATATGCATTGCTGTGGATGTATGCAAAGGATGGGTCAAAGGTGGCTTATGAAAAGAAATCCTGAATTGGACATATAGTCTTAGGGCGTCCCAGAAGACTTGGAAGTATGGAATTAACACACAAATGGGAGAAAGAGGATAAGAAGAAAACCACAGCTAGACAGGAGTAACTGTGGAACAGGAATTACAAGATGCCAAGGGATAGTTTGAAATGCTATGTAATTACTTACTAACATATAATGTTATATTTTTCTTCGATTTCGTTGTCCATGACGTGTCCTTTACTTAACTAAATATAATTAAATCACTACCGACTCGGAACACAAAGATTTTTATAGGTAAAATATAAAAGTTTTACCTTATAGACTGAACCAGTTTTCGCTTTTGAAAAGCTTCTTCAGAGGCTGCTGCTGGGAGCACTGTCCATCTTGTTCTTGGCGACGGTATCGACTTTTGAAGGATCGATGTTGTGTATGTGGGGTGTGATTTGAATTGTGTCTGTTCGTTTACGATGTCTTTTTATGTGTTCTCCTGTGTTTGTATATTTTCAATTGTTCAAGAGTGTCTAGTTTTCGGCCTTTTGTGTGTACGTGTAGAATGTCCATGTTGAGGTGGTTTGCAAAGTTGGATTCTGTAGTGAAGTGTAGTGCCTTAGTGTACCAATGTATCTTTGTTTGAAGCTACGTCCTGTATTGCCTATGTAGAATTGGTTGCAATCTGTGCAGTTTAGTTTATAAACACCAGGTAGATCGAATTTGGTTTGTGCTTTGTGTGAGTTCTTCATAGCGTGTGTTCTGTTTTGTTTGTAGGTTTGTATGTGATTCTGTATCCTGCTTTTTTTTAGTGAATTTGTTGGCTATTTTTACTTCCATGTTCCTTAAGGAAATGGAAGTATGGTGATGGCAAAAAAAAATCATGTTCGAGATTATTGCAGATTCTGATTGGACTACACTCAAAACATGAAAAAAGTCATTTCTCGAAAAGTGTCTGTGTGTCTGTCTGTCTGTCTGTCTGTCTGTCTGTGTGAGTCTGTATCTATCTGTCTGTAGATTTTCTTCTATGGCAAACGACAACAGCCGCAAATTTAAACAGAATCAAATAATTTTTTCATACAGCCCTGAATTGTAGAGTTCTCAAGACCTAATGTTTTTGGTGAAGATCGGTTAAGGGAAAGGGGTAGTTTACCAGCAACCTGTTATATTTTAACTAGGGTATTTATTTGGCAAACCATAACAGCCGCAATTTGAAACATAATCAAATAATTTTTGCATACAAATATGAATTGAAGAGTTCTCAAGACCTATAGTTTTGGTGAAGATCGGTTAAGGGGAAGGGGTAGTTTACCAGCAACGTTTATTGATTTAACAAGCGTGTTTTCTATGGCAAACGATAACAACCGCAAATTCAAAAATAGAATCAAATAATGTTTTACATACAGCCCTGAATTGTACAGTTCTCAATATATTGTTTTTGTTGAAGATCGGGTTAGGGAAAGGGGTAGTTTACCTGCAACGTTTTATATTTTAACATGGGTAATTTTTCTTATGTTGAATGATAACTGCTGTAAATTCAATCAGAATCAAATAAAGTTTTGTATACCTCTTTGTGCTATAGAGAACTCAATGTCCGTTGATTTTGGTGAAGATCAGTTAAGGGAAAGGGGTAGTTTACTGGTAACATTTTATGTTTTAACAATGGTAATTTTTTCTATGACGAACGATAACTGCCGCACATTCAAACAGAATCAAAACTTTTTTTTGCATACGTTCCTCAATTGTAAAAGTCTGAAGGCTTGTTGATTTTGGTGAAGATAGGGTAAGAGAAAGTGGTAGTTTACCAGCCACATTTTATGTTTTAACAAGATTAATTTTTCTATGACGAACGAAACTGCCGCATATTTAAACAGAATCAAATAATTTTGTGCATACCTTCCTCAATTGTAGATAACTCAAGGACTGTTGAATTTGCTGAAGATCGGTTAAGGGAAAGGGGTAGTTTACCAGCAACATTTTATTTACTTCCATGTTCCTTAATGAAATATAAGTATGGTGATGGCAAAAAAAAAATCGTGTTTGAGATAATTGCAGATTCTTATTGTACTACACTCAAAACATGAAAAAAGTCATTTTTCGGAAAGTGTCTGTATGTGTGTGTCTGTCTGTCTATCTGTCTGTCTGTCTGTAGATTTTTTTCTATGGCAAACGATAACAGTCGCAATTTCCAACAGAATCAAATAATTTTTTGCATACATCCCTGAATTATAGAGTTTTCAAGACTTATTGTGTTTGGTGAAGATCGGTTACGGGAAAGGGGTAGTTTACCAGCAACGTTTTTTGTTAATTCAAGGGTAATCTTTTTCTATGGCAACCGATAACAGCCGCAAATTCAAACAGAATCAATTAATGTTTTGCATACAGCCCTAAATTGTAGAGTTCTCAAGATCTATTATTTTTGGTGGAGATCGGTTAAGGGAAAGGGGTAGTTTGCCTGCAACGTTTTTTGTTTTAAAATGGGTATTTTCTATGGCAAACGATAACAGCCGCAAATTAAATGAGAATCAAAAATATTTTGTATACCTTTATGAGCTATAGAGAACTCAATGTCTGTTGATTTTGGTGATGATCGGTTAAGGGAAAGGGATAGTTTACCAGCAACATTTTATGTAGTAACAAGAGAAATTTTTTCGTGACGAACGATAACTGCCGTAAACTCAAACAGAATCAAATAAGTTTTTAGATATGGGCCTGAGTTGTAGAAGACTCAAGGCCTATTGATTTTGGTGAAGATTTGTTACTGGTAAAGGGTAGTTTACTGGAAACATTTTTTGTTGTAACAAGAGTAAAGTACTTAATTTTGATAAATAAAGTATCCTGATAAGAAGATCTTAATAATCCACTGTAGAAACGTAGATGAAATATCTATAAATGAAGAGGCTAGTTGAACGGGGTGGGGGTAATTTTCTATAAATGAAAATTATAGTTTTGGGGGAGGGGATAATTTTTATATATTTACTACGTTATCGGCAACAAAGAAGTAGTTTGCTATTAAAATTCCTTCCCGTCCTGTTTGGCCGTGGACCAAAGTTTTCTCCAAAACCAGACGTTTCGGCAGTGTCATTGACTTCCATCATAAGTGAAAATCGAGTGCGATAACGTGAGGTGGTATACGTTAGTGACCACAGTTAAGGCTGAAGCAGTAAGTAGCAAGAAGTAGTTACTATGGAAATATTTCATTTCATAAATGATTTTAAATATAAATCTTAGAACATGGAAGTCATATATGGTTCTTCATACCGATATTTTACTTCTGTGTTCCATAAGGAAATGGAAGTATGGTCATGGCGGAAAAAATCGTATTCGAGATAATGGCTGATTCTGATTGTACTACCCTCAAAACATGAAAAAAAGTCATTTTTAGAAAAGTGTCTGTGTGTGTGTCTGTCTGTCTGTGTGCAGAATTTTTCTATGGCAAACGATAACTGCCGCAAATTCAAACAAAATCAAATAATGTTTTGCATACCTTTCTGAATTGTGTAGGTCTCGAGGCCTATTGATTTTGGTAAAGATCAGTTACGGAGAAGGGGTATTTTCCTTGCAACTTTTTACGTTTTAACAAGAGTAAAGTTCTTAATTTTTATAAATAAAGTATCCTGAAAAAAAGGTCATAATAGTCCACTGTAGAAAGGTGGATGAAATATCTATAAATCAAAACGTTATTTGAAGGGGAAGGGGGTAATTTTCTATCAATTAAAATGGTAGTTGATGTGGAGGAGAATTTTTTATAAGTTTTATATGTGTACTACGTTATTGACAACAAAGATGTAGTTTCTATGGAAACAATTTATTTCAATTTCACAAAATTCTATATTTTTTTAAGAATTATGGGACCGAATTCAAGTAAATGATTGGAACTGTATGAGTATACGCAATACATTTAGATGTTTCTAATATGCGATTGTATCGATATATTACGGTGTGGAAAAGAAGTGTACTAATTGTAAATTGCCCTATTTCTTAATGTAAAGCAAAAATACGTTTGTTTTCATTTGGTAGTTATGTAATAATGGTTTTGGGTTTTTAGTTTACTGCTAAAATAAATTAAAGCTGTGGTTGAGAAAACATAACATTAGACGTGTAATGCAACGCGTATAACAGAGTAACACTTAAAATAAAGAACCTAACGTTTTTAAGTTTACAAATTGGAAAGAACAACTGCAAATACAAAATGAAAAATACAAATATTTATGGTTAATGAAAAAACAAAATACACTGTATTAAGGAATGACAACATATGCTCTACAAATTGTAGGGGGAGTGGGGGCACTATGAGACACTAAAATTACTTTTGTTCAAAACTCTCTTTCCGTTAAGTCTTCGGATTTTCTAATGAGTGCATTTCAAAGATCAAACATTTATCTACGCAATGATACAATAATTCCCTATAAAATATGTAATAGAAAATTTTCAGAAGAAAAATAAAAAACAATTACTAGTGTCCCATTGTTCCCCCACTGTGGGGCACTTTGAGAGAGGTACCGGGGTAGAATGAGACAAAAGCATTTTAAAAATTTATTGTATGTATTTATTTCAAATTTTTCTTATAACAATGTACAATGCTTATCACACATTAATATATTCTATTTAAACTTCATACTATCCAACAATCATACTTTCATACTTTTTAATAGCCTACACAATTAACGTAAAATAAAAAACACAAATGATATTTTGTCAACATAATTGAATCAATAATTAAATCAATATAGTTGGTTGAACTTCTACTGCAATTTAAAAAAAGCTTAACGAGTTGTGAATGCAATAAACAAGTATTGTAACATTATTACTAGATTGATTTAAATTCTGAAACAAACAAAATTCTGATACAAAACAAAAAGTTGGCAGTATTTAAACACTAAAAACAATAAAAAATAGAAAAGAATAATTGTAAAATATTAGGCCTAATTTAGCCTACTTTAATATTAAAACAATTTAAATTAACACTAAATTTTAAATAACTTTGTTGCCTTTTTGTTTGTCCATAAAATTTTGGCTGTGGTAAAATCATTTTTATATCATTTAATGCCACAGCCTTTATGTCAGGGATTTCAGGATATTTAAATTTTTGACCTTCTTCTGACATTCGTAAATAAGTGATATCACATTCATCATCGTTACCTGATTTATTGCTGATTAATTTACCTATATAATAAACTTCACTGCTCTTAGTTAGAAACTGGACGAGAACAAAATCGCCCTCTTTTGGTTCCCTATCCAACGCATCAAACCCTTCCGGGTTATCCAAATTAGAAAAGGTTTCACTGAAAGTTGAAACAGAACTGGAAGATAACATTTCAGGTTCATCAGACTCTTCACTTTCAACTGAAAACAGTTTTTTTGGTTTCAGTTTTCTTGTAGGTTTCTTTTTTTTTAATAAACCTGCACTTCGAGAGGCAATTTCATTTTTTTCAGGAGTGTCTGTTGCAATAATGCATTTACCCCTTTTTCTACCCCTGTTGGAAAGTTTTCGTGGACCTGCTCGGGGATAGCCCTTGAACTCAGATGGAGCGATAAATGTTTTTCGGTTATCAGGTAACGTTGTGATATTGCCGGTAATAGTGGATGGAATCTCCTGTGCAAAAGAGGAAGTTGATGGATTTTCTTGTTGAAAAACAGAGACAAGTTGATGTGAATTCTCAACAGAAGAACTATTATTTTGTGGCGCTGGCCTATCGGTGATATTACTTGCAAGGAAATCAGCATCTGTGAATATGTCTTTATCGAAAGGGAAAATACCCGTTTTCTGGAAACCAGCTATTATATTTTGGGGTGTCATTGACCTTTCCCACGCTGGTTTAACACAACCTGCAATCTGATATATGGTCAAGGGAGTTGCATGAGAATCTAACCATGATTTTACTGCTGCATTGTAATACGTTTTGAATGGTGCGAAAACTGCTACATCCAAGGGCTGGATTTTATCAGAACAGTGAGGAGGTAATGTCAAAATAGTTACACCATTGTCCTTTGCGAGGTCTAAGCAATCTATTGAAAGGTGGCTTTCATGATTATCGTAAAGAAGTAGTGTTGGATTACTTTTGGATGAGCAAGTGTATTTAATGAAATGACGAATTACTTCAACAAACAATTCTGCTGTCATCCATCCAGACTGTGTGGCAAGACCCAAAGTGTTAGCTGGTGCATCATTAATCATATGGGGTTTAAAATGCACTCTAGGAAAAACCATTGCTGGGGGCAAACTATTACCATTTGCATCAATGATACAACAAACAGTAACAAGAGACCCTTTTTCACCACTGGTTATTTGGTGAACTTGTCTGGCACCTTTTTCGCCAATCACTTTACGAGGTGTCTGAACGGTAGTTACACCAGTTTCATCAAGATTGTACAATCTAATACCATTAGCAAATCCTGGATTTCTCGACATAACGTCCGAAAGTTTATCAAAAAATATTTTAACATTATATTTATTAAACGATGTTGCACGAGCAATGCTACGAGCCTCAGGTAATCTTAAAGTTCCATAAACCCTTGTAACCAATCTATTCCTGCTAATTTACTAATAACCCAAGTGTCCGGTATTGTCAAGTTATTTTTTATTGCAGTTTCATATGCCAGGCGTCTACAGTCTATTGTTGACAAAGGAAAATTCATTTTTGAGCAAGCTAATAAATACTCTCCTAGTTGTGATTCTTGTTCGTTTGTAAAGATTTTTCGATTATCATAACGAGGCGTCATGTTTATCTCTGTGCCTGGTTCAGCAGTCTAAATTTTTTTTACATACCTGGACAAAAACCACAAAATAGGAGTATTAGCTGGATGGTCTGACTGATTCGTCGACAACTGTCAGTTAATGTATTTTTTTAGCTAATTTACATTAAATAAATAAATTGCACTTACCGAGACACAGTTTGAAATGAGAGGCCTTTAATATTTGCTGCTCTTCGGATACTAAGCCCATCTTTAATAACCATATTTACGGCTTCTGTCATGTCGCCAGCTGTAAAAGACCCCTTGTTTGTTTTACGCACATGGTGGCGCACCATTTTACAGTCTGGAATAAAAGTAATTAATTTTAATGAAATTCAGTGATTAAAACAGGCCTACATGTATATAATTCTAACTGTCTCAACTGATTAAAACTTGTAACTGCAAAATGTCTTGATATTAAATATTTTGGTAAAGTAAATAAAATGTTTTCAATATTAAAAAATTATGATAGGCTAAAACTGAATTTATAGTTTTTATGGTTACATTTATAGTTTTTGTGTTTATTAGATTAAATAAAGTGCAGTAAATTTTAGCATTCTTACTTGCAGAAAGAGAAAGTCATATCAGACAAAACTGACTGCATAAAGGGGTACAATGAGACGTCTCATAGTGCCCCCAATCTTGACGTCTCAATGTTCCCCGCAGGGACCTTACTTAAAATAACAAAGAAAAACTAAACTTGTAACTAACCTACACGCTTTTAAATTTGTAGTAGTATACAGAAAACATCGGAGTTTACATTAGTATTATCATTATTAATCTTAGAATAACAGAAAACTAATAAAAATTAAAAAAAACACAGTCAATAAAAAAATAATTTCCTTACCTGAAAAGAAGAAATGTTGCAAAGAAACCAGTTGACTCACATAATGGCTTCCAAAACACATTCCAGACTACCACATGTAGTACTACTTTTTACCACATTATACTCAGCGCTCCAGTGTTACCATTTTGGGGGAAAATATAAATGTCTCACTGTTCCCCCTGTATCATTGTACCCCCACTCCCCTACATATGGATGTTTGTTTTTTTGTTAGTCACAAGACGAGTACTTGTCGGAAACGAATTAATTTTACCAAAAAAACGAGTTCCGCCACAAAAAAGTGACATGTAGGCCTATAATAATAGGCAAGAGGTTGACCCTTGGGCTACTCCCGCCTTATTTCGAGTTGGGTTTTTCGTGATTTTATAACAAAAATAGCTTTATATTACACACGTATTGCTTTCCATGTATAATTTCAGTTTTCATGTTAATCTAACATAATCAATTTTTGGTGTCAGAGCCACGACCCGGTGATAAATTACTATTACAGTCATTTTTCATTAAAATGACAAACGAACTCAATTGTAATCACCAGCCAACTATTTTGCAACATACAAAATTAAAATTTGCATAATTCTTTCACTACATAAAATTATGTGCGATATTCACTACATATCGAAGCCCAAAAATCGCATTATCGAAATAACTGCGGGTACGCATAAAGGCAGTACCAAATGATTTTATATGTAATATGAGAACATGGAAGTCATGTATGGTCCTCCATACTGATTTTTCAGTTTGGTTATTGATGTATGTTAGTGTTATGAATTTGTTGTTTTCTGTCTTTGTCTGCTGTTTGTTACTTCCATGTTTCATAAGGAAATGGAAGTATGGTCATGGCGAAAAAATCGTGTTCGAGATAATGGCAGATTCTGATTGTATTACCATCAAAACATGAAAAAAAGTCATTTTTAGAAATGTGTGTGTGTGTGTGTGTGTGTGTGTGTGTCTGTCTGTGTGTAGAATTTTGTGTATGGCAAACGATAACAGCCGGAAATTCAAACAGAATCAAATAATTTTCTGTATACACCCCTGAATTGTAGAGGACTCAAGGCATATTGTTTTTGGTGAAGATCGGTTAAGGGAAAAGGTTAATTTACCAGCAACGTTTTACATTTTAACAAGAGTAAAGTGCTTAATTTTGATAAATAAAGTATCCTGAAAAGAAGGTCATAATAATCCACTGTAGAAAGGTAGATGAAATATCTGTAAATGAAAAGGGTATTTGAAGGGAGGAGGGGGTAATTTTTTTATAAATTAAAATGGTAGTTGATGATGAAGGAGATAAATTTTTATAAGTTTTATATGTGTACTACGTTATTCACAACAAAGAAGTAGTTTCTATGGAAACATTTCATTTCACTTTAACAAAATTCTATATTTTTCATTTTAATTAAATCACGTATGAGTGAAAATATATCGTTTCTGGCAGGCAAGCATATCTCAATTAAGTATTGTTTACATTTCCAAAGTTTTATTATTGTGATTACCGTAATGCAGGACACACACACACACACACACACATACACATACAAAATTCGTGTTATTTCTGGCCTCACTCATGTTTATTTTTTTATGTTTGCACGCTTTTTAAATGAAAAGTGCCGAAAACCACACCAACACAACGCGTGCAAGCCGAAAAGATGGACATCGATTTGCTTCTTGTGGATCGATGGGCAGTTTTGTTGTATTAAACTAATTAATACAATCTGTGTACTTATTTCTATTATGATATTAGAATCATAAACTAATATGTGCATGTGTGTGTATGAAGAATATATAAATATTTTTCTCCTTTGGAAAATTGTTTGCCCCTTCTTGAAAAAATTTAACTTCCCTGATGGCTAGTTATTTACTAGCCTGTGTGGAATATAGCGTTATGAAATGGATCAGAATGGTAGGTGTTAAACAGGAGATACAATCGTATTAAGGAAAAAATGTTTTGCTGAAAAATTTATAATTATACGGGTGAACAGAATAGTCGTTCAGAAAATCAGAAGACAAATGGAAAGAAAGAAATCAAGAATCGATTTTAAAAAAGAAAAATGACTACTATAGTATTGACAGGAAAGACTGTGATAACACTATAGACATCCAACGGCCCCTCGCAGCGAGAGTCCAATTTCATTACAGGAATCAGATTGCAACTACTTTTAAAGGCGTGCAAACCTTCGTTCGACCTACAGACATTTTATCTAAAAGTAGTCTTTCCTCACGAAGGTTGAATATAGTTTTAATCCACCTGATATGGTGGTACCATTTTAGCTGATACGTAATTTCTTCAGAACTCAAGCATCCACTTATTTAATTAATATTTAAATGATTTTAAATATAAATTTTAGGACATGGAAGTCATGTATGGTTCTCCATACCGATTTTTTTGTGTTTTGTGTAGGAGTTTATTGACTAGTGTTCTGTTGTATCCATTGGATTCTGCTAGATATTTTATCATGTTTAGTTCGCCTTTGTAGTCTTTTTCATCTAGTGGGACAGTGCTCCCAGTGGCAGCCTCTGAAGAAGTTTTTTAAAAGCAAAAACTGGTTCAGGCTATAAGGTAAAACTGTTACGTTTTTAACCATAAAAATTTTGTGTTCCGAGTTGATAGTGATTTAATTATATTTAGCTATATATTTATTTACTTAGAAACAACAATTGTTTTGACAACACTTGCACACTAATTGTTTCTTCTTCTATAGAGTTTTACACTTTAGGTTTGCTATTTTACTCATTTAGTTCTCTTTTAAACCAACTTCCTCTCCCTCACGTGTTGGTTATAGTTTGCTTTATTTTTCCATGTTTTGACATATAATTTACAAGTAACACTGCATTAAAAAGGCAAAATACAATTTTTATTGAAATAATAAAACATAGGTAAAACGCATGTACCAAAAATAAGCATGTACACATTGATTAGCTCTGGCCTTTCAATATATATCACATTTTAAGTGTAAATTGAAATTGTGGGTTTCCTTTGCTTTGCTATTATGTGACAAAACTGTTTTCATTGAAACATAGCAGTGTATTTAATATACCTTTGTAATTGTGTATATGCAAGTAAAATCAGATGGTTAATTTCTAGCTAACACTTCTAGTAGTTATGTATGAGACCAGACAGCTATAAACCAATTCTGGTGAGTTTATGGTTAAAAAATACGTGCTCCATTCCCTGTGGTATTTCCCTGGTCACATAAAATTGTTTCTAATGTTATTCCAGTATGAAGAATACATTTCACTGTCTGAACAGTGCAGCTCATATAATTTGTATGATATTTATATTTCTACATAAGTACTGTGATACTTCTGTCATACTAAGATATTTCCTTGATAAATATATTTCTATAACACAAATACATAGACTGGTGTATATCCTCTTGAAAACAGCGGCGCCTCCTGGCTGCGGTTACCGCAACTAGCGGCGGGTGATGCGTTGTACTAGCCAAGCAACCATCACATTAAAGAAAAAAGCTGGGTGGTATACCTTGGTCCTTTATTTACTATTGAGCAGAGGTATATACTCTTGAGACAACTACTGGTAATATATCAATTCCATATCGTCTGCATAATATAAAAATGCTCGTTTTCCCATGATAATTCAACTTGGAATTTGCGTGTTATTTGTCGTAATACTATACCCATTCTGTTCCATCAAAATGGTTTCAGAGAGGCTGAGTATGTAACTTGTATGGCATAATGAGGAAGATGTGTGATCAGCACTACAGACAGTTCCTCATACTAAACTCGCACTTTGTTTATATAAACTTCATTGTTTTCCACTGCATTTTCCTTTTCACCATTACATTCAATATTTATCATGTTTTTACATCACCATGTAGTCAACACAAAGCTTTAATTGAAAATTATATGATATAACTATTATTACGAACAAGAAAGCAACTTGTAGGCCAGTTTACATCATTTAAAAGCATATGCAAAAGTTATACTGAATACAGTCTCCAAGTCATCAGTATATTAAATGCCTGTTACATTAAACGAAATTTGTTTTAACAAAGTATGAAAGACTGTGGCCTGAAGGTTGAGAACGGATGAGATGGAAATAAACAATCAGTGATTAGTGATTGAACATACAGAAACGTTAGGAGAAAAGTGTAAAAAATGGGTACTAACAATTGAACTTGCAAATTTCAAAACATAAAACAAATACGACAAAGACAAATACACCACACAAAAAAATATATTCACATGAAACAGAATCAAACACAGTAATACATTTTAGTTTAAAAAGAGTTATAAACGACTGGATAGCGAATTTAGATGAAAAAAAAAATTGAAAGGAAGAATTTACAAAGTTTTAGTGGTGTACGTGCTCAGATGTATAGAGTATGCTTTTAGCAACACCGCGAAGTGTCTGATGACATAAGCCTCAAATCAAAGACTCCCAGATTAGAACGTAACTTGATTCATGGAAAACTCCGTGACAGTGAAGACCATAACAAGAGCACCTGACACTGACGCAATAACAGCCATGCGATTGAAAACGTACTTAACAATCCTTTATAATTAAAAAGTAATTACTGTACAATTATTTTGGAATTTTTAAAAACTGATTTCATTCCAATGATAATAACCAGTATTGAAGAACATTTTTGTGAGTAAATAAATGTTAATGCATTGAAACTTTGCACTTATTATCAAACCCACAAGCAGCCATGAGATGGAGGTTAATAAAATAGATTTAGCAGTAAGGTAAACACCAAAGTGGAGAGGTTCATTAATGTTGCACCACACCATGTTCCTTTTAATGTTTAAAGTTCAATTTCTCTAAGGATTCAGTAAGCATATTCAAACAGAATATCATCATCATTACCTAAAGGCCATGCCTTGTCGAGTTAGCCACGTCTCTTTCTACACCATTGTCTTCTTTAAATCGCAGTACGATAGGAAATACATCTCCTTTCCCATTTCTTTGAAGAACGCTGCTCTTGGTCATCCTCTTGGTTTTCCCCCAACACTTTTCCTTCAAAAATGTTACTTAAGAATTGAATGTGTTGTAACACGTGCCCAATAAATTATATTGGACGAAGCCATATTTAAACTTGGGAGTCCTGTCTACGAAGTTTAATGCAGGGGTATCCTGTTGCCTTCTGCATCCTAATGCCGTTGACCACGGTTGTGGTTCATCAACGATTTCTCATCCCCAGGACAAGGGAGTGCCTCTATCGCTTACCCGCTCATCTGCCCTTTTAAAAGGCCTTTGCCACTTGGTAAGGGGACTCCTTATACCGGGAGTCACTCGGTCTTTGTAGTCTCATTAGTGGAAACATGGTGCACTGAGCAGCCTCACCTCAGCTTCACTCGTGAAGGTGAGGTTGACCATTGAGTGGGAGAGGTTTTAAGAGACTCTTCAGCACCCCTTACACCCCTTTTGGAATATAAGAGTAATACACGCTTAACATCCTTAGAGGTGCTAAGGGGAATAGTAATTTAAAAAATCATTCAAACACATCCATTTTAGAAGAGTTTGAAACTAAAGGCCATCTGAAATAAGCAGTTTTGCCTGAACTACTTTTAGCACATCAGAAAAATGTACTGTATGCAAACTGCTTTGTGTCATGTATAATAGGAATCCGAGGTATTGTAGGCTGATAAAACAAAACTGTTAATTTCCACAAGGCTTTGCAAATGGTCTAAGGCCAGTACGCTTGGAGCAATGGAAGAAGTGGTACCAGTATATACAACAAAACCTTCACATGGTTAAATACCACACAGTTATATACAGTACATAGATTCCTTAATATAGACACATTACATATTAATTAATGCAGACCCCCCGCCACACACACACACACACACACACACACACACACACACACACACACACACACACACACACACACACACACACACACACATCACACATTATGTTTTGTTTTCTAACAGTTTAAACACACGTTAATATAAAGTTTAGAAGTCTCATTCTTAATAAACTTGTTCCAGTACTTTATGTTTTTTTCCAGAAAGCTCCTTTCCTCCAACCATGGTCTTTTTTTTTAACGTTACTTAACATTTTATCCCATATCTCCATATATTTCTGTTCTTTTTCCCTTTCCTTCTTGCTTCCCAATACCTCATAACTTTAAATAGTCCTATCACCTGAGTTATTTCTTGTTCTTTAAATTCTTTGTGGTTCTAATTTTAATTCTTCTCTTATTTGGTTACTTTAAAAGGGAACGTTTTTAGTAACTCCTATCACTCTTCTTAGATACTTCATTTCTGTTACACTAATTTTACCCGTAGCGTGCTTCACATCTACATATAATGACAGCTGTATAAAGTGTACCAATGCTTTATAGACTTTCATTTTTGTTTCTCTTGTGGTTTACAAGTCTTCCACTCATAGAATAATGCAATGGATTTGCCTTCTTTGTTGTGGTGTTAAACTCAGTCTCTTGTTTTTCTGTTCCTTGCAATGTAACCTCCAAATATTGGAAGCTGGTAGGTTGCTCTGTCACTGTAAAATATTCCAATATTATGTGTATTTTTTCTGACAATTCATTTGATCACTTTCATTCCTATTTAAATTTGAGAAAACGCAGTTTCCTGTTACTGACTTAATTTCACAGATTATATTTCACTTTCAGAATATATGACACATGTATTATTCACATTTTTACGACACTTTTCTATATATTTGTACATATCATACCAATTTTATATTATGCGATTTCCAATATTCTGAATGTGAAATACAACCTGCAGACTGGTGAATGTTAAAGCTTTTTGATAACTTTCGGTACACTTTTTGTGACTAGGGAAATGTCACGAGAAATGGAACACGGGGAAAATTTACAGGGGGGATGAATAGGAGCCCCCCAAGAGAGTTGAAAAAGTCAACGAATTTTGTTAATCTCTTAATTTTTAGATGGTTTTTATTTTAATTTTTCTGTTGTTTTGACGCTAATATAGTATTAGCTCTTTTTTAATTATTCAAACAGGTTTATTATACAGTATCAGTATTTCAAATAATACACAGCACAGATAATAAACATTTAAAATATGAAACATATAAAAGTCAATTCAGTCAGTAAGCATCTTTAAACAATGTTTCAATAATGCCCATTTTATTCTGTTATTACCATTTACATTAATGGGAATAGTAATGTTGATTAGTCTTAACTTGATTTTTTCTTTTGTATTAAGTCGACCTGACCATGGATCAACCCCTCCCCTCGCCAGATTCTAGATATGCCACTGAATGGAACAATTAGTTTTTTAATTTAAAAACAACAAAAGTACATCCCACCAGAAATGGTAAACACACACACACACACACACACACACACACACACACACACACACACACACACACACACACACACACACATACCATTTAACATACAACATTGACTTTTTAAGTTAATGTTGATGACTTTGCACAAACAGAAAATCAGTGATAGCAAATGTTTGTTCTTCAAACCTAAATGCTAATATTTCATCACTGTTAACCTTTAAAGACACTTTCATTCTTTTGTCTGTCAGTATTTGAGTTCACACAGTCGAATTATTTTTAGATTCTCTTTGCTCCCGATGTAAATGCTACATCATCTGCAGTGGTACAAGAAAAATATCAGTTCTTTTCAATTTAAACAATATCTAAATATAATTATTTCACTACGACTCAGAACACAAAAGTTTATGGGTAAAAACGTAAGGACTCGGAATCCAAAACCATTTTATGGGTAAAAACGTAAACGTTTTGTGTTCCGAGTCGTTGTGAAATAATTATATTTAGTTAAGAAACGGACACATCATGGACAACGAAATCCAAGAATTAAACAATATCAGTTGCTTTTTCATAGGTGGTATAAAAACGTAAATCTGCCCTGAATTTTATATATTGTTTTGTACAGATACCTAATTGTATCACTTGGGGAGTTGAAAGGTCAGTAGGGTAAAATTTTTACAATTTTGTTTTATTAACTTATATTAAAATACTGTCTTTTCTCCACAGTTTGGTACCAAAAGTATGGGGTTTTTATTGTTGAAAATATTTTTACTTTGATTTAGAAAATTGTGCTGCACGCAGTTTGTGTAGCAGTTTTTTTAGCATTTTTGAATTTAGACGAAAACTTTCGTTTATTATTATACCTAGCTAATTTTATATAAAATATTGTTACATCTATTATAGTATATATTATAATGGATGCCATAAAACCAGTATTTAGAGCACTGGCCAATCCGGATCTACTAAAAGGTGCCTTCATGGCAAAACGCAAAACGTGAACGAGTCGTTCAACAATGTACTGTGGACCAGGGTGCCAAAAAATGGGTTTGTTGGGAGAAAGACATTGGATGTTGGGGCTTATGACGGTTTAGTTACATTTAATGATGGAAATATTGGACGATTGGAAGTGTTAAAACAGGATGGGCTTTACGAACTATGGTGTAAACCCACTCAAAGCACTCAAGAAGGTTGACCAGAAGTGGTTGCAGAAAGCGGAGTTATCAGCAAAGGTAATGACCAAGAAAGCAAGGATTAACAAGAGAAGGAGAAGACTTAAAACTGAGAAAGATAGAGACAGCCACTAAAATCTATGTGCACTTTAAAGGCATGTAAACTGAAATAAAATCACACATAATTTATACAATTTTGTTTTTCTTGATTTTTCGAAAACCTTGTTTTTTTAACACTACGGTACATTTATCTCATGAACCAATAAAGATATAATGTTGAAATTTTTACTGCAAATTATACTTGATCTTTTCTAACTACTGTAGTAAAATAATGTTATTAAGTGAAGAAATGTTTGTTAAAAACATATATATGAAATTTTATAATAAAAAAAGATTTTAAAAGTAAAAACTTTATGACGTTTTTAATATTTTAGATATCACAATCATTCTACTACAGTAAATAATACAAATAATGTGAGTAAATAAGCACGAAAAATTTCAGTCTTCTAGCTTAAAACGTTTATGAGAAAAATGTACCTAAATTCTGCCAATTTAACGTGGGCAGTATAGGACTCTTCAACTCTCCTTAAGTATATACGTAATCATTAAAATTCATGCTTTAGAATATGAAAGAGGGATTCAAGTAGAATATATCAACTTTTAAAATCTAAATTGTACAAATTTAGTAAATAATTTTGTTTGCTTTATTTACAAATACATACATTGACATATCCGGTCAGTGTTGTAATAGTCACTGGCCCGCCCTTGAAGTAAAAGTCTCTCAGCTTTTGACCAAGTGCATTAAGCTGGTCTGTAGATACCTGTTTGAATGTTGTACGTGGGACAAAGTACTGTAGATTTCTGTCTACAAAAGCGTATTTGCCTTTGTCATCTGTAACATGATGATGATAATTTAACTTATATTAATAATCATGAAAGTAAATGTAATTAAGAGTATGAAAAAAATATGTTAAATCAAAACTTGTAACTATTTTACGTCAACAGTTTTTATTTTACAGTTTTACACATACCAGTATTTAAATACAAGAATATAATTTGTTGTAAGACGGTAATTGTGTTTCTAAAAAAACTGTAAACATTTTCAAAATAAAGATTTCATACACGTATATTAGGCCTCTCTTTGTTGTTACAATCTTCTCGATCATGTGCCAATCATTCTGCGCAATATGCTTTAGTATTTTATCTTTCTTAAATGCCTGGAATTTATTGTCCATGATTTGTCCATTGTTATTAATTAACTATATAGAATACTACCGACTTTGAACATAAATTATTATTGATAAAAATGATAAATTTTTACCTTATGGCCTAAACTAGGTTTCATTCTTTAGAGCTTTGTCAGAGGTGTTCCGCGTCAGTAGTAATGTATACAGTTAGTTATCTGTCAATCTGTTTTGAGGTTTCCTTTCTCATCTTTTATATCTCAAAGAATTCAGTGTATTATGCCTTTATTTCACATGGTAAGACAATGGGATGGCTATGTCCTAAAATGGATGGAATGAACCTTTGTAGACACAGACTGATAGAATTCATGTATTATTGAATAAGCTTTGGAAATTTATTGTACTAGAGCTTCTTCAGTACTTTAGAAGACTGAATATATCAATAGGTTTTAATTTTGTTTTTTTAACAGATAGGATTTGTAAGTACACTAATCCTCTAACAATACTGATAGGAGGTAGTTATTTTTACAATTATTTAGCTGCACAAGAAACCCAATTATCTTGATCAGAAGTAATGAACTCGTATTAGCGGATGTAAACATTTTCTTTTCCAGGAGAGAAAATTTGCAAAGCTGTATTTTAAATGGTAGCCGCATTACTCAAGTATACTTCAAGTATACTTTACATCAGATGGAAAAAATACCACCTATGTAAGAATGAGGTAATACTCGGAATCAGTAATTGGGAGGGATTTTAAGTAACGAATTTCGAATTGTCTTGCTTATCAGTTTCTTATCAGATTAATACATATGCACGTGCACGTGCTTTGTGTGTGTGTGTGTGTGTGTGTGTGTGTGTATGTGTGTGTGTGTCAGTAACACTCATCATGCGCTCCATGCTGTCTTTATGAGCAACCTCAATACATGTTTATACATTTTTAAACACAATTATGAAATTGTATCTAATTCTATAGTATTGATCATTAATGATTATTTTTAAAGAAACTGCAGTCCTGTCATTCAAACATTTTTTTGTTCTATTCTACTTGTATGAACTTTGTTCCTTAGATATTTTAGAACCATGTATAACCTAGGTATAGTAGGTATAGTACATTAGGTACATATAGTACATTAGGTATAGTACATTTGTCGAATTGTGATCTTCAGTCTCTTTCTATAGCTATCAATAGTATGTGTTAGTAAATAATAAAATAAAATTTGAACTATGTAGTTATTAATTTCTTACAATTTTGTAAAATTATCTTCCTATTGTGCAGACTTTATTAACGGGATTATCAATATTACTGATGACTATATATGGTATTTTAAATTATAATCTTTTAATTATAATTATATTACACACTTTGGTTTTTTATTTGGGGTTGCCAAAATCTTTTTCCCTATTCTACAGTAAACTCTTATCTGTTATGTTAGCAATTCATAAATGAAACAGTGCAGGAATATCTTTTATTGAATACCATTTTACAATAAATTTGGAGTAAGGTGAAGTTCCACCTCTCAGTTAATCAGAGCCCACCATGACTCATGCGCTCATCTGTCTTGCTTAGCCAAAGCTTGAAACGTTCGTGATCAGTTGAAATGTATCTATTAAACACAAGCATATAAAGTGCCTCTGTAAGTTTTGCTTAGTGCTGTTGGTATTCTGCTCGAAAGTATGCTCCACTTAAACCCGCAATACACTATGTTATCACTCCAGAACATGTTTAAAGGTATCTAGACAGATTTTATTTCTCCACTGAAGCTTTCCTCTTTTTCTGTTATATGTTCCCCAAGCACCTTAAATATTATCTTATGTTTTTGAAAATACCATGATAACACTTACATGGAAAACATTATTTGATTCCAAATTTGCTATCAAAGCAGGAAATCGAATAATATAGTTGAAAAGACATGTAACCCATAAAATACAATGTAACGCAAATAAAATAAAATAATATAGTACAACTGAAAAATAATAAATAATACATATAAGTTAACATATACAGTGGAACTCGCGAATAACGAGCTCGTTTATAATGAGTACTCGGGTGTAACGAGCAAGAGTACGAGATTTGTTTGGTTTTGTATTTTAGTAATGATAATTAAACTCACTTTTAAGAAGTAGGAATGTGTTAGAGACTTGGTTATAATGAACATTTTATCGCAGGCTTGCTTATTCACGGGTTAAGGTCTAACAAAAGTTTGTTACACAACGGCATTTTAAAAATTTGTTTAAAATAATTAATAAAATTTACTGAAACTAATTATGTAAGTGATTAATATGTGGAATGTTTAAATAAATTACAAAACTGTTTTGATATCTACAGATACAAACTTCCTAAACAAAAAATTAGATTACTTTTTTAAGGTTATTTAAGTTCTGTCTTCGAAAATAATTTTGACAATTCCATTTAGAATGAAAAAAAAACAAATAAATTAGAGTTCATTTTCTTGTAATTTAAAAATAAATATTGTACATGTGGCAGGGAAAGCTTTGCATTTTTACTAGATAGCCGACTGATTTTTGCTAATTTTTTGCTACACAATTAATTTTACTATATTTTGCGAATGAATATATTACAACGTTAAGTATTTGTGAAGCCCCCAACTTCTTGTGAGCCATTTATTTTGCAACATTACTTACACTATAAAATTATGACGGGTGTAATAATAATAATAATAATAATAATAATAATAATAACACAACGTGAATTAAACATTTTCTATTCTGTTGCGATTTAAAAGCATCATTATTATTCGCATGTGTGTAACCGTAACACACAATATCTAGTTATTAACATATAAGTAATAATCTCGTATTACACATAGAACATAATATACACTCTTATACTACAATAAACATTTGTTATTATATAATATTGCTCTCGACTTGCTCATTACTGTGATAACTATTAGATTATCTAATCTCTTTTAATAATCTATTTTCTTTTGATTATATTGCATATGCATTGCTTTGTTTTCTAATAAAAATTTACTATTTACTTTCGTATTAATTTAAATATCATTGACTAAATTATTTATTCAAAATTATAGTTTCATACTTTTAAACATTACTCTAACTACTATACAAATAAATATTTATATTTTCAAAAATTTTAATTCATCTTTGAATTATATTGTCTTTTATTTTACATCGTTAATTGACTTACGTGAGTCTTTGATTTTACAAATACATGGTTTAGTTTCACCTCATTTGCCGTGGTAATACTCAGCGTATCCTCTTCGGTCCTATGTCTTCAATCCTGGATGCTCCTCTGTAGTCGTGCAGTCCTGGAGTCCTTGCTCCTCGTCCTTCAGATCCTCTCCGCAGTCCGTTGTCTCGTTCCGTACGCTGGACCCTATTCCATGTACTTGGCTGCTCCCTCGTATCCCGTCATGGCCTCAGGTTGCAGGTGCTCTCACGAAAGTGATGAGTAGTCTTGAAGAACCTCCGGCTGCTGCTGTGGTTGATAGAAAAAGAGTTGTTGTTGTTGGGCAGAGCCTTCGGCTGCCATGGTAGTTGTACGAGAAAGAGAAATAAGTTAGCGCGTCTCGAGTATTTATACCCTAGGGCGCAAAATCATGTTTCGACAACATTCTGCAGGTCTCAGTCTGTCATTGGCGTCCCTTTCTAAACACGATTATTTTCACATTTATTTCGCTTGTCTTCGCAACATGCGAAGTCTTTAGCAAATTACCTGATATTCATCTTGTCGGTAATTTTTATGTGTTCACTGTGTATAACCCGTTTTTTCCTATCTTAATTAATATAAGCTTTATTTATACTTATTTTCACTATAATCGCACTTTTTATTATTTTTGCACTATTTTTTGTACACATGTGCGTCTTTATTTTATACACACTGTGGCGTATTTGGTTTTGTGATATTATGCACACACTCTTTACAATTTAAGTAATTTATATAATTAATAGCTTTCACTTAGGGGTGGCGCTTTACAGGAATCAACTGGTCTCACACACACACACACACACACACACACACACACACACACACACACACACACACACACACACACACACACACACACACACACACACACACACACACACACACAAAATACATGTGTACACATAGACACAGCTGCGTGGCGTCATCAAACTGTCAAAGCATGAAATTTGGTTGTTCCTTGTACAGTTCAGATTGAAAGCTGAATTATTATTACTAACAATATGAATTATGTATTTAATTAAAGTAATTACTTTAATTACTCGTGCAATGCACAGTACCCTATACATTTGTACTGTTGCATTATTTCCCTGCTTAATAAAAAAAAATTAATAAACAGGTTTATTTAATTTTTTGCCTTTTTTTACATTAGACAAAATAGTACAGAACATTTTTACAATACAATATTTATTTACATTATGCTCATAATAATGAATAAACTATTATTCAATTTACCCTTATGCGCGGTGGGCTGAACAAAATTATTCCCCTCCCATACATGTTGACTTGGTGTGTTGCTCCGTATCTACTTTAATGCGTTCTTCTTTAACTTGTCACAGTAACCTAGTTATTCGTTCGTAGAACTTCCTTAAAGAGCTGGCATGATACTTGCCCAATTCTTTCTGTCTTGTGTCATCATATACAATGAAAGATTGTTTGCAATTTGTCTTAGCGAAGTGAAAGGGCCATCATAAAATCTGAAAAAATTTTTCGCAGTATTATCAGTACGTTTTCCCACTGGATTTGTTCTTAATAATATTTTCTCTCCCACATTAATCTTCTGCAACTTGTGAGTTCTGTTGAATCGTTCTATTCTCTTATTACCTTTTTCCATTATTCTTCTTTTCGCGTGTTCATTCTTAATGCTTAACAGTATCGGTAAGTTCAGATTAGCAGCTTTGTGAACATACCTCTTCCAAAATTGGTCGGGCTGACGATCTTGATCAATCTCTGTCAGTGTGTAGCTCGTTTCTTCGCTATAATTCTCATTAATGGCTTTTTCAAAGAATTGTAAATACTCTGCCCATTTATTGTGTCGGTTATAGCTGTAAATACGTAGGTACTTACACAATTCTTTATTCACTCGTTTGGCTAAATTTCCCTGTGGATGTCTGATGGATGTGAGTATGGGTTGGATTCCATTTTCTCTTAATATTCTATTCCATACTTCACTTAGAAATTGGCACTCCTTGATCATTAAGAATCCTCTTTATCTTACCATGTATTGGAATACACTTTTGTAACAGAAATTTTACGACACTTTCGTTGTGGGTCGCATAATAGGATACAGATGAACTGCCTTAGAAAACACGTCTATACAGACTAGTATGTGTTTAACCCCCCGACTTGATCGTGGTAACTTAGTCCACTGCAACTAACTCCCCATTCGCCTCCTTCTGTATACTTTATATTTCCACATAAAATGTGTGAAGATTAGGTTGCTTAGCAGTCTGGGAATAATAACATTTCTTCAATTCATTTTTTATTTTTCTAAACATGTTGATAGTAAAATCTTCTCTAAGGGATAAATAACATTTTAATGCCGACGCATGAGCTAAGCTCTAATGAGTTAGTGTTATCAGTTTAAATAACATCTCGTTTGTCAACACAACTTTCCAATCATGTCTTATTAATTTGAAAGAATGTTGTTATGTAGCTTATATTGAGCTGGTAGGTGAGATTGATGTTTCAAATTTTGTAACGTAAGCTCTTGATTTTGTTCTTCTGCTAGATTTTGTAGCATTGTTATTACTTCGTTGCTAGCTTCAAATCCTATAGGTAATAGACATACTTCGTTATCCTACTTATTGTAGATTTCCTCACATTCTTCTGTAACATAACGACTTAATATATCTGCAACGCTATTATCTTTCCCTTTGCAGTACATGATAGTGAATGAGTACTCACCAATGGCTAAAATCCATCTCAGTAAACAAGAGATCGTTACTTTACATTTGAGTAGAAATGACAATGGTTAATGTATTGACATATTATTATTAACATATTATTCACATATTATTTCTCATATTATTATTAGGTCAAATCGTTGTATTTTTAAAATAAAATTTTTATTTACAGTAGGGCAATGTATGATGTTCCTTGATTCACACCCTCGTCTAGGCTAAACAATGCTTCTTGTCAGTTGACAGGATGTTTATTGTTCCTTGTTCACCGCAGTGCCCGCTCCTTCAGTTATTGTTGTCGAGAAGTCAATTGTCGCTTCGCACTCCCTTTTTGTTATCGTTCCCAGTGTTTGATTTGACCGTGTAAAGTGGACAATCATATGGTGTTGAGAATTTCTTCCTATGAGACGGCCAGACATAGCCTCTCTTATCCCCTCTACTCTCTCTCTCTGATCGCTGCTTCTATCCTTCTCTTGACGACCGCATTCCACACGTAGAGTCGTTGGTGTGTGACCTACATTAACAGCTGATCGATTTTTCGTGTGTTGCGTTGGTGTATTATAATTATCACGGCTGTGATTATAATTATTGTGATTACCGTGCGGTTGATAATTGTGTTGTATATTCTCACCGCGAGTGATGTTCTCAGATTGTGTTATAAGTATTAAAAATTCATCAATTGTTTTAATACCTTGTGTGTAAACAGCGAGTTGGATATTTAGGTTTAAGTTGTTTCACTCTTTCAATTTGTGCTATTGTATAATGTTCCATCCTCTGACGACCATGAATATTAAATTTACCATATTTTAGCTGATCACGTATTTGATGTTGCGTATGGATATTCCAAAACCTATTTTCAAACGAGTCACGGAATTGTTGATAATGTGTGATATTATCACGTATTATGGTTTACCACTGTGCTGCTGAATCATTGAAATGTCGAGTAACAAAATTTATTTTTTCATTATCGTCAATGGTACTACCAATTTTTTCCATTTCTTTTTCGCAGTTGGTAAAAAATTCCATGTTTTTCTCGCATTTATTTCCTGCAAATGTTAATTTGACCATTTCTTCCACTGTTGCTGGATACATCATCATCTGCGCTTGATGTCTACGTAGCTCCTCTCGAAGTTGGTCCATTTCAATCTTCACCTGATCATTGATAATGGACATCTCTGCAGAATAATCTTTCGCAGACTTGGATGTTTCTTCTAGCTTATTCTCTATTACAATTGTGCGTGTTTCTATCTCACTTGTTTTATTAGTGGTCGCTTGAAGCAGATCATAAACATTCTGTACTTTACTGTCCTGTTCATGGTTTATTGTATTTAGTTTCTCATTTACACTGTCATTTATTTGTTCATGAATGTCCTTTAAATCTTTCCTCCATTCTACGCGTAACTCTTTATGCTTATTCTTTAACGTAACAGATTGTTCATGCAGGGCTTGTTTAACTTTATTTTCTAGTGCATCTATGCGCGTATTCGTGTCTATAATTTTATCTGCTAACTGTGTAGTACTGCGTATTATATCTTGTTTTAACTCTTTTTTTAATTGTAAATTATCTTGTTTTAATTCATTTAACTTTCCTGTTTGTTTTATATTCTATTGTTTTAATTCACCTAGGTATCATTTAGATTTTTCTGCGAGTTTTAAATTCTCTTGTTTTAACTTTTCGGTTTGTTTTATACTTAAGTCGTCCATCATGGCTCGCATCATATTTTGAAGTACCTCCAGACTAAAACTACCTGGTTCTGCCATGTTGAATTATTTTTTATTTATATTCTGTTTTTAAAATAATTATTATTGGTGATCCCGGTTATACAATTTTTTATTTATTATGTTTTTGTTTATTATTAATTTTATTATTATTAATGTGACTATTGCGATTACACTCTTCATTTACAATAATTAACTGGTTAGCGCCTGTTGTGCTATCATAATACACAACAATTGAAGTAACATTCAAATAATATTTCATTTAATGTTAGTTATTACATATAGTATACTTTTTTCATTTAACACACATATTTAGAGCATACATTTAAATTAAAATTTTTATTTTAAATAGATAAATGGCATGGTCGCGCCCCACGTTCTTGGGTGACATTCAATTTACAACGTTAAGTGTTTGTAAAGCCCCCAACTTCTTGTGAGCCAATTATTTTGCAACGTTACTTACGCTATAAAACTATGACAGGTGTAATCGTAATAATAATAACACAACGTGAAATGGTTTAGAATCATTTAAAAATTTGTTAATTAAATTTTTTTATTGTGTTGCGATTTAAAAATATCATTATGATTCGCATGTTTGTAACCGTAGCACACATCTAGTTATTAACATATAAGTAATAATCTCGTATTACACATAGAACATAATATAAACTCTTATACTACAATAAACATTTGTTATTATATAATATTGCTCTCGACTTGCTCATTACTGTGATAACTATTAGATTATCTAATCTCTTTTTAATAATCTATTTTCTTTTGATTATATTGCATATGCATTGCTTTGTTTTCTAATAAAAATTTACTATTTACTTTCATATTAAATATTTTTTAGAGTTTATACGTTATAGAAAGTACTGATGTATTGGCTATAATGAGTTGGCTATGGTAGTCTTATAGTAAATATAAATCTTATATTTGAATTATTATTAGAATACAAAATGGGCATAATTAACAGAATTAAATACCTCTTGGTATGGGAAGATATAAATATGCTCATAGGCTTACAGTTAATAGGCGTACAGTTAATAAACAATAAGAGTTTAAGGCCTTAAGAAAAATAAATAAAAATATACAAATCTATCGTATATAAAGACTAAACTTTGTGTTATGCAGTAAGGAGCTTCTGGTCTGTTGAACAGAAACATGAATTGACTTGTTACAAAGTATAGATTACATACTGTTAAAACTACAGGAAAACTTTTATTCACACTGTTCCTATATTCATAAATTTGAATCTTACATTGATATAAGTCTCCCATGTATGCATGGTTGATGATATTACACAAGAGTATTCAGATCCTTTTGAAGTATATCTGGCAACTAGCAGAACAAAATATATTAAGGAAAGAAAAATTGTAATTATCAGGATCTTTCTTTGCTGGAATCTCTAATCCTGATGTACATTATACAAGCCGGTACCAATTTGAAAGCTTGACTTCAAACAGTTCCGACAGGCGGGGTAAGGAAGGACAGGTTGTATGTAGTTGGAACTGAAAACATCCGCTGTCAACGGCTTGCAAATGAGTGGATTTTTTACTTCAGTGTACGGCTACGCCTCAATATATTGATTCAACAAAATATGCGTATAAGAAAACAATGTGTTTGTGTGTGTGTGTTTAATATTATAACATACAAGCTTACACACCCCACCCACCGTGCATACATAAGCACAACACAGGTCCCGTCTTTTCTGTTAATGCTCCGCTACGCTCTGCTTACATCCTTGATATCTCGAAACGTTTCCTCAACACTTTCTCGGATTGTGATCTTAAAATTTGACTTGGACTTCCAGAAAACGTTTAAGCAAAAAAAGTATAGGTCATCGCTTTGGAAATAAAGTTCCCCGCTGGATGAATAAATCCTTAGGTTCGCGTACTTATTCGACGCCTGTTTGAAGAAATTTACAATAACTGAGTTCAGTTCTTAGTCCTTCCGTCTTTCGACTGGTTAGTACCCTCCCCGCATATAACCGTGGAGCGTGTGTAAATGAGTCTCTCGCAGGTATATGGGACCTACAGTTTAACGCCGGATCCGAACGGCAATTTTTTTTTGGGGGGGGGATGGTTTATACTAGGCAGGATACCTCTCGCTGAGTTGCCACTACCTTAACAATACCTGTACAATAACTGTACATTAATAATTTACACCTTTAGTATTCAACTACTTCTCAGAAAATGCATAAATATACCAAAGATTTGTTATAAATGAGCGCAAACTATTAAAATATAATCCGGTACAACATAATGCAAATAGTCATTATAGAGTAACGGCACGATATTTTTAAGTAGAATATTAGCTGTTGTCCTTGCCAGCTGTCGTCAAGGTTAAGCTTTCAGATTGGTACCGGCATGTATACACCATAGTAGCTCACAGATGTACACTAGACTTCACTCGTATTGTAATACCTTCAGAGGTAATGTTAAAGACTAAACTAAGTCCAGCATTAGGCATCAATATTATGTGCTGATACTAGCTGTACCGTCCAACAGCTAATCACTAATGTTGCAGGATGCATCTGTATGGTGATGTGATGAAGTTTCTGGCTGCTAACGTTGCCTCCTCAAGGTTCCTGCTGGGCAAAAGATATGTGCCCACCACTAGCTGTAGACTGTAGATACATGCCTTCTCAAAAATATTTAGGAAACCTCTGACAACAGGTATTCACTGAGTGCTCAAAGTACTGCTGCTGGAAGACATTCTTCATTCTTGCCTTCCATACATCTGTATATATTTTGTAGGGAATTGATAGCTACTGTTGTGTGTAGTGCGTATTGGTTTATTGTTTCTGCAGTCAGTTGAAAGAGATAATTAAAAAGATATTTCCACCAGTATATTTCATTTTATTTGGATAATTGTATTTTATATTGTGTCTTCTACTCTTTTTGAAAACAAGTGTTTTTGAAATTTCATACAAACTAACTTTATGCTTTTTATTTATAGTGACTTGATGTTGTAATAAAACAAATTTTAATAAATATAGATGTGTGTTGATAATATACTTATTATGGAGTATGTGACTCCGATGTAATCAAGCCCCTCTGTTTGGACTAGCCAATTTGTAATAAAATAAATAAGATTGATGTGTGAATCTGTAAGTTGTAAGGTGTTTAATTGGTGTGTAATTGGTGTGGCTCTCGACGTCTTACTGGCCTGAAACACTTCCTTAAGTTTCCCAGCTGGTCGAGTCCCAATGGTAGCAAGACCGGTCGAGTAGCGTAAAGTTGATGAAGAAATATATATGCTTGGCTTCGCCGAACGTTTCAAAACAAAATTTATTGTTTTGAAGGAAATTTAAAAAAATTGTTTATATAAAAAAAAAATTATTTTAATTTTATTAATTAATTAATTAGGATCAATTAATTAATGTAGGGCTGTGAAGTTTTAAACAGTGTAATGCTCTTCTGAAAATTTTTATTAAAGTTTTAGTATAATTTAAATAATCTATCACCACTCATAAGACTGTCTGTAAACCAATCGATATTTGTTTACCTTTCTATTTTTTAGGTTATCTTCACTTACGGGTGGTAAAGTCCTTGTAGATTATCAATTAGAATTATATTATTGGTAATTAGTATTATTGAAGAAATAAAGAACTATTAAGTATTAAAAAGTATTAATATTTTATTAAGTAATAGCAATATTGACTCTTATCGATTAGTATCGATTCTCAGGATATCGAAAAAAGTTACAAGTATATGATATAAAAATTATATAGGGTTCTTTAAACAGCCAGTTATTACCAAAGTCAGAGAAATCGGGCTTATATTTAAAAAGTATAACGTTACAATCAAATTAATAGTTATTAATAAACACAGACATTGAATAATAAATTGTAAATATAATAATTGTTTTCACCAAACAGCTGTGATGAACCAAGAAGAGGCACTGGGTTTGTCAAAGAAAGATGGCTGCCGTCAAGTCGATGAAAATGTTGCTCGTTGCTGCTGCATTCCAAATAATGTATTTTGACGCAATATTTCTGTTCTCGTGTCCGCAAATCTCTTGTTATATGTTGTGTAGTGACTGGTGTAGTGATTCTGGGTTGTATTTAGTGTATCTGTATAATTATTAGTTCAAACACTTTCTCCGATTCCGTCACTAATTTGGTTTAATGTATTATACAGTTTTCTAGTGTTTTATGGTGTTTTTCGGAGTAGATTTATATTGTTCTGTGTTATGGAGTGTTACTTGATCGTTTCTGTTATAATATGATAGTTTCAGAAGTATTTTACAAGTCACTCGCGATTTCACAATAACTCACTATACACTCGCTTTGTATGACGATTATAGGTTAGGTTATTCACGTTTTCAAAGGTATGTCATGTTAACCGTTCAACTACCAATAATTAACTAACTGTTTCCTTCAGTTTCAATTAAACTCTTAGCCCATATAATATTATCCTTAACATTGTTCAAAAATATTTTCACATCCTGTGTACATTTTACTATTTCACTATATGAATGCCTAAACTTTGGTTATTTGTCAATTTTATTCACTAGATTTGATTTAAATTAATCTTTCAGTTCATTCTGGTTATTTTCAGATTAAATAATGCCATTTTATAGTGTTTTCTGTCCAAAAAATAGTAATTTTACTTTCAGTTTGGGTATACTCTGAAGAGTCCAAAACATCAAAATTTACTTCCTGTCATTATATAAATTCAGCCATTTTATCAGTTATATTTAATATTAATAATCCTATATTGTATTAAAAGGTTCCTATTCCCTTATTTTCTGGTAATTAATTGAATTAGTTGTATTCTGAAACATTATTCTGAAATATATGACTCCCATGTCTAAATTTCTGAGTTTAGTCATTTTATTTTTATTTATAATTCTGAATATAATTTATTAAAATCTCTCTAAATGGTATGTGCAATTATATGGCATGATCTCAAGTTTATTTTGTCTAAACCCCTTTTGTTTATTTGCTTTTAAATGAGTAATTTCTCTGTTTTGATGAAGTTTGGTTTCCATTCTTTTGGCCTATGATTTTTTTAACAATTTTTCTTACAAAATAATTTACAAACAATATATGATGTGTGATACCCTCTCTGACTTTTACAAATAGTATTATAAATTAAACATGTTTTCAAATTACACAAAAACAATTAGTATTGGGTACAATACAAACAATAGTTAACACAAAATAAAGAACTTTTTTTTTTTAAATAAATGGTTGTCTTCAAATCAGACATTTTGCAACAAAATTCCCATTTCCAACATGGAAATATGGTTTACAACAAAGGTTTTGTACTAACTAACATCTTAATTACTCTCTACTATTTACAAGTGGTAATTATTTTTATAGTTCTGATGTTAGTTGTTTCAGACCCAAACAAATGGCCTTATATCTAAAACATTTTTAAACATTCTTGTACTATATACATTAAAACCTTATATCTATATTCTTATTTCTAACTATTATTATAAGTAGGATTCTACAGTTTTTATACAGTCTTTTATACCTTGTCTTTGGGGAATTGTACCCTGTCATTAACAAATAAATAGTATGAACCGTTCAAAAAGCACTATGAAATCTGTTTTTCTTTTTTCATGTAAAACAAAAATGTTATTTTAAACAGATTCATGTCTTATGAACAACATATTGTCACCGTACACATTTTAAGTCATTGAAAAATGCATATTTCATTGCATCCAATGTTTGTGATTGCTAAGAATGAAACACAAGGTTCATTTTTTATAATACCCAAAACTATCACTGGTTCACTTTCACTTATATATTATGTTAATGCTAAATGGTCGTATAGTCTTATTAACATAATAAATTGGTTAGCGTTTTTTCAATGGAGATTTGTTCCATGGGTACTATATTATTGTTTCATCTTAGTTCACAGGAAACTTTTACTTTATACACTCCTCTCTCTTAAATTTGTATACATGTGGTTTTTATTTCGTTATACTTTTATTTTTAGATATTTATTTTGGGGATATAGGGATTTGGGTGTCTTTTATAAGAGCATGACGTCTTCTTCAGGATGCTGCCCTCTTCTTCTTTCTTCAGTCTTCTTTTCTCCTGCCTTCTGGGACTGGTATCTTCTCCATCTGTTCTTGATGCCATCAGGTTTCTTGGGATCTTCTCCATCTTCTTCTTTAATTCAGAAATACACAACCTGTATTGGTTGATCTTGGCTTATTTTAGGGTTTCTATTCTATTTATTCTCCCTCGTTGTGGGTTTGGTCATATTGTGTACTGCTTTGTTATTTACTATTTTACCTTCCTGGGTTATACCTTGAAAACCTTTGGTTATGAGACTGGTCTTGGATGACTCATCACTAGTAACTCCTTTTATTTTAACTTGTATTTTCTTTATAATAATGATTTCTTTCCACAGTTGCTACGAATTAATCTATTTATATTAAACTTAATGCTTTCTTCCAAATTTAAATATTATAACTTCATTATTCTAATGATCAATTGCCATTCAATATTATGCTTATATCTGTCACGCTACAGATTGCTCTCCTCCAGAAGTAATTATTTCAGACATGTTTATGGATGAAATAATTTCTTATGATAATTTCATCATTTCTTATAATTCATTTTCTTCTCCATTTTTATATCGACTTTTTTATATTAGAGTTTTATTAATTTTATATATATAATTATTTGTTTTACTACTGATCCTTTTCGGATAGTTAGTGTCTTCTGAGATATATTATAATTGTAATACATTTTCTTTCTATATCAACTTCGTGTTGTATCCTTGGGATATTAATTCCCTAACATTCCCTATCACGTGGGCTGGGGCAGATCAGAGGGGCACTGTACGCTACTTCTCTGCTGGCCATACACCACTTCTATAAATTGAGTACAGGGGCATTTCCATCCCTGCTCAAAAAACATAATGCTGCTGGAATTATCTTCAGTCAGTCATCGAATAAATAAATAAAAAGTAGTCTCATTTTCGACTAATAAAAATATCTTTGGATTCTCCACTTCGTAGTCTCTCAGATTATCTCACATTTTCTATCTTAATAAATCGTCATAATCATTATTATACTCATTACATATATATTTTTCCAAAACTCTTAACTTGTCTGATATATTTAATTTAATTATGGTTGAAAACCTTTCTTTTAATAATTCTGTTTACTGTTTACAGTGCAACTCTCTTTCTTCTTCATCTGAATTCTCTTTATACTTTCTTCTGGTTATTCATAGTATTAGCATGGTCTTTATAAATAGTCTTTCGTATTCATTATTTGAATGGTCTTAATATATTAAATTTAATTTTTTAACATTGTATCTTTACATTAGATATACAGGTTGTTATATTGATCATTTTATTTAAACATTTTGGTTCTTTCCTTTCTCTTAGAAAGTTATTAATCCGCCTTCGCATTCATTAACATTAATTCATTTATATCATATTTCATGTGGTATTTCTTCTCTTTGCATTTCATATAGGTTTTATTATTATTATCAGTCCAAAATCATCTTCTCCATATGTTTGGTATGAGTTGTTCTTCTTTGCTCTTAATTAACGGTTTTCATTATCGTTTCATAGGTAATTAGTCTCTTTGCTTCCAAAGTTTTTCCTTCTCTGGCATATTATACTCTTTTTTGTTAGTCTTCTCTACTCCTTCAAATGCTATTGTGAATGTCTAGCATTTATTCTGGATTAACGTTAACTCTCTTTTCTGAATTAATCACTTTATTTTCTTCTCAATTCAATCATAATTGACACATAATTATTTTTTGGAACTTGGTTAGTTTTAATGTAAAATTCAAACTATTCTTTTTATTTAATTGAAAAATATTTCTCATAAATCCTTGTAATATGTTGATCTTTATCTTGTTTCAAAGTTCTGACGTTCTATCAACATTCAAATTCTGTTTAATTCATTTATTCCCAGAATTGTTTCATTCAGAATTGTTTATAGTAATGTGATCTTACTATTATTTCTGAATGTTTTGGTATTTCTCCAAATTCAAATTCTTCTTAATTATTTACCATAAAGTTTTCTCATAAACTTAGTTATAGTAAGTTAGTCTTACTTTATTCTTAAATTTTTTGTATATTAACTTCAAAATTCCTTTCTTCTTAATTCTTCCAAAATGTTTTTCTCATAATTCAGTGGTAGTAAGCTGTGCTTGCTTAATTTAAAATTTTTTAAATTAAGTTCAAAATTCTCTCTCTTTCTCTTTCTTCCATAAAGTTTTGTTCTAAATTATCAGGTTGTAGTAAGAAGTACTTACTCAATTTTAAATTTTTATAATTATATTTGAATTCAAAAGTCTTTCTTTTTCTTTCATAAAGTTTGTTCCAAAATTATTAGGTTGTAGTAAGATGTACTTACATTATTTTTGAATTTTTTTTTTTTTTTAATACAAATTCTAAATTCCTTCTTCTTATAATTCTCCAAAATGTTCTTCTCAAAATATTAGGTTGTAAGATGTACTTACATTATTTCCGAATTTTTAAAATTATTATTATATAAATTCAAAATTCTAAAACTCACAACTCATTCTTCATAATATTTCTTCATAGAAGCTTGATTGTACACTCCTTTGATTTTTCCTGAAACGATTTCCTTCAACTCATATGTATTGTTCTGTTTATCATTTACCACAACATATGGGGTTATATTGTACTCTACACTGGCCCATATTATTTATACTTTTGTAAGTTGATCTCCACTTTTTCTTTTCTTATAAATTTTCTTTTCTTTTATATACCCAGGAAGATGGACGATTTTCTTTACGTCGTTCCATTGCTCATATTTTTATTTATAATGTGCATTTTCTTAAATAGTCTTCATTCATAAAACCCAGTTTTGTTTCTATGTTTATTCTCCATATCATTTCCTTTCAATGATAATTATTTCGTCTCCTTCAACGTTGTTTTTCGCCGTAGTCGGTTATCATGATCCGTCCCTTTTCTTGATGTCGTGTGGTATTTGTGTCAACCAGGGTCCATCATCTCAGTTGCTCTTATAAAATTTACCTTAGGGCGCGACACTCGGTTATTATTACTGTTATTATTGTTTTTATTACTAAATTTATCATGATAATAATTTCGGTTAAGTTGGTAAGGTTTGTCACCATTATTGTTGGGATATGGATTTCTCTGACTGTATGGGACATTATTATGTTGGTATAAATTGTTTCTATTGTATGGATAGGGGTTGTTATTCCTAACGCCGTTAAAATTACCGATAAACTGGTTATTATGCGGCGGGTTGTTAGGGCCATCGTAATTGTTGGGCTGGTTCCCTCTATCATCATATTGTATACACCAATACTCTTCTGGTCCATGTTTTGTGTTACTTGACAAATATCTGTGAGGATCTTCATCTGGGTTATCACTTATTATTTGTTTATCTGAAACACCATAAGCTGGTTTACCATCACATATCCACTCTGAAGGAATATATTTTAGTCTAACCGTACCCTGGAACTGTCCTAGATGGCACGCTAATGGAATACATTCTGGTGATTCACCTGTGCCGTCATTACAGTCTGGTACGATATCACATTTCCATCTTTCTGACATCCACTGTCCAGTTCTGCGCTGATATTGATCTTGTCCACATGTCGTATTCTGTTTACCTCTGGTCCTTTCCCAGTGGTAAACTACTGTCTTGTGGTAAATTATTTCTGAAATTACTTCGATTCTCCTTCTATAATTCATAAAATTCATGATGTCTTTGTCATAGGTAATTGGGATATTATTGCCATCAATTAACCCATGTTTCATCATCTCCAACTCTTCCTTAGTTTTTATCAAATTTCTTGGATACATTTTCCTTTTCCTTGGTTTAATATCTTCCTGGTTTCGGTTAGTTTCAATTTCAGGTACTACCATTACTAGTTCCTGCGTTTTGTCATTTATTACTTCTTCTGGTTCTGGTTGACTATCTTCCTGCGTTTTATCATTTATTACTTCTTCTGGTTCTGGTTGACTATCTTCCTGCGTTTTATCATTTATTACTTCTTCTGGTTCTGGTTGACTATCATTTTTTATTTCTTCGGTCTTCTCCTTTCTTAATTCTTCCTTTTTTAATCTGTCCTCTCTTCTTTCTTTAATCCATTTTTGATGCTCCTCTCCCCTTTTTAATCTGTTCTCTCTTATCTCCTGATTTACCTCCCTTAACTCTTCTCTTAAAATTTGATTGTCCTCTCTCAATTCTTCCAGCTTCTCCCCCATTTTCTCTTCCAACTTCCTGTTATCTTCTTTCAACACTTCCTTCAATTGTCGGTTGTTCTTCTCTATCTTCTTCCTGGTTTCATCGATTTTCTGATTAGTATTTTCAATTTCATTAATCAATTCTTCTTTGGTCGACTTGAATTCTTCCTTGAACAATTGGTTGTCTTCCTTCAATTCTTCTATGTTCTTGTTCATCCCAGTCAACTCTTCTTTTGTGGATTGATTATCCTTCTTCAATTCTTCTAACTTTCCTCCCATCCTCTCTTCCATCTTCTTGCTGTTTTCTTCCATCTTCTCTTCCATCTTCTTGCTGTTTTCTTCCATCTTCTTCGTCAGGGACTGATTGTCTTCCTTCAATTCTTCTAACTTCTTCCCCATCTCTTCTTCCATCTTCTTGTTTGTTGTTTCGATTTTATTTCCTAAATCTTCTTTCAAGGACTGGTTGTCTCCCTTCAACTCTTCCATGTTCTTGTTCATCCCACTTAATTCTTCTTTCAAGGACTGGTTATCACTCCCCATTTTCTTACTCAAGTCTTCCTTCAATTCCCTACAATTTTCGTCCATTTTATTCTTACTGGATTTGATTTCTTCCATCATCATTCTGAGCATCTCTTGTATTGCCGCATTCTCTAATTGTGCGGGTTTTTCTAATTGTTCTTTCCGGACATTGACTTCCCCTGTCTGTGTGGGTATCTCCGGTTGTTCTTCTGGTTGCTCTGTTTGTTTGGACAACACCGATTGTAATACCTCTTCCAACTCTACTGGCGTTGCCTCTTTGTTGTCCATATCGACTTCTTTTTCGGCCTCCGCCGCCCGTTTCTTAGATGTTGCACGTCGTTGCATTTTCCCTTTATATTCTCTGGCTTTGTAGCTGTTGCCTAGCTCCAACTAGTGATTGGGCAGAATGTATTGGTTGGAAGGCCAATCGCTAATTAAAGCCCCTAAAGTTGTGCGCCAATTTGTAATAAAACAAATTTTAATAAATATAGATGTGTGTTGATAATATACTTATTATGGAGTATGTGACTCCGATGTAATCAAGCCCCTCTGTTTGGACTAGCCAATTTGTAATAAAATAAATAAGATTGATGTGTGAATCTGTAAGTTGTAAGGTGTTTAATTGGTGTGTAATTGGTGTGGCTCTCGACGTCTTACTGGCCTGAAACACTTCCTTAAGTTTCCCAGCTGGTCGAGTCCCAATGGTAGCAAGACCGGTCGAGTAGCGTAAAGTTGATGAAGAAATATATATGCTTGGCTTCGCCGAACGTTTCAAAACAAAATTTATTGTTTTGAAGGAAATTTAAAAAAATTGTTTATAAAAAAAAAAATTATTTTAATTTTATTAATTAATTAATTAGGATCAATTAATTAATGTAGGGCTGTGAAGTTTTAAACAGTGTAATGCTCTTCTGAAAATTTTTATTAAAGTTTTAGTATAATTTAAATAATCTATCACCACTCATAAGACTGTCTGTAAACCAATCGATATTTGTTTACCTTTCTATTTTTTAGGTTATCTTCACTTACGGGTGGTAAAGTCCTTGTAGATTATCAATTAGAATTATATTATTGGTAATTAGTATTATTGAAGAAATAAAGAACTATTAAGTATTGAAAAGTATTAATATTTTATTAAGTAATAGCAATATTGACTCTTATCGATTAGTATCGATTCTCAGGATATCGAAAAAAGTTACAAGTATATGATATAAAAATTATATAGGGTTCTTTAAACAGCCAGTTATTACCAAAGTCAGAGAAATCGGGCTTATATTTAAAAAGTATAACGTTACAATCAAATTAATAGTTATTAATAAACACAGACATTGAATAATAAATTGTAAATATAATAATTGTTTTCACCAAACAGCTGTGATGAACCAAGAAGAGGCACTGGGTTTGTCAAAGAAAGATGGCTGCCGTCAAGTCGATGAAAATGTTGCTCGTTGCTGCTGCATTCCAAATAATGTATTTTGACGCAATATTTCTGTTCTCGTGTCCGCAAATCTCTTGTTATATGTTGTGTAGTGACTGGTGTAGTGATTCTGGGTTGTATTTAGTGTATCTGTATAATTATTAGTTCAAACACTTTCTCCGATTCCGGCACTAATTTGGTTTAATGTATTATACAGTTTTCTAGTGTTTTATGGTGTTTTTCGGAGTAGATTTATATTGTTCTGTGTTATGGAGTGTTACTTGATCGTTTCTGTTATAATATGATAGTTTCAGAAGTATTTTACAAGTCACTCGCGATTTCACAATAACTCACTATACACTCGCTTTGTATGACGATTATAGGTTAGGTTATTCACTTTTTCAAAGGTATGTCATGTTAACCGTTCAACTACCAATAATTAACTAACTGTTTCCTTCAGTTTCAATTAAACTCTTAGCCCATATAATATTATCCTTAACATTGTTCAAAAATATTTTCACATCCTGTGTACATTTTACTATTTCACTATATGAATGCCTAAACTTTGGTTATTTGTCAATTTTATTCACTAGATTTGATTTAAATTAATCTTTCAGTTCATTCTGGTTATTTTCAGATTAAATAATGCCATTTTATAGTGTTTTCTGTCCAAAAAATAGTAATTTTACTTTCAGTTTGGGTATACTCTGAAGAGTCCAAAACATCAAAATTTACTTACTGTCATTATATAAATTCAGCCATTTTATCAGTTATATTTAATATTAATAATCCTATATTGTATTAAAAGGTTCCTATTCCCTTATTTTCTGGTAATTAATTGAATTAGTTGTATTCTGAAACATTATTCTGAAATATATGACTCCCATGTCTAAATTTCTGAGTTTAGTCATTTTATTTTTATTTATAATTCTGAATATAATTTATTAAAATCTCTCTAAATGGTATGTGCAATTATATGGCATGATCTCAAGTTTATTTTGTCTAAACCCCTTTTGTTTATTTGCTTTTAAATGAGTAATTTCTCTGTTTTGATGAAGTTTGGTTTCCATTCTTTTGGCCTATGATTTTTTTAACAATTTTTCTTACAAAATAATTTACAAACAATATATGGTGTGTGATACCCTCTCTGACTTTTACAAATAGTATTATAAATTAAACATGTTTTCAAATTACACAAAAACAATTAGTATTGGTTACAATACAAACAATAGTTAACACAAAATAAAGAACATTTTTTTTTTAAATAAATGGTTGTCTTCAAATCAGACATTTTGCAACAAAATTCCCATTTCCAACATGGAAATATGGTTTACAACAAAGGTTTTGTACTAACTAACATCTTAATTACTCTCTACTATTTACAAGTGGTAATTATTTTTATAGTTCTGATGTTAGTTGTTTCAGACCCAAACAAATGGCCTTATATCTAAAACAGTTTTAAACATTCTTGTACTATATATATTAAAACCTTATATCTATATTCTTATTTCTAACTATTATTATAAGTAGGATTCTACAGTTTTTATACAGTCTTTTATACCTTGTCTTTGGGGAATTGTACCCTGTCATTAACAAATAAATAGTATGAACCGTTCAAAAAGCACTATGAAATCTGTTTTTCTTTTTTCATGTAAAACAAAAATGTTATTTTAAACAGATTCATGTCTTATGAACAACATATTGTCACCGTACACATTTTAAGTCATTGAAAAATGCATATTTCATTGCATCCAATGTTTGTGATTGCCAAGAATGAAACACAAGGTTCATTTTTTATAATACCCAAAACTATCACTGGTTCACTTTCACTTATATATTATGTTAATGCTAAATGGTCGTATAGTCTTATTAACATAATAAATTGGTTAGCGTTTTTTCAATGGAGATTTGTTCCATGGGTACTATATTATTGTTTCATCTTAGTTCACAGGAAACTTTTACTTTATACACTCCTCTCTCTTAAATTTGTATACATGTGGTTTTTATTTCGTTATACTTTTATTTTTAGATATTTATTTTGGGGATATAGGGATTTGGGTGTCTTTTATAAGAGCATGACGTCTTCTTCAGGATGCTGCCCTCTTCTTCTTTCTTCAGTCTTCTTTTCTCCTGCCTTCTGGGACTGGTATCTTCTCCATCTGTTCTTGATGCCATCAGGTTTCTTGGGATCTTCTCCATCTTCTTCTTTAATTCAGAAATACACAACCTGTATTGGTTGATCTTGGCTTATTTTAGGGTTTCTATTCTATTTATTCTCCCTCGTTGTGGGTTTGGTCATATTGTGTACTGCTTTGTTATTTACTATTTTACCTTCCTGGGTTATACCTTGAAAACCTTTGGTTATGAGACTGGTCTTGGATGACTCATCACTAGTAACTCCTTTTATTTTAACTTGTATTTTCTTTATAATAATGATTTCTTTCCACAGTTGCTATGAATTAATCTATTTATATTAAACTTAATGCTTTCTTCCAAATTTAAATATTATAACTTCATTATTCTAATGATCAATTGCCATTCAATATTATGCTTATATCTGTCACGCTACAATGTTCATGTAATTTTTTGCAAAGTAAGTAAATATTATATTATAATGGCACAATAATACATTTCTTCTGCAAGAAACTTTTCATATTATCATCATAATCAACTTTATGTATGTTATGCTGAGAAAATATGTTTTACTTGTGGCAGAAGTTTATTATTGTGGACTAATAAATGTAAAATTAGCTTTAATACAAGTTGCTAAAATCAACCGTAGATTGTTAGTGGTAACAAATTTTGTAACATAAAATTTCTATGAATAATGGTGAATATCTGTCTTAATTTGTTGTGAACTGACAAATATACCCATGGAGTTTGGGTTTAAAATTTATAGAATGTTTTCAGAACTCAAAAATTTGTAATTCAGATTTTGTGTTTTCAATTATTTCAAATGAAAACATAAGAATATCTAAAGCAAAATATTAGCTCGTCATCAGCTTATGACGAAAAACGTTTTAAAATAAAATTGTGAAGTATATACATTCATGTCATTCGTAAAGAGTTGATCATTTTTATATCGAAGATCGTATGGTAGAAAACAAAGAAAGATGGATTGCTTATCTGAATAGAATGCCAGATGGCATATTGCCTAAGGAAGTTTGGATATACAATCCTAGTAGGCTATATAAGGAAGTATAAGTAAATATAATTAAATAATTTCCGACTCGGAAAACAAAATTTTTTATGGGTAAAAACGTAAAAGTTTTACCTTACAGCCTGAACCAGTTTTTGCTTTTGAAATGCTTCTTCAGAAGCTACTTACGTTTTTACCGAAAAAAACTTTATGTTCCGAGTTGGTAGTGATTTAATTATATTTAGTTAAGTAACGGACACATCATGGACAACGAAATCCAAGAAGTATAGGTATAAGACAAGACCTAGGAAGCATAGGTAAAGCGGATATATTCCTTTGGGCCTAGAACAGGTGATAGTCACTGACAGAAGAAGATATAACTGAATGCAATGAAAATGTGAGCATGCATTTGAAAATTAAAGTCATAACATTAATTGAAACTTACATGACAAGAAAGTTAAGCTTTCATCCTTGTTTGTGCCTATAATGAGTGGTACAGATGAGGTCAAGTTGTTTAACACATTCACTGAAGAATCAGCAAGAAAAACTTCCTCATCAAATTTGGTCTCAACGACTGGAGAAAATACCAACCAATCCTGTATGCTTTCCTAACAAGAACAAACAAATTTAAAAATTTTTGAATGTCCAACTAAAATACAAGTAGATTTTGAACACAGACATAGGATAATAATAGTATTTTATGTTCATATAATAATGATAAAAATAATTTCTTTTATAGAGGGGGAAAAATGCTTTATGCATTGTCAGAGGAGGCTTGCTGTTCCTCTGGTGTGTGGGACTCTCACCCACTAAAAAACCCACCTCTAATTCAGGCATTCATATCCATCCTGGAACCACTTAGCGCATTACTTCAGGATGGAGCCTATTGTGCCCTTATAGGGCTCCTTCTAGATGTTCCTCATCTTGTACTGCCCGTTGGGTGCAAGTTGGGCCTGTCTTTTTTTCTAGTAGGACTCACTGAACAAATACTTTGATGTGGTCCCATTCCGCCTTACCATGAAGCTTAAGTGCAACTACGCTCTCGGGCGTAAACTTCCCGAGCTCCATTTCCAGTGCCATCCTCTGTCTTTCGAAAATGCAGCACTTGAAAAACGTGTGCCAGATCTTCATGGGGAGAGTCTCCGTATTGGCATGCTGGGCTTTGCACCTTCCCTATTCTATAGAGGTAGGCATTAAAATTGCCGTGGCCACTGAGCAACTGGGTCAGATGGTAGTTGACCTCACCGTGTTGGCGGTCGATCCATACCTTCAAGTTTTGGTATAAGCCTTGCGGTCCATCTTCCTCTCTCCTCTCTATCCCAACGATCTTGCCAGTGCCGGAGAGTGAGTTCCCTGGCTTTATACTTTGCAGCATCTCTTCCAATTTCCTCTTTCCTTTTGAATAAATGCTTCCGCTCTAGAGTCAACAGGTCTATGGGAATAACTCCCGCTATCACCAGGACTACTGGCTCTGGCACTGTCTGGTAAGAGGATGCTACTCTGAGGGCTCCTCTTCTCTGCACCGATGCCATACGTTTCCTGTACTTCTCCATCTTTAGTGCATCAGCCCAGATTTCACAACCGTACAGAAGGATGGATTCTGTGACCGCCATCAACAATCACATCTTGCTTGCAATGGGACCTCCAACATTGGCCATAAGTCTGCTGAGCTTCGTTGTAATGTTAGCCGCCTTATCAGCTGCATACTTTATTTGATCCCAATAGGAGAGCTTTGCGTCTAGTCTCACCCCTAGGTATTTCACAGCCTTCTTTGTAAATACTGTCTCAACTCCCACTTGCAGCGGTATGATAGTGGGAACCCGTCGCTGGGTGAGTAGTACTATTTCGGTTTTACAGGTGGCAAGATCCAGGCCGTGTTCTTCAAGCCAGGAGCCCACTCGCCTCATTACCTGATTCAGGCATCTTTGTGCATCCTTGGCGTTTTCTTCTATTATTTTAAAATATATATTTTTTATGTTGGTGTATTTTAATGGTTTAAACATAATGTTATCCATTTTTAGGTGCTTAACATGATGATTACACAAAATTCTATAATTGCCTGGTATAATTATATTGCTTAATTGCAATAAACTGCTGACTGTGCAACACTACAATTTAATCTGATGCTAATATAACTAAAATTTTATTTATCATAAATAGTCTGCCTAAATGACTTTTTAAATTTCATTAATTTTTGTTGTCAACAGACGTACACTGTAATCACTGACAATTTCCCTTGATAATAACTAATAAATAATACTTATACATTGGTGGTGTCAATACTGACCGGCTCTGTAAAGATGTTCCATGAAGCACGAAGTAGTGTTGAAACTGGCATGTTGTTGAAGCATTTAACCATCACTGTAGCATTTGTTGTGTCACATCCAAGCTTCATGGCTATTCTAGTGGCGCGTTTGTATGCTTCATCTGCGTCGGTGTTTCCCCAGTCTGCCAAAGCTGATCCACTCTCCGCTATTGCACTATGGAACAAACCTTGCCGACAAAAGGATACAATCATATCAGTAGTAATTCTTTGATATCATGCACTGACCAACTGACCACACTCTCTAGACCTTCAAGAATTTTAATTATAGACTTAAATCACCTGTGGATCAACCTTGATACTATTATATAAGTAATGAATTCTTTTGGATCTTTTCAATAAACATGACATTGTCATACTAAAATGTAAAAAAAAGATGTTATGTATAGTAGTTACTCTGTAAAGCAGTGTTTCAAATACACAAGAAATCTGTAACTGAGTCCATGCTAAACTAACTCTGCAATGTAGAGAATAGATAACAAACAGGTGTTTATGGCTGGTTTCTCAAACTGTTTGACATTGTGAGTGCCATTCTGATAAACATTTTCTGCACTTATGTCATCTAATGTCAGTGTGTAGATGGAAGGGGTCTGGTGTGTGGAGATGGTATTATATATGAGGGTTCAGCCAAAAATAAACCATAAATTTTTTCAAGAAATTTATTAATTTATTCATGTACAAACTATACATACATCATATTTCCACATAGTTTCCATTAATATCCACACACATTTTTCAGTTAATTGGCAGATTTGTTATCCCATTTTCATAAAATATTTTGGTATGTGTCAGAAGCAAATTGACCACAAATTCTTCCACCTCGTTATTTTAAAAACATTGTCCCCTAATGCTTCTTCAAGAGGTCCAAACAAATGGTAGTCACTTGGTAACACATTGGAACCGTAAGCAGGATGTTCAACAGTTTTGTAATGGATTTGCTGCAATTTCTCTTGAGTTATGTACGCAGTATGGGGCATAGTTTTTATCATGTAAATACATCACACTGCAGATTGGGACATCCTGTCTGTTGGACCAATATGTTTAATTTCATTTTGTCCAGCAGTTTGCAGTAGTATGCCGCATTAATTGTTCTTTGATCAAAAAGGAAGTCTATATATGCAACTCCTCTGTAGTCCTAAAAACACTGGCAATAACCTTGCCTGCTGACAATTTTATTTTTACCTTTACAGGAGCAGTTTCGTTTTGCAAACACCATTCCATACTCGACCACTTCGTTTCACGGGGTGTAGTGATGTACCCGTGTGTCTTGTCATAAGTAAGAATGTGCTTCAAAAATGCATCCTTTTCAGCTTTGTGTCAAGTAAAAAGTCTTTGACAAATTTCAGCTCACTTAGTTTTTTGAACGGCATTCAAAAATTGGACAATCCATCGTGCATAAAGTTTCGAATACTTCAACTCATATTTAATAATGGATTGCACACAGCCATGACTTATTCCGATACTGTATTTGCACTAATTTGATCTACTGTTATCTGTTGATGTGAGATGGGGGTGAAGATTTTGTTTTCACGTTGTTTGTCTCAATTCCGATCTGACGATGACCTGTGAAGCTTGAAAGCGCTAATCGGGATAATATTTATATAGTGGTGTGCAACAGAGATCATTCTGCTTGTTATCTGTTGGTCACATTTAATGATGTTGTGAACTTTGTTAATTTTTTCAAGCATTATGTTGGTTTTTGCAGATGAGTCAAATTTTGCCCAAAATTGTGATCACAAGAAAAGGTCTTATGTCATGCAAACGCTTGTGTTTTTGATGTCTCATCACCAAACTGTGAGTGTAATCTTTGCAAAATTTTACTTCATTAATGGTTTTATTTGTTAAAAATGTAATTAAAATATGTCATGCAATGGCACTAGGCACTGATTGTTCACTCATCTTTTAAGTTGAAAAGATGTGGGAATAGTTTAATTTTAATAGTGTGGGGACGCAAACTGCAACAAGCAGCATAGGACATGCCCACTGCTCGTTCCTGCACAGTCTCACCACCATGTGCCCACACATATTGTTGTTGCAAAGAATTGCCGATTTGTATTTGACTGACTCTCATATTTTCTTGTGGTTCATGATCAGAAGATGACAATAAGTGCTTCCCAGAGTGAAATTCTTAACATGATATGTACATCATCAATTAAAATAGGCAGATAAACAACACTCATATCACTCAAGTAGTGGAGCATGAAGTAAACAAAACTTACATACAATATTAACATAAGCAGAATGATCACTGTTGCACACCACTATATAAAAATTACCCCGATTAGCGCTTTCAAGCTTCACAGATCATCGTCAGATCGGAATTGAAAGAAATAATGTGAAAACAACCCTTCACCCCATTCTCGTCCCACCCTGCTCACACACAACAAGCTATAATTCAAATGTCCCTTCCCCACCCCCTGAGTCCTGTCCCTCCATCTGGACAGTTACATATTTTTCTAGCAAATTCCTTGTGTTTCAGTGTTGTGTGTGTGTACATTCCTTTTAAACATACCGTCTTCCTCTCCACACACGTGGGTCAATCACACATCCTTATTTTAAAACATCCAATTAGTACTATCCAATTTAATTCTTAATCTTATCTATCTGTCCTCTATCATTTACTTCTTAATTATGTTATAAAATATTTCTTCATTATCAAATTTAATTTTAGTATTAATTAAATTGTCTAACCCTTTTTCTCTTTCTTTCAATATTTCTAACTCCTCTCTAAGCTTCCTTTCAACTGTGTTATTTACTACTTTTACAATTTATAAGTGAAGGACCATATGAGGAAGTAAAGTATGATTATACAAGTAAGTACCAGTCAGGGATAAAACAAATGATGAAACAGATAACATTTATAGAATAAAGTAAGAAAAAGTATTTATTAGAAAGTAATCCAACAGCACCCAATTTTAAAAGTCAGGTTAAGATACATAAAGAAGGAAAATCAATTAGACCGATTGTTTCTTTTATTAATGCACCTATTTATAAATTATCAAAGGAAGTTGCAGAGTACTGAAAGAGAAATATGAATTTGGGACAAAATACAACATAGAGAATAATGTAAAATTGATAGAAAATTAGAAAATATTAGAATTAATGTAAATACAAAATTGATATCACTGGATGTTAAGGACATGTTTACCAATATAACAGTAAATAAAGTTATTAAGTTAATAAACGATAATAATATGGGAGAATACAGGTATAAAAAGCAGTTGATTAAAGTAATTAAAGAATGTGTAAATCAGAACTATTTTAGGTTTAATAAAAATTTTTTGTATACAGAAAAAGGTTTACCTATGGGGTCTTCATTATCCCCTGTTCTTGCAGAAATATACATGAATGATTTTGGAAAGCAATTAATAAGGTCCACTAAGTATAAAGACAATATAAAATTATGGTCTAGATACGTTGATGATGTATTAGTAATTTGGGAAGGAAGCATAGAAGAAGTGCATTAGTTTATAAATGAGGTAAATAATAAGGATAAAAACTTACAATTTAAAGAAGAGATAGGAGGTAAGAAAATAAATTACTTAGATTTAAACATAGAAATTAAAGATAATGAGAAACTACAGTTTGGGATATTTAGGAAAGAGTCGTATTCTGATATAATTATATCAAGAGAGTCTTACCACCCTTATAGATATAAAATGGCGGCAATCAATTCATTTTGTTACAGAGCTCAGAAGTGTTTAAAAGAGACCAAATCAAAAAATAGGTAGTTAGAAACGATAAAGGGAATTGTAAGAAATAATAACAGTAACATAGTGGATAAAGTTGTGAAAAGGGTTAACATACAAAAAGCTAAAATAGAACCAGAACAAAAGAATTATGCAGGGTCATTGACATACATAGGTTCACATACTAGAAAAATTATAAAATGTTTTAATAAATACGGAGTAGATATAGATATTAAAAAATGTGAAACTGTATTTGAAAAGATAAGGAATAAAAATATAGAAAAAATTTCAGTATTACAGAAAAGCGGAATTTATAAGTTAAAATGTAGAGACTGCAACAAAGTGTACCTAGGAGAGACAGGACGAAAATTCGTATGCAGGTTGTGTGACCACAAACGTGGAGAAGGTAATAGAACAACGAATTCGTTAGATGCAAGACATTTCATAGAAGACAACCATAAGTTTGTTAATCCTTTGAAAGACTACGAAATTGTAAAAATAGTACATAACACAGTTGAAAGGAAGCTTAGGGAGTATTTAGAAATATTGAAAGAAAGAGAAAAAGGTTAGACAATTTAATTAATACCAAAATTAAATTTGATAATGAAGAAATATTTTATAACATAATTAAGAAGTAAATTATAGAGGACAGATAGATAAGATTAAGAATTAAATTGCATAGTACTAATTGGATGTTTTAAAATAAGGGTGTGTAATTGACCCACGTGTGTGGAGAGGAAGACGGTAGGTTTAAAAGGAATGTACACACACACACACACACACACACACACACACACACACACACACACACACACACACACACACACACAACACTGAAACACAAGGAATTTGCTAGAAAAGTATGTAAATGTCCAGATGGAGGGACAGGACTCAGGGGGTGGGGAAGGGACATTTGAATTATAGTTTGTTGTGTGTGAGCAGGGTGGGATGAGAATAAGGTGAAGGATTGTTTTCACATTATTTCTTTCAATTCCGATCTGACGATGAGCTGTGAAGCTTGAAAGCGCTAATTGCGATAATTTTTATATAGTGGTGTGCAACAGTGATCATTCTGCTTGTGATTTCAACCACTAACACAACTTTCTTCATTAAAATTAAATATTAACATATATATAGTGCATTATTAAATCAACTTATTTGCCTTGTATAATACTGTTATCTGAAAACGAGCAAACTAATACTCTCTCTATAACAGAAAAACCATTAAATCTAGGTCACAACAAACTCATGGACAGATATTAACCTGAGGATAATAAAACAAAAAATTGCAAACATTACATGCATAAACACTTGATGATTTCATAAAATTTTGAGAGTCAGTTTCATGTGACTTGCTTCCATGAATCTTTGTAATTTAAAAGATAGCGTATTGTTTATTGTATCTTTATTCTAAAGGTTTTATTGTTAGTTTAGCTTGAAGATATCTGCATGTTTTTTATACCCAAAATATTACTTCTTTATCAACATCATCATAATCGTCAATGGTCAGGGTTCACAACAATATTTGGTTTGTCCCATATTTACAATTTTTGCTGAAACCACCTGTTTTCTGAGACCCACTGATTAAATTTATCTGCAAATTTATCCTGTCCCCCCATTTCTGTTGTGCATTCTTTCCAGTTTCTTTTATATCTGTTTATTAAAGTGAGAACTTAATATACGGAATATGGTGTTCGACTCACTTCCGTGCTCCTCACGCTCTTAGGGCACTAAACTGATTCAAAGTGTAATGAAACATGTGACAAAATAGATAAAACAAAAAAGCAGTGTTGCCATATCAATTGAAACTCTTTTCCCCACGTAGCTGTCCTAAATTTCCCTGTTGCCATAAATAAATGTGCTTTAAGCAACGACTAATATTTTAAAGAATGTGAGAATAGTCTGAATGTTTAAATACTATTACAAGAATTAAAAAAAATATTAAAAATAATTTTATTTATGACAAAAGAAAATGTACTCACATGCTGAGAGATCAAGCTGAATACTTTGAAATTCTTTTCTTATACATAGTTCATTATTAGCCTAATATATTAAACAACTTTCTAATTGCTTAATTTATAGAAAACAATTTAAAATCAATGATACCTTTTTTGTATTATACTATTTATAATATCATCAATAAGAATGGTTGTGTACATGTTTGAAATGTCGAAAGAGTATAATTTTGTATCTTTGTTTACACTGTATGTTTTTTAATCAATCCATGAGTTTGATTCTGGTTTTTATATTGTATTTGGCTGGAATTTTTTTTTATATTTCAAAATTTGATTTAGTTATTTAATATTTTATAGTTTGTACAAAATTGAATTACTATATCAATATATAATATAATAAATAAAACTAAAAAAAAAAAAAAATAAAATAAATATATAAATCATATTGTTATATTGGTAAAAATTTACTTGTTAACAGACAAGTATATGTATATGTATACTTGCTTGTATACGTATGTATACTGAAAATAAAACTGCATGTGACATTATTGTGTTTATATTCATTTTAAATATCAATTTTGTATAATAAAATACATAAAAAAGTACTACTATACCCTCATCTTATTTAATTATCCCTTCACTCGTATTTGAATCTTAATTCTTTATAGAAAAATATTTGTTACTTCAAATACATGCAAGCAACAATTTACATGCTGAATCAGTTCACTCGCCACTCATCAGTGAAGTTTTCAATTGTGGTGTGAGTCCCAATCACATACAATGGGTCATAATCCCTCACATTTACAATGTGAGTCCCAAGCTTTTTATTTACATTAAATATTTTAAACTCATCTCTAATATCCTATATTCTTTTCCTGGTTAGGAAAGTATAGCGTGCTGTGTGTCTTAAACACAGTTTCTACACAGCCTATTCTTTTCATTTGGTTCTCATAAATTTTCATAAGGAAGATTGTTGGGTACAGCCATTAGTTTATAAAGTTTAAGGAGTATGTGACCTGTGTTTTTAAATACATTTCTCATTGTCTTAGGTATTGTTGTTAGGTCTTGGTGTACCTAACTTTTTCTCACTGTAACTGTGTGAACTTATTGATTTGTTCTACAAACTTGTTGGTCAGGACAATTTTTGCATACACACATTCATTGCCTCTAAATGCCACAACTTCAGTTCCCGTTGTGGAGATATCAGTATTACATTATCCTCCTGATTTTTTTAACTAACAGGTACAGCTGATATTATAAATCATCTTCAGTTTCTGTTCTTCAGTTTCAGTTTCTGTTACGTCTGTGAAAAGTTTTGTACCTAGAGTAGCTTCATTGATTTTTAAATGTATATTTAGGTAGAATATCTTGTAATCAGCTAATTATGTCATTGATGTTAAATGTCAGAATATTACTTAATAAAATAAATTAGTGGTGGTTACCATCAATTTTTCATATTTTAATAAAAGCATTCATGCTTCCCTATTGGTATGTGATATAAAATGACAGAATGAACTACTTTTTTTACAAAATAAATAACAGCACAGAAAGTAAAACAAACAGGAGGAGTAAAGCATGGGAGTGTCAGTTGTATAAAATAATGAATATAAGTGAAGTACAAGTAAACAAAATATTATACAAAAGTGAACAAGAAAAAACAGGAGAATGAAACAGTAAGGGGGATTGAAAAATCTATGTAAGCTGAAAAATATGAAATCAAGTAACTAACAAAGAAATTAAGAATTACAAAATGCATACTCAAAATGATGTTATATACAGTATTTGGGGTACAATAGTGTTATGCAGTGAAAACAAATCAAAATAAGCTTTTGACTGTCATACCAATTTACTGACAACATTGTTTGTCTGCAAGTATAAGCAATGTGTACAAGGATTTGTTATTTCGTGTGACTGCTAAAGGTGGTCATAATCAAATTTTAATCAAACTTTGTAGATTATAACACTAAAAAGCATTGTAATATGACTAGTGCTTTTACTACTTAAAACCATCATCAGGTTGAAACCAACTTGATTACATTTGTTTTAGCCTGGAAATGGTTCAAGTACCAAAAGTGCTAGTTGTATTACAACACGTATATAGTGGTTTGTATATTAGAAACTACAGTGTGAATACTGAAGCAACTAACACTTTATTCCATTAAAGTCTAAAAGTTTAATATGTTTGAAATTTTTTCATGTCTTTTAAATAGGAGCATTCTTTAAGTAGCAACAATTTGTTTTGTTTTCTGTACCTTGGTGTGATAATTCTATATATTTCCACAGTTTACATGGTGATCTTTGTTGCATTTCTTATTGGAGTTTTATAACTAATGTTAGATATTTTTTCATACGTATGTAATTTATTTAACTGTTATTACGCAATGGAGTTATGTCCATGGTTTGGTAGAAGTATTTAAAATAAAATGTCAGACAATATGTGGCACAATAAGACAAACTTCAAAATGGAAAACCATGAGGAAAGTGTCTAATAAAATTTTACAACATGATGGCGGTACCCATAATACTATACCTTCCTAAGCCATGAGCAACAAGTAAAGGAGTTTTTGGAAGTTGGTGTCACTGGAATTGAAATTACTTAGAGCTACGAAACAGCGTATTACTGACAACATTTTACAGTCTAACTTTAACTAACCTTTAGACATGGGGGATAGTACATGATGAACAACTGAAGTTGCTCCTGCGCTTTGTCCAAATATTGTTATTCTGTCTGGATCTCCACCAAAATTTGATATTTCATTTTTAACCCATTTTAGTGCTGCCACCTGGTCTTTCATTCCAGCATTACCTTGAGCGTCTTGTGTTCCAGTACTCAAGAAGCCTGTAAAATAACAAAAATAAGAATTGTTATTGAGTTCAAGTGTTGAGAAATACAGAATGTTTTAGCAAGAAAAATATTGCTAAAAGAAATTTTATTTTAAACCAAAATAACATACTTCTAAAGAAACATGAAAGTCATTGTAGTGTTAAAATAACATGTGGAAAACAGCAATAAATGTGTGGCAATATATAAAAGAGAAATTATGTATAGTACTTTACAGATAAAAATGAGAGAAAACTAAAATTGTTATATAAAGATCCTTAAAAAATTATTGTATTGTCTCAAAAAGTTAGGTGAAAGAGAATGTCAGAGGATTACAAACATAACTGAAATAAATGAAATCATAATGGGATGTAGTGAAAGCAATAAAATTGTAAATAATTAGGTCATATGGCTATATAAATAGAAAGGACGCTGTGTCTCTGTTGAAACCATATTAAGGTAGACCAAGGGCTATACCAATGGTACACTGGGAATATTCAATAATTAAGGAATTAAAATATATCCAAAATCCAAAGCAAAATCTGAGGAAAACTAAAGGCAAAGAGAGACATACAGAGGAATATAGAGGAGGGAGAAAGAAGAAAGTATAGTGAGAAATTACTTGAAAGAATTGAAAACACTGATAGGCTACAAATATAAGCAAGAATGGAAGGGCTTGTAGTTTTAGCATACAGAAGTCCTAATTCATAATTATGTCTACACTATGATGTACACTGTGCAAAATACATTTTGCCTTTTTGAGTACCAGTGTCATATGGGGAGGGGTTTAGAGGGATTAATCTCCCCAGAGTTGTTAAAATTTTCACTCAAATTAAATAGTCACAAGGGCAGTCCAAACGGCAAAAACATTTTTTTTTAATTTTTGGGTTTTAGTCTAATATTATTCTCTGAAATCTGCTCTTTAAAATGGTATATAACACTTGATAGTAACAAAATTATTTGTTGGTGTAAAAAATTATTTTCTATCACCTTGCAGTGGGTGATCGACGTCACTGTATAACGTGAGATACACAGAATATTTAGGGGATAGTGACACAAGTGCGTACAAACCAAACGATATGGCCAAGATGTAATTATAAATAAATTAGAATGTGTAGGGCATGTTCAAAAAAGAATGGGGACAAGATTACGAAAACTAAAAGCAATCAACAAGGGGAAACTAGCTGCCGGAAAGCCACTATCAGGTAAAAATCGTTTGACAGATGTTGCTATAGAAAATTTACAAATATTTTATGGTTTAGCCATATGTAGTCATACTGACAGTGTTGCCTCTAAACAAGCTGATACAAGCTGTTTGGGCTAAATATTGTCATGTTCTATGAAGCAATGACAATCCAACACACCAACTATGTCCAAAAGATCTGGACACATGGTGCAAACAAATCAACTAATCAACAAACAGATCTCAACTAACAAAGTTTATGATCACACAAAATATTTTCACTTGCCTGAAGTTATCATGAAGGAAATTAAACCCATTTTTCAACAGTTGTCAGATCCCAGTCTACTGGGAAAATGTTTGAAAGGCAAATCACAAAATCCAAATGAGTCTCTTAATAATTTGATATGGTTACGCATACCAAAAAGAAATTTTGTTCCCAATTGAAACATTAAAATTTGGAGTATTTGAGGCAGTTTTATCGTACAATGATGGCTATGTAACAAAACTAAAAATTTTCGAACACAATGAAACGACTTGACATTGTCTGCACCCGAAAAGGTGAAAAACCAGTTACTGATCTCGAAAAAACAATCAGACAGTCAAGAACTTTAATAAAAAAGAAGCTGGAGGACTTATATCAAGAATAGGAGGACCCAGACACGGGGAACTATTAAATTGTAGTGACTTAAAAAAGACTGACATCACATATTCCAACCGTTTTTGCTCGTTTTCCGATAATTTACGTTTTTAAACTTAGATGTCAGATATTTCATTAACAGTTAAAGATATGTTTACCAAATTTTTATTTTAGCTCAATTGTATAAAATATTAGTTCTGTACACAGGGATTTCAAAATGTTTGTATTACAGACCAAATAGGAAATTTTTTCAATTTATTTGTTAGTATAAAAACATGTAAAACAAAAAAAATCACAAATATTTTAATTTTGGACTAAAATAAAAAAGCTTCTGTACGGAACTATCAAAAGAGTTCCTTTCCATAATAGAATAAACTGCAAGGTTCTAGGAATTATAGTTTTTGAGATATCTGACATCTAGTTAACACTGAGTTTAAATTGAGTTTGGACTGCCCTTTTTAAAATAGATCTACCCTATTTTTAAGCCAGTTGCATAAGTTAAAATAAGGCATATAAATGATTGTTGACATAAAAGGAATTACAAATTTGTAAATTAATAAATAAATGCAGAATTTCCTGAATAATGACAAATACTCAATATTTAGTAAATAACTTATGTTTTTCAGCCTTAAAAACAATTACACACATGCTAGAAAACAAAGGTAGAGGCTGTCTATGTCATGACTCCTGTAGTCCAATATCTTTGTGATATGAACTGTCATCTTTGCATAGGTATACTAGCAGTTCCTTGACTTTGGTTTGGAAAAATGAGTAGATTTTATTGCTGGATTTTATATTAAAAAATAATCCACTTCAATGTGAACTATAAGTTGCTTAAAACATTCAAGGGACAACATTCTTAATCTAAAGTGTGAAAGTTTAATAAAACCACATTTTATGAATATCTTTAGAAAGACTCATCTTCACGAGATTTATTAAGAGTACAAATTTGGAATTAAAGTGATTCATAATAGCATGGGATTTATTGCCTTTAATTTGAATAATAGTTAAGTAAAATCATTGTTACTTAGATGGAATATTCTGAATCAGTGCTTTTCCATATCCTTTCAGTCCTTATACTTTACATTGATTTACTCAGTAACTTTAAGATGCATCGAATTTATAAAACATATTCATACAATTATATGGGGAAAATACTTAATTTTTATTTGTCCTGAGAAAAATGGGAGGGTCCAACATTCAAGCTAGTCTTATATCCCCTCCCCCCCCGGAACAGCTCCTACTTATGCCACTGTTGAGTATTATAATTATTAATTCATGTGCTAATTATCAGTATATAGCTACATATATGTATTACAGATTTTTACTCAGATGTGTGGAGTTTATTATTAATATTGATATGAATACCTAAGTATGTATTGTAACACTACAAATTATTAATTTGATAATATTTAATTTGTGTAGTTCCAAAATTTATATAACATTACTGGTAAAGTGTACCAATTAATGGCGTTTGGGTGTAATGGTAATAAGAGTAGTCATTGATTGAATTGTAATGAGTTTTCATCAATTTATTCAAAAACCACAAGCGTGTTTAAAAATCTTATTTACTTTGCCATAAATTCATTATTGTTTGCTTAAAAACGTTCAATTGTTGCAGTACATTCATCATATAAAAAACCTTATACTCTACAGTAACAAAGTTATATTCTAATTATTTATTTGTTAATCTTAAAATTCTACTGCTCAGTCAGACTGTGTGCTTTACTGCAGTTTTGTTTCATTTTCTTTATATAACTTTTAACTTCGTTACTTTATGCATTGCATACCTATTAATCATTTATTACTTTACAAACTTTAAATAAAATTTAAATTGACTAAATTAATTGTCAAAGAAAGTATTTGCTAAATTTAAATTTGATTCTTTGAATCTCTATATCTACATTTTACATAGACTTTATATTCATTTTTCAATTTCAAAGTGTCTTTCAAACGTCTTTAGTCTCTCATTTACAATTTATAAATTGATTATCCGTCACCTTGATTCTGTAGCTCATACCCATGTGCTCCGTTGATCCGAGCGTCCTCTTCTGGTGGAGTTCCCTGCACGTTCCCGGTTCTCTTGTCGTCCTCCAGTTACTCGTCCCTCATGGTCCTATCTGGTTGCTGTAGTGTAGAGTGATATGTTGTTCTGCACCAGCTGCTGTTGTTCTAGCAGACGCCTCTATTGTTTATCGTAGCGTTCTTCTGCATGATGTACCCTCTTAGCTTGTCTTGACTGATGGACGTGTATGGATGTAGACATCGTAAATTATGTTCTATGATCGTATTTGGAACAGACTAGTAGTTACTGTTTGATACTTAACATGAACATAACGTCCGTCTGCCTTTACTGTTCAATTAACAAAATTTAAAACTTACGTCGATACTGGACATAGTGTCCCGCCACTACTGAAGATTGATTGAAAAGAAAGCTGCTTCTTCCGTGCCCTTATTTATATTCGAGCATCATACCGCACCTGTCAGGACAGAATTCTGCCTGTTTAAAATTGCTTGGTGGCATCAGTTCCCCCACTATCATCCAATTTCATATTTTCGCACATTTCTGCCAATGGCAAAGTCTAATGTGAACTACAGAGTGCTCTACCGATGGATGATTTAATTACACATGTTCAACGTAATTACCATCGTAATCGAATAATTCGTGTAATTACTACGCACTTAAAATCGCACTGAATTCGCACTGAACGTCCTTTTTACGCCGTTTTCTCACTACACATGCGTATTAATTTTATACATTTTTAGGAGTGTTTGAATTTTTTCTACCATTTATGGTTTCCTTACAATTAATAAAAACTATAATTTGACAGATATTTAGGATGAGATTGCAAACTTTCATGCTCGAAGTGGCCTCACTTACACACATCACTTACTACTGTACACACTCTCAGCGACAATCGCGTGATCGTTCAGGTCAGTTCCTGCATGCCTGCATGCCGTATTTTAACATCAACTCAGCTTTCAATCTCAGATCTGCTTATTTATTACATATTTTATTAAATTTATTTTAATATTTATTTTATCTAATAAATGCACAATATAGCATATGCCTGTGTTGTCGCAGTGTATTAAACTAGAAAGAAAAAATGAGTATTTTTTTAACATGGTTGAGGTGTGTGATAAAACTGATGGGTAACCACAACTGTTTTATTTAAATTTTTGTTTATATACAAACATATTTAGTTAAACGTTGTAAAAGGATTGTATAGGACACATAATTTAATTAGTCATAATTTATTTTTGTTGAAAAGTAAAAGCTTTTTTTATATGATTTCTACAAATGAATCAAGTTTTCATTTACTTTTGAATAAATTCTGGTGATACCTGCAACGTGTAGGTATAGATCACACTTTGTTTTCTGACCACACATGAGTGTGCTTTTATAATTAATGCTGACTTTCATTTATTAATTAACTTTTCTTAATTAACAGAAAAATATTTAGTTTATCTTGCAAAGATAAAATTGTAATATACATACATTTCTATAAACAATTTTGAACTCATAAAAGAAACTAGTTATCTTTGTATGATAATTGAACCGATGAGTGGGAAAAGGGAATAACTATGTAAAACTCTACTTTTCATGAAACAAACAAACAAAATTCTCTAGCTTTCCCTGTTGGTTTGATTTAAATGTTGTCAATGCAGAAAATGTTCATCATTGTTTATAGAATAAATTTTATACCCTTTTGCTTCATACCCTATTATAGTCTGTGTGTTTTTTATTTATTTTTAAAAGTTATAAGTTACCATTTATTCCACTTATTGATGATAACTTTAATTGTATTTGATTCCTAATTTTTCCCTATGTTTTTTTTTATACTTTAAAGTTTAAATAAGTTTACCGCACTTCCCTAATTAATTTTTATAGAAAATATATTTTATTATTCTAGCTAGATTACGATGGTTTTTGTACTTACAATGTCATTCCTTACAAAAAATGTAAAAAGAGTTATATCTGATCTTAAATTTTTATATTCAGCTCAACCATCTATGCGGCCAGCATTTTCTTTGCCATCCTTATTTTATTCCACGATATAATCCTGTTACACAGTTCTCTACACTCCTCTAGAATATAGAATAATACAGCTGTACATTATCTTCATAGCATCATTAACCTTTTCTTGTTGATAGACATTGAGCCATCATGCAGTTTATCAGTTGGAAAGTTAAAATCATTTACATTAAGTATCAGTAAATACAATGCCCAGTAAAAAATATTATCATTCACTTTTACTTATTTGTGTATTATCGCATAACACAACCATCACCATAATCATTCAGGGCATCACCTACAACTCTGGGCAGGTTTTGGCCTGCCAAAGGAGACCTCACCAGCAGTCTCTGTCTAATGCAACCATCCTCCATTTGCATATTCCTTCCCTTTCTGCACCCTGCTGCCCTCCATCTCGCCACCTTTGCTTTGATCTTCTCACTTTCCTTTTGCCATCTGGGCCATATAGGAAGAGGCGCTTTATAGAATCCTCGGGTTCCATCTTGACAACTTGGCCTGTCCATCTAAGCCATCCTATCTTTATCTTTTTGATTATCGCCATGTCGTGTAGCAGGCTTATCACCTAACACTAATGTATAATATCAGTGGTTTCAAATTTTTTATTAGCGACTGGTGGTTCCAAATTTTGGTGGTTGCAGTAGTCGGTAGAGTGGGGGGGAGTTAAAAGAACACATTAAACAGGAGGCAGATCTACTACATATGTGGAGCATACATAGTGCTGTCGTATGGAAAAAAATAGAAAATTACTGTTTTCCAATTGTTTGAGCAGTTAATTTGTAGGAAATTCCAAGTAAGTTGTGTCGAGACAGTTCATCTAACAAGCATGATACAAGCGACAGAGCATCATGTTTAAGAGGAGCAATGAAACCCCAAAATCTTTTAACTTGTTTAGCTTTTATTATCTAATGATACACTATGACCATTTGTAAAACATTAGCAATTCAGTGGTCTCATCAGCAATTACAGCCAAATAATCCGCTTCTTGTATCTTACTCATTATTTCTTCGTGGCATATTTCTAACATTATATTTAAAAAAACACTTTTAATGGTTTTTGGGGTGCCCTTAAATACAGTTGCTTCCTCTAAACGATTTGTCATTGCTGTGTGAAGCTCAGAACTGAAACCAAATAAACCTCGAAATACACCAGGATCTGATGAAGATTCAGGCTCATTATGACCCCGCAAAGCTAATTCGAAAGCTCCACAGAAGCAAATACAGTTTATTATTATATTTAAGACAATTATTGCGTGCTCTTTTTTTGTGTAAAACAATATTTCGTCTATATTCACTGTGCAGCTGGTGTACTATACGTCCCAAAAAAAGAAAACTGAAAAGCATTCTTTATATGTACACTTGACACCTGATGATTTCTCATGTTTTTGGTTAGATGACAAATACCTTTCATTCTGAATTTTGTACAGGGGTCCTCCCCTCCAAACAATAAACATGGAAAACAGAATAAACAATTTCTTTTGTCACAACCACATAACCAAGTTAGTATTTTCATAATATTCTAGTTTGTCATAGATTAAATTGTCGACCTCGTGATTTTACAATTTTATTTATTGTTAAGGGAGACATTTGGTATCCGGGTCTATTGGTTCTTAATGCTATACATTTTAAACTAAAAATAAACATATTTAAAAGCACGCAGAAACAGTAACGTCAAAAAGGACAAACAGAAAAGCACGCAGCAGCACTAAACAAAGAAATAATAATGCTTAACACACAGTTTAATTAATTAAAACTCAATTCACATTTTATTATCACAATCACAGTTATGGCAAATTATTACTATAATTTTATAAATTCAAACTATGGGTGACGTTTACCTTGAAGCAATGTAAACCTGACACAACTTACAAATCAAGAAGGCTGTGCTTCTTTATGACACAACTAAGGATGAACTACAATGCTACTAGGGGAGTGTTGCAGAAGCTTTTGGAACCGCCTAGCTAACACAGGGAACATAGGGCAATTGTGAAGAGTAGCGCACGGCCTTCCATATGTTTGTGTAGTAAGCTCTGCCACTTACTCTTCAAGTTGCAAGCGGCCTACAACGACCAGCCTGCGCGCCACGTTTCAATTGTACGCGAACATTACCGCATAGAGAATAAGTTTTCCATTGAAATTTATCACTTTTAACTGCTCAATGTTTTATATATTATTTTACAGTTAGTTACCCTACTGCGACCTGGCAGAGAGAGCTCATCAGGTGAGGTGAAAGCAACTCTCTAGGGGAAGAACATCCCGAAATCAAAGTTCCTGGTCCTCCAGGTTGGGGGTTTGATCGGAGAATTCACATATCTCATCTGTGAAACTTTTATTGCAGAAACCTATCAGTTTCTCAGCCAGTCTGTTGTCTGCACTTGACCGGGACAACTGGTGGAGGCTGTTAAAGGAGGCCTTGACTCAGTAATGGGTTGTCGCGCCGCTGAAGAAGAAGATTTTACAGTTTAGTTATTCTGTTTTGATGGTTGTGCAATGCTGAATCCATAGCACCAGCCGCCACTGAATAATATTAAACAGACTGACCACACTAAAAGAAGCGTGAATAAACATGAATATATTGAATATAATTCATTAACAAAACTGAATACTTCCACAGAATAGTGAAATAAAGCTGCGTACAAAGTAGCAAGAATGTTACCTCAGACTTTGTGGTGCTAGCCACTGGCACAACCTTAATGGTAAAGGGAACTAGTCAGGGAGTTATTCCCTTCTTCCACTCAATACTGAGCAACCAGGAAGGTTTGACTGGCTAGAAATGTTAATAACATTTCCGTTTATCATCCTAATTATGGGGGGGGTCTGAAGCGACCTGCGATTGGTGGATTATACCAGCGGGACTAGCAAACGAGGTAGATTCCAGGACTCACCTGGTCGCGGGGTGTATTTACCGCTGAGGCAGGACAACGCGGTGATGACGAAGACTCGCCTTCACCGCGATGGCTGTGCCCCCTCCTGCGCGACCCGACCGGTCGTCCCGGTGGCACACGTAGTTGGGCAGTCGGAAACGACGATGCGGGGTGAGGTGCGTCTCACCAAGAAGAAGCACGTCGGGCTTGTGTCGGGCAACGAACTCTAAGAGCTCAGAATGCCGGGAAGCGAGGCCGTTGGCGTTCCACGCCACGAGCTCGAGGTCTCACTTGAGGGATTGCCGTGGTTGTCCGTTCATAACAGACCTGTAACACGGCAGGCTTCCACCAAGAGGAAGAACTTGTCTTGGGGCGAGGCAGTTGCCAAGCGTTCCTTGAATTTGAGGAATGTTTGGGCTACTTTCTGCAAGTCGTAGCTTGCCAGAAAGTCTGATACATCGGCGAGATCATCGGAAGATGAGGCCTGGGGAGAACGCTTGGCGGCAGCTGCATAGCTGCGGCGGGGCGAGACGGTGGAAGCCTTGGGGGCAGGTTCTGGAGCGGGTGGTCTCTCTGGTTTTGGTGGACGGGCTTGGGTCCAGTGGCAGGTGGCTTTGGCTGGCCCGTGATCTTGGCCTGGGTCCTACCTTTCTCGCCCGATCTGGGGTATCGAGGCTTGGGTGGCGATGGCCGTGAAGGATCGATATCCTCTTTATCGTCCGGCAGCGGGACTTGAGTGTAGTGGGGAACTTCGCGTTCCGGTTCCGGGGGCGTGGTAGTCGGTTTGGCCTGTGGATCTTCGCTCGGGCTCACTCCACTGGGTTTCGGAACCGGAGCAGACCTGGGGGCAGGTTTCCGGACCACAGGTTCAGCGGCTTTGGCCGTCTTTACTGGTTGAACAACAACATGTCGAGGCTTAGGCTGGACGGGTTTCTTGAGCTTGTCCAGCTGCTCGCTATAGACTGGGCAGCGCCTGTTATTAGCAGCATGGGCGCCGCCACAGTTAATGCAATACCGGTGATTGTCCGGAACGGCGCAGGCCTGCGTCAAGTGGTCATTTCCACAGCGGACGCAGGTCGGCGCGTTCCGACAACCGAAGCTGCTATGGCCGAACCGCTGACACTTTTGGCACTGGGAAAGTCGCCCGGTCTGACGGCAGGGCTCTACGCTGACGCAGAGCCCGAAAAGCCTTTTCAAATCTAACAGGGCCTGGGAAGAGTCGCCCTTCTCTACCAGGAGTCTGATTAGGGGGAGGGGCCGACGCGAGCCATAAGTAGTGTACAGCCGAGAGGCTCCCACAACCTTATAACCCGCGTCGCGCAGTTCGTCGAGAACGACCTGCGGATCCGCCTGTATGTCCAGGCCCCGAAGGACGAGGGCTACAGGCTTGGTGCGGTTTAGCGTGTAGGTGTGGAACTGGAACGATTCACGTTCCAGCCACTGGACTACTCCGAAGTGCTCGGATGCACTGCGGCAGGTAACGCGCACAGTCTCTCTCGCAAGGAGCTTGACCGATGCGTTATCCGCCAGCGCAACGACCTTACGGAGTCGGCGAACGAAGCCGATGATATCCTTGATGTTCGTGACGAACACCGGCGGGATCCTTCCTTCAGAGGTGCGACTAGGCGCAACCTCAGCGGAGGCTTTGAATGCCGCCGAGTCCGTAGCCGAACTCAAGGAGGTCAGGGAGGGAGACTTTCTCGGCTTGCCACCGTGCCCTACTACCACCCAGTCGGTGGAAGCCGAGGTCTCCATGGCTGGGGAGTCAGACTCCGGCAGAGGTTGCGGGCTGCTTGGCCTACTAACGGCCGTGCAGCCGGAAGGTCCGGCCTTTGCGGGCTTGGTCGGCCCTAATAAGGACCGATTGTCTTCACGAACTTGCGCGGGTTCAGCAGGGCTTCCCGCGCGAGTCGTAGGGTTCCCGACTGGCCCAAGTGGCCGGCCGAGTGGCTCGTTGCTGCCGCACAGTGCTTCAGGGGCACTATCAGCTGGTCTACTGCTGACTAACTCAGCTCTTTGTCCAGCGGGTATCCGGGGGCCGAACTGTGACAGCGTCACAGTGGCGGCGCAACCCACATCTCTATTTGTGAGTCCTACTCTCGGACTCCCCGGATTCCGCTTGACAGCGCTACCTAAACGACTTACCGGCACTGTGAGGCAGGTCCCAGTTGTGTTGTGTTGGTTGTCTTCGTCCTGGCAAGACGGCTGGTCAACTTCCATCGCTGCAGCTGGATGATGGCGCTGGCGATGAGGTGAGTCTTGATCTGGCGGTTCCTTTACTGCCGCCGCAGTAGCTTGAACTGAAGGCCTCTTCATGGCAGTAGCGTAGAGGTCGAGGCGATCCTCTTCTGCGATGTTCTGTTCAACGTCCGATCTCTACCAAGGTTGAGTGCAGAATTTCCGTCACCGACGTTAACAAGTAGCATGTAGCATCATAGTAGCGGGGCGTCTTTGCACCCGGTGCATGACTGCAGCATCTGGGTCGAGCCCAATGGCTGCCTGTGGATACACTTAGTTCTGGTTCATTCGACAGGTGCCTGAAAAAAAGGAATGGACAACCGCCAACCAGTTAACTGTGAAGGCGGGGGAGAAAGGTTTTCAATTTTTATTTATTTTAATTTCAGCAATCAGTGGGCACTGCCGCAAGGACGGGTTCAGGTGACAGATGTCGCCCGTTCCCAGTCCCGCGTGCAGACGCCGTGAGGCGTCGTTCGCTCCCCGCGAGGCAGAGAGCCTCCGTGCCAGTGATAGCGCGTAGCAGCGGCATTCAGCGCGGTCGGCATACTAGGAAGGGAGGAAGGAAGCAGCTTTGCAGGTAAATTCTGGGGCATGGTCAGATGGTGAATATGCAAATGTAAATTTAAGTAATTTTACTTAAAGTTATGGCGGGTCATCGAGAATCGCCCGAGGGCGTTTGACCCGGACAGGGGGAGGTGGTTGCGTGGTGCTGATGGTCCTGAGGTAAGGGAAGGAAGAGGTCTCAGCTGCGGCAAAGAGAGTCGCAGCTAATGACCAGACAAAGGCTGAGAGAGCAGGAACTCGTAGACCTCCTCGAATTACACTGTTTCTAACAAACCAAGGGGATCCCGACAAGGAACGGAGGGTTCTGGATTGGAAACTTTCCAGCCTACGCCTGTTGGTGGCGGAGGCAAGTGACCACCAAACAGGTGCCGCATAGGTCAATACAGACCGGAGAAACAACAGATAAAGGGTAACATTCGTGTGCAGCGCCAGGGGGCTGCGGCACGCGAGGTATGGGTAAAGTTTGGCTCGGACGCCGCGAGCCTTGGCAAGGGTGTCCGTCACGTGGACGTTGAAGCAAAGGCGACGATCTAGCCGAACGCCTAGATACTTCACCGACTCTTTGCAGTCGATAGGCCTCCCTTCCAGGGAGAGGGGCTGGCATCGGGAGATGGACTTACGAGTGAAACAGATCGCCTCGGATTTCTCCGTATTGATCGTCACCCGCCATTTCCGTAGCCAGTCCGGAAGCTGGTCCAACTCACGCTGCAACTGTGTACTCGCAAAACGCGGGGACACAGAGCTGTAATGATACATTGCATCGTCAGCGAACAAAGACAATGTGACTCCGGGCAAAACAGGCAGGTCGTTCATGTACACGAGGTACAGACCGGGGCCGAGGACAGATCCCTGAGGTACGCCGGCGGCGACAGGACGAACTGCAGAGCAGGTTCCGTCGACGCTCACCCTGAAGGTTCGGTCGCTGAGATACGACCGGAGGAAAAACACTACGGACGATGGTAAGGGGGAGTTAGCTAGTTTGAAGAGAAGTCCTTCGTGCCAGACTTTGTCGAAGGCCATGCTCACGTCCAGCAGTGCGGCGGCCGTAGCCGCTCGCCTGTTGGTGGCGTCAGAGATTTGCGTTACCACGCGGACTAGTTGAAGCGTGGTCGAGTGCTCTCTGCGAAACCCGAGCTGTTCGTCGCGGATAAAATTATCCAACAACGGCGAGATGCGGGCCAGCAGGAGCCGCTCGAACACCTTCGAGATAACTGGCAAGAGAGATATTGGCCGATAGCTTTCAGGAAGCATGCGCGGCTTGCGGGGTTTAGGAACCATAACGATGTTGGCATTTTTCCACAGGCGGGGAAAGTACTGTAGCCGGAGACAAGAGTTGAACAGCTCGAGAACGAGGTCAACGCCTGAGGCCGGGAGATATTGTAATGCAGCGGCCCCGATCCGGTCAGGACCGGGGGCGCGACGGCGGTTTAGTCGACAGACAGACGAAACGAGTTCGTCTCTGTCGAACGGGAGGTCTGGGCCAGCGGGAGGGCGAGAAAAATAAACAGATAGGAAGTCCCGGACTTCTGCCGAGTGGGCAGGGTCCGAAACGCCTCGATGAACGGTAAATTGGGACTCCATGCTGTCGGCGAAGACCTCAGCCTTGCCTTCTGATGAAGACACAATCCCGTTCGGGGTTTCCAGCGGGTTGCGAGTTCTCTTCTCGCGGGTCATTCTACTCACCGCTCTCCAGACGGAGGCGTGGTCGACTTCAAGACACTCAAGGTATGAGTCCCATCGATCAGAGTTTACGTCCCGCAGTAGCTGCTGAACGTAAAGGGACTGTTGTTGAAATCGTCGCTTAACGACTGGGTCACGGGTTCTTTGCCATCTGCGGCGGAGCTGGCGCCGTAGCCAGATGGCGTGGAGTACTTTCGCAGGTAGGGCCGATTTACGATGATTCACCTCGAGTGCGTAGGTGTGTCGATCCATGACACCTTGGACCAATTCCTGAAGATTTGTGGCGCGGAGATCCAGATCGTCACGAGTGACGATTGGGTCCGCCGGGAGTGATGGTAACCTTCGAGAGAGCTCGTCATGATAGGATCGCCAGTTGACTCTCCTAACAATCTGAGCGGGAAGTCGGGGTAACGCCGACACCTCTCGAACAGTTATTACAAGGGGGTTGTGATCGGACGAAAGGTCCGACACAGACGAGACCTCGATGTTGCGGGCAACGTTCTTGACAACTACTATGTCAAGAACGTCCGGCCGATGGCCGTGAAAGGGGAAGTAGGTAGGGTCTTCAGGGCCGATGACATTAAGTGCCGGGTCGCCAGAGACGAACCGGAACAGAGAATTTCCGTACGCGTAGACAACGCGGCTGTTCCATGAAGGGTATTTGGCGTTTAAGTCGCCGGCTACAATGGTTGAGAGGGGGTGGTCGAGGAGGACGTCCCACTCCTCGGGCGGTGGCGGAGTTCGCCGGCCAGGCCGGAGGTACGCAGAAACAACGCGCAGCTCCGATCCGCCGTCTTCCACCGCCACCGCGCAGCCTTCAATAATAGATGTATCTAGAGGAGGCAAAAGCCTGTGGGATATCCGCCTGTGGACTAAAACAGCTGTGTCCCCCGAGGGGGGACAGCGAGGCCGTAGGGGACGATCCTGACGATAACAGGCGTAGGCAGGAAGGGAAAACGAGTGGTAATGAGCCAGATGAGTCTCGGAAAGAAGTATGATATCAACATCATACTCCGTCACGAAAGTCATCAGTTCAGATCGTCTGGGGAGTAGCCCGAAGGCGTTCCACGCAACGATCCTCAGGCTATTAGCCATTTAGGGGAAGTAGAGGAAAGAAGGCAGCTAATGATTGGAAGACCAGGGCAAGCACTGTGGTAGTGTCACGAGCAGTCCTGATAGACGCAACAAGATTATCTGCCCAGGCAGTCAGGGGATCCGCCGAAGCCCGAAAAGATTCCCGGGATTCAGGAGGACAAGCCTGACTGGCCTCGACAGGGGTAGCAGATGGCGCTCGGCTGGTGGACTGAGTAGTAGACTGCTCGCTGGGAGGTTGAGGACGATGACTGGGGGCGGGTCGAGCCCGCGGAGAGGGTACAGGTGGAACCTGTGATGATGTAGGTCGGCCGGCGGAGTTCCGGCGACGACGAGAGCGCTTGGATTTGCCCGATCGGGCTGGAGGCGGGGCTGATTTAGCGGCCATGGCCGCGTAGGAAGGTGCGGGCGCTCCGGCAGGCGCCGGTGTTGAGGCCGCTGCAGGCGGCGCCGAAGCGACGACTGCAGGCGAGACAGCGGCACCGGAAGCAACCGGAGTTGCTGCCGGGACCTTGGCAGATGAACCAGAGAGAGACGTTAACAAGAGTGAGATATTTTTCTTATGTTTGCTAAAGCCTCGACCTCCACCTTCCCATAACTACGAACCATCAGTGCATCAGAATCACCACCGCCCATTCCGGTCAAGCGTCCTCGGGCGTTCCTTGATGACCCGCCATAACGCCATCTTCTCTAAATAATAATAAAAATAAAAACCATCAGCTCTAGCCCAGTGTTTATCAACGAAACTGTCCTTTTCCCCTTCCTAACCATCTCCTAGCACGCTGAGTCGGCTGCTTGTCGCTGTCATCGATCATCGGCACGGAGGCTCTCCGCCTCGCGGGGAGCGACCGACGCCTCAGGGAGTCTGCTGACTGGACTTGCGACGGGCAACATCTGTTGTTCGAATCGGTACCAGCATCAATAGTTAAAATCAAAAAGATTGTTACTCCTCGCCTTCTCAGTTATCTGGTTGGCGGTTTCCTTTTCCAGTACTAGGCTACCTATCGAATTGTACCAGTACTATGTTTAACTACTGGCAGCCATTGGAGACGCTCCAGATGCTGCAGTCAAGCCACGGGCGCAAAGACACCCCGCACCCACAATGCAACGCAATGCAAAATTTTGACGCACTCTTCATCGCCACGCCATCGGACGGACTTCATCTCCTCTCCTCTCTCGGACGACATCGACGCGGATTCAGCCGGAAGGAACGGCCGAAGAATAGAACCGGCGTTCTTGCGACTTCGCCCTCCATTTCCACGCCTGCGATAGGATGACACTGGACAGGCAGCCAAATCTACAACCGATCCCGAAAGAAGAGGAGGACTGCAGTACGCCACGAACAGCAGGCGCAGCCCCCGAACATCCCAGCGCGGCACTACCAACATCAGCCTTCTCGCCACACGGTCCTTTTAGGGCCACCAAAAACACTAGAGTGTACGATTGGCGCCATTTGTCATGCGGCAAGCCATTTGTCCTGTGACAAGTGGCGCCCAACGTGGGGCGACGATCATCTTGCGGATGCAAGATCCAGCCACGCCAGCGAGCTACCAGCCGGCACACCAATCAACATGGCGCCCAACAGACACCTCCACAACATCCGGAGGAAAGCAGTAGGCTGGCTACCGGAGAGCATTCAAGACCTTGGGTAGTTTTGGCAAGAGCGAGTCATTGCGTCTGCTCTCCGGTGCCAGCGGCACGGCAAGTGACACGAGAAAAAGACGAGGTGAGCTAATCAGGGATCAGCAGCCGAGACGTGACCAACTAACGTGCTCGGAGCGAGCCAATCAGGGATCCCGGTTAATGCATAAAACCCGCGCCGGCATTAACTTTGGACTTTTCATAGCCACGCCATCCCGGTGTCCCGGGAATCTTCTCTGGTGTCGGCTGATACCCTGACTGTCTGATCAGAGAGTCTTGTTGCATCGATAAAGACTGCTCGCGACACGACCACAGTGCTTGCCTTGGTCTTCCACTATCTGGGTATTCTTTTTCCCCTACTTCCCCTGAATGGATAATAGCCTGAGGATCGTTGCATGGAACGCCTTTGGGTCGCTCCCCAGACGATCTGAACTGATGACTTTCGTAACGGAGTATGATGTTGATGTCATACTTCTTTCCGAGACTCATCTGGCTCATTACTACTCTTTTCCCCTTCCTGCCTACGTCTGTTATCGTCAGGATCGTCCCCAACGGCTTCGCTGTCCCCCTCTGGGCGCGTCTTAGTCCACAGGCGGATATCCCACAGGCCTTTGCCTCCTCTAGACACATCTATTATTGAAGGCTGCGCAGTGGATGCCGGCGGATCGGAGTTGCGCGTTGTTTCTTCGTACCTCCGGCCTGGCCGGCGGACTCCGCTACCGCCCGAGGAGTGGGACGCCCTCCCCAACATCCCCCCCAACCATTGTAGCCGGCGACTTAAACGCCAAACACCCATCATTGAATAGCTGGCCCGCTGTCTCCTGCTGGCCCGCATCTCGCCATTATTAGAAAATTGTATCCGCAACGAACAGTTTGGATATCGCAGAGAGCACTCGACCACTCTTCAACTCGTCTGGGTGGTTACGCAACTCTCTGACGCCACCAATAGGCGAGCGGCTACGGCCGCCGTACTTTTCGATGTGAACAAGGTCTTTGATAAAGTCTGGCACGAAGGTTCTCTCTTCAAACTTGACAATTTCCCCATACCATCGTCCATAGTGTTTTTCTTCTGGTCGTATTTTAGCGACCGAACCTTCAGGGTGAGCGACGACGGAACCTGCTCTGCAGTTCGTTCCGTCGCCGCCGGCGTACCTCGTTGATCTGTCCCTGTCCCCATTCTGTGCCTTGTGTACACGAACGACCTGCCTGTATCGCTGGGTTTCACGTTGTATTTGTTCGCTGACGATGCAATGTATTAATTATTACAGCTTTGTGTCCCCGCGTTTGCGAGTACACAGCTGCAGCGTTAGTTGGACCAGCTTCCGGATTGGCTACGGAAATGCTGGGAGACGATCAACAAGGAGAAATCCGAGGTGATCTGTTTCACTCATAAGTCCATCTCCCGATGCCAGCCCCTCCCACTGGAAGGGAGGCCTACCGCCTACAAAGAGTCGGGATATATCTAGGCGTTCGGCTCGACCGGCGTCTTTGCTTCAACGCCCACGTGACCGATACCCTCTCCAAGGCTCGCGGCCTCCGTACCAAACTTTACTCATACCTCGCGTGCCGCAGCCCGCTGGAGCTGCACACGAAAGTTACCCCCTATCAATTGTTTCTCCGGTCTGTATTGACCTATGCGGCACCTGGCGACTGTGTGAGGTATATTGGAAGAATGTAATGGAGTAAGGCAGTGGTGTGTTCTGTTTAAAAATGGCCTCACCAATGTGCACGATGATGAGCGGAAGTGTGTGCAGACCTTGTCAGCAAGGAAAATGATGGTAACAGATTTTTGGAATAGAAAAGGGGTTCTCCTGGTAGAGTTGATGGAACGGGGTACCACAAGCAACTTCGAGGTTTACTGTGAAACCTTAAAAAAGCTGCGGAGAGCAATCCAAAACAAGCGACGCGGTAAGTTGAGCTCCGGGGTATTGTTTTTCCACGACAACGCCCGACCGCATACAGCATCACGAACGCAAGAACTTCTGGGAAAATTTGGATGGGAGCTTTTCAATCATCCCCCATACAGCCCTGATCTGGCACTGAGCGATTATCACCTGTTCATGCGTATGAAAAAGTGGCTAGCAACACAGCGCTTTGAAGACGACGAAGAGCTGAAGGCGGGCGTTAATGAATGGCTGAAATCACAGGCGGCAGATTTTTACGATGAGGGGTTTCAAAAACTCGTAAATTTTAATAAACTCGATGTCTTGTTAGGTGCTGGTTTATCACGGTACTTACGGCAAGAAGATTCTTGCACTGCAACCACTCATCGCGTGCTAAAGTACGACTCAAGAATAAAAACACGTTCGTCTTGCGCAAAAACCATTTTCTCTCTATCAATGCACTGAGCGTTATGATCGCTTTGTCATAGGTATCAGTGGTAGTCTACTGCGCCGGCGCAATATTCGATTGTTGGACGAGTCTATTCCAGTAAAACGTAGGGGAGTTTGGCGGTAAATTCAAATATTATAGAAGGCTGATTAGTGGGTTGCGTTTTATATGAAACGCCCTGTATTTTAAAAAATAAATAAATTGAAACCTTTCTCCCCTGACTTCTCAGTTATCTGGTTGGCGGTTGTCCATTCCAATTTTTTAGGAACCTGTTGAATGAACAGCACTATGTCAATACACAGGCAGCCATTGGGCTCGACCCTGATGCTGCAGTCATGCACCGGGTACAAAGACGCGCCGCTACCACAGTGCTACATGCTACGCCAGGCCATCGGACGCACTTCATCTCCTCTCCTCTCTTGGACGACATCGACGCGGAGTCAGCCAGAAGGAACGGCCGAAGAATAGAACCGGCGTTCTTGCGACTTCGCTCTCCAGTTCCACGCCAGCGATAGGATGACACTGGACCAGCAACCGACTCTACAACCGACGCCGAAAGAAGAGGGGGACTGCAATGTGCCACGAACAGCGGCCGCAGCCGCCGAACATCTCTGCGCGGCACTACCAACATCAGCCTTCTCGCCACACGGTCCTTTTTAGGGCCACCAAAAACACTAGGGTGTACGATTGGCGCCATTTGCATTGCATTGCATTGCATTGCATTATGGAGTGGGGCGTATTTGCACCCATGCCTGAATCACAGCTTCCGGGACGTGCCCGATAGTTGTCAGATGAAAACAGTTCTGGACTTTTACAAGACGGGTGGCCTAAAAATCTGGAGGGACACGCCAACCAGTTAACTGCGGCATTGCTTTGCATTATGGATGCGGGGTGTCTTTGCACCCGTGGCTTGACTGCAGCATCTGGATCGTGTCCAATGGCTGCCAGAAGTAAACATAGTGCTGGTACATGTCGACTGGTTACCTAAAACTGGAAAAGGAAACCGCCAACCAGTTAACTGAGAAGGCGGGGGAGTATAACTTTTTATTTGTTTAATGCACTGCCGCTGGTACCGATTCGAGCAACAGATGTTGCCCGTTTCAAGTCCAGTCAGCAGACGCCCTGGGGGCGTCGGTCGCTCCCCGCGAGGCGGAGAGCCTCCGTCACAGTGAATGATGACAGCGACAAGCAGCCGGCTCAGCGTGCTAGGAGGTGGACAGGAAGGAAAGAAGGACAGTTTGGTGAAATACTCTGGTCTAGGACTGATGATTACTTGTTTTTGTTTAATTTAAAGAGGATGGCGTTATGGCGGGTCATCAAGAAGCGCCCGAGGGCGCTTGACCCGAATGGGCGGTGGTGGTTCTGATGCACTGATGGTTCGTAGGTACGGGAAGGTGGAGGTCGAGGCTTTAGCAAAGAGAGTTAGAGCCAGCGACCGGACAAAGGAAGTCAAGGTAGGAACACGGAGACCCCTTCGAATCACGTCGTTCCTTACAAACCAAGGGGACCCCGTCAAGGATCGGAGTGTTCGGGACTGGAAAGCTTCCAGCCTACATCTGTTGGTGGTGGATAAAAGAGACCACCAGGCGGGTGCCGCATAGGTCAATACAGACCTGAGAAATAGTAGATAGATGGTAAGTTTCGTGCGCATGGCCAGGCGGCTGCGACACGAGAGGAAAGGAGATAATTTGGCTCGGACGCCGCGAGCCTTGGCAAGGGTTTCCGTCACGTTGGCGTTGAAGCAAAGGCGACGATCTAGCCGAACGCCTAAATAATTCACCGATTCTTTGTAGGCGATGGGTCTCCCTGCTAGGGAGAGGGGCTGGCATCGGGAGATGGACTTACGGGTGAAGCAGATCGCCTCGGATTTCTCCGTGTTGATCGTCACCCGCCATTTCCGTAGCCAGTCCGGAAGCTGGTTCAACTGACGCTGCAGCTTTGTACTCGCAAAGCGCGGGGACAGGGAGCTGCAGTGATACATAGCATCGTCAGCGAACAAAGACAGCGTGACTCCGGGCAAGACAGGCAGGTCGTTCGTGTACACAAGGTACAGAACGGGGCCGAGGACAGATCCCTGAGGTACGCCGGCGGCGACGGGTCGAACTGTAGAACAGGACCCGTCGACGCTCACCCTGAAGGTTCGGTCGCTGAGATATGACCGGAGGAAAAACACTATGGTCGATGGTAGGGGGGAATTGGCAAGTTTGAAGAGAAGACCTTCGTGCCAGATTTTATCGAAGGCCTTGCTCACGTCCAACAGTACGGCGGCCGTAGCCGCTCGCCTGTTGGTGGCGTCTGACAAGTGCGTAACAACGCGGACCAATTGAAGCGTGGTCGAGAGCTCTCTGCGAAACCCGAACTGTTCGCTGCGGATGAAACCATCTAGCAGCGGCGAGATGCGAGCCAGCAGGAGACGCTCGAACACCTTCGAGATGACTGGCAAGAGAGAGATTGGACGATAGCTTTCAGGAAGCATGCGCGGCTTGCGAGGCTTCGGAATCATTATGATGTTGGCTGATTTCCACAGGCCGGGAAAATACTGTAGCCGGAGACAGGTGTTAAACAGCTCAGGAACGAGGTCAACGCCTGAGGCCGGGAGATTTTGTAGAGCAGCGGCCCCGATCCGGTCAGGACCGGGGGCGCGACGGCGATTTAGTCGGCAGATAGATGTAACTAGTTCATCCCTGTCGAACGGGAGGGCTGGGATTTCGGGAGGGCGTGAAAAATGTCCAGATAGAAAGTCACGGACATCTGCCGAGTGAGCAGGGTCCGAGACGCCTTAGTGAACAGTAAATTGCACCTCCATGCAGTCGGCGAAGACCTCGGCCTTGCCTTCTGATGAAGATACAACCCCGTTCGGAGTTTCAAGTGGGTTGCGAGTTCTCTTCTCGCGGGTCAGTCTACTCGCCGCTCTCCAGACGGAGGCGTGGTCGACTTCAAGAGACTCAAGGTATGAGTCCCATCGATCAGAGTTTACGTCCCGCAGTAGCTGCTGGACGTAAAGAGACTGGGCCTGAAAGCGCCTTTTGACGCCGTGATCACGGGTTCTTTGCCATCTGCGGTGGAGATTGCGCCGTAGCCAGATGGCGTGGAGTACTTCCGCAGGTAAGGCCGATTTACGATGATTCACCTCGAGAATATATGTGTGTCGATCCATGACACCTTGGACCAACTCCTGAAGATGAGTGGCTCGGAGATCCAAATCGTCACAAGTGACGATCGGGTCCGCGGGGAGTGATGGTAACCGCCGTGAGAGCTCATCATGATAGGAGCGCCAGTTGACTCTCCTAACAATCTGAGCGGGAGGTCGGGGTGAGGCCGACAGCTCACGGGCAGTTATAAAAAGGGGATTGTGATCGGATGAGAGATCCGACACTGACGAGACCTGGATGTGATGGGTCACGTCCTTGGCTATAACAATGTCAAGGACGTCCGGTCGATGACCGGAAAAGGGGAAGTGAGTAGGGTCTTCTGGGCCGATGACTTGAAGTACCGGGTCGTCGGAGACGAACCGATACAGAGATTTTCCGTAGGCGTTGGCTACTCTGCTGTTCCAGGAGGGATGCTTGGCATTTAAGTCGCCGGCTACAATGGTTGGTAGGGGATGATCGAGGAGAGCGTCCCACTCCTCGGGCGGTGGAGGTAGCCGCAGGCCGGGCCGGAGATACGCCGCAACAACGCGCAACTCCGATCCGCCAGCGTCTATCGCCACCGCACAACCTTCACAAGAGATGTATCTAAAGGGGGTAGTGGCCTGTGGGATATCCGCCTGTGGACTAAGACGGCTGTCCCCCCCGAGTGGCGACAGCCAGGCCGTTGGGGACGATCCTGACGAAAACAGATGTAAGATGGCAGGTTGAAGGTATGGTAGCGAGCCAGATGAGTCTCGCAAAGGAGGACGACATCAGCGTCGTACTCCGTTACGAAAGTCATCAGTTCAGATCGTCGAGGGACTTCCCCATGGGCATTCCACGCAACGATCCTAAGACTCCTAGCCATTCAAAGGAAGAACAGGAAAGAGGGTAGACAGTGATTGAAACAACAGGGCGAGAACCGTGGTCGTATCTGGAGCAGACCTGATGTTGTTTACCAAAGTTTCAGCCCAGGCAGTCAGGGGGTCCACCGGGGCCCGGGAAGATTCCCGAGATTCCGGAAGACGGACCTGGCTGGCCTCGGCCGGTGTTGCAGATGGCGCAGGGCTCGGGGACGGACGTGAGGTCTGCTCAGTTGGGAGCTTAGGTTGATGGCTGGGGGCGGGCGGGGCCCGCTGAGGTTTTACAGGCAAGGCCTGTGGAGCTTGTCGCTGACGGCGACGAGTGCGCTTCGGTTTGGAGCTCCGAGGAGCGGAAGGCGGGACTGATGTAGCGGCCACAGCCGCGTATGAGCGGCCGGTCGCTCCGGCAGGCGCCGGGACAGAGGGGACTGCAGGCGGCGCCGAAACCTCGACTGCAGGCGGAACTGGGGCCCTGGGAGCAGCCGGAACTGCTGCCGGGGCCTGAGATGATGCTCCGGAGAGAGGTGGGAAGGCCTCTCTGCGGTTAGGGAGGGGACCTGCAACACGGCCTGCCTGCGCGCCAGGGCGAGCAGGAGTCCGCTGCAGCTTCATGGCAGATATAAAGTCTCTACATCCTCTATAACTAGCCGGATGGTCCCCGCCGCAGTTGCAGCAAATGGCCGTGAACCCCGTCTTGGGCTTATCACACCCACGATGAGGCTCAGTACACCGCACGCAACGCGGAGGGTGATTACAGAACAAGCTGGAGTGGCCAAACCTCTGACAGTTAAAACACTGCGAGGGGCCTGGCCGCGGGTCAAAAGTACGAACTTGCACCCGAAGGTGCAGGAAGTTTTGGAGGCCATAGACCTCCTCGAACTGGCCTACTTTGAGTAGTTTCACAAGAAAACTATTCACAGGACGGCGATCTTCCCCCTTGCCAGCATGCAGTACACTTACCGCCGTCGGCGAATAGCCTAAAGCGACAAGCTCCTGCCTGATGGTATCGGGGGCGGTCCAGGAAGGAAGTCCGGAAAGAACAACTTTAATTTCGCGCTCTGAAGGAAGCGCGAAAGTATGGAAGGAGATCTTCCGATCGGTAAGAAACTGTTGGACCGATCGGAAGTCCGGGACTGTTGTGGCCGCAATTCGAAGCGAGGAGCCTTGGCACATGGCCTCGATTTTGGCCGAAGGAAGCAGATTCTGCAGGGAACGGAGAATTTCCCTATAATTGCGATTGTCGGGAATGACAATCGGAGGAATTTTAGGCTTAGGTACAGATTTGCATTGCATTATGGATGCGGGGTGTCTTTGCACCCGTGGCTTGGTTGCAGCATCTGGATCGTGTCCAATGGCTGCCAGAAGTAAACATAGTGTTGGTACATGTCGACAGGTTACCTAAAACTGGAAAAGGAAACCGCCAACCAGTTAACTGAGAAGGCGGGGGAGTATAACTTTTATTTGTTTAATGCACTGCCGCTGGTACCGATTCGAGCAACAGATGTTGCCCGTTTCAAGTCCAGTCAGCAGACGCCCTGAGGGCGTCGGTCGCTCCCCGCGAGGCGGAGAGCCTCCGTGCCAGTGAATGATGACAGCGACAAGCAGCCGGCTCAGCGTGCTAGGAGGTGGACAGGAAGGAAAGAAGGACAGTTTGGTGAAATACTCTGGTCTAGGACTGATGATTACTTGTTTTTGTTTATTTAAAGAGTAGGGTCTTCTGGGCCGATGACTTGAAGTACCGGGTCGTCAGAGACGAACCGATACAGAGATTTTCCGTAGGCGTTGGCTACTCTGCTGTTCCAGGAGGGATGCTTGGCATTTAAGTCGCCGGCTACGATGGTTGGTAGGGGATGATCGAGGAGAGCGTCCCACTCCTCGGGCGGTGGAGGTAGCCGCAGGCCGGGCCGGAGATACGCCGCAACAACGCGCAACTCCGATCCGCCAGCGTCTATCGCCACCGCACAACCTTCAACAAGAGATGTATCTAAAGGGGGTAGTGGCCTGTGGGATATCCGCCTGTGGACTAAGACGGCTGTCCCCCCCGAGGGGCGACAGCCAGGCCGTTGGGGACGATCCTGACGATAACAGATGTAAGATGGCAGGGTGAAGGAATGGTAGCGAGCCAGATGAGTCTCGCAAAGGAGGACGACATCAGCGTCGTACTCCGTTACGAAAGTCATCAGTTCAGATCGTCGAGGGACTACCCCATGGGCATTCCACGCAACGATCCTAAGACTCCTAGCCATTCAAAGGAAGAAGAGGAAAGAGGGTAGACAGTGATTGAAACACCAGGGCGAGAACCGTGGTTGTATCTGGAGCAGACCTGATGTTGTTTACCAAAGTTTCAGCCCAGGCAGTCAGGGGGTCCACCGGGGCCCGGGAAGATTCCCGAGATTCCGGAAGACGGACCTGGCTGGCCTCGGCCGGTGTTGCAGATGGCGCAGGGCTCGGGGACGGACGTGAGGTCTGCTCAGTTGGGAGCTTAGGTTGATGGCTGGGGGCGGGCGGGGCCCGCTGAGGTTTTACAGGCAAGGCCTGTGGAACTTGTCGCTGACGGCGACGAGTGCGCTTTGGTTTGTGGCTCCGAGGAGCGGAAGGCGGGACTGATGTAGCGGCCACAGCCGCGTATGAAGGACCGGGCGCTCCGGCAGGCGCCGGGACAGAAGGGACTGCAGGCGGCGCCGAAACGTCGACTGCAGTCGGATGGTATCGGGGGCGGTCCAGGAAGGAAGTCCGGAAAGAACAACTTTAATTTCGCGCTCTGAAGGAAGCGCGAAAGTATGAAAGGAGATCTTCCGATCAGTAAGAAACTGTTGGACCGATCGGAAGTCCGGGACTGTTGTGGCCGCAATTCGAAGCGAGGAGCCTTGGCACCTGGCCTCGAGTTTGGCCGAAGGAAGCAGTTTCTGGAGGGAACGAAGAATTTCCCTGTAGTTTCGATTGTCTGGAATAACAATCGGTGGAATTTTAGGTTTGGGGACAGATTTGGAGTGTTGCTGGGTAGGTTGGCTGGCGCTGTTACCGGGACTAGATACCCGATGCGTAGCAGCGGCCGGTGGCGGGCTGGCGACCAATTTTCGCTTGCGTTTGGCAGACTTGCCCTCCACAAACGAAAATTCATCTTCCCCGGTCCCCACACTACACATCGAGGCACAATCACTTTCACTTTCACTATCACTGATTGTATGGGACGGCAGCGGGGTAGAATGAGGACCAGTACCGCAGGTTTCCATTAAGGTTACCAGCGGTGCCGGCAAAGGAACGGGAGTTGCGTTCGGCGCCATCTCGGGATGAGCCGAAATGAACGTCGAAGACGCAAAAAAGGGCTAGGAAAGAGTGACTTTCACCAGCACTGAATCACTACACTGACAGACAAAGAACACGAACACCAGACGCGCACTGCACACGAGTCACAAAAACACACGCGCACGACACAATACACTGGTAATTTATAGCACACTGATGAAGATGAATACAGATGAAGATATGTTGAAGAATTCACTTTGATAAATGTATAAATAACGGTGAAATTCACAAGCAAAAATCGCCATAAAAAGTGACGCAGCCTACCCTGGCAACAGCTCTAGGTAGACACCGGCATCGGTAACAACGCCAAGCAGTCTGAAAATCAACTTACTTGGGGAAGGTATCTGACTGGGTAGGATGGTAACAAGGAGATAGAATTGCTCGGGAACCTAAATTAGAGCAAACAGAATTACGGGGGGTCGTCTAAGATCGTATGACAGAGAGCGTTTAACACGTATAGCGGGAGGTGGTTCAGACGTGCTGATAGATCGGAGATAAGGAAAGGAGGAGGTCGCTGCAGAAGCAAAAAGAGTTTCGGCAAGCGACCGGACAAAATCGGCAAGGGTAGGAACTCGGAGGCCTCCACGAATGACATCATTTCTCACAAACCATGGAGACCCCGACAAGGATCTGAGGGTACGGGCCTGGAAAGCTTCCAGCCTACACTTGTTAGTGGTCGACACAAGCGACCACCATGCGGGAGCAGCATAGGTCAATATTGACCGGAGAAACAAAAGATAGATAGTAACTTTAGTGCGCAAAGCCAGGCGGTTGCGGCACGAGAGCATGGGAAATATTTTGGCTCGGACGCCTCGAGCTTTGTTGAGGGTAGCAGTCACGTGGCCGTTGAAGCTAAGGCGCTGGTCTAGCCGAACGCCCAAATACTTCACCGACTTTTGCCAGGCGATAGGCCTCCCTTCGAGGGAGAGGGCCTGGCATCGGGAAGTGGACTTGCAGGTGAAACAGATCGCCTCGGATTTCTCCGCGTTGATCAGCACCCGCCACTTCCTTAGCCAGGCCGGAAGCAGATTCAACTGACGCTGCAGCTTTGAACACGCAATTCGCGGGGACAGGGAGCTGCAGTAATACATTGCGTCGTCAGCGAATAGAGATAACGTGACTCCAGGAATAACAGGCAGGTCGTTCGTGTACACTAGGTACAGAACGGGGCCGAGGACAGATCCCTGCGGAACGCCAGCGGCGACGGGTCGAACTGATGAACAGGACCCTTCGACGCTAACCCTGAAGGTACGATCACTGAGGTATGACCGCAAGAAATGCACAATGGACGGTGGGATGGGGGAGTGAGCGATTTTGTAGAGAAGACCTTCGTGCCAGACTTTGTCGAAGGCCTTACTCACGTCCAACAAGACAGCGCCCGTAGACTCTCTCTTGTTGGCGGCGTCGGACAATGCTGTGACAACTCGGACGAGTTGTAAAGTTGTCGAGTGCTCTCTACGGAACCCGAACTGTTCGCTCCGAATAAAATTATCCAGCAGCGGCCAGATGCGGGCGAGTAGGAGACGCTCAAACATCTTTGAGATTACTGGCAACAATGATATGGGGCGATAGCTGCCTGCAAGCATTCGAGGCTTGCCGGGCTTGGGTATCATGCTGATGTTGGCATTTTTCCACAGGCGGGGGAAGTATTGCAGCCGGAGACTGGAGTTGAACAGATCCAGGACCAATTCAACGCCCGAGGCCGGGAGATGTTGCAAAGCTGCGGCCCCGATCCGATCAGGACCAGGGGCGCGACGTCGGTTTAGTCGACAGATAGACGAAACTAGTTCGTCCCTGTCGAAGAGAGCGGGAGGGTCAGGTGGAGGGCGGGAAAAATAACCAGATAGGAAGTCTCGAACCACTACCGAGAAGGCAGGGTCCGAGACGCCTCCATGAACGGTGAATTGAGTCTCCATGCAGTCGGCGAAGACCTCTGCCTTGCCTTCCGGTGAAGAAACAATGCCGTTCGGGGTGTTAAGCGGGTTGCGAGTACGCTTCTCGCGAGTAAGGCGACTCGTCGCTCTCCAGACGGAGGCTGGGTCGACTTCAAGGGACTCAAGGTATGAGTCCCACTGATCAGAGTTTACGTCCCGCAAAAGTTGCTGGACGTAAAGAGACTGGGCCTGAAACCGTCGTTTGACGGCGGGATCTCGGGTTCGTTGCCATCTGCGGCGGAGCTTGCGCCGAAGCCAGATGGCGTGGATAACTTCCGGTTGAAGGGCCGATTTACGATTCACCTCTACGTTGTATGTGTGTCGATCCATGACACATTGGACCAACTCCTGAAGATGAGTGGCACGGAGATCCAGATCGTCACGAGTGGCAATCGGGTCCGCTGGGACAGATGGTAACCTTCGAGATAGCTCGTCGTGATAGGAGCGCCAGTTGACCCTCCTAGCAGGACCAGCGGGAAGTCGGGGTGAAGCCGACACATCTCGAACAGTTATTAGAAGGGGATTGTGATCAGACGAGAGGTCTGACACTGACGAGACCTGGATGTTATGGGCCACGTTCCTGACTACAACTACATCAAGAACGTCCGGTCTGTGACCGGCATAGTGGAAGTGGGTAGGATCATCAGGGCCGATGACGTGCGTATCCGGGTCGTCTAGGACGAACCGGCGGAGTGATCTGCCGTAGGCGTTGGTAGCCCTACTGTTCCAAGAAGGATGTTTGGCGTTGAAGTCGCCGGCTGCAATTGTCGAGATTGGGTGGTCGAGGAGAGCGTAATGTCACCTCGTAGCTCGTAGCTAATGAGGGGACGGGGCTCAAGGCCCCTGCATGGTAGCAGTGCCCGGAGTGACTCCTCCGATGACTGCAAGTAGGTCGGGCTCTCTCAAGGACTTTAGGTAAAACAAGGTCAAGTGGGTGGGATGGTGTGCTCCTTTTGCAGTTGGGTAGGGGAGAGGATCTCACAAGTGAGGTGCTCAGCCTAGCCAAAGTCTGGTAGAGTTTGGGCCCTGAAGCCAGCGGTGACGCGTCCGAGTCACAGCGGAGAAACCTCCCGGGACATATGAGTACCGGTTGGCCAACGCTGCTGCCTCCGACGTGGCCTCACTGTCCGCATAGCGGTGATCAGCACAGGCCCGTTGCGTATCCGGGGCGGGCGCCTGATGAAAGAAGGCACTTGCACAACTGACATAAGACAACCCCGCCGAGGCCGCAAACGACCAGGGCAGACCATTCAGGGCAGAGTGAGTGGTAATGCTACGTCTAAGTTGTGGTAGGTGTTCTGTTTGAGGTAGGGTACTAGCGGTAGGGTGTTGACTCCCTCAGGAGAAGGGCCCTATGTAGGAGACTATGGGGGGTCGTCCAGCAGAGTGCGGGGTCTCTTGACTACGTGGCAAGGGGGACCTTCGTCCCTGGCCAGGTCACGGAGGTGGGGGTAGCGGGAGTCTGCAGCCCGGAAGAAGAGGCCCACAGAGAGTCTGAAGACAAACTCTTCCACCGTTTGCAGACGGAGGCCCGTCCTGATAGCTCTGTTACAAACAAACCAGGGCGAGTTGGAGAGGATACGGACGGAACTGTTTTGGAACTGTTCCAGCTTACGCTTCGTTGTGGCAGATAAGAGGGGCCACCACGCTGGGGCTGCGTAGGTGAATACAGTCCTGATAAGCAGGAGATACAGGGTGAGTTTAGTGCGCAGTGAGAGGGGACTTCTGCGCGAGATGAGTGGAAAGATTTTGGCTCTGACGCCACGGGCTTGTCGGAGTTTGGTTTGGACGTGGTCGGCGAAGCTTAGTCGACTGTCAATAGACACCCCCAAGTACTTCACCGACTTCTTCCAAGCGATAGGGTTCCCATCTAGGGTGAGGGGCTGGCATGCGGTCCGCTTGCGCGTGATGCAGATCGCTTCGGATTTCTCCGCGTTGATCGCCACGCGCCACTTACGTAGCCAGGGAGGCAGAAGGTCGAGTTGGCGTTGTATCACTGTGCTAGCAAAACCAGGGTTCTGCGAGCTGTAGTGATACATGGCATCGTCAGCAAAAAGGGAAAGAGTGACGTTGGGATATACGGGCAGGTCGTTCGTGTACACGAGGTACAGAACGGGGCCGAGGACTGATCCTTGGGGAACGCCAGCGTCTATGGGGCGGTCAGAAGAGACCGCTCCATCTACGCTAATGTGAAAAGTCCGGCCGCGGAGATACGACCAGAACAGTCTCACAGTAGATGCGGGAAGGGGCGTGTGTGCCAGTTTATAGAGCAGACCTTCGTGCCAGACACGGTCGAAGGCCTTACTAACGTCCAAGAGGACGGCTGCGGTGTGCAGCTTTTTGTTTGCAGCGTCAGAGAACTGGGTAACGACGCGGACTAGTTGTAGGGTGGTCGAATGCTCCCTGCGAAACCCATACTGCTCGCTGCGGATGAACCCATCAAGCAGCGGTACAACACGGGCGTGCAGGAGGCGCTCGAACACCTTCGATAACACGGGCAGTAGTGAGATGGGGCGATAATTTTCAGGGAACATGCGAGATTTCCCGGGTTTAGGGATCATGATTACCCTTGCGTTTTTCCACAGGCGAGGGAAGTAATTGAGGCGGAGACATGAGTTGAACACGTCCAGGATGTGGGCAGTGACAACTGATGGGGCATTCTTTAGGGCGGTCGCTCCTATTCTGTCCGGGCCGCAGGCCCGTTTAGGATTTAGCCGTGCGATAGCATGGACGAGATCGGCTTTTTCAAAGGGGGGTGGGGGATCCGTCAAAGGTTGGGCGAGATAGTTTTCGAGGAAGTCCTCGACGCGAGCCATGTGGTCCGCGTCGAAGACGCCTCTGTGAGGGGTAAATTGTTCCTCAACGGAGTTTGCGAAGACCTCAGCCTTGCACTCCGGTGAATGAACAACACCCGTCGGGGAGTCAAGGGGATGGCGAGTCCTCTTGTCGCCAAGGAGGCGACCAGTGGCCTGCCAGACGGAGGCGTGGTCGACTTCCAGGGATTCAAGATAGGTGTCCCAGCTATGCTGATTGACATCAAGCAGGAGTTGCTTGACGTAATCAGACTGTCGGCGATACTGCCGCTTGACAGCGGGATCGCGAGTGTTTTGCCAGCAGCGGCGAAGGCGCCGCCGCTGGCTGATGGCTTCTTGGACTTCGGCAGGGAGTTGAGACTTCCTACGATGTGCTGGGACAGTGTAAGAGTGGGTATCCATGCAGCGGGTAAGAGTGTCATGGAGATGCGTGACTTGGCGGTCCAGCTCCCTTCGAGAGGTCGCTGGGGCCTCGGGGGCTGATGGGAACCTACGGCACAGCTCGTCGTGGTAAGAGCGCCAGTTGACTCTCTTACCAGGACGGGCAGGCGGGGAGTCGCTTGTTCGTCGGAGCGTCACAACCAGCGGGTTGTGGTCGGACGATAGGGCTGAGATGGCCTCGACCAGGATGGGGCAGACAGCGTCCTTGACAAGAACTATGTCGAGAACGTCTGGCTGGTTGGCAGGGTTGGCGGGGATGTATGTCGGTTCGGCCGGGCCGATGACGAGGACGTCAGGCCTGGTCGAGGCGTATTGGGCGAGAGCACGACCGCTTTGATTAGTGAAGCGACTATTCCAAGACGGGTCTTTGCAGTTCATGTCTCCGACTGCAATGGTAGGCAGATCATGGTTAAGGAGCGCGTCTAGCTCCTGGGGGTGTGGCACCAGGCCAGGTTTGTTGTAGACGGAGACCAGCCGAAGCTCGGTTCCCGCTACGCTGATTGCGACCGCAGTCGCTTCGATTTGGGTAGTCGGGGGGGTAGGTAGAGGTCGGTGAGATAATCGCCTGTGGATGAGAATGGCTGTGCCGCCAGATGCGGCTCGGGTGAGTGGCACTGGGCGGTCCGTACGATAAGTAGCGTAAGCTGGTAGGTTAAATCGGTGTTGGGGACGCAGGTGGGTTTCAGAGAGGAGGACTACGTCCGCGTCATACTCGCTCGCGAAGCAGGCCAGCTCAGCTCGCCGCCCGGCTACGCCATTTGCGTTCCAAGCAACGAGTGTGAGAGGCCTAGCCATTACGGGCGAGCAACAAGGACGTAAGGGAGGTCATGATTGTGACGACCAGAGAGTTCAGGTCGCGCGCAGCAACTAGTTTTGGCAGGAGATCTTCCATCCAGTCTTGCAACTCCGCGATCGTTAGCACGCCCTCATCGGGCTCGCTCACGGCCGCGGGGCGGCGGACTAGCTGGAGAGCTGGCTTCGAGGTTTCTGGGGCTGCCTCGGGCTTAGGTGGTTGGACCGATGGTAGTTGCTGTGCGGCGGTAGGGTTTTTTGTAGAAGGAGCTTTAGCAGCTGGGGGTTTCTGTTTGGGCTTCGGAGCCTTCGCGCGGCGAGGCGCGGATGCGGGTTTAGATGCGACGGCTGCCGCGAATGACTTGGCGGTGGAGGGAGGCTCCGTAGTAGTAGCAGGGTGTGGGTCGTCACTGGGACGACGAGGTTGGACGGGCGGTTGGCGGGCTGGGGCAGCCGCCGGTGTGGCGGTCTGCTGGACTTTGGTTTGGCGCTGAGGCCGGGTCGGATTGCGGTGCCGGATCTCGTCCATCTCCTGCTTCCGCTCAAGGGCAGATTGATAATATTCGCAGCCTCTGCAGTTGGCTGGATGGTTCTTGTCGCAATTTGCGCACTTTGCGTCGGCGTTAGGGTCCTTCGTGCAAGCGCCCTTAGGATGACCTTCGCCGCAGCGTACGCAACGGGGTGCCATGTGGCAGTTGTAAGAGGCGTGGCCGCACCTCTGGCAGTTGTAACACTGCGGAGGGCCGGTGGGGGTGTTATACCTGGAGACTTCAATCCGGAGGCATAAAAGCTCTCGGAGGGAGTAGATGAGTTGGTAGTCTCCTACCTTCTTGAGCTTGATAAAAAAGACGTTGACCTTCCGTTTCTGGCGGTCAACGAGTGGAATGCAGGAGGTTGGAGTGAAGCCAAGGCTCTCCAACTCCTCGATAATGTCAGACGGGGCTACATCGTGGGGGATGCCACGGATGGTTACCTTGATTTCTTTCTCCTGAGGGAGACCAAAGGTGTGGAATTGAACGTTCCAGTCAATCAGGGTTTTCTGGACGAAGCGAAATTCGTCGGGAGTCCTAGTTTTGATGCGGAGAAGCTTCCCCTGGTGATAAATATCGATAGCGAAAGCTGCCGCCTGCTTGATGGATTTTGCAAAAGCATGCCACGCTGTGGGGGCGTCAAGAACTATGGGTGGCATGCGGAATGGTTCTGAAGACTGAGGGGTTGGCTGAGCACCTGCCCCGGTAGTGGGCCCGAGCCACCACTGGGTTCCGGCCCGCCCGAGGAAGAGGAGAAGGTCCGTTTCCGGCTCTTCACCTTTTTCCAGGCAGGGCCGCCGTCAGTGGCGCCGGGCACAACAGTACCGGGGTGGTCCAGAGAAGGGCCAGGTTCGGAAGGCGGACTTGCCGGGGAGTCCATCTCCATGAACTCGCCGACGCAGTTCGCCGCCGGGTTGGGTGCTGTCGGCCCTAAAAAGGGCCGATCAGGGCGAAGGGTAGAGATAGGTGCTTGGGTACCGCAAGCGGTACCCAAGGAGCGATCGGATGTTTGAGAGGTGGACATGCCACCTCTCAAAAGCGGGTAGGGAACAGAGATCTACCAGAGGGGTAATGTACGGCTTCGTTAGATACCGAACTTTGTGCAATGTTCGGTTTCCACCGTACTCTTTACCTCGGAGGTGTCCAAGGTCGGTTACCACTGGTGGGGCCTTCCAAGGATCTCTCGGGGCAGCGCTAACAAGGAAGCGAGAGAGCCGACGTCCACTCACCTGAGGAGGCTATCCGGGAGCCGGTTCCCACGCAGTTGCCCAGGTCCAATCCGTGAGGCAGTCGGCGAAATGCAGGCTGGTCTCAAGTTGTCCTGTCCTGTCGCTGGTGGTGTGATATAGTTGGCTGGTCGAGAGCAAGATGTTTCCTCTTCAAGAGCTGGAAGCGAAGTGTAATGTCACCGTTGTAGCATGTAGCACTGTAGTAGCGGGGCGTCTTTGCACCCGGTGCATGACTGCAGCATCTGGGACGAGCCCAATGGCTGCCTGTGGATAGACATAGTTCTGGTTCATTCGACAGGTAACCTAGAATAAAATAGGAATGGACAACCGCCAACCAGTTAACTGAGAAGGCGGGGGAGAAAGGTTTTCAATTTTTATTTATTTTAAATATTACAGCAATCAGTGGGCACTGCCGCAAGGACGGGTTCAGGCGACAGATGTCGCGCGTTCCCAGTCCTGCGTGCAGACGCCGTGAGGCGTCGGTCGCTCCCCGCGAGGCAGAGAGCCTCCGTGCCAGTGATAGCGCGTAGCAGCGGCATTCAGCGCGGTCGGCATACTAGGAAGGGAGGAAGGAAACAGCTTTGCAGGTAAATTCTGGGGCAAGGGCAGATGGTGAGTTATACAAAGTGAGGTTTAAGCAGTTTACTTAAACTTATGGCGGGTCATCGAGAATCGCCCGAGGGCGTTTGACCCGGACAGGGGGAGGTGGTTGCGTGGTGCTGATGGTTCTGAGGTAAGGGAAGGAAGAGGTCTCAGCTGCGGCAAAAAGAGTCGCAGCTAATGACCAGACAAAGGCTGAGAGAGCAGGAACTCGTAGACCTCCTCGAATTACACTGTTTCGAACAAACCAAGGAGATCCCGACAAGGAACGGAGGGTTCTGGATTGGAAACTTTCCAGCCTACGCCTGTTGGTGGCGGAGGCAAGTGACCACCATACAGGTGCCGCATAGGTCAATACAGACCGGAGAAACAACAGATAGAGGGTAACTTTCGTGCGCAGCGCCAGGGGGCTGCGGCACGCGAGGTATGGGTAAAGTTTGGCTCGGACGCCGCGAGCCTTGGCAAGGGTGTCCGTCACGTGGGCGTTGAAGCATAGGCGACGATCTAGCCGAACGCCTAGATACTTCACCGACTCTTTGTAGGCGATAGGCCTCCCTTCAAGGGAGAGGGGCTGGCATCGGGAGATGGACTTACGAGTGAAACAGATCGCCTCGGATTTCTCCGTGTTGATCGTCACCCGCCATTTCCGTAGCCAGTCCGGAAGCTGGTCCAACTGACGCTGCAACTGTGTACTCGCAAAACGCGGGGACACAGAGCTGTAATGATACATTGCATCGTCAGCGAACAAAGACAACGTGACTCCGGGCAAAACAGGCAGGTCGTTCGTGTACACGAGGTACAGAACGGGGCCGAGGACAGATCCCTGGGGTACGCCAGCGGCGACAGGACGAACTGCAGAGCAGGTTCCGTCGACGCTAACCCTGAAGGTTCGGTCGCTGAGATACGACCGGAGGAAAAACACTATGGACGATGGTAAGGGGGAGTTAGCGAGTTTGAAGAGAAGACCTTCGTGCCAGACTTTGTCGAAGGCCTTGCTCACGTCCAGCAGTGCGGCGGCCGTAGCCGCTCGCCTGTTGGTGGCGTCAGAGAGTTGCGTTACCACGCGGACTAGTTGAAGCGTGGTCGAGTGCTCTCTGCGAAACCCGAACTGTTCGTTGCGGATAAAATTATCCAACAACGGCGAGATGCGGGCCAGCAGGAGCCGCTCGAACACCTTCGAGATAACTGGCAAGAGAGATATTGGCCGATAGCTTTCAGGAAGCATGCGCGGCTTGCGGGGTTTAGGAATCATAACGATGTTGGCATTTTTCCACAGGCGGGGAAAATACTGTAGCCGGAGACAAGAGTTGAACAGCTCGAGAACGAGGTCAACGCCTGAGGCCGGGAGATATTGTAATGCAGCGGCCCCGATCCGGTCAGGACCGGGGGCGCGACGGCGGTTTAGTCGACAGACAGACGAAACAAGTTCGTCTCTGTCGAACGGGAGGTCTGGGCCAGCGGGAGGGCGAGAAAAATAACCAGATAGGAAGTCCCGGACGTCTGCCGAGTGGGCAGGGTCCGAAACGCCTCGATGAACGGTAAATTGCGACTCCATGCAGTCGGCGAAGACCTCAGCCTTGCCTTCTGATGAAGACACAACCCCGTTCGGGGTTTCCAGCGGGTTGCGAGTTCTCTTCTCGCGGGTCAGTCTACTCACCGCTCTCCAGACGGAGGCGTGGTCGACTTCAAGAGACTCAAGGTATGAGTCCCATCGATCAGAGTTTACGTCCCGCAGTAGCTGCTGAACGTAAAAGGACTGCTGTTGAAATCGTCGCTTAACGACTGGGTCTCGGGTTCTTTGCCATCTGCGGCGGAGCTGGCGCCGTAGCCAGATGGCGTGGAGTACTTCCGCAGGTAAGGCCGATTTACGATGATTCACCTCGAGTGCGTAGGTGTGTCGATCCATGACACCTTGGACCAATTCCTGAAGATTTGTGGCGCGGAGATCCAGATCGTCACGAGTGACGATTGGGTCCGCCGGGAGAGATGGTAACCTTCGAGAGAGCTCGTCATGATAGGATCGCCAGTTGACTCTCCTAACAATCTGAGCGGGGAGTCGGGGTGACGCCGACAGCTCTCGAACAGTTATAACAAGGGGATTGTGATCGGACGAAAGGTCCGACACAGACGAGACCTCGATGTTGCGGGCAACGTTCTTGACAACTACTATGTCAAGAACGTCCGGCCGATGGCCGTGAAAGGGGAAGTAGGTAGGGTCTTCAGGGCCGATGACATTAAGTGCCGGGTCGCCAGAGACGAACCGGAACAGAGAATTTCCATAGGCGTTGACAACGCGGCTGTTCCATGAAGGGTGTTTGGCGTTTAAGTCGCCGGCTACAATGGTTGAGAGGGGGTGGTCGAGGAGGGCGTCCCACTCCTCGGGCGGTGGCGGAGTTCGCCGGCCAGGCCGGAGGTACGCAGAAACAAGGCGCAGCTCCGATCCGCCAGCGTCCACCGCCACCGCGCAGCCTTCAATAATAGATGTATCTAGAGGAGGCAAAAGCCTGTGGGATATCCGCCTGTGGACTAAAACAGCTGTGCCCCCCGAGGGGGGACAGCGAGGCCGTAGGGGACGATCCTGACGATAACAGGCATAGGCAGGAAGGGAAAACGAGTGGTAATGAGCCAGATGAGTCTCGGAAAGAAGTATGATATCAACATCATACTCCGTTACGAAAGTCATCAGTTCAGATCGCCTGGGGAGTAGCCCGAAGGCGTTCCACGCAACGATCCTCAGGCTATTAGCCATTTAGGGGGAGTAGAGGAAAGAGGGCAGCTAATGATTGGAACACCAGGGCAAGCACAGTGGTAGTGTCGCGAGCAGTCCTGATGGATGCAACAAGATTATCTGCCCAGGCAGTCAGGGGATCCGCCGAAGCCCGGGAAGGTTCCCGGGATTCAGGAGGACAAGCCTGACTGACCTCGACAGGGGTAGCAGATGGCGCTGGGCTGGTGGTCTGAGTAGTAGACTGCTCGCTGGAAGGTTGAGGACGATGGCTGGGGGCGGGGCGAGCCCGCGGAGAGGGTACAGGTGGAACTGTGATGATGTAGGTCGGCCGGCGGAGTTCCGGCGACGACGAGAGCGCTTTGATTTGCCCGATCGGGCTGGAGGCGGGGCTGATTTAGCGGCCATGGCCGCGTAGGAAGGTGCGGGCGCTCCGGTAGGCGCCGGGATTGAGGCCGCTGCAGGCGGCGCCGAAGCGACGACTGCAGGCGAGAGAGCGGCACCGGAAGCAACCGGAGTTGCTGCCGGGACCTGGGCAGATGAACCGGTGAGAGGCGGGAAAGCCGCTCGCCGGTTAGGGCCAGGACCAGCTACACGGCCTTCCTGCGCGATGTCACCGTTGAGAGGGAGACTGAGTCGGATGGCTGGCGCTGTTACCGGGACTAGATACCCGATGCGTAGCAGCGGCCGGTGGCGGGCTGGCGACTAATTTTCGCTTGCGTTTGGCAGACTTGCCCTCCACAAGCGAAAATTCACCGTCCCCCGTCCCCACACTACACATCGACGCACAATCACTTTCACTTTCACTATCACTGATTGTATAGTCTACCTAGAGCTGTTGCCAGGGTAGGCTGCGTCACTTTGTACGGCAATTTTGCCAGTGAATTTTACCGTTGTTTGTAATTCTATCAAAGTGATTTTTTCACCATATCTTCTTCTGTGTTCATCTTTATCATTTTGCATCATTTTATCAGTGTATTGTGTCGTGCGCGTGTGTTTTTGTGATTCGTGTGCAGTGCGCGTCTGGTGTTCGTGTTCTTTGTCTGTCAGTGTAGTGATTCAGTGCTGGTGAAAGTTACTCTATCCTAGCCCTTTTTTGCGTCTTCGACGTTCATTTCGGTTAATCCCGAGATGGCGTCGAACGCAACTCCCGTTCCTTTGCCGGCACCGCTGGTAACCTTAATGGAAACCTGCGGTACTGGTCCTCGTTCTACTCCGTTACCTTCCCATACAGTTAGTGCAAGTGAAAGTGAAAGTGATGATTGTGCGTCGATGTGTAGTGTGGGGACGGGGGAAGGTGAATTTTCGCTTGTGGAGGGCAAGTCTGCCAAACGCAAGCGAAAATTGGTCGCCAGCCCGCCACCGGCCGCTGCTACGCATCGGGTATCTAGTCCCGGTAACAGCGCCAGCCATCCGACTCAGTCTCCCTCTCAATCTGTCCCCAAACCTAAAATTCCGCCGATTGTTATTCCTGACAATCGTAACTACAGGGAAATTATCCGTTCCCTGCAGAATCTGCTTCCTTCGGCCAAACTCGAGGCCAGGTGCCAAGGCTCCTCGCTTCGAATTGCGGCTACAACAGTCCCGGACTTCCGATCGGTCCAACAGTTTCTTACCGATCGGAAGATCTCCTTCCATACTTTTGCGCTTCCTTCAGAGCGCGAAATTAAAGTTGTTATCTCCGAACTTCCTTCCTGGACCGCCCCCGATACCATCAGGCAGGAGCTTGTCGCTTTAGGCTATTCGCCGACGGCGGCAAGTGTACTGCATGCTGGCAAGGGGGAAGATCGCCGTCCTGTGAATAGTTTCCTCGTGAAACTACTCAAAGTAGGCCAGTTCAAGAAGGTTTATGGCCTCCAAAACTTCCTGCACCTTTGGGTGCAAGTCCGTACTTTTGACCCGCGGCCAGGCCCCTCGCAGTGTTTTAACTGTCAGAGGTTTGGCCACTCCAGCTTGTTCTGTAATCACCCTCCGCGTTGCGTGCGGTGTACTGAGCCTCATCGTGGGTGTGATAAGCCCAAGACGGGGTTCACGGCCATTTGCTGCAACTGCGGCGGGGACCATCCGGCTAGTTATAGAGGATGTAGGGACTTTATATCAGCCATGAAGCTGCAGCGGACTCCTGCTCGCCCTGGCGCGCAGGCAGGCCGTGTTGCAGGTCCCCTCCCTAACCGCAGAGAGGCCTTCCCACCTCTCTCCGGAGCATCATCTCAGGCCCCGGCAGCAGTTCCGGCTGCTCCCAGGGCTCCAGTTTCGCCTGCAGTCGACGTTTCGGCGCCGCCTGCAGTCCCTTCTGTCCCGGCGCCTGCCGGAGCGCCCGGTCCTTCATACGCGGCTGTGGCCGCTACATCAGTCCCACCTTCCGCTCCTCGGAGCTCCAAACAGAAGCGCACTCGTCGCCGTCAGCGACAAGTTCCACAGGCGTTGCCTGTAAAACTTCAGCGGGCCCCGCCCGCCCCCCGCCATCAACCTAAGCTCCCAACTGAGCAGACCCCACGTCCGTCCCCGAGCCCTGCGCCATCTGCAACACCGGCCGAGGCCAGCCAGGTCCGTCTTCCGGAATCTCGGGAATCTTCCCGGGCCCCGGTGGACCCCCTGACTGCCTGGGCTGAAACTTTGGTACACAACATCAGGTCTGCTCCAGATACAACCACGGTTCTTGCCCTGGTGTTTCAATCACTGTCTACCCTCTTTCCTCTTCTTCCTTTGAATGGCTAGGAGTCTTAGGATCGTTGCGTGGAATGGCCATGGGGTAGTCCCTCGACGATCTGAACTGATGACTTTCGTAACGGAGTACGACGCTGATGTCGTCCTCCTTTGCGAGACTCATCTGGCTCGATACCATACCTTCAACCTGCCATCTTACATCTGTTTTCGTCAGGATCGTCCCCAACGGCCTGGCTGTCGCCCCTCGGGGGGGACAGCCGTCTTAGTCCACAGGCGGATATCCCACAGGCCACTACCCCCTTTAGATACATCTCTTGTTGAAGGTTGTGCGGTGGCGATAGACGCTGGCGGATCGGAGTTGCGCGTTGTTGCGGCGTATCTCCGGCCCGGCCTGCGGCTACCTCCACCGCCCGAGGAGTGAGACGCTCTCCACGATCATCCCCTACCAACCTTTGTAGCCGGCGACTTAAATGCCAAGCATCCCTCCTGGAACAGCAGAGTAGCCAACGCCTACGGAAAATCTCTGTATCGGTTCGTCTCCGACGACCCGGTACTTCAAGTCATCGGCCCAGAAGACCCTACTCACTTCCCCTTTTCCGGTCATCCACCGGACGTCCTTGACATTGTCATAGCCAAGGACGTGACCCATCACATCGAGGTCTCGTCAGTGTCGGATCTCTCATCCGATCACAATCCCCTTTTTATAACTGCCCGTGAGCTGTCGGCCTCACCCCGACCTCCCGCTCAGATTGTTAGGAGAGTCAACTGGCGCTCCTACCATGATGAGCTCTCACGGCGGTTACCATCACTCCCCGCGGACCCGATCGTCACTTGTGACGATTTGGATCTCCGAGCCACTCATCTTCAGGAGTTGGTCCAAGGTGTCATGGATCGACACACATATACTCTCGAGGTGAACCATCGTAAATCGGCCTTACCTGCGGAAGTACTCCACGCCATCTGGCTCCGGCGCAATCTCCGCCGCAGATGGCAAAGAACCCGTGATCCCGGCGTCAAAAGGCGCTTTCAGGCCCAGTCTCTTTACGTTCAGCAGCTACTGCGGGACGTAAACTCTGATCGATGGGACTCATACCTTGAGTCTCTTGAAGTCGACCACGCCTCCGTCTGGAGAGCGGCGAGTAGACTGACCCGCGAGAAGAGAACTCGCAACCCACTTGAAACTCCGAACGGGGTTGTACCTTCATCAGAAGGCAAGGCCGAGGTCTTCGCCGACTGCATGGAGGTGCAATTTACTGTTCATCAAGGCGTCTCGGACCCTGCCCACTCGGCAGAAGTCCGTGACTGCCTATCTGGACATTTTTCACGCCCTCCCGAAATCCCAGCCCTCCCGTTCGACAGGGATGAACTAGTTTCATCTATCTGCCGACTAAATCGCCGTCGCGCCCCCGGTCCTGACCGGATCGGGGCCGCTGTTCTACAAAATCTCCCGGCCTCAGGCGTTGACCTCGTTCTTGAGCTGTTTAACTCCTGTCTCCGGCTACAGTACTTTCCCCGCCTGTGGAAATCAGCCAACATCGTAATGATTCCGAAGCCTCGCAAGCCGCGCATGCTTCCTGAAAGCTATCGTCCAATCTCTCTCTTGCCAGTCATCTCGAAGGTGTTCGAGCGTCTCCTGCTGGCTCGCATCTCGCCGCTGCTAGATGGTTTCATCCGCAGCGAACAGTTCGGGTTTCGCAGAGAGCACTCGACCACGCTTCAATTGGTCCGCGTTGTTACGCACTTGTCAGACGCCACCAACAGGCGCGCGGCTACGGCCGCCGTACTGTTGGACGTGAGCAAGGCCTTCGATAAAGTCTGGCACGAAGGTCTTCTCTTCAAACTTGCCAATTCCCCTCTACCATCGACCATAGTGTTTTTCCTCCGGTCGTATCTCAGCGACCGAACCTTCAGGGTGAGCGTCGACGGGTCCTGTTCTACAGTTCGACCCGTCGCCGCCGGCGTACCTCAGGGATCTGTCCTCGGCCCCGTTCTGTACCTTGTGTACACGAAGGACCTGCCTGTCTTGCCCGGAGTCACGTTGTCTTTGTTCGCTGACGATGCTATGTATCACTGCAGCTCCCTGTCCCCGCGATTTGCGAGTACAAAGCTGCAGCGTCAGTTGAACCAGCTTCCGGACTGGCTACGGAAATGGCGGGTGACGATCAACACGGAGAAATCCGAGGCGATCTGCTTCACCCGTAAGTCCATCTCCCGATGCCAGCCCCTCTCCCTAGCAGGGAGACCCATCGCCTACAAAGAATCGGTGAAGTATTTAGGCGTTCGGCTAGATCGTCGCCTTTGCTTCAACGCCCACGTGACGGAAACCCTTGCCAAGGCTCGCGGCGTCCGAGCCAAATTATCTCCTTTTCTCTCGTGTCGCAGCCGCCTGGCCATGCGCACGAAACTTACCATCTATCTACTATTTCTCAGGTCTGTATTGACCTATGCGGCACCCGCCTGGTGGTCTCTTTCATCCACCACCAACAGATGTAGGCTGGAAGCTTTGCAGTCCCGAACACTCCGATCCTTGACGGGGTCCCCTTGGTTTGTAAGGAACGACGTGATTCGAAGGGGTCTCCGTGTTCCTACCTTGACTTCCTTTGTCCGGTCGCTGGCTCTAACTCTCTTTGCTAAAGCCTCGACCTCCACCTTCCCGTACCTACGAACCATCAGTGCATCAGAACCACCACCGCCCATTCGGGTCAAGCGCCCTCGGGCGCTTCTTGATGACCCGCCATAACGCCATCCTCTTTAAATTAAATACAAACAAGTAATCATCATTCCTAGACCAGAGTATTTCACCAAACTGTCCTTCTTTCCTTCCTGTCCACCTCCTAGCACGCTGAGCCGGCTGCTTGTCGCTGTCATCATTCACTGGCACGGAGGCTCTCCGCCTCGCGGGGAGCGACCGACGCCCTCAGGGCGTCTGCTGACTGGACTTGAAACGGGCAACATCTGTTGCTCGAATCGGTACCAGCGGCAGTGCATTAAACAAATAAAAGTTATACTCTCCCGCCTTCTCAGTTAACTGGTTGGCGGTTTCCTTTTCCAGTTTTAGGTAACCTGTCGACATGTACCAGCACTATGTTTACTTCTGGCAGCCATTGGACACGATCCAGATGCTGCAATCAAGCCACGGGTGCAAAGACACCCCGCATCCATAATGCAATGCAATACTGATTGTATGGGACGGCAGCGGGGTAGAATGAGGACCAGTACCGCAGGTTTCCATTAAGGTTACCAGCGGTGCCGGAACGGGAGTTGCGTTCGACGCCATCTCGGGATGAGCCGAAATGAACGTCGAAGACGCAAAAAAGGGCTAGGAAAGAGTGACTTTCACCAGCACTGAATCACTACACTGACAGACAAAGAACACGAACACCAGACGCGCACTGCACACGAGTCACAAAAACACACGCGCACGACACAATACACTGGTAATTTATAGCACAATGAGGATGATGAATACAGATGATGATATGGTGAAGAAATCACTTTGATAAATGTATAAATAACGGTGAAATTCACAAGCAAAAATCGCCATAAAAAGTGACGCACCCTACCCTGGCAACAGCTCTAGGTAGACTGTTAACTGCGGCAGTTGCATTTGCATTGAATCATAATCGCCCATCGATTCGAAGGATCAACATCTCTTTTTGAGCTCTGCTTCATGGGAAAATCCTGCTTTTTCAGTGCGTTCCAGTCTCCGGTTTTAACCGTGACATAAACAGTGCGTTTGTGCAGTTTACAAGTTTTATTTGCAAGTTTAACATCTACTCAAGAAAGTGCAGTGCAGTGTAGTGTTCAGTGCAGTGTTGTGTTCTTGTGCCGTGCAGTGTTTCGTGTGTGTTCCGCTGCTGCCTGGAGCTTGTTGGTAAGTGAGCGACTTTTGTATCTTTGCTTACCGTAGTGCTTGGTCTAGTCCTTAGTTCCGTTCCGCCTAAGGCGTAGGCTTCGCCTCGCCGATGGCTGCCCGCAACCCGTCTTCCGTCGGCCCTTCTCAGGGCCAACCTGCTTCCGTCGGTCCTTCTCAGGACCTCTCAATTCCTGCTCGCGCTCTGGCGCAACCACTCCCGGATGGCCCTTCTCAGGACCATCCTACACCTACCTCGTCGGGGGAAACTCACGACGCGGACTCGGCCATGGATACGGAATCTGTCAGCCGGAAACGGCGTGTCAGTGCCACCTCCACGGAATCCGGTCGGACTTCGCGTCGAGGCTCAACCGCGGGGCAATCCACCATGGCCTCTCAACAACCCGACCAGCCCCGGCGTATCCCGCCTCTGATTTTCGCCCGGCCTTCGGATTGGGCTAATTTCATGCGTCGGATACACCGGTGCACTCCTTCTGGCACCTTGACTGCTTCGGCCCAAGGTGACAGCTCCATCCGCCTCAACCCCACGACCGTGGAGTGCTTCCGTATTGCACAGAAGTTCCTCACGGACGCGGGTATCCCGTTCCATACCTTTGCCTTGCCGGAGGAGAAGGAACTCAAGGTTCAAGTTATTGGTATCCCTGCTGGTACCCAGCCTGAGATCATCTCTGATGAACTCACCAGTTTAGGCTTTCGAGTACATAGTGTCACGCCTCTGTTCTCCCCCGGCAAGAAACTAGCGCGCAATGCGTTCCTTGTAAAAATACGAAAGGTGGGTGATTACCAGGCCATCTATGGTATCAGCTCTATGTTTTATTTGAAAGTTAGGGTGGAAGCTTTCGAAGCCCAGGCCGGACCGAAGCAGTGTTACAACTGCCAGAGGTACGGCCACTCATCGGCATTTTGCCACCATCCCACCCGCTGTTTGCGCTGTGGCGATAGCCATCGAAAGGACACTTGTCCTCTCGCTCGTGCTGCCGCCACTTGCGCCAACTGCGGGGAACCGCACCCGGCATCATCAAAGTCCTGCAAATTCTATGCTGCGGCTTTGAAGAAGCTGTCAAAGTCCTCGCAGCAGCGCGCTACTGCGCCTCCCGCAAGGCTCCAAACATCAAGGTCTGCCGCCTCGGCGGCACCTATCCCCGCTGCGGCACCGGCACTTGCGCCTGCCCCAGCTCGTCCGGCGTCTACCGGGGCGCCCAGCTATGCGGCTGCAGCTGCCTCACAGCCTGCCGCACAGCCCGCGGCCCAGCAGCCACAACCTGCTGCGCCGTCCAAGAAACGGACAAAACCATCTACCCCTGCTTCCTCGCAGCACACGCCCGCTGCACCTCAAACCGCATCTACCCCAGATGTCCGAAATCCTAGGCAGCCGAAACAAAAGGCCCCCGCCCAGAATGGCATCATGTTCCTACACCCGGCGCCCAAGCCTCAGGCGGCACCGGCGTCTGCCGCGTCTTCGGACGCGACTTTCGCCGACCGCGTGTGTGCTTGGATCAACGCCTTGATCCCGCAAATTCTTGCTGCCAAGGATGTCCAGTCCTTAATCGTTATAATTCTCACCTCCGTGACCTCGCTTCTCCCTCTCGATGGCTAGGCCCTTTCGGCTGGTGGTTTGGAACGCATGTGGCGTTCTACCTCGCCGTGCCGAATTGGCCGCCTTCGTAACCGAATATGACATAGACGTCATACTCCTTAGTGAAACCCATTTAATACCTGCTCTCTCGTTCCAGCTTCCGGCGTACACGACGTATCGCACAGACAGGCCTGGCCAGAACCGGCGTGCCGCATCTGGCGGCACAGCCATTCTGGTTCACAGGCGCATCGCCCACCGCCCCCTGCCGCCTCCGGCGACTCGTCGCTTGGAGGCGACGGCGGTTGCTCTCTGCATCGGGGATCGGGAGGTTCGACTGGTTTCAGTCTACCTCCCCCCTCGAGGTGGACCACCGCCCGACGAGAATGAATGGGACGCTCTCTTAGAAGACCCTTTACCTACCATCGCAGCCGGAGACTTTAATAGTAAGCATCCCCTCTGGAACAGCCGTGTCTCTAACCCTTATGGCCGCTCTCTGTACCAATACGTTCAACGTCATCCTCATGTGAACGCTCTTGGTCCTAGATCACCGACCTATATCCCCAATCACCGGGGACCTCCAGACGTCCTTGACATTGCTGTTGTCAAAGACTTGGCCTACCCTATCGCAATAGAAGCCGTGTCAGACCTCTCGTCTGATCACGACCCGGTATTACTCACTGTTCGGCCCACGCTGGACACACCTCTCCAGCCTCCCCATCGTGTAACGAGAGTCAACTGGCGGTCGTTCCACGATGAACTGGGTCGAACAGTACCATCTGACCCCCAGGTCGACATCTCCAGCTCGGATGATGTAGACCGTTTGCCCGACTATCTTCAGGAAGTCGTCACGTCCGCTATGGACAACCACACCTATAACGTCCCTGCGCCCAACAGACGGTCGCAGTTACCTGAAGAGGTGATTCTGGCCATCCGCAACCGGCGCCAGCTCCGCCGGAGATGGCAACAAACCCGGGACCCTGCCGTAAAACGCAGGTTAAACGCCCAATCTGACCATGTCAAACAGCTTCTGCTTGATGCCACTGCTCATCGATGGGACTCATATCTTGAGTCTCTGGAAGTCACGCCACAGTCCGTTTTCCGGGCTGCGCGCCGACTCACTGGCGAGAAAAGGACCCGCTACCCCCTACGATCACCGAACGGGATTGTGTACTCCGCGGCCGACAAAGTCTTTGCCGATACCATGGAGGAACAATTTACCGTTCATCGAGGCGTCTGTGACCCCGGCCACTCGGCAGCGGTCGCAGACTTCCTATCTGGATATTTTTCCCGCCCTCCCGCAGACCCGATCGACCCGTTCGACGAGGCTGAAGTTGAAACGGCCATTAGTCGACTGCGCCCCAAGAAGGCGCCCGGCGAGGACCGTATTGGTGCAGCGGCCCTACTCAACGCCCCAGCAAGTCTCGTTTCCCTCATCCACGTGCTGTTCAATGGATGTCTCCGGCTCCATTACTATCCCAGCCCTTGGAAACGAGCCAAAGTCATCATGTTACCGAAGGCTCGCAAGCTGCGTACACTCCCGGAGAATCATCGACCCATCTCTCTTTTGCCAGTACTATCGAAGGTGTTCGAGCGCCTCCTGCATCGCCGAATTACTCCCCTGCTGGATAATTTCATCCGGCAGGAACAGTTCGGCTTCCGCAGGCAGCATTCGACCACTCTTCAACTTCTCCGAGTTGTCACGCAACTCACTGACGCCATCAACAGGAACCATCAAACTGTCGCCGTCCTTCTGGACGTGAGTAAGGCCTTCGACAAAGTCTGGCACGAAGGCCTTTTCTATAAACTAGCCACCTCCCCTCTCCCTGCCTCATTTGTACATCTGATGCGGTCGTATCTCTGCGACCGCAAATTTAGGATCTGCGTCGACGGGACGTACTCTTCTGTCCGCCCCGTCGCCGCTGGCGTTCCTCAAGGATCTGTCCTCGGCCCCGTTCTGTACCTAGTGTACATGAACGACCTGCCAGTATTGCCTGGAGTCACGCTCTCTCTCTGTGCGGACGATGCGATGTACCACACCAGTTCCGCAAACCTTCGTTTTGCGACTGACGTGGTGCAGCGCCAGCTCGCCTTACTTCCGGCCTGGCTAAGGAAATGGCGGGTGGCGATCAATACGGAGAAATCCGAGGCGATCGCCTTCTCCCGTCAGCTCACTTCCCGATGCCAGACCCTCTCCCTTGAAGGGAGCCCAATCGCTTGGCAACGTACTGTGAAGTACTTGGGCGTCACTGTTGATCGACGCCTAAGCTTCAGAGCTCACGTATCCACAGTGCTCCAGCGCGCCCGAGGCGTCAAAGCCAAACTCTACCCATTCTTATCGCCTCGAGGGCCACTGCCTGTGCGCACGAAGCTCTCGATTTATCTGCTCTTTTTACGAGCCGTCCTTATGTACGCAGCGCCTGCATTTTGGACCCAACTCGCCCCTGACGTCGTTAAACGCATGGAAGCCTTCCAAGCCCTTACCCTTCGCCTTATCTCCGGCTCTCCCTGGTATGTAAAAAATGATACTATCTGGCGAGGGCTGAAGATTCCGTCGCTCGATGGATTTGCGCGAACTCTTACGTTCAACCTCTTCCATCGGGCATACATTTCTGACTTTCCTCACCTCCAACACCTCGATAACGACGATGGACCACCACCAGTCAAACGCCGCCGCCCTCGAGCTTTGCTCGACGACCCGCCGTAATTAAAATTAAAAACAAAATTGCCCTCTCCCCATCTGTCCACGCGCCGACCAATCGTATTTTCACCACCTTCCTTCCAGTCAAATTAGGTCCGTTGCAGGCCGACAGATGGTTCGGGCGTTGTGCCGGCTTTAGGTGTGCCTAGCGCCACCTTCAGTCGGCAACTTTGCCCCTCCAAACTCTCACCTGCCTCGGTATCGCCATAAGGCCGTCTACCGGACTCTTACCGGGCTGGCGGAAGTGTATCGACCCGTTGTGGGCGAACAAATCCCGCCAATCCGTGCTAAGCGTTCGCGTAGGCTTCCCTCTCAGGCCATTGGTGGATCGCGTCAGCGGTTCAGCCAATCACAGCCCATCTCCTTCACCTCCGCCAAAATAAAAAAGGGGGTACCTATCCTCGCTGCGAAGAGTCTACCTAGAGCTGTTGCCAGGGTAGGCTGCGTCACTTTTTATGGCGATTTTTGCTTGTGAATTTCACCGTTATTTATACCTTTATCAAAGTGAATTCTTCAACATATCTTCATCTGTATTCATCTTCATCAGTGTGCTATAAATTACCAGTGTGTTTTTGTGACTCGTGTGCAGTGCGCGTCTGGTGTTCGTGTTCTTTGTCTGTCAGTGTAGTGATTCAGTGCTGGTGAAAGTCACTCTTTCCTAGCCCTTTTTTTTTGCGTCTTCGACGTTCATTTCGGCTCATCCCGAGATGGCGTCGAACGCAACTCCCGTTCCTTTGCCGGCACCGCTGGTAACCTTAATGGAAACCTGCGGTACTGGTCCTCATTCTACCCCGCTGCCGTCCCATACAATCAGTGATAGTGAAAGTGAAAGTGATTGTGCGTCGATGTGTAGTGTGGGGACGGGGGAAGGTGAATTTTCGCTTGTGGAGGGAAAGTCTGCCAAAAGCAAGCGAAAATTGGTCGCCAGCCCGCCACCGGCCGCTGCTACGCATCGGGTATCTAGTCCCGGTAACAGCGCCAACCATCCGACTCAGTCTCCCTCTCAATCTGTGCCCAAGCCTAAAATTCCTCCGATTGTCATTCCCGACAATCGCAATTATAGGGAAATTCTTCGTTCCCTCCAGAATCTGCTTCCTTCGGCCAAACTCGAGGCCAGGTGCCAAGGCTCCTCGCTTCGAATTGCGGCCACAACAGTCCCGGACTTCCGATCGGTCCAACAGTTTCTTACCGATCGGAAGATCTCCTTCCATACTTTCGCGCTTCCTTCAGAGCGCGAAATTAAAGTTGTTCTTTCCGGACTTCCTTCCTGGACCGCCCCCGATACCATCAGGCAGGAGCTTGTCGCTTTAGGCTATTCGCCGACGGCGGTAAGTGTACTGCATGCTGGCAAGGGGGAAGATCGCCGTCCTGTGAATAGTTTCCTAGTGAAACTACTCAAAGTAGGCCAGTTCGAGGAGGTCTATGGCCTCCAAAACTTCCTGCACCTTCGGGTGCAAGTTCGTACTTTTGACCCGCGGCCAGGCCCCTCGCAGTGTTTTAACTGTCAGAGGTTTGGCCACTCCAGCTTATTCTGTAATCACCCTCCGCGTTGCGTGCGATGTACTGAGCCTCATCGTGGGTGTGATAAGCCCAAGACGGGGTTCACGGCCATTTGCTGCAACTGCGGCTGGGACCATCCGGCTAGTTATAGAGGATGTAGGGACTTTATATCAGCCATGAAGCTGCAGCGGACTCCTGCTCGCCCTGGCGCGCAGGCAGGCCGTGTTGCAGGTCCCCTCCCTAACCGCAGAGAGGCCTTCCCACCTCTCTCCGGAGCATCATCTCAGGCCCCGGCAGCAGTTCCGGCTGCTCCCAGGGCCCCAGTTTCGCCTGCAGTCGACGTTTCGGCGCCGCCTGCAGTCCCTTCTGTCCCGGCGCCTGCCGGAGCGCCCGGTCCTTCATACGCGGCTGTGGCCGCTACATCAGTCCCGCCTTCCGCTCCTCGGAGCCACAAACCAAAGCGCACTCGTCGCCGTCAGCGACAAGTTCCACAGGCCTTGCCTGTAAAACCTCAGCGGGCCCCGCCCGCCCCCAGCCATCAACCTAAGCTCCCAATTGAGCAGACCCCACGTCCGTCCCCGAGCCCTGCGCCATCTGCAACACCGGCCGAGGCCAGCCAGGTCCGTCTTCCGGAATCTCGGGAATCTTCCCGGGCCCCGGTGGACCCCCTGACTGCCTGGGCTGAAACTTTGGTAAACAACATCAGGTCTGCTCCAGATACAACCACGGTTCTCGCCCTGGTGTTTCAATCCCTGTCTACCCTCTTTCCTCTTCTTCCTTTGAATGGCTAGGAGTCTTAGGATCGTTGCGTGGAATGCCCATGGGGTAGTCCCTCGACGATCTGAACTGATGACTTTCGTAACGGAGTACGACGCTGATGTCGTCCTTCTTTGCGAGACTCATCTGGCTCGCTACCATACCTTCAACCTGCCATCTTACATCTGTTTTCGTCAGGATCGTCCCCAACGGCCTGGCTGTCGCCCCTCGGGGGGGGGACAGCCGTCTTAGTCCACAGGCGGATATCCCACAGGCCACTACCCCCTTTAGATACATCTCTTGTTGAAGGTTGTGCGGTGGCGATAGACGCTGGCGGATCGGAGTTGCGCGTTGTTGCGGCGTATCTCCGGCCCGGCCTGCGGCTACCTCCACCGCCCGAGGAGTGGGACGCTCTCCTCGATCATCCCCTACCAACCATCGTAGCCGGCGACTTAAATGCCAAGCATCCCTCTTGGAACAGCAGAGTAGCCAACGCCTACGGAAAATCTCTGTATCGGTTCGTCTCCGACGACCCGGTACTTCAAGTTATCGGTCCAGAAGACCCTACTCACTTCCCCTTTTCCGGTCATCGACCAGACGTCCTTGACATTGTCATAGCCAAGGACGTGACCCATCACATCCAGGTCTCGTCAGTGTCGGATCTCTCATCCGATCACAATCCCCTTTTTATAACTGCCCGTGAGCTGTCGGCCTCACCCCGACCTCCCGCTCAGACTGTTAGGAGAGTCAACTGGCGCTCCTACCATGATGAGCTCTCACGGCGGTTACCATCACTCCCCGTGGACCCGGTCGTCACTTGTGACGATTTGGATCTCCGAGCCACTCATCTTCAGGAGTTGGTCCAAGGTGTCATGGATCGACACACATATACTCTCGAGGTGAATCATCGTAAATCGGCCTTACCTGCGGAAGTACTCCACGCCATCTGGCTACGGCGCAATCTCCGCCGCAGATGGCAAAGAACCCGTGATCCCGGCGTCAAAAGGCGCTTTCAGGCCCAGTCTCTTTACGTCCAGCAGCTACTGCGGGACGTAAACTCTGATCGATGGCACTCATACCTTGAGTCTCTTGAAGTCGACCACGCCTCCGTCTGGAGAGCGGCGAGTAGACTGACCCGCGAGAAGAGAACTCGCAACCCACTTGAAACTCCGAACGGGGTTGTATCTTCATCAGAAGGCAAGGCAGAGGTCTTCGCCGACTGCATGGAGGTGCAATTTACTGTTCACCAAGGCGTCTCGGACCCTGCCCACTCGGCAAAAGTCCGTGACTTCCTATCTGGACATTTTTCACGCCCTCCCGAAATCCCAGCCCTCCCGTTCGACAGGGATGAACTAGTTTCATCTATCTGCCGACTAAATCGCCGTCGCGCCCCCGGTCCTGACCGGATCGGGGCCGCTGCTCTACAAAATCTCCCGGCCTCAGGCGTTGACCTCGTTCTTGAGCTGTTTAACTCCTGTCTCCGGCTACAGTACTTTCCCCGCCTGTGGAAATCAGCCAACATCGTAATGATTCCGAAGCCTCGCAAGCCGCGCATGCTTCCTGAAAGCTATCGTCCAATCTCTCTCTTGCCAGTCATCTCGAAGGTGTTCGAGCGTCTCCTGCTGGCTCGCATCTCGCCGCTGCTAGATGGTTTCATCCGCAGCGAACAGTTCGGGTTTCGCAGAGAGCACTCGACCACGCTTCAATTGGTCCGCGTTGTTACGCACTTGTCAGACGCCACCAACAGGCGAGCGGCTACGGCCGCCGTACTGTTGGACGTGAGCAAGGCCTTCGATAAAGTCTGGCACGAAGGTCTTCTCTTCAAACTTGCCAATTCCCCTCTACCATCGACCATAGTGTTTTTCCTCCGGTCGTATCTCAGCGACCGAACCTTCAGGGTGAGCGTCGACGGGTCCTGTTCTACAGTTCGACCCGTCGCCGCCGGCGTACCACAGGGATCTGTCCTCGGCCCCGTTCTGTACCTTGTGTACACGAACGACCTGCCTGTCTTGCCCGGAGTCACGTTGTCTTTGTTCGCTGACGATGCTATGTATCACTGCAGCTCCCTGTCCCCGCGATTTGCGAGTACAAAGCTGCAGCGTCAGTTGAACCAGCTTCCGGACTGGCTACGGAAATGGCGGGTGACGATCAACACGGAGAAATCCGAGGCGATCTGTTTCACCCGTAAGTCCATCTCCCGATGCCAGCCCCTCTCCCTAGCAGGGAGACCCATCGCCTACAAAGAATCGGTGAAGTATTTAGGCGTTCGACTAGATCGTCGCCTTTGCTTCAACGCCCACGTGACGGAAACCCTTGCCAAGGCTCGCGGCGTCCGAGCCAAATTATCTCCTTTCCTCTCGTGTCGCAGCCGCCTGGCCATGCGCACGAAACTTACCATCTATCTACTATTTCTCAGGTCTGTATTGACCTATACGGCACCCGCCTGGTGGTCTCTTTTATCCACCACCAACAGATGTAGGCTGGAAGCTTTCCAGTCCCGAACACTCCGATCCTTGACGGGGTCCCCTTGGTTTGTAAGGAACGACGTGATTCGAAGGGGTCTCCGTGTTCCTACCTTGACTTCCTTTGTCCGGTCGCTGGCTCTAACTCTCTTTGCTAAAGCCTCGACCTCCACCTTCCCGTACCTACGAACCATCAGTGCATCAGAACCACCACCGCCCATTCGGGTCAAGCGCCCTCGGGCGCTTCTTGATGACCCGCCATAACGCCATCCTCTTTAAATTAAATACAAACAAGTAATCATCATTCCTAGACCAGAGTATTTCACCAAACTGTCCTTCTCTCCTTCCTGTCCACCTCCTAGCACGCTGAGCCGGCTGCTTGTCGCTGTCATCATTCACTGGCACGGAGGCTCTCCGCCTCGCGGGGAGCGACCGACGCCCTCAGGGCGTCTGCTGACTGGACTTGAAACGGGCAACATCTGTTGCTCGAATCGGTACCAGCGGCAGTGCATTAAACAAATAACAGTTATACTCCCCCGCCTTCTCAGTTAACTGGTTGGCGGTTTCCTTTTCCAGTTTTAGGTTACCAGTCGACATGTACCAGCACTATGTTTACTTCTGGCAGCCATTGGACACGATCCAGATGCTGCAATCAAGCCACGGGTGCAAAGACACCCCGGATCCATAATGCAATGCAATGCCTCGCTGCGACAAGTCTCGCTCCAAGCACTACTCGAGCAACAGGCAGTCATCGGGCTCGCCCGGACGCTGCCGTCACTGGGGCACGCACTGAGCTGTGCCCTACACGCATCGTGGCATCGTGGCATCGTGGCATTGAATAGTGGGGCGTCTTTGCACCCGTGGCTTATTGCAGCTTCCGGGACGTGCCCGATGGCTGCCAGAAGAAAACAGTGCTGGACTTTCAAAAGAAGGTGGCCTAAAATATTCGGGAGGGACACGCCAACCAGTTAACAGAGAAGGCGGCGGAAAATTTTTTCAAGTTTGTTATATATTGGTTCCGGGTCATGGTAACACTGCCACCGGGCGCGGGGCGAACGGCAGATGCCGCACGCGCCCGGCCCGGCATGCAGGCGCCTTGTAGCGCCGGTCGTTCCCCGCGAGGCAGGGATCCGCCGTGTCTTTGGCATCGGTAACAGCGCCAAGCAGTTTGAAAATCAACTTACTTGGGGAAGGTATCTGACTGGATAGTATGGTAACAAGGAGATAGAATTGCTCGGGAACCTAAATTAGAGCAAGAGTCTACCTAGAGCATTTGCCCGGGTAGGCTGTGATTGTTTTTGCTCTGCAAAATTTTTCCAATTTGTGCGGAAATATTGAATTTTCCTCATTTATTTCATCATCATCATATTGTGCATCATCAACACTACAAGTTTCACCAACAGTTCAGTGCTACGCAGTTATATTTAATCTGTGCGGGAGTGTTTTTGTATCCGAGTGCTGTGCGGTCTGTGTTGTGTCCAATTGTGCCTGTGGATAGTTTTCAGTGTCTGGTGATCCCTCAATCCTAGACCTGCGTAGACGTTCATTTCGGCTTGTCCGAAATGGCGTCGAATACGCCCCCGAATCCTCTGCCGGCGCCGCTTGTTTCCTTAATGGAAACTTGCTCAACCGGCTTCCGTTCTACTCCACTTCCTCACGACAGTGAAAGTGATTGTGAAAGTGATATAAGTGCGGTCGATATGTGCAGTGTTGGGTCGGGGGACGGACAGTTCTCGCTTGTGGAGGGCAAGTCTGCCAAACGCAAGCGAAAACTGGCCCAAACTCCGCCGCCCGCCTCAGCTGCAGATCAGTCGTCTAGTCACGGTAACAGCGGCACTCAGCGCGAGCGTGAGTATTCAACTGGTACCCAAACTGTGTCTTCCCCACGCATTCCACCGATTGTAATTCCTGACAATAGGAATTACACTCAATTGCTTCGTTCCTTATCCCTAGCTCTCCCTTCGGTCAAGGTCGAGGCGAGGTGCCAAGGCGCCTCGCTAAAGCTGGCGACCGCTACGATCCCAGACTTCCGCTCTGTTCAGTCATTCCTGACAGAGCGTAAGATTTCATTTCATACTTTTGCCCTCCCGTCAGAGCGAGAAATCAAGGTCGTTCTGTCGGGAATTCCTTCCTTTACTGAAACTGATGCCATCAGGCAGGAACTTGTTGCGCTCGGCTATGCGCCGACCGCGGTAAGCGTCCTGCATGTTGGCAAAGGTGATGACCGCCGACCTGTTAACAGCTTTCTGGTCAAACTTCTAAAAGTAGGCCCTTTCGAGGAGATTTATAGTCTCCAGAACCTTCTGCACCTACGGGTGCAAGTCAGAACATTTGACCCGCGGCCCGGCCCCTCGCAGTGTTTCAACTGCCAGAGGTTCGGCCACAGCAGTCTATTCTGTCATCAGCCCCCGCGTTGCGTGCGTTGTGCTGAACCTCATCGTGGCTGTGATAAGCCTACGACTGGGTACACAGCAAAATGCTGCAACTGCAAAGGAGCCCATCCGGCTAATTACCGAGGCTGCCCTAACTTTATCGCCGCCATCAAACCGCAGCGACCTCCTGTGCGCCCTGGCGCGCAGGCAGGTCGTGTAGCTGGTCCTGGCCCTAACCGGCGAGCGGCTTTCCCGCCTCTCACTGGTTCATCTGCCAAGGTCCCGGCAGCAACTCCGGTTGCTTCCGGTGCCGCTGTCTCGCCTGCAGTCGTCGCTTCGGCGCCGCCTGCAGCGGCCTCAATCCCGGCGCCTACCGGAGCGCCCGCACCTTCCTACGCGGCCATGGCCGCTAAATCAGCCCCGCCTCCAGCCCGATCGGGCAAATCCAAGCGCTCTCGTCGTCGCCGGAACTCCGCCGGCCGACCTACATCGTCACAGGTTCCACCTGTACCCTCTCCGCGGGCTCGACCCACCCCCAGTCATCGTCCTCAACCTTCCAGCGAGCAGTCTACTACTCAGTCCACCAGCCCAGCGCCATCTGCTACCCCTGTCGAGGCCAGTCAGGCTTGTCCTCCTGAATCCCGGGAATCTTCTCGGGCTTCGGCGGATCCCCTGACTGCCTGGGCAGATAATCTTGTTGCGTCCATCAGGACTGCTCGCGATACTACCACAGTGCTTGCCCTGGTGTTCCAATCATTAGCTGCCCTCTTTCCTCTACTTCCCCTAAATGGCTAATAGCCTGAGGATCGTTGCGTGGAACGCCTTCGGGCTACTCCCCAGACGATCTGAACTGATGACTTTCGTGACGGAGTATGATGTTGATATCATACTTCTTTCCGAGACTCATCTGGCTCATTACCACTCGTTTTCCCTTCCTGCCTATGCCTGTTATCGTCAGGATCGTCCCCTACGGCCTCGCTGTCCCCGCTCGGGGGGCACAGCTGTTTTAGTCCACAGGCGGATATCCCACAGGCTTTTGCCTCCTCTAGATACATCTATTATTGAAGGCTGCGCGGTGGCGGTGGACGCCGGTGGATCGGAGCTGCGCGTAGTTTCTGCGTACCTCCGGCCTGGCCGGCGAACTACGCCACCGCCCGAGGAGTGGGACGCCCTCCTCGATCACCCCCTCTCAACCATTGTAGCCGGCGACTTAAACGCCAAACACCCTTCATGGAACAGCGGCGTTGTCAACGCCTATGGAAATTCTCTGTTCCGGTTCGTCTCTGGCGACCCGGCACTTAATGTCATCGGCCCTGAAGACCCTACCTACTTCCCCTTTCACGGCCATCGGCCGGACGTTCTTGACATAGTAGTTGTCAAGAACGTTGCCCGCAACATCGAGGTCTCGTCTGTGTCGGACCTTTCGTCCGATCACAATCCCCTTATAATAACTGTTCGAGAGCTGCCGGCGTCACCCCGACTTCCCGCTCAGATTGTTAGGAGAGTCAACTGGCGATCCTATCATGACGAGCTCTCTCGAAGGTTACCATCTCTCCCGGCGGACCCAATCGCCACTCGTGACTATCTGGATCTCCGCGCCACAAATCTCCAGGAATTGGTCCAAGGTGTCATGGATCGACACACCTACGCACTCGAGGTGAATCATCGCAAATCGGCCTTACCTGCGGAAGTACTCCACGCCATCTGGCTACGGCGCCAGCTCCGCCGCAGATGGCAAAGAACCAGTGACCCAGTCGTTAAGCGACGATTTCAACAACAGTCTCTTTACGTTCAGCAGCTACTGCGGGACGTAAACTCTAATCGATGGGACTCATACCTTGAGTCTCTTGAAGTCGACCACGCCTCCGTCTGGAGAGCGGTGAGTAGACTGACCCGCGAGAAGAGAACTCGCAACCCGCTGGAAACCCCGAACGGGGTTGTGTCTTCATCAGAAGGCAAGGCTGAGGTCTTCGCCGACTGCATGGAGTCGCAATTTACCGTTCATCGAGGCGTTTCGGACCCTGCCCACTCGGCAGAAATCCGGGACTTCCTATCTGGTTATTTTTCTCGCCCTCCCGCTGGCCCAGACCTCCCGTTCGACAGAGACGAACTCGTTTCGTCTGTCTGTCGACTAAATCGCCGTCGCGCCCCCGGTCCTGACCGGATCGGGGCCGCTGCATTACAATATCTCCCGGCCTCAGGCGTTGACCTCGTTCTCGAGCTGTTCAACTCTTGTCTCCGGCTACAGTACTTTCCCCGCCTGTGGAAAAATGCCAACATCGTTATAGTTCCTAAACCCCGCAAGCCGCGCATGCTTCCTGAAAGCTATCGGCCAATATCTCTCTTGCCAGTTATCTCGAAGGTGTTCGAGCGGCTCCTGCTGGCCCGCATCTCGCCGTTGTTGGATAATTTTATCCGCAACGAACAGTTCGGGTTTCGCAGAGAGCACTCGACCACGCTTCAACTAGTCCGCGTGGTAACGCAACTCTCTGACGCCACCAACAGGCGAGCGGCTACGGCCGCCGCACTGCTGGACGTGAGCAAGGCCTTCGACAAAGTCTGGCACGAAGGTCTTCTCTTCAAACTAGCTAACTGCCCCTTACCATCGTCCATAGTGTTTTTCCTCCGGTCGTATCTCAGCGACCGAACCTTCAGGGTGAGCGTCGACGGAACCTGCTCTGCAGTTCGTCCTGTCGCCGCCGGCGTACCTCAGGGATCTGTCCTCGGCCCCGTTCTGTACCTCGTGTACACGAACGACCTGCCTGTATTGCCCGGGGTCACGTTGTCTTTGTTCGCTGACGATGCAATGTATCATTACAGCTCTGTGTCCCCGCGTTTTGCGAGTACGCAGTTGCAGCGTCAGTTGGACCAGCTTCCGGACTGGCCACGGAAATGGCGGGTGACGATCAACACGGAGAAATCCGAGGCGATCTGTTTCACTCGTAAGTCCATCTCCCGATGCCAGCCCCTCTCCCTAGAAGGGAGGCCTATCGCCTATAAAGAGTCGGTGAAGTCGTTATAAAGAATCTAGGCGTTCGGCTAGATCGTCGCCTTTGCTTCAACGTCCACATGACGGAAACCCTTGTCAAGGCTCGCGGCGTTCGAGACAAACTTTACCCATACCTCGCGTGCCGCAGCCCCCTGGCGCTGCGCACGAAAGTTACCCTCTATCTGTTGTTTCTCCGGTCTGTCTTGACCTATGCGGCACCTGTTTGGTGGTCACTTGCCTCCGCCACCAACAGGCGTAGGCTGGAAAGTTTCCAATCCAGAACCCTCCGTTCCTTGTCGGGATCTCCTTGGTTTGTTAGAAATAGTGTCATTCGAGGAGGTCTACGAGTTCCTGCTCTCTCAGCCTTTGTCTGGTCATTAGCTGCGACTCTCTTTGCCGCAGCTGAGACCTCTTCCTTCCCTTACCTCAGGACCATCAGCACCACGCAACCACCTCCCCCTGTCCGGGTCAAACGCCCTCGGGCGATTCTCGCTGACCCGCCATAAGTTTAAGTTAACTGAAACTTCAACTAGTTTGCATATTCCCTATCTGTCCATGCCCCAGAATTTACCTGCTAAGCTGTTTCCTTCCTCCCATCCTAGTATGCCGACCGCGCTGAATGCCGCTGCTACGCGCTATCACTGGCACGGAGGCTCTCTGCCTCGCGGGGAGCGACCGACGCCTCACGGCGTCTGCACGCGGGACTGGAAACGGGCGACATCTGTCACCTGAACCCGTCCTTGCGGCAGTGCCCACTGATTGCAGAAATTTTTGAAATAAATAAAAATTGAAAACCTTTCTCCCCCGCCTTCTCAGTTAACTGGTTGGCGGTTGTCCATTTCTGTTTTTTAGGCACCAGTCGAATAAACCAGGACTGCGTGTATCCATAGGCAGCCATTGGGCTCGACCCAGATGCTGCAGTCATGCACCGGGTGCAAAGACGCCCCGCTACTATGATGCTACATGCTACATTAGAGCAAACAGAATTACGGGGGGTCGTCTAAGATCGCCCCAGGGCGTTTGACTCGTATAGCGGGAGGTGGTTCAGACGTGCTGATAGATCGGAGATAAGGAAAGGACGAGGTCGCTGCAGAAGCAAAGAGAGTTTCAGCAAGCGACCGGACAAAATCAGCAAGGGTAGGAACTCAGAGGCCTCCACGAATGACATCATTTCTCACAAACCATGGAGACCCCGACAAGGATCGGAGGGTACGGGCCTGGAAAGATTCCAGCCTACACTTGTTAGTGGTCGACACAAGCGACCACCATGCGGGAGCAGCATAGGTCAATACTGACCGGAGAAACAGAAGATAGATGGTAACTTTAGTGCGCAAAGCCAGGCGGTTGCGGCACGAGAGCATGGGAAATATTTTTGCTCGGACGCCTCGAGCTTTGTTGAGGGTAGCAGTCACGTGGCCGTTGAAGCTAAGGCGCTGGTCTAGCCGAACGCCCAAATACTTCACCGACTTTTGCCAGTCGATAGACCTCCCTTCAAGGGAGAGGGCCTGGCATTGGGAAGTGGACTTGCTGGTGAAACAGATCGCCTCGGATTTCTCCGCGTTGATCAGCACCCGCCACTTCCGTAGCCAGGCCGGAAGCAGATTCAACTGACGCTGCAGCTTTGAACACGCAATCCGCGGGGACAGGGAGCTGCAGTAATACATTGCGTCGTCAGCGAAGTTGTCGAGTGCTCTCTACGGAACCCGAACTGTTCTCTCCGAATAAAATTATCCAGCAGCGGCCAGATGCGGGCTAGTAGGAGACCCTCAAACACCTTTGAGATTACTGGCAACAACGATATGGGACGATAGCTGCCTGCAAGCATTCGAGGCTTGCCGGGCTTGGGTATCATGCAGATTTTGGCATTTTTCCACAGGCGGGGGAAGTATTGCAGCCGAAGACTGGAGTTGAGCAAATCCAGGACCAATTCAACGCCCGAGGCCGGGAGATGTTGCAAGGCTGCGGCCCCGATCCGATCAGGACCAGGGGCGCGGCGTCGGTTCAGTCGACAGATAGACGAAACTAGTTCGTCCCTGTCGAAGAGAGCGGGAGGGTCAGGTGGAGGGCGGGAAAAATATCCAGATAGGAAGTCTCGAACTACTACCGAGAAGGCAGGGTCCGAGACGCCTCCATGAACGGTGAATTGAGTCTCCATGCAGTCGGCGAAGACCTCTGCCTTGCCTGCCGATGAAGAAACAATGCCGTTCGGGGTATTCAGCGGGTTGCGAGTACGCTTCTCGCGAGTAAGGCGACTCGTCGCTCTCCAGACGGAGGCTGGGTCGACTTCAAGGGACTCAAGGTATGAGTCCCACTGATCAGAGTTTACGTCCCGCAAATGTTGCTGGACGTAAAGAGACTGGGCCTGAAACCGTCGTTTGACGGCGGGATCTCGGGTCCGTTGCCATCTGCGGCGGAGCTTGCGCCGAAGCCAGATGGCGTGGATAACTTCCGGTTGAAGGGCCGATTTACGATTCACCTCTACGTTGTATGTGTGTCGATCCATGACACCTTGGACCAACTCCTGAAGATGAGTGGCACGGAGATCCAGATCTTCACGAGTGGCGATCGGGTCCGCTGGGACAGATGGTAACCTTCGAGATAGCTCGTCGTGATAGGAGCGCCAGTTGACCCTCCTAGCAGGACCAGCGGGAAGTCGGGGTGAAGCCGACACATCTCGAACAGTTATTAGAAGGGGATTGTGATCAGACGAGAGGTCTGACACTGACGAGACCTGGATGTTATGGGCCACGTTCCTGAATACAACTACATCAAGAACGTCCGGTCGGTGACCGGCATAGTGGAAGTGGGTAGGATCATCAGGGCCGATGACGTGCGTATCCGGATCGTCTAGGACGAACCGGCGGAGTGATCTGCCGTAGGCGTTGGTAGCCCTAGTGTTCCAAGAAGGATGTTTGGCGTTGAAGTCGCCGGCTGCAATTGTCGAGATTGGGTGGTCGAGGAGAGCGTTCCACTCCTCAGGCGGGGGCGGCGGGCTCAGGCCAGGCCGGAGATACGTGGAAACAATGCGCAACTTTGAGTCGCCTGCGTCCACTGCCACCGCGCAACCTTCGATGAGTCGAGTAGTGAGGGGGGTAGTGGCCTATGGGATATCCGCCTGTGGACCAGAATCGCCGTGCCCCCTTTCGGGGGTTGGCGCGGCTGTCGGGGACGATCCTGACGATAACAAGTGTAAGCAGGAAGTGAGAATCGATGGTAGGGGGCTAGATGGGTTTCGGAGAGAAGCACGACATCAACGTCGTACTCCACGACGAAAGCCGCCAGCTCAGATCGGCGAGAGGAAACGCCATCGGCGTTCCAAGCGACGATCCGCAGGGATCTAGCCATTGAGGGGGAGGATAGGGAAGAGAGCAGAGAGGGATTGAAAGACTAACATTAGCACAGTCGAGGTATCAGGAGCAGACCTGATGCTTTCTACAAGTTGAGTGGCCCAAGCCGTCAGGGGGTCCGCTGGAGCCCGAGAAAATTCCCGGGACCCGCGCGGACGTTCCTGAGGAAATTCGGCCAGGACTACAGATGGCGCTGGGTTAGCGGACTGGACTATGGTCTGCTCACGCGGAGGTTGGGAGATGACAGGGGCGGGAGAGTCCCGCTGAGGTTGGGCAGGTCGAGCCTGCTGATGTCGTCGGCCGGGAGTCCGGCGACGCGAGCGCTTTTTGGGACCCTTGCGGGCGGAAGTAGGTTGTGATGATGTCTTAGCAGCGACAGCTGCATAGGAAGGGCCGGGCGCTCCGGCAGGCGCCGGTAGTGGAGCCGTCACTGGCGCCGCCGGAGCGACGCCTGCAGGCGGGACTGAGACCGCGGGAGCGACAGGAGTCGCTGCCGGGGCCTTGACAGATGTACCGGAGAGAGGGGGGAAGATCTCTCGCCGATTAGGGGCCGGGCCAGCTACACGACGCTGCGCGCCAGGGCGCGCAGATCGCTGCTGTCTTTCTGCCTCGATATATTTAATTCAACCCCGGTAACTAGCCGTATGGGCGCCCTTGCAGTTGCAGTAGTACGGGACAAAACCCGGCACACGAGGCTTATCACAGCCACGGTGAGGGTCGGCGCACCGCACGCAACGTGGGGGCGCATGACAGAACAGGGATGAGTGCCCGAAGCCCTGGCAGTTGAACCACTGAGCAGGGCCTGGGCGCGGGTCAAATGATCGGACTGTCACCCGGAGGTGAAGTAGTGTTTGGAGGCCATAGACCTCCCCAAAATTCCCAGTTTTGAGCAATTTAACTAGGAAAGTATTGACGGGATGCTTGGAGTCCCCTTTGCCAGCGTGCAAAACTGACGCAGCTGTTGGCGTATAGCCAAGAGACGTCAGCTCCTGCACTATAGCATCGGGGGGGTATGATAGGGAATACCCTGGATAACAATTTTAACCCCACGCTCCTCAGGGAGAGCGAAGGTATGGAAGGATATATTCCGCGCTGACAGAAAGTGCTGAACAGCGCGGAAGTCAACGATGGTTTTGACGACCAGCTTCAGCGATTTGCCGGAGCATTTCGCTTCCACGGACGTCGAAGGAAGGGCAGAACGGAGGTTAGCTAAAAGCTGGGTATAATTCCTATTATCGGGGATGATAATAGGAGGAAACGTAAGGGTAGAAGGGTCAGGCTTAGAGGAATTTGCATTTGCATTAAATAGTGTGGCGTCTTTGCACCCGTGGCTTATTGCAGCTTCCGGGACGTGCCCGATGGCTGCCAGAAGAAAACAGTGCTGGACTTTCAAAAGAAGGTGGCCTAAAATATTCGGGAGGGACACGCCAACCAGTTACCTGAGAAGGCGGCGGAAAATTTTGTCAATTTTGTTATATAGAGGTTCCGGGTCATGGTAACACTGCCACCGGGCGCGGGGCGAACGGCAGATGCCGCACGCGCCCGGCCCGGCATGCAGGCGCCTTGTAGCGCCGGTCGTTCCCCGCGAGGCAGGGATCCGCCGTGTCTTTGGCATCGGTAACAGCGCCAAGCAGTTTGAAAATCAACTTACTTGGGGAAGGTATCTGACTGGATAGTATGGTAACAAGGAGATAGAATTGCTCGGGAACCTAAAGTAGAGCAAACAGAATTACGGGGGGTCGTCTAAGATCGCCCGAGGGCGTTTGACACGTATAGCGGGAGGTGGTTCAGACGTGCTGATAGATCGGAGATAAGGAAAGGACGAGGTCGCTGCAGAAGCAAAGAGAGTTGCAGCAAGCGACCGGACAAAATCAGCAAGGGTAGGAACTCGAAGGCCTCCACGAATGACATCATTTCTCACAAACCATGGAGACCCCGACAAGGATCGGAGGGTACGGGCCTGGAAAGCTTCCAGCCTACACTTGTTAGTGGTCGACACAAGCGACCACCTTGCGGGAGCAGCATAGGTCAATATTGACCGGAGAAACAAAAGATAGATGGTAACTTTAGTGCGCAAAGCCAGGCGGTTGCGGCACGAGAGCATAGGAAATATTTTTGCTCGGACGCCACGAGCTTTGTTGAGGGTAGCAGTCACGTGGCCGTTGAAGCTAAGGCGCTGGTCTAGCCGAACGGCCAAATACTTCACCGACTTTTGCATGGCGATAGGCCTCCCTTCGAGGGAGAGGGCCTGGCATCGGGAAGTGGACTTGCTGGTGAAACAGATCGCCTCGGATTTCTCCGCGTTGATCAGCACCCGCCACTTCCTTAGCCAGGCCGGAAGCAGATTCAACTGACGCTGCAGCTTTGAACACGCAATTTGCGGGGACAGGGAGCTGCAGTAATACATTGCGTCGTCAGCGAATAGAGATAACGTGACTCCAGGAATAACAGGCAGGTCGTTCGTGTACACTAGGTACAGAACGGGGCCGAGGACAGATCCCTGCGGAACGCCAGCGGCGACGGGTCGAACTGATGAACAGGACCCTTCGACGCTAACCCTGAAGGTACGATCACTGAGGTATGACCGCAAGAAATGCACAATGGACGGTGGGATGGGGGAGTGAGCGAGTTTGTAGAGAAGACCTTCGTGCCAGACTTTGTCGAAGGCCTTACTCACGTCCAACAAGACAGCGCCCGTAGACTCTCTCTTGTTGGCGGCGTCGGACAATGCTGTGACAACTCGGACGAGTTGTAAAGTTGTCGAGTGCTCTCTACGGAACCCGAACTGTTCGCTCCGAATAAAATTATCCAGCAGCGGCCAGATGCGGGCGAGTAGGAGACGCTCAAACACCTTTGAGATTACTGGCAACAACGATATGGGACGATAGCTGCCTGCAAGCATTCGAGGCTTGCCGGGCTTGGGTATCATGCAGATGTTGGCATTTTCCCACATGCGGGGGAAGTATTGCAGCCGGAGACTGGAGTTGAACAGATCCAGGACCAATTCAACGCCCGATGCCGGGAGATGTTGCAAGGCAGCGGCCCCGATCCGATCAGGACCAGGGGCGCGACGTCGGTTCAGTCGACAGATAGACGAGTCTAGTTCGTCCCTGTCGAAGAGAGCGGGAGGGTCAGGTGGAGGGCGGGAAAAATATCCAGATAGGAAGTCTCGAACCACTACCGAGAAGGCAGGGTCCGAGACGCCTCCATGAACGGTGAATTGAGTCTCCATGCAGTCGGCGAAGACCTCTGCCTTGCCTGCCGATGAAGAAACAATGCCGTTCGGGGTATTCAGCGGGTTGCGAGTACGCTTCTCGCGAGTAAGGCGACTCGTCGCTCTCCAGACGGAGGCTGGGTCGACTTCAAGGGACTCAAGGTATGAGTCCCACTGATCAGAGTTTACGTCCCGCAAAAGTTACTGGACGTAAAGAGACTGGGCCTGAAACCGTCGTTTGACGGCGGGATCTCGGGTTCGTTGCCATCTGCGGCGGAGCTTGCGCCGAAGCCAGATGGCGTGGATAACGTCCGGCTGAAGGGCCGATTTGCGATTCACCTCTACGTTGTATGTGTGTCGATCCATGACACCATGGACCAACTCCTGAAGATGAGTGGCACGGAGATCCAGATCGTCACGAGTGGCGATCGGGTCCGCTGGGACAGATGGTAACCTTCGAGATAGATCGTCGTGATAGGAGCGCCAGTTGACCCTCCTAGCAGGACCAGCGGGAAGTCGGGGTGAAGCCGACACATCTCGAACAGTTATTAGAAGGGGATTGTGATCAGACGAGAGGTCTGACACTGACGAGACCTGGATGTTATGGGCCACGTTCCTGACTACAACTACATCAAGAACGTCCGGTCGGTGACCGGCATAGTGGAAGTGGGTAGGATCATCAGGGCCGATGACGTGCGTATCCGGGTCGTCTAGGACGAACCGGCGGAGTGATCTGCCGTAGGCGTTGGTAGCCCTACTGTTCCAAGAAGGATGTTTGGCGTTGAAGTCGCCGGCTGCAATTGTCGAGATTGGGTGGTCGAGGAGAGCGTTCCACTCCTCAGGCGGGGGCGGCGGGCTCAGGCCAGGCCGGAGATACGCGGAAACAATGCGCAACTCCGAGTCGCCTGCGTCCACTGCCACCGCGCAACCTTCGATGAGTCGAGTAGTGAGGGGGGGTAGTGGCCTATGGGATATCCGCCTGTGGACCAGAATCGCCGTACCCCCAGACGGGGGTTGGCGCGGCTGTAGGGGACGATCCTGACGATAACAAGTGTAAGCTGGAAGTGAGAATCGATGGTAGGGGGCTAGATGGGTTTCGGAGAGAAGCACGACATCAACGTCGTACTCCACGACGAAAGCCGCCAGCTCAGATCGACGAGAGGAAACGCCATCGGCGTTCCAAGCGACGATCCGCAGGGATCTAGCCATTGAGGGGGAGGGGAGGGAAGAGAGCAGAGAGGGATTGGAAGACTAACATTAGCACAGTCGAGGTATCAGGAGCAGACCTGATGCTTTCAACAAGTTGAGTGGCCCAAGCCGTCAGGGGGTCCGCTGGAGCCCGAGAAAATTCCCGGGACCCGCGCGGACGTTCCTGAGGAACTTCAGCCAGGACTGCAGATGGCGCTGGGTTAGCGGACTGATTTGTGGTCTGCTCACGCGGAGGTTGGGAGATGACAGGGGCGGGAGGGTCCCGCTGAGGTTGGGCAGGTCGAGCCTGCTGATGTCGTCGGCCGGGAGTCCGGCGACGCGAGCGCTTTTTGGTACCCTTGCGGGCGGAAGTAGGTTTTGATGATGTCTTAGCAGCGACAGCTGCATAGGAAGGGCCGGGCGCTCCGGCAGGCGCCGGTAGTGGAGCCGTCACAGGCGCCGCCGGAGCGACGCCTGCAGGCGGGACTGAGACCGCGGGAGCGACAGGAGTCGCTGCTGGGGCCTTGACAGATGTACCGGAGAGAGGGGGAAGACCTCTCGCCGATTAGGGGCCGGGCCAGCTACACGACGCTGCGCGCCAGGGCGCGCAGATCGCTGCTGTCTTTCTGCCTCGATATATTTAATTCAACCCCGGTAACTAGCCGGATGGGCGCCCTTGCAGTTGCAGCAGTACGGGACAAAACCCGGCACACGAGGCTTATCACAGCCACGGGGAGGGTCGCCGCACCGCACGCAACGTGGGGGCGCATAACAGAACAGGGATGAGTGCCCGAAGCCCTGGCAGTTGAAACACTGAGCAGGACCTGGGCGCGGGTCAAATGAGCGGACTGTCACCCGGAGGTGAAGGAGGGTTTGGAGGCCATAGACCTCCTCAAAATTCCCAGTTTTGAGCAATTTAACTAGGAAAGTATTGACGGGATGCTTGGAGTCCCCTTTGCCGGCGTGCAAAACCGACACAGCAGTTGGCGTATAGCCAAGTGAAGTCAGCTCCTGCACGATAGCATGGGGGGGGTATGATAAGGAATACCCTGGATAACAATTTTAACCTCACGCTCCTCAGGGAGAGCGAAGGTATGGAAGGATATATTCCGCGCTGACAGAAAGTGCTGAACAGCGCGGAAGTCAACGATGGTTTTGACGGCCAGCTTCAGCGATTTGCCGGAGCATTTCGCTTCCACGGACGTCGAAGGAAGGGCTGAACGGAGGGTAACCAAAAGCTGGGTATAATTCCTATTATCGGGGATGATAATAGGAGGAAACTTAAGGGTAGAAGGGTCAGGCTTAGAGGAAGAAGATGCAAGATTGACAGACTGCCGGCCGCTGTTACCTGAATCAGCGACCTGGTTTGGTGAGGCGGGAGACTGACTGGCGGCGAGCTTTCGCTTGCGTTTGGCGCGCTTGCCATTCACAACCGAAAACTCTTCATCTCCCGACCCAGCACTCCCCATATGCACGTCAGAAATATCACTGTCACTGCCACTTTCACAATTATCACGGTGGAGAGGTGAAGAGAGAGGAGCAGAACCGCAAGCTCCCAGGAGAGAGCTTAACGGTTCCGGCAAAGGTAGATCGGCATTATTTGACGCCATTTCGGAAGCCCAAAATGGACGTCAAAGGTGGTTAAAGGAGTATGAACACACCAGCACTGATTAAACTAACTGACAGGCACTGACACACGTACTCACCAGAAGCCGCACAGCACACGAACACAAAAACGGCCGCGCACTACACTGCACTGAGAATATTGGTAAGTACTCACTAGTTAAAAAAGATTGCACAAATATAAATAGTTAGAGCACAAACTCGACACTGTGTCTTCACTTGGTGAAGAAATCACTTGGAAAGAAACACAAACAACGGTAAAATCACTTGGCAAAATCGCCATACAAAGTGACGCAGCCTACCCTGGCAACAGCTCTAGGTAGACTCTTCTTAGAGGAAAAAGATGCAAGATTGACAGACTGCCGGCCGCTGTTACCTGAATCAGCGACCTGGTTTGGTGAGGCGGGAGACTGACTGGCGGCGAGTCCAAGTAGACTCTCTCTTTTACCTCCGGGTAAAAGTTTCAGCTTTCGAGTCCCGACCCGGACCCAAGCAGTGCTACAACTGCCAGAGGTACGGACACAGCAGTATCTATTGCCATTACCCGACACGCTGCATTCGTTGTGGTGAAGGTCATCACAAGGGCGATTGTCCTCGTGAACGCACCGCCACTGCCACGTGTGCAAACTGTCGCGAACCACACCCGGCAAGCTCTCGCCAGTGCAAGCACTATCATGACGCCCTAAAGCGCATCACCAAGGCCCAAAAGCCTATCCCACCTGCCCCCAAGAAACCCTCAGCCCCTGCATCTGCCGCCCCGGCGGCCCCAGTTCCGGCTACCTCGTCTGCGCCTGCAGCCGCTGTAGTCCCCCCGACCTGCCCAGCGCCTGCCGGAGCGCTCAGTTATGCGGCAGCCGCCGCCTCCGATGCATCTTTCCCTCCTTTGGCCTCGTCGCGAAAGCAACCCGCGCCAAAGAAGAAAAAGTCATCGACCACCATCCTCACGCAGCACAAGCCCGCTGCAACTAAGTCAGCATCTGCCCCAGCTCCCCAAGAGCCTCGGCAGCCTACAACTACACCTCGGCCCGATAATGGTATCATGTATCGAGTGCCCCCGCCCACGCCGCAGGCGCCATCGACGGAGGAAGGGTCCTCGGATCCGACCTTTGCCGATCGTTTGCGTGTCTGGGTTGAGACCCTCATCCCTCAAATCTTGGCTGCCAAGGACGTCCAGTCTCTGCTAGTCACCATTCTTACCTCCCTCATGACTCTCCTGCCTCTCAATGTCTAGGCCTCTTCGGCTGGTGGCATGGAACGCGTGTGGTGTTCCGTCTCGCCGAGCCGAATTGGCTAACTTTGCCACTGAATATGACCTCGATGTCATCCTCCTCTCCGAAACTTTCCTTACCCCTGCTGCTTCCTTTCAGCTTCTTCCGGCGTACACTACATATCGCACGGATAGGCCCCGGCTACAACCCCCCGCTCGTCCCAGCGGGGGTACTGCTATTCTCGTCCACAGGCGCATTGCCCATCGTCTCTTACCCCCTCCAGATACTAGGTATTTGGAGACGACGGCGGTGGCCCTCTGGATCGGGGATCGGGAGGTTCGCCTAATTTCGGCGTACCTTCCTCCCGGGCCCAGAGGGCCTCCGCCGCCTGAGGAGTGGGACGACCTCCTCGACCACGAACTACCTACTATAGCTGCCGGAGACTTCAACTCCAAGCATCCCTCTTGGAACAGCCGTGTCACGAACCCGCGTGGCCGCTCGATCTACAGCTACGTTCAGCGTCATCTGCAGGTCTCAGTTATTGGTCCTGACTCACCGACCCACGTGCCCACTAGGGGCCTTCCGGATGTCCTTGACATTGTCATTGTCAAGGACCTGGCCATTCCTATCACTGTCAGTGCTGTATCGGACCTCTCGTCCGACCACGACCCGGTACTTATCACTGTTCGTCCCCTGTTGGACACACCTCTCCAACCCCCCTCTCGTCCACGGAGAGTCAACTGGCGCTCCTATCATGACGAACTCCAACGAACAGTGCCATCTGACCCCCCGGCCCCCATCGCCTCTACGGCTGATGCGGACCGTATGGCCGACTATCTTCAAGAAGTCGTTACGTCCGCTATGGACACACACACCTATCTTGTCCCAGAGACAAATCGCCGGTCTCAATTACCTGAAGAGGTGCTCCTCGCCATCCAAACTCGGCGCCAACTCCGCCGGAGATGGCAACAAACCCGGGATCCTGCTATCAAACGCAGGCTCAACGCCCAATCTGACCTTGTCAAGCAGCTTCTGCTTGATGCCACTGCACATCGTTGGGACTCGTACCTCGAGTCTCTTGAAGTCCGGCCCGAGTCTGTCTGGCAGGCTGCGAGTCGACTTAATGGCGACAAAAGGACCCGCCATCCCCTCAGATCACCGGACGGCATTGTGTACTCCGCGGCCGGCAAAGCTGAAGTCTTTGCCGCAACCATGGAGAAGCAATTCACCGTCCACGGAGGCGTCTGCGACCCCGTCCACTCGGCCGAGGTCGCAGACTTCCTATCTGGATATTTTTCCCGCCCTCCAGCTGACATCCCTGACCCGTTCGACCGGGCCGATGTTGTCTCGGCTATTGGTCGACTTCGCCCTAAGAGGGCGCCCGGCGATGATCGTATCGGAGCGGCGGCGCTACAACACGCTCCCCCTAGCCTCATCAACTTGGTCCACGAGCTGTTGAATGGATGTCTCCGGCTTCATTACTTCCCCAGCCTGTGGAAGCGTGCGAAAATCATCATGATCCCCAAGCCTCGCAAGCTGCGTATTGACCCCTCAAACCATCGACCCATCTCACTGTTGCCAGTCATATCGAAGGTACTCGAGCGCCTCCTGCACGGTCGGTACGCGCCTCTGCTGGATGGTTTCATTCGGCAGGAGCAGTTCGGCTTTCGCAGAGAGCACTCGACGACCCTTCAACTCGTCCGGGTTGTTACCCATTTGACGGACGCCTACAACAAGCATCTGTCCTCCGTCGCTGAATTGCTCGACGTGAGTAAGGCCTTCGATCGAGTCTGGCACGAAGGCCTTCTCTACAAACTGGCCCACTCCCCACTCCCTGCCTCATTCGTTCATTTTCTCCGATCGTACTTGTGCGATCGTATCTTTAGGGTATGCGTCGAAGGGTCGTACTCATCCGTCCGACCAGTCGCCGCAGGCGTACCTCAGGGATCTGTCCTTGGCCCCGTTCTGTACCTCGTGTACACGAACGACCTGCCTGTTCAGCCTGGAGTCAATCTCTCGCTCTATGCGGATGACGCTATGTACCACGCCAGCTCAGCGAGTCTTGATTTCGCAGCTGGCCTGGTGCAACGTCAGCTCGCCGTACTTCCGGACTGGCTAAGGAAGTGGAGGATGGCGGTCAATGCGGAGAAATCCGAGGCGATCGCCTTTTCTCGTAAATTAACTTCCCGCTGCCAGTCCCTCTCCCTTGAAGGGAGCCCAATCGAGTGGAAACGGACTGTAAAGTACTTGGGCGTCACTCTTGACCGACGCCTAAGCTTTGCACCTCATGTCTCTCTGAGTCTCCAGCGCGCCAGAGGCGTCAGAGCCAAACTATTTCCCTTTCTCTCTCATCGGGGTTCAGTGCCTGTGCGCACTAAACTCACCATCTACTTGCTCTTTCTTAGGGCAATCCTGACTTACGCAGCCCCCGCCTTTTGGGTACTACTCAGCCCATCCGTTGTCGCCCGTTTGGAAGCTTTCCAATCCCGAACCCTCCGCTACATCTCCAACTCTCCCTGGTTTGTCAGAAATGATGCCATCAGGCGAGGGTTGAAGGTTCCTTCACTTACCGAATTCGTTCGGTCCCTAGCCCTCAAACTATTCTCCCGAGCCTATGTCTCGACCCATCCTCACATCCGTCGACTAAGCACAGATGTCGGCCCACCACCTAGACGCCACAAACGCCCCCGAGCGTTGCTCGACGACCCCCCATAAGCACTTACAGAACATCTGCCCCATCCCCCCGACCTTGAGAATTTTCACGCTCCTCCTCCTTCCTTCTTTCTCATGTCCGTGCTGGCGCTCGGCGACAGACTAGAGGGGGGTCTGCGCTCGCCCTAGGTGTGCCTAGTGCCACCTCTGGTGGACGCTGCCTCCTCCTACGCTCTCTCCCGTGCGCCGACATTGCCGCCTGGCAGCCCTCGGCGACTTTTCCTGAGCGGCTAGGGGCGCCCTACCCGTTGTGGGAGGGTCATTCCTGCTTCTCACGCGAAAGGTCTTCGAGGTCTCCCCCATTCTGCCGTCACGGGTCTCTTCGAGGTCCCAGGGTCCAAGTAAAATCATAACATCCTGTCCCTCCAAAATAAAATTGATGGAGGTCCCATTCCTTTCAAAGCGCGAGATCGCTAGCCAAGGTAACAGCAAGGCAACATGCAGTCATCGGGTATCACCCGGACACTGCGACCACCGGAGCACGACTAGCTGCTGCTCCGTTCAACTCTGGACTCTGGACTCTGACTTGCGGCGAGCTTTCGCTTGCGTTTGGCGCGTTTGCCATTCACAACCGAAAACTCTTCATCTCCCGACCCAGCACTCCCCATATGCACGTCAGAAATATCACTGTCACTGCCACTTTCACAATTATCACGGGGGAGAGGTGAAGAGAGAGGAGCAGAACCGCAAGCTCCCAGGAGAGAGCTTAACGGTTCCGGCAAAGGTAGGTCGGCATTATTTGACGCCATTTCGGAAGCCCGAAATGGACGTCATAGGTGTTTAAAGGAGTAAGAACTCACCAGCACTGATTAAACTAACTGACAGGCACTGACACACGTACTCACCAGAAGCCGCACAGCACACGAACACAAAAACGGCCGCGCACTACACTGCACTGAATACTTGTAATAACACACAAATAAAATAATACTGCACAAATATAAACAGTTGTAGAACAAACTGAGACACTATTTCTTCAGTTGGTGAAGAAATAACGATGAAAAACACACAAAGAACGGTAAAATCACTTAGCAAAATCGCCATACAAAGTGACGCAGCCTACCCTGGCAACAGCTCTAGGTAGACTTCTTTCTCTAACTGCGGAAATTTTTCAAACAACTTTAATTTTATCGGGTCATGGTAACACTGCCATCGGTGACGGGGCGAACGGCCCGGTAGGCAGGCGCCTTGTGGCGCCGGTCGCTCCCCGCGAGGCAGGGAACCTCCGTGTCGGTGGCAAACGGTAACAGCGCCAAACAGTGTGCCAACATACTTGGGGATGGAGAAGACATAAAAGGTAGGTAACAAGGAAGTCAAGTTGCTGGAGAACCTAAATTACAGCAAACAGAATTATGGGGGGTCCTCTAAAATCGCCCGAGGGCGTTTAACTCGTATAGGGCGAGGTGGTGCTGACGTGATAATAGTATGTAGGCAGGGAAAGGACGAGGTCGCTGCAGAAGCAAAGAGAGTTTCGGCAAGCGACCGGACAAAATCGGCGATGGTAGGAACTCGAAGGTCTCCACGAATAACCTTATTCCTCACAAACCATGGAGACCCCGACAAGGATCGGAGGTTACGGGACTAAAAGGCTTCCAGCCTACACTTGTTAGTTTTCGACAAAAGCGACCACCATTCGGGCGCAGCATAGGCCAACACTGACCGAAGAAACAAGAGATAGATGATTACATTAGTGCGCAAAGCCAGGCGGTTGCGGCACGAGAGCATGGGAAATATTTTGGCTCGGACGCCTCGAGCTTTATTGAGGGTATCAGTCACGTGAGAGTCGAAGCTAAGGCGCCAGTCAAGCCGAACGCCCAAATACTTCACCGACTTCTGCCAGGCGATAGGCCTCCCTTCTAGGGAGAGGGGCAGGCACCGGTAATTGGACTTACGGGTGAAGCAGATCGCCTCGGATTTCTCCGCGTTGATCATAACCCGCCACTCCGTAACCAGTCCGGATTCAACTGACGCTGCAGCTTTATACTCGCAAAACGCGGGGACAGGGAGCTACAGTGATACATTGCATCGTCAGCGAATAAAGATAACGTGACTCCAGGAATAACAGGCAGGTCGTTCGTGTACACTAGGTACAGAAAGGGGCCGAGGAGAGACGCCTGCGGAACGCCAGCGGCGACGGGTCGAACTGATGAACAGGACCTTTCGACGCTAACTCTGAAGATGCGATCGCTGAGGTAGGACCGCAAGGAATGCACAATGGTCGGTTTTATGGGGGAGTGAGCGAGTTTATAGAGAAGGCCTTCGTGCTAGACTCCGTCGAAAGCCTTACTTACATCCAATAAGACAGCGCCCGTAGACTCTTTTTTGTTGGCAGCGTCGGACAATGCTGTGACAACTCGGATGTGTTGTAAAGTTGTCGAGTGCTCTCTACGGAAACCGAACCGTTCGCTCCGAATAAAATTATACAACAGCGGCCAGATGCGGGCTAGTACGAGACCCTCAAACACCTTTGAGATGACTGGCAACAACGATATTGGACGATAGCTGTCTGCAATCATTCTAGGCTTGCCGGGCTTGGGAATCCTGCAGGTGTTGGCATTTTTCCACAGGCGGGGGAAGTAGTGCAGCCGGAGACTAGAGTTGAACAGCTCCAGGACCAGTTCAACGCCTAAGGCCGGGAGATTCTGCAAAGCTGCCGTCCCGATCCGATCAGGACCAGGGGCGCGACGGCGGTTCAGACGACAGATAGACGAAACTAGTTCGTCCCTGTCGAAGAGAGCGGGAGGGTCAAGTGGAGGGCGGGAAAAATAACCAGATAAGTATTTCCGAACCACTACCGAGTGGGCGGGGTCCGAGACGCCTAGATGAACGTTGAGTTGAGTCTCCATGCAGTCGGCGAAAACCTCAGCCTTGCCTTCCGATGAAGAAACAATGCCGTTCGGGGTATCCAACGGGATTCGAGTACGCTTCTCGCGGGTAAGGCGACTCGTTGCTCTCCAGAAGGAGGCGTGGTCGACTTCAAGGAACTTAAGATAAGAGTCCCACTGATCAGAGTTTACGTCCCGCAGAAGCTGCTGGACGTAAAGAGACTGGGCCTGAAAACGCCGTTTGACGGCGGGATATCGGGTGCTTTGCCATCTGCGGCGGAGCTTGCGCCAAAGCCAGATGGCGTGGATAGCTTCCGGAGGAAAGGTCGATTTGCGATTGTTCACCTCAACGTTGTATGTATGTCGATCCATGGCACCCTGGACCAACTCCTGAAGATGAGTGGCACGGAGATCCAGATAGTCACGTGTGGCGATCGGGTCCGCTGGGACAGATGGTACCCTTCGAGAGAGCTCGTCATGATAGGAGCGCTAGTTGACCCTCCTAGTAGGACCAGCGAGAGGTCTTGGTGAAGCCGACACATCTCGAACAGTTATTAGTAGGGGATTATGATCAGACGAGAGGTCTGACACAGACGAGACCTGGATGTTGTAGGCCACGTTCCTGACTACAACTACACCAGGAACGTCCGGTCGATGAGCTGCATAGGGGTAGTCGGTAGGATCATCAGGGCCGATGACATGCGTTTCCGGGTCGTCTAGAACGAACCGGCGGAGCAAATAGCCGTAGGCGTTGGTAGCCCTACTATTCCATGAAGGATGTTTGGCGTTGAAGTCGCCGGCTGCAATCGTCGAGATTGGATGGTCGAGGAGGTGGCGCCATTTGTCATGCGGCAAGCCTTTTGTCCGGTGACAGTACGTTACTTTGTTTAACATCTTTCCAGAAATATACCATATGAACAAACTTCGTTTCACTGTCTAGTTATACAATAACATTTTATTTTGTTGGACTGACAATTTGTCTCCGAAAGTTACAACATGTGTTTATATTTTCTGTTAAATTCTTTTCTTCCTCTGTACGGTGATTTGTTCAATTTAATTCTATATGTAGAGTTATTAATAAAGAACATTTCATTATTTACATTGGTGACTACAGTCACGTTACTTTATGGTGCCTGATTCAGTGCTGCGTGAGAAGCTGACGTGGTGGGGAGACTCAGTGTAATGTCTGGTTGTACTGACGAAAACATGGCGCTGCGCATGCTATTGTCACCAAAGTTTCTGGCCATCGTAAAGTAACAATACTGTTTGTTTGCATTTGTATGTACAGATCCTTGATTTCTAAAAATTTTCGAGTAATTTCGTACACTTCGATATTTCAAAAAAATTGGAATCTTTCGAAATGTGGCTTTACTGTAGAATACTGAACATTTCATTGACAGCACATTTAACTATTGTTGAAATTCTTAGAAAGATGAAGAAAGCTAGGGAAGTTATTAACACAGTGAAGATAAGAAAGCTTCAGTATCTAAGACATCTCATGAGAAATGAACAGAGACTTTACTTATTGCAGTCCAAAGTACAGGGAAAAGTACTTGGAAAAATAGAAGTTGGGTGACCGAGAATATCATGGTTGAGAAATTTAAGGACCTGGTTTAGCATGAATACAACTGACTTATTCTGTGCAGTAGTACAGAAAGTTAAAATAGTCTGTATGTTATCCAACATCCGAAACGGATAGGAGCTATCAGAAGAAGAATGATATTTCACAAATTTTTCAAAAATCTGTTGTTATAACTGATTTGACATAATGTCAATGTGGTGTTAATTGTATAACAAAAACAGACAGCACTAGTTATGTATGACCACTATTAATATTGACACATTTATTATAATAGTGTATAAAATTTGTTTGTTTAGCTAATTATTTAATGTGACAGGTAATTTTCAAGAGGTTTCCAATTTGAATTGATATAAAAACTTGTTTATTAAACAAAAGTATTATTTAAGTGGTTGAATGTAACTGTAAGTGATTATCTTTATTTATTGACATGATTACTGTGTATCGATTGTATAGAAAGTGTGGATTTTGTCACGCAAAGAAAAAAGCAACTCACTTGACTGAAAAGTACATTACTGAATTATCCAAGGTCATGTGCAGAAACACTGTCGAGTGTTGGTGTCTACAGATAAATAAGTAAACAAATTGGTTCTTTAATATGATGTAATGACTCCTCAAAACTTGATTAAGCATAGGCCATAGATTGCCAAAACTGTCACTTTGTAGATATGAGTTGTAAACATGAAATTTAAATGTGTATGTGTGTAATTTATTTGTTGAGATTTTCTTATTTATTATATTTATGTTTTCATCCCTGGAAGTATTGACTTAGTGATTTATGTACACTTCATAAGAATTATTAGCCCCTTTTCAATATTCAAAACAAAGGAACATCCAACATTTAAGGAAATGTAATAATAAATTTTGTGTGTAGTTATATATTTATGTACACATATTATGTTATGTGTTCATCAGCTGTTTCAAATTATATGATATTTGTGAATTTGTTATGTTAAAATAACTTATTAATTATTAAATTTAAATGTTTTATATTGAATTTTGCAGTCTGTATCTGTATATTAAGTTGAAGAGATTCAGAAAATTATTATATTTCTAATTATACAGACAGACTAATCTGACACACTAATTCAAAATATGACAGTTTCTTTAAAATTTTAAACTTCATCTTTAGTGATATGAAGTAAAAAATGTTACATAATACTACAAAACAAACAACTTTAACATAATAAATCTGAATCATAATATGTAACTACTGATCACACAGGCTGCATGTACAAATATTACTCAACATAATTAGGTGTTTTACCAATTTAGAAACCAATAGGAATTGTAATGGAAGGAAGAATGCAGACCATTAAATATGCAGGTGAACAAGGAAGAGGAATCAGAGAAAGAGGTACAGATTATGATGGAGAGTATTATAAAAGTAGGGGAAGAGTTCGGAATGAACATAAATGTCATGAAAACTGAAGTCTTGGGAATTAGCAAGAAGAAGGCTTTTTTAACATATCCTTGGAAGGAAAAACTGTAGATCAAGTGAACTCATTTAAGTAATTGGGGAGTACGGTGACATGGCATGGAAGCTGTTCAGAAAACATTCATGGGTAAGAGAGCTTTCGAAACAGTAATAGCACTGCTGACAGCGAGAAGAATTCTGTTTTTGGTGAGAAAGAGATTCACTAAATATTTTATTTACGGTGTGGTTTTGTATGGCAGTGAATCATGAACTATAAAAAAGAAAGACGAAAAATAGCTAGAGTGCTTTGAAATGTGGTTGTGGTGAAGAATCATTAAGGTGAAATGGATTGCTATTGTGGGAAATGATGAAGTACTGACAAGAATAGTAGAGGGAAGAAAACTGCTGAAAGTAAGTAGAAAGAGAAAAACATCTTGATTGGGTCATAGAAACTGTCTGAAGCTAACGATCATAGAGGGAAAAGTTGCAAGAAAACGAGGAGGGGGAAAAGAAAGGTTGGAATGCTTGATGGCATCAGACATTGAAGGAGTTATAGACAGATGCAAACATGCACAAGACTGAGACCGAGCATCCAGTTGTAATCTTTGGTATGTCAGTTTTACTAAAAAAGACAGTTCCCTTCCTCTGAAAAGAGCTATGCATTAGATAGCTAATAGTGATTAAATATATACAAAAGCAGAAATCAGTACAGTAAATAAATACTTATATGGTAGAAAACATATTTTAATAAATAATATAATATGATATATATATATATATTTATATATATTGTAACATTACATTTGGAACAACTTGATATCTTACCAGATTTAATGAAGACCATGGAGAATAAACTAAACAAGAAGGAAAATATCTTTCAAAATGATAGTGAAGAGGAACGAATAACTATTTTAGACTGACTAGTACTACAACTGACCGTACCCAAATTAATGATTAGGCAAAGTGATGCTAAATACCCCGATTATGACATGAACTTCAAATAATGACAAAATAATAATTATAAAGACAGACAGCTTATGTACCAATACTATAAGGAAACAAAGGGTTTCATTAAATGTATCAAAATATAAAGATAATCAAAATACAAATTGAGGGATAATAGGCTCAAACATACAATACAATGTAAAAAGAAATATTAGTAAATTATTAATTTGAATGATATAATGAAATAATATAACCAAACCATTATTATAGATACATGAAACATGCAACTAATTGTGATTGATAGTGGACATAATGTTGGCAAGAGAATAATGAATAATAAACGAAGTACACTACAGAAAGTAAAGAAAGACTAATGTACCATAGTTTATAAGATAATACTGTAAATAATATTTTATAACAAGAGTGAAGTGATGAGGGAAAAGTTAGCAATAATTAATCAAACAGAACACACTGTATAGATTAATTAGTTCTTTTAAAGACAATAAAAATGTAAACCAAACACAAAAACAATGAATGTGACAAGTAGAAATACAATACAATGTATTATAGTATTAAATGTATTTTAATGAATAAGGAAGTAGCTGTATATTATGTATCAGTGAAACCAAAACAAGCAGTGACAAAGTGTATAAACAAGTGAATTATAGTAAGTGTTAATCACTCAGACAGGACTGGGGAGATTAATACCAGTGTTAAGGTGAGCAGAATAATCATCAGCATAAATTAATAACAAATACAAGGTAAAAACAATAATAAACAAAGTGTTTAAAAAGCAGTTATCCCAAGTCAGGTTCTGATATAAATTGTGTAGTTAACAATTTTAATAATAGTTGTTAATTTTCCTTATTCCTTAGACCTATTGAGGTATGTTCAAGGGAAAAGACTACCATTAATTGTAATACAAACAATGATTAATAACACATTCACATTAGAGTGAACAATGTGAAGGTGATTTGTAAGGATTAATTAATTATCAAAGCAAAATGGATTGAAAGGAGATGTTATTACTATGTGTTAAACAGTTGTTTAGGTTTAATGAAAGTTAGTTTATTTGTTCAATGTGTATGTTAGTGAAGGTTGAAGTAGACTGTCGAGAACAATTTACAATAATTGTCTGTGATTAATAATAAGAACTGTAAGTAGTAGGAAAGGAATTAATGCCTACAAGACTATAGGCTGTGATGCCAAGTAAAGGTAATTATGTTACTAGTAATCACATATTCTTAATTTTGTTAGTAAAACTATCACAAAGGTTCAACTGGATAATCAGGAACAATTGTAGTTACTTATATAATCAGGTAATGAAGTAATGTTTGTATAATAAGGAAAAGTATAGTGTCATGTAATCAGATTTGAGTAGGCCTAGAAAGCCGAATATGATTTTTAGCATATCCTGATACTCTTATTATAAATAATGTAAATCACAATATATAGTGAGTAATTACCAATTTTGTTATTATAATTACGTATATAAGTCATAATACTTAATATTTTATATAAAATTTTTAAGCCAATATTAAAATAAACAAACTATTATCAGAATAGCCAGTGAAGTAACAAACCATTATAAATTAATAAGAAATGGTAAAACTAACAAAGCAGGCAGTAGTTCTATAAGGGTAATCACATTTTTTGAACAAATAAATGGATTAGCAAATGTTTTTGTGGATGGCAAACTGTATGAAGCCATGTAAAACCAACTTTTGTAAATTTCACAAAATACTGTTAGAATTTTGTAAAACAAATGTTGAAGGATGAATAGATTGATAGTTAATGGCATACACAACAAATCTAGAATCAAAATAATCCGTTTTAAGCTATTTAAGAAAAATGCAAATAGCAAAAATGTAACATCTGTATTTCTTAAGTAAAAGTAGGCATATTTAGTGTCTATATGTCACAAATGTAAAAACCAAAATAATGATGCTAGTAGTTTTAAATTCCCAATCAATACAGAAAAGTTATACTAATTTAAAAGTTTTGAACAAATTCAGACATTGAAATAATGAATTTGTATGACAATTTATATCTGAATCAACCAACCAGATTTCAAGTTTTACCTTAGCAACCAGAAATTTCAGATAAATAAAATAGGACTTCTTTAACAACGGTCATTGAATACAGACGCGTTAGTAAAACGTCTTATATATGTATACTTTAAACTGTGAAAACACGTACCAGACTTAGTAAAACAAATCGATGTACGTAATACGAACTATTATAATCAAGAGAGGATCATCCCGCATTTAATATAGAAGAATTGAGATCCAGGGAGAAGAACTGAAGAAGACGTGGACCCTATCTTCGTCCTAGAATCATTTAAAGAAGAGGATCTGGTGAATTTGAACAATTTATTATCTTATGTGTCAAAACCAACATTTGTGTACACGACTGTCTAGGAATTAATCAAAATAAAACTACAGACACTATATCACACCAACACTAAAGAACACTCACAAATAACACGAATTGAGCATTACACTTTTTTGAACACCATGAGAACCTTTAACGATAACAAGTAAGCACATAAACTGGTCATAACCTCTAATAACAAGCAACCAATACTCGACTGCCTGTGTGCACTTTACACTAAAACTTTGTAATATCCTTGTACTGTGAAATTTGTATTTTGATTTAAAGAATAGTATTATTTGTTTAAACGTAATCCCCGAACCAGATACGCCCTGAGATAATTTACTTTAATAGAAATAAAAACCAATGCATCATTCCTTTGGCCTGGCTGACTACTGAATAATATTTACAACTACTGTACCAACTGGTAAAGAAGACGCATAATTTTGCCACAATTGTAATTACCATAAAAAGAAAACGAGAAATAATTAACCAATGCTTCACTGAATAAATGGTTTCTATAAAGATATATGTTTGGTGTTATATTTGCGTCATTATTATTGCTGTTTCATTTAAAAAAATAATTAACATAGCCCAGAGGACGGAACAACGGTTGGCAACTGTGGGTGACGTCATTGGAACTGCACGTATAGTGGGAGCGAGCGGCAGAATACAAAATAATTCGCCGTTCAACATATCATATTAATGGTTACAGATTGACAACAACAACGATGTGGTTGAATAATTTTAATACATATATATTGAATTTGTTAAAATTTGACGCATGCTACGTGCAGCATAAGAACCCGTATCTCAACACAAATTGTTATATTGTTACTCGAGAGACCTCATTACATTTATTTATTACTGTTACAAATTGACGACTCCAGTGTGAGGCGAAAGAAAGTACACGCACACATTTTTATAATTTGTAACAATATACAGTACAGATAAGTGCTGTACTGGGCATTGAATATAAAAATTTAAATATACATAATAAATTGTAAAATAATTAATAATGTATTCGAAGTAAGCATGTCAGGGATTGCAAGCTTGGCTCAGACAAAAATATGGACAGGTGTTTCGACCTGAATCGACTTGTACACACACATATGTAACTGAAAGTGTGTACAACAGTATTTTGCATGTGTGTGTAACGCAGGTCTATGTAGGCGAGTTTGCCACCCCAGTATGAATAATTGCGTAATTACAGTTTTTCCGTAATTATTCATAAACTATAAATAAAGAGTAAAATCCAAAGACACAATAAAATGTAATAAAATTAACTACATACTGTGTACGAAAAAAACGTGAAAAGGACACACCGTACGAGTGTAGTGGCGAAATAACTGTGTACAGATCGAAAGGGTTAAGTTACAATGTCCAAAAGTACAGTGAACATGTGTAGTGAAAAGAGTTATAAGATGAGTATAAGAGTATACTTACAGGACTCTGCAATTCGCAGAAATATAAGAAATAGCAAAATTGACGAGGAGTGGAAGAACAAAACCCAGAGAAAATTTCAGACATGTCGATTTCGTACAACTGCAGGTGTTAACCAAGACGTGGGTATAAATAGGACACACACGCTACAGTTGTATCTCTCTTTTTTGATCACCCACAGTTGCAGCGGGAGCTTCTGCCCGTCCGTAAGGAGTATTTATTATTTTGTAAATAGTTTCATCCTTCCAGTTACATACAACTATGTAACTGAGTTGTAAATACAATCACTTTTAAATAGTAACATAATTACACGAGAAGAAAATCCATATAAGATGATAAACTGACGTCCGAAACAACACGAAAAGAAGTAACATGAAGTTTAATAATTTAATTAATTGAAGTTGTTTTATGCAGCGAGAGTTGTTGAACGGTTCTAGTTCATCTTCACTGCGGATTAATTCTCGAATTTGAAACTTAATTACGCTTTTGCATGATTGAAAAATTTCTGTACCTAATTTATACACAACTAGCGCATTGAAGATCCGAACGAAGAGTGATGCTACCCCTCGCTTTGAGTTGGCGTCAGTTTTAAATACAGGATTCTGATTGGCTGTTCAAATAAATCATGCGTTTTTCCAGTTTTGCAATCTCAAACAGGTCGACGAAACACCCCGTGACAAATTTGAAACTGCAGAGAATTTCTAGTTAAAATCGTACTTCCTGTGTTTGCAAATCGATTGATTACAGGTATTTGCAAACGTGTTTTCAAAGATCTGACCACAGAATATTGTTGCTTAGGTCTTTATCTGTGTGTGTGTGTGAAAACACCTAATTCCTACGTAGCATAATTCTCTCGTTATTCCTTTTGGCGTTCGTCTTCCGTATAGCTTCTCCAATTGTTAATTATATTAACTGAGATTGCGGCTACTTATAAAGCTTCACCTGCTGAATACAATGCTGTTTTCAGAATTGCCGAATATTTATTAGTTTTTAAGTTATCACAGGCTGAACTGATAATTTGTATTGAATAAATTTTCATGTTCGTACCGGTATCGGATGTCGCTGTGACGAGGTTAGAGTGAGATGGCTGCGATTGTACGCTCTGTCTCTTGCTTACGCCGCTCTACTCCCTCCGTCAGACACTTTCATATAACGCTCAGACAGGACGCTAATATGAATCGTTATAATATATATATTGCAACAGTACAAACAGTACAAACGGTACTGTGCATTGCCAAAATAAATGAAATAAATAATAAAAATAAATAAATACAAATTAATATACATGATTCAGATTGCATAAGCTGGATCGTAGTAAAAATAGGGAGCGCAGGATTCATGCATGGACAAAAAATGGACATGTATTTTCGACACACCTGTCGGTAGCGTTGTGTACGCGCGTATTTTGTTGGTGTGTGTGAAACCTGTCCGTTCCTAAAATGTAACCAACCCTTTTCAAGTAAAATAGTTGTATGTTTATTTTAATTATAAGAAAACTATGTACGATAAGACAAAACAAAAGACACCAAAGTGTATAGAAATTATAGGTAAATAAAGTGTTAAAAACCTTATCGATGTGACGAAAAGTGCAATTACTATACGTAAAAAAATGAATAACTCTTTTTGTGAGTACCATAAAGAAATACAATTTACGTATAGTAATCACATAAAAATTAGTGATCAATTGAGCATCGAGTGATGTGAAACAAACTTCGTAATTCGCGAAGATAGGCGAAAATTATGACTTGAACCAGAGTGGGGAAAGTGACGCTCGACAGAATCTGACAGGTCAAATATTGTTCTGACAGGAATTTTTGCACGACGTGACTATAAATACCAGGTCACGCTAATAAAGTTTCTTCTTCTCTATTCAACCATTGCCGCAGGAGGCTATGTCGGTCGACGACGCCAATTCACATCTATAGTGAGAGTCACAGGACAAACTAGATGTCCAACCAGAGCCGCAGAATACATACGATGAGGTCTATGGACATACCGGCAGCATATGACGTGAGACGAGACGACTATTAATCAGCACACGACCCAGAGGACCAGAAGGACACGGAAAACACGACCAGAGGACCAGAAGGACACTGAGAACACGACCAGAGGACCAGAAGGACACGAAGGACACGGAGGACACGACCAGAGGACCAGAAGGAGAACGTACAGATGAATAACCACGTCAAACGAGGTGATAAAAAACCATTGTAATTATAAACATTTGAAAGACGCTAATTAAAGTTGGAATGAAAGACATTCAACCAGTATTAAAATAAATAAATTATACATAAATGTAAAAGCAGAATAAAAATTAGAATAATATTTCTTGTATCAAATTTAGTAATTAGTAACGTAAATGGTAAGAGAAATATTTAAATTTTGAATTAACGTAATTAGTAAAGTCTTTGATGATAAAGGAGAATGCATATGCAGTAGAAAGTTAAAACAAAGTAATATAAAAGAAATTTGAATAGAAGTAAATTCAGTTTTGAAGCTAATGAATCAGCAATTGCAAAAAGATGAGCACACAATGAGTAAGCCCAGAGCAAAATAAATATTTTAAAGTAATTAAAATTAGATAATAAAATTTGTATATAACTTGTGATGTTATTTGTTAGCAATAAGTTATGTACGAAAACTTCGTACAAACGATATAATACTGAGTCAATGTTTAATATACGATATAAAAGATTTTGTTTAATAAATAAATTATGGAACAATTTTAAACTTAAGTAACGTATCATCTTCTTATTACGATTACACCCATGAAATCAATTCAATAAATTAAATTGAATTTGTTATGTTATATGGCACATATTTATATTACATTAAAGTAATATCAATTTGTAGTGTTCTAAATTTTTGACGTCCCAGGAACGTGGGGCTCCTCAAACACAAATAAATTTGTATTTGCAACCTATATACACAAAGATATACCGTTGTATAAATTGTTTCCCAAAAACGTGGGGCCACACAATTTAAATTACATTTAAATTGGTAATTTGTGTTGTTATAATATATGTATATCTGTGTGTATGTGTGTGTGTGTTTTACACCTGCACACGGTACGTACCTAAGAGTCCAAGTCTGTAGTTTAGTGAAACTAAAACAACTCCACCTTCCATCATGAAGAAATGAGGTCCAATCGTTCCTGAACCATACAAAAAACCACCTCCGTGAATCCATACAAGAACTGGAAGCTTTGATGAAGCAGAACCTGGCTGAAATTGACAAGTACATTTTCATTGAAGAATTGAGTTAGATAAGACAACTTAGAAAATACAACATAAATACAGCACAGAAGTAATTAAACACAATAAAATTTCTTGCATTGAAAAATATTGGTTTTGTTGGATATTCATAATTTTATTTCATGTGAATTTAACTTAGGAACAATAAATAAAAAAAGTGTACATTACGAGGTGCTACCTAAAAGTTTGGGGAATTTGACTGCAAGAAAATAGTTGCTTACTGTAACTTCTAGTTTTCACTGTCTCCTTTGAAGTAGTCACTTCAGCATATATACAGCAATTTCAGCATTTCTCTTATGATTCCATGCATCTCTGGAAGTTCTCAAATGTGATTGTGTTAAGTACCTTCTGTATTTCTGCATGTATCTCCTCAACTATATTATAACAGCGCCCTTTAAGCCACAATTTTATCTTATACAACAGGAAAAAGTCACAGGGGACATGGTCAGGTGAATAGTGGAGGGGGTGTTAGAATCACTGTAATGTTTTCGGAAATCAAGATTTGTTGAAAGTGAGTAATATGTGAGCAGACGCATTGTCATAGTAGTGGAGAAATCAATATTGTTAATTGTTGTTCTTCCCCTTCTCTGGGCTTTCATGCCAAACGGCCTCTCTCAGGTGCTTCAAAACTTGACAGTAAATCTACCACTGATAGTTCAACAATTGCCATGAATTTCTGATTTGGTTTCCAGTGTTCTACTTGTCAGTGGTCATCCAGAACGATCTTTGTTGTTGACAGATGTTTGTCCATCCTTGTGTTTTTACCACAAAAAACGTTGTGCTTTTGATAATGGCATTAATCCAAAGGATTCGTGTGGCTTACTGGTGCTGGGTTTCTGTACCAATTTTATTTGTTTGAAACAAAATTTGACGCACTTTCTTTGCTCTTCTTAAAATCCATCATATTGGTTGAAAAGAAAATCACCAAATTACTGAACCATAACTTCACAAAATCCCATTGAACAAAATAAAGTTAGCTGTCACACTGATTTGGGATGAGTACTGCTCACCACGTTTAGCAGCAGAAGGTCATGCTCTATCCAGTTAAAATTCCTCAAACTTTTGTGTAGCACCTTGTGTATTATATTATACTGACCTCCAGTGGGGTGTAAATATTTATGAAGAGGCAGTCTTCGCTTAGTTCTGCTCCTTTATCTTCAATGGGTATTATTAGCTGAGGACAAATTGGACCATTCTTGTCAGCCACAACAGTGCCTATCCACGCAGTGATTGGTGTAGGTGCCTGTTGTATTTAAAACAATTATATTAGTAAATTGGTTTCCTTTATCATGAAAATCACAAGTTAGTCCAATCTTCTGTAAACATGAATGTCAGTAATAATGGAATGTAATTTTGGTAGAATTTCAGTAGCAAAATCAATATTTGTTAAGTTCTTTATGTTAGTACATGTAGTTATAAATTTAAAGGGTTCAAAAAATTTAGATATTTATGAGTAGCTCTTATTGTAAACTGATAATATTGAACTCTGCTATTTTTGTAAGTTGTAAGTTTCTAGGTGGAAGGCCATGATATATAGTCCAATGGTATTCTTCAGCCAGATGTTTTTTCTACATCTGTGACAATCCTTTTCAGTGCTAGTTGACTTGACCACTTTAGCAACAATAGTAATATATTACAGGATATTTCAGTTGTTACATATGTGACAAATACTTGGTTTAATTGTTACTGACTTGGAAAAAAGTCTTCAGATTCTGTCAAATGCATTTGCCCTAGACAATTAGGAAAACTATAGTAAAATTTCTTGTTAAGTGGACATTAATGTATAATTATTAAATCTACACTTTTTTCTAAAAATGCTGGTTGTCTGAAGGCAGGTGAGTTCTGTTACTTAATGCATAACAGAAGAAAAGGAAAATAATTGTTATCTAAGAGAAGGAAAATATCGGTATGGAGAACCATACATGACTTCCATATTCTAAGATTTATATTTAAAATCATTTTCGAAATGAAATATTACCATAGAAACTACTTCTTTCTACTTACTGCTTCAGCCTTAACCACAGTACTGTGGTCACTAACGTATACCACCTCACGTTATCGCACTCGATTTTCACTGATGATGGAAGTCGATGGCATTGCCGAAATGTCTGGTTTTGTAGAAAACATTGGACTACGGGCAAATATCCCGGGAAGGAATTTGAACAAAAACTACTTCTTTGTTGCCGATAACGTTGTACACATATATATCAGTGGCGAAGTTACATGGAGGCAATTGAGGCAATGCCTACCCTAAAAAATTCTGTAGAATAAAAATTATAAATACGTATGAACTACATAACGTAAAGATTATACATTGTTACTGTGACTGTCAAATTTATTAAACCGAAACGTGCTTTATTGAGCGACCGCTAGATGGTGACAGATGAGATTCGGCATAGTTCGTTTAAAGCGAATGAGGCAACCTGAACTTGCCTCAGCGTTTTTTGTATACATCGTATGTAAGCAATGTAGTGGTGTGATAGGGAAGTGAAGGGAGGGGGGATTGTCCCGCGCTGTACACATAGAGCGTTGAGGCATGCCTCACTTCTGTGGTCCAAACAGTTAAGTTAAACCACCTGTGTTGTTTCTAAGTGTTTATTTTATGCGGTTATTAAAAGTGTCACTGTTATTCTGCTGAACTAACAGATGATCAAGATTGTTATTTGAATTATTTGTAACATTAAACATATATATATAGAAACTAATCAAGTTTAAAAATTTGAAGTTCAATCAGTTGTTTTATTGTGTATGACTAATACAAGGATTGTTCAATAGAAACATGTATAGAGCTGTAAAGCATTTTTTATTCAGCGATTTTAAAAGAAGTCTCCAATAACATTAAGACATGAGTTCCACTGTTGCGCTAACCTGTAGATTCCCTGCTAGTAAAATTCTTACGGCTGTTTGTGGAACCATTCGGTTACAGCAAACTCTACCTCAGCGTCCGATTTGAACCACAGTCCTTTTAGTGATTCCTTAAAAAAAATTAAAGATAAGATTTTTGCCTACCCATTCATTAACTACTAGCTTCGCCAGTAAGCAAATTGATGTCCATTTTTTCGGCTTGCACGCGTTATGTTGGTGTGGGTTTCGGCACTTTCCATTTAAAAAGCGTGCAAATGTAAGAAAATAAACATGAGTGAGGCCAGAAATAACGTGAATTGTGTGTGTGTGTGTGTGTGTGTGTGTCTGTGTGTGTGTGTCTTACCTGCCTTTTTATTGCTGTAGGCATAATAATAAAATGGAAACATAAACATTACATAACTGAGATATGATTACCTGCCACGAACGATATATTATTTTCTACATGGAGGAGTTCAGTGACATACACACGTACAGAAGAATTATATTTATAAAGATATTAACTCATACATAATTTACATTAAAATGAAAAAATTATAATTTTATTGCCTGGCAACAAAATTATTTTATTTTTAACAATTACCATTGTTTCAAAAAGTTTAAATGAATTTTCAAGTACTTTACTCTTGTTAAAACGTAAAAGGTTGCTGGTAAACTACCCCTTCCCCTTAACCGATCTTCACCAAAATCGAAAGTCCTTGAGACCTCTACAATTGCATACAACGTATGCAAAAAATTATTTGATTCTTTTTGAATTTGCGGCTGTTATCGTTTGCCATATAAAATACGCTTGATAAAAAACGTTGCTGGTAAACTACCCCTTCCTCTTAACCGATCTTCACCAAAAACAATATATCTTGAGTACTCTACAAACCAGGGCTGTATGAAAAAAATTATTTGATTCTGTTTGAATTTGCGGCTGTTATCGTTTGCCATAGAAAATACCCTTGTTAAAAAAACGTTGCTGGTAAACTACCCCTTTCCCTTAACCGATCTTCACCAAAAACAATAAGTCTTGAGAACTCTACAATTCTGAGCTGTATACGAAACATTATTTAATTCTATTTGAATTTGCGGCTGTTATCGTTTGCCAAAAAAAAAAATTTCCCTTGATAAAAAAAAACCGTTGCCGGTAAACTACCCCTTTCCTTCAACCGATCTTCACCAAAAACAATAGATCGTGAGTACTCTACAAATCAGGGCTGTATGCAAAACATTATTTGATTCTGTTTGAATTTGCGGCAGTTATCGTTTGCCATAGAAAAAAAAATCTACACAAGACAGACAGACACACAGACACACAGACAGACACACACACAGACACTTTTCGGAAAACGACTTTTTTTCATGTTTTGAGTGTAGTACAATCAGAATCTGCAATAATCTCGAACACGATTTTTTTTTGCCATCACCATACTTCCATTCCTTAAGGAATATGGAAGTAAAAATACTGTATGTTATAGGTATACCAAAATTATTCACTAGCAGTGCTCATTTTTATGGTTCATAATTGCTGGAATAGAAATGCTGAAATCATTGCTATAATTGTCAATACAAACAGGCGCTGGATAGGACTACCATAATTTAGCCAAAGTGTGTGGCTATGGCTTCACACTCACAAAATTTGACAAAACGTAATAATAATAAGTACTTTTTATTTTGTGCTGTTAAAAGAACAAAATGTTAGGCTTCATTATTCACAATTGATTGAAAGATCCTAGCTTAAAACGAGCCTATAGTGAAGCGAGATTCATATTAATAATAAAATATCAGCAATACCTACTAATAGCAGAGCATGTCGTGTAAACTGAAGAAGTCAGTCATGCTTACTTGACAGAAGCAATTATAACGATGGAAACAGATGGCAAAACTGTTGATGTCATCTTTGATAAGAGGTGTGTGGTATACTATGTGGCATGAACCAGTTGATTATCAAAGTAAGGTGTCCAGTGACGCATTTTTAGTGAATTAATAAAAGTGGTAAAATTACTAGAATTATAAATAAAATTTCTTATTAACCAAATAATTTTCATGATCAAGTTATTCCATTATTTGTTATGAACTTAATCACATTATAAGATTTCGGTAATATATGATCGTACATGGCCAGAATAGATAACAATTTTTTGGAAGGAATGTTAGCACAAAACATGTTAATTATATCCTCTGCTGAATAGATCCTCCAGTGGATTGTAAGTGAAACATCTTTATTTTTGACAAAACATATTTTACTGCTGAGCTTATTATTTTTTTACATGTAGGCTGCTTATAAAATATACTTAGCAATTAGCACTGGTACAATAATTTTGTTGATGTTTTTTGTTAGATACTTATTTACTGTGAACACTCATAAATACAGTACTATCCACCTGCATCGTCCAAGTTGTTATAAGTGTCAAGCAACATTAACACTATACTGCACTGTCATCAGAGTACACGCTGTTTCCCAATTTCATTGACTGAGCGTGGAAAATTAAATGTCCATTAATTTTAGTTTTAATTAATATATTTGTCTACACTTTTGCATGTAACTGTCGGTATGGAGAACCATACATGACTTCCATGTTCTAAGTTTTATATTTAAAATCATTTACTTGAATTCGGTTTGATAATTTATAAAAAATATCTCCCACCCTCAAACTGCTTTCACTATTTAAAGATGTTTTTGTTATTATGGGTTAGTCGTTTAATATAATGTTATTTTCGAGTCACTTTATCTATAAAAATTAGGTACGTTTTTCTTATAAAGAAACTGACTACGCAGATAATCATCCCTCCTCCTCAACTAATCCCCACCATTAATGATATTTACACTTTCATGGAGTAATAGTTTTATCATGTGTAATTACTAAGGTATCTTATCCTTCAAAATTAAATACTCATACTTTACTTGGTATCAGCAAAATGATTTTCAAAAAATCACCCCTCCCCTTCAACTACCCTCTTCATTTACAGATATCTCATTTACCATTTTATATTGGATTAATATGACTTTATTTTCGGGGCACTTAATTATAAAAATTAATACTTTAATCTTGCTTAAACACGAAACAATGCAGGTAACTACCCCTCCCCCTTAACTGAACAAACCCATTTTTTATATTTACACTTTTATTGAGTAATAGTTTCATTATATGTAATTACTAAGGTCAAATCGAAGTATTATATGTAATTACTATCCTTCAAAATGAAGTAGGCCTAGTTTATTTGACATGAAAAAGGTAATTTTCAAAATAAATTTCCCCCTCCAACTACCATTATTATTTATAGAAAATTACCCTCTCCCCTTCAAGTACCCTTTTCATTTGTAGATATTTCATCTACCTTTCTACAGTGGATTATTATGACCTTCTTTTCAGGATATATTAGTTATCAAAATTAAGTACTTAATACGTAAATATTCTTGTTGAAACATAAAACGTTGCAGGTAAACCACCCCTTCCTCTTAACCAATCTTCACCTAATCAATAGGATTTGACTCCGCTTGAATTTGCGGCAGTTATCGCTTGCCACAGAAAATATTCTACACACACACACACACACACACACACAATTTTGTAAAATGACTTTTCTTCATGTTTTGAGGGTAGACAATCAGAATCTGCCCTTACGAGACAGAAAAACATGATGTATTATCTCCACAGTTAATATGAGACATCAGCAATTATACTCTACTGTTTCAGGTTTCTACAGCAATAATCAACTTTTTTCAAAGTGTACTCGACTTGTATACACTTCTCTATAATACTTGCATACTTACAATTCACCAAGTATAAAGACTATGCTGTTATCTCGAACATGACTTTTTTTTGTAATCACCATACGTCCATGTTATGTAAGGAAATGGAAAATGGTAATAAATAGGTGTGAACTTTGTAACAGTTGTATGCCACCAAATTTATCCTATCCACGACTTCATTATTTCTTAAAAACAGAGCATCAACAAAACTTCTCCATTAGCTTCTTCTGACAATAGCTTGACCATTTCTGTTCCTTATCGTTTTATATTCTTTCTTATTTGTTTTTTTGAATCCTAAAGTACACTCTATTTTATTTACTTCTGTGCCATGGTTCATTATTTAATATTCCCTCAACCTGAAATATGTGTGAAAATCAAAATATAATAGCAAAAAAATTAAATTGAGATTATATTAAAATATTATCAATGTGCATATAATTAAATTATTTGTTTGTGTATAATATAGGCCTATAATTTAACTTATAATTGCGCTTTATCGTCACCACAAACAACCATCCTTTCCGAGTTACAACTGTTTTTACAAAGTTTTGTGATACATGTAATAAATGGGTATGACAAATTACTGTTACCTTCAGTTATTATAATTATAGTGATTGCTATAGGCAACCTACAACTGCAATAAAAAGAAATATTTTTCTTTAATTATTGTCATGTGTTTGCAGGAAACTTCAAAATTACAATTAACAGCATGTACAAAAAGATATAAAACATATTTAAAATATAAATAAAAATTTTATTGATTACTGTCTAAAAAATTGTATAATTGTAGAAATTAGATGAACAAGATTTTACAGATATTGATTGTTAAAATGCAAAACATGGTCTAACAGTTTTCTGACGGTTATATGATGAAAAATAAATATTCGTAATAGTCCTATACATATTTTTAGGGCTGACAGATTCAATTTTTTTATGAAAAGGAAATATATACCTACACATTGAAATATTTGTTGATGATTGAATGTCTGATAGCACTGTGCCGGGGCACGGTTTAAATTGGAATATCTCGGCCTGAATTTAATTTAAATCGGCGCCATCGCGATTTTTTTTTTAATTTGTCAGTGCGCTACGCTTGCTGGATCGTCGGTCAAGGTCGCTGTGGCAGCGGCGTCGACTATCGATATTACGTGCAGCGAAGAAATTTAGTAATCTATATCAGCTGTTACCGTGACTTTGCAATTCGCTACCGTTAGCTGGGTACTGTGCTCGAGTTCTTTCGTCTCATTTCTACCGCATTCTTCCTGATGTGAAAATCTGGTCCGGCGGTGATCTATTTACCTTTCTCATCCATTCTTAGAGGCTGAAGCGTCCCAGGGTCCTCGCCCACTAGCCGAAAGTGATGAATTCCGACGTGGAACCTAGATCTTCTCCACTGGCAGAGCAACTCACCTAAGCTCCATCGCCGTCGGGCCGACAGAGAAACGCATAATTTCGCATCAAATTCACATCAACCCGGCTCATGACGAATTCTTCACCACAGATCAACACCCTCGCCTTGCGTACATCATCTACCTTCAGATCACAGGTGGGATCAAACTATTACTTATTTAAACACAACTTAGAGACAGCAGTGGACACCCGTGATGTTAAAAAGAGACATTTTGTTAGACGAACTCGCCGCAAGCGAATCAGTTATTCACGTTCTTGATTGTTGACTTTAGAATACTTTAACTACATTGTATCAGTACATAATCAAAAACCAATTGAGTAGAAGTATATTGCCGTCTAAAAAGGAGTGTTCACACCTCAGTAGTTAGAACTTAATTAAACAAGGTCTAGCACTGGAAAGTCTGGCTCTGCCATTATGCAAAAAAAAATTACAAAATTTTGGGGGACGTTTCAATGGTAGCAGAGCGTGGTTGCGCTCGCGTAGTTGCGCTCTGCGGGGTTAAGCTCTGCGTACAGGGCAGTTGTGGCAGAACTTGCAATTTCGGAATTTTCAAACTTTTAAATGAATCAAAATCTTGGGTTAAGAAACGGATTATCTGTGTTGGAAGAATTCAATAAGTATATATATACCGGGTTGGAAATGAAATGAGCTTACAAAAATTTTATTGATGTTTGTGTATATATGAATTTACAAAATGTCAATGTTGTGTTGTATTGTTTTGTTGAAGTGTGAGAATTACTGCAAGACCTGTTATTATGCTCGTTTGTTGTATTGAATATTATTGATGTAAGGCGGAAATAACTACCATACATAATACAAAATTTGGCATGTACACGTCTCGTCGGACCTTGTTAAAATTGCTCTTATTTGTATAAACGTGTTGTGTATACTTGCACTTTTGAAGCATATTGTTTTGCCCAATGATTTTCTAGCTGGTATGTGTTCCCATTGAGGGTTGGGAGCAATTGAGAGTCATGCGCTCATGAGACCTGAGTTACCCTTCATGTCTCTATGTGGGGGATTAATTCTTTTGAATAAATGCGGTCATGGTCGGACACGCGACTCCATCATGGATCTGAAGTTGTGAATTTTGGTGATGAATTCTTATTTGCAGAATTCGGTCACGTAATTATGTACTTGTTCGTTGTATATCGTGTGGTATTTACTTGAGTGTTAGATAGTGTTTGTGTTATGTTTATAGTATATCTGTATATATTGTGTTATGGTTATTGTGTCTGCTTGTGTAATTTGTGGAGCTCTGTCTCCCTGCCGTTTGTTTGTCCTGATCTCTCGAAGCGCTAGTGGACCCTGGGATCGCTTGTAATAGGGCAAGTTCTTACTTATGTGTTGGTGTTAAATTGTTGTCTGTGATTTTTTTTTTAAATTGTATAATTCTGGTGGACACTCAGCGAATTTAAGTAGTAAGAGTGGCGTTCCAAATGAAGAGGGAATTAAGATGAATTTGAATTAGGATTTTTTTTTGAGGACCTTGTTTTCGAAACGGGAATTTTAACGCCAACTGCACTTTAGACAACAGATTTTAGCATTAATAAATTTAAATACTAAACCAGAATCAATGCAATAGTTTGAAACTGCAATACTGACTGTAATACACCTTTGGCCAGCTGATAGCTCGTGTATTAGAATTTCTGTCATTGTTCACGTTATCTGATAAACCGGTGCATAGCCGCATGGGATTATTGTAGGTTTGGCATTCCGAGTTCAAGGGAAATTTTAGTTTGTTTATTTGCAATCACCTGATCCATTGTGAAAGACGTTGCTCAGTTATTATGTTGAGGTCTGATGCATGCCGCATTCTTGGGTAGATGTCCCCTGTTCCATTTGAGTGTCTCTCGTTGTAGTGAGTATTGGCCATGCTGAATAGAACTTACCCTCCTTTATTTTTGCTGGTGTTATGTCTAACTGCTAAACAAGTGATTGAGAGATTTATGTCGGCGTGACCCCCATCCGATCTTTTTGCCTTGTTAGTCGGGGCCGTCCGCCCTAGAGTAGGGAAGTTGATCACGCATATGTCAAGGTCGGAGGTTACCTTGTTGAGTTGCATATGCGTGGTCGGTCCACGAGGTGGACAATTGTAGAATAGGTAGGCACTCACATATCAAAGTTGGTGATACCTTTTTGGTCTTCGGACGCGTATGTGAGTGGCAGCAGTAGGAGTAGGTGGTCGTCACCAGTGAGGGTGACGTGTAGGGGCGGTCCCGTGGGGTTGGCAGGGCGGAGAGGGTCGTGTGGGGATGGTTGTTGTCAAGTTGAGAGTTGTTCGGTCCCGGGAAGGGGGGGATAGTAGTCGTCCTGTAGATATGAATTTGGGTCTCAGTTGTTGACTATGGGAGGCCTTAGGAGGTCAGAACTCAGGTGGCGTGCCCGATTCTTCTCTTTCTTCTTTTCTCCTCCTGTCTCTTGTCGCTGTATGCTGACCCTGATCAAGTCAGCATGCAGTACCCACACACTTGCACAGATACACCCACATGCACACAGGCATACACACTACACTTCTTCGTTCCTCTTCCTTCGTTTTCACCATGAGCCTCTGTTCTCCTAAGTGCGGTAGGTATCCTGAGATTTCCCCAGCCGGTCAGATGGTCTGTCTTCCAAAGTGGGATAAGTTTTCTGAGATTTCCCCGGATAGCCAGGATATTTGTTTGTGGTAATGACTAGCTAAGAGGCTGAGCCTTGATTTTTTTGGGGGCACCAGGTTGCCATTATGGGGTGAGGGTGTGCCGAGGCACGGTTTAAATTGGAATACCTCGGCCTGAATTTAATTTAAATCGGCGCCACCGCGAATTTTTTTTAAATTTGCTGGATCGTCGATCAAGGTCGCTGTGGCAGCGGCGTCGACTATCGATACTACGTGCAACGAAGAAATTTAGTAATCTATATCAGCTGTTACCGTGACTTTGCAATTCGCTACCGTTAGCTGGGTACTGTGCTCGAGTTCTTCCGTCTCATTTTTACCCCATTCTTCCTGATGTAAAAATCTGGTCCGGCGGTGATCTATTTATCTTTCTCATGCATTCGTAGAGGCTAAAGCGTCCCAGGGTCCACTAGCCGAGAGTGATGGATTCCGACGTGGAACCTAGATCTTCTCCACTGGCAGAGCAACTCACCTAAGCTCCATCGCCGTCGGGCCGACAGAGAAACGCATGATTTCGCATCAAATTCACATCAAACCGGCTCATGACGAATTCTTCACCACAGATCAACACCCTCGCCTTGCGTACATCATCTACCTTCAGATCACAGGTGGGATGAAACTATTACTTATTTAAACACAACTTAGAGACAGCAGTGGACACCCGTGATGTTAAAAAGAGACATTTTGTTAGACGAATTCGCCGCATGCGAATCAGTTATTCACGTTCTTGATTGTTGAATTTAGAATGCTTTAATTATATTGTGTCAGTACATAATCTAAAAACCAATTGAATAGAAGTATATTTCCGTCTAAAAAGGAGTGTTCACACCTCAATAGTTAGAACTTAATTAAACAAGGTCTTGCACTGGCATGTCTGGCTCTGCCATTATGCAAAAAAAAAAAATTTACAAAATTTTGGGAGACGTTTCAGCACATGTCATGTTAGCTAAGAAATGACAGTTAAAATAATAATTATCTTGACACTGTATACCTGATTAGTACGATAATTCTTAAAGCAATACTTGAACTAGCTTATTAATAAATTGAAATGAACAATAACAAAATTATTTTGATTAGTCTCAGGACATGCTGAATACTTAAAAATAAAAAACAAACTAACGTTTTTGCAAGCAATATTACTGGATAGATGAATTAAAATTACTCTACAGCGTTAGGAATGTAATGGCAAAGTTTTTTACTGTCCTTCCAGTAATTCAACAAAATGTTTATCCATTTCGTATATGCAGATCTGCTCCTAACTGTTTGTCCAGTTGAAGTATCTGACTTGCTTCAATATTACTTCAGTATTCTCATCCATTTGTGGCTCTGATATGAGTTAAACTCGATTCTTAAACAATTGTTGTAATTTATATACTTATAATTCATCAGGTTCCTCTGTTCAAAGTTAATCTGTATTTATTATGCGCTTTCATATGTATAAAGCATTATATATGTTTTAGTTGGTATTGTTAATATTTCAAAATTTTAATATTGTTCTGCGGCATACGAATTATTTTATTCAAACAAATGTTCATGCAGTGTTTCCTTACACTTTCTCTTTTTTATCTTTGAATGTAAGTAAAGAATAAACGTGTTTTTTTACTATTTTGATATGAAACAAAAATTTGCTTTTCTTGTGTTAAGAAAACAATCTGTTGTCAATAATTAATACAGCTGAAATAGATACAGAGTGGGACATGAGTTGTTTGATACTAGAAATTGTCCTGAGTTCTGTGGTGATTGTGAATGAATAAACAACGAAAGGTTTTGTAAGATACAACCATTAACTAAAGACAATTTTAAAGCATTTGTTTTAGCATCTTGATTAAATTTATTGTCATCATCAGGGCCCATAAACGGGAAATACAGGAATGTACAAAACGAGTTTTCACTTTTAAATTGACCGTCTGGCATTTGTCTGGCTATCTATCTATTTGGGGTATGTCGCTATACCGTTTGAATGCATCAACGGATTTTTGAAAAACATGACATGCTTGTCCGTACTTTTACCCAACAGAACCCTATTGTTTTTGAGATTGAGCCCCCCAAAAATAGGGGGAGGCTAAAATGTGAGGGAGCAAAATTTTGAAAAATCATCAAAGTCCACATGGGGTGCCATAGTCCCCAATGGGGGTAAATTTAAACTAAAATAGGAATTTAGTTTTTAATTTGTGAAAATTAAATTTTGGTACGCCGAGGGAAAAAGTGGGGAAAAGTTTGATAAAATTGTAAAAATCTAGCCTGGTTTCAGGCTAAAGAGAATTTTGACACAAATGCGAGTGTTTGGAATTTTTAGTGTTTATTGTATGATTGCTCTTCTATTGTTACTTTACTAAATTAAAATATCGGTATGGAGAACCATACATCACTTCCATATTCTAAGATTTATATTTAAAATCATTTTCGAAATGAAATATTACCATAGAAACTACTTCTTTCTACTTACTGCTTCAGCCTTAACCGCAGTACTGTGGTCACTAACGTATACCACCTCACGTTATCGCACTCGATTTTCACTGATGATGGAAGTCGATGGCATTTCCGAAACGTCTGGTTTTGTAGAAAACATTGGACTATGGCCAAATATCGGCAACAAAAAGGAAAAGAAGGAGCGCTCCGAAGTCACTCATGGACCCTCAGCATCTTGCAGAGGGTTCATTCCCTAAAGACGAAAAGTCTGTCTATGAATCGTTCCTCTGTAAACACGTGCAGTTACACTGCCCAGCGATCCACAGGAAGCAAATCGCTATCCACGCTGGACACTTTTTCGGCTTGCATGCGTTATGTTGGTATGGGTTTGGCACTTTCCATTTAAAAACCGTGCAAATGTAAGAAAATAAACATGAATGAGGCCATAAATAACGCGAATTGTGTGTGTGTGTGTGTGTGTGTGTGTGTGTGTGTGTGTGTGTGTGTGTGTGTGTGTGTGTGTGTGTGTGTGTGTGTGTGTGTGTGTCTTCCCTGCCTTTTTATTGCGGTAGTGATAATAATAAAATGGAAACATAAACAGTACATAACTGAGATATGCTTGCCTGCCACGCACGATATATTTTCTCTTATACATGACTAGCAGAATACCCGTGCTTCGCTACGGAGTTTCACGTTGTACGTAATGAAAATGTTAGTTTAATTAATAAAGTTTAATTAAAGCAGGCTTCTTAAAAATAAATAGCTGTTGCCCACAACTTCGTTCGCGTGGTCTTCAATTTAATGCGATAATATATTTAGAACAGAATCTATTCTATTGGGTTGCCATAGTAACCAGATCGAATAGTTTTTTAAGACCGCAAAGGACCCCCCAGAGGATCGTATCGAAAAAAACAACTGTCCTATGTTGGTTCTCCCGTTGCGTAAAATATTTGTGCCAAGTTTGGTTGAAATCGGTCCAATGGTTTAGGTGGAGACGTGGAAGACCCCAAAGGACCCCCCAAAGGATCGTATCGAAAAAAAAACACTTGTCCTATGTTGGTTCTCCCTTTGCGTAAAATATTTGTGCCAAGTTTGGTTGAAATCGGTCCAGTGGTTTAGGAGGCGATGTGGAAGACTCCAAAGAACCCCCAAAAGGACCCCATCGAAAAAACACCTAGCCTATGTTGGTTCTCCCATTGCGTAAAATATTTGTGCCAAGTTTGGTTGAAATCGGTACAGTGGTTTAGGAGGAGATGTGGAAGAAACCTTCGCGGACGTGCGCACAACAACTCACCGAAGTTTCATCGCAATCGGATGAATGGTATAGGAACGCATACGGGACAAACAAAGAAACATTCATTTTTATATATAAGATGTAAACAATACCACTTACTTGACATAAACCGTGATAGCTAAGCTAATGTACAACATATATGTATTAATTCTACACGTAAATGTTCCTCGATAGACACTCTATCTATTGGCGAAAACTTGAATAAAATCCGTTCAGTACTTCCTGAGATTAGCGATTTCAAACACAGAGAGAAAACGGCCCGACTTTACTTTATACTATGTACAGATTTACATTAAAATGAAAAAATTATAATTTTATTTCCTGGCAACAAAATTATTTTATTTTTAACAATTACCATTGTTCCAAAAGTTTAAATGAATTTTCAAGTACTTTACTCTTGTTAAAACGTAAAAGGTTGCAGGTAAACTACCCCTTCCCCTTAACCGATCTTCACCAAAATCAAAAGGCCTTGAGACCTCTACAATTCAGGGACGTATGCAAAACAATTATTTGATTCTGTTTGATTTTGCGGCTGTTATCGTTTGCCATAGAAAATACGCTTGATAAAAAACGTTCCAGGTAAACTACCCCTTCCCCTTAACCGATCTTCACCAAAAACAACATGTCTTGAGTACTCTACAAACCAGGGCTGTATGCAAAAAATTATTTGATTCTGTTTGAATTTGCGGCTGTTATCGTTTGCCATAGAAAATACCCTTGTTAAAAAAACGTTCCTGGTAAACTACCACTTTCCCTTAACTGATCTTAACCAAAAACAATAGGTCTTGAGAACTCTACAATTTAGGGCTGTATGCAAGTAATCTTTTGATTCTGTTTGAATTTGCGGCTGTTATCGTTTGCCATAGAAAATACCCTTGTTAAAACATAAAACGTTGCTGGTAAACTACCCCTTTCCTTTAACCGATCTTCACCAAAAACAATACGTCTTGAGAACTCTACAATTCAGGGCTGTATACGAAATATTATTTAATTCTGTTTGAATTTGCGGCTGTTATCGTTTGCCAAAAAAAAAAATTTCCCTTGATAAAAAAAACCGTTGGCGGTAAACTACCCCTTTCCCTCAACTGATCTTCACCAAAAACAACAGGTCGTGAGTACTCTACAAATCAGGGCTGTATCCAAAAAATTATTTGATTCTGTTTGAATTTGCGGCAGTTATCGTTTGCCATAGAAAAAAAATCTACACACAGACAGACACACAGACACACAGACACACACACAGACACACACACAGACACTTTTCGGAAAACGACTTTTTTTCATGTTTTGAGTGTAGTTCAATCAGAATCTGCAATAATCTCGAACACGATTTTTTTTGCCATCACCATACTTCCATTCCTTAAGGAATATGGAAGTAAAATAGTAGGGCTATCATGATTTTTATAATCTTTCTGATAATTGAAGATTTATCTAATATGTAAATTTATCCAAGCTAACAAATGTACATCGTTCAAAATAATGAGCAAGTTCTGCAGTTCAGGAAGCTCATTACTTAATAGGCGACATGTAAAATGAGTTTTGTGTATGTATGTGCGTTTTATATAAAAACAATTTATATATTTAGACATATTATGTATGTATCAGTCACTTCTGTAATGTCTTTGTACATGTCAAACCAACAAAAATGTTTTAAAAGTATTCATAGTAATGACCAAACCTCAAAAATGTTTGTTTACTAGAAGTTATAAAAAAAAAAACATTTTTATGGTCCACTCTGTATTATCTGAATAATGATAAAATTAACTCATTCTCTAAGTGGTATGAGTTGTGTAGAATTTTGGGTGGAGGGTATAAATATTGTGATTACCCATTTCCTAACAACATTTCTGCAGATACACAGAATGAATTATTATTCCTTGTTGTACATAACACTTAGACCTTCTTACATAAAGAATAGAAAGACACAGTATTTATTACTGGTTTTAGCTGAATGTGAAATTTCGTGGGGGTTCAGTTCCAAAATTCTCCTCTGCTTAGGCCCATGGGCACATCGTGAGTTTAAATTTATCTAGATTGCTAAAAATTGAAGCAGTTATAAGTTTTATTAGGCACAATTGTTGTCACTTTACCTAAGTGTACTTTGAGCTTCATTATTATATATTTACTTGTTTTATTCAGAATAAGTTTTCCAAAATGCAACTGTTTCCCTTACTAGTTAGCTAATGTATATTTTATTATAACACTAATTTTCTAACAGCATCAGATCTTTGTCAATAAATTTGTTAAAAAAGATTTTGTCTCCTTATATTCACATTGCCTCTTTTTTTGTTTTTAATTTTAAATATTAAAATACGAAAAGATATATTAATTTCATACACAACTTTAACACACTCTGCTCTTAATGCCATAGACATTTCTTTGCATCATACTCAAACTATTGTTTATTGTTTTTAATTGAAGTTACATTTACTTGTAACAAATTACAGGAATTATTTGATTTTTATTTTCTTTGATAAAGAATTTAGGGTTTGTTTATATGTTTTTGTCCCAGTTTTATGAACATGACGACACACTATCATTCTTTTATATATATCCTACAAAGTTTATTAGACACAAAATATATGTTTAATGTAAAATAATGTGTACTCAACACACACTAACACACACACAGACATAATGTAGTAGATGCTTGGTCTGCAAAAAGCTATAGGTTCAAATGACAAATTAGATAATAGATAGCTCATGCTTAGGCAGAATGACATATAATAATAGTAAATGACTTTCATTAATTCAGAATCTGTTGAATGTAGGAAAATATAGTAAATGTGCCAAAGACAAATGAGAATGACGATGGAGAGAGTGTGTCATAAAGTTATTGAGGGTTAGGCAATATAAAATACGCACTATTGAAATAAAGAAGCAGGTTTGCTTCAAGACCACCAATACATTATATGATGTAACAATTCAACATTCACATTGTACATGATGAGATTAGAGGGAAACAGTGTTGTTCAATATTCTGTTTGGTTCACATATACGTACCTTAAACCTTGCAGTTACATTTGCGTACGGAATTCCTCTATAACTGTAGTAGGTTACAGGCAAAGATTCCTCGACTCCACTCACTAAGCCAAGAGATGTTTTCACAGTCCTGAATATCACAAAGAGTATCCATTATGCTAAGATTTGTAAAATAGCAATTTTCTATTGTATTGTATTTATTGTTCATAGCCTAAAGGTACCAGACATACGATTTGCAATAAAAGTTTGTATTACTCACATTATTAAAAACGATCGATTTCGGTCACAGACCATCGTCAGGTCATACACAGCACATTTGCGGTCACAATATATTAAAACATTCACTATTTACAAAAACGAATTCGTAGACATTGATTAATGAACTTGATACGTACGTCGTTGTCCAAAGTTTCCCGATAACTACGTCGTTTGGACAATCCAATGTTCCAACTTATTCGTTTGTGATTCGGAGTGAGAAAACTTTGAATTATGCTAAAGAATTGTTTGTTAACCATGGTATGCTCCAGATTTGGCATTCTTTGATTATTACTCATTTACAAATATGAAAAAAGTTTTTAATGGAGGTATTTGAACTTGATTGTAAAGGGTTAGTGAAACAAACACTTATTGCAGATTTGGAGATGCCTTATTTTATGGAAGGGATACAAAACCCTTGCAAATGATTGGATCAAATTTATCAATCTTAAGAGAGGTAATATAAAAAAATAAAATAATATGGAGTATAGTTTTAAATTATTTTTGCACTGTCTCATAAAATAAGCTGCATATTTAATAAATATGAGTATAAATAAACTGTGACCACTGCGTTTGCTCTAGAGCAGTGGTTCTCAAAACGGGGTTCGCGGACCCCTGTGGCTCCGTAATAATGTTTCAGGGGGTCCGCAGGCACTTTTAAGAAAAAATAAAATATACTGTAATTTTCTCCAATTTTTTTATGCTGTAAAATTTAAATTTTAGAATATTATAACAATTAGTAAAAGATTCAATATATTCTTTGTTCAAACTAATTGTAATTGTAAAATTAATTTCAAACTAATGGCTACAGTAGTCTTTAAATCATGTTGTGTAGCAGATCTGTTTGTCAGCTGAACTGACTAGACATCTATCTTACACTATAAAAAGAAGATTCATTGACAGAACTTTCAACTGACAGTTCATTAAAATTATAGTTTTCGCAATTACAGCTAGCTGACTTCTGGTTATATGTAATGACCGACTATTCTGAACTCGCTAAAAAAGCTTTGAAGTGTACAACTGTGTTTCCCTCTACTTATTTGTGTGAAACCGCATTCTCCCAGCTGATATACTTGAAGTCAAAATTAAGAAATAAACTTGGCGTCGAGGGTGACTTAATATTAAATTATCAGACATTAAACCCAATATTGCAGAGCTAATTGTTCAAAAGCAGCTTCATTGTTCACATTAAACTATGTTTGATACCGTATCATTAATATTATAATTTTTCAAGTTAAGAGAATACTGATTTTAATACATTTTAATTAAAATATAAGAGTGTATATCATTTTTACTGTTTGTTTATTTCAGAACTCAGACGGGGTCCAAAAATTGTTTTGGGGAGTACATTGAAAACTTGGGAACCATTGCTCTAGAGTGTCATCCAGTATACAAGAGACATAAATTTTAGTGAATTGGATATGTACATTAAAACCATAAGAAACATGAACTCATGAAGTTTTAGTTATACACTGTCCATTGAAACCTTAAAGATAAAAAAATGTTTAAATAAACAAAAATTATCTACTTACGGAGGAGTTTGTGATATCACATGCTGAAGTGTTAAGATTGTACACAGAATTGTTCCAGAGGGAATGTACAACAACATTGTTAATGCTAGTGTAGTTGTTCAGCTGACAACAGATGATAACCAACTGAGATCAATCATTTGAGTTGTAAAGGCCTTGTCCAAATCACTAGATTAAGCTCCCACTTAAGCTGAATATACAGATTGCTACCCAGATAAATGACAGTTAAATCTTTCTTCAAACTCAATATTACAAGATAATGTTACTGTTACTTATTTTAGCAGATACTTTATGAATAACTGTTATTTCTAATTTATTAGCTGTTTTCCATTAGCCATTATCCATTACCCATTAGCCTTGTAATTTTCTCTAAGCACAAAATTGTTTCTTCAAACGCAAGTTTCACAGAACTACGGGTATATCTGCATCATTGTACATTGTACTTACAGAAAAACGTATACTAAGGTTTTAAAAACATACAAACACTTGGAAAGTTTCACAGTTTATTAATTACCTCTGACAATTGTTTCAACTGTTAATCTATTCTCAAAAATATTATAGAAACAACTAAACAACAAAAGTGAGGGTGGTGAACTTATATGTGGGGGTGTGTATGTTGGACGGGGTGGAGAAGCTTGTACAGGGAAGGTCAAATGTCAGTAAAAATTAAGTATAATAGAAAGGCAAATTCTACAAAGTGACTTAACTAAATAACAACTGTTTAATGAAGAAAGTTGTGTTAGTGGTTAAAATCACAAGCAGAATTGACACTGTTGCACACCACTATATAAACGTTATTCCGATTAGCGCTTCCAAGTTTCACAGCTCATCGTCAGATCGGATATGAAACAAATAACCTGAAAACAAACCCTTCACCGCCACCCAACTTATGGTTGTCTTCTATGAAATGTCTTGCATATAACGAATTCGTTGTTCTATTACATTCTCCACGTTTGTGGATATAGATATAGCTATTAAAAATGTGAAACTGTATTTGATAATATAAGGAATAAAAATATAGAAAAAATCCCAGTATTACAGAAAAGCGGAATTTATAAATTAAAAGTTAAAGACTGCAACAAAGTATACCTAGGTGAGACAGGACAAAAATTCGTATGCAGGTTGTCTGACCACAAACGTGGAGAAGGTAATAGAACAACGAATTAGTTATATTCAAGACATTTCATAGAAGACAAACATAAGTTTATTAATCCTTTGGAACACTACGAAATTGTAAAAGTAGTAAATAACGCAGTTGAAAGGAAGCTTAGAGAAGAGTTATAAATATTGAAAGAAAGAGAAAAAGGGTTAGACAATTTAATTAATAATAAAATTAAATTTGATATTGAAGAAATATTTTATAACATAATTAAGAAGTAAATGATAGAGAACAGATAGATAAGATTAAGACTTAAGTTGAATAGGACTAATTAGGTGTTTTTAAAATAAGGGTGTGTGACTGGCACACATGTGTGGATGAGAAAGACTAGGTTTAAAAGGATGCACACACATACACACACACACACACACACACACACAACACACAACACTGAAACACAAAGAATTTGCTAGAAATATATGTAACTGTCCAGATGGTGGGACATGGCTGAGGGTGGGGAAGGGATATTGAATTATAGCTTGTTGTGTGTGAGCAGGGTGGGTTTGGGTGGGGGTGAAGGTTTCGTTTTCAGGTTATTTGTTTCATATCCGATATGACGATGAGCTGTGAAGCTTGAAAGCGCTAATCGGAATAATTTTTATGTAGTGGTGTGCAACAGTGTTAATTCTGCTTGTAAATAACAACTTTTAATAAAGGGATACAAAGAATCATAGACACAAAAATTCAAAGAGCCATCAATCAATATCATGAAGAAACTTATGTTTGAGATAACCATGCACATTCATGCAATGGGCGTATTCACATATAAGCCCAAAACCAGTTTACAAACTTCTCTAGTTTGTTTATAATTACAATCAAATATGTTATAGGAAAGTAATATAATTTAAAGTACATTTAGGTTTAACTTAATGATTACATTTATATATGGTTAAACTATTTAGTTTGTTATCTACCATGAGTTTCAGATTCGATTCACATAACTTATATTCACAATCAGTATTTATTTAACAGCAGCTTTTAAAATTTATTGATGTTGCTTAGAGTGTTTCTGATAAAGAAAAGGAATCTTTTATAGTCTTACAAAGTGTACCGAGTCCATCGTAGTTATCACAGGTTCCTCACAGACATTATGTACCTACATTATCACAATCACGTTGATACAGATGAATCTTTCATATTTAATGTCTTCTTGTTTACTTTCATTTAAATCACTTTTTAGTTATCTCTTCAAAGTAAACCTCCCTCTTCCTTTAGTAAAAAACACAGCATTCAATTATTCATAAACACTTGAAAGTGAAGAGCAATCATGTGTGTGTGTGTGTGTGTGTGTGTGTGTGTGTGTGTACGGACGCGCACGCTTATAGCTGATTGTTTATTAAAAAATCACGAAATAATATCTGATTTTTGTTGTATACTAAAGAGCCGCCAACCCATATTCAAATGAATATTACGAATGTTGTAGAACAAATTAAGTAATATTGTGATTGGTTTTCTTAGGGCTATTTGTCACATTACTAAAACTATTAGAATAATAGATAGGTTAAGTATAAAGTACATAGCTTATTTTACTCAGGTGTGTATACATTTTCCACAATAATTGATGTATAACTTTGATGCACACTATTTATAGAATACACCAGACTGTTCTGTATCAGTGCACTATTCGTTTACATGTAAACATAGTTTGTTCTACAAAACTCTAGAATATGCGGCTTGAATGACTACGACTATACTAGAAAGTGAAGCACGTTCGTAAATAACGTCATTATGAAATATGTATGGAACAGTAAGAGATGGAGAAGTTCAGACTCAGAATTCAATTATTGATTTACAGTTAGTGCGTGTGTTTGATACCACATTTGTGGATCAATATTATATTTGTATTTACCATTTTGCTTGTATAAATTATGGTTGTCGTAATAATCAGTATTACACTTGTGTATTGAAATTTATTTTATATTATTTTAAATGTTATATGTTTATATAAATTGCTGCCTGGAAGACGTTATTGTGCTCTCTCTCTCCCCCTCTCTCTCTAGTGCCACACACATACAATAGTAACAAAGAAGATTAATTGAGTGTTAAAATATTAATGCTTTGTACGTAATTATAGATCAGGGTTCAGCATATACTCTTATTAACTGGAGTCAAAATAAAAGTAAAAATAATTGTGTACAACAAATAGCATTTCATAAAAAAAGAAGAATATACATTAGATTGTTACTGTATGTCAGAAATGCAATCTGTCTCCCTTCTATGTAAAAATTGAGATAGGAGAATAGAGAATCAATATTTGTCATCAAAATAGTGGTAACGCAATTGATGAACATGTAAGGGAAGTAAAGAGACTTGGAGGTTGTAATTTGAGGATTTAATTTCTAATGCGTTACACTGAACGAAGAATTACTGAAAGCACACTAGCAGCACATTAAATAGTGAACAAATGTAAATTTAAAAATATATGATTAACATCACTTTGACCGTCAGTGTCAATCAAGGCACTGAGGATGCCTTATCATAGTATGGGCGAAACGTTTGGTGTTAAAAATAATAAAAAGATGTGTGTTGAACCAAAAAACAGCGTTGTTATCACTTTGACTGCATCAGAAAAAAGGCAGTATAAAACACATTAACAAAAGACATTTTAAAAGGCTTAAAACTTAAGTCGATAGTATTCAGTAAAATTATTTTGTGGGCTGTTGGGTTGTGGTCCTCTTTTGTAGATCCAAACATTTCCACTGCAGCTGTGGCAGTCATCCTCTGTGGTCTTCTGTTCTGCTCCTCTGGTGACTAAATGATGTGACCCCAAAGGTGTCACCAGACGAGTAGAACATAAGATCACTGAGAATGACTGCTGCAGCTGCAGTCGAAAGGTTTGGAACTACAAAAAGAGGGCCACGGCCCAACAGCCTACAAAATAATTTTACTGTACGTAACTCTGGCAATGGGAGCTTTAATATTACATTGATAGTGTCGAAAAAGAAATATTAAGTTGGAGGATATAAAAAACTATACTTCTGTAGATAAAGGAAATAACAGTATGTTCTTCAGGGAACAAGAAGAATTTATAATTAAAATAATTTAAACCGATGACCTCCTAAAACTGGCAAAAAACCTTGAAATATATGATCAAAATTATGGAAAATTGTTGAAAAGCTGTTAAAGAAAAAGGATCACACCAGCAATATTAATGGTATGTAGGAATAAGACATAATTTAGCTATATTATCTTAACAACGAATAAAAAATTTATGTGTGTGTGTGTGTGTGTGTGCAGAATTTCCCCCTGTTAAGAAGAAACACTGCCCCCTGGCTTAGAAATATCAAAATCAAATACTGTACTGAAAAATATAGGCATATATACAGTCATAAACAAGGAAGTTTTATAGTAAAAAGGAGGAAGAAGAAATAAATATATTCTTGGATTTCGTTGTCCATGACGTGTCCGTTACTTAACTAGATATAACTATTTCACCACCGACTCGGAACACAAAGTTTTTTATGGGTAAAAACGTATAAAAGTTTTACCTTACAGCCTGAACCGGTTTTCACTTGTAAAATCTTCTTCAGAGGCTACCGCTTGTTTAGAACAATTGGAAATATATAAACACACAAAAACACATAAAAACAACATCCTAAACGAACAGACACAATTCAAATCACACGCATTATTCGAACACATCATACCCACACACACAATATCGATCTTTCAAAAGTCAATACCGTCGCCAACAACAGGACGGAAAGTGCTCCCAACGGCAGCCTCTGAAGAAGCTTTTATAAGCAAAAACCGGTTCAGGCTATAATGCAAAACTTTTACTTTTTTCCCAAAAAAAAAAAAAACTTTGTGTTCCGAGTCGGTAGTGAATTAATTATATTTAAAAAAATGTAATAAGTGTAGAGGGACTGTTATAAAAGGGTTCTCCCACTTTTAAACACACTGACTGACAGAGACAAAATGCAGTTGTGTCATGATATCTCTGTCCGTGGACAAAAATGAAAATAAAACAGTGCATTTGATAAATTGTTGATCAGACATGTTTTGTGATCAATTTAACTGAAAACATTATTATTTAGGAGATGCAACAGATACCACCACAGTCAAAGCAGTGTACAAATCTGCATAAATGTTTGGGAATTAATGTTAATTAAATCCTCTTCAGTGAGACAACTTCTGATATATAGCTGTTATTACTTCCTCAGTTCGTGCATACATTTGCGATGAACATAAAACAACAGTGCATCGTCACACTATAACATAACTGAAGACTTTGCTACCTTTTAACTGGACACAATTATGAAGACCTGTAAGAGCACTAAAGAGCACTTTTCTGCCTTAATTTAAGAACTTAAGAATGCCTATAAGATTGCTGTATTTACGAAAGAAGATAATTCTTTAGGGAAAGAGGAACTAGATGCCAAACATGAACTGATGATATGACACCGAACAAACAGGTGCTATTAAAAACATTTTTCAGACAGTTGTGTAAGGGATTTCCATGTTGATTATTTAAAATATCAAAAGCAAGGAATACCATATGTGATTTTATGAGATCACATCCCCTGATTAACAAAGTTATTATAATTTCTCATGCAATCTTTACACAAAATTACAAAAAGTAACTGAGTATATTATGTTAATGTACCATTCAGTCCTTCTAAGTAGCAAGAACTGATTCACTACAATTATGAAATCCCTTTACGGAAATATACGTTGAACATATATGTTTACCTAAAATATTGTTTCTTTAACTGAAATAACTTATATTATTATATGATATGATTGTATTAATTTTAATTTAAAATTCATACATTGATATATCCACTTCATTTTATATGACTCGTTAGGGCATTTTAAAATAAAACAATATCATGATTTTGTTGTCCATGATGTGTCCGAGTATCAATTTTGTTGCTTTTTTCTGACATGGAACATTAACTTTTATATAACAATTACTGTTTTTTATAAAAATGTGCAATGTAAATATATGTATTAACAACTCCATCATTTCTTTGTAACAGCTGTGAGTCAAGCTTCTTGCAATATTTCTATGTTATTATTTAATGTTAAATTACTTTTGAAAGTGCATTTGATTTTTATAATGATATAACTCATTTTTATCACCTACTTATTAGGTGTAAAAAACAATTGTTCCGGAAAGTTTAAATAGTAATTCTATTTCTATAGTTTTTCATATATACTGATAAAAATTAAAATACACTTGCCAAAGTGCTCTATTGCTGAACAATATTATTAAAAGTACTATCAGTTTTGCCCAATTTCATTAAGCTGATCTGTGTCAAATTGTACAAAGTATTGCATGCATGTGCCAATATTAGCTTATGTGTTGTCATTTTCTGTAATGTAGTAACAAATCAAATTAAAAATTTTTTAATACGGTGACACTGTTAACAGTTAAACAATATTATTCTTGGATTTCGTTGTCCGTGACGTGTTTGTTACTTACCTAAATATACTTTCACTACCGACTCGGAACACAAAGTTTTTTATAGGTAAAAATGTAAAATCAGTTATTTTCTCTATATTAGCAGTCTTCATAACAACGTTGTCAAATTTTGTTGCTTCCCTGCTATATACACTTTTTCCTCGAACGAGGCCTTTCGGTTTCGCAACCATTATCAAGTTCTTCCTACAACCAGGAAGAACTGGTTGTACAAGTTCTATATACAAGTTGTAGGAAAAACTGGATAATGGTTGCGAAACCGAAAGGCCTCGTTCGAGGAAAAATTGTATATAGCAGGAAAAATGTGAAAGTTTTACCCTATAGCCTGAACCGGTTTTCACTTTTAAAAAGCTTTTCCAGAGGCTGCCGTTGGGAGCACTCTCCATCTTGTTGTTGGCGACGGTATCGACTTTTGAAGGATCGATGTTGTGTGTGTGTGTGTGTGTGTGTGTGTGTGTGTGTGTGTGTGTGTGTGTGTGTGTGTTATTATCACACCTATAAAAACACTGTGTTCTGAGTCGGTAGTGAATTAATTATATTCATTATTATTTAAATAAATAAACACAATTTGTAAAATGAGAAAAAAAATAAGTCCAAAAATTATTCTAAATTCTCTTGCATACATTTTCTTACTTACCTCTCTCTCAGCCTCTTCTACTTGAGATGCTAAGAGATGGATTTCATCTATTCCTATCACTTGCTTCCATTATGTTATACACCCAAGTTGAAGTAGTGCATTTCTCTTCTTTAGTGTATTGGCTGTCCTATTTCTGCATGCTTTTCTAGGTTAGCAATGCTTTTGTTTGATGTCTATTCTCATTTCCTGAATCACCTTTGCTGTTTTTACTTCTTAATTTGTTATCACTACATGCCCAAGTCATATCAGTTGTTATGTCACAACTTTTCACTTTTAGAGTATTTACAGTTGTTTTGCTCTTAATCTTATCAAACCTATTACCCTCGTCAATCTTCTTGAACATTTTAATTTCTATGTTGTTTAAATTATTTGTTAACATTAACATCCCACAGCTGTTAATTGAGTGTAAGCTCCAGGTGGCCACACTACAGATAGTACACATTGATTGCATTAATAAGCTGACAACTAAGAACTTACAACGTTCACTTGAATAACATTCAATCCGTTCCATGAACTCGAGTGTTATTTACACGTGTCCAGTATGGATTATTGTTATGTTTATAATTATTTTAAAAATTTTCTGCAGAAAATTGTAAAGTTATTATTAATAAATTTTTTATACGTGTGTGGTGACTGGTTTAGATTATATAATTAATTTTAATTCAATTTTGTGTAAGATATATAAACACAAACTGACTCAAAACTTGTGCAAAATTTTTTTGTATATAAAAAATGCATTTTTTAAATTAATAAAATAATACTAAACATCAGTGTTTTAATTTGTATATGTCAATTTAAAAAGAATGTGTTCGGCTCTACGTGATATATGTAAGTTTCAGTAAATGTTAACTAATCTTTGTAGAAAACTATTATGAAATACATAAAACAAATCATGCATATTCTGATGAAACACAACCACGTGTATCTAAATTGGTATAAACAATAATCGGGATAATATGCAATTACTGGGTGTAACAGTGTTTTGTACAACTTGGTTTTTGTGTTTTCATATAGTAGACACCAACAGATATATTAGATTACCAGATACAACAAAGGTACCTATGGCTAGCTATCCCCAAATTCATGGTGTTCTGTGATCAGGATTTTCAAACATTTTCCCTGTTATCCATCCTTGCAGTTGGAATGGAATTGGATTCACGGCTGTTCACTTTAAACGGCTTGGGACAGTAAATCATTTGGAACTGCCACTGCTATTTATTTCTGTCACAAGTGGTAATAACATCGGTAGTGTAGTTACATTATCGATTTTATTGCCCTACCATTATTTTTAAATACAGTCTGAGAAAAATATACGTGTAACAAGTATTTTGATAATACTAACTTTATTACAAATCTTGTCTGGCATAAAATTAGTTATAAGAAATAGTTTAAATGATGGAAGGACAGATATGTTTTATTTATAATAAGTTCAAATAACTCAAGACTGAAATGTCAGAGTTGAGTACAATTCTTTTAGTATAAAACTTTTATTATGTGTTAATAGTATTAATCAAGGCTGAAATGTCTGGGCTTGAATACCATTATATGTTATAAAATATTTGTTATGAGTTAATCGAATTAATCAATGTTAAATGTTAATATAACTAAGTAAGAGAATTGTAATTAAGATTGTATAAGAAAAGAAAGTCAGAAAGGGTATAAGCAGGCTGTAATATTCAAGAACCAAATATATAAAAACATGTGAAATCTAGGCCAAATGGCAAATCTCAACAACATTAAAATTAATAAATAAGAGAAGTAAATTGATAAACCGGATAAAATTTGTATAATATGAATCCAACACAGTGTATTACAACTATACCAATACTTTATAAAGATAGTGAAGCAATATATGAAGTATTAATAGAAAAATTGTAAATGTATTAACAGTAGAACATAAGGGGAATTATTTAAATTAAAGCTAATAATTAATTTAGACAACCAATTCATAAAATTAAAAGGAATTAAGGGAAAATAAACATTTTATTTCAATCAATGATTTAGTTCAATCATAATTATGACATAATAAAAATGGCAAACAGTTTAATGACAGGAAGTAAAATTTTAGAGCCTGCATTTTCAAAATGCAGTAAATATGGCATTCTGAGATAAAAACATTGTAAAAATATCTTATTTGGTATCAAATCACGCAAAAGTAACTAAGGAAAAAGATTATGTAATTATTATTTGATAAAATCAAATAATAATAAAAATGTATTAAGTAATATAATGTAAGTGTCACCATGTACCGGATATGGAAAATTTTTAAAACAATGTCTTGCTAATATTAACTGGGCTAAGACGTTTTGAATGAAGAAGAAAATAAAGGAGTTGATTATTATATGTTGAGGAGTACACATCAAACGAGCTATCACAAAAATATTTACATATAGTGAAGGAAGAAGCATGGCGTACATCAGCCCAAACCTATAAAATTGAAACTCGCGAATTTTGGAAAAAACCTTCAGTAACTATTAAAGTCAGTGAATTAAACCAGTTAAACAATAAAAGTGAACCACTATTGAACAGTAAACCGATAATAACCATTTAAACACTTATAAACGAAAATCCCTAATATCGAGACGAAGCTTACCATTCTCGACCTTATTGACGGAAGTGAAATAAAACATTAACTAACACAATTACCAAAGGGAATCACTAACAACTGATCCAGGACAACCACACTAACACTAGATGAACGAATCACTATCGCTGAGACGAGAAACCATTGGAAAAGCAACATTTATTTGAAGCAGATTCTTCGAGATGCAGTCGTCTACTACATCTGAATACGAAGCGGCCATCTTTGAGTTCCCACAATTCTATGCGCCACAGCCAACATTCCTTCGAATGGTTCGAAACATTTTCTTTACTAACCATTATATATTGAATACTATGTTTGTATTTTAATTAATAAGCTTGTAATTTGTAATGTTATAATTTCTATACTTTGCCCTTTCTCTGACTATATAAAATAACAGTTCCAAGAACCCGAGAATTAATAATTTGTATAATCTATTAATTTGCCCTGAGAGAGTCGATTCATCAATCAATATAAAATCGATTATTTTACAAATTGTCAATACAAACCAACGAATATTATAATTTTGAATCCTATTTTGTTACTAACTTATAAATAGAAAAATATAAGACAATATTTGAGACATAACTACCAAGAACAGCTGAATTTAACAACTTCAAAAGAGGACAAACTCAAATAAGGAAAGATCACAAATCGATTGTTCCTGGAGACAATCCTATTAACATAGTACAAGAATTCTAATTACACAAAAGGATATAATTTGACAAAAAAAAATCAATAAGAAGTTCCAAATACAATAAAACAGTTTAAAATAACTAATACTAAATTAATTAAAAATAAAACAAAAAAAAATAATATAATAATAAATAAATAAAAAATTTTTTTTACTAAACAACAAGAATTTTTATTTTTGTTACAAGAAAAGTTTATTTGTTACAATATATATATATATATACAATATATATATATATATATTGTAACATTACATTTGGCATAGCTTGATATCGTACCAGATTTAATGAAGATCATGCATAAGAAACTTAACAAGAAGAAACATATCTTTTAAAAATGATAGTGAAGATGAACAGATGACAAATTTAAACTGACTTGGACTATAACTGACCGTACCCAAATTAATGTTTAGGCAAAGTGATGCAAAATACCCCGATGATGAAATAAAAAAAAATAATTACAATAATAAGACTTACAAAGCCAGAAAGCATTAGGCACCATTACCATCAGTAAACAAATTGTTTTGTCAAAAGTATCATATAATATAATAATAATCAAAATACAAATTGAGGGATAATAGGCCCAAATACATTAGAATGTAAAATAATATAATAACAAAATGTTAACTAACCTATATAATTAAATAATGCAAGAACACAATCATTATAGATACATGGAAACATACAATTAATAGTGTGAATAATGGTGGACCTAATGTTATGAAATAAATACTGTACAATCAAATAATAATTATCAAATGCATATGGGATGAAGAAACAGTAGAAGTACATAGAACAGCAATGACTGAACTACCTAAGAAAAATGGAAAAAATAGAAAATCATTATTAAATGATTAAACTTTTTATTTAAATGTTCAAAAGTAAGGACTTATGTGTTTATATTATTTATAGTTTTGTTAAGTAATGAGTGGATGATGTGTCTTATGCAGGATTTATGTAACCAGACATGTACAGATTGTTTAATCACAAAATGTGAGTTATGTTTTTTTTAATAATGTTCCAGTAATAATTATTGTTAGAGTTTTAAATAATAATACTAATAGAGTTATAGGGAGTAGTTTTGATGGTAGATGCATAGTTAATAGGTGTTACAATAAGAGAAAATAAAAATTTAACATGTCAAGACCTAGGCCTATAAAAACTTCGGAATTTTGTAAATTTTAGGAAATACATTTAGAATTTTATAAAACGAATGTTGTAATATGGATAGGTTAATAATTAATAGTATACACAACAAATATGGAATCGAAATAATCAGTTTTAAGTTATTTAAGAAAAATTCAGATAGCAAAAAATGTAACATCAGTATTTCTTAAGCAAAAATAGGCATGTTTGGTGTCTATATGTCACAAATGTAAAAACCAAAATAATGATGCTATTAGTTTTAAATTCCCAATCAGTACAAAAACGTTATACTAATTTAAAAGTTTGTGACCAAATTCAGACATTGAAATAATGAATTTGTATGACAATGTATATCTGAATCAACCAACCAGATTTCAAGTTTTACCTTAGCAACCGAAAATTCAGATAAATAAAATAGGAACTTCTTTAACAACCGTCATTGAAGACAGACGCGTTATTAAAACGTCTCAAATAATTATATTTTAAATAGTGAAAACACATACCAGACTTGTAAAACGAATCGGTACAGTCAATGAAGAGTATTATAATAACACAAGGACCACAAGAAATTAATTCAGAAGAATTTAGATCCGGGGAGAAGAAGTAAAGAAGATTTGGACCTTATCTTCGTCCTGGACGAATAAAAGAAGAGGATCTGGGTGAATTTGAACAATTTATAATCTTATGTGACAACACCTACACTTGAGTGCACGAATTATTAAGGAATTAAACAATAAATAAAACTACGTACACTATAATTTACACCAACACTAAAAGAACACTTGAAAATAACATAAATTGAATTACACCTTTTCTGAATACCAAAATTTGAACGACAACTAGTAAATATCGAAAACTGTTCATAACCTATAATTGTGAGTAACACATGCACGACTACTAGTTTGCACTATAACATCAAAACCTTTTTTATATCCGTATATTGTAAAGTTTGTATTTTGATTTCAAGAGTTGTATTATTTGTTTAACCATAATTTCCGAACCGAATACGCCCTGTGATTATTTATTTAATTGAAATAAAAACAAAGTGCATCATTCTTTTGATCGTCGACTCCAGCATAATATTTTAGCTACTACCAACTTACGAATAAAGACGCATAATTTTGTCATAATTTGTAATTACAGTAAAGAAAAACGAGTAGTAATTAATCAATACTTCATTTGAATAACGATTGATAAAAGGAATATATCTGTTTGGTGTTATCTTTGCATTATTATTACTGTTTCAATAAGAATTACTATAACATAGCACAGCGGACGGAGCGACTGTTGGCAACTCCGAGTGACGTCATTGGGACTGGATGCATAGTGGGAGCGAGCGGCAGAATACAACAGTAGCATAATAATTTATCTTTCAACATATTTATTTGTTACAAATTGACGATCCAGAGTGGAGCTTAAACGACGTCTCATTTTATTTACTTATTATAATTTGCCGCACCCAACGTGACATAATATATCGTATCCTTTATTTTAATTGATACAAATTCGAACCCAAGAGTGGGAAATAATAACTCGTCATCCTATAATATCTCGTCTCCTTTATTATATTGATCGTTACAAATTGACGAACCCAACAGTGGGGCTTAATATAAGATACAGCCCTTTATTAATAAATTATTTGTTACAAATTGGCGAACCAATGTGTGAGGCGATAAATTAAAATATAATTTATAATTAAACAAACAAAAATAAACGAAAATGAGGAAGCGAGAAACATCGCGCAAACGAGCGGCTTAAACCGAGAAGGAAAGCGAATTAAACATGCAAGACAAGGAAGAAACACCGGTTGAGGAAGTAGACACTATAATAAGAAAGGCTCAGGAGAAACAGCCTGAAGAACCCACACAAACAGAAAGCGAGAAGACGCAAGAAATGATTAAGCGTATGATGGAAATTAATGCAGGAAACTGGTAAGAACACGGAGGAAAGTAATAAGAAACTGATGGACGGATTGAAGGAAGAATTAAGCCAGAAGATAGAAGGGACTAATAAAGCTATAACGAAAGAGTTCAATAAGAACAGTAAGAAAATGGAGGAGAAAATGGAAGAATTAAAAAGTGACAATCAACAATTAAAGGAAGAGTTCAAGGAGAATAGGAGGAAAATGGAGGAGAAAATAGACGAAAATAACAGAGCATTGAGGGAAGAATTGAAGGGAAATTACCAGGAAACCATGAAAAAATTGGATGAACACAGAGAGTCATTAAAAGAAGAGTGGAATAACAAGATGGAAATTAATAACCGGCAATTGTAGGAAGAATGGGACAAGAAGCTAGAAGAACCGGTGACCGAAATTAAAAGGGTAGAATCCGAGACCAAGGAAAGGTGTGAACGGATGAACCAAGAGATACTGAGCGTCCGGGAAGAAACGAATGGACGAATAGAAAATATACAAACCAACCAAGCAGTGATGGGAGAAAGATTAGAAAGCATAGGTACTAGTCTTAAACGAGTGCAAGACCAAACAACTGCCTATAGAGATGAAATCAACTCTCTAAGAAACAGACAATGTACCGGTGCCCATACCACATGTGAGGAAAACCGAGAAGTTATCGACTTCCAGAATTATAGAAGAAACCCCATGCTATTCCTAGAACGGGTAGAAGAAAAAATAGCAAAACCGGAGAAGACAGATGGGTTGTAATTAGGAGTATGCTGGACGAAATGTTCAGAAAAGTCTATGACAATTGGTGGACGGCGATGCGGCCGAATATACAAAATTTTCAGGAATTCAAAAAACAATTTAAATCCAAATACTGGTCAGATGCAACACAACACATGATAAGGAGTGACATAGGATTGGGCCGATGTGATCTACACGGCAAACAAACTCCGACCGCATACTTTCTGGGTAAGCTCAACGTAGCCAGACATTTAGAGCCTGCAATTCCTACTGAATGTTTAGTGAGGCTATTGGCTTATCACTATGGTGGAGAAATTACGAGAGGCCGAATAAACGGACGGATACAAACCATTGAGGAGATGTCGGCATTGTTAGCGGAAATGGAACAAGAGAAGAGCTTCCTCCAATACAGACGAAGGAGCGACGAGGTGGATAGAAATAATGGTCGCCGCGACGCCCGATACGAAAATAACGGGCATAGACCAAATAATAATTACAACAACAACGGTAACCACTATCAACGTAGTTACCAAAATAATAATAACAATAATAACTACCCACGGAATAATGCGGTGAATAACAATAACAATAACAACAGCCACTATTACCGTAGCTCTCCTACGAATCATAATAACGGATACCAGCGTGCCAATGATAGAGACAACCACTACCAGAACAACCGAGGTCATCAAAACAATTACGATAACCGATACAGACAGAATAATAATGGCAATTATAACAACCAAAACCAAACATATCGAAGACATGTGAATTATGTGAGCACCGAGGATAGAGAAATGGGAAGACGTTCGTACCAGGGACGAATGAATTATAATGGGAAATGGGAGAGAAATTTTAAGGAGGAGAATAACCAACGCTACCGGGAAGAACATAGACGAAGTAGGAGCTGCGACGATGACAGGAATAACAGAAACTCAGTGACGTTCAATAACAACGCCATTGAGATACAAGAATTACAGAATAGAGACAGACCCGGTCAACCAGACAACAGGACCGAGGAAATCAGTCCTGATTTAAACGGACCGCGGCAGTGAGAAACTAACAGGTCCCACCATCACTGAACCGTCAATTTGGGTACTTACTAGGACGAGACAAAACGACTGACAATACCATTACAATAGTGCATAATCATTTTTTTTTAAATGTGAGAGAAGAATTGATAAACGAAGATACAACAACGAACAATAATTTGAATAATGAGATCGCTTATATTATCGCCCAAGTAAATTAATGGACTAAACACAAGATTCATGATAGATACGGGGGCAAACGTGTAGTTAATCGATAACAACGAATACCACAAAATTCAAAAATTAAGTAAGATCATCTTACCGACTCTACCAATCCAGAATATAATTTTAATTGGAGCCACCGGAAGGCAAAACAAGTCAATAAGAAAACAGGTATCATTAGCAGTGACCAGCGGAAATGTAGCTATACCTATGATTTTTCTAATAGCTAGTAACCTACCACTTAATCTACTAATAGGCTGTGATATTTTGAGAAAATACTCAGAAATAATTGACATGAGACAGGCCATAGATTCATTAAAAATGGATAATATAGAATGGACAGCAAAATTAGTAGAAAATAAAAATGTACCTTCAGGCAATAGTATTAATAGTATAAGAAAATTCAATAATGATCAAGATGATTCATGGAATATAAGAAGGGAATACTTTGGGAGTGAAGACAGTTTATGGTTGGAAAAATTAGAAGAGATCCGACAATTTTGGTCAGAACAAAATGAATGTAATTTAACTAAACAACAAATAAAAAAGTTAATATCAGTATATAATAAATACCGCTATGTTTTCTCTGATATACCTGGCAAAGTAAAAAATTATCAGTTTACACTACAATTTAAGGAGCCTGTAAATTTTAATAAGAACTCATATCCCGTTGCTTATGCATTAAAAGAAGCAGTGAGGACTGAACTAGACAAAATGATAGCAGAAGATATTATTGAATATAGCTGTTCCCCGTATACTAGTCCGTTAATAGCCGTTGCCAAGAAGGATGGCAAAGTACGACTCTGTTTGGATGCTAGAGAGATCAATAAGATCATAGTTAATGACAGAACATCTCCCGGAGAGATTGAGGAGATACTGAAAAAGTTTAATGGCATACAATTTATCAGCACCTGGGATACTGTTTGTGGGTATTGGCAGGTGGAGTTACACCCAGATAGTCGAAAGAACGTCGCCTTTATTTTCGAAGGGAGGAACTACCAGTTCAAGAGACTACCGTTTGGACTGGTAAACTCAGTAGCTGTATTCGTAAGATGTATGGACCAGGTGTTGGGTCCAGATACTATCTCATTTACCACAGTCTATGTTGATGACTTGTTGATTACTTCAGTGAATTGGGAAGACCATTGTGACAGAGTAGGGCAAGTATTACAAAAATTATCAGACAATAACGTCACCCTAAAGCTTCAAAAGTCCAAACTTATCGCTAGTGAAGTCCAGTTCCTGGGTTTTAACTTATCAAGACAAGGAACAACACCATCTAGTGAGAAGATAGAAGCTATCCAGAAGTTCCCAAGTCCTAAAAATAAAAAGCAACTTCAATCATTTCTGGGACTTTGCAATTACTATAGGAAGTTTCAGAGAAATTATTCTGAAATGACAGCGAAATTTTCTCCACAATTATCCTCCAAGAACAAATGGTCATGGGGACAATAACAAGACAACTTACTCCAAATGATCAAGCATAATTTCTTAAATTCAGTTATATTAAAACATCCTAATTTCGACCAACCGTTCTTCATGAACTGCGATGCCAGTGATATAAGTTTAGGAGCTGTATTATATCAAGAAGATAGTGAGGGAAACCATCAGGTGGTGAGTTTTGCAAGCAGAATACTTAATGGATGTGAACGCAATTATAGTGTAACGGAAAAGGAGTTATTAAGCGTTGTATTCGCTTGTGGAAAATTCAGAACCTATATTCTTGGATACCCGATAACTGTGCGAAGTGACCATAAGTCAATATCTTTCTAAAAAAATTGCAAGCTTAACCATGGAAGATTGACAAGGTGGATACTTGCAATACAGGAATACCATATAAATTGGGAGTATGTTCCAGGAAAACAGAATATTACTGCAGATATATTGTCCCGGATTAACATAGAACCGCAAACTTTTGAAGGGGAAAAGGAAACAATCGTCAAGGTATACACTATCATAATAAACCTATCAGATTTGGAAAACATCATGAAATCAAATTCGCAACAACAAACAGAGGATACAAAAATCAACAATTTTAGGCAAAGACTGATCCAACAGGATGAAAAAATTACTGCATATTACTGTCTACATGAAGACATATTATTTTACAAGCCAAATAATAATCAAGGCTCATGGAAAGTAGTTATACCTAAAGCTTTACAAACAGAATTAATACTGGACTACCATAGTCGATATGGGCATATGGGTGCATTAAAAGTGATGAAAGCACTTGAGGAACACACTTACATTAAGAATATCAACCGGAGAGTTAGAGAATATATTCGGCAGTGCCACATCTGTCAGTTGGCAAAATGCAATAACGAAAAAACAGAAGGAATAATGCAGCCAATTACATCAACTGGTAAATTAGAGAGAGTATTTTTAGATGTGTGTGGACCGTTGCCTCGTAGTGGAGGGAGAAAACAATATAAATTCATAACAATCATGTTTGACCATTACTCCAAATTTACAAAACTATACCCCATTAATCGGGCAACTACAAAAAAGATTTTGCAAATAGTAATCCAACAATACATACCAGAGTTAGGAACTCCAAGGTCAATTATTACAGATCATGGGACTCAGTTCCGAGGAAGGGTATGGAAGGAGACTTTGTTAGATCTAGGTGTCAAGACATAAATCATCTGTCTATCACCCAAATAGCAATCCGGCGGAAAGAGTACTGAGGGAGGTCGGCAGGATCCTCAGGACCTATTGTTTCGATAAACACCAGAAGTGGAGTGACTACATTACACAAACAGAAAGCTTTATCAACTTAGCTTACCATGAATCAATACAAGATACTCCATATACTATAATGCATGAAAGACTACCACCCCGAGAAATTATTGAAATAATCAACTTCCCAAACAACCTAGCTTACCAGTTCGACAACGTGTGATTCCACAGCAAACTGAATGAGCAAGTGGAGAAAAGAAGGAAAAAATACAAAATAGTTCAGCAGAAAATAATCCAGTACAAGGTTGGAGACAAAGTATTGTTAAAAAACCGCGAATTGCCAAGTTCTAAGGAAGGAATAGCAAAAAATCTATTATTACTTCATAACGGACCATATGTTGTTGTAAAAAACAATAACAACAATACTTATGTAATTAGTGATGTGGAGACGAAAAAGATTAAGGGAACCTACAACCAAGTTTCCTTAAAAATGTATTATGAAGCCAATAAACGAATTTGAATAAATCTCAAAATTCAAACAAATAGGAAGGACAACTTACAGTACATTTTAATAATGTTATTTTGGATCAAGTGAATAAACGAAATTGAAGAAATCTCAAAATTCTAAACGAAATAAGTACATCTTATTAAATATAATTACGAACTTATTATTTGAATATAAAAAAAGAGACAACATCAATGAATCAGGAGAAACCAAAGTGTTATAAAATGAATAAGAAAAGACAAATGTAGACGATCGACGATGAAAATAAGACAAGACTAGAAATAAATTTACTACGAATAACCTATCATGATTGTGAGAGAATCAACAACAACTATAGATACAGATACTTGTTACGTGTTAATTGAATAAAGATAGTAAATGAAAAATGAAGATTAAGCAGTACTAATAAAGAAGGAAAGAAGATAGTACCAATTAAAAATAAAAATGTTATTAATATCGCTACAAGAAAATGAACATCTAAAGGAATCAATGGAAAGGAATATTTAGATCTGAGAATTTAAACTGAGAGAACCATCCCAAGAATTTATTATTATATTATTTTTATTTGATTTAGTCGAGAATAGACTAGTTATTATTAAATGTGATTGACTGATGAGATAGCTCCAGCAATCGATATTATTGATGTATTATAAGGACACCGGGGTATTAGGTCAAGAGAGCCCCCCGACTGATTCCAAGATATATGTGATAATCATTAATTTGTTAGGGAGGTAACATGTTCCAGGGATAGAACACTTATCAATTAAAGACATGTATACTAGATCATAAAAAGGATAACAAGTGCTAATATGAAAGCTAAAATAATTGATAATTTCAACAAAATATATTATTTTAATAAAATAATCAAATTTGGTGGCAGGGTAGTATGTAACATTACATTTGGCATAGCTTGATATCGTACCAGATTTAATGAAGATCATGGATAAGAAACTTAACAAGAAGAAACATACCTTTTAAAAATGATAGTGAAGATGAACAGATGACAAATTTAAACTGACTTGGACTATAACTGTCCGTACCCAAATTAATGTTTAGGCAAATTGATGCAAAATACCCCGATGATGAAATAAAAAAAAATAATTACAATAATAAGACTCACAAAGCCAGAAAGCATTAGGGACCATTACCATCAGTAAACAAATTGTTTTGTCAAAATTATCATATAATATAATAATAATCAAAATACAAATTGAGGGATAATAGGCCCAAATACATTAGAATGTAAAATAATATAATAACAAAATGTTAACTAACCTATATAATTAAATAATGCAAGAACACAATCATTATAGATACATGGAAACATACAATTAATAGTGTGAATAATGGTGGACCTAATGTTATGAAATAAATACTGTATACTCAAATAATAATTATCAAATGCATATGGGATGAAGAAACAGTAGAAGTACATAGTACAGCAATGGCTGAACTACCTAAGAAAAATGAAAAAAATAGAAAATCATTATTAAATGATTAAAATTTTTATTTAAATGTTCAAAAGTAAGGATTTATGTGTTTATATTATTTATAGTTTTGTTAAGTAATGAGTGGATGATGTGTCTTATGCAGGATTTATGTAACCAGACATGTACAGATTGTTTAATCACAAAATGTGAGTTATGTTTTTTTAATAATGTTCCAGTAATAATTATTGTTATAGTTTTAAATAATAATACTAATAGAGTTATAGGGAGTAGTTTTGATGGTTGTTGCATAGTTAATAGGTGTTACAATAAGAGAAAATAGAAATTTAACATATCAAGACCTAGGCCTATAAAAACTTTGAAATTTTGTAAATTTTAGGAAATACATTTAGAATTTTATAAAACGAATGTTGTAATATGGATAGGTTAATAATTAATAGTATACACAACAAATATGGAATCGAAATAATCAGTTTTAAGTTATTTAAGAAAAATTCAGATAGCAAAAAATGTAACATCAGTATTTCTTAAGCAAAAATAGGCATGTTTGGTGTCTATATGTCACAAATGTTAAGACCAAAATAATGATCCTATTAGTTTTAAATTCCCAATCAGTACAAAAAGTTATACTAATTTAAAAGTTTGTGACCAAATTCAGACATTGAAATAATGAATTTGTATGACAATGTATATCTGAATCAACCAACCAGATTTCAAGTTTTACCTTAGCAACCGAAAATTCAGATAAATAAAATAGGAACTTCTTTAACAACCGTCATTGAAGACAGACGCGTTATTAAAACGTCTCAAATAATTGTATTTTAAATAGTGAAAACACATACCAGACTTGTAAAACGAATCGGTACAGTCAATGAAGAGTATTATAATAACACAAGGACCACAAGAAATTAATTCAGAAGAATTTAGATCCGGGGAGAAGAAGTAAAGAAGATTTGGACCTTATCTTCGTCCTGGACGAATAAAAGAAGAGGATCTGGGTGAATTTGAACAATTTATAATCTTATGTGACAACACCTACACTTGAGTGCACGAACTATTAAGGAATTAAACAATAAATAAAACTACATACACTATAATTTACACCAACACTAAAAGAACACTTGAAAATAACATAAATTGAATTACACCTTTTCTGAATACCAAAATTTTAACGACAACTAGTAAATATCGAAAACTGTTCATAACCTATAATTGTGAGTAACACATGCACGACTACTAGTTTGCACTATAACATCAAAACCTTTTTTATATCCGTATATTGTAAAGTTTGTATTTTGATTTTAAGAGTTGTATTATTTGTTTAACCATAATTTCCGAACCGAATACGCCCTGTGATTATTTATTTAATTGAAATAAAAACAAAGTGCATCATTCTTTTGATCGTCGACTCCAGCACAATATTTTAGCTACTACCAACTTATGAATAAAGACGCATAATTTTGTCATAATTTGTAATTACAGTAAAGAAAAACGAGAAGTAATTAATCAATACTTCATTTGAATAAAGATTGATAAAAGGAATATATCTGTTTGGTGTTATCTTTGCATTATTATTACCGTTTCAATAAGAATTACTATAACATAGCACAGCGGACGGAGCGACTGTTGGCAACTCCGAGTGACGTCATTGGGACTGGATGCATAGTGGGAGCGAGCGGGAGAATACAACAGTAGCATAATAATTTATCGTTCAACATATTTATTTGTTACAAATTGACGATCCAGAGTGGAGCTTAAACGACGTCTCATTTTATTTATTTATTATAATTTGCCGCACCCAACGTGACATAATATATCGTATCCTTTATTTTAATTGATATAAATTCGAACCCAGAGTGGGAAATAATAGCTCGTCATCCTATAATATCTCGTCTCCTTTATTATATAGATCGTTACAAATTGACGAACCCAACAGTGGGGCTTAATATAAGATACGGCCCTTTATTAATAAATAATTGTTACAATATATATATATAATATTTTAGATACGTGTATCATAAGATATATTTTATTTTATACAGTATGTATTTAATGTAGTAGTATATGAGTTTATCAGTACGTATTGGTAATACAGGCCTGTTTGCTGCAATGAAAATGACCGGTTTAATACCCTGAATAACATATTTGGATTGCACTTGTAAGAAACCCTTGATCAACGTACGTATAATGAAATTCACTAATCTTTCTGAAAAATGAAACAGAAATACCTGCCGATAGTAGTTCAAAACGATATAGTTGTGCATCACAAAACAGATTTTTTCAGGTGAGTTGAATATTGTCAAATCGACATATACTTCAATGCATTTGAGTACACACAATTAGGGTATTTAAACTTTTGTTTTGTGTATTACAAAACTTAGGTAGCAAGATACCGGCCATCACAGCAATATTACACCTGTGGGAAAATGTAAGCGGGGAACTAACTCTATCAATGTAAATACACCGCTAGAAATAATAATCGCGGCTTTCGTTGTCATTGTATTGTTTTACTGTAACGCAAGAAATCAAAATAGGAACAATTAAAAATGAATTGTTACCTCGATATTGCAAGGGAGATGCAGACTGAGGGGCGTGTTGACAACCAGGTAGACGACTGAAGACACTGGGCCTCACTCCTCCGTGGTAGAACCAGGGAGACGACCAAGAATTTGATAGGAGTTTCGAAGAGACCAGGGCCCTGGCTGGACAACTATATTAAATAGTTCGAAGACTCTGTAGTTCCGCAGATTGTGGATATGTACTGCACAATCACTGGGCCCATTATTTCTGATAACTATTAGAGACTTGACCACGAAGTATCGGCTTGTCCATCTGCACTTCCCCAAGCCCATTTCAACAAACGATTCTCCAAGGTTAACGATTCAAACCAATGACAGACCAATTGGCACTTCTTGCCAATCAGGGTGACGACCTTCCTTTTTGGCCGTAGGATTCGTCCAATATTTTCGTAGGCAACTTGTATTTGTCGTACGTCTTGTAAAGTCCCACCGTCTGCTGAAACCAAGTGGCTCATGTATTGTACAACATTCTAAGGTATACTTTTTCGGTCGGAGTATACTCCTTCAATCTCAGCGTTAGTTGGGGACCGCAAAATCTAGTTACACATGACATTTAAAATACGTGCTAACAACCATTATGTGCTGAATGAGGTAGATGATCCCGGATGAATGGAAAGTAGCCAAGGTTGTTTCTATGTTATGGAAGGTGATACAACTGTTCCATCAAATTATAGAGATATAAGCTTGATACATACAATTTACAAGTTATACTAAAATTATTAACAAAAGAATTTGATTTACCTTTGATCTTTTACTTCTTGGCGAACACGCAGTATTTCGCCAGGACCGAGCTTGCACTGTATTATTTTTGAAACTATTGGTTGAGGAGCGAAGGGAATTTAATTTGGAGCCATACCTTACCTTTACTGATTTTACTTCCATGTTCGATAAAGAAATGGAAGTATGGTGATGGCAAAAAAAAATCGAGGTCAAGATTATTGCAGATTCTGATTGTACTACCCTCAAAACATGAAAAAAGTCATTTTTCAAAAACTGTGTGTGTGTGTGTGTGTGTGTGTGTGTGTGTGTGTGTGTGTGTGTGTGTGTGTATCTGTGTGTCTGTGTCTGTCTGTGTGTGTGTGTGTGTGTGTGTGTGTGTGTGTGTGTGTGTGTGTGTGTATCTGTGTGTCTGTGTGTGTGTCTGTCTGTATATCTGTAGATTTTTTTTCTATGGAAAACGATAACAGCCGCAAATTCAAACAGAATCAAATAATGTTTTGCATACAGCCCTGAACTGTAGAGTTCTCAAGACCTGTTGTTTTTGATGAAGATCGGTTGACGGAAAGGGGTAGTTTACCTGCAACGTTTAATGTTTTAACAAGAGTATTTTCTATGGCAAACGATAACAGCCGCAAATTCAAACAGAATCAAATAATGTTTTGCACACAGCCCTGAATTGTAGAGGACTCAAGACTTATTGTTTTTGGAGAAGAACGGTTAAGGGAAAGTGGTAGTTTACCGGCAACGTTTTATGTGATAATAAGTGTAATTTTTTCTATGACGAACGATAACTGCCGCACATTCAAACAGAATCAAATAATGTTTTGCATGCATCCCTGAATTGTAGAGGACTCAAGACGTTTTCATTTTGGTGAAGATCAGTTAAGAGAAAGGTGTAGTTTACCTGCAACGTTTTATGTGATAATAAGGGTAATTTTTTCTATGACGAACGATAACTGCCGTAAATTCAAACATAATCAAATAATGTTTTGCATACTTCCCTATATTGTAGAGAACTCAAGGCCTGTTGATTTTGGTGAAGATCGGTTATGGGAAAGGGGTAGTTTACCAGCAAAATTTTGTGTTGTAACAAGAGACATTTTTTCATGACGAAAGATAACTGCCGTAAATTCAAACAGAATCAAATAATTTTTTACATATGTGCCTAATTTGTAGAGGACTCAATGCCTATTGATTTCGGTGAAGCTCGGATAGGGGGAAAGGGTAGTTTACCTGAAACATTTTTTGTTGTAACAAGAGTAAAGTACATAATTTTGATAAACAAAGTATCCTGATAAGAAGATCTTAATAATGCACTGTAGAAACGTAGATGAAATATCTATAAATGAAGAGGTTAGTTGAACGGGGAGGGGTAATTTTTTATAAATGAAAATTATAGTTGACGGGGGAGGGGATAATTTTTTATATATGTACTACGTTATCGGCAACAAAGAAGTAGTTTTTTGTTAAAATTCCTTCCCGTCCTGTTTGGACGTAGACCAAAGTTTTCTGCAAAACCAGACGTTTCGGCAGTGCCATCGACTTAGATCATCAGTGAAAATCGAGTGCGATAACGTGAGGTGGTATACGTTAGTGACCACAGTACTGTGGTTAAGGCTGAAGCAGTAAGTAGAAAGAAGTAGTTTCTATGGAAATATTTCATTTTGAAAATGATTTTAAATATAAATCTTAGAATATGGAAGTCATGTATGAAACTACGTACCGGTATTTTAGAAAGTGATGATAGAGTCAAGATGTCCACTTATGGAATATTACGCATAAGAGGAGGTGTTTATCAAACATTTTATAGTTATTATATAACCAACTTATATTGTCGTACAAGAATATAGTAGTCTGTTGTCTGTAGGAGGGATTTGGAAGAGGAGATTTACGTTAATGGTGAAGTGCGCCTAGGTTGTAGCATATCTTTAAATCTTTTTAATATCCGTATTGATTACCATCTTTATAGAGCAAAATTAAGAGTGGATCCAGACATAAATAAACATAGAGCAAGCATGAATACAGCACTGCTTGCGTACACTCATGTACTCATAAAATAAATAATAATAAACGGAAGCTCTAGAACTTATTGTTTTAGTTAAAAGAAATCTGTTCGGATTACAATTCAAACTTTTCTGTGCATATGACAAACATTATGGCTTTCGTAGGAAAATACCCTTACGAACTAAACTTTTATTAGGCCATTGTAGTATTGAGCAGGTACTGAATTCCCTATCTTGGCTGTGAAATCACATATGGATTAAATCATGGTGTTGATCATAAGCCGGCCAAGTTTTAGTCAATATGTGATAGAATTCCAAATTGACCAGCCCTTGCCTGCAAGACGAAGAAACAACGCCACGCACGACTGGGACCTGCCGCACAGTGCAGGTAAGTCGTTTAGGTAGCGCTGCCCAGCAGAATCCGGGGAGTCCGAGAATAGGGCTAACAAATAGAGATGCGGATTCCGTTGCCACTGTGACAGTGTCACAGTTCGGCCCCCGGACACCCGCTGGGCAAAGAGCTGAAGTAGTCAACATTGGTCCAGCTAATAGTGCCCCAAATGCACTGTGCGGCAGAGATGAGCCCCCCGGCCGGCCACTTGGCCCAGTCGGGAACCCTACGACTTGCTCGGCGGCCAGCCCTGCTCAACCCGCGCAAGATCGTGATCGGTCTTTATTTGGGTCACCAATGACCCCAAGGGCCGGACCTTCCGGCTGCACGGCCGCTAGCCGGCCAGGCAAACCTATTTCTCCACCGCAGTCTGACTCCCCCGACATGGAGACCTCGGCTTCCACAGACTAGGTGGTAGTAGGGGACAGAGGCAAGCAGAGGAAGTCTCCCTCACTGGCTTCCTTGAGTTCGGCTACGGACTCGGCGGCATTCCAAGCCTCCGCTGAGGTTTGCCTAGCCGCACCTCCAAAGGAAGGATCACGCCGATTTTCGTAATGAACGTCAAGGACATCATCGGCTTTAGTCGCCGACTCCGTAAGGTCGTTGCGCTGGCAGATAACGCTTATGTCAAGCTCCAAGCGAGTGAGACTGTACGCGTCACCTGCCGCAGCGTATCCGAACACTTCGGAGTGATCCAGTGGCTGGAACAAGAATCGTTCCAGTTCCAAACCTATCTACACTGTCAACCGTATCAAGCCTGTAGTCCTCGTTCTTCGGGGGCTAGACATACACGCCGATCCACAGGTCGTTCTAGACGAACTGCACGACGCAGGCTACAAAGTTTTGGCAGCCTCTCGATTATACACAACCTACGGCTCGCGTCGACCCCTGCCTCTAATGAGACTCCAGGTGGAGAAGGGCGGACCAACCCAGGCCCTATTAGATTTGAAACGGCTGTTCGGGGTCTGCGTTAGCGTTGAGCCCTGCCATCAGACAGGGAAGATTTCCTTATGCCACAGGTGTCAGAGGTACGGCCGCAGCCGCTTTGCTTGTCGGAACGCGCCGACCTGCCTCCGATGCGGCCTCGACCACTTAAAGCAGGCCTGCGTTGTTCCTGACAATCACAGGTACTGCATAAACTGTGGAAGCGTCCATGCTGCAAATAACAAGCGCTGTCCTATATACAAAGAGCAGCTTGATAAATTAGTAAAGCCGGTCCAGCCTAAGTCTCGTCATGTTGTTCAGCCAGTAACATCGGCCAAAGCCTCTGAGCCTGTGGCACGGAAACCAGCCCCAAGGTCTGCTCCGGTTCCGAAACCACCTAGTGCAGTGAGCTCGAGCAAAACTAAACAGGCCACACCTGAAGTCGCGCCCTCAGAACCGGAACGCGAGACACCCGTTTATGCTAAAGTCCCGTTGCCGTAGGATGACGAGGAAATTGATCCTCCACTGAAGCCGCCACCCTGGCCTCGCTACCCCATATCAGGCAAAAAGGTAAAAGACCTCAGGCCAAGAACACGGGGCAGCCGTTACCTGCCATTGGACCCAAGCCTGTCCGCCAAAAGCCAGAGCGACCACCCGTTCTAGAACCTTCCCCCAAGGCTTCCACCGTCTCGCCCCGTCGCTGCTATGCAGCTGCCGCCAAGCGTTCTCTACAAACATCTTCCGATGATCTCGCCGTCGTATCCGACTTTCTGGCAAGCTACGACTTGCAGAAAGTAGCCCAGACTTTCCGAAATATCAACGAATGCTTGACAACAGCCTCACCCCAAGACAAGTTCCTCCTCTTGGTGGAAGCCTGCCGTGTTATCGGTCTGTTATGAACAACGGACAAACAAGGCAATCCCTCAAGCGAGACCTCGAGCTCGTGGCGAGACCAACGGTCTCGTTTCCCGGCATTCTGAGCTCTTAGAGTTCGTTGCCCGTCACAAGCCCGATGAGCTTCTTCTTGGTGAGAAGCACCTGACACCGCATCGTCGATTCCGACTACCCAACTACGTGTGCTACCGGGACGACCGGTCGGGTCGCGCAGGATGGGGCACTGCCATCGCCGTGAAGACGTCTCTTAGCCATCACCGCGTTGCCCTGCCTCAGCGACGGAACCTCGAGGGCACCGCGGTTGAGCTCCGTGGTGCTCTCGGCGGTCTACTCGTGATTTCCGCATACAATCCTCCACAAACGGAGCTCCTGTCGAACGATCTGGAGGCCGTCTTTGGCGCACACAGGAGGGTAGTCCTGGCGGGCTACCTGAACTGTAAGCACACTGATTGGGGGAGCCGCTTGGTGAAAAAGAGATTTACTTAACCTGGTAACACTGCTTTATCGTTTCATCTGTTTCGTTACACGTTGAATCAGTTTACTGCCGTAGAATGCGAATGTACTAGAATGAGCCAGACACCATAGTGTAGTATGTGAATTTTTTACTTCTGTTGATTAATTAATTTTTCTTTGAGTAATAAAAGAATATTCTATCTCCTCGATTTATATATATATATATATATACACACACATGCATATTGCAATGGAACATCGCAGAAAGGGTCTTCGTAGCTATGACTACATGCTTTTAAACAGTTTATGACGTTATAGACAAATGTTGAAAATTGATTTTGTTACAATTTTGTAAAATAGTTATAAGTTTTGAAATAAGAAATGGGTAATTAACTGTTGTACGTCAAAATGCCCATAGATTTATTTTCTGTCATGTCAAGTGCGAATTTAGTGCGCGAGTGCGCGTGTTATTCGTATTTACATGAATATCTCTGGTGTAAATTAACGTATCGAATTGAAACTTGGACAGCTCATACTTCTGAATTAGCGCTACATTTTTCATATGTCAAAGACTCAAAACATATTATTTTAATGTGTATTTTTTAACAGAATTCACTTTTCTAAAGATCCTTATCTTCTGAAAGTCATAAAACTTTTAGATAAAATTTATACATGCTTTTGCAGTCTTCAGCAAAATTGATCAGGACATGTATATATGTCTATCTATCTAACCCATCAATGACGTGCTATGAGTTTTAAGCAATCGGAGGCTCCAATTTTCATTCAGATTGGTTCCTCGCGAAAGAAGCTTCGCTCAGTTCAACCTAGCAGCTCGGCCTTAACAGACGTTGTCTCTGTGCGAGTTTGTTGTATCAGTATACGTTCTACATAAGGGTCACGAATACGAGGGTAAAGGGGTCTTACCAACGAGTTGCCCGTTTGCTAGATCGATTGGGTATTAGAACTCAAAATAATTTAATTATAAATTAAACAGTGCTATTTCGCGATAGTCAAGATTTTTCCGCATAGGAATCAGGTGTATTTGCCGAAACACACCTGTGTGAACGCGAGGACACGTCAAGATACCGAAAGGTGTACGTAAAACACACCGTATTCGAATTAAATAGTTAAACCATTGAGATAGTTTCGAGCCCTGAGATAAATAAGATAAACTCTATCGGTGAAACGGCGTGCGTGCGTGTGTCGCGAGATTTCTACGTGTCATAATTGCAGCGGATTCAGCAGGCGGCGAGTGGCAGTGGAGCAGTTCAACGGTTCGTCAAGGGATTTCGTCGAACAAGTAAAATAGACTATAAGAGAGAAAAACATTCAAACCATTTTACAGATTCTATTAAAATTTAAGAATAAACAATTTATGTTCATATCACATGCCTTGGTCTTTAACGAACTGTTGAGCGGAGTAATTTTTTTAATCACATACCATATTAAATTTGTTTTAAAATAAATACCTAACTCGAGATAAAAGACTCTGATATTATTTTGTTTAAATTTAATATGCCTTATATTTGTCTCATTGCAATATATATATATATATATTGCAACAAAACACAGGATGATGATCTATATTAAGTATATCAGAGCATGGATGACGGACATTAACAGGTTTTAAATGGATTTATACAACTGTTTGTCAATTAGCTATAAGTTTTGTATTTAGTGATGGGTAAGGACTTACGTTATATCAAATTCTGTGTAAAATTTTGTTCTTTTATGTCACGTACTTTGTCTGTGAAAATGTGCGTGCGTACGCGTAATAAACTTTATTCGCTATAACTAATCTTTCGTGTTAATTAACCCATCGGCTTGAAACTTGGACAGTGAATTATTTATGGAAAAAGCTACATTTTCTATATACTCTGTTGTTCTCAGCTATTTTATAAATGTGGTTTTTTAATAAATAAAACCTCGACGTTTCACTCTTATCTATGGAAGAGTAATACAATATCGAGATAAAATCTATTCAGGCTCTCGCAACTTATACAAAGATTCGCCTGCGATCCGTCTATCTTTTGTTCTATCAACCACGTGGACAGCTAATTGGCCAATCAGAAGCCCCTAATTTCAGTCAGAATTGTCCGTTGTCTGGCTTACTTCTTCGAGTTTATAGAAAGCCTTTGCCTAGTGAATCTTTTCCTCTACAAGAGTTTGTCTTGTACGAACTAGTAGAAATCGAAAGTAACGCTAAGACTTGGAACTCTTTTCGAGTTATTCGACAAGAACCAAGCTGGTAAACAACCATTATAATATTATATTATATTAAGTGCTATTCGCGTGAGTGGAAGATTTCCTCATAGGAAGATTTACTAACCACGGTAAATCTGATGTAGCGCGGAACACTTCAAGATTTGCCGGAAGGTGTAAGTCTAATACACCGCTTTTTAAATTATTACCCCTTGTCAGCCTAAGAGTAAATAATTAGTAACGTTTTAATAATAAATAAATTATTATGAGCGATAACGCTAACAACTCCGAGACTGACAATTGTGTATTGTGGAATCTGCTTTAGTGTTATTAGTGTTCGACGGACTCATCATCAGAGAGCGGAAAGGAGAGAGTGTAAGGCGAGACGCGCAGAGGAATTGCAGCAGGAGCAGCAGCGGAGCGAGGACGTCACGCCAAGTATTAAGGATTTCGACAACCAAGTAAAACCCATCTAAATTGAACTATGTAAACTCTTTTTCAACAAATATAATACTACTCATGACATTGTGTATTTTAAAATATATCGTATAAACTATCATTATCTTGTGTGCTAAACAAATAATTCTTCTATGCCTCCAATATAGACTTGTTCGTAATTTATTTACACACACAATATCCTGTGCAAAAATATTGATTTGTATCTTTGCAATATACATAATATATTTAATTTTAATTCAAGTTCCAAACATATGTTTTTCCTGTTACCTCTATTTTACATTAGGCCACTTTCGAAATTATTATCTTTTGTTTATTACTATTAAAGTAATATATACAAGGCTATATTCTGTTTAACACGTCACTCAGTATTCACATAAAACTAAATATTATATACAAATTTCGCCATTGTAGTATTCGCGTTTATATATTTTCAATTGAAATTTATTTATACATCGTTTGTTCTACTATGCATGGACCGGCATTATTTGAAACGCTCTTGGCTATAAACATAAATTCCAATTTACAACATTTGCCAATGTACTTCTCTTTCTGCAGCAGTTAATAATTAGCTTAAATGGAAATAAAATTTATGCCTGTAGCATTTCCAGGTAGCATGTTGTAATGAAATTATTAATACGCTTTAATGTAATAAATATAAAAACAAATACACAAACGTAATAGTTTTACATGATATAATGAACACACTGAACAATGATATTCTGCCAGCTTTTTCTAATATTTATTCATAACAACTTAGCAAACTTCATACTCTTGGGTCAAAAGAAAACCTGTAACATTTTTAGATTTTTGGCTACTTCTCTATAAAATAATGAAAACTCTAAGCATGTGAAACTATAATGTTAATTACAAAAATAAACAAAGACACTTATGTTTTATTTTAGATACTGTGAATACGTTGTAGGCCTAAATTTAGTCACGTACGTAGTAATATCAGGTGATGGTTTACATTTGTAAGGTTTTTGCAGTAAACATAATGTACGCTTACCAATTCGTGCAGCAGTGTCATAACAATCGGGTATAAAGAGGCGTTTCGAGAAATATCGTCTATTCTGTATACCGTTATAGATCAGATATTGCATGCTGAATCTAGAAGTAAAGTAAAATGGTCAACTGAAAAACAACAACATGATAAAGTACTCTTTATTTTAGAATTTTAAATGACAGTAACGAATAAAAGGCATGAAAATAATACTGTTTTAAGATATAAAAATTGTTATATCGTTCCTCTGGATTGAGTTTTTGTTAGCAGCTCTTTGATGATAGCCTAATGGGTTTGCTGGGTAAGCTCGTAGTCAAGACGTACGTGTTTCCAGTAATTATCTAGGCCTGTCAGGCGTGAATATACCTTGCACGCTGTCATAGACCGCCGCTCCATCGACCGGGGACTTCGCTCGCGAGTAAACTCCAAGGAGGTTCTTTTCTCTAACTTTGAAAAGAGGCCTAGTTGTCCCCTCTCTTCATGAGACCTTGAGAAGCCTGGCAAGTACATTCTGTGGTCGGGCTGATCGTAATTCCCTAATAATCCCCTAATTGCCGGACTCGGTAAAAAAAAGATACAAGGCCTTGTGGTTCTTGGAAGAGGCCCCGTTTGTTATCCCCGGTAGTATAATCCACCAGTCGAGGGTCGCTTCACGCCCTCCCATATTTAGAAATTAATGTATAAATACGCAACCTGACTCAGTGGCAGGAGTCCATTTTGAGACTCAGGAAACTGCACACATCGCTTCTCGCGCCCCAGTCGTCCTAATAGGTTGAAAGAATTGTCAGAGGATAAGAGTAAATTGTGAAACTTACAAGTGTTTGTGTTTTTTAAAAACCTTAATAGTATTATGTTTCACTAAGTGCCCAACGAGTTTTCAATCAACGAGGGAGAAAGGATAATAGGTGTGAAGCCTGAAAAGGAATTCTCTTTGCTTTAGCAACAGTAAACGGTCTGGAAATAGATCTTAACTTTCAGTGAAACCTTTCGTCTTTATATAGAGAAAGAGAGGTGATTAGAGATAGCGTTGGAATCATCATTATGTGAATCCTGTCTAAAGGACATATATTTACACTAAAGCAGGTAAAAGAATACGTCAAAACCTAAAAAGGGATAGCCAAAGCCGCTAAATCTTTAAATCAAAATTTCGCGTAGAAACCCATTTTGCTATGCTGGTAAGATTTCAAAGGGTTCTGTCATCTCGTCCGCATGCAAATGCTTTACTACAACTACGTGGTTTCCTCAAATCGCTGACGTATTTTATTAATTATTATGATCTATAGAAACTCGCTGAAATTTTAACGACGTTTGAAGGCACTTAGAAAAGAAGCTTCTTTGTTTTTACAATGTCCTAACTGCATCATAGAACTATTGAAAGCAGTCAACCTAGAACAGCAGAGCTTGGCCTAGAAATAGTGGTACAGAATACTAACGCAATTTGAAGTCGTGAGGTCGGTGCTCGTTACAAGGTCTTATCTTTTATGTTAGGTGAACCTGAAACCTGACTTCTGTTGCCCAACGAATAGATATATATTAAACTCTAATTACAACAACTAGGGCTCTTATATTATTTATTAAGACTTGTCGGAAATTAGCTATAATAGAAAGTCGTTTTTAAAACTTGACACCTTACTTAAATTCCCATTGACTAAACACGTGTCAATAAAAAATATAATTATACATTTTTTTTTAAAGTAGGAGTAAGAAAAATACCTTTCCAATTTTCAAATATGCCTTTAATATTATAATGTGGACAGGTAACACTTAATCATTAAATCTTACACGCGCTGTTAAATTTTGTAGTTCATTTAGGATTGTACATAAATTACATTTGCAAATGTTCTTGTATGAAGTGATTTAAACAACAGTGTTACGGATACATCCGAATGAACTGCGCAGTTACCGCCAGAATTCTAAGAACACAGCTGTTACATAATTTACAGCATAGTATTGATTTTGGCAGAAGCATACGAAAGTAACATATTTGTTACTGATGGCAACAGCAGTTAGAGCAGCAACAACAACCATCGGCTTATGTATTTCTAAATACATCAGGTTTTTAAACACATGAATTGAAGTATTGCATTGTTATATTATTGAATCTAGACAAAGGATAATATCGCAGGGTCTCTGGTCTCTGCCATTATAGTATCATTAGTCATCCTCATTAAATCCATATTTTAATAGCTATGTACTTTGACCGGTAACATCTATCTGAAAAAAAAAATGTATAATAGTAACAGTTCATATTCCTAGCTGAGACTGCCTCATTGCGGATTTGATGTTAGATAGTAAACAGAGTGGTACACTCTGAGACAAAAGTATTACATTACCTTACAAGTCAACTACGAAGAAATTATGGTTGTCGCTTTTGTAAAATTCTATACTTTGGCTGTTTTACAAGAATATGATAGCTTAAAAGCTTCTGACGATTCAAGAAAATGGTTCGTATACGTTGCAAAATAATTCGAAAATTCGTAATTTCAATAATTAATTCGTAAAGCGCCGGTTATGTATACCAGTGTTATGTCCTAAAGCTAATTTTATATTATTCTGTATTGTAGGCCTACATAATAATAAAATGCTTCTACTGTTTGCAGACGCGTATTATGAATTTTACTTAGTTTGATAGGCTGCTTATAATGTGTAACAGTAAATAAATTTTGATCTCATTATATTGATGTATTATGCGAAATATAGCCTAATGACACAGATTTTAATATTTCTTCCATATTTATATTGTATATATTTTTCATAATAGGAAATCTTTAGCTAAGTAACAATAATTTAACAGGCTTGTGGTTTTCAATAAATTTATCTTTCCGCAGAGTAGACTAGAACTGTGACAATCACAAACTGTTCTAACGTGTCGTCGAAGCTTCAATGGGTTTAGAACATAATAGAACCGATCATACTTTATGTAAACCGTAAGAATATTTTGTTCTTACCCTGCCAATATGAAGATCACAATTCATGATCAGCTACATATAAGAAATGTATCTTCTACCTGTTAAATACAGAGAATTGTAGTGTAATTATAATACTATCTGCATGGTGATAGAATTACAAACTAAGAAAGCAAAATATTACAATATACACTCTACGTCAATATGCTAAATAGAAGTGTAGCTATGTAAGTACGTATATATAAAGTGAAAGAGACATAAATTAACAAGCTATTTCCAGACATGGTAGAAATTTTAAACTCAGTACCAAGGAAGCTGATATCAAGATCCATAGACAAGTCGAAAATTCCCAGAATCTTCGAAGGAGCCGAGCTTACGGGTTCGACAAAATAGCTAGAAGAAAAAAAGGCATAGGGCCTACGTACCATTTTTCCATCCATCGGGGATATTTTTTCAAAGCCACGACTTTTGGAAACTTTTGGCTTAAAATTTTCCTGAATGCTGAAATGGAAATTTTAAGACGACAATCCGAGAAAGTTTTCAGGAAATATTTTTTATGTTTTGAGTATGTACGTGCTAATTGTTCAGCAAAACACACGGGTACCAATATCCGTTAAAATCTGTCAGTATTAGGTATATCCTGTCACTTAATAATATTTTATTAAACAGTTCTCATAAGGATAAACAAAATTGTAAACCTTCATATTTTGGCTGAGAAAGAGTGGAGCATTGACAGAAAAGGTATAGCAGAGCCGAAGATGTGTTGTGCTTATGGATAGTTAAGGCTGGATATGTATACTTGTGTGTGTCTTGTACCACTTGATCTGCTGCAGTTACCCAAACACGTCATCACCCACCCGACATCAGTCGGCCCAAGACTTCCATTTTATTAAAATGGTTTACTGACCATAAGTGGTTAATCTAGAGATTTAATTAGATTATTCGTAGGCCATCACAGTTCTCTGGCTTACTTTAGTAATTAGTTGTTCCGTAGTTTATTTTGTTTATAAGTTATTGCGTTCTTTAGTATTCTGTTCCTTATGTTTTACATTCATTATTTTCTTCTATTCTTTAAATTATATTTTGCAAGCCATTCAATTTAAAGATTTAGGTTTTACTATTATTATTCAGCAAAGCAGTTTATTCGTATTTAACACCGTAGCATATTTTACTCAAGTGCGTTGTTTTCATTTATAATCGATACCCTAGTTAGGTCTATAATGTTTACTCAGTACCGAAGTTTTGTTTATGCGTAGGTTCTCTCTCTCTCTCTCTCTCTCTCTCTCTCTCTCTCTCTCTCTCTCTCTCTCTCTCTCTCTCTCTCTCTCTCCTATGGCACTACAGCCCTTGTTGGGCTCTGGCCTCCTTTAATTTCCCCCCCCCCATTCTCTTCTGTCGGTACCCAATGCGTAGGCTTATTCAGTTACAAAAGCTTACTGCAGTAATGTTAAGCAATTTCATATTGGCTGGGCAATGAAGAAAGTAAAATTAGAAAGTGGATCGCTGAATGAACTCCGTGTTGTTGCTGTGCAGGGTGACAGTTCATGCTTAATTTGGGGGCCTGTTGTTCTGTGTCCATGGCGATGCCGAACAGCCTACAGTGGTGAAGGGATGAAATGTACTTTATGTCGTGGACACGTGCATGCGTACACATACCACGGACGATTTTAGCTCTGTAAATGCCGACGTGTACGCAGAAGCCATGAATAAACACGGTACTTTTGGCTCTGCATATGAGGTGCAAGCAGCTGCAGGTGTGTACCCCGGATACAAGTTCGAGGTGTACGCTAACAGAGCATGTGTTGTCTCTTTTTGGATACGCACTTCGACAAAAAGTTAGGGGTTTTCTAGAAGTTAAGGCGGCGGAATTTTGACGTGAATAAAGAGCCAAGTGAACAGGCCTCTAACGTCCCAAAACCTAACACATTTTTCTTTCAAAGTCTAAGTGAAATTATACCCGATAAAACAACGAAAATAGTAAGCCTACTCTACAGGATTCATTGAAAGATACTGGAAAGTTAAAAGAAGGCTTGGGATGTTTTGAAACGGAAAAAGATAATTGGGTGTTAAAGAAATAAGAAAAATAGGAAAATTCAGAGTGAAACACAAGAAAAAAGAGAGATGCGGTTGAACGACTTCAGAGAAAGAAAGAAAAAGACAGTTAAGAATTAGACACAGAAGGAAAGGAAAGAGGATTAAAAAAGTCAAATACGCAAAATATAAATAGTAAAGGGAAGGAAATTGAAATGGAAAGAGAGGAATTTGTATGCATTTAAAAAAAGAAATTATGATAAAACTGAAGAGGCAAGAGAGAAAAGTCTAAACCGTTTAGGAGTGCTGAGCAAAAAAATAATAGAAAATAAAGCTGAAGACGAGAGAGAAAGAGAGTGAGAGAGTGTGCGTGAGAGAGAGAGAGAGAAAGAGAGAGAGAGAGAGAGAGAGAGAAGATTGGAGAATTGATGAGCGCAGGAGAAAAGTAAAGTGAAAATAAAACTAAAAAAAAGAGCAAAAATTCCGGGACTAATTAAAAGGTAGACGATGAACAAGATTATAAAATGAGACTCAGCGTGAGCTCCAGAAACGGTTACAAACTTTAAAAGAGAGATGTCAAAATTAGAGGTCGTCACTTTGGCGAACAAGAAAGATTCGAGATTCCACTACTACCCCAATCCCAGCTGTCGCGGTTGGAAAGTGGCGTAACGAGCTTCGTCGAAAGTGTTGCATTAAAACGGAAGGCAAGCTGGAAAGAAGTCCGTGACCAACCAGAACTTCTGTACAGCCTCCTAACCGGTGCTCATTCCCACCGTAAAGATTTTCTTGATAACACCAGGAAATGTAATTCGGCTTTCCGAATAACATCTTTCTCTGCTCAAATCTTTCAGCACAGGAAATTTATGGTGACGTTTACTACGGTGCAGGGACCAGGGACCGGTTTAACACATTTTCAGACCTACTTTATCACCTGCTGACAAATATAATTCCAAGTTCTTACAGATATATTTTACAGGCGACAGGTACATTTTACAATTCAACTGTGAGGTGCATTCGGCCTGTCAACGTGTGAATTGCGAACGTTTCAACGTTTGCTTCCTTCTTTTTTGCTCTATTGGAATAGTCTCCTTCGGTGTGGCCGAAACGCTAGAGGCAGATTTTTAAGCAATTGACCACGGCCTAAAAATCGGTATATAGTGTTTTTAGTAATCTGTCTGAGGTTAATTAGCATAAAGTCAAAATCACGGACGCTACATCCAGTTTAAATCCCGTCATTTGCAATCGGAATTTAGCGGCCCTTGACACCGACCGGCCTCGAATCTCTGGAAAAACGGTTCAGACCGCAGTACCACTGGACAAACTGGCAAGAGATACTAGATGGGTAAGTTTGACCCTGATCAGCTGTAAATTTTCATCAGTGCCCATGTACCTGATTGTAATGTTGAGTAGGGGCTTGCCTACAACGTTATTTTAGAAAGGATCAATTAAAAGCTTAGGAAAACTATACTTTTTGGAAACGTCAGATGGTACATAGAAAACATTCTTGATTAGTCTAATTCTCTCAGACATAAGGTCTTGAGGACAAATTGCTTTGGTAGTTGCTTCATAGGAATTGCAGCCACTCTGGTGCTGGGTGGCCGGACTGCTCACGCTGCCTTTAAGTTGACGCTCAACTTAAAATATTATGATCATCCAGTGTGCATCGTCAAAAGGGAAACTGCAACACCAGATTGCTTAAGGAAATTGTTTTATTGTCTGGGATCAAAGCATCATGTCGCAGAGAAGAGCCCTTAACTAATCTGTAGCAGTTTTAACTAATAAGTGAAACATGGAACATTATTTTAATAAAGCTTGAGTTTTGTATTGTTATACATATTATGATTGTGTCGTGCTTTGAGTTTTTCACCAGAGTTGATTTATATATTGTTGTAAGGATCGTAAGGTGCACGGGTTAAAAAAAAGAATTTTTATGAATATCAATTTAATTGATTTCAATAACGATTCTACGAAAGCGATGAGAAAGTACGGTGCACATAAAACAAATGATCCATGTTGTATTTGTGTATTAAAAAGTGCGTTAATAGAAACAGTTGCTTATCATCGTAACTCCTTCACCAACCCAGTCTCGTGTTCATTAAGTATAGTAATAAAAATAAATAAAACCGGTTATGAATTAATAAGAAATAATTTTATTTATGTAAATTTTATCGCACACTACAGCAAGCACGAAGAAATTTCAAATTAAATCGTAGCAAAACTTCAAATATTAAAACTCATCAAACACTTCAAACAAACACCTAAACTCGACATTGAAAAACCACGGTTTTAAATGTACACAAACACACGCCCGCACGTGGAGTCATATATAGTTACAGTATACATAGTCGCAATATTTAGAACATATACTATACAAAACTAACTTACGAAAACAATAAGAAATCGTATTGTTAAACTGATGGAAAGGCAATTGTTAATCTAAGTAGATTAAACGCAGAAAAATGGGCCACAAACACAAATGAAGGAACCATATCTCTGTCAACTGTACGTGTGTAAGAGTATATATAACAAAGAAATATAAGTATGATGGTAACAAAATTTAATGGATACTGGGTATTGTGATGTGCATAATGAAACAGAATTTTATTTTGCAATGTGTAATGCATATACCGGTTTACAAACAAAATCTTTCTGTGAAAAATTATTAAATGATTTGAGTGCAATGTAAAATGGGATTAATTGTAACCACTATAAGCTGATTTAGATGTACGAAAGTTTAAACGCGGCGTAGTGATATCAAAGTATTTTCTTCGGAGGATTTTATAAATAGTAAACGCTGACTGTATTTAAAGAAGATACACTTTTAATAAATTGTATATCAAAGTAGTGTTTTGTTTTTAGTAAAGTTAAATAAGTAAGTTTATTTGATTTAACTCAAAACGCCCTTGTAAAATATTATAATACAATGTTGATTGGTTTTCGCACGTGACTTATCTAAGGAAACGTGTCGTTATGGTGTATCTTGTTCAATGCAAGTTACTGGAAACTGTTAACAATCTTCATCAATACTTGTCTGAAGTTATAAGTCTTGTTGATATTCCACAGACAACAAGTAAAATAACAAGATTTCCCAGAGGCTCGTTACTAAATGTTTATTGTCGACTACAAGTAACACTCATATGTACAAGCTGTAAAGCAATGTTGTATTACATGAACGAATGTTTATCATTTTCTTGCGCTTATAGTAAGAGATTATCTTTATATAATGCCGTAAATAATTAATCTGCGTGCAGGCATTTGCCGTGTATTGTTGTCATAAGAGGAGAATATACAACACAGTGTTCAACAACTTCTATCAGGAAATATATACTCTCATACGTTCCGATTAACGTAGAAACGTCTAATAACTTCTAGTCTTCGTTGCGACATAGTTAACCTCTATTGGGCATTTACGTATAAGCATTGCCAGCGTATAAAGACAGCCAGTTAGGATTCAATTAGTTATGCAAATTGTTTTAAACAGATTAAAGTCCTGCTACAACTTAGTGTTTGTTATTATCTGCTGTGTATTACGAAATAGGAGTGTAAGTAAAATGCGTGTGTCATTATTTTTATAGGTGAGGTAATAAATTTTATGACTATTGATTTCTCTGGAGTTTTATGGTTTGTTCCATTGTTGTAAGATCCGGTTTCATGCTATTACCGTAACAATACGTTAACCTGCAACGACGAAAAAGTTTAAGGAAGCAACTTATTATGAGTAGAATTGTTAACAGACTTCCTCATGTGTGTACGATAATCATTTTTCCATATACGTGTAGGCAATTTTAAAAATCGTCGTGGTATTTACCACTATTATTCGTGATTTAATAACGACTGCGATAAAATTTTCACGGCTAAACAATTCAATTGTCTTTACCTGCAATGCCACTATGAAACATACACACATATGCAGTAACACAGTCGTACAATTTTTTAATATTCTAAGCAATTCGTTACATTAGTAAATTTGAATATATTATCGCAAACAAAAAATGCTACAGTATTAGTTACCATTATTATAGACTCTATACTACGTAATGACGTTTGATAATTTTAAAAATCTTAGGTTTGGAAAATAACCGTATTATCTCAGAATTTGAACACAGGTTTCTTGCATTCAATCATCAATGTAGTACAGGCATGCAATAAAAAAGTATATAAATAATAATGAAATACAATAAAAAATACGTACGTAATACTGTTACGTTACTTCTTACAAAGAAATGTCTTAGTAGTATATGTAGGTTTAATTGTTTTAGGAGGTAAATGTTTTAAGATAGAAATTTGTAACATTTATTTTCCTACGAAGATCCCATAAGTTACTGCATCTAGTTGCTTTTCAAGTATAAACTATTTTTTTCAAATTTAATATTATTAGAGCAAAACAAAGTTTTATAACGTGCTCCGAATAAATTATTATTTTCTTAGATTCCAAAAATTTAAAATAAATTTTGCATACAACTTTTTCTTTTTCATTGTGTTGTAGTGGGGAAATCTAAGAAGTGAGAATTTATATATAAAACCAGACTTTGATTTTATCGTTAAATATAATTTTGCGATTGGTGATATGGATAAACTATTTGTAAATTAATTTAATATGTTATGGTATACTGAACAGTCTGAATTAACCTTCAGTGATGCCACTGAATTAGCTACGCTTCTGTAGTCAATCTATACAGAAGCATCTATACAATGTACCTAATAGAAGTGATAATTAATTTTTCAGACTTTTTTTGAGGAAGCCCGATAATATATACGCATGAAATAACGTGTTACAAGTTATCGTGAACGTAATAAAATTACACAAACATGAAATTAAATTAATTTCATGTGATTGGTCAATCCAGGTAGAGATTACTCTGTAGGTGCGGCAATGATGTGTTCCTTTGTCACCCACATGAAAGGAACAGATATCCCAATGACAAAGCTGGAGCCTAGGAAGTGGTAGATTATATCTCACTATTGTCCTTTGAATAGGTCTGTGGTCTGTTATCACTTCGAAATTCTAAATAAAGCCGTTGAACGGAATAGTGCACCGCGGTCTGTAACCTGTCTCCAGAAGAAAACATTTTTATTTTTACACTTACTTCTCAATAGACAAATCAAAGTCATTACGTGTATTCTGTTTGCGATACGAGAAAAGATTTGTTTAACTATTATGAAGTTGCATTCTTTTAAAGTTAATTACAATGTAACTTCTTATACTGTACTCTATATCCTTTAAGGCAATACATGCAATATACACATGGGCATTTAACCATATTTAAACTTCCTAAGGCAACAATATACACTCTTATGAAATAAGGCTTAGACACCGATGCAGTATACTTTACACATGTAAACTTTTACACACTTTTTAAATTACATTAGCAGTTTACATCAGTCACAAATAATATAATGCTGTTGAGTAGAAAATAAAGTTCAGTTAATAGAGACGCTTCCTTTTCAGTAGTCTGGTGTAAGCCTGAAAATCGAGAAGAATGTTCAGCAGCTGCCAACAACCTGCGGATTCTTAACCTAAGGTAATCGGTTATTTTACCTGCCCTTCTTTAGCATTCCTTTTTGATATGCCTAATTTTACCTATTATGTTCTTCAAAATATTTTATTTTATTTATTTTAATATCTGATTTTTACTTTACTTTTGTTTACTGCCTTTTCTTCATTAATATTTTGTAAGACATGAGTAAACAGTTTCTCTTTAATCCATTCCCCTACGTTTTTTCTTTTTCCGTAAATTTAAAGTCTAAAAAATTTACAAATGTCTTTATTACTCCGCTTTCATCTTCTCTGTCACTTTTAATATTTTTTACTTAAACTTTAATATTTTATCATTTATTTAATTTAGAGGCTTAGTAGACTAAGGAGTATGGCAGTTGGCTCTTAACTTAGCCGTCATTCTTAACAGCATTATACACTCAAGGTACCTTTTTATATCTATTATAGCCTCTAGGTCAAGTCAAAATGTAGACATGGGTTCGTGTGATAACATCCTGCCATAATAATGACGGCTAAAGAGTAATGTGTGGTGGTACTATAACACTAGGCTGAACCTGCCTCGCACAACGTGTTACATTGGCAGTCTTCCCTGCCTGATACGCCTAAGCAACTTAAATTTTACAAGAAGAAGGATTACTGTTATTTTTAAAATTCCAACTACAGTTAATGCTTCTGTTGGTAAATGAACACAAAATTTCTTGCCATTTTATAAACGAGTATGTTGTGTAGAGTTTCAGATGTCTGTACAAATTCTTAATAAGGTTTATTGACTATTTCATTGAGATCCCATGCTCATTCAAAATTAACATTACTTGTTTCACACTGACTTTCTTCACTACCTTCTACGATTATACTATAATCTTTAGCACGTTTTGCTATTTAACTTTAACGCAAACGTTGTTTTCATATTTTTCTAAAAACGTTTTAGGTGTAGCTTTAATTTAAAAGAAAAAAAATTACGCAACTTGATTCTCCACGCAGTTGGCAAGGACTAGCAAGTTAATTCTTGTTAGTAATCTACATCTTGACGTTTTAAATATTTGTTGCCAACCTTCTAAGCTCATTGTTCTGGAGAGGTATTTCCATTCGTATTTCAAAGTCTGTCGCTACACACTACGCATCTACTTACGTGTCTTCAGTTTACGGCCATTCTAAAGGTTTATTATACAATTTTAGAAGAAATCGATAATTAAATCGGTGAAATATTAAAGTAGATTAAAAATATACGAACATAAAATAAAATTCCATGAAGAATATAGAGGGAAAAGTAAATTACACAAGTAAACGATTTATATATACTGTAAGAAATAATGCCCAGCCTATAGACTGCCCTTGCCGCCTATAATGACTGATACTTGGAGGGAATAATAGTAACAAAAATTTAAATATATACATAAAGTAAAGTAGGTGGATAATGCGGATGTATATTGTGGATAATACATAATATAATTTTTTTCTTCAGGAACAGAATGCAATAATAATAATTGGAATGACACTTTCGCGTAACCAGTGGAATAGGAAATAATTGTAGCACTGATTGGAAAAAGAACCTTTCCCAACTCATGAAAACCAGGGTAAAGTAAAGAGCGAGATATTAAGAAGACTCAATCACTTGTCGTAGCTTAAGTGGAGAGATCAGGCAATTGCGCGTATTGTCATCAATTGCGATATAACAGCAGATGACGTTGACTTCAATACCCAGAAGGTTGTATCGTCGTCAAAAAGTGTGCAACATAGCACCAGGCTATAGCGGGTATCCGAAGTACATAATAGGGCAGCAGACAAATCCTTTGGTTGTGCTACATAACAAGAGAGTAGGCAAGAATCACCTGTTTTAGTTTACGAGAACAAAGCATTCTACAAGCGTAATGATGGAAATAGATACTGTTACTGACACCTGTCTACAGCGCTTACATTTTGTCTTAGAAACAACTGCATATGATCTACTAAGGAGACGACGCCTGTTCCTGTTTCTCTACTGTTCTTAATGTATAATTGTTTCGTTTGATTTCTTTTATTTTTACGCCTTCAAGTACATCTCCTTTAAATAAACTAGAATATTACTTGAAGATTTATTTACAGTTCTTTGTGTACAGAATGTCTGATTTTTTATAGAATAAGATATATCAATAGCCTTAGAATGAATAAAAGTAATTATATGTATGCTTTTGTCTACGGCGTCCTATTTTTGAGACTAATAAAGTATATTTTGCTGAACAGATAATGACATTTACAAACATTCACAAAACTAAAGTTAAATATCATTTTCATAAGAATTTTTCCTGAAATTTCTCAAAGCATAAAAATAAACAATGCTCTTTAAAATTAGGTCTTATAGTATTATTAATTCGTACATTGTTAATAAAAAAATAAATGGTGTAATTAACTGCAATAGTTTTTTTAAGTTAGTTTTTCTTTGCAAATAAAACTATATCGTAATAAAGGTCCCGTTTGCTCTCTAGAGATGGTGTGTTTTTATCTGTACCACGGTTAGAGGGCACAATAGGCCATGAGTCCCAGATAAGATGTTAACGAAAAATAAGTATTTTCATTGTTATTTATTAGCCGATTTAGTACATATGGGAAAATATAAATTCAATTGTGTGTGTGTGTGTGTGTGTGTGTGTGTGTGTGTGTGTGTGTGTGTGTGTGTGTGTGTGTGTGTGTGTGTAGCTTGCGTAGGTGAAGGGCGGGAAAGACGTGTAGTCCAATAACTTTAACTGAAATCGGATCATATACAGTTTTCTCACTTTTAACAAAACAACGATTCAGTATGTTACGAAAACACTTAAACAACACTCACACACAGTCACAGACCTTTTAATATATTCATAATTGCAGAAGTCACAACAATTCAACGAAAATAAATGTACATTATCTTGTAGTAAATGTAATCAAAACATAATTTACACTTGGTGTTAAAGTTTTTTAACTATACATGTTACCATATAAAATTACAAAAATGTATCAAACCTGAACACCTCATCATTAATTTAGGTTTACAAGATAAATTTAAAACGAATAATTTCATTTTTATTAACCGCATGAAAAGATTTTTAAGTAACTTTTTATTTTATAAATTAGTAGGCCTAGCAATTTTACTGTTTCTCTAACAGAAGTAGTTAAAAGTTAAATTTGGTCAGGAGTTTCAAAGTAATACCTACCCCTTGCCTAGTGAACAAAAACAATTAAACTGCTTTCCATTCTGAAGATTTGCTGAAAATGCTACAAACTTTTAATATTATTGTTCCATACAGGATAATCTCGGCCGTCACTCTACCATTATCTTAGTATTGTTACGGCGGTCTACTCGATCGTCGTAGGTAACAGTGGAAACAAAATAAATACAAGACATCAATTAAGTCACTAATCACCAGCTTTAATTTTTACAGTTAAACAGTTTGTAATTAGCAACAGAGTCTACTACTACAAATCAAATATAAATTGTTCACACGCAAAAAAATATCACTAATATTAAAGACAATTGTATTACAATAAATTGTAATTATACCGCTCGATTATAAAACGCAACACTTCACTAATAACCACTTGACCGTACATAGTAATATCGCTACTATAACTCTCGAGCCGCACTGTAAATATCTCGTCTTAAAACTAAACTGAACGTCGTTGAGTACCGGTATTTATAGCCAGTCGAATATCTAGACGATTCCTAATTGCGTTTTAGCGTCTGTATAAACTACGTAATTAACTGCGGCCTTGACACAGTCCGCACGGCTGACGGCATCGAGAACTCTCTCGTAAATGCGTCTACCAGCACGTACGCCACACGCTTACATTCTGGATCTCTCTGGAACGTTCGATAAATACGTAGATTGTTCTATGACATGGTAACAGTATTTTATTTATTTCATGTTTTTCATTTGATTTCTTCCTTTACAATTTTTGGATCGAATCATTCGTAAAGTATCAAAACAGTATTGTCATTTGTGCAGTTTATCTAAATATTCTGTTTTCCTTTGTCCCTTATTATATTTATACTTTTGTCTAATGACTGTTAATTTTTGTTACCTTTAACAATTCTCTTTCTATATAAAAAGAATATTTTTAAACTTTGATTATTTTTAAGAGTTCTGTTTATACAATATTTCTCCTTGTATTATTAACTCCTTTATTAATGTGCCTTATTTTCTTATGTCTAAATATATTGCTATTGATTTTTGCTATTTTATCTATAACTTACTTTGTTAATGGACTTTTCTGTGTTTATTTAATTTTATTGACACTCACTCGACATCTATTGTTAAATTTTATTACATGTTTAATTTATAAGAGTTTTATATGTTTGTTAATATATTTAACAGCTTGTTGACGTCATTAAAAAAAACATAGATTTTTTAAAAACGTTTGCGACTACTCCAGTTTCATATTTTAATACGTTGTTCAGATACACTCTCCCGTCTTAGACAACACTTGGAGACGCCTTCAAAGTTGGTTGCGCATAATATTATACATAAACTTTCTTACTAAACACGTCAAGTCTCGCTCAAAGATTTATTCACGCAGAATTAACACTTCACGTAAAATTCCGCAGCTTCATAGTGCAAAACGCGACAGAAACCTTAATACTGCGCTCAGATAGCTATTGCAGAACTTTTCACACAATGTCTGCAACGCTTAAACTGGCTTCACAGAATATACTGAAAATGATGTAAATTGCATTGTGTTCAAGAAGTAATATATAGTTGTTCTTAACTTAATTTAAGAATAATTTATCCTCCTCAAACCTTTTATTTAAATGAATAAATTTTATATTTTTGTTAGAGTTTGATTCATTACAAAAGTATATAAATGAAAGTATTTCCTTTTTAGTTCCATAAAGATGATTTAAAACGTTTGTTTCAGTTAATTAATAACACTCAAGTATATGCGTGCCCTTAATCACATTTTTTATGTCAAAACCTCCAAGAAAATAATGGCAATTATTAATTCCAAACCAGTACTATTTTCATATTTTAAATATAGGCTACTTTTAACTCGATAAAATATTGTAATTCCTCTACTTCACTTAATTTTTAAAATCCTCTTTCCCGTATTTTAACCAGCTCATGTCTTATCTGTTTAAATTCTTCGCACATATGAAAACCAGAGTGTTGTATGTTTTTAGCTGTAAGCATTCTGGAAAACACATACAGTCTGACCTCACTCATTAATCCATATTAATGAACTATATTTAAATTTTAAATCAATAGTAGGAACAAGTGTTAGTTTTGCGCGCGCATGAATGTATGAGTTTGCTATACAGAGAAATGAAGATAACCTGAAAATTGTCAACTTATATCATTACAATAATTTTTTTGTTTACGAGGGAGACTGTGGTTAACTAATGTTTGTCGCAGGAGGGTCTCCTACGGTCCAGGGTGTACTCCTACGGTGTAGGACTCGCACCCACCAAAACCACAAACCCTATCGCCCACGGTATGGATCCACCTCGGGATTAAGTTTACATATTATTGTAAGTATGTCATTACAATAATAATAATAATAATAATAATAATAATAATAATAATAACAGGAAATGAATAATAATAATAATAATAATAGCAAAAATAATTTTGTTTTCGATCGGAATCACAAAATCTTGGATTTAGAGTTCTCCACGCAGATGTAGTTGAACTTATGTAGTTTATTCACAATGTCATTTTAATGTAAAACGTATTATATCCCAGACATTCAATATTACAGACCTGTTCGAGAACTGAACAATCTACAACAATTATTAGCATGTTTGGATTTGGGATCAGCTCTATGAAAAGCCATCATGCTTGGTCTTGTGTGAAGATCTGTATTCCGAAAGTTTTGGAGATTTGATCCAATGAGTGTACAGCCGTCTGCAAGTCTTTTTCTTGGTTCCACAGCCTAGTCCAGTCATGAGTTAAGAGTTACCAACCATAAAATACTGCGGAAGGTTCATCTGATTAAATATTTACCGTTAGGTTGTTGTATAAGTAATATATTTTATGAATGTTTCATCTTATTATTAAACAAAAGAAAAACAAGTAAAAAACTTGTTGATGCTGTTAAAAGTTACAGAATTGCATGCACATCAAAAATCTGTAAATGAAAATTGAAAAATACAAATACAAAATTATTACAATATAGAGCCTACAAAAAACTACGGCTGAACACACGGAGCTATAGACTCACATATTAACGATAAAAAAATACACCATAGAGTTATCTGAATATTCAGTGTTTTGTACGATTTTGTGTAAAAATCTTTCGCAATACCTTTTAAACCTAATTCATAAGAATTGTGTAATATTCAAGCACTGCATATTAAAAATGAATGCCGCAATTTTTTAATACTGCTCTGTTTGATGAAACGGAATTTCGACGAAATGAAAATCGCATAACTGTGGCTCTATTGCACCTTATTTTGTTAGTAATAGATAGTCAACATGAAGTTATTCTTACTTTTAATAATCAATTTTGTCAATAACACAAAGACAGAGGCGACCGACACATACAAAGTAAGGCGCAATTAATAGCTGCACTTAAATAAACGCAACACACACCGTCACACGTTACTTTTAGCTTACATTCCCTGCTAAGACTCAACACTCTCTGTGCAGTCTGTTACAGACATCTGAGCTGCAGTGAGTAGTCCCACATAAATGCAAGCAACAACTTATTAATTAATTCCGGTAATTATACATTCCCAATTTTTTTTATTTTACTAATTATATAACTTTTTACAAGAACAATTTTTTTATTATTTTGTAAATTAATACTATTCTTAAAAATGTATGGCTCTCATAGATTGGTAACAGAAAAATTAGATTATAAATTAAAATGTTGATAACTTAATTACACAGTAATCTATTTTATTACACTTTATCTTCTTTTTACTTATTCAGAATTTAGATTTCTGCGTTCCGTAGACCTATATTAAATTTGTTTAATTTAATTCCGCCTAAGATGTCTTTGCTTCAAGGATAGCATGGATTGTAATTTAAAATCATGGAAAAAAATCATTAAACACCCAACAAATCAACAGTAACAATCCTCCTGTCACTAAACACGCTGTATACACGAAGGTAATAATAACAGTCATTAACTAAATAATTGTCAATATTAAAACAGAATTTAATTATCACAATCTTTACACATGTAATAATAACGCACTCGATCTCTACGAAACATATAGCAGAAGTTACCAGCTGTGCTGGAGCTGTTCCCTATTTATACAGGAATGCGGGCAATGAGACAAGTGTATTGTAGCTTAAAAAGCCTTGGCTTATTATTCCATTTTTACCGAGTAATGTGGAACTTTTAAGGTGAGTCAGGATACTACTGTAAGTCACACAGCGCGTCTTTCGGTGATGACTAATTAATTTGAAACAAATCTACGGTTGTTTTCTTCATCATTCATCATAAAGTTCTAAGTTTTCCTACCTTTACCTCCAGTCTAAACGTCCCTACTTTCAGATCCTCATATACGTTGCAAAACCTTCTGCCTCACTGCCTTATTGCAATATTTATTCTTGACGTTTTGTTCAAAAAAGCCTGTGATCGCCCTTGCGTGAAGGCTCTTGTTGCAAGATAATCAACAGAAAACTACAAAATGTAACAGCGTGTAATAACAGCACCAAATTGGTCAAGGAGTTTGTGTCTCTAGCGAGTTAGTTGAATAATGTTATCATGCTAGAAATAAAACACAGGCTGGTGAAAGAAAACCTGGGAATTAACACGTACCATAAAATTGTCAAGACAAAGAGGGTAAAAATTGTTTAATATTTATCTTCTTCCAGATGAATAGTTTTGTCGCCAGTAGTAATGTACAAGTTAACATAACTTTTTGATAATAACTTGGTAAACGCGTCTGCAATATTGAGACACTTTTCTCTTCACTCACAAACTGACCGACTGCCAAAACGTATTCTACGTTCATGGCTGAATCGCTATACAATCATAATTTTTATAAAGGCATATATTCATATTTTAAGTAACCTGACTAACTTTTTGCAGATCAATGTTTAATTTTTGATTTCCTTTTCAGGTTACATGACATATTTCCTTTCGTACATTAATTAAACACCGTTTTGTTTTTATTAACCACATTCGAGTTCATACAGTGCAATTTTGCTGTGTACATTGAAATGGTTAACTTATGTTTTATCAGTAACAGAAATTAGATAAATACTCTGTTAAATGTTTTGTCATTGAGTCAATGATATATTTAAGATTATGAAAATAATGTTATTTAGCCAATGATATGTTCTGACATTAAAAGCTGCAGGCCTATTGTGTCCTACCTTAATTGTCAGTACGCTTCATTAACGTAGAAGACAGAACATAATAGGCAACTTCATAAATCTTAACCTTTCCATTATTTCTGTTTCCGTTCCGCTGTACATTGCTTTGAAAGTGTACCATAATGTGTACCATACTTGCACACCAATTGACGATGTAGGAGAGACACAAATGGGTGTACAACTAAAAGGATCAACATTAAATAATTTCAAAAACTGATATTAGTTACGTAAGACAGACAATCTGTATTAATTTTGTTAAAAGTCGACACTTAAAGTGTTACTCTTTGTTAATATTTGTTTTTAAAGCAAGAAGTTTATGATAATAAATTGGAAACGGAAACTAACATCCACTAGCTAGAAATTATAAATAATTAATGAAATATTATTTCAGCATTGCGAATTCCCGTCTGATACACAACAATCAGGTGCAAACTCCGTCGTAGATAAAACGATCGTAACGTATCAAGCCTAACGTAGGTGATTTCAGCATGCGCTCGCGAGACTTTTCTAGACGTCGCCAGCCGCGCTCGCTGTGTCAAGGCAGCAATGAATTACGTCCTAGTGTAGCACTGATACGTAGTATGTGGAATGGGTCTGGTGTGTGTGAGGGGTATAAATACAAGGCTTCAGCGGCGCTTAGTTTCAGTTTGAGTAGGGATTTATTTGAGTGCGGTTCGTAGTATTGTGGCGAAGTGTTATGTGTTTTATATTTGTGCGTTAGAATTGTAATACAATTGTGTTTTATACTCGTTGACATTATTATTGCTAGTGAATAATTTTCATTTGATTTGTTCTAAGAGACTAGCTTGTTGCTTACAAACTGTTTCAATGTGATAATTAAAGCTGGTGATTAGTAACTTAATTGGTGTCTTGTATTTTGTTTTCCACTGTACCATACGAGGTTCATTTAGACCGTCGTAACAGTGGGTCAGAAGTGCGACAGAACCGTTAACAGTGGACATTTATATAAGACTAGTGTAATTTGTAATTAATCGATAACAAAAATGGATGCCAGTCAGATGATGGAAGCTTTTCAAGAGCTTCTACTACAAACAGAAAACGACAAGACGAGAAAGCGGAAGAGAGACAGAAAACTCTACTGCTGGAAACAGAAGAAAGACAAAACGCACTGTTGCTCGAGTCAGAATTACGTAAGCAGGAAGCAAATAAAACAGAAGAGATTTTTGAAGCTGTGCAAAAACAAGTGCTAGAACATACTACCGTAGGGTTGGAACTCCTACGGGGCGATTTGAGCGAATTGCGCAGTAATCTGAATGGGCAAGAGATAAGATAGTCTACAGTCAAAAAATCTGTATCAAATGTAGAACAAACGTTATCTACTAAAATATCTGTTACAGAAGAATTCATGTCAAATAAAATATCTGCAGTAGAAAACTCGATGGCAAACATAAGAGTACAAATTAAAAATCAAGTTGAGCAGTTCATGAGATACAACCAAAACAAGCTTTTGAACAGATTGCGCCAATGATAAACACAGAAAACACAATAGAGAAAGTCACCTTGCCTGCGGTTGGGACAGTTCATGTCAAGGCCCCAACTTTTGATGGAAAGGACGCACTGGGCGACGTATCTACGTCAATTCGAAGTCGGCACATGCGCAAATAATTCGACAGATAAAGACAAGGCAGTCTCACTCGTTCTTGCTTTAAAAGGTCCTGCGGCAGAACTACTACAGAAGGTGCCGCCTGACATCTATGCCGAACTGATAAAAGCTCTAGAATTACGGTATCGTGGTAAAAATTTGCGAGATGTGTACTATGCTCAGTTGACAACAAGACGACAACGCTCCGGGGAGAGTCTTCAAGAGTTTGAAGCAAGTATCGACAGACCGATTAGATTGCCCTATCCTGAAGCACCAGAAGATGTTTGAATATGGTTTGCTGTGCAGACATTTATTGATGGCATCGGAGGTTTTGAACTTCAGCAAGTGTTACGAATGGAAAGATACCGAAATAGCCCAGAAGCTCTTGTTCACGCTCTAGAATTTGAAGCTGCTAAGTCAGCGTCCCGCTATATTAATGGGTTTATGCCATCACATTGTAGTCAGAAGATCCTTGTATCACATTGCCGTTACGATGGGTGCAGTAAAGCAATGTTGTCGGACAAACAATTCAGAAGTTTAAGAGCGCCGCATCGACTTGAACGATGGGAAAAAGACATGTGGGAAACGTGGTCATCTACAGGTAGACTGCAGGGAGAAGAAAATACCGAGAGAAGAGAGTGATCGCAACAATTGGAGAAGTAAAGCCCCAGAACAGCACACAGTTTGCTCGCTACATAAGACCAGTTGAAACTTGATCGTTAATGGATTTGCGGAAAGTAAACAAACATCATTTGTAGTTGACACTTGCGGAACAGTGTCCATTGTGCGCCCCGACTTAGTCAGCAACAGCTAGCCTCTAATTATTATCTATTGTACAATACAGACTGTGACTGGAAGACCCGTCTTCTCGAGCCTGGGTCTTCACGAGTTTAGCCACCGAATGCTCGTTGCAGACATTGTCGATGAAGTGATTCGTGGCACGGACATTATGAATGCCTACGGATTCATTGTGGACTTACGAGAGAATATCCTGAGGGCTGGCTTAGAGAAGATAAAGCTTTGCATGACTAAAATGACAGGGTCTACCAACCATTCGATTAAGCAAGTGGCATTGGCCGAAGAAGAAGTTAACAGGTCTGGTCAAAAGGAACCCTCCCTATTCGAAGGGGAAATAGAGGAAGAACTATTAGAGGAAGTACAAATAAGTTTAATGACAAAAGAAGTGATTGGAAAGCCATCATTGGGTGTCGAGACAAGACTCTTGCTTGCTCCTGAGTTAATGGAATAAACCGGGGAAAACGTTACTGAAAATGAAGTCACGCAAGAGGTTGTTGTCGAGAAACAATCAGACTTGGACCAGCTAATAGCGTATAGGTAATCAGTTCCTGGGAACTTGATGTTCGGGTGACACGAGACTGAATTCGAAGAACCGGAGAATTATCTTTTCCAAGTAGATTGCCTGGCCGAGTATTACATGAGAGATGTTTTGCCAGTTCAGGGCGAACAGGCTTAAGGAGGGGACAGTGTTACGAGATTACAGAACAATCTACGTGTTTCTATAATGTTCCAGGGGAATCCGGTTGTAATGTTGTGTGTGTACGTGATTTCAACTTGATTTCGCGAGACTTCTCTAGACATCGCCAGCCGCGCGCACTGTGTCAAGGCCGCAATCAAATACGTCCTAGTGTAGCGCTGATGCGTAGTATGTGGAATGTTCTGGTGTCTGAGCGGGGTATAAATACAAGGCTTCAGCGGATTGTCGGTTCAACTGAATAATTATTGTCGGGCGATTACACAGTGAGTCTGAATTGCGATTTATTGGAGTGCAGTTCGTAGTATTGTGGCGAAGTGTTATGTGTTTTATAATTGTGCGGGACAATTGTAATACAATTGTGTTTTATACTCGTTGACATTATTATTGCATGTGAACAATTTTTATTTGATTTGTTCTAAGAGACTATTTTGTTGATTACAAACTGTTTAATTGTGATAATTAAAGTTAGTGATTAGTCACTTAATTGGTGTCTTGTATTTTTGTTTTTCACTCTACCATACGACGATCTCTAGTCTGTCGTAACAATATCGTCAGTGCACTAGTTCAACGCAACGATTTATTTCAAAAACTGCAGTTTTCTTCGCTAGGGGAAATCAATAGAAATTGTATTTACGTAGTTAGTTTAGGTTATAAAAATTTAAGATAATTAAATTTGTCAACACATTTTAAAAATTAATCTAAGAAATATGCGAAATAAAACTTGAATCAACAGCAGTGAACAACCGGTATTCATAGTGGTTGTTGCATGGAAGGCGTTAACAGTACGCTGTGGATGTGTTAACAAAATATTTAGAAAGCAGACTTGAACGTTCAAGTATATATTTAAAATAGTTAAAATACTGAAGACTGTAAATTTTTAAAAGATACAATAAGATAGACTGGAGGCAACGAAGAAGCGGAGAGAATAAGAGAGAGAGGAGAGAGAGAGAGAGAGAGAGAGAGAGAGAGAGAGAGAGAGAGAGAGAGAGAGAGAGAGAGAGAGAGACAGACAGACAGACAGACAGACAGACAGAGACAGGTAGACAGGCAGACAGAAAACGAGATAGAGAGAGGAAGAGAGAGTGAGAGACACAGATGGAGCCTGCAAGAATTTTATAGATTATATCCGTCAATGTAGTTATAATGTTGAAAATTTGCTATGTATAGATTAGACAAATACCCCAAGAGAAGCAGAATGACGATGATACAAATGGTCGGTTTCAGTGAATGTGATAAGTTGCGGTTGATGAATACTAATTGTAGCAACGCCCGTGCCCACGTGGATCCGACGTGATGATGTCTATTGGACAATCTGATTGCTGCACGTAGATAGTGTCGGAATACAGCTACACTTTTAAGAATGAATTATTAAGTCAAAGGCTTTCGACTCTTAAACGTTTTGCTGAGACAGCATTAACGAAAGAAAAGAAGAGGGAAGGTTAACAAAGGCAGAAGTTGAGTTAATTAAATATGTGGAAGAGAAAAGAGAGATAGATACATAATTAGGGAGGAAAGAACGAAGTCAGAGGAAGAGATTTACTCTTATATCGATACTGAACAGATCGATTTAAAACAAAATCATATTCTTTTGAATTGGTATATAAAAGGTCACGATAGGAAAACCATTGTTTCTCTGATGTGTACGCTTCTTTATGATATTATATCAAAGTCTTATAATTTTCAGAGTTTTATGATAATTAAACGTATATTCACTTAGTGTTTATGTAGTTACTTAACCCAGTAGATTAACTTAATATTTATGTTTGCTTTTATTGATGTTCAGCGTTTTTTATAAACGCACGTAGGCTTTTACACAAATACACATAATACGTATTCGTATAACCTCATATAAATTTGCTTTGCTTTATTATATTACAAAGAAATTTTTAACTTAAAAACGATTGTGTTCATAAGAAAATAAAATGCTGTCTTATTCTGAACTAAAAAATTGGATACTTGAAAGTGTATGTAGTTATAAACGAAATACGTAAACAAAAGACATTAATGAAACTGAATACGCTTTATATGTCAACAAGGTTGGCGCATGTTGTTAGTATTTGTGTACTGGTGATTCCCTCTTTTAATAAAAGAGGAAGACGGTTGTATAGAAAAATGGGCGAAAAGTAAAAATGCTGGGGTGTTAAAAATTAATTGTACAGCGGAGGGAAGGGGAATATAATTGCTTCTATGTCGTTCGCGCCAAGTATGTTGAAGTCTTTATTTGGTAGAAATCCTCGATTTTTACAAACAATGGAAATGCAATCGAATGCAATTTAATTGAATTATTTGTTTCAATCGAGTTACCAAGAATCTTTTAGTTCATTTTTTTAGCACGTGATGTTAATTTCTTTGAAGTATGAGGCTTTGATTGATTGCCTTAAATTGTTTTGTTACCTATTACACACTAACAACCCGAACTTCGGTCGATAGTGGCTAGTCTGAGGTAGTGCTGGCGAGTTGTAAGGTTGCAAGGTTGCACAGCTCCCAGATAAAATTGGATCCTTAATTCAATAGATACATAATTATCCGCTCCTCGTTTATCTAATCCTCCGTACTATCTCGACCAGTGTCCTCGGCTTACTTTACACAAATTTGAGAAAAATTAATTCTATTAATCGAATTAGGTGATTCGTCGTAATTTTCAATCGTAAGTGGGCTCTAAAAGAAGCTCCCTTACCCGCATCACTTAACATGTTTACTGAAATGAAAAAAATATTTTGATAAAGACGAGAAAAGAATTCAGCGAGACATTAGAAAACAATCTGTTGCTACGCTGAGGACATCTGGCTACGTGACGCTTTGCACGGCACGTATAAAGTGAGCAGCAGAATTACGTAATGCTATTGATCATTCCAGATGCCCCTTCCAAATATCGTTCGACTATTATACTGGCATCCCGGCCAGGTGTGTCATAACTATGCCAGGCAACCGGGTATAGGCTATATGCAGAATATAGAAAAGGAGTTAATTTAATTTTGGACCTGCGATATTAGAATGCATTATCGGAGTTGTTGTGACTTGCGGTTCAGTCCAACGTGCTTATTGTGTATTTACTTAGTTCGCCACTATAACAAGGTGACTTTTATTGTTTCTTACATTACTATGTGTTTAGAAGTCTTTAGTTTAAAGAATCGTATGAGAGCATCTTTGTATATTTCTAACATAAATTGAAGTTGTAATTAGCGACTTCATCTGTTATCTGTTTCTACTGTACAACACGACGATCTCTGATGGGAGAGAGAGAGAGAGAGAGAGAGAGAGAGAGAGAGAGAGAGAGAGAGAGAGAGAGAGAGAGAGAGAGAGAGAGAGAGAGAGAGAGAGAGAGAGAGAGTGAGATAGAGACTGCAGTACATACAGCCGTAACATTGGTGTCACAACTTTGTACAGAACCTCTAAGTGGAAATCAGAAGAAAGTGAGATTGTAAAAGAACTAGGTCTGTGTGACTAGTGACCAGAATAAATGGATAGGAGTCATAATTGACTATGATAGAATCTTTACGTGTTCGGATGGAAGAGCAAGATGAAAAACAGACAACAGACGGAAAGCAGACAAAGCAGTAAACCGACAGCACAAAAAAAAAAGTGTAAGCGTGGAAATGAAATAGCAGTTAAGCGGCTAAAAGAATTTAACCGTCACTTTCTGTAAACGTTTTAACTTAAAGAGCATTGTTAATATCAATCATTTATGAAAATAGTTTATAATAACAAGTTATTATAAATGCATCATTCTCATAGCTTAAGAATTAATAGTTCTTCCACATTAGTAAATTTGTAACCTCTGGGTATCGACTTTAAAACCATAGAGCTCTTCTTTTTGAAGAGCTTTCACTAAATCTTCATGCCCACTGCATAGTATCCTCTTATCATCATCATCATCATCATCATCATCTTTGTCATCATCATTATCATTTATTCAAAATATACAGGTACGATAGGTCAATAACAACATACAATAACAACAGGTGGATACAATAACAACATATCTCAGGTACAATACTAAAATATAGAAATATAAAGTACTTTACACAAAGATAATTTAGTCTGGGCACAATTCCTATGCACAATATCTTAAACACTATTTTCCTACTGCTGCTTGGTTATACTGTTATAACGGTTGCACGAACAGTCGTGTTTCAACAGTAGAAATAAAATTAGAAAACACCAGAAAAATCGCTATTTTAAATTTTAATTACTGTTCAAATAAACATAACAACAATAAACACTCGCTTAAAAGAGTTGCATAAGTTTACGGTTTTTCAACACACGCTAACAAAATAAACAATAAATATCGCATAATTAAGACTGTCGCAATAAATAATTCACGTGAGTAACTATAAATGTCCCCACACAATAAATTAATATAATCATTGTGCACTGAACCGCTAGAAAACGCTTAGTGGAATTGCAGTCTCAGTCTTTACAAACCGTTTTCAGTACAATAGCGTAAGTGTGGTTAATTTGTGTTTCTTAGGATAAGGAATTATCAACTAAAAAAAATAAAAATAAAGAGATCAGGATCATTTGAAATTAGATATATTTTGTGGCAAACAATTGAATACCTAGAATGACCAACATGGTATTCTCAAGATGGGATAGAACATTGACTTTCAAAGCAGAGAATAGGAAATTTACGATAGAAATTGAAGAAATGTTGGATGGTGAAAGACTAAAATGGAAAGGCTTAGAACAAATTAAGGCGACGAGTGGATACAATAAACAATGACAACATTCTAAGGGATCGTAAATGTTCACAGACTCATTGTGCAGGAAGCCGTATTTCGATTTAAAACAATTTGAGAAATATTGAAACGTAACAGTAATTGTGTCACGAAGTACGAGATTGGTATGTGTGTACGGGGCATCCCACTTTTAATGGAATAGGAAGACGGTTCTATAGAAAAAAGAACAAAAAGTGTAAGTACTGAGGTGTTAAAAAGTAATTGTACGAGGGAGGTAAGGGGTATATAACTGCATCTATGTCGTTCGCGCCAAGTCTTTATTTGGTAGAAATTCTCGCTTTTTACAAACAATGGAAATGAAATCCTCGGACTTTTGTCTGTTTCAGTGTGTGCTACTATTATTACATTCCATTGAAAACACGCACATTACAGCATATTTGATATTACTGTCGAACCCACGATAAAAAATTGCTTTTTATTGTATGCCGTGAATCATGATAAGAAAAATATTTCTGTAAATAAACTAACAAAAGACTAAGACATTTTGGTAAGAGGCTCCCTCATCTATCACCAACACAATACGGTTTATTTCACGAAAAGGGACAGTTATCAAGTAAGTGTGGAATATTTCAGTCACGAAGCTCATAACTGAAATTGGTAGTTTGGGGACGGATAGTATCCAGTTACTATTCAATCATGTATAGTGGAGAGAGTGGTAGAGTATTGAACGGTATTGGTGCTGCAGACATTTACATATCCTGATTGAAACAGACATAACTACACACTGTTGTCATGGCACAAGCAAAGTACTCTGATTCGCACAAGTCAGTGAGAGATTAACAGAAAATATAGACCTAATTATCAATTTAAATTGGGAGAGGGTTATTACATTTACAATTACCATAATCATTTTTGGAATATAAACATAATGTATAACATAAATAACTATTTACCATAATCATTTTTGGAATATAAACATAATGTATAACATAAATAACTACTTACTACTGCTACTACTACTACTACTACTACTATTACTATTGCGGTCTATTAAATTATGTAATAACCGTTATTGATGTTTTGAATAGGAAAATTAATGATCCAAACGTGTTTAAAAATTTTGTAACTGTGTTGATTTATTTCAAATTTAGTTATTCTTCCATACTTTGACTGCTACTGAATGTAAAAGAAGAACTGGTGAAAGACTAGTCGTGAAACCAGTCCCACAGAACTACTGGTGCTATGTAAATGTTAAGAAAATAACAAAGTAACAATACAATTTTACGCTTTTTTGGTAGTTTTCAGTTTATTCTAATAGTATGTTTCACCAGTATCTTTAACTGTAGATTTCTCAGTTAAGAGTGTAACATACAATTCCGTTCCTTGCTTAACTTTTAACAAAATTAACGATTATATAAATGATGTAACATATAGTGAATTAAATTGCACAGGAACTCTTATGTTTCTTTAATATAAAACGGTGTAGGTTTTTTTCAGTTTTTCTGTAAATCTTTTCTGCACCTGTCTCTTTCCAATTACCCTACGACCTTCTATGTTACCCTTTATTAACCGCTGGAGCATATGGGATTAATCAACTGTCAGTACCTACATGTCAAGATATGCTATTTCTAATGTTTAACAGTTTTCAAGACCTCTCTGACTGTGTAGCCTGACTTAGGACCGCCTCACTGCTTTTCATAGTTGTTCAGAGCGTTCAGAGTGTTCTGAACATTCTCCTGTGCAGTCACATATAGTGAATGCCTCCAGGGACTGATTGTTGCAGCGTTCAGCATCCACATTTAGGCTATATAAAATAGAACAGACCGAACATAACAGCTAACCATTCCTTGACGAATTTTCAAGTATCATTGCACAGATATTCTATTATTTTTTATTATACGAGCTAATTCATTACGGCACTTAATTTCTTTCTCTGGATCAAGACGTTCAATGATGTAACATACGAAGAATTTTAATTGAGAGACCCTCTCAATATTTCTTTTATTTATTTGCAGTCCTGTGTCTGGGTCTACGTGACGACGAAATTCGATTTTGATATCAGTAGACTACCATAAATCGTTTTTCTAAAGTTTATATTCAATCCTATCTCTCGTCCCACATTTTTCACGTTGTCACTTGACATAACTGTATTGTCGGCCTATCAAATGTTTTTAGATAAACAAAAAAGATTAAATTAAACAAATCTCAAGAGAGTTTTAATATCACTTGATTTTGATTGGCTTAGTCGCGGAAGGGAATCATGAGATTAGTAGTCAATAAAGCACATACGCCCGCTGAGAAACACAGTGTTTTATAAATACTTGTGCAATTAACACATTCCGACGATGACCTATTAGCGAGTTAAAGCAAATACACTTTTTGAAAAACTTTCTCACGATAAAATAGAACGTAATAGTTGTAATATAACTTTTTGCCGGGTGTATTGTATTGCCGTGTTGTTTTATTCTGCCACACGTTGGATGCGTCACTTTGTAATGTAGACGTTTTACGGGGTTTTATTTGTGTAATGTCCGCCCGTAGTATCGTCTTTCTAACAGAAACGAAAATGTGTGTGACGAGCGATTTTATGTCACTCGTTGTATTCGCTGTATTCGTAATATAGCGAGTAATTCTGGGTAGATTATTGGGTATTAATCTGTTAAATACCTTTGTGGAGGGTTAATCGTATGTAGCGAGCCAGGTTATACTTTTTCTCAATACTTACTGGCTAACCGTATCTCTCGTCGTTCCATTCAAATCTTACCGCCTCGCCACCTGATTGGCACACGCTGTCTTGCAGTGTCGACTTCGCTAACTGTAGTGTGTTGGTGTTTTGTTTAGAAAATTTTCTTATATTACGTTGTTTTCAAGAATCAAACATACAGCAGTTGAGGAATATTAAAATTTATTAAACCCTTCTTTATATTACCCGTTCAATTAAGTTAATGAATAATACATATATTTATGTCAATACCCGGGTTTACAAATTGTTCGGTTGGCATCGCTCAGTCGTACGTGAAAACGCCAGCATGGTATACAATGTTTTGTTTTATGAAATACTAATTTTTTCTCAGGAAATAGGTCCTTTTGACAACAGAAGTTGGATTATCGGCTAAAAATGCACAAAATTATAACATTCCTTAAAACTAAATACACAATGGTTGATATACTAATACATACAAAGTAAGTTATTGGCAATGAGAACTGGCATAGGTTTGGTTAAATTCTTGTCAGCAAGTTATGTTTTTTAAAATTTATTATAATTTAATATCAAAGTTAATTGATTAATTAAGTTTATTAAGAGTGATATATTGATTAAATTCAGTTAGTGAATTAAATTTGTGATCAGTAAAGTGAAAATATTTATAGTTCGTTATATGGGTAATTAGAAAGTTATTTGAAGTGAAGTTGTTAGTTTATACTCATCGATTTCTTGACGTGGCTTCTCCGATGATCGTCTTCTTCTTCAGGAAACTCCTAGTCGTCCTCTCTTCTTTGGATGGTTCGAAATTCCCGTTCAAATGGCTCCAATTCGCAGTTCGGCTTCCACCAGTCTTCGTAGATGTTCGATGTCCTCAGATTGAGTTAGGTCAATCCACTTCTTCCTACAGGATAGGTCGTCTATTACGTTCATTCGAAGTATTCTTATTTTTTACTGTGATTTTTATGGTTTAAATATTTTAATACTTGTTCATTTCATCAGATGTAGTTTGGAAGGCTTCTATAATACTTCTTCCTTCAGAATTTATTAAAACTTTAAGTTTTTTAAGTTAATTTAAGATCGAGAGCTTCATACATCCGCCCTCCGCGTTAGTCAATAATGAAGTAATTCGAATTCCAACGGTATTTTATGTAATAAACCTCAGTTGCTATGGTTACCTATCAAATTATGCCATTTCTCATTGGTCAATATCTTATGACATTGTTATATTCTAACGTTTTATTTTGGTTTAAACTTATAAAATTCCTTCACATTATGATTTATTACTTATATTAGTAGTAACATCAATTATATGAACACCATTGTTCTTCTTTTTTGTTAAGGATTATTTTGATATCCCTCATGATTACTTTTGAATAGCTAATAATATTTTCCTCATTTTCTTATTTGTATTTCTTATGTAGTTATTTTAAAACTGGACATTACTTATACATTTTTGTACTAGATACACTTACGTAACTGCTTAAATATTTGATATACTCTGATTGATACTGGGTTATTGTTTTTCTTTTAAACTTACAAAGTTCTTTCATTAAATGTTAGGCCTAGAACCTAGACTTCCCCATACTACTACTTAACATTCTTTATAACTTATTAGCTTTATATATTGATACATTAAACAATTTTTTATAGAAACATATAATAAAACATAGGTGCTTCCAACCCACACCTCTTATTTTAAAAACAAATATTTTCTTGCCAGGCTCAAACCTGAAATTCAACTTCTAACTGTTTTTGGTTTCTTATTTCTATCTTGTTTATCTTATAAGTTACTATTTTCTATGTTTTTTTTTAACACAATAACAAAACTCTTATAATACTAATTTTAAACAGTACCTTACACAATATATCTCACTTACTAATTCCTTCACTAAAATACAGTGTCTGTCCTTCTTATCTTCCACTCTAAATACTTAATTTACATTTTATTTTATATTCATTCTTACTTACTATTATGGAAATTACTAATGGTATAATTAGTTTATTTTTATTTGCTAACATGAAGTTCTATCAAAGGCTATTTAGCTGTACTATTACAGTCTACTTCTTAAGTACTTTATGCTATACACTCACTGCACTTTCCCTTCATAGAAGGTTTCTTTATTCCTTAACACTTTCACTTTTTCATAATATGCTGTGTACATAGCTTTTCACCACTTACTTATAATTATCCACTTATTTATATTATTCACTTGATATTACTCACACTGTTTGTCTAATTATTTTAATATCACTGTGTTGTTATTGGTCATTAATAATTATTTTATTTTCAATTCACATTGATCACTTTTTGTTATTAGTTATTGCCTTTATTTGGCTACAAGTACTTTTTACTTGCTTTGACTATGTTTATCGTTGTTAATTGGGTATTGTTATTTTTAGCTTACTACCTTATATTTATAAGTACATGTTTCTTCTCCCTACATAGAATATACATAATATTTCTATCTTACTTTCTATTGTTTACATGGTTACATCCTATTTATGCCCTAACTGTTTTAGTGCATTGTTTTACTTACATTTATTAGTCCTATTTTGGGGATTACAATGTTCGTTGTTATATTCTTGATTACATTTGGTTTCTTGTTCCTTCTTTCTTGTTCCATTTTATTTTTCTTGTTGTTATCCAATCTATTGGGTCAAGTCATTTTCAGTTCCTTAGTCAATTGTCATTTCGTAATTTGGTCATTAATCTTTGAGTTATAAGTTTTGTTGACATTTCTTCTTATCTCTAGCTTTTTTGTTTATTATTAATCATCAGTGTATTTTCACTATCTTATGTTATGTTACATAGTGGATTTGGTTTTCCTAGTAATGTCAGTAATAGCACAGAGTAGCAGAGTATAAGTCAATGTATTTAATTTCTACAACGGTAAATAAAAAATACTGAAACAACGGATTTACAGTTGATTCTCCTTGCAACAAATTTATTCGTTGAATAAATCGAAGAAGTGCTTTTGACTTTAAACTGCCTCAGCCTTTACATGGGGGCAGTTTAAAGTCATAAGCAGTCTGAAGCGTATTAAATGCTACAAAGTGATCGAACTTCTTTACATTTGTAAAGAAAGATTTTGTACTGTCTACAAACACTTAAATATTATGAGACTGCTGGAAATACAACAAGAATTAGTCTGTCTGCATATAAAATTACAGAAAAGAACGTCTTACACAATTATCGTTACTCTAAAAACGTTAAAACTTTTTAAGGTCAGTTCAAATACTATTTAAAATGTATTATTTTACATAAAAACTTTAATTGCTTTATATTTAAATTGTGATAATGAGAAAGTTACACTTACATCAGATTTTTTTTAATGACTATCTAATAAAAATAAATATCAAGCGACGTACACAAATCATTTATTCCAAAGAGTTAATAACAAATATTAACTACCATTTACAGTTGCAAGGCTTTATCCTTCATTTGTTTTATTTCATAACTAAACAACGTCTATGACAATTTTAAATTTAGGGCGTAGGAAAGTATTTAGATGAGGCCATTGACAGATAAGGTGAGCAAAAATAAACGTATTGTGGAGATGTGTAAAGGAAAATAAAATTATACAAATCACAGCGTTACAGAAATGCCGAGAGGCAGCTTACGTAATTACGCATACGACTGGGAGTCAAAACCAAAGGTGAAGGAAGAAGAGTCTACGTAGTAAACTTTCCTTTGATTCAAAACTCATTTATTGACTTATTAAATATTACGTGTTTGAACACATTCAACACATACTGCTTGGTTATAAATGGTTATAACTTGACTAAAAATAGTAGCATAATTATTTTTTACTCCAAGTTTTATAATTCCTTGACGCACATAACTATAACAATTATACTTGCTATGGATGCACACACAGTACACAGCAGGGTTCGGTTGATCGATCAGGTTCTTTTGATAGTTGTTTCCATATTATAGACTTATTTATACGTTTCTATTATCTATAACGTCTGCATTCACTCTCTCTGCATTGTCTCTCAGACAAAAGACATTTTGTTAAAATATTCTAAATTAACTATAATAGAAATTACGTGTGTATGTGCGCGCGCTTCCGTACAAATGATGCCATCAATAACAATTACTACTTACAAGTCAAAACCATACCGACAGCAAATTGCATTACTCTCTTGTTGCATAATGGTAAAAAGTATGCATTAAGTAACTAACATCTAATTTACTTTCACGTCAAGTTTTGTTTAGGCCTAAATGATAGCCATGTAGTGCGTATAATATAACGTTATTGTTTCAACAAGTGTAGCCAAAACTGTTGATTGTAATCTACTGCCATTTAAACACTCTAAGGAACGCGAAGTACGCCGACCTAGTTCGCGATAATAAGCATCAAGCACGGCGAAACATGTGTATAATTAAGACCGGGATAAACATCACGGACTGCTTTCTTTATTATCACGTCAAAGGTATAAAGTGTTGCTTCCATCTCTAATTATCTCTTACACATTACGCGTCTAGAGCAAGTAAATGTGGCCGTAAATGATTCAATACAAGAGAACGCGAACCGTGTTAAGTACGCTTGTGAAGTACAGTAATTCCATATTCATATACAGTCGCACAGTATTCCATAGACTCGTACAGTCAACTTGTCGATTTGTAAATAAAATGAGTACTCTTTAAAACGTGCTGCACCCTTGCTAGTTTTATTTTGCTGATTACACACCAACACTCTTTCTGTGATATGTGTAGATACAGTTTGAATATTGTTGTCTCCGTCGTATTAGACACGGCACGTTTCAGAATACTGAAACTTGGTTTCAGTAGCCGAAAAACTTGGTTCGATCTGTCACTTTATCAATTAATTTGTACTTACTCCTTTATAGCGTTTCACAGTGTAAGGTATATTATGAGTACTCTAATAACTTATTACATTGTGAATTGCTCTTGTCAGTTTCACTTGGAATTTGCGGTTCCTTAACTACATTCATTTTACTTTTTCTACCACATTGACTACTTTTTCCTAACATGTACGTACGATATATAAATCTGTAATTTATGATATTTTAATTTCTTTTAGAGTTGATATGCAATTATACAAAAGTAGACATTTAGCAATATGACATTTATATATAATTCTACTTTGTCATATTTAAAGCAAAAAAAAAGTTTGATAAAAAATAACTTATCAAGGAATAACTTGACTTTTAATTTTAAGGATAACTTTCTCAAATTGGCAATCCAGACGACGAATTGATAATGAAAACAGAAAATATTTAAAATAAGTATTTATCATCAAAGGAACATTTGGACACGTATTACTAATTAGAATATTATTACATCGACAGCAACCAATAATAAAAGTGAATTCATTTAATGATAGCCAAAGAGAAACATAAAATTTATTACGATTTACGGTAGAGAAAACGTGCTGCACAACAATTCTCCTACTTAATCTATTACGGACATCTATAATCTGTTGGTCACAATAAATATTTCGTTGTGTCAGTAACCTTGCAGGTCTGAAATTATTAAAATTAAATAACACTTTTGATAAAATACCGCCCTGTAATCACTTGTTAACGATTCGGCAGTCGCTGCTCGCACTACGATCTGTAGCAAACAAATTTCTAAAGAACCTACAAAAAACCAAATTTTTTACGCAAAGAAACTGAGCATATCATTAACTGAGATGTAGTGATGTACATTCCTGTAACCAGACGGAGATCGAGTTATCGAGTTATTAGAAGAGGTACTAAGCGCGGTTTTACTTTTACATGCGTTGTCGTTGTGTAGCGGTAGCGTAGGAGAAAGCGTGGGAACGTAAAGATGATAAGACACCGGCGTGAAAATCAGACAATATATATTTGTTATATTTTACTTGTCCATAAAATGCGCTATTATAGATATCACAGTAAAGAACGTCATCATAGAAAGGGAAGTGCCATTGGCGTCTACTCTAGAATAGAAACTACATAGAAGTTACATGTTGGTTACCGTTCGTTCTTGTTAATTATACGATATTCCTGAATCCACTATTTTATTTACAGGTTCACGCGTTCAAGTCATCAATAGGTACAACAATCTGATTACAAAAAGCAATCAGGTTGTAAATAGTTTTACAGTCTTATAAAAATACTGACTTTACTCTGTTGTATGCTAAAAAATTGAAACATTCCAATTTTACATAAAAATATATGAATTGCTATTCTGCTCGTTATTATATTCATTTTAGTAGTTTTTACTTCCTTAGCTTAAATGTGGACCAAATTTAAGATTTAACGTTGGTTGACATCCCAACCACACGTTTCGTATCATTTTTAAATAGACTGCAATTAAATAAACGTTTACTTTCCTGAACGTAAACAAGCATAAACGTTGTAGGCATACAGTTCACTACGTCTGAGAAGTGCTTGCGATTGTTGAATATAGAGACAAAGCCTAAAGGTAATCAAGTTTTTGGTTATAACTAAATATAGTGAGCAGTTGGTTACAGTTAAAATAGTGTGCAGTTACTTTATGTACAAACTTATCGTTATATAATAAGGTAATGCAAAGGAGAAAAAACCAAAATAACTGTCTTCTGTGAATTAAGTTTTATTAATTAAATTATTAGATATTAGAATAAATTATATTAGATTTATGAAACATGTATTATTTATTAATCATATTATAAGCAAATCGCATGTATTAAAAAGAGATTATCTAGTAAGTCAATAAATACTTAATTTCTGAGTCAAAGAAAATGTTTACTAAGTAGCATGCATATTTAAGCCGTGACGCACTATATTAAGTGTTGGATTTTTAAAACTGAATGTCAGATATTATTACAATTAGGTAAATTCGTTAAAATAAATAGAAAATTTTAATTTATGTTAAAACAAATATTTTCTTTCAATTTACGGAAATTCAAATTTTAACTCACGTAATAAAAAAAGTACTCTGCTGAAATAAAACGATGTTATTCGTTTTTGACAGAATGTGCTTGAAAGAGTTTAGAGATAGAAGAACACAATGTTGTGAAGCAGAAGACAGAATGTCTTAGTACAGACAGAAACTAATACAACATTAAATAAAGTTGCTGTTACTTTTCTTAAGTTTCTATAGACACCCAATTCAAAATTTAAATGAAGGTAGAAATAATAAAATTGTACGATGGTAAAATGCGTTCACTGAATCTGTGAGGACAAACAAGATCACATTACGTGATGTTAAGAAAAGAAAGGTTTGTAAATTATATCATAACAAATAGTCTACACCCCAGTTAAATTAACTGCTAAAATTAAAGTAACACGCGTTAAAATATAATATATCATATTTTGAATTGTAACTTTGTGTTTTTCTATCAAACGTGTAACGTAAAATTTTAATTTCACTACACATTTCATCACAACTGAGTTTTCAGTTATCTCATCTTTGTATTTTTATATGATTTTAGGGTAATAATACCTCCAAAATATTTTAAATGAAATAAAAGCATGTTTCTGACTCTCAAATACAGCACTTATTATTTGAGAACAGTGAATTAATCATTCTTAGTACAATTGCAGAATGCAGGCAATCTGGATTCAATATGTGGCACAATACAGTTAGGTTCCTGTTGCCTATGTGATTGCTAATTAGTGCATAGTGAATCTCATACGTTGTATTACGTACCTGTTGCTACACAATTCTACAGTTTGATTACGATTAATAAACACAAAACACGACGAAGCAAAGCGTGGGGTATCATTCTTATTAAGCCGTAATCAACTATTTAAATTTTCTCTCTCCGCACCACCCCACCTCTCACCAACTTTTCAGTCTCTATTTGTTCACACACACAGACACACACACACACACACACACACGCACGCGCGCGCTGCACACAATTTACTAAAATTGAATGTTTCTGGATTGTTCGTCAGATAGTGTTACACATACATATCCCTTGAACATTCGTATTTGTAGCTTGTTAAGTTTCTTGTCACTATAGGCTAATAAATAGTGACCCATAATAAAGATTACCTACGTTGTGTTTATGGGTCGAGTTTAAAGAACAAACAATATCCGTATGTTAATTGTTTGAGGTTCAGAGAGACTCTTAGGACTAAGGTTTAAAGAGTTTAAAGATTGAATTATATTTTCACCGACCCGTTAAAAGCTTATAATTGATGAACATAATGAGAGGTTCAAATCTGTTAACCGAACCGGATTCCGTATGCTTAGAGGTAAACATCTCGCCACGTGTTGTACCCGAACGTTGTTTAAGTAACATAATACAACGTTCAGTTCAATTTTTAATTTTCTGAAACCTTGGGCATTAATATTTACTTTCCAAGGAATCATGTGTCATATATAATTTCCGTAAAAATTTACTTTACCAACTGACTTTACACCTTGTTTCAAAATACAATACGCGTGATTTTTAACAGATGTGAATTAAATGAGAAAAGTAAAATACTTATTGGAGATGTCGAAGCGTTTTGCGAGATCCAGTAATCGCCTAAACAAAATTTATGAAACGTTTATTCTGACAAAATATGTTACGACGTCTATTCGGTCGTCGTAGGTACAGTGGGAACAAAAATACAAGACAACAATTAAGTCACTAATCACACCTTTAATTTTTACAGTTAAACAGTTCGTAATTAACAACACAGTCTCTACAACAAATCAAATGAAAATTGTTCACACGCAATAAAATGTCCACTAAAATTAAACACAATTTTATTACAATTACACCGTCCAATTATAAAAAAACCACTCTTTACTAATAACCACTTGAACGCGCACAGTAATATCGCTACTATAACTCTCGAACCGCACTATCAATATCTCGCACTAATACTGAACTGAAAGTCGTTGAGTACTGGTATTTACATCGCCCCAAATTACTAGATTATTCGATAGCACCAGTATAGTTACGACGTAATTAATTGCGACCTTAACACAGTCCGTGCGCCCGAGCGAAGTCTGGCACAGTCTAGAAAATGCGTCAACAAGCACGTACACCACACACGTTACATTCCGGATCACTCTGGAACATTCGTTAAACACGTAGATTGTTCCGTGATGTCGTAACACCACCCCTCCTTAAGCCTGTTCGTTCCGAACTGGCAAACCGTCTCTGAAGTAGTAATTAGCCGAGCAATCTTAGGTAGACGACCTTGAACTTTCGCCGCCCTTCCTGTTGAATCCGATAGACAACATCGCTGATTCTTTTTTTCACAGTGTAGGGTCCTTTCCAGTTAGACTGAAGCTTAGGTGAGCGACCACGACGGCACTTTGGGATGAAGAACCAAACCTGATCTCCTTCTTGGAAACCCACACTATTGCTGCGAATGTCATACCAAGTTTTCATTTTATCACTGGCAAACTTCAGCCGTCCTCTTACCAAGCGATTCATTTCTCGCAGTTGGTTTTCTAATTGCGAGGAATAGTTCTGTGGCTCTTGGGACTGAGTCTCAGGTGATCCGAACATTAAGTCCCCAGGAAGAAGAATCTCCCTCCCAAACACCAATTTTGCTGGAGTCATGCCGGTTGTGTCGTGTACTGATGATCTATACGCCATGAGGATTAGTGGTATACTTTGGTCCCAGTCTGTTTGGTTCTCGTCAACAACCTTCCAAAGATGCTGCTCAAGTGTCCTAATGAATCTCTCAACCATCCCATCCGACTGAGGATGCAGAGGCTTTGTTCTGGTCTTTTGACTTCCGAATAGACGGCATAATTCTTTAAACACTCCTGGTTCGAAATTACTGCCTTGATCCGTATGGATTTCCATAGGGGCTCCATAACTGCAACAGATGTTGTGAACTAACTGGTTTGCCACAGTGGTAACCTCCTGATTTGGAATTGCGTAGGCTTCCACCCACTTAGTAAAGTAGTTACCTACAACCATGATGTACCGGTTTCCATCGTCAGTAACTGGGAATGGTCCAGCAATGTCTAGGCAACTCTCTCGAAAGGCAGTCCAACGTTATATTGTCTCATTTTTCCCCCTGCTTCTGGTATGTGGGCTCTTGCTTGAAGCACATATTTCACACGTCCGAACCCATTCCTCTACGTCGTGGCGAAGATGAAGCCAATAGAATCGCTTCCGTATTTTGTCAAGGATTTTGTTAACGCCAAGATGGCCTCCAGATGTTCCATCATGCATCTCCATCAAAACAGACTGCACTTTACTTCGGGGAACTATCAACTGCATGAGCACGTCTCGTCCATCTGCACTTTCCCAAGCCCTTTTCAGCAATCAGTTTTCTAAGGTGAGAGATTCCCATTGTGCCCAGTAGCCCTTCAGCACTTCGGAACCATGGCAGATATCTTGCCAATCCGGGCGACGACCTTCCTATTTTGCTGTCAAGATCGGTCCAATGTCTTCATCAGTTATCTGTTCTTGTCGACAGTCTTGTGTTGTCCAGCCGTCAACCAGGAAATCTACAGTGATGGCTTTAACATGTTCGCTTGAGTTTTGTTCTTCCTTTCTGTGGCAATGTCGGCAGTCTTCCGGACACGGTCTTCGTGATAAGCCATCTGCATAACTATGCAGGCGCCCCCATTGATGATGTACCTTGAAGTTGTACTCTTGCAGACGTTCAAGCCACCTTGCAAACTGTCCTTCCGGATTTTTAAATATTAAGAGCCATGCAAGCGCGGCATAGTAGTGAAAATTCTCTTCTATAGAGGTATTTATGGAAGTGCTCCAACGCTCGGACGATTGTCGGCAACTCTCTCCTTGTGACGCAAAAGATTCTCTACGGTTTAGAAAGTGTCTTACTGTAATACGCTATTAGTCGTTCGTCATCGTTTTGAACTTGAGACAAAACTGCTCCTAGACCAGTATTGCTTGCGTCTGTGTCCACAATGTACTTCCCTTCGGAATCTGGAAAAGCGAGAATTGGCTTCGAACATAATGCAATTTTCAAAGTCCTAAATGCTTGATCACACTCCCTCGACCACTGGAAGTTTCGTTTATTTTCTGTTAGCTCATGTAGTGGTTTAGCAATAGTAGCGAAGCCTTTCACAAAACGTCTGTAATATGAGCATAACCCCAAGAAACTCCGAATTTTGTGTTTACTCTTCGGCACTGGCCAGTCTCTGACGGTATCTACTTTATTAGGTTCCATGCTAACACCCGCTGCCGAAACCAGATGGCCCAAATACTGTATTCCTTCTGGAATAGAGAACACTTCTTCGGGTTCAGCTTCAGTTGGGCATCTTGAATTCTAGTTAGAACCTCCTTAAGGTTTTCCAAATTGTCTTTGAAAGTCTTCCCGATAACTATGACATCGTCTAAATAAACAAGGCAAGGTTTCCATGTCAGGTCTCAGAGTACAAGGTCCATCTATCTTTCAAATGTTGCCGGTGCATTACAGAGTCCAAATGGCATGACGTTAAATTGAAATAAACCACTTGGGGTCGAGAAAGCGGTCTTTTCCTTGTCTTCTTGATGAAGACCCACTTGCCAATATCCACATTTCAGGTCCAATGTGGAAAACCACTGTGCTCCGGACAACGTGTCGAGTGTATCGCCAACGCGAGGTAATGGATAGCAGTATTTGTTTGTAACGTTATTTAACCTACGGTAGTCTACGCAGAAACTTAACCCACCATCCTTCTTCGCTACCAGCACTACAGGAGAAGACCCAGCACTTGACGAAGGTTCGATTACTCCCTCTGTCAACATGTCCTGTACTAGCCGAGACATTTCCTCTTGTTTAAATAATGGAGGCCTTCGAGGAGGTTGGCGTATCGGTGTTGTGTCCCCGGTATTGATGTGATGTTGCACAAGAAAGGTTCTTTCCAGTGACTGTCCCCGAACTGCAAAAGAATCTTTGAATTCATGTAAAAACTCTCTGAGTTCTTTTACCTCCCCACTTAAGAGGCCGTTAGAAGATCTATTCAATAATTCTTGCAGTTCCTCTGATAATTTGGAATTATCTGAAGCACTGGATCTTCGTTGCGTCATTCCGGGTACCCAGGCCACAGGAGTCAATTTGCCTAGGAGCGTATTGCTTTGTAAAGTGATAGCTTGATCCAAAATATACGCCACTCTAATAGGTACATTTCTCGTTTCGTCAGGTTTTACTAAACTTCTGGCAATTAGTATGCCCGGTGTGCTGACTACCTGGGGTTCGAATATAGAGCACTGGTTGCCCCTAGTAGCTACCTCGGTTCTAACCATGATGATCTTTTCGGAGTTTGGCGGAACAGTTACGGCCACTTGGTTTATGACGTCCATCGATTTTTCTGCTGTCGTCATTGTTGATAGCATTACTTCATCGCCTCCGATTGTCAAGACATTGTTTTTGAAGTCGGCTATAAATCCGTATGCGTTCATAACGTCCACACCAAGAATTGCTTTATCCACAATGTCTGCAACCAGTACTTGATGATTAAACAAGAGTCGACCGAGGGGTAGATTAACTCCACTTTTCCATACGCTTTTGCAGGCCGTCCTGTAGCTGTTCGCAAGCTGCAAGAGTACCAGATTGGCTTGAGATCTTTCACCACGTCAGGCCGCACAATAGAAATTGTTGCGCCTGTGTCAACTGTAGTCGAGGTTGGCCTTTCTTGAACAAATCCGGTAACTACCAAGCTCCGGCTGTTTTTCTGAAGTGTAGAAATTGCGTATTGTCTAGGGCCGTGGTCGGCAAACTCATTAGTCATCAGAGCCAAATATCAACAGTACAACGATTTAGATTTCTTTTGAGAGCCAAATTCCTTAAACTTAAACTATATAGGTAGGTACACTGCTCATTAACCTAATAAACTTTAATTAAAGTATTAAGTCTTAATTAAACCATAGGTACACTGAATAAAACTTGATATCATACTTAATAATGATCTTATTTATTGATAAAAATTAAATTGTAATTAATGTATCCATAAAATTAAATCATGACAATGACTGACAAACACTTATTGCGAACAATGGCCTTGCATCTCCTTGGAAAGTTTGGGTAAGTCAGGTTTGTACGTTGTTGTTTCTAATTTTAGGCGCGATTCCACGTTCTCATCAATAAGACGACTACTCAATTTACTCTTGATAAGGTTCATCCTTGACAAAGGTTGTTCGCATGAATATGTAGAACCGAAAAGGGAAAGAACAGCAAACGCTAGTTTTTTCAACTGAGTCAGGAATACTATTCCAGGTGTTAAAAATCATCATGTCTTCCTTCTACTGGTCTTTCAAAGCAGACCACTTGTGCTGTGAACTAAGTCACATTTGTTTTTCTCCAATATTTCCACATCAGCACAAAGACGTTCAAATTTAGAGCACCATAATTCTTTGTTTTTTAAATCCAGCAATTGCATTTCAAAGTTGCTAATGTCAACATTACAGGGAGAAAAATTTAATTCTATTACAGTAGCATTAAGAGGTTTTTTTATCAAAGGCTAACGTCGCTTTGCTATTTCTGAATTCCTGAAACCTGTTGATAAAAGCTTCCCTCATATTTAAAATTGTTGTTTTGAAATAGCAAATGTCAATATCAGAATTATTTTCGTGGCGATGTTTCAGCAGGCTTGGAAAGTGAATCAAAGTTTCTCTTTCAAAATCTTGACCAAAAAGGGATAATTTGTTTTCGAATGAAATAACTTCTTCTAACATCGAGAAAATTGTGTTTCCTTCCCCCTGTAGTTTACGATTAAGCTGATTTAGATGAGACGTAACGTCTACCATGAAATAAAATTTTTGGATCCACTGATCGTCCGTTATTTCAGGATAGTGAATACTCTTCTCAAGGAGAAATGCTTTAATTTCTGTTAATAAGGAAGCGAAACGTTGTAAAACGTTTCCTCTTGATAACCAACGTACCTTGTTATGCAGCAGAAGATCTGCATACTCACTCTCCATTTCAACTAAAAATTCTTTAAATTGGCGATGATTAAGAGCTTTAGCTATAATGGAGTTCCTTCGTATTATTTGAATTAGCAGCCATCCTTACTATTTCTTTTATGAAGTTGCTAAACTGCTACAATTTTTTGTTCAGACAAAGCTTCTCGTCATCTCTGACATCATCAGGTCTTGAACAACCTAGGTTCAAAAAATTGTAGCAGTTTAGCAACTTTATAAAAGAAATATAATGGAGTTGATAATCTTAATCACCAATTCCATAACTTTGCAAATTTCTTCTGGAAATATCTACGCACAAAGCGCTTCTTGATGAATGATGCAATGGTAAACAAATATCTCGTGATTAATTTTTTCTTTCAAAATAGCAACAAACCCTTTTCTTACGCCGGTCGTACTTTTCGCCCCGTCTGTTGAAATTGACACAATTTTATCGAGTGGAATATGATGTTTTTCCGTGCACTCAATTACAGCATTTGCAATATCCTCTCCACGTGTTTGACCTTTGAGTGGCAATAATCCTAAAAGTTCTTCTTTAGGACCTGTAGATGAAATAAATCGTACAAAAAGTGAAACTTGCACTGTATCATTTATGTCACAAGACTCGTCAACTGCTATTGATAAAGTATTGAAACCAATTTAAGATATTCGACTTGCTGGTTGGTTATATTCCAAGACATTTTGACTGTTCCATCTTTCACTGTTTTATCATACAATGGTAACTCTATAATTTTGTTTAGAATATCTGCTTTGTTCTTAAAATCCCGAAATAGCTCTTCGGATGCATTTATAAAACAACTTTTTATGTATTCGCCGTCTGTGTATGGTTTGCCTCTCTTAGCAATCTCTTGACTAACCACAAAACTTGCAATATTAACATTGTTGGAAGATTGCATCCAGTAATTAAATACAGAACTTGATTTTTCTTGGCTCTTCTGAAGTTCCTCAACTGCTTTCTTCCTTGCATCACCGACAGGATATTTAGTGCTAAATGACGTGTGTTTAGTTGTAAAGTGTCTCTACAAATTTGATTTCTTGTTATGCGCCAATTTTTCCTGACAAATAAGACAGGTCGAAAGGCCATTTAAGTTTTGAATAAACGCGAAAGTCTCGATCCATTCAACTTTAAATTCACGGTTTTCGTCTTCCGTTTTTCTTTGCTTCTTCTTTGTAGCCATGTCAAATAGGCCACCTACAAAAATGTTTCATTTTATAATAATAAAGCCTATAGCGTGACAAAAAAAATCTACATTATTATAATTAAAAGATAAGCCAATTTAATATAAAAAAAAACAACTGGTAAGGTATAATTACTATAATAGTTAATCAATAACAACATCATAATTAACATCAAGTCAGCTGTGATGACATCAGGTCAGCCTTCGCTGGTGGTTTGAATAATTGAAATTTTCACTAACATTTTTATAATATATATTAATATTATGTTACTAATTAAAACCTTTTAGTTGTTAGTATTGTATTTTTCAGTCTTGCCCTTTCTTTGACTTCTGATAACAGTTTAAAAGGACCCTATTTATGTCTAAATATTATTAATTTTAAAAGAATAAACTAATCGATTTCACTCGATCTGAGACGAGTTTCATTCGAGCCCAGAGCAACTATTACGACTCAAGGTCGACTATTTACATTTAAACCAATAAATAAAATTAATTATTTCGAATTGAAGTTTTATTTCTATATAAAGTGTATCATAAAGATAATTTCAGATACTAATTAGAACCTGATCGTCAAAGAACACCAGTACTACATCGACAAGGGATCAGGACCCGAATCTACCAATACTAACAAATTCGATTATTACAATAACATAATCTATTTAACTCTTATAAACAAATAAATCATCACGAACCGAAACCATTAGACAAGGAAAGAAATTAAACTAATAAAGAAGATTCATACATTAATAAACTAAATAAATAATAAATAATAAATAAATAATTAAACAACAGAAAAAAATATATAATATAAATAATATAACAAATAAATTTTATTTTTATGAAAATATTCACGAAAAAACAAGTTTTACTATAAGCCACCAACACAAAATAATTACAATTTTTAAATTGATGACAAAAATACCTGTAGGATTTGCAGCTGGTTGGAAAAATACAGGTAACTTTATGCTTCGAGTAGGTACTTTTGTCACCCGCGCGCGATTTGCGGACGCGACGAGCACTGACCACTGCACACAATGAGACTGCTGACTGATTGACTCACTCAACTCGTGCATGAGTCGCGCGTGCCTCCCCCGCGCCGCGTACCCCGCGGCCCGCCTGCGACACGTCTCCCATCACCCGACCGACCGACAACCCCGCGCGTGTCTGCGCGCCCGCACGTAGTCATTTGTGGCAGAGCCGCACTCAAGGGGCCAAAGAGCCGCATGCGGCCCGGGAACCGCGGTTTGCCGACCGCGGGTCTAGGGGCTTCGTTCTTCCAGTTAGTCAGCACACGCCCCGTTGTACCACCGACTATTGCTCGTTTCCCTGCTGCTGAATTCTAACCCGACAATCTCGTTGTAGATGTCCAGATTTCCCACATCGATAAGACTTCGGTCTTCCATTCTTTCTTATTTTATTCTGTGGCGCCGACCGTCGAGTCTCTGTTCCTTGTTCTTCTTCCTCATCGTCTGTGCCGTCCCGATCTTTTAGCGCGTTCACTTTATGACTTTTCCAACAAGACGCTTATTTGCCGGCCTTAAATTGAAAAGCATGTACCAGGGTGTCCGCACTGTTCTGGTGTCTTGCCATTCGTAACACTTGTTGTAGTTCGTTATCTCGGACACCGGCAGTAAATGTCTGCATCGCAAAACTCGTTCGAAAATTTTCTCGCGCTTCAGGATAGGCCAGTCTAATTAGTCTGTCGATACTTGCTTCAAACTCTTGAAGGCTCTCCCCGGAATTTTGTCGCATTGCTCTCAACTGGGTGCAGTACACATCTCGCAAATATTTATCACTATACCGTAATTCTAGAGCTTTTATCAATTCGGCATATGTGTTTTGGCTGTCAGGTGGCACTTTCTGTAGTAATTCCGCCACAGGTCCTTTTAATGCAAGAACGAGTGAAACAGCCTTGTCTTTCTCTGTCCAATTATTTGCGCATGCAGCAGCTTCAAATTGGCGGAGGTATGTTGCCCAGTGACTGCTTCCGTCAAAGTTTGGCGCTTTGACATGAATTGTCCCTACTGCAGGCAAAGTGACTCTCTATTAGCTTATTTTCTGTGTCTTTTTCTGTCTTTATCACTGGTACCGTCTGTTCAGAAATTTGTTTTGGTTGAATCTTCATACACTGTTCAACGTCACTTTTAATTTGTTCTCTTAAGTTTGCCATCGAGTTTTTTACTGCAGATATTTTTGTTGACATAGCTTCTTCCACATTCAAGACAGATTTTCCTACTTCAGATATTTTTATAGACATCGATTATTCAACACTCGAGACAGATTTTTCTATTTCAGCTATTTTTAATGTCACTGATTCTTGTACCTCCGATATTTTAGTAACTTGTTTATTAAGCTCACCTCGTAGGAGACCCAATTCTGCCGTACTATGTTCTTGCATCTGTTTCTGCTCCTGTATTAATGGTTTGATGTCTTCTGTTTCACGCTTTCGTTCCACTGCCTCCTGTGGTCGTTTTTCATACTGTCGTTTTTCTGCTTCTTCCTGTGTCTGCCGCAGCATTGTTTGTAAATATTCCATCATCTGACTGGGATCAATGTTTATCGATTAATTACGAATCACACTCGTCTTGTACAAAGTGTCCACTGTTTCCACTGTTAACCGTTTTATCCCAGTTCTGACACCACTGTTACGACGGTCTACTCGATCGTCGTAGGTACAGTGGAAAAAAAATGCAAGACACCAATTAAGTCACTAATCACACCTTTAATTTTTACAGTTAAACAGTTCGTAATTAACAACACAGTCTTTACAACAAATCAAATGAAAATTGTTCACACGCAATAAAATGTCCACTAAAATTAAACACAAATATATTACAATTATACCGTCCGATTATAAAACACCACTCTTTACTAATTAACCACTTGAACGCGCACAGTAATATTGCTACTTTAACTCTGGAACCGCACTATTAATAACTCGCACTAATACAGAACTGAACGTCGTTGAGTACTGGTATTTATACCGCCCCAAATTACTAGATTATTCGATAGCGCCAGTATAGTTACGACGTAATTATTTGCGGCCTTGTCACAGTCCGTGCGCCCGAGCGAAGTCTGGCACAGTCTAGAAAATGCGTCAAAAAGCACGTACGCCACACACGTTACATTCCGGATCACTCTGGAACATTCGACAAACACGTAGATTCTTCTGTGATGTCGTAACAATATTGTCAAATTGTTTCTAAGTTAATGGGCAAACCTCACAAAAACAAGACAGTTCTGAAACACATTTGGACCTATTGAGAAGAGATTTGATGAACTGCCAGCAACAACAACACAGACAAGATTCAAAACAAATTCTTGTAAAATACTGTGAATTCGCCGTAGCGATCATTTTATTCACATTTGGATTAAGCAATCATATCGGTAGGTACACGTTATATTATTTCGCCTATGTAGACATTAGCAAGGAGCACATGGTTAAGAAGGTGAAACAAGGTAAAGGCAGGATAAAAAAAAGAAAGAGGGTATTAAAAAATGTTGAATAAATTAACTAAATCGTGTTTAAGCATTTATAAAGTAACTGAATTAATAGTTAAGCAGTCGCTTGGAGGTGTTACACTTGTGTTGTTTCTGTACCAAGTGTGAATCCTATTTTGCATAATTTAACAGGTAACAAACATCGCATTTACGTCTAACACAAACTACATTTACTGCAGACACATGTAGTATATAATCACTCACATGTAACAATAAATAACACTGGATAATATTTACTTTATTTTCCAAACTAAAGAATTTGATTTGTCTATTACAACGTTACATATACATACATATACATGTGGGCATGTCAGGCCTCACGTTCAAGGGATACAAACTTATACAACGAATTTATATGGAAATTCGATATACAGTAATTCATGCAGGTTGTATAATTATACCAGGTGTAATTATAATAAGAGTATTTTTATTTATCAGTATTTAAAACTCATATCTATTATTTATTCATTATTATAAATATTCATAAACATCATTAATAATTGTCGGTCACGATATTGCTCATTATTAAATGTTTATATCTTATGATATGCAATATTACACATATTTAAAAAAATCTCTTATATCTAAACATGTTGATAATCTTATATCTAGACATGTTAAATAATTGGTTTATTAATTTATTATAAAATTAAAATATTTTTATATTGAAATAAATTGTCTTATCTCAGATCTGACCTCAACTCGCTCAGTCTATACCAAGGTTTAAAATTCAATTTAAATTTATATTAATTTCTTGTAGCCTGGCCTTGTTTTAATATTCAACTTTAAATTAATCTTTCTATACTTCAAATATCTAATCACTTTACTATCTATTTTGATAATAAACTCTACTCTCTTTACTTTAATTCTCTTTCATTTATTAATGCTTTTATATATATGCGATCGCTCATTCTTACGACTAAACATTTATTTACATTTAACGTATTATTACTAAGTATAAACTTTTCTTTGTTTTAATTTACTGTCTTTTGAAATCGTCTTTTAGAGCTCTTTTTTTTTACAAATCATTTAAAATGCATTACGCATGTCACCTCGATTTCTGATGATCTTACGACTGTTGTCCGGGGTCCAGTGTTGTCCAGAGTTAGTTTTCCATTCTTCTTGTCCTGGCGTGGTCCTGGATACGTCTAGAGTCCAGCGTCGTTCTACAGCATGTGTTTCTGGATACGTCTAGACTCCAGCGTCGTTTTACAGCAGCATGTTCCTGGATACGTCTAGAGTCCAGCGTCGTTCTACGGCAGCATGTTACTGGATACGTCTAGAGTCCAGCGTCGCTCTACAGTAGCATGTTCCTGGATACTCTTGGTAGACTTACTATTGCGGTATTTACTTTTTCCGTAATATTGTCGTGAATTTAACGAACGTTATTTCGTTTGTTACTGCGACTTGTAAAAAAAATAAACTGTTTTGCCGACGGACAGCATGTCCGGCTGCAACTGTGTCTTGAATTGAAGAGAAGGGTTTTTGGTCGAACCCTTAATTTATACCCTCTAGAGATTCCGCGCCAGTCGGCTCCAAAATCGTCCTGTCGATACCTGCATATCTCGTGACAGCCCCCACTCCCGAACCTTTTCATCTATTTGCAATTATTAGCAAACAGCAATGATTTCCAAGGAATCGAGATAGCACAAATCATAGCTAATTCGATTAAGCACTCACTATATTAATTTCAGCGTCTTAGGGTAATTTGCGTATTTTTTGGCACGTTTATTTTTCACTGTCTTCGCATGACGTGTTCTATTAACGTCATCTTTTCACTGAGGATAACTATAAATTTCACACACACTTTGGTGCCTTTGGTTTGATCATACACTAATTAGTTTTCGCACAGTGAATTAAAATAATTATTTTCTTAATTACTTGGGGCGGGTTGCTGAGATTCCTGTCTATGCCTGCATCACTAACACACACAAGATACTTCTCCCCTAATCTAACAATGAAATATTTTTGCAATCTCAGACTTGTCCCTTTACCCGTAACTTATACAAATTATACAAAATTTATATTTATTTAAATTAATGCCTAATACAGCGTATGGCTGTATCGTTGCACTATAGATATAAAAATTAGGGCACAAGCATATTATACGTTATTTGCCCGTAGTGAATCAGTTGCAAACTCTCTTGCTTGCTTTAAACCTACTGTGATTTGTATATAGCTGTTGTTTCGTGTGTGTGTGTGTGTGTGTGTGTGTGTGTGTGTGTGTGTGTGTGTGTGTGTGTGTGTGTGTGTGTGTGTGTGTGTGTGTGTGTGTGTGTCTGTGTGTCTGTGTAGGAGATAATTGGAGATGAGAGCGACACTTGATGTCTTCTATGTTGTAATAAACAGTGACGTATATTCCGTTCATAATTAGAGACATGTCTCGCCGTGTAAATTTCATCTCATGCTCATTATCTACAACAAGGCCGATGTGCTTTGCGTTCCCGAAGCCGGTTCAGACTGCTGGTAAAATTTGTATCAGTACTTTCATTAACAGTGACTGGAACGTTCAACGCTTTCCTAAACACCTTATGTGGTTGTCACTGTAATACAAACTCTATTCACATTTGTGTGTAGTAACACATTAGTGCCAAAAAACTAGTAATTAGGGTTCCTTTTACTTACTGTTACGCAAATATGTATATTTCTTTAAAAATATTTCTTTGGAAAACAAAATAACTTTTAGTATAGCCTAGTAATTTCAACGAGAAAGTATTTTTGAGATGTGACGATCTAATTTTCATCATTCTTTCTAGTAAAATTTAAAATTTTCAGCAAAATATTTACACGCGCGCGCGCGCATGTGTGTTTCTGTAAGATGAATACCATTATAAGTTATATTTAATGACTATTCATTCATACTCTTCAAATCAGATTTCTCAGCAAGCTTTATATATATATATATATATATCGGGTAATGAAATATTAAATTTGTCATCTAATGTAACACTTATCTTTTACCGTAATGAGAATCAATGAATTGGAAATTACTAGCTCTGTACTTATTGCCAATTAGTTAATCCATTACTTTTTCTATGTTGCTTTAGTATGTAGGCCTATTTATATAGATAAAATGTGACTAAATTTTTAACCAGCATATGGTTAATAAATTTTTAACCAGCATAAATTTTTAAATAAATAGCCTACGAAAACCAGCTACTGAAACAGCTACAAAAACAGACATTAGTCGTCTAAGCAAGGTTAAACGAGGTTAGTCGTTGTCGAGCTCTTAAAGATATTTCCAACTTTAATACCAACAAAAATCTCTAAAAAGGATTAGATTGTTATTGCAATGAATGCTGCAAATAATACAGACGTTAGTTTTAGAATATACCAACTACTGTTAGAGATCGTATAGTGTGTGGAATTTGCAAAGAGAATAAGGGTAGTTCGTGTTTCACTAAAGGTGAATACACCAACAGTAACATAAATACTTATTGTATTAAACCTGTTGTCTTAAACATTATGAGAAAACAAAAACGTTGATTGTATTTGAACGTGGGTGAGCAATCGAAATCGCCTTTTACCATCCTAAATATTATAAAACTTATATTCATGAAAATTAACTCAAAATAAAGAAAATGTATATAAGGTTTAATAAATTTCTCTTAATAAATTGTAAGTTATAAAAACCATACATATAAACTACATAGGAATATTTGTGTTAAATTACAAAACCTCTAGAAGTATTTTATTAGTAAGTACATTTATTTCTCTATAAATCTTAAGTTGCAAAAACCATTCAGTGAATTATATAACCATTCAGAAACTCATAAAAATCATCCTTAAAAATTATAAAAAATCAATACTAATTTATTAGCTACATCGTTTTTTACATAAATGGACTCCTAAAAATTATCCTTAAGAATTACACAACAATCAATAATAATGTATTAGCTACATCCTTTTTTATATAAATGGAATTTCAAAACGTCAGTGCAAACAAACTGTCATATTTAATCGAATATAAAAATCATAAGAATTAAAAGAATGCTGAAAACTAATCATCGTGGTGAAGTTAATTAAAAAATAAATATGAAATAATTTCATTTATACAAATCAATATTTACCAAACAAATACATAAAAGAAGAAATACAATTTGTTTCGACTTAGAAAATAAAAATGTAAGTGAACTTAGAAATTTAGCAAAAAAATATAAAGTCGAATATTACTTTAAAGTGAATAAAAATGATTTAATTAATCAATTAGATGAGAAAATAAAACGTTATATTCCATTTGTACATCTATCTGACGGCTTGTTTAAAGGGGGAAAACCTAGTAATATAAAACTAGAAATATATATTGCACGATTTTCAGAAGTTTAGAATAGTGATTACAAACGTTTTTGAAAAGCCGAAATCATTAAGACTAGAAATTTTTGATATGGAACATTCTGTAAGAAATTCTGAAAAATTTATTACTCTATTTTCTAAAATATCAAGTGACGAACTCATTGACAAACAAAAATTGAAAAGACAATACAGCTTGTAATTAAAGAATTTTAACATTTTCTTTTGACAATATTACAAATATCAAAGATCCAGTAAATTTTCTTTGTTCAGTTAGATATAGGCCTATATACAGTAAATTGAAAATTTATAATTGTACTGGATAATCAACAAAATGGAAAAAATAAATAAGGGTGTTTAAAGTGGTTACAAAAATAAAGACTTTATACAAGACATGAAATAGAACAATGTTTATGTCAACCTCTTTAAATAATGTTTTTTATGAGACTATTAATAAATTAGAAAAAGAAATGACTTTGAAGCTAAAGGATCAGGTTAGTCAATATACTCAGTAAACAGATTTGAATTAAGTTAAATCATTTTGATTAAATTTCAGGTTGATCTTATATTTTTCTACCTGAAAAAATAAAAGCAAAACATGCCTGTCTTAATGTTAAAAATGATGATCAAAAATGTTTTATGTGGGCAATATAATCAACATTCAATACACCTAAAAAAAAATCCGTAAAAAGTTCAAAATATTTAATATTTCTATTTAGCATTTACTGATTAAGTTAGTGAAGCATTAGAAGATATTCAGTCTTTAGTTCAATTAACAAATATAAAACAAATTTAAAACATATCATATATATCAGTTAACGTATATTGTTATAATGAAAGTTTGAATGCTTTTGTTTTGTATGACTCTAAAAATAAAATATAAAAACATGTAAACTTAGTAATCATTAAAAATGAAAATCAAATACATTATTTTGGATAAAAGATTTATCAAAACTAATATGAAAATTAATTATCAAACATAATGGATTTCCTTCTGATAGGTGTTCAATAACATTTTATTGTCGAGAAATATTAACCAAACATGAAAAACTGTGTAAAAATCATAAAGCACTGAAAACTGAAATGCCCGAAATTGGAGAGGAAATTTATCTTAAAAATTATAAAAATTCTTCAGGAATACTATTTGAAATGTATGCAGATTTTAATGTTTGTTAAAATATTCATTGATTGACAGGAAATGTCAAACAAATCCTAAAAAATCATATATAAACAAAAGAACACGAACTAATTAGTTTCAGTTATTACGCAAAATACCGTAATGGATATTATAACAAGCCAGTTCCATATGTTGAAAGATTGTTTGGTCAACACATGAAAGAAGGTTCGTTACAAAATTAACAAATTTATGATAAAAAATGAAGAATAAAACAATTAACAGAGAGAAAAAAAATTAAATTTAAAATTCTGAAAATTGTCATATTAACAGAAAGTACCATTAAGTGTAGAAAAATATGCTTTAAAATTAATATACAATCTTGAATAATATAAGACAATTAATAATAAAGGACAAAGGAAAGGAACTGCAAAGAATGACTTAAGAATAAATTATTTTAAATAACGACTTCCAATTAATGTGAGGAAAGTAAAAAATCACTTAACAGAAAATTATCGAGAAGCTACCACAGTTACTGTAATGCTGTTAGGACGGTCTCATCGGATCGTCGTATTGTACAGTGGAAACAAAGTTCAGCCACCAATGAAATTGCTATCAGCTTTAATTCGTACCAGATAACTACTTGAAATCAACAAGGTACTCTCACACAATAATTCTAGTTAAATTTTTCCACACGTAATGACAATGCAAACTATTAGAGTCTGCACTAATTATAACCCAATCATCACTTTCCATTTCCACTTATCAGCAAAAATCACTTAATCCACACTATACAATTTTGCTAGATTATTAAATAAAAATCACTTACCTAGTAAGTAATTTAACTTGGGAATTAGATAATAATGCTGTTTCGAATATACACATTTGCCTTAATTATTTCTCTTTGTCAGGGAATTAAAAGTCTAGTTTTGATACTAAGAAAAAGAATAGACTTTCATACGGATGTCTTGGCAGTGTGGAAGTAGCATATATATAGCATATATGTGACAGAAATAGTGCATATATTTAGTATGTAGATAAAATGAAGCTGTTGAGTTTAAAATTGAAGGACGATATACTACATGCTGAAGAGTACATTACTGACTTCTCTAAATATAGCTTATACAGTGCTTAGGAGTTTAAAATTTTTGAATTACAGTAAGAGAATGTAAATTCTTAATAATTATAAAGCAATTAATACAAACGTAAGCGTTAGTTTACAGTATATTTATTACGGCTACATATTATGTATACTGATTAAAGTAATTCTCGTAAATAATTTTTGACAGCTGAGTGTGAAAATGTATGAAGCATTAAACATTATATTAGACAATGAGAAGTATGAATGAAAAAAATAATGTACTTTTACGTCGTGCTCATTAACATAATACCTAATTGCGAAATCCTGGTATTATACTCAAATATGATTACATTTAATTAAGCGATAGCTAAAAGGAATTAAGTTAAATTGTATAATAAACATAACGTTTGATCAAATATCTGTTCTATTAGTTTGTAGCAATACCAAAGCATTAGATATAGTTATTAAGCTAAAGAATTCCTTGTAAGAGCCACAAAGATACTTAGATTAAAGTTTATGCGGCATGTGAATTTTAAGTACACATTAATTGCTACAGTTGTAATTAGATATTTATGCAATCGGGGGTGTATATCATATTAACCTTCTAGCTGAAAGTTCCTTCACCAAGTTTAAGTTTAAGCTTATAAGTTTAAGTTTAAGTTTAAATTTAATATTATTTTATCTTAATTGAAGTCACAACGCACTAATCAAATTTTATTTTTTCAAATAAATTAAACTTTGTAACAACCGCAAACAAACATGATTCAAAAATATAAACTGTAGTGTTTTTTAGGTTCTATTTTTCAAATTAATCTGGCAACTTACAGCTTATGTAAACGTTACAAATGTCTATTTAAAGTGGACCATACCATTTAATTCTTTTATGGAATCTTCTTACAATTTCGCAATGTAAACATTGACTAAGGAGTGGTATAAAAATAAAAGAAAAAGATTTAAAAAACATGTATTGTATGTTTAACTGTCAGAATGCGTTAAATGAAATTAAATAAGATATTTTGGTGTTTTTATAGTGAACACTCATGTTTATGATAAATTACCAAAAGACATCTTTTTGTGAATTACCAAATAGATTTATTCATGTTTTGACATGTTTAGACCTGTTAAGAAGTCAGTCAATATAGAACTGTCAGAGAGTCTGCTAGCATAATATTTTACTCTCTTTCCGGTTATAAGTGTATTGTGTATAGTGTAACATAGTATTTTTTGTTTTAATTATGCCAAGAAAGGTTGTAAATCATCCAGAGAGTTTCTACTAGCGTATGTTTGTCATTAACTAACCTTCAAATCTCAGAGCCGAAATTTCTTCAAATTTTCCGAAATTTGTAAAAAGTGTTTTGCACTTTACTTCAGCTGTCTAGTTGGTAATTTTGATAAGAGCTGACCCTCAGTGTATGCTGTGTGTCATTGGTAGGCTGCTCACTGGGTGGAAAATGGAACATGCCATTTGTGATTCTCATGATTTGTAGGGAATCCAAGGATTATTTAATCGACTGCTATTTCTTTAACTAACAATAAAGGAATCAATGTAAAAAAATATGCAATCAAATATCAGAATTTTACATCTGCAGCAAGGTTTGACTTACGCTCTGAAGAGCTTACTGTACTAGTAGGCCTATATCCAGATATGATCTTAGGTGATAACTCTGGTTCTAACTGACTTCATACTGGAAAATACCAGACAATCTTAGAAGTGATAAAGCAAGTTGTTTATCAGAACCTTACTTTCCAAATCAAACAAGATCTTAATGATCTGATTCAAGATTTAAATCAATCTAAACAACAGTCTGAACTTTTAACTTTCAAGCTCAAGAGTGGAATCTACTCCACAAAGGCGTAAGAATATGCTGTTGTCGTAGCCTCCATAGTGATTTCAAAGACTACTTCTTGAAAGCAAAATGTGTAGTGTGTTGTAATGATATTTGTTGTGTTATGCAGTCTTTTGGGCATTAACACTAGTCAGATGAGTGACAATTGTCCATAGACTCATCAAAACTTAGTTTAATAAACATATTAAAATAAGAAACTGGTGTTACAAAATTCAATATAAAAATGTAACTGTTGTGTCTGTGGATATTTGAAGGTTGTTGCTATATTGCTTGGTTTTCAACATGGGTACAAAATTTACTGCTTCGTGTGTGAATAGGAGAGCAAGATGTTTCACTACGTTAGAAAATTGTGGCCTAAACTTGAATCTCTTATCTCTGATGAGAAAAATGCGTCATACACCCTTCCAGTGAGTTCTGGAAAAATAAATTTATCTTCATTAAATATTAAAGTGGAAATCATGAAAATTTTGTGAAAGCATTAAAAAATCTAATGCATTTGTGTACTTGAAATCAAACTTTTTTAAAGTTAGTGATGCTAAACTGAAAGAAAAGGTTTTTATTAGGCCACAAATAAGATCACTAATTTGATGAAAATTCTGAAGGATATTAAATCCACTGGAAAAAGTAGCTTGGCAGTCATTAAAAAATATCTGTTTCAATTTTATTTGAAATCATATAGCAAAAATCTATCGTGATATAGTGGCTGATCGTGTCTTTCAAAATTTACTTCTTGAACTCTCACCTAGACTTTTTTCCCAGAACAACTTGCATAAATCGTTTCTTTACATATACAGGGTCCGCCAGTGAAGCGGGAAATTTTGAAAGTCCAATAGTTCATTTTCTGCTCACGAGAGGGCGTGGAGGTTTTCAATTGTCGTTTTACATTTAATGCTATTGGTTATTAAATGTTTTAAAACATGGAGCAGTGGTCCGGTGCACAGCGTGCTTTCTGCTTAAAATCGTTTTATAACAATGGTGACTGTGTGACTTCTGTACAACGATTGTTTCGTAATCATTTCAATATTCCACGACATGGAAGAGTGCCGTCCGCTCATGCAATTATGTCATGGGTGAAAAAGTTTGAAGAAACTGGTTCCACATTAAACTTAAAGCATAGAGGAGCAACGAGGTCTGTAAGAACAGAGGAAAACATTGAAAGAGTTCGAGTAACATTGACGCGTTGTCCACAACGTTCTGCAACGAAACATGCATCCGCACTAAACATTAGTGACACATCGTTACGACGAATTTTGCATAAAGACTTATCTTTTAATCCTTACAAAATTCAAGTAATCCAGGAGTGGAAGGACGGCGATATGCTGGCTCGCAGGATTTTTAGCGAATAAATATTGCGACGTGTAAATGATGATGAAAACTTTATTCACCGCATGTTTATGTCAGATGAAGCACATTTTCATTTGAATGGATATGTAAACAAACAAAATAGTCGATATTGGAATGATGAAAACCCAGGTGAGTTGCATGAAAAGCCATTACATAGTCCGAAAATTACGGTGTGGTGTGCAGTTTCATCATCTGGCATTATTGGGCCATATTTTTTCCAAGACGATAGAGGAAACACCACAACTGTCAACGCAGACCGCTACACACACATGGTCAGAACAGTTTTGATGCAACAGCTCCCTAGGTTTCCGGAAATTAATTTTTTCCAGCAGGATAGGGCCACAAGTCATACTGCTCGTGTGTCCATGGCTGCTTTAAGAGAACACTTCCCGGACGGACTCATATCCAGATATGGCGACATCTCGTGGCCTGCAAGATCCCCAGATTTGTCCGCATGCGACTTTTTTCTTTGGGGATTTCTGAAGAGCAGGGTGTACATTGATAGACCGCACACCATACCTGAATTAAAAACGAATATCAGACAAGAAATTGCACGGATTCAACCTGACCTGCTTCGTCGAGTGATGGAAAATTTGCGGTCAAGATTAGAAGAATGTTTACACAGAAATGGCTCTCACTTGAGCGGCGTTATTTTTAAAAAGTAAAGTAATGGCATAATTTACTCAACTTAAATCTGTAAAAAAAATTCTGATAATAAATGTTTCATGAAAAAATTGGGTACTTTTAATTTTTCCGCTTCACTGGCGGACCCTGTATTAGGGACTGAAACAACAGATTTGATTTATTTATTTTCTAGCTTAACATGGTGCTACTAGTTTAGCTTTAAGCCTAGTGTTTAAGTACAATGCCTATTTATGTATAGTACAAGAAGTCCAGTTGGTGGTAAATTAACTTGTCCATTTTCTGTTGTGGAAAATAATAATTTATTACTAGTTTTCAAATGTCAAACTCATAAAATACATTTTCAATTGAAAATTATAGGAATCAAATAAAATAATTCAGTGTCAAAGAGGAGTATAAATGTGCGGTTGCATCGGTGAAAATCGGTGTATAACAATTAGAGCTTGTCTTGGAAACTCAAGCTTGAGCTACAAAGACCTTACCAACCAAGTCACATTTGACGAGGTTAATAATAGAGAACCAACATTTAAGATTGTTACATGCTGGTGTGCAGCGTGAACGTGCTTCAATTCATCAGAAGTGTTGGATCATCAACGGTCATTATGTAATCCGCTTTAGAATTCACAGGTGTCTTAAATACTACAGCTTCAACGCTAAGAAAGCGCAACAAGTTATAAGACAGTTGCTTAAACCAAGAGTAACAAAACCTTCTCGTCCACTCCTGAATTGCGGCATTGACTATACTGGCCCAATACAATTCGTCATGGCAGGCGGTGTTGAAAGCACAGATCTAAATGTTATTATGCTCTATTTATTTCAGTGCTATTGTGCTGAATCAAAATATTGTATTTTGATTTTAGTATATTGTATTGTTTTTTGTATTGTATTTGAATCAAAATATTCACACACAAAATTGTGACACATTCAACTATTCAAGGAATTGAATGGAATTTCATTCGTCTAGCGAATAATAGTTGTATAAAACTATTATTCGAGCGGTTTTTGTTGTAAAAGGATCGATGAGAATTGGTACACATTGTAGCGTCCACTGTGGAACCATTTTATTGTAGTTTTAATTGAAACTGCTGGTCTTCATGTTTTCCAGTTGTCAAATCAAAAAGTTGAAATTAATTATCTAAATTCATTATCTAGTCCAATTGGAAAAACAAAGGTGTATATTTTCATTAAGTTATTATTGATAATAATAAAACTTTTTACAAGAATATAACGTTTATTAAGTAAATTACATACATGTATCAACAGTGATCTAACTATCATAATCATATATAATTTAATCTTAAAAATTTTTAAATTATTGATCAAAACATCTGTTTTATATGTATACTACGTTTAATGTTTTTTTATGTATATATAAAAAATGTTATATAATTCATTGTAAAATATAATATAAATATTTGTTATTTTATTAAATTAGTAATCTTGAAAAAATTATCTTTTTTTGTATTAATCTAAATTTGTTCTGGTATTAATTAATTACTTGTTTTATGTTTGAATATTTCTAAATTTTGCCTTAATTTGCAGGTTTGAGAGAAGCTGGAATCAAATCCTTCAAATATCACCTTCGACGTATCAATGGAAATTTGTGTATGAGTTTCGAAGAACTGAACACCATGTTGTCCTGATAGAAGTATGTCTGAATTCTCGACCACTTTGTTAGATAATATTTGTCTCTACTGCTCCCCAGGTTGTCACGCCCGCACATTTCTTATCAGATATCGAACACATCTATGCTTGAACTAAATTATCAAGGTGTTTCCATCATCAGATTAGGTAGGTGGCAGTTGATGCAGCGTTGTGTACAAGATCGATGGAAACGATAGCCTTTCGACTACCTTCATCATCTTCAACAAGGTTCTTGATGGTAATCACCAAAGAAGAACATACGATACCTGGTGATATGAAATATTATGTTTCAAGGAAGACAATTCTCTACCACTGTACTGGAAGTTAGAATCGTCGAAGAAGTTCTCCATGGTCTGACAATTTGATTTGTGTAGCAACAGTATGCAGAGCAGAAGGTGTCTTCAGAACCATCAACAAATTATACCAACTTCCCTGCATTAGCTAATATTATATCTGTGAATTTCAGTGTCAACAATAAATAATATTTTGGTATAAATTCAATTTATGTTAGTTTTTCTCATTGTTTGATGCTTTTTGTTTTTGATGCTTACATTAAAATATTTGTAATTTGTTTTGTTTTAACAATAGGCCTACCTATTTCAATGACTTATAAAGAATAACGATGTATTAGTGTCCGTTATCTATGAGTAATTCATTAGTGTCCGTTATTTATAATATGAGTAATTGATTTAGTTTCTGCTATTTAACTGTAGAAAAGGTTTTGAAATTCCGCAATATTCCGTATGACTTCACCGATCTGTAAATTTTGTTAGTTAAATTTAAACTTTTCTTTGTCGCAATAAAATTAGCTACGATTTCATAAAACATTTTTAAACAAATCTTTGCTTACACCTTTATTTTATGTAATTATTAGCTATCTATTTTACTTACTATTAAATATCTCGAGACCAACAAATAATAAGATTGCCAAAAAAATTAATATTTCCACTGCGTAGTAGCTATGAAATTGTAGTTCTAACTTCAGAAATAAAAGTGTTACAAAAATAAGAATAACAAATTTATATATTCCTAATTTGGGGTATTAATTTAGAGTCTATGTTGCACAAAGAACGTGCATACTAAAATTAATAAAATAAACTTATAACAGTTCTTTATACAGTATACTATTACTGGGATAAAGTAACATCCGCGCAGCATCATTTATACAATGTTTTCAACATCAGACTGTGCTTATAAGCTGAAACTACATTCTAAATAATAATTTTAATGCAGCTGAATTACACTTCTCACAATCCCTGGGTAAAAATATGTTTTGCTTTAATACACTGTGGGACACTTCTGTCCTTGAGGTAGGAATCAACGATCTTATTCTGTTCGGAGACAGCAGTATAAAATACAGATACAATGCTGTCAGAACACTCTGGGGTAACCTATATCCGGGCATGATAGGATGAAGCCAATAAACAGCGGAGTGTGTCAGCTCTGTTAGAAATAATAGACCAAAATTACTGACCGAGATTATTTTTGGGGACTGTGCATGAGACTACTTATCTCTTCTAAAAGGCATATTCTTGTAAAACCCTTGACAAGGGTTATGTTGAAAAGGTAAAACTCACAACGGTCTGTGGGAAAAAAACTCGACAAGGAAGTCAGAATTTACCCCTAGTGCATCAAATTGATTAAAATTAATTAGCATTTAATACAATTTTGTATAATCAGATTTTTAAATTTTAAAAGTTAGTTAAAACTAAAAGTGAGACTTAAAAATGGAATACATGACACTAGCGCTAACTAACACAACAATTTAACAGCTAATGTAACCCAGGTTTTCTAAAAGTTGAAAAGCGCCGATAATCTGTTGGAAGAAACTAGTAATTAGTATAAAACAGAGAATAGAATAAAATATTTTACCAACAAAAAAGAAGTTACAAAACGAGTCTGACGGAGTAGAAAAATAGTTTAGTAGGAACAAGGAACGTAAAGCATTGCTTCACTTGTAGTTCCTCCACTGTTACGAATAGTACCTGTAGAAAGATGTGTAAACAAGCGAATTGAAAAAAATGTCTGTTATCACCAACTAATAATGTGGTCAACATACAAGCTTATGATCAAATATAATCTACTTTGTGTAGTAGAATTTCATGGTCACAGATCTGAATAATGACATTTTAAAAATAAAAATGTGTCAGGTGAGAAACAGTATCGCCGGCTCACAAACTTACTCCGAGAAAATAAAAAGAATAGTTCACTTACAACAATAAGCAGAATCTACCTATAAAACTTATAGTACAGGGTTTACTTCCAACGTGTGACCAGGACATAATCATAGAAGACTTGAGAGGTAAAGTAAACATATGGCTGGAAACAATAAAGTCAATATTATAAAAAAAAGACATTTTCACAAAAACTTTGTCGTCATTCGTGTTAACGCTTGTCATAAAAAAATATATGAAATAATTTAAAGTCTAAAGACAAATTTTAAGACTAAAAGTTAGTATTGAACTCTTGTTTAAAAAGAGCCCTTATTTCTCAGTGCAAAACATGTTACGCGTATAGACATCTTACTGCAATACGGGAAACGGTGTGTTAAATATCGATGCAAACATCCCACTGCAGTTTGTAAAATTGAGAGATTTTATACAAAAGTAAATGTGAATACAGCTGTAATTCATTCAAGTGGGAAAAAGTTTATCAATAAAATTGTAAAAAGGATTACACGAAATTATAAAAAGGTAGAAAACACGAATGATGCTACTTCAAACAGACAATAACAAAACCTCTTCACCTGTTTGAATTGCAGCATGGAATATCAATGCGTTACTATACCAAGTTAATGATGTAGAAATATTTTTATGAAACCAAAAACTGGAAGTTTGTCTAACCTATGAAATTTATTTTATTTGAACAATCTTTTACAAATACATGGATATATAAAATACCACACAATTCACACTCACAACACACATACGGTAGAGCAACTGCAATAATGAAAGAAAAAGGAAAAAATTCTGAACAACCTAATTATAGAAACATGAAAGGCAAGCAACAACTGTAAAATTTCTTTTAAAAAATTAGGTCCTTCAAAATTAAGGCCCATCAAGTTACATGCTGAAAACCGATGATTACCTCAAATGTTTCCACTCTTTAGAAGACCTCGTTATAATTGAAGGAGAGTAACACTAAACGTACACTAGTGGTCCAGACTTATTACCACCAAAGGAAAGCGTTTGTGCAAAGTGAAATTAGAATGAAAAAGTCACTCTAAAATAATGTTTCTGGTATAGATTTCTTTGTTCAGAAGTGAGTAATAACCAATTATATTAGTACTGAAGAATTTATTGATTTACTATCTGATCATTCATCAATAATATTATCACTGAGCATAACAGTTATACAGAAATCACTTCTGCTATAACTGACATGTAAGGGGACAGAGTAGAATAGATTTAGAGGTGAATTTAAACAATGAATTGAGTTAAACTTTCCACTAAAAGTAAACTTACATCTTGATATGGGCGTAAAACATTTAGTCCATAAGATGGCACAGGTTAGGTTATGCCGGTACCTACTCTCATGAATGGTACAGTCAAGGAAACTAACTCCATGCGCAAAAGACGGATGTAAATAAAATCAACGCGTCAGAAAAGTGGTTTTTAAAAATGCCAAATAATGCTCATGATTAATAATATACATCAAAATAACTAATTATGACAACTGCTTGGTAGCGCTAAAGTTATACCGTGATTACAGAACGGGCAACGTTTAAACTGGTGTAGGCAGTTGAAGTGTTTAAAGAATTGTCTGAACATAACCATATGTAAAGTATAACAAGGAGTTCGCCAATGAGAGCGCATTATACACACTGTTACCACAGTTAATAAAATAATGTTTTTTGATAATTTATAAGTTGCAATACAAATAAATGAAAACACCTTACATGAAAATATTTAAAACGGTACTTTTATATGATTATTAAAAACCTTTTTCATTAATATTCGATATCTGGAGATGAAGTAAGAACAAAACTAACAAGAAAAGCTAATAATTTTACTATGCGGCACGCGTAAAATGGTGATGAAAAAAGACTTTAAGAATATTACACAATTTAGAATGATTAATTTATATTTTCCGTATTTAGCGTATAAATTTAGAGTCTGTGCTGCACTTGAAAAAGTGTAATTTTCTAAGTTAATTTTCGTGCAGTAACATCATATTTTTCAAATAATGTTGACTGATACAAATAAGTTTTGCCTAGTTACCTCGTTCATATTTTTGAATTATAGTCTACAATACTTCAGTTTCTCCTATCGTACACTATTTGACCAACAATAAGAAATACAGATGGGAATCTGCCAGGCCACTTTGGGAAATCTGCGTCTAGGACTGATAGGATTGAACCATTCAATATGTATATCTAGTGCTTAAGAAGAAATTCTATTATAAAAGACAGTCTAGAAGGCATGGTCAGCGGAAAAAGAAAAAGAGGAAGAAAGAGACGACAGTTGATGGACAACATCAAGGTAGAGAACTACATTACCACGAAAAGGATGGCAGAAGACAGAGAACAGTGGAGGAGTTCATAAAGAAAACCTGCTATACAGCAGATGAACCTATGATGATGGTGATGAACTAACTATCTAATCGGCTGTACGCATGGCTGAATTATGTATTGTACCGTCAACATGGTAACGAGGTGAAGGGTACTCTCTTGGGAAGAACATACTAAACAGACAGTCGTGATTCTGGGAAGTTATTTTGGCAGTTTGGCGTGAGGCTACCTCTCAAACGTTTGCAACTGCAAAGACAAACAAAAATAAGAAAACAAAATAAACGTATGTCCTATGTCTCGCAGTTTGAGGTTTATTTCTTGTAGTGTACAAGTAGTATCAGGTTGCCGAGATTCGCTAGATTGTAATGTATGGTAAATTCTTAACTTATTTTTAAAAAAAATGCAAACTGACCGTAAAATGAGTACCGTAAATAAATTTGTAATAGAAAATTATATCCAAAAACAATTAAACTAATAATTGTGTAAACAGCTGTATAGTTTTCAAGACGTTTTCATAGTTTGGGAAATATTATTTTGAACAATTTATTTATGAATTTACCTATGGAAGTAGTGAATTGAACTGTGGAACAGTGAACACCTGCCACTAAGAGAGTAGATAAGTTTCAGGTTTAAGTACATTTCTTAGGGCACCCAATCGGTCTTAAACTTAAAAATAAAAACACTTGACGTGTGTGGCAAATGTTGAATTTATTAATCAAATAGCAAAGCAGATGAAGAAGTATTACTAAAACAAAGTATAATACATACAAACGCGCGTGCCTATAAAAACACCCGCACCATAGGACACACACATATCCCCAGTACTTGTACATATTTAATACCTCGTAATACGCAATGCACACAGCACACACCAACCGGAGCATTTGTGTTGTGTATGAAACTTACCTTTCTGTTGTTGAGAACAAAGAACAAAAACAGCGATTTTATAAAATGATGTCACACTTTCTTGTTAACATATTGTATCAAAAACAACTTTTAAATTACCAAATTTTAAAATTATCCACTGTAACTTTAGATTATTAAAAATGTTTTCTAAACGGTTCACGTCAATTTATTTTTTACTTCTTCACATGAAAATAAATAAATGCTCAGTACTTTTTCAAATAACGCAAAACCATTAAACAATGTTTTATTGTTTGTTTGTAAACGGAATATTTTACACTTACATGTCTCATTTTACTTAACGTTTGTCTGGTCGACAACTAAATTAGACTTACACAGATATAATAACATTTTGTAAAGTTAACTAAAAAGTACACTTACAGTGAATGATTTACCAGTATATAAAGAAAACGTCTCAAAATGTTGTTAAATTTCAATTAGTTTACTTTGTCTCAAAATTTGTAGCTCATTAAATGTCTATACAACAAATAGAATGACAAATTAACAGGATTCAGTTTCAGTTATGTGTAGTTGAAGGTAAGATGGCGGTTGTTTCCTGTACGATGTTCAGGGAACAACACCAGCTGTGAGAACAAATGAAGTTTTCCAGCGATGAGTGGGAACGGGAACATTCTTCAGTAACAGTGGGTAGGCGTGGCTAAAAACCCGAAAACAGCCGAAGGTAACCGATGGTTCCTCGCCTGGTCAAATTAAACGTTATGATTTAAATTAACATATTTCTAGTTCTACCCAAACCGATGACAACCCGAATACACTTATTCGCGTGGTCAACATAGGCCCTTTGATTTCCGCCTTTAGATGAATTTTTGCCAAAAACATGAACTTAGAGCAATGTATGAGTACACATAAAAATCAAGGGACAAAGCCCCATCAAATGCTTAGAGCGGTTTTCGAGAAAAAATTTACAAACAATTTTTGCTCGTTTAATTGTTGGGGGATTACATATCCACTTGCAACAATTTCCTGTGTGTGTTTGTGTGTGTGTGTGTGTGTGTGTGTGTGTGTGTGTGTGTGTGTGTGTGTGTGTGTGTGTGTGTGTGTGTGTGTGTGTGTGTGTGTGTGTGTGTGTGTGCAAAAATTAAGTTACAATTTAATTTGACCTGTCTAAATACTAAAGAAGCTTGTATATTGACGCTGTCGTTTAATGCCACGTAGCATGTCGCAGCCATTGTCAGTAATTATTTATATTCTTCTTTGAGCGTGAAACATAAAACATATAGAATAAATAAAAAAACACTATTGTCACTTGGAATATTAAGAAAGAAATGGAAAAATACATACGTAACTTAATACACGGTGTCGGCATCAATCTGGTTGAAGTATAGAGGAAAAAATTGAATTTATCTGAATTAATAAACTTTAACGACACAAGAACTGTTCAGACTTGTCACAAGAAGTCACAGCGCACGATCATTCTGTATTCAGGTTCCACGATGCCTTCGCTGTTGCTACAGTTTTCTTTTTAGCATTTGGCGCTAATGCAAATACATTTTATGCTTTAGTATACTTACTTTGAAAAGACCTCCGACTATTAAAAGTCAAACGGAAGATACACATAAAGTAAGAATAATTTAAAAGAAGTAAACTATAAATTTCAAAGTAAACAGTACAGAACATACGTATCGATTGTAAAACCAACCTTGGATACTCTTACAATCATAATTAAATATGGTGCTTATTTTCCAAAAATATTATATGCCCGATGTTACGTAAAGTAAGATTCCTTATTGTTACATGAAGTTACTTCATGGGACCACCGTTAACATTAAACGGAAAGAAACTGAAACCTGAGAAACTGAAGCAACAAAACTTTTATGGATTATAGTAATACAATTTTCATTAAATGGTACAATTCTTAACGAATGCAAACATACGTACAATGCAATGTATGGTATACACAGTTCACAGTCTTGTGTAACAACTTATCAACAAATTGTTTAAATCGTGATTAATATCAATCATTAGTTCCTCTCAGTTGAATTTGAACTGCCCAAGCTAGTGGGCCCTTGTAATTGACGCCATACTGCACAGTTTACTTACGCTGTATTTCTACTGAAAAGCTTCGCACTTCAAAATATACGAAGTTGATGCAAAAGTTACAATGACACGTGGTAAACTGTATTTTTTCTAACAAATGTAGTTGCATACATTCGATCGCCTGTGAACAATCATAGACACACTCTTTTGTAACTTTAACTTGTTTTGCATAATTCGTTTTTCCAAAACAAAATAATATATTCGGTTAGTTATATTACAGATAACTTAAAAAAGCATGTGTCTGGTTTCAGTTTTCATTAAGTTCTGTTGTTTACTTAGTTTCTGTATTTACTTCATACATTGTATACCACATACCATATATGCAGTATCACTTAGCCGAGATAATACATAACAGTCGGTAACATTAAAGATTTTTACTCTGTGTTTCTGTGCCAATATATGTACTTACCTTAGGCTTTAGCCTATAGGCTTTCCTTTCCAGCATTTTATCTTTTTTTACCCATGTAATAGAATCAAAATTTAGTTTCCTTTGAAAACTTGTTTTGTTATATTTAAACAAATTTCCAAATTATTTGTTTAATAAAAATTAAATAAAATTCAGTGCATTATAGAATCATAAAAAAACATAATTTAAATGAATGTTATATGTTATATATTGACTTATGAAATAAGCTCTATGAAAATCCTAGATCTATATAGTATAGCGGATGTGTTGTCTTACAACTCGCTGTGGTTAAATATGTTATATTTTACCAAATTTGCCTGCTAAATATAATAAATTAATTATTTTTTTGTTAGAATGTGACATGTCAGCATGAATCAGTACGAATACCTAAATGAAAGAATACTAAAAATATTACTTTTAACGAAGCGATTAGTTAAAGACACGTGTTGAGTACTCACTGCGTGCATACATTAGTAAAACCTCTAAAAGGCTCTTGCGTTCAGTCAACATGAAAGGAATAGCGCTTCTACTTGCATATTCTACAACTATAACTATGTGCAAGAGATACAAATGCTGAGATGGAGATACAGAGAAAAAGAGAGAGAGAGAGAGAGAGAGAGAGAGAGAGAGAGAGAGAGAGAGAGAGAGAGAGAGAGAGAGAGAGAGAGAGAGAGAGAGAGAGAGAGAGAGAGAGAGACAGACAGACAGACAGACGAACAGAGAAATTCAAATTTGTTTTTCCTTTGTTTGATTAGTTTACATTCATTAAAATCGGCTCTTCTAGATTCGTGTGAAGAATACAGACACGGAATATGAAGAAACTTTCTTGTAGAGTAGATAATTTTTTTTATCTACATACTTTTGCTTCTTTATTTATTAAATTAGTTCATATTTAATTGCTATTAGAGTATAAAAATATCGGTATGGAGAAGCATACATGACTTCCATGTTCTAAAATTTATATTCAAAATCATTTTCGAAATGAAATATTTAAATATGTGCTACTACTAACTACTTCTTTCTTCAGCCTTAACCACAGTAATGTGGTCACTAACGTATGCCACCTCACGTTAGCGCACTAGATTTTCACTGATGATATCAGTCGATTGGACTGCCGAAACGTCTGATTTTGCCGAAAACAATGGGACACGGTTAAACATCCCGGGAAGGAATTTTAACAACATACTACTTCCTTGTTGCCGATAACGTAGTACACATATAATAAATTGTCGCCTCCCCCTTCAACTATCATTTTCATTTATAGAAAATTTCCCCTCCCCCTTCAAAAACCCCTTTAATTTATAAATATTTCATTTACCTTTTTACAGTGGATTACTATAACGTTCTTTTCAGGATACTTTGTTTATCAAAATTAAGTACTTTATTCTTGTTAAAACATAAAACATTGCAGGTAAACTACACCTTCCCCTTAACTGATCTTCACCAAAATCAATAGGACTTAAGTCCTCTACAACTCAAGTACATAAGCAAAAAATTATTTGATTCTGTTTGAATTTACGGCAGTTATTGTTCGTCATAGGAAAAATTCTACATACAGACACATAAACACACACACTTTTAGGAAAATTATTTTTCTTCATGTTTTGAGGGTATTACAATCAGAATCAGCCCTTATCTCAAACACGATTTTTTTTTTCCATCACCATACTTCAATTTCTTAATGGAACATGGAAGTAAAAAGAGGCTGGGACCAGAACTTGTAGTGAATTAATAATAACTGTGAAATCATACACTTCGGTTTGAAGGTAACCTGATATACCATGTAAAACAATATACTACTAGTTTCCATCGCGCAGCATTACTATTATTAGGTATTCAGTTTAATCTCTGCTTTAGTGACAGGTGTATTGGGACTGTGTGGACTGGACTAATTATGTGAACTGACAGTAAGTGACGACCGCTCGTTTGTTGGTATGTAGTGTATTATGAAACGTGGAGGGTGTCGTCTACTGTATCAAACATTCATGATAAGTAAACGTGTAAGCACCATTGATGAAGAGACGAATAATGCGTATCAGTAGACACGAATCATAAACAGGTACGTGTTGAATAGAGTATAGGTTAACAGACGTAAGTAAAATGGAAAATTCAGTACCTGTATCGAGCAATGAATAATTGTTTTTAACAATTTTTCCAATGATTGTTTAAACTTTCAATAATTTTTAAAGTCGAACAATTGTTTAATAATTGTTTTTAACAGATATTTAAGAATTTGGTATATGAGCAATATTTTATAAAATAGTGTTCACTTCTGTAAATTTTGTACCGAGTTTTTACTTTTGTATTACAACAATGCTACTTTTGCCACACTAAAAACAAACAAAATGACTCATTCAGACTTTTAAATAACTAAAACGGTTGTCGACTTACGGAATAATAGAATCTTTTTTTACGTTAAACCCTTTTCCCAAAAACGCAACCATAGGTAGGTACAGTGGTTGAGTTCTAAAATTACAGGTGCCGGAACGCATCAATTCAATATACTTGTATTTTATATTAGCGTGTACGTTTACGTCAGGTTATACAAAGGAGGTCTACATTTAAAGCCTTACAAAATAAGTAACATACGTACACAATTGTATCTAAAAAGGTAATTAAATTTACTGATATTTCTAAAGAGCTTCTTCGTCAGGTTAGCCTCACGACAATCGATAACATGAAGCGTCATCCCGGAGCCTCAATCAAACACTACGTGATGGTTTCGGTGGTTCGGACATTTTAAAAAAGTTTCCATAGTTTCATCATTGTGTCGTCATATTGTTTTTTTCTTGACCTATCCTTACTCTTTGTGTCCAGTGCTGTATGATGGCCAGAAATCAGCCCTTCCACATTCACTTGAAGATGTCTATTGATTCAATAACATATTTCAAGGCACAACGACTATCCGGAAAAATTCTGGAATGCACATGTTCTCGGAAGCTCCCAATCTGTTGCCTTCCATATAGTTTTAATTTTGAAAGAGGTTGTTTTTTTTTCTCCATAGGTTGTTGGGACATTTTTTGAACAATAGTAGTTAATAAAGATTAGTGCTGGTGTTTTTGATTGTTACAAATGTTTAGTTTTGTAGTTATACTGATGAGTGGTACAATTTTTAAAGTAGTAGTAAATTTTTGAAATAATTAGATTTTTATTTTCATAAATTATTTTTTGTAATTTATTTTTGGATCCAAGAGGTTCCGGAACGCCATTCCGGCGCATTCCCCCTGAAATCAAGCTCTGGGTAGGCATGTATCTTGGAGGCAAAACTCCGTCCTTCACTCTTAGCTACGGTTCCTTCTATAAACCGACCAAGCAGAATAACTAAGCGTCACACCCAAACTTCCTTGCCCGCCTCCCCAATAATCACTCGTCAGAAGAAAAAAACTCTTATTTCTAGTTGTTTACGTTATACCACGATTTTCTCATGATTATTTTAACCACCTGGCTCGTTCCGTGACAGTAAATACCATCTTTAGCGCCTGTAACTTCGGGCACCCAACAACCAACACCTTCAGTTACACAACCAACACGGCTCCCACATCACAACCGCCCCGCCATCCTGTACCGGCTCTAAACACACATTTCTCTCTCTTCTCTCTCTCTCTCTCTCTCTCTCTCTCTCTCTCTCTCTCTCTCTCTCTCTCCCCCTCGCTTTCTCTCACGCTCGCTTCTCACTGTCTTTACCATGTGTGTGAAGAGGGCTTGTCGCCAGAGCAGCCCGGAACTCAATTTCGTATGACTTTCAAAGAATACAAAAAAGTGAGATTATAATTCAGTGCATTTGATTAGACAGCGGTATTTAGTGGTACGTATTGCAAAATCTGTGAACGACTATATTTATTATTATTATTATTATTGCAGTGTGTGTTGGAGATAAAATTGAGGTATAAGAATATTTTTGTTTATTAAAAGCGTGAAGCAGTTGCGACGATGACCCTTGTAATCGTCGTAATGAGAAAACTTTGAGTGTTCATCAAATTACCTTAACTGCAGCCACTGGCTTCATTTATCAGATTATTATCTAAAACGACCAAACCCAGTGTACTGATTATTGTAAAGGCTTAGACCTATAGATATAAGACATGGTATACAAAAATAAAACAGCTTAAAAAGAAACAGAGAAACTAAGCTGAAGGCAGTAAAAAACATAAACTGTATTCATATTTCTATAAATAATAACTTCTCTACTTTCTTTTCATTCATACCTTTTTAAAGACAAGTATTCAATATATGCAAATACGTCTTCAGAGAGTACAACTTTTGTTTTGTTTTGTTACTGTTGGCAAACTGAAATTATAACAAGCTCTGAAGTAACAACAAAGTTGTTTATAACTAGACATTTTTTCCAGTAAAGGATTATAATTTTCTAATGTTTGCCTTAAATCCTAACAGCTACAGACCATTTATTTAAATGAATCAGACATCGAGTTTGTTTCTTAGCAATTGTCTGAGTTTGTAAAAAATCATTACAGGCTAATTCTTAAGCTAATTTTAGTAAAGATATAGTTACATGTGCAATGTTGACATGTCCTCGCTTGTAGAGCCTAACAAAACTAACCTACTAAAAATAAAGAAATACAAAAAAATAAAGAAACGCACCAGGTTAAAACTGACAAACATGTTGTTACATTATAACAACAAATTAGCAGCCTTATTCATAACTTTATTTTTCACACATTATTCTAAAGATTACTACAAATTAAATTAGAAGTAAATTACGCAAAATAAACTTTAAAACGTTGCTAAATGTAATGAAGACAAATGGAGAAAGGTAAATAATTTTTACAGAGCAACAATTGTATTATGTGGGACTTATCTTCCAGTTTATATAGATAAATATAATTCTGTTTACAAATTGTACGTCTAGGAAATAGATTTGCATATTTACATAATATATGCAGTAATACTATATACATTACACAGACTTATGTACATTTATAACCATATGTGCATATGTTTATAGTCAAACTAAATGTATTAATTAAAAATGTATGTCAACGAAAGAACGGCCCTCTCACACAGATTTTCTTGCCCCCCTCTTTGACTATATCTGTAACCCACAACCAAGTCAGCCTCTTCACACACACATGCAAACACAAGAAATGCTTTCTTAAAAGGTAAAAATGTAGCCTATCTTTCTTTCTTAAATAAGGAGTCCTGTGTTAATTCTACTAACAGAACGCAGGCTAAGAGCTCAAAAACTGTTAATCTTATTAAATTTAATGTTGTTAAAGATCACTTTTGGATAACCTAATAAAGAAGACTTTTATTTTACTAACTTAAGCCTATATTACCTTATTAATACAAACATTATTTATATTATTTAGCGCTAATAACGTAAATGCTAGAAATTTAGAATGGCAATGCAAAGACGGAATTTATTGCTGAAGGCGACATTGTCTCCATTGCAAGAGCAGAACCTGACTAACAGCGTGACTGGACAGTTCTGCCCTGCGGGAAATTAGAATTATCGTTCTGTACTGAAGCTGTTAGATAATGTTATCAAATACATATGTAACACAAGAACTCTGTCTTTCTTTGAACAGTTTTCCTTAATTTGTACCACAACTTTAATTTTGGGCTACCAAACGCCAATATTAAAAAGCCAGTTACCTTATTTTTTCTGAGTATAAACAAAAATTATAAGCATAAGGTAATAAATAAAGTTCTTAAAATTTTAGATAAAAGAAGTTAAAAATAAATTTATAAATCAGGGTCTAAACAAGCATTTACATAACATACACAGCGTTAAATGAATGCATATGATTTATAACAAAAATACTAATAATAAAGGTTATGACATTATAATTTAGACAGACTAGAGATATTGGAAAGACGAATTATTCGGAAAATATTAGGCCCACGAAAAACCTCAGAAGATTGGAAATTAGAAAGTAATGATGAAATATATCAAAGTATAGAAAATATAACTGAAACGATGAGAAAAAGAAGACTATTATTTTTTGGACATTTATATAGAATGGACAACAAAAGGTTGAGCAAGCAAATCTTCAAATATCTGTGGGGGAAGAAGTCAATATCAAGTTGGATTAAAGACGTCCAAAAGGCTTTACAAAAAAATAATATACACGCAGAAGAAGCAACTGAAAGAGATGTTTTTCTTGCAAAAGTGTTAAAAATGGAAGGAGTCCAGGGTAGGAGAGAGAAAAACGTAGGTTCACAGTGGACTGAAGATAGGAAGAAGTAACACAGTGAAAAGATGAAAGAATATTGGAGAAATAGAAAAGAACAAAGAGTAAAGAATTAAAATTGGCATGTAGTCCTTAGATGTCCGATCAAAAAAAAAGGTTATGAAATCCTCTGCGTATTATAACAAATTGCAGTTTTCCAGTCATATAATCAAAAGTACAATAAAATCAGTTCGTTATTTTGTATGTAGTGAAACGTACGTCAATCCCCAATTTATTTTATTGCAATACTTAGTATTGGAATTCAATTATTCTTACTTATTTTGAACATAAACGCATTTTACATAGGTGGAAGTGATTAAAATTTGTCTTAACACGACAAAAAGTATTAATCAGTACGAGCTACGTGTCTTGTTGCCAAACTACTTGTGTACTGTACACATATGTAATAATAGTTATTCGGCCAGATGAGGTATTAAAGAATATAACATTTTTTATTGCTTGCCACGTGTATGAAGGCATTTTTTCCTACATTTACAGTTTTATTTGGTTAATTTGGTTAAATTCAATCGTACTGATAATAACATAATTTAATAGCTAGGTAGTAATATATGGATAACGAATACATTTTCTAACCGGTAAATTTGCTACTTCCGAATTTTCTTTAGTTCCCTTTCTGTAGAAGTATAGTAATTATGGGTAATATATTTATATTTCTTTTATAAATTTGCTAACTGCTATAATTTTTATTGTTCGACTAATCTTTTCGTCATCACTGACATCTTCAGGTCTTAAACAACCAAATTGGGCAAGACCTGAAATTTCTGAAATTATTAGGCAAGACTCACTGCTGGATCAGAGGGGACTGCTTGGATTACTAAACAATGGAACTACGGATTGGATTAATCAGGTTGTTTAAGACCTGAAGATGTCAGTGATGACGAAAAGCTTAGTCGAACAATAAAAATTATAGCAGTTAGCAAATTCATAAAAGAAATAGTAAGGATGGCTGCTAATTTAAACAATACGAAGAATATATTTATATATGAGAACGATATACCTTAAGAAAAGGTAGCAAGTGAACATGTATCTATGATTTGTTCTGGAAATTACCGGTGACTCCAATCCTGTGTTGGTGAAACACACGGACCAGGGTTTCTGAAATTATTGGGCAAGACTCACTGCTGGATCAGAGGGGACTGCTTGGATTACTAAACAATGGAACTACGGATTGGATTATAAAGAAATGGAATGCGGCGGTTTCATTATTTTACTTAAAATTTGCGCTGATACTTCGTTCATTGTTCTATGTTACTAACTTTTGTGTTCGATGGCGGAGGGCCAACAATCAGGCAACCTCATAACAACAATCGTTGTGTGCCCAACAATCAGTTTTCTTTTATTAACCAATTTAATTATAAGATGCAATAATAACTTGTCGTTGTAGATTCCACAACAGCTTGTATGCAGGAACTAGTCTTTCAAATATTGTGAGTGCGAAAACGATAAAAGTTATTTTCGAACGTATTTCACACGTTTCATCTATCAATCGTTAATGTGTAAACGCGCCGATAGTTAATAAGTTAGTTGTACCGAGTCATTCAGTTCGTGCGATGTTGAGTGTGTACATTATCTGACTTAAGTTTCCAGCATGGATATGTGGCTAAAATTTATGAAATTGAAAAGGAAAGCACAAGTGAGTAAAACTCTTAGGTCCTGGAGTGACGACAAATCAAGTGTTCGTGCTTCACCTTTAAGCTACGACATAAATGCCACTGCTTCGATAGTGGACGCGAAATAAAACAAACAAGTTTTTAATTGTAATAATTGTAAACACTTGGTTACTCACCGTCTTGCGACTGCTTTAAAACTTCCAATAACTACGCGTTTCAATGTTAAATCCTCGTGATAAGGTTAAATAAAATCACCAATCCTTCTGGAGGAGTCGTCAAAAAATCAAATATTTTTACCAAACATCACAGTATGTATGTCATCTAAGAACACATTATTGCAGCACTTCACGCCGCTATATTAAATACTTAGTCTATAGGCCTACACGTGACTTAGAGACTATAATATAATGAAAACAAACAATATCATCGTATGATGCGAAGTGCTTGAAATTGGGTGGTGTGCGATGATAAACACGCACCAAAACCCTCATGTGTGCTATGTTACGAAGTTGTAGCAAATACTTCCATGAAACCAAATAAATTTCAAAGACACTTACAAACAAAACAAAACATTCAGATTCTAAAGATAACATTGAAGAATTTTTAACACATGCCTTATGGAGATTCAAGCAAAGTAGGGTCAGATTAGAATCACTGAATTCAAAAGCTTTGAAAGCATCATGTTTGATTAGCCTCACCTATTGCTAAAGCAGGAAAACCTCATTTTGTTGGAGGGGAATCAATCCTTTCCGGAGATAAGGGTATAGCCAAAACTATGTTTGACAAAAAGGAAGCAAAACAGTTAGAATTAATCCCTATGTCTAACAATATAGTGCGTCGCCGTTTTAATGAAACAGCTAATGACGTTGAAAAGCAATTGATCGCGACAATAATAATAAACTGTCGATATTTTACCTTAAAAATTAACTAATCTGCGGCCTCTGAAAAATTCACCACATCTCATTTGTTTCATTATGTATGAGTATTATGTGTACCATCTGTGAAGGTTTCCTTTTCTGTGAAAACGTACGCACTCATGTAACAGCAAACATGCTGATTTTTTTAATGTAACAAAAGTTTTCATACCTTATTATCTACTACGTAGCTGAAGATGCAAAAAAATTTTTTCACTTGCTTTACAACTCACATGAGGCAAAATTAACTAATTTATCATCCCATAATTAACTAACAATTAACTAATTAATTGTCCAAACTAATCCAATAATAACAAATCGTTGTTAAACGCCATAATATGCCAATCATCTCTCATGGCAGTGAAATACAGCAGACATGGAAGTTTCCTTGGGCCTGTACACCGCGCTAGTGCTATCCAAAATAGATTAAGGATGCGCGGTGTACTCTTCAGCCAGGATTTCATGCTTGTAAAATTGCATCCTGTTTACAACATAAGGGTGCGCTACCCCACAGGAGCGTTCCCCACTAGTCGTGTACAAAGCTTCTGAGACTTCATCTGCTGTTGCTGACATGTGTGGCTAAAATGTTAACACTACTGAGCCACATCAACCACGTGTTGCTGGCGAACAACAGACTTATAGAATATACAACCGCCGTTCTACGTTCACCCGACCAACCGGCATCCATGCGTTTGAAATATCTCGAAATAAATAAAACAAATTTTTATAGAATAAAACGTAAAAAACCCAGTGTAATTCATAATTTAAATAGCGTATATAAAATTGTAGCGTATAAGCCATCATTGTATTAACTCTATGTAGGTCAAACTAAGAAACGTTTAAAAGACTGAATTATTTAACATCGGATCCCATTTGTAAATAATATAACACATATTACAATACAAGTAGAGGGAAAGTGAGCGTATGAGAACACTTCCGGGTTCCAGTTGAAAACACTACCGGGTTCCAGTTCATGACGTCATAGAGGCACTGGCAGCTGGTGTCCGAGCTGTCCATGTGACGTCACTGTTTTGTGTGTGTGTGTGTGTGTGTGTGTGTGTGTGTGTGTGTGTGTGTGTGTATGAGGCTGAAGTCGCTGGCGTCCGTATGGCTAAAACCTGTTTCAAGACGTCACGGAGGCCGCGGTTTCTGCATGTCCAAAATTTGGTAGCCGAAAACGATGTGTAGCGGATGGGGGTACCCGGAATTCGGCGGTTGCCCGGAGAGGCGATGTCATCGGGTACCGTTACTCGAAATTTTGGGGGTATCGGTTACCGTTACCCGAAATGTTTAAATCAACGGATGGGGGTACCCGAAATTTGCATGACAGAGGCCCTGGCAGCTGGTGTCCGAATGTTAAAACACTTCCGGGTTCTGGTTTATTTTGATGTAACAAAATAATCGTTCTCTCTCGAAATTTTTTTAATGTCAGAATTTTGGTACCCTAAATGATTAAAACAACGGATGGGGGTACCCGAAATTTGTGGGTACGCCCACATGACGACGACGTAGAGGGCGTGATGTCTGAAATGTTTAAATCAACGGATGGGGGTACCCGAAATTTTCGGTGTCTGAAATTTAGTACCCGAAATGTTTAAATCAACGGATGGGGTTACCCGAAATTTTTGGTGTCCGAATTTTGACACCCGAAATGTTTAAATCAACGGATGGGGGGGGTACACCCTAAAACAAGTCCTGTATGTCTAAACTCTGGACGGGGAGGAGAAACCGTTACGCGAAATTGATCGGTTAAAATTTGGGACAATAGGTACCTGACGGGTTCCGAAATTTGGTGATTAATGGCATCCCGACGCGGTTCCTCCGGTACTCAAAACCGGATATTGTATTATTATAATGTTTATATTGTGTTAATATAAAACAGATGCATCGATTTGAATACTGTTTAGAAAACATATATTCTTATCATGCGTTACTAAAATTGTTAACTGAATAAATATATTTACTCCTGTGACGATTCTCCTGTAAACCAGTCAAACAGCATCTAAGCTGGTACAAGCGGTGTGTGTGTGAAACACTACCACGTTCCGTTAATGTATTCAAAGAGGAACTGATAGCTGGCGTCCGTGTTTTATAAAGCTCTGTGTGTGTGTGTGTGTGTGTGTGTGTGTGTGTGTGTGTGTGGTTTATTGTCAGACGTTGAGCTGTCTCAGGCAAGTTGTTGTAAGATGTAGCGCTATAAAAACCGGTTTCTGCTACATTCCATGCTGCTACATCTCAACTGCTTTTGCGCTTATTCAAGAATGATAGGAATAATTGTTTTGTATTCACGTTCTCTATTCACAAGACAATTATAATTGAGCAAATTATACGCGCTCTCTCTATATACATAACTAAACAAAATAGACACTTTATCTATATATATATATATTTACATAATTATACAAAATAATCTTTTTTCTCTCTCGCTTTCTCTCTCTTTTGCAGCCTTGAAGGTTCTCTCTCTCTCTCTCTCTCTCTCTCTCTCTCTATATATATATATATGTATATATACACACATACACACACACACATATAATTAACAAAATAATAATTACATTTACTACAACCAAAACAAGCCTTATATGTCTAACAATAATAATAATAATTAATAACATACAATATTACAATGTTGATGTGTAATATATTAATAATAACATACTGAATGTAGACACACATCAAATGATAATTAATATGGTGTTAACTACATGTGTAAAATGGTACACCAAAACCTTGAATTCAACTCTTTTTAGTATTTTAGATAATAACAGTGGTAACAACGCTTATAAAGCGCACATCCAGTGGAATTATGCCTTAACCAATTACATTTTTTCGTCAAAATAATTTTTTAAAACAATTGTTCTTCAGAGTGTAAATTCTCTCCACTCACAAGCACTCAGAATGTTACAGTGGTCACCATATGGTGGTGAACGACATACATCTCCCTCGCATTCGCACAAACACATAACATCGAAACAAGGTTTCTGTAACTATGAGAGAAATCTTTTAAAAAATTTAATTACACATAAAAATTTAATTAACACTTTAATGATTGTTTATCTCAACTTTTTATGTTATAAACCACATACGTTTTTTAATAATTAAAAACAGAATATAATTTCCTACAATTAATAATACTTGATCAAATACAAAAGAATGTAGACACATCAAATGATAGTTAGTGTGGTATTAAAAAAACATGTATTCTGAATTAAAGTCATTTTGATATCTTAGGTAACAACAGACGCGACAACGGTTACGAAGCGGACATCCGCTAGAGTCATGCCTTGACCACTCATATTTTTTTACTAGCGAGGTATACGCTGTACCAGTAAAATTATACATCATATAGTATATCTGATTAACCAGCTTTGTTTTAGCAATTAGCAAATCTTTTATTTGAAGATATTCAATATTATGGTTGTTACAATAACTAATTGATGTTTTGAAGAGTTTGAAAAACTCATTACGAATAAATACTTTCATTTTGTAAATATTCTTTTCGTTTCGTATTGATATCCATCTACTCAGTGTCTTACGATTATTTCTAAAATTATAATCGAATTTAATCATGTTGCATTGACAATATAATCTATTATTACCATTTATTTCTCTGTTTAAAAGTTTTTCTACAATATTAGATCCAAGCAACACCTTGTTCTTTCTCTGAAAATGAATAGTTAACATTAAAAAACGACAAAAAAAATAGAGAAGTCTACTTCATCATTTAAAAACATTTTACTATTAATGTTATTATTACTATTATTATTATAATAAATCAATCCTGTTCTCGTTTATTTGGTCTGGAAAAAAAGAGAAAAAATTAATACATAACCACTTCTGTATAAGTAATTATTAGTGGTACTGAAATATCATACTCACATAATCAATATCCAACTGCACGCTCACTTTCTCGTTCGCCAGCGGAGTGTGTGAGGTTACGCATAGTGATAGGACACAAGGCTTCACAGCTTTCAATTGCTCCTCTGTAAATACGTCACACCATCTTTTAGGTAGGTATACATAGAAAAGTTTATCCTCCGGCTGAGGACAGGCTCCGGTATCTTCCAAATCTACCACAACTGACTCCCCGAATTTCGTTTTCACAAATTTCATGTGAATTATATGATACTTTACTCCTAAAGAAAGACTTGACAAGTCTCTTTTTGGTAAAAAATTTTCAACTGTCTTCGCGTTCGCAACGATTCCTTCCATGGCGAGTACTGATGACTGCACAGGGAAACACTGGCGTATTTATTCTGTTTCCCCCGACCACGTTCCTTCCTTCTAAAGCGTCATCTCCTTCGGTCACGACACCCTACCCCGCACCTCCACCGCAACGGTAACGGCTATAATTTTGCTTCCTACCCCACCCCGCGTCGTCACGGGCCACCATCTGCTTTCGGTCACGACCGGACGATGACATTATACCCCGCACCCCCACACCGCACCCAGAGCCTCGCCACCACCCCGCACCTCGCCTACATATTTTGTTCAATTACTTTGTCTGTCGCTCCGCAACGACCGGGTTTACCCCCCCACCCCCACCCACCACCCCACTCGAGTCCGTCGGTCACGGTCACCCCGCACCACACCCTGCGTCGTCTCGGGCCACCATCTGCTTTCGGTCACGACCGGTCGTACAACCCAGCCCCCCGTACCCCGCACCCTACATCCCGCGCGAGGCGACTCAACGAGCGCGCTTCGGCCAAGGTCGCCGGCATCCTGTACTCCGCACCTCGCCTACCTCTCGGTCACGGACACCGGCTGCAACCTAGCTCCCTACCCCGCACCGCCATCCCACACCTTTACCCCGCACCCCGCACCGCATCGGTCACGGACGTCGGCTTCCTACACCGCACTCCCCACCCCACCCCACCCACCGCAACGCGCGTCGTCGGTCACGACCGGACGACTACCTACCCCGCACCGCTGCTCCTCGCGAGGCCGATCGGTCAAGGGCGCGCGGCGACAGAGTCACCGGTTACCGGACTGTCTATATAGGGATCCGACGACGCGAAGCCGGCCTCACTCCTTTCGCAATGACCGACAACAGCAGCAGCAGCGGCAGCGGCAGCAGCAGCGAACACCGTGCTATCAATGGTAATGTAATTACTATAAAATTTATGATACTTGACAATACACTAAACACACAAACAGTATTATTAGATTACAAACACACGATTGTTGATAAGATTTGTAGCGAAGCCGTAGCATTAAATAATTATATAAAATGGTATTTAGCAGTTCGTGTATCTTTTAAAAAATTAATAAACACCGAAAATATTTATTGTAATGCGGTATTCAGATCGCGTACAGAACTTAAGTCACAGTATGACGATATCGATGAACAGTATTCGATAGCTAGCGAGAAAATAATGGAATCCGTTGACAAATTCACGCGTGACGGAAGCGGGTGGGTCGAAAATGGTGTCGAGTCGGTGGAAATAAATATTACAAAATACAATCCTCTTGTGGGGTCGAGCTTTCTACCTACACCATCGAAATTGTCGCACAGTAGGAAAGGAATTATTAATGTGAAAAATTTAGAAGATGAAAAGTGTTTCTTGTGGTCTGTGCTCGCCTGTATACACCCGATCGCGTGTAACCCACATCGCGTTAGCCATTACCTTCCGTACGAAGAAGAAATAAACATGAAGGACATACCTTATCCCGTCGCAGTCAATAAGATAAAACGTTTTGAAAAATTAAACGAAAACATATCCGTTAACGTTTTTGGCTACGAAGGCGAGGTATATCCTTTACGTATTACTGAACACCGCGGTCGAAAGTACCACGTAAACCTACTGCTACTGTCCGACGCGAACACTACTCACTACTGACTCATACGGAACCTTTCGCGTATGCTTTCGTCGTTGTCAAAACGAAACGGCGCTTCGTTTTACTGCAACTACTGTCTACACCGATTTTCGGACAATAAAGATACTAACGCGGCGCGAAAAAGAGTTGAAGAACACGAACGCAACTGTTCTCAGCATGCAGTACAGAAAGTAAAACTTCCTGACGAGAACGAAAAGTGGATGTATTTTAAAAACTTTTCACTTTGTCACCGCGTACCTTATACGGTATACGCTGACTTCGAATCGTTTATTGTTCCGACCACCGGTAAAAACGTGGCACATCATATAACAGCCAGTTTCTGCTATGTGATAGTTGACTGGATGGGAAACGCCGTCAAGGAACCTGTAATATACCGCGGTAAAGACGTGGTGGACACGTTCCTTCGTGTGCTTTTAGTCGACGTTCAACGACTCGATAGAAAGTTTAATAAACCGATCCAAATGACAGCGGCCGATGAACGGTCATTCCGAAACGCTACGCACTGTCATCTGTGCAAGAAGGCGTTAACGGATGACACGGTTCGAAACCATTGTCACATAACGGGAAACTATTTAGGCGCTGCTCACAATGCGTGTAATATAAATTACAAAATACCAACACACGTTCCGGTTTTTTTCCATAATTTAAGTGGCTATGACTCGCATCATTTGATGCAAGGTTTCGGAAAGTACAAGGAAGATGAAATAACGTGTATCGCTACTACAAGCGAACGTTACATCTCCGTTACACTCGGTCAGCTCCGGTTGCTCGATTCTCTGCGGTTCATGAACGCGTCACTTGAAAAACTCGTCTCCAACTTATCCGCGGATAAATTTAAAATCCTTAATCAATTTTACACGCGTAATGTTAATTTACTGTTGCGTAAAGGCGTGTACCCTTACGAATACGTTACGGACGATTCAAAATTTGACGAGAGGCAGTTACCGGACCGCGAACATTTTTACAACGGGTTGACAGAGTCGGATATAAACGAAGAAGATTACGCGCACGCTCGAGCGGTTTGGTCGGCTTTCGACATGCAATCGTTCGGTGATTATCATGACCTTTATTTAAAAACGGATGTACTACTGCTTGCAGATGTATTTGAAAACTTTCGAAACATGAGCCTGCAGTACTACGAACTCGATCCGTGTAACGTTTTTACCACCGCCGGTTTAGCGTGGAACGCGATGCTGAAAATGACAGGAGTTAGGTTAGAGTTACTCCGCGATATAGACGTACACCTGTACATCGAAAGAGGTATCCGTGGCGGCTTAGCAGCAATTTCTAATCGGTACTCCAAGGCCAACAACCCGTACATTCCCGATTATGACGCAAGCAAGCCGCATAACTATTTACTCTACCTCGATTGTACCAACCTGTACGGAACGGCTATGACACAGCCTTTACCACTGTCAGGTTTTCGATGGTTGGAACGTACAGAGATCGATACGTTGAACGTGCACACGTTACGTGACGATGATGACACCGGTTATATCCTGGAAGTCGATCTGGGGTATCCACATTACCTACACGACTTACACAGTGACTACCCTTTAGCACCCGAAAAGTGTACTATTACGGACAGTATGCTTTCACCGTACTGCTATCGCATGAAGCTGTTAAAAGACTTTGTGTGTAGTAACGGTAAGGTAGAGAAACTGATAACGTCCCTCGAGGACAAGACAAAATACATTGTTCATTACAGAACATTGAAACTCTACCTCGAACTAGGAATGGAGTTGAAAGCGATTCATCGTGTGTTAGCATTCACACAGTGCCTATGGTTGAAACCTTTCATCGATTTTAATACGGAGCGACGAAAGGAAGCCAGAAACACCTTTGAAAAAGACTTTTTTAAGTTAATGAATAACGCACCGTACGGAAAATCGTTGGAAAACGTACGGAAGCGAATCGATTTCAAGTTAGTTCCAAACGAGAAGAAACTTCACAAACTAACCGCTAACCCCAGGCTACAACATTTTTTCATCTATAACGAGGACCTGGTAGGTCTCACGATGAAAAAAATATCCATTACACTGAACCGACCTTTGTACGTTGGGTTCAGTGTATTGGATATTAGTAAGCTGATTATGTATCGGTTCCATTACGGATTCACGATGAATACGTACGGGTCACGTGCACGTCTATGTATGACGGACACTGACTCTCTGTTGTACGACATTCGCACCGACGATGTGTACAAAGACATGGAGGAGCATCTCGAACTCTTTGACACGTCGGAGTACCCTAAGGCACATCCGTGCTATAGTGAAACAAACAAGAAAAAGTTGGGTACTTTTAAAGACGAAACAAATGGAATACCGATACTTGAATTTGTCGGGTTGCGCGCAAAATGTTATTCATTCGTTACGGCAAACGATAAAGAGAAAAAGGTAGCGAAAGGTGTGCCACGTTCCGCGATAGCTACACAGTTGAAACATCAACTTTATAAGCAATGTGTAAAGACCACTTCTCAAACTTATACTACGGCGCAGACTATCCAAAGCGAAAAACATAACATATACACAAGAAAGCTTACAAAATTATCGCTGTCACCATACGATGACAAACGATATGTCTTGGATGACGGTGAAACAACACTGGCGTACGGTCATTATAAACTCTGTCAACCCAGACGCGAGATAATTCAGCAAGCGAGAAAATCCGTTATAAATTATGCGTTCGATATACGTTGATATAAGACTCGCTTGCAGGAGCAACACACTGTCAGTAACGACGATGAAGTCGGTGAGGTTCAGTGAAAACGTAACGGTATATCTCGTACCAAAATTTTGCGATTCGCGTTTCGGGTGGCGATATGGAAAACGTACGCAAAACTATTGCAAAAGAATTGCACAGACCGGTGAGAAGGAACTTTCCCAGACGTGCGGTGGAGGTGAAGGGGTTACACGATCTCTACCAAGCGGATTTGGTGGAAATGATACCGCATGCCAAGTTGAACAAGGGGTACAAATATCTAATGACGGTAATAAACGCATTTAGCAAGTATGCATATGCGATTCCCTTAAAAACTAAATCGGGTGTTGAAGTAGCACATGCTCTCGAACCAATAATTGTAAAAAATAAAATGAAATACCTGCAAACGGATAAGGGGAAAGAGTACTTTAACACTACCGTACAAGCTTTACTAAAGAGATACAACGTCAAACACTATTCAACGTATAGCGAGAAGAAAGCGTCCATCGTAGAGCGATTTAATCGTACGTTGAAAACGAACATGTACCGCGCGTTCAGCGAGCAAGGCCATTATCGGTGGTTGTCGCTTTTGCCTAAATTGGTGATGGACTACAACGACAGAGTGCATAGAACTATAGAGATGAAGCCGCGACAAGTCGACAAGAGCAACGAGCAAATTTTGTTGGAACGAATAAGAAAAAATACCGTACCGCGGAAAGTGAGCAAGAAACATAAGTTTAAAATAGGCGATCGAGTGCGTATCAGTAAATACAAAATCACATTTGCTAAAGGTTATACACCAAACTGGACGAACGAGATATATACAGTGCACAGAGTTCAGCCAACCGTACCGGTTACGTACTTGTTGAAAGATCACACGGGTGACGTTGTAAAAGGTGGGTTTTATGAACAAGAATTGAGTAAAACCAGCGTTGGTGATGTGTATCTCGTTGAGAAAATATTACAACGTAAAGGTGATCGCGTGCGAATGCGCTGGCTCGGCTTTGATGGTAAACACGATTCGTGGATACATAAAAATGATCTGATATAATAACATTACCACAGTATTTAACCGAACGTAAATGAGTTAAGATGAAGATTGAACAACAATCGTTAAAGTTAAATGTTAAGAACGTAGACTCTGCTAAGTACAACGGTGAAGTTGCATATAATAAACACAGTCCACTGTTTCCAAACACAGTTCGATGTATCGTGTGCGGCGGATCATGTAGCGGGAAGTCAAACGTTGCCTTTAACATGTTATTCGATTCAAACGGACTGCGATTTCAGAACCTGTACGTGTTCTCCAAATCGTTATTTCAACCAAAATATCGTATGTTGGAAGACATTTTTAATACTCTCGCTGACGAAGGAATGACGTACTTCACATACAGTGAAAACGATAAAGTACCACCTCCGCACGAAATTGTACCTAATTCAATCATGTTGTTCGATGATGTGGTATGTGAACGGCAGAATAACATACGAAAATATTTCGCTATGGGACGGCATAGCGGTGTGGACACTTTGTACCTTTGCCAAACGTATAGTCTGGTGCCAAAGCAACTGGTGCGTGATAATGCCAATTTCTTGGTTTTGTTCAGACAAGATGATCTCAATTTACGTCACGTTTATAACGAGCACGTTAACACAGATATGAAATACGAAGAGTTCAAAGCGATGTGCGCCGAAGCGTGGAAGGATCGTTACGGATTCATAGTCATCAACAAGGACTCACCGATAAACGCAGGTAGATACAGAGTGGGTTTCGATCGTTTTATACATAAATAGAATAGTTTGTGCAAGAAAGTCATCAGTGTCAAGATGGATGACAAGCAACTGACACATGAAATCGATGCAATTAGCGATAACATAAGACAAAAGTATCGCGCGTTGAAACATGACATCAGAGAGAGCGATGAAGCGTTAACGAGAAAGTACAAACCTCTTTTGGAACCGTTAACCCAGATTTCGGAAAAGTTGAATGACTCCAGTGATAAAATTAAAAAAAAAATAAAAGTTGAAGATGAAGATACGAAGGCAGCTGTTGAGACGAAAACACCATCACAACCTCGTTTCCTCAGACCGGAAGTGTTGGCACAAACGCCTGATGTCGAAACACCGAACGTAACTCTTGAAGAGTTTTTATCAACACCCGAAGGTCGACACGAAGCACAAGAATACGTTGAACAGTCTGTCGAAGGTCCGCTCGCGAGGAAATACTTACTGCTCGCGTTGTCTGATGATCGAGATAAGAAGATGGATCATACATACGGTGTTCGTAACGTTGAAGATAAATGGATGGTAGGCAATTCGGTGTTAGAGATCAATCAAGACGATAGCTTCTACATAGCTGGAAAACGATACAGAGGCACACCGGGCCTCTACGAACTTATGTTTATGAAAGAACCCGACAAGAGCGTCTACGATGAAAACGATTTAGCAGCGTACAGGTCTATATTGTCGGACACTAACGCTTATAAACGTTATTATTTACCCGGTGCTAAAGTAAATACAAACAAAGGTTTAAAGTACAGAGAGATAATCGCTCGATTGTTCCCACCACGCAGCGGACGTGGTATCGATTACGTACATTGGAACGATCCCAACGAACTGGTTGAACGGTTGAGACTGCTGGTAAGTTCAAAACGCACCGGTCACACCGGACACGACAACGAAATCATCTCAGTAGTAGAGGAATTACGTGAAGCCAACATTATCGTATAAATTTTATGAACGTCGGTGTAACAACTCATTGTTGTCAACACTGTCGACATGTGCGGATTAGATTTGACACCTGACTTTGAAGTCGAAAACGAGAGACTGAAAACCTTTACATCATGGCCTGTGTATTTCATCAGTCCGACCGCTATGGTTGCCGCAGGCTTTCATTACACAAATGAAATTGACAGGGTTCGATGTTCATTTTGCGGTATAGAAATCTTTCGTTGGAAAGAGGGTGACGATCCGATTGTGTTACACACGCGATGGTCACCACAGTGTCGTTACTTAAAACGGTTAGCACATCATTTGTAGCGTGCAGTCGTACAATGGTTGTGGACAAGTTCGGTAGACATCAAAGCGCCGTGAGCGTGCGACGTGAAACAAAAAGACAATTACGCGATACTGTAGGATTTAAGATTACGAATGATGGGCATATAGATGTTGAAAACAAAAAGATCCGCAATCTGAACGAACCGGATGCAGGAAAGGATGCTGTATCCCTGACTTATATGCAAACACATTGTCTGCTACTCGATGATGAACGTAAAAGCGTGGACGTTAAAGGGTGTAGATTGAAAAATGTTGATACTCCTGTAGACGTTAAAGACGTAGTCAACAAATATTACGTTGATGACAACTGTATACAACACTCGAGTCAAGAGAGAGGTGAGGTCATCGATGCACGAGATCGATGGGTAATCAACGTTCGAAGTCCGGAACTAGCGACCGATGCGGTCAACAAAAACTACGTAGACTCGAACGTCATTAAAAAAGTATCGAACAGCTATTTGTTTGGGCAGAGCTGGTTGTCAGGAGTGAGTTCACCGATTTTTGCAGATGACGCGGTTAACGTAAAATACATGTTGCAGAACACCGTTAGCTTGGGCGAAGATGGTGTTTTCAAAGCAGCGGAAAAGAGAATATCAGACGTAGCGGATGGTTTTGCAGAGAGCGATGCTGTTAACTTACAACAATTAAATGACGTGAGACGATACGTAAAGAGCGAGATGTATAAGGTCGTTAAAACATTTCAGTATCAACTGGATTACTACTTATTGAAATTGTCTAAGCCACGTAGTTCAGAAGACGAGTGGACACTCGACACGAAGGAAATAAAAAGGTTAATAGATGAATACGATAAAAACACAGAAGAGAAAGGCTGGAGATCGGTTTACGATGAACAACAACGTTAAGAGGAAAAAGGGGTGGGGCGTCGGAAACGTTCTTAAAAACGTTGTACCGTCCGTTGTTTCGTCAGTTATCAATCGAGCGGTGGACGCACTACCTGTCGAATTACATCTGCCGGGTTACAGATTCTGTGGACCGGGCACGAAACTTGAAGAAAGATTAGCGCGTGGTGATCGCGGAATCAACCAATTAGACGAAGCCTGTCGCGAACACGACATCGCTTACGCTCAATACAAAGACAACGAAAGTAGACGTATTGCAGATCGTAAACTCGCGGAAAAAGCGTGGGAACGGGTAAAGGCGTTGGATTCGGGTATTAGCGAACGAGCTTATGCGACAGCAGTTGCAGCGACTATGAAAGCAAAATCAGCAATAGGAAGCGGTCGACGTCGTAAAAATGAAAAGAATGTGAGTAGTCGTGGTCGTGATGCTGGTGGTGGGATGAAGAAGAGGAGGAAGAGAACTGTCCGAACCGCTAGGAAAAAGAAGAGAACTGCGTCCGGATTGTATCTACGTCCGTACCGAAAAAACTAATTCACATACCGCTCCGCCCGTTGTCCGAAGATGAATTACGTGTATACGCAAAAAAGCTAAACATACCGTATTTTAGAGGTGTTTACATGCATAACGCATTACCGGATACAGCGCCGTGGAAGAACGAAAGCGTCATCGTAAATTTGGACGACGAGAGCGGACCGGGAACCTACTGGGTATGTTACAAGAAGCGTGGAAATCGAGTACACTATTTTGACGGGTTCGGTAATTTACGTCCACCTCTCGAGCTGATGCAATATTTTGGTGATACAACCGACGTTCGTTACAACTATGAACGGAAGCAACCTCCTAACACGGTCATCTGCGGTCATTTATGTTTAGACTTTTTATCGTCTTCTGATCAGTAAACTTCAGCATGTCGTCGTTAACGGTTACCGTGACGGGTACCGACGCTGCGAATCTCGTGTGTAACTTTTTCCCACCTCTCGAGTTATACGGTGAATGGTACGTTGGACTATTGGATTTTACATCGTATAATTCAATACCAAACGTTACTGAAGGAAAAAATAATGCATTTCCAGTAAAAATTTCCAAGGATCAGTGGTCCGTCATCAAGTTTCCTACCGGCACCTACGAAATCAGTGATATCGAAACGTATCTGCAGAAACAGTTAGGCGAGAGAACAATCAGTTTACGTCCAAACAACAACACATTAAAGTGTGAAATTTACTGTAAGCATGTCATCGACTTTTCGCATACACCGAATACCATTGCAAGTATGTTAGGATTCAAGGAGAATCAGCAGCTGGAAGCGTATATAACACACGAGTCGAACGTACCCGTCGACATAATCAAAGTTAACACCGTTCACGTACGGAGTAATATCGTACAGGGTGCGTACAAGGACGGCCAGGACCAGCACACGTTGCATTCGTTTTATCCGACCGTGGCACCAGGTTTCAAAATAGTTGAAACACCGACAAACGTAATATACTTACCGGTAAACGTACAACGCGTTGACAACATAATTTTGTCTCTCGTTGATCAGGACGGGGATTTAGTCGATTTTCGCGGTGAAGTTATCACGATACGACTGCATCTGAAAATATGGGATTGTATTTCGGACAAACGTCACCTGTAAAAAGGGAGTGTGTACGAAAGAAACATGGTAGTCGGTGTTCAACGTTGAAGCGATTGACATCAAGGAACAAGCGTTTCTTACTTTCACTTGGTTTCAAATTATACGATTAAAATAATGTCGGGTGAAATTCTAGCTATCGAACGAGGAGCGGCTTTCGATAACAGAATCGTTGAGTTCGAATATCGTACGCACACACCGTATGCTTCCACCCGATACGGTAACAACGATGAAATACGTATACCCATCCAACAACAGGATGTTTTCACTTTACCGGCGGAGAGTTTTCTGTACATCGAAGGAACATTGACCAAGGTTAACGCTACCGACACAGCGTTGAACGTGAAATTAATCAACAATGCAATGGCTTTCTTGTTTGAGGAGATCCGTTACGAAGTGTGCGGTGTGGAAGTAGATCGTACGAAAAACGTTGGAATTACGAGCACTGTGAAATTGTTACTATCGAGCAATGAGCATGAAAGAAAGCATCTAATCAATGCAGGATGGGTGACGACAACCGATGAGTCGTTGACAGTACACGAGAGTACCGGTGATTTTACGTTTTGTCTTCCGTTAAAAATGCTACTCGGTTTCAACGAAGACTATACACGCATCATGCTGAACGTTAAGCAAGAATTGATTCTGTTGCGTACCTCTACCGATCAGAACGCAATGGTGCTAAAAGAATCAGGTGCAACTGCAAACGGTAATCTCGTAATAAACAAAGTACACTGGAAGATGCCCTATGTGCGCGTGTCAAACAAGTACCGAATACCGCTATTGGAGCATATCGAGGAGGATCATGAACTGGTGATGCCGTTCCGCAGTTGGGAATTGCACGAGTATCCCGTTCTACCGACGACAAATCGACATTCGTGGACCTTGAAGACATCGTCACAGTTGGAAAAACCACGGTATGTGATACTGATATTTCAGACGGACAGAAAGAACAATATAGCGAAAAACGCGTCGGAATTTGATCACTGCAATTTAACGAATGTCAAGCTATTTCTGAACGATAAATACTATCCGTACGATAACCTGAACCAGGATATCGAAAAAAAACGTTACGCACTGTTCTACGACATGTATACACGTTTTCAAACATCATACTACGACCGTCGCAACAGAACGCCTCTTTTGACACCTAATGAATTTATAACGAAAGCACCGTTGTTTGTCATCGATTGTTCCAGACAAGAAGAACCAATCAAGTCGTCTGCCGTTGATGTGCGTTTAGAATTTGAATCCAGTAACAATTTTCCAGATAAAACCACCGCTTACGCTTTGATTATTCACGATAGGATAGTACAGTACACAGCGTTGTCGAATACTGTTCATCGTTTGTCATAAAAAACTTGTTCTCCCCTCTACCAGTTTATAAAGATAGGTATTAGCGATCTCTAGCTTGTAACAAGATCAGTCCGTCTCAACGATGGAAGGTGACTGTGGTAGCGGCGGCAGCAGCAGCAGCAGGCATTGTGAGTGTAACGTTTACTTATCTCTTGCATATCCTATTAACTCTTACACTAAGTTCGTTACCGTCGGACTGTTTAACGAACTCAACTATGAACCGGGTGTTTTGTTTACAAACGGAAAAAAGAAACGTATATTACTTGACTTTTCTGAGTGGAATTACTTGTTGATCTTTCGTGAACAGCTACTATCCAGTATGTTATTGCACGAAGAAGGTGAAAACCGTGAAAGGAAGAAGAGTGTGATGATCAGTCGTAACTTTGGGAAAACGTTTGTTCGGATTAAAGGTAGTAAGACCGAAAAATTTGTTTTCACAGAACCCGAGTGGATCCGTTTTGGTTGTTTATTAACAGTACTAAAGAAATATCTTGTTCGCTTGTTTTATGATCAAGATCACTTCAAGTCGTACATTAATCAGGTAGTAGCCAAGGGGTGTTATGTACCACCATCCTTCTTTTTCCCCTCGTTTTTTCGATTGGAAAGCAGTCGTCATGACCAACAGCTAACATTTGATCGTCTTTACGATGAACTGGTATTGGAAGGAAAAGTAGAGGGGGAATTTGAAAAAATTAACGTATTCGATGCGAACATGTGTCACTCGGAAAAATGAACTTGAATAGGACGGTTATTGCCGAGTTTGAAGCGTTTCGTGGTGACAAAAATGAATATGTAATCAAAGAGTTCGTTGCAGTTGATATAACAACCGGACGTTTTGTTATCGTGTTGTTCGCTCCACCGTACGAACGTGCACGACTGCACCTGAAATTTCAAAAAATCAATGACTGGTTGGAAACACATTATCACAGAATTCGGTGGAACGATGGTAATGTGCCGTACAACAATATGGTACGCATCGTTGCAGACTTTTTTTCAGACAGTTCTGTTGTCTATACAAAAGGGTTTGAGAAGGCAAATTTCTTACGACAGTTGTATCACCATGGTGAGGTGATTGACTTAAACGATATTCAAGCACCTGTAGTTCCTAGATCCTTTGTACCCATCATACAATGTCCTGTTCCTCATCGTCAACCCGTTACCACTCCCCCCTTACACTGTGCATTGCGCAAAGCTTTGTTTTATGCAGAATGGTTGCGGCAACGAAATAAAATATAGTCGGTTGTGAACATGTTTTCATCATGGTGTTAGTGTGAATGCTACGTGACAGAAATGTCCATAAACGTAGAATTAGGTACCGTAGTGTGTGCGTGAGTGTTAACCTTGACTACGTCACTGTCGCGGTAGACATACTCATAAACGTAGTCCTGGTAGTTCGAGACGGGTCACTGGCACGGTAGATATACCTGTAAACTCGTCAAGGACCAGCATGGGTGTAAAAATTACTCATTACGGTACAGCAAATGTGAATACGCATCATGTATGAACAACATATACACCCGATAAAAAAATAAAAAAATAAAAATAAAGTAAATCAATAAAAAATATATGTACTGCTTTTATACATTGACTTAGCATTGCATAGTGTATCTTATCATTATCTACCACTGTATTAGTTAATAGTACAGCGATAGATAACGTGGAGTAGGCCTGCTTTACGAATCTGTAAAGTTGGGGAAACCACGTTAAAAAAAGCGTAGCGGTCTCTCATTCGCCTCTGGCCGCTAGGAAGAGGATGAGAGGTAAAAAATAAAAGTATAAAAAATGTTTATTTATTTTTAATAATAAATAAACTTATATTGTGCTTTTATGGTTTTACACATAGGACAACAGTAGATATCACTCGTCCACCTCATAGTTGGAAGTAAGAGACGAGAAGTATAAGTACAAAAATAATTACAGTTAAACGACAACGGCCCCTTGGTGTAGTGGATGCATGCCGGTTTGGAGTACCGGAGGTCCCGGGTTCAAATCCCGGAGGGGCCATAATTTATTTTTTGCGGAAACCAACTGTTTCGCCTCGCAGTCGAACACATGCGTCATGTCGGGTACCCCCATCCGTTGATTTAAACATTTCGGGTGTTAAATTTCGGACACCAAGAGATTTCAGGTACCCCCCCCATCCGTTGATTTAAACATTTCGGGTGTCAAAATTCGGACACCAAAAATTTCGGGTAACCCCATCCGTTGATTTAAACATTTCGGGTACTAAATTTCAGACACCGAAAATTTCGGGTACCCCCATCCGTTGATTTAAACATTTCAGACATCACGCCCTCTACGTCGTCGTCATGTGGGCGTACCCACAAATTTCGGGTACCCCCATCCGTTGTTTTAATCATTTAGGGTACCAAAATTCTGACATTAAAAAAATTTCGAGAGAGAACGATTATTTTGTTACATCAAAATAAACCAGAACGCGGAAGTGTTTTAACATTCGGACACCAGCTGCCAGGGCCTCTGTCATGCAAATTTCGGGTACCCCCATCCGTTGATTTAAACATTTCGGGTAACGGTAACCGATACCCCCAAAATTTCGAGTAACGGTACCCGATGACATCGCCTCTCCGGGCAACCGCCGAATTCCGGGTACCCCCATCCGCTACACATTGTTTTCGGCTACCAAATTTTGGACATGCAGAAACCGCGGCCTCCGTGACGTCTTGAAACAGGTTTTAGCCGTACGGACGCCAGCGACTTGAGCCTCTGTGTGATGTCATGAACTGGAACACGGAAGTGTTTCAGTCACACATACACACACATACACACACACACACACACACACACACACAAAACAGTGACGTCACATGGACAGCTCGGACACCAGCTGCCAGTGCCTCTATGACGTCATGAACTGGAACCCGGTAGTGTTTTCAACTGGAACCCGGAAGTGTTCTCATACGCTCACTTTCCCTCTACTAATACACGTTTCTAAAATTAAGCATTCTTACAAACCAATATTAGGAAAATGTCAACCTTTTTATAGTAAAAACAAATTTCGATGGATTTCGCAACAAGTGATTGAACGTAATTCATGACGCTCACCACAAACTATGTTTTCTAGAAATACAGGAAGAACAAAGTGTAATGTTTAAAGTTAGAGAAAACTAGATTTTATTCATGAAAATCACATAAGATTGTATAAAGACGATTATTATTATTGTGATACGTTCCCCAAAAAATTAAAAAATTTCATGTTTGAACAAAAACAACCGGCAAATGCTAGTTATACAAAAAACAATGGTAGGACTGATGAAACAATACATTGTAGAAAACACTATTTTACGAACATATTACGTGATGTTTTCTAAAAGCTTACTGTACACTTAACATATCTCCTAAAACGAAAGCAAACGTCAATTTTAGTTTTCTCTACTTCGAGTACTTAAAAGTTATTTCTTACTTTTATCAAAGTGTCCATTTATTTTGTAAAACAGAATACGTTAATATAGTGGCTATAGCCTAAGCTTTCTTCTTCTTTTGTAAAACTGTCTTCTTTTGTAGGACAGGTTTCAACAGGATGCTCACCATTTTTGTAGGTAGCGTGCATTTTCTTCATCTGACTTTAGCTCCTGCCTTTCTTGACGTCGACTATAATCTCCACCATTTTATGGTATATGGTTTACTTAAGTAATTGTTATTGCTATTGCTGAAGTACATTAGTGTTATCTCCAATACGTAATCTGGGCACTTTTTGTGTTTTTCCAAATTACAATAAACTAAAATGAAGGAAAATGTTTAATTAACTGTGTATACTACGGTATATTCTTACGACAATTACAGAACGCTCTCGAACAGTCGAGAGTGTCGTTCTACTCGATTCTCGGCTAGCCGAGCAGGTTCAGCGCCTTTGTCACGGCCGTGCAGTCAAGTACCACTCCAGATTTTTGTAGTACTTGTAACTACGCGAAGTATGCTGGCACGCCGCCAAAAGAATTGAGAATTATTCTGGAACATCTGCAGGCTATATACTGTAGAAGCAACAGCGACGAGCTTAATCCGACAGTTACAGTAGGCGGTTTCTTTATTGCGGATCAAGTGGCTGTTGCTGTCTAGTGGAAAGTGATTATTGTGTAATAATTAGTGCGGAACTCTAGTAGTTGACAATTAAATATATTTCCTTCAAGAAAAATGTCTTAAAGATTAACATAGTGAGATATTGTAACATTGCACAGTACATAATTAGATAATGATAGTAATGAACGTGAGGTTAGACAAAGGGTCATTTAGTTCGCAGTTGATATGTTTAACTGTGAGCGAGCAGGGCATAGTGATTACTTTATCGAGTAATATCGTGCCCGGTCATGCATGGTTTGTTAGTTCTCTGCAAATGTTTGCTTCAGGTTACGTTATCTGTAATAAACACAGAGCTCACATTAGCGGATAATGTTTTGATGACTCCCCTAATTAGTGCACAAATTACGATGATAAATCTGATACTCTTCAGATTGGGTGACAATTGGTTTTGAATTGATGTGACGTAACAAAGGTTTCGACCATACTGCTATGTGTTACGTTTAATGAACTGTGGTAAAATAAAACGAAATTACTTGTGACATTACGATAATTTATTGTTTACGATTAATAAAGCCTATTATTTTAAGAAATTTAAAAATATTAAAAAACATATAAATGCAAGAATGTATGCAAAAAGAGATAATTATGTTAGGTAGTAAATATCGATGTTCCGAATTTTTAACAATAAAATAACAAACTGTATTAAATTTGTATGATTCGTTAATATCAATCTTATATTTAATTTAAAAAATACCTAATAATAAGGATACAATTTTTCATTAAAAGTTGTGTCCCAGAAATTTAATTATAACCTTTTACATAAACAAGAAATAAAGAATCTACTGCAGAAATTTTTTGAAGAACGTCAGTAGTTATCATCTTATAAAATGCAGTAGATTTATGTAATTTTACAAAACTGGTAACTAAGAAAGGTAACCGTGCTTAGAATCAAACGTGTTTAAATTTACCTAGACAAAATTCCTTGCATACTGAAGTTGTTAATTATGTCGTATTTTAAAGTAGAAAATTAGGAAAATTCTGTTGATATACTAGAATTTTTAAGGTAATCACTACAAAATTTTGTTTTCAAAATTTTGTTTTCAAAATTTTGTCTTCGTAGACAGATAAACAGATATAGACTGATGTAGACACATTAAATCTTTAACAAAAATAAAATGTCAATTAATATAATTGATTTTAAAGAAACGCTTTCCGTTTAACCTGTGTTAGTAGGTGGTAACTTTTCTAAAGTACTGAATTAGTAGTTACGTTTAACCGATGAGTTGAGTATATTATCATATTTGATACTAGAAAAGTAGTCTTCAGTAATCTTTCAATTAGGCATCTGGTCTGCAGCCAGTTTTATAATCAAACAAGGAAGACAACTGCACTAAGGTGTTTCCATGATGCGATTTTCCATGCTTTTTACTGATCTAATTATAACTGAGTAATATAATATTAAAATATGGCATCAGTTATTAACTCGGATTCATCATGTATGTTCATCCTGGCAAGTCTATATAATTCTTATAAAATATATATTTTATAATGACTTTATCTCAAGATGTTTTCTCCATATTTAGAACATGTTTCGGGATCCTTAGTGATTCCATCATCAGCCTTTCTACTTTTGAATCTAGTCGAGTAACTGTGGGCTGGTTGTCTGTTGCTATAGCTTCCCATTGGTTTTTGGTTTTTTACTTCCATATTCCTTACGGAAATGGAAGTATGGTGATGGCAAAAAAAATCGTGTTCGAGATTATTGCAGATTCTGATTGTACTACACTCAAAACATGAAAAAAAGTCGTTTTTTGAAAAGTGTGTGCGCGCGCGCGCGCGTGTGTGTGTGTCTGTCTGTCTCTGTGTCTATCTGTAGATTTTTTGGCAAAGATAGCTGCCTCAAATTCAAACAGAATCAAATAATGTTTCGCATACAGCCCTGAATTGTAGAGTTCTCAAGACCTATTGTTTTTGGTGAAGATCGGTTAAGGGAAAGGGGTAGTTTACCTGTAACGTTTTATGTTTTAACAAGGGTATTTCTTATGGCAAACATAACAGCCGCAAATTCAAACAAAATCAAAAGATTATTTGCATACAGCCGTACATTGTAGAGTTCTCAAGACTCTTCGTTTTTGGTGAAGGTCGTTAAGGGAAAGGGGTAGTATAACGGCAAGGTTTTTTTAACAAGGGTATTTTCTATGGCAAACGATAACAGCCGCAAATTCAAACAGAATCAAATAATTTTTTGCATACGCCCCTGAATCGTAGAGATATCAAGGCCTTTTGATTTTGGTGAAGATCGGCTAAGGGAAAGGTTTAGCAACCTTTTACGTTTTAACAACAGTAAAGTACTTGAAAATTCATTTAAACTTTTTCAAACAATGGTAATTGTTAAAAATAAAATAATTTTGTTGCCAGGCAATAAAATTGTAATTTTTTCATTTTAATATAAATCATGTATGAGAGAAAATATATCGTTCGTGGCGGGCAAGCATATCTCAGTTATGTAATGTTTACGTTTCCATTTTATTATTATGACTACCGCAATAAAAAGGCAGGGAAGACACACACACACACACACACACACAAAATTCGCGTTATATCTGGCCTCATTCATGTTTACTTTCTTACATTTGCACGCTTATGTTTACAGTGAAAGTGCCGAAACCCATACCAACATAATGCGTGCAAGCCGAAAAAGTGTCCAGCGTGGATAGCGATTTGCTTCCTGTGGATCGCTGGGCAGTGTAACTGCACGTGTTTACAGAGGAACGACTCATAGACAGACTTTTCGTCTTTAGGGAATGAACCCTCTGCAAGATGCTGAGGATCCATGAGTGACTTCAGAGGGCTCTTTCTTTTCCGCGTGTTTGTTCTGTGAAACGTACACTGTAGATTCGCATCTTTACACTAAGCAACGCTCAATAGGAAGTGATGACAATTGTTGTCCACGGTGTACCCTCATACACACTAAACCTGCTCTGATGTTTTAATTACGGACCTTATAATATTAAAACTTTGGAAACTTGAGCACTACTTAATGGAGATCAATCATTAACTTATACAACCCATTAATTTTATGCATAGGCCTATTTTTTATATATATGTGTACAACGTTATCGGCAACAAAGAAATAGTTTTTGTTAAAATTCCTTCCCGGGATATTTGGCCGTAGTCCAATGTTTTCGACAAAACCAGACGTCTCGGCAATGCCATCGACTTCCGTCATCAGTGAAAATCGAGTGCGATAACGTGAGGTGGTATACGTTAGTGACCACAGTACTGTGATTAAGGGGCAACCATTTTTTTTTGGCAAACGATAACTGCCGCAAATTTGAACAGAATCAAATAAATTTTTGTATACAGTCCTAATTTGTAGAGTACTCACGACCTACTGTTTTGGTGAAGATCGGTTGATGGAAAGGGGTAGTTTACCGGCAACGTTTTTTTTTATCAAGAGTAATTTTTTTTTTTGGCAAACAATAACAGCCGCAAATTCAAACAGAATCAAATAATATTTCGCATACAGTCCTGAATTGTAGAGTTGTCAAGAACTATTTTTTTGGTGAAGATCAGTTAATGGCAAAGGGGTAGTTTACCTGTAACGTTTTATCTTTTAACAAGGGTATTTTCTATGGCAAACGATAACAGCCGCAAATTCAAACAGAATCAAATAATGTTTTGCATACAGCCCAGACTTGTAGAGTTCTCAAGACCTATTGTTTTTGGTGAAGATCGGTTAAGGGAAAGGGGTAGTTTACCAGCAACGTTTTATGTTTTAACAAAGGTAATTTTTTCTATGACAAACGATAACTGCCGCATATTCAAACAGAATCAAATAATTTTTTGCATATATCCCTGAATTGTAGAGAACTTTTGATTATGGTGAAGAACGGTTAATGGGAAGGGGTAGTTTACCGGCAACCTTTTACGTTTTAACAACAGTAAAGTACTTGAAAATTCATTTAAACTTTTTCAAACAATGGTAATTGTTAAAAATAAAATAATTTGTTACCAGGCAATAAAATTATAATTTTTCATTTTAATGTAAACCATGTATGAGGGAAAATATATCGTTCGTGGCAGGCAAGCATATCTCAGTTATGTAATGTTTACGTTTCCATATTATTATTATGCCTACAGCAATAGAAAGGCAGGTAAGACACACACACACACACACACACACACACACACGCACACACACACAATTCACGTTATTTCTGGCCTCACTCATGTTTATTTTCTTACATTTGCACGCTTTTTAAATGGAAAGTGCCGAAACCCACACCAACATAACGCGTGTAAGCCGAAAAATTGGACATCAATTTGCTTCCTGTGGATCGCTGGGCAGTGTAACTGCACGTGTTTACAGAGGAACGATTCATAGACAGACTTTTCGTCTTTAGGGAATGAACCCTCTGCAAGATGCTGAGGGTCCGTGAGTGACTTCGGAGCGCTCCTTCTTTTCCGCGTGTTTGTTCTGTGAAACATACACTGTAGATTCGCAGCTTTACTCTAAGCAACGCTCAATAGGAAATGTTGAAAATTTTTGTCCACAGTGAACCCTCATTCACACTAAACCTGCTCTGATGTTTTAATTACGGACATCATAATATTAAAACTTTGGAAACTTGAGCACTACTTAATGGAGATCAATCATTAACTTATACAAGCCATTAATTTTATGCATATTTTTTATATATATGTGTACAACGTTATCGGCAACAAAGAAGTAGTTTTTGTTAAAATTCTTTCCCGGTATATTTGGCCGTAGACCAATGATTTCTACAAAACCAGACGTTTCGGCAATGCCATCGACTTCCATCATCAGTGAAAATCGAGTGCGATAACGTGAGGTGGTATACGTTACTGACCACAGTACTGTGGTTAAGGCTGAAGTAGTAAGTAGAAAGAAGTAGTTTCTATGGTAATATTTCATTTCGAAAATGATTTTAAATATAAATCTTAGAATTTGGAAGTCATGTATGGTTCTCCATACCGATATTTTACTTCCATATTCCTTAAGGAAATGAAAGTATGGTGATGGCAAAAAAAATCGTTTTCGAGTTTATTGCAGATTCTGATTGTATTACACTCAAAACATTAAAAAAAGTCGTTTTTAAAAAGGTGTCTGTGTGTTTGTCTGTGTGTCTGTCTGTAGATTTTTTTATGACAAAAATAACAGCCATGAATTGTAGAGAACTCAAGGCCTTTTGATTATGGTGAAGAACGGTTAAGAGGAAGGGGTAGTTTACCGGCAACCTTTTACGTTTAACAACAGTAAAGTACTTGAAAATTCATTTAAACTTTTTCAAACAATGGTAATTGTTAAAAATAAAATAATTTGTTACCAGGCAATAAAATTATAATTTTCCATTTTAATGTAAATCATGTATGAGGGAAAATATATCGTTCGTGGCAGGCAAGCATATCTCAGTTATGTAATTTTTACGTTTCCATTTTATTATTATGACTACCGCAATAAAAAGGCAGGGAAGACACACACACACACACACACACACACACACACACACAAAATTCGCGTTATTTCCGGCCTCACTCATGTTTATTTTCTTACATTTGCACGCTTTTTAAATGGTAAGTGCCGAAACCCATACCAACATAACGCGTGCAAGTCGAAAAAGTGTCCAGCGTGGATAGCGATTTGCTTCCTGTGGATCGCTGGGCAGTGTAACTGCACGTGTTTACAGAGGAACGATTCATAGACAGACTTTTCGTCTTTAGGGAAGGAACCCTCTGCAAGATGCTGAGGGTTCATGAGTGACTTCGGAGCGCTCCTTCTTTTCCGTGTGTTTGTTCTGTGAAACGTACACTGTAGATTCGCAGCTTTACTCTAAGCAACGCTCAATAGGAAATGTTGAAAATTTTTGTCCACGGTCTACCCTCATACACACTAAACCTGCTCTGATGTTTTAATTACGGACATTATAATATTAAAGATTTGGAAACTTGAGCACTACGTAACGGAGATCAATCATTAACTTATACAAGCCATTAATTTTATGCATATTTTTTATATATATGTGTATAACGTTATCGGCAACAAAGAAATAGTTTTTGTTAAAATTCCTTCCCAGGATATTTGGCCGTAGTCCAATGTTTTCTACAAAACCAGACGTTTCGGCAATGCCATCGACTTCCATCATCAGTGAAAATCGAGTGCGATAACGTGAGGTGGTATACGTTAGTGACCACAGTACTGTGGTTAAGGCTGAAGCAGTAAATAGAAAGAAGGAGTTTCTTTGGTAATATTACATTTCGAAAATGATTTTAAATATAAATCTCAGAATATGGAAGTTATGTATGGTTCTCCATACCGATATTTAAATTGTTATTACTGTGTGTGATAGTGGTGTATATATTAGTATTTTGTGTATTTTCATGTTGAGTTCTTTGAAAATTGTGTCGTGTTTTGTATTGATTTGTATTTGTTCGGGTATTAGATTGTTTTGTGTTTTATGTTTGTATTTTTGTAAATTTTCCAAAATGATCATTAAGGTCCCTTTGTGTGGTATGTGTTTTATTAGTGTCATATTGGTTATGTCTGGGAATTCATGTCCAGTGTTTATTGCATGTGTGGCCAAATTGGATTTATATATTTCTGGTTTTTTGTATGCATTTAGGTGTTCAAAATAACGTGTTTTCAGCTGTTTTCTTGTTTGTCCTATGTAACATTTATTGCAATCTTTGCATTCAATTTTGTATATACAGTTAGTTGTTGTATTATCTCTGTTGTGTGGGTTACTTAGTTTTTGTATTAGTTTTGTATGCTATTTTGATATCTGTGTTTTTAAATAGTTTTGTTAGCTTTGCCATTTTATTATTTATGTATGTGAATGTGGCCCATTTTACTTCCATATTCCTTAAGGATTTGGAAGTATGGTGATGGCAAAAAAAATCGTGTTCGAGATTATTGCAGATTCTGATTGTACTACACTCAAAACATGAAAAAAAGTCGTTTTTCGAAAAGTGTCTGTGTGTCTGTCTGTAGATTTTTTTCTTATGGCAAACGATAACAGCCGCAAATTCAAACAGAATCAAATAATATTTTGCATACAGTCCTGATTTGTAGAGTACTCACGACCTATTGTTTTTGGTGAAGATCGTTTGAGGGAAAGGGGTAGTTTACCTGCAACGGTTTTTTGCAAGGGAAATTTTTTTTTTGGCAAACGATAACAGCCGCAAATTCAAACATAAATCAAATAATGTTTCGCATACGGCCCTGATTTTAAGAGTTCTCAATACCTGTTGTTTTTGGTAAAGATCGGTTAAGTGAAAGGGGTAGTTTACCAGTAACATTTTATGTTTTAACAAGGGTATTTTTTATGGCAAACATAACAGCCGCAAATTCAAACAAAATCAAAAGATTATTTGCATACAGCCGTACATTGTAGAGTTCTCAAGACTCTTCGTTTTTGGTGAAGGTCGGTTAAGGGAAAGGGGTAGTATAACGGCAAGGTTTTTTTAACAAGTGTATTTTCTATGGCAAACGATAACAGCCGCAAATTCAAACAGAATCAAATAATTTTTTGCATACGCCCCTGAATCGTAGAGATATCAAGGCCTTTTGATTTTGGTGAAGATCGGCTAAGGGAAAGGTTTAGTTTACCAGCAACCTTTTACGTTTTAACAACAGTAAAGTACTTGAAAATTCATTTAAACTTTTTCAAACAATGGTAATTGTTAAAAATAAAATAATTTTGTTGCCAGGCAATAAAATTGTAATTTTTTCATTTTAATATAAATCATGTATGAGAGAAAATATATCGTTCGTGGCGGGCAAGCATATCTCAGTTATGTAATGTTTACGTTTCCATTTTATTATTATGACTACCGCAATAAAAAGGCAGGGAAGACACACACACACACACACACACACACAAAATTCGCGTTATATCTGGCCTCATTCATGTTTACTTTCTTACATTTGCACGCTTATGTTTACAGGGAAAGTGCCGAAACCCATACCAACATAATGCGTGCAAGCCGAAAAAGTGTCCAGCGTGTATAGCGATTTGCTTCCTGTGGATCGCTGGGCAGTGTAACTGCACGTGTTTACAGAGGAACGACTCATAGACAGACTTTTCGTCTTTAGGGAATGAACCCTCTGCAAGATGCTGAGGATCCATGAGTGACTTCAGAGGGCTATTTCTTTTCCGCGTGTTTGTTCTGTGAAACGTACACTGTAGATTCGCATCTTTACACTAAGCAACGCTCAATAGGAAATGATGACAATTGTTGTCCACGGTGTACCCTCATACACACTTAACCTGCTCTGATGTTTTAATTACGGACCTTATAATATTAAAACTTTGGAAACTTGAGCACTACTTAATGGAGATCAATCATTAACTTATACAACCCATTAATTTTATGCATAGGCCTATTTTTTATATATATGTGTACAACGTTATCGGCAACAAAGAAATAGTTTTTGTAAAATTCCTTCCCGGGATATTTGGCCGTAGTCCAATGTTTTCGACAAAACCAGACGTCTCGGCAATGCCATCGACTTCCGTCATCAGTGAAAATCGAGTGCGATAACGTGAGGTGGTATACGTTAGTGACCACAGTACTGTGATTAAGGGGCAACCATTTTTTTTTGGCAAACGATAACTGCCGCAAATTTAAACAGAATCAAATAAATTTTTGTATACAGTCCTAATTTGTAGAGTACTCTCGACCTATTGTTTTGGTGAAGATCGGTTGATGGAAAGGGGTAGTTTACCTGCAACGGTTTTTTTTATCAAGAGTAATTTTTTTTTTTTGCAAACAATAACAGCCGCAAATTCAAACAGAATCAAATAATATTTCGCATACAGTCCTGAATTGTAGAGTTGTCAAGAACTATTTTCTTTGGTGAAGATCAGTTAATGGAAAAGGGTAGTTTACCTGTAACGTTTTATGTTTTAACAAGGGTATTTCCTATGGCAAACGATAACAGCCGCAAATTCTAACAGAATCAAAAGATTATCTGCATACAGCCCAAAATTTTAGAGGTCTCAAGACTTATTGTTTTTGGTGAAGATCGGTTAAGGCAAAGGGGTAGTTTACCAGCAACGTTTTATCTTTTAACAAGGGTATTTTCTATGGCAAACGATAACAGCCGCAAATTCAAACAGAATCAAATAATGTTTTACATAAAGCCCAGACTTGTACAGTTCTCAAGACCTATTGTTTTTGGTGAAGATCGGTTAAGGGAAAGGGGTAGTTTACCAGCAACGTTTTATGTTTTAACAAAGGTAATTTTTCCTATGACAAACGATAACTGCCGCATATTCAAACAGAATCAAATAATTTTTTGCATATATCCCTGAATTGTAGAGAACTTTTGATTATGGTGAAGAACGGTTAATGGGAAGGGGTAGTTTACCGGCAACCTTTTACGTTTTAACAACAGTAAAGTACTTGAAAATTCATTTAAACTTTTTCAAACAATGGTAATTGTTAAAAATAAAATAATTTGTTACCAGGCAAAAAAATTATAATTTTTCATTTTAATGTAAACCATGTATGAGGGAAAATATATCGTTCGTGGCAGGCAAGCATATCTCAGCTATGTAATGTTTACGTTTCCATTTTATTATTATGACTACCGCAATAAAAAGGCAGGGAAGACACACACACACGCACAAAATTCGCGTTATTTCTGGCCTCATTCATGTTTATTTCCTTACATTTGTACGCTTATGTTTACAGGGAAAGTGCCGAAACCCATACCAACATAACGCGTGCAAGCCGAAAAAGTGCCCAGCGTGGATAGCGATTTGCTTCCTGTGGATCGCTGGGCAGTGTATATCGTTCGTGGCAGGTAAGCATATCTCAGTTATGTAATGTTTACGTTTCCATATTATTATTATGCCTACAGCAATAGAAAGGCAGGTAAGACACACACACACACACACACACACACACACACACACACACACACACGCACGCACGCACGCACACACACACAATTCACGTTATTTCTGGCCTCACTCATGTTTATTTTCTTACATTTGCACGCTTTTTAAATGGAAAGTGCCGAAACCCACACCAACATAACGCGTGCAAGCCGAAAAATTGGACATCAATTTGCTTCCTGTGGATCGCTGGGCAGTGTAACTGCACGTGTTTACAGAGGAACGATTCATAGACAGACTTTTCGTCTTTAGGGAATGAACCCTCTGCAAGATGCTGAGGGTCCGTGAGTGACTTCGGAGAGCTCCTTCTTTTCCGCGTGTTTGTTCTGTGAAACATACACTGTAGATTCGCAGCTTTACTCTAAGCAACGCTCAATAGGAAATGTTGAAAATTTTTGTCCACAGTGAACCCTCATTCACACTAAACCTGCTCTGATGTTTTAATTACGGACATCATAATATTAAAACTTTGGAAACTTGAGGACTACTTAATGGAGATCAATCATTAACTTATACAAGCCATTAATTTTATGCATATTTTTTATATATATGTGTACAACGTTATCGGCAACAAAGAAGTAGTTTTTGTTAAAATTCTTTCCCGGTATATTTGGCCGTAGTCCAATGATTTGTACAAAACCAGACGTTTCGGCAATGCCATCGACTTCCATCATCAGTGAAAATCGAGTGCGATAACGTGAGGTGGTATACGTTAGTGACCACAGTACTGTGGTTAAGGCTGAAGCAGTAAGTAGAAAGAAGTAGTTTCTATGGTAATATTTCATTTCGAAAATGATTTTAAATATAAATCTTAGAATATGGAAGTCATGTATGGTTCTCCATACCGATATTTTACTTCCATATTCCTTAAGGAAATGGAAGTATGGTGATGGCAAAAAAAATCGTTTTCGAGATTATTGCAGATTCTGATTGTACTACACTCAAAACATTAAAAAAAGTCGTTTTTAAAAAGGTGTCTGTGTGTTTGTCTGTGTGTCTGTCTGTAGATTTTTTTATGGCAAAAATAACAGCCATGAATTGTAGAGAACTCAAGGCCTTTTGATTATGGTGAAGAACGGTTAAGAGGAAGGGGTAGTTTACCGGCAACCTTTTACGTTTTAACAACAGTAAAGTACTTGAAAATTCATTTAAACTTTTTCAAACAATGGTAATTGTTAAAAATAAAATAATTTGTTACCAGGCAATAAAATTATAATTTTTCATTTTAATGTAAATCATGTATGAGGGAAAATATATCGTTCGTGGCAGGCAAGCATATCTCAGTTATGTAATGTTTACGTTTCCATTTTATTATTATGACTACCGCAACAAAAAGGCAGGGAAGACACACACACACACACACACACACACACACACAAAATTCGCGTTATTTCCGGCCTCACTCATGTTTATTTTCTTACATTTGCACGCTTTTTAAATGGTAAGTGCCGAAACCCATACCAACATAACGCGTGCAAGTCGAAAAAGTGTCCAGCGTGGATAGCGATTTGCTTCCTGTGGATCGCTGGGCAGTGTAACTGCACGTGTTTACAGAGGAACGATTCATAGACAGACTTTTCGTCTTTAGGGAATGAACCCTCTGCAAGATGCTGAGGGTCCATGAGTGACTTCGGAGCGCTCCTTCTTTTCCGCGTGTTTGTTCTGTGAAACGTTCACTGTAGATTCGCAGCTTTACTCTAAGCAACGCTCAATAGGAAATGTTGAAAATTTTTGTCCACGGTGTACCCTCATACACACTAAACCTGCTCTGATGTTTTAATTACGGACATTATAATATTAAAGCTTTGGAAACTTGAGCACTACTTAACGGAGATCAATCATTAACTTATACAAGCCATTAATTTTATGCATATTTTTTATATATATGTGTACAACGTTATCGGCAACAAAGAAATAGTTTTTGTTAAAATTCCTTCCCAGGATATTTGGCCGTAGTCCAATGTTTTCTACAAAACCAGACGTTTCGGCAATGCCATCGACTTCCATCATCAGTGAAAATCGAGTGCGATAACGTGAGGTGGTATACGTTAGTGACCACAGTACTGTGGTTAAGGCTGAAGCAGTAAATAGAAAGAAGGAGTTTCTTTGGTAATATTTCATTTCGAAAATGATTTTAAATATAAATCTTAGAATATGGAAGTTATGTATGGTTCTCCATACCGATATTTAAATTGTTATTACTGTGTGTGATAGTGGTGTATATATTAGTATTTTGTGTATTTTCATGTTGAGTTCTTTGAAAATTGTGTCGTGTTTTGTATTGATTTGTATTTGTTCGGGTATTAGATTGTTTTGTGTTTTATGTTTGTATTTTTGTAAATTTTCCAAAATGATCATTAAGGTCCCTTTGTGTGGTATGTGTTTTATTAGTGTCATATTGGTTATGTCTGGGAATTCATGTCCAGTGTTTATTGCATGTGTGGCCAAATTGGATTTATATATTTCTGGTTTTTTGTATGCATTTAGGTGTTCAAAATAACGTGTTTTCAGCTGTTTTCTTGTTTGTCCTATGTAACATTTATTGCAATCTTTGCATTCAATTTTGTATATACAGTTAGTTGTTGTATTATCTCTGTTGTGTGGGTTACTTAGTTTTTGTATTAGTTTTGTATGCTATTTTGATATCTGTGTTTTTAAATAGTTTTGTTAGCTTTGCCATTTTATTATTTATGTATGTGAATGTGGCCCATTTTACTTCCATATTCCTTAAGGATTTGGAAGTATGGTGATGGCAAAAAAAATCGTGTTCGAGATTATTGCAGATTCTGATTGTACTACACTCAAAACATGAAAAAAAGTCGTTTTTCGAAAAGTGTCTGTGTGTCTGTCTGTAGATTTTTTTCTTATGGCAAACGATAACAGCCGCAAATTCAAACAGAATCAAATAATATTTTGCATACAGTCCTGATTTGTAGAGTACTCACGACCTATTGTTTTTGGTGAAGATCGTTTGAGGGAAAGGGGTAGTTTACCTGCAACGGTTTTTTTCAAGGGAAATTTTTTTTTTGGCAAACGATAACAGCCGCAAATTCAAACAGAATCAAATAATGTTTCGCATACGGCCCTGATTTTAAGAGTTCTCAATACCTGTTGTTTTTGGTAAAGATCGGTTAAGTGAAAGGGGTAGTTTACCAGTAACATTTTATGTTTTAACAAGGGTATTTTTTATGGCAAACATAACAGCCGCAAATTCAAACAAAATCAAAAGATTATTTGCATACAGCCGTACATTGTAGAGTTCTCAAGACTCTTCGTTTTTGGTGAAGGTCGGTTAAGGGAAAGGGGTAGTATAACGGCAAGGTTTTTTTAACAAGTGTATTTTCTATGGCAAACGATAACAGCCGCAAATTCAAACAGAATCAAATAATTTTTTGCATACGCCCCTGAATCGTAGAGATATCAAGGCCTTTTGATTTTGGTGAAGATCGGCTAAGGGAAAGGTTTAGTTTACCAGCAACCTTTTACGTTTTAACAACAGTAAAGTACTTGAAAATTCATTTAAACTTTTTCAAACAATGGTAATTGTTAAAAATAAAATAATTTTGTTGCCAGGCAATAAAATTGTAATTTTTTCATTTTAATATAAATCATGTATGAGAGAAAATATATCGTTCGTGGCGGGCAAGCATATCTCAGTTATGTAATGTTTACGTTTCCATTTTATTATTATGACTACCGCAATAAAAAGGCAGGGAAGACACACACACACACACACACACACACAAAATTCGCGTTATATCTGGCCTCATTCATGTTTACTTTCTTACATTTGCACGCCTATGTTTACAGGGAAAGTGCCGAAACCCATACCAACATAATGCGTGCAAGCCGAAAAAGTGTCCAGCGTGGATAGCGATTTGCTTCCTGTGGATCGCTGGGCAGTGTAACTGCACGTGTTTACAGAGGAACGACTCATAGACAGACTTTTCGTCTTTAGGGAATGAACCCTCTGCAAGATGCTGAGGATCCATGAGTGACTTCAGAGGGCTATTTCTTTTCCGCGTGTTTGTTCTGTGAAACGTACACTGTAGATTCGCATCTTTACACTAAGCAACGCTCAATAGGAAATGATGACAATTGTTGTCCACGGTGTACCCTCATACACACTAAACCTGCTCTGATGTTTTAATTACGGACCTTATAATATTAAAACTTTGGAAACTTGAGCACTACTTAATGGAGATCAATCATTAACTTATACAACCCATTAATTTTATGCATAGGCCTATTTTTTATATATATGTGTACAACGTTATCGGCAAGAAAGAAATAGTTTTTGTAAAATTCCTTCCCGGGATATTTGGCCGTAGTCCAATGTTTTCGACAAAACCAGACGTCTCGGCAATGCTATCGACTTCCGTCATCAGTGAAAATCGAGTGCGATAACGTGAGGTGGTATACGTTAGTGACCACAGTACTGTGATTAAGGGGCAACCATTTTTTTTTGGCAAACGATAACTGCCGCAAATTTAAACAGAATCAAATAAATTTTTTTTATACAGTCCTAATTTGTAGAGTACTCTCGACCTATTGTTTTGGTGAAGATCGGTTGATGGAAAGGGGTAGTTTACCTGCAACGGTTTTTTTTATCAAGAGTAATTTTTTTTTTTTGCAAACAATAACAGCCGCAAATTCAAACAGAATCAAATACTATTTCGCATACAGTCCTGAATTGTAGAGTTGTCAAGAACTATTTTCTTTGGTGAAGATCAGTTAATGGAAAAGGGTAGTTTACCTGTAACGTTTTATGTTTTAACAAGGGTATTTCCTATGGCAAACGATAACAGCCGCAAATTCAAACAGAATCAAAAGATTATCTGCATACAGCCCAAAATTTTAGAGGTCTCAAGACTTATTGTTTTTGGTGAAGATCGGTTAAGGCAAAGGGGTAGTTTACCAGCAACGTTTTATCTTTTAACAAGGGTATTTTCTATGGCAAACGATAACAGCCGCAAATTCAAACAGAATCAAATAATGTTTTGCATACAGCCCAGACTTGTAGAGTTCTCAAGACCTATTGTTTTTGGTGAAGATCGGTTAAGGGAAAGGGGTAGTTTACCAGCAACGTTTTATGTTTTAACAAAGGTAATTTTTCCTATGACAAACGATAACTGCCGCATATTCAAACAGAATCAAATAATTTTTTGCATATATCCCTGAATTGTAGAGAACTTTTGATTATGGTGAAGAACGGTTAATGGGAAGGGGTAGTTTACCGGCAACCTTTTACGTTTTAACAACAGTAAAGTACTTGAAAATTCATTTAAACTTTTTCAAACAATGGTAATTGTTAAAAATAAAATAATTTGTTACCAGGCAAAAAAATTATAATTTTTCATTTTAATGTAAACCATGTATGAGGGAAAATATATCGTTCGTGGCAGGCAAGCATATCTCAGCTATGTAATGTTTACGTTTCCATTTTATTATTATGACTACCGCAATAAAAAGGCAGGGAAGACACACACACACGCACAAAATTCGCGTTATTTCTGGCCTCATTCATGTTTATTTCCTTACATTTGTACGCTTATGTTTACAGGGAAAGTGCCGAAACCCATACCAACACAACGCGTGCAAGCCGAAAAAGTGCCCAGCGTGGATAGCGATTTGCTTCCTGTGGATCGCTGGGCAGTGTATATCGTTCGTGGCAGGTAAGCATATCTCAGTTATGTAATGTTTACGTTTCCATATTATTATTATGCCTACAGCAATAGAAAGGCAGGTAAGACACACACACACACACACACACACACACACACACACACACACGCACGCACGCACACACACACAATTCACGTTATTTCTGGCCTCACTCATGTTTATTTTCTTACATTTGCACGCTTTTTAAATGGAAAGTGCCGAAACCCACACCAACATAACGCGTGCAAGTCGAAAAATTGGACATCAATTTGCTTCCTGTGGATCGCTGGGCAGTGTAACTGCACGTGTTTACAGAGGAACGATTCATAGACAGACTTTTCGTCTTTAGGGAATGAACCCTCTGCAAGATGCTGAGGGTCCGTGAGTGACTTCGGAGAGCTCCTTCTTTTCCGCGTGTTTGTTCTGTGAAACATACACTGTAGATTCGCAGCTTTACTCTAAGCAACGCTCAATAGGAAATGTTGAAAATTTTTGTCCACAGTGAACCCTCATTCACACTAAACCTGCTCTGATGTTTTAATTACGGACATCATAATATTAAAACTTTGGAAACTTGAGGACTACTTAATGGAGATCAATCATTAACTTATACAAGCCATTAATTTTATGCATATTTTTTATATATATGTGTACAACGTTATCGGCAACAAAGAAGTAGTTTTTGTTAAAATTCTTTCCCGGTATATTTGGCCGTAGTCCAATGATTTGTACAAAACCAGACGTTTCGGCAATGCCATCGACTTCCATCATCAGTGAAAATCGAGTGCGATAACGTGAGGTGGTATACGTTAGTGACCACAGTACTGTGGTTAAGGCTGAAGCAGTAAGTAGAAAGAAGTAGTTTCTATGGTAATATTTCATTTCGAAAATGATTTTAAATATAAATCTTAGAATATGGAAGTCATGTATGGTTCTCCATACCGATATTTTACTTCCATATTCCTTAAGGAAATGGAAGTATGGTGATGGCAAAAAAAATCGTTTTCGAGATTATTGCAGATTCTGATTGTACTACACTCAAAACATTAAAAAAAGTCGTTTTTAAAAAGGTGTCTGTGTGTTTGTCTGTGTGTCTGTCTGTAGATTTTTTTATGGCAAAAATAACAGCCATGAATTGTAGAGAACTCAAGGCCTTTTGATTATGGTGAAGAACGGTTAAGAGGAAGGGGTAGTTTACCGGCAACCTTTTACGTTTTAACAACAGTAAAGTACTTGAAAATTCATTTAAACTTTTTCAAACAATGGTAATTGTTAAAAATAAAATAATTTGTTACCAGGCAATAAAATTATAATTTTTCATTTTAATGTAAATCATGTATGAGGGAAAATATATCGTTCGTGGCAGGCAAGCATATCTCAGTTATGTAATGTTTACGTTTCCATTTTATTATTATGACTACCGCAACAAAAAGGCAGGGAAGACACACACACACACACACACACACACACACACACACAAAATTCGCGTTATTTCCGGCCTCACTCATGTTTATTTTCTTACATTTGCACGCTTTTTAAATGGTAAGTGCCGAAACCCATACCAACATAACGCGTGCAAGTCGAAAAAGTGTCCAGCGTGGATAGCGATTTGCTTCCTGTGGATCGCTGGGCAGTGTAACTGCACGTGTTTACAGAGGAACGATTCATAGACAGACTTTTCGTCTTTAGGGAATGAACCCTCTGCAAGATGCTGAGGGTCCATGAGTGACTTCGGAGCGCTCCTTCTTTTCCGCGTGTTTGTTCTGTGAAACGTTCACTGTAGATTCGCAGCTTTACTCTAAGCAACGCTCAATAGGAAATGTTGAAAATTTTTGTCCACGGTGTACCCTCATACACACTAAACCTGCTCTGATGTTTTAATTACGGACATTATAATATTAAAGCTTTGGAAACTTGAGCACTACTTAACGGAGATCAATCATTAACTTATACAAGCCATTAATTTTATGCATATTTTTTATATATATGTGTACAACGTTATCGGCAACAAAGAAATAGTTTTTGTTAAAATTCCTTCCCAGGATATTTGGCCGTAGTCCAATGTTTTCTACAAAACCAGACGTTTCGGCAATGCCATCGACTTCCATCATCAGTGAAAATCGAGTGCGATAACGTGAGGTGGTATACGTTAGTGACCACAGTACTGTGGTTAAGGCTGAAGCAGTAAATAGAAAGAAGGAGTTTCTTTGGTAATATTTCATTTCGAAAATGATTTTAAATATAAATCTTAGAATATGGAAGTTATGTATGGTTCTCCATACCGATATTTAAATTGTTATTACTGTGTGTGATAGTGGTGTATATATTAGTATTTTGTGTATTTTCATGTTGAGTTCTTTGAAAATTGTGTCGTGTTTTGTATTGATTTGTATTTGTTCGGGTATTAGATTGTTTTGTGTTTTATGTTTGTATTTTTGTAAATTTTCCAAAATGATCATTAAGGTCCCTTTGTGTGGTATGTGTTTTATTAGTGTCATATTGGTTATGTCTGGGAATTCATGTCCAGTGTTTATTGCATGTGTGGCCAAATTGGATTTATATATTTCTGGTTTTTTGTATGCATTTAGGTGTTCAAAATAACGTGTTTTCAGCTGTTTTCTTGTTTGTCCTATGTAACATTTATTGCAATCTTTGCATTCAATTTTGTATATACAGTTAGTTGTTGTATTATCTCTGTTGTGTGGGTTACTTAGTTTTTGTATTAGTTTTGTATGCTATTTTGATATCTGTGTTTTTAAATAGTTTTGTTAGCTTTGCCATTTTATTATTTATGTATGTGAATGTGGCCCATTTTACTTCCATATTCCTTAAGGATTTGGAAGTATGGTGATGGCAAAAAAAATCGTGTTCGAGATTATTGCAGATTCTGATTGTACTACACTCAAAACATGAAAAAAAGTCGTTTTTCGAAAAGTGTCTGTGTGTCTGTCTGTAGATTTTTTTCTTATGGCAAACGATAACAGCCGCAAATTCAAACAGAATCAAATAATATTTTGCATACAGTCCTGATTTGTAGAGTACTCACGACCTATTGTTTTTGGTGAAGATCGTTTGAGGGAAAGGGGTAGTTTACCTGCAACGGTTTTTTTCAAGGGAAATTTTTTTTTGGCAAACGATAACAGCCGCAAATTCAAACAGAATCAAATAATGTTTCGCATACGGCCCTGATTTTACGAGTTCTCAATACCTGTTGTTTTTGGTAAAGATCGGTTAAGTGAAAGGGGTAGTTTACCAGTAACATTTTATGTTTTAACAAGGGTATTATTTATGGTAAACATAACAGCCGCAAATTCAAACAAAATCAAAAGATTATTTGCATACAGCCGTACATTGTAGATTTCTCAAGACTCTTCGTTTTTGGTGAAGGTCGGTTAAGGGAAAGGGGTAGTATAACGGCAAGGTTTTTTTAACAAGGGTATTTTCTATGGCAAACGATAACAGCCGCAAATTCAAACAGAATCAAATAATTTTTTGCATACGCCCCTGAATCGTAGAGATATCAAGGCCTTTTGATTTTGGTGAAGATCGGCTAAGGGAAAGGTTTAGTTTACCAGCAACCTTTTACGTTTTAACAACAGTAAAGTACTTGAAAATTCATTTAAACTTTTTCAAACAATGGTAATTGTTAAAAATAAAATAATTTTGTTGCCAGGCAATAAAATTGTAATTTTTCCATTTTAATATAAATCATGTATGAGAGAAAATATATCGTTCGTGGCGGGCAAGCATATCTCAGTTATGTAATGTTTACGTTTCCATTTTATTATTATGACTACCGCAATAAAAAGGCAGGGAAGACACACACACACACACACACACACAAAATTCGCGTTATATCTGGCCTCATTCATGTTTACTTTCTTACATTTGCACGCTTATGTTTACAGGGAAAGTGCCGAAACCCATACCAACATAATGCGTGCAAGCCGAAAAAGTGTCCAGCGTGGATAGCGATTTGCTTCCTGTGGATCGCTGGGCAGTGTAACTGCACGTGTTTACAGAGGAACGACTCATAGACAGACTTTTCGACTTTAGGGAATGAACCCTCTGCAAGATGCTGAGGATCCATGAGTGACTTCAGAGGGCTATTTCTTTTCCGCGTGTTTGTTCTGTGAAACGTACACTGTAGATTCGCATCTTTATACTAAGCAACGCTCAATAGGAAATGATGACAATTGTTGTCCACGGTGTACCCTCATACACACTAAACCTGCTCTGATGTTTTAATTACGGACCTTATAATATTAAAACTTTGGAAACTTGAGCACTACTTAATGGAGATCAATCATTAACTTATACAACCCATTAATTTTATGCATAGGCCTATTTTTTATATATATGTGTACAACGTTATCGGCAACAAAGAAATAGTTTTTGTAAAATTCCTTCCCGGGATATTTGGCCGTAGTCCAATGTTTTCGACAAAACCAGACGTCTCGGCAATGCCATCGACTTCCGTCATCAGTGAAAATCGAGTGCGATAACGTGAGGTGGTATACGTTAGTGACCACAGTACTGTGATTAAGGGGCAACCATTTTTTTTTGGCAAACGATAACTGCCGCAAATTTAAACAGAATCAAATAAATTTTTGTATACAGTCCTAATTTGTAGAGTACTCTCGACCTATTGTTTTGGTGAAGATCGGTTGATGGAAAGGGGTAGTTTACCTGCAACGGTTTTTTTTATCAAGAGTAATTTTTTTTTTTTGCAAACAATAACAGCCGCAAATTCAAACAGAATCAAATAATATTTCGCATACAGTCCTGAATTGTAGAGTTGTCAAGAACTATTTTCTTTGGTGAAGATCAGTTAATGGAAAAGGGTAGTTTACCTGTAACATTTTATGTTTTAACAAGGGTATTTCCTATGGCAAACGATAACAGCCGCAAATTCAAACAGAATCAAAAGATTATCTGCATACAGCCCAAAATTTTAGAGGTCTCAAGACTTATTGTTTTTGGTGAAGATCGGTTAAGGCAAAGGGGTAGTTTACCTGCAACGTTTTATCTTTTAACAAGGGTATTTTCTATGGCAAACGATAACAGCCGCAAATTCAAACAGAATCAAATAATGTTTTGCATACAGCCCAGACTTGTAGAGTTCTCAAGACCTATTGTTTTTGGTGAAGATCGGTTAAGGGAAAGGGGTAGTTTACCAGCAACGTTTTATGTTTTAACAAAGGTAATTTTTCCTATGACAAACGATAACTGCCGCATATTCAAACAGAATCAAATAATTTTTTGCATATATCCCTGAATTGTAGAGAACTTTTGATTATGGTGAAGAACGGTTAATGGGAAGGGGTAGTTTACCGGCAACCTTTTACGTTTTAACAACAGTAAAGTACTTGAAAATTCATTTAAACTTTTTCAAACAATGGTAATTGTTAAAAATAAAATAATTTGTTACCAGGCAAAAAAATTATAATTTTTCATTTTAATGTAAACCATGTATGAGGGAAAATATATCGTTCGTGGCAGGCAAGCATACCTCAGCTATGTAATGTTTACGTTTCCATTTTATTATTATGACTACCGCAATAAAAAGGCAGGGAAGACACACACACACGCACAAAATTCGCGTTATTTCTGGCCTCATTCATGTTTATTTCCTTACATTTGTACGCTTATGTTTACAGGGAAAGTGCCGAAACCCATACCAACATAACGCGTGCAAGCCGAAAAAGTGCCCAGCGTGGATAGCGATTTGCTTCCTGTGGATCGCTGGGCAGTGTATATCGTTCGTGGCAGGTAAGCATATCTCAGTTATGTAATGTTTACGTTTCCATATTATTATTATGCCTACAGCAATAGAAAGGCAGGTAAGACACACACACACACACACACACACACACACACACACACACACACACACACACACACACACACACACGCACGCACACACACACAATTCACGTTATTTCTGGCCTCACTCATGTTTATTTTCTTACATTTGCACGCTTTTTAAATGGAAAGTGCCGAAACCCACACCAACATAACGCGTGCAAGCCGAAAAATTGGACATCAATTTGCTTCCTGTGGATCGCTGGGCAGTGTAACTGCACGTGTTTACAGAGGAACGATTCATAGACAGACTTTTCGTCTTTAGGGAATGAACCCTCTGCAAGATGCTGAGGGTCCGTGAGTGACTTCGGAGAGCTCCTTCTTTTCCGCGTGTTTGTTCTGTGAAACATACACTGTAGATTCGCAGCTTTACTCTAAGCAACGCTCAATAGGAAATGTTGAAAATTTTTGTCCACAGTGAACCCTCATTCACACTAAACCTGCTCTGATGTTTTAATTACGGACATCATAATATTAAAACTTTGGAAACTTGAGGACTACTTAATGGAGATCAATCATTAACTTATACAAGCCATTAATTTTATGCATATTTTTTATATATATGTGTACAACGTTATCAGCAACAAAGAAGTAGTTTTTGTTAAAATTCTTTCCCGGTATATTTGGCCGTAGTCCAATGATTTGTACAAAACCAGACGTTTCGGCAATGCCATCGACTTCCATCATCAGTGAAAATCGAGTGCGATAACGTGAGGTGGTATACGTTAGTGACCACAGTACTGTGGTTAAGGCTGAAGCAGTAAGTAGATAGAAGTAGTTTCTATGGTAATATTTCATTTCGAAAATGATTTTAAATATAAATCTTAGAATATGGAAGTCATGTATGGTTCTCCATACCGATATTTTACTTCCATATTCCTTAAGGAAATGGAAGTATGGTGATGGCAAAAAAAATCGTTTTCGAGATTATTGCAGATTCTGATTGTACTACACTCAAAACATTAAAAAAAGTCGTTTTTAAAAAGGTGTCTGTGTGTTTGTCTGTGTGTCTGTCTGTAGATTTTTTTATGGCAAAAATAACAGCCATGAATTGTAGAGAACTCAAGGCCTTTTGATTATGGTGAAGAACGGTTAAGAGGAAGGGGTAGTTTACCGGCAACCTTTTACGTTTTAACAACAGTAAAGTACTTGAAAATTCATTTAAACTTTTTCAAACAATGGTAATTGTTAAAAATAAAATAATTTGTTACCAGGCAATAAAATTATAATTTTTCATTTTAATGTAAATCATGTATGAGGGAAAATATATCGTTCGTGGCAGGCAAGCATATCTCAGTTATGTAATGTTTACGTTTCCATTTTATTATTATGACTACCGCAACAAAAAGGCAGGGAAGACACACACACACACACACACACACACACACAAAAAATTCGCGTTATTTCCGGCCTCACTCATGTTTATTTTCTTACATTTGCACGCTTTTTAAATGGTAAGTGCCGAAACCCATACCAACATAACGCGTGCAAGTCGAAAAAGTGTCCAGCGTGGATAGCGATTTGCTTCCTGTGGATCGCTGGGCAGTGTAACTGCACGTGTTTACAGAGGAACGATTCATAGACAGACTTTTCGTCTTTAGGGAATGAACCCTCTGCAAGATGCTGAGGGTCCATGAGTGACTTCGGAGCGCTCCTTCTTTTCCGCGTGTTTGTTCTGTGAAACGTTCACTGTAGATTCGCAGCTTTACTCTAAGCAACGCTCAATAGGAAATGTTGAAAATTTTTGTCCACGGTGTACCCTCATACACACTAAACCTGCTCTGATGTTTTAATTACGGACATTATAATATTAAAGCTTTGGAAACTTGAGCACTACTTAACGGAGATCAATCATTAACTTATACAAGCCATTAATTTTATGCATATTTTTTATATATATGTGTACAACGTTATCGGCAACAAAGAAATAGTTTTTGTTAAAATTCCTTCCCAGGATATTTGGCCGTAGTCCAATGTTTTCTACAAAACCAGACGTTTCGGCAATGCCATCGACTTCCATCATCAGTGAAAATCGAGTGCGATAACGTGAGGTGGTATACGTTAGTGACCACAGTACTGTGGTTAAGGCTGAAGCAGTAAATAGAAAGAAGGAGTTTCTTTGGTAATATTTCATTTCGAAAATGATTTTAAATATAAATCTTAGAATATGGAAGTTATGTATGGTTCTCCATACCGATATTTAAATTGTTATTACTGTGTGTGATAGTGGTGTATATATTAGTATTTTGTGTATTTTCATGTTGAGTTCTTTGAAAATTGTGTCGTGTTTTGTATTGATTTGTATTTGTTCGGGTATTAGATTGTTTTGTGTTTTATGTTTGTATTTTTGTAAATTTTCCAAAATGATCATTAAGGTCCCTTTGTGTGGTATGTGTTTTATTAGTGTCATATTGGTTATGTCTGGGAATTCATGTCCAGTGTTTATTGCATGTGTGGCCAAATTGGGTTTATATATTTCTGGTTTTTTGTATGTATTTAGGTGTTCAAAATAACGTTTTTTCAGCTGTTTTCTTGTTTGTCCTATGTAACATTTATTGCAATCTTTGCATTCAATTTTGTATATACAGTTAGTTGTTGTATTATCTCTGTTGTGTGGGTTACTTAGTTTTTGTATTAGTTTTGTATGCTATTTTGATATCTGTGTTTTTAAATAGTTTTGTTAGCTTTGCCATTTTATTATTTATGTATGTGAATGTGGCCCATTTTACTTCCATATTCCTTAAGGATTTGGAAGTATGGTGATGGAAAAAAAAATCGTGTTCGAGATTATTGCAGATTCTGATTGTACCACACTCAAAACATGAAAAAAGTCGTTTTTCGAAAAGTGTCTGTGTGTCTGTGTGTCTGTCTGTAGATTTTTTTCCTATGGCAAACGATAACAGCCGCAAATTCAAACAGAATCAAATAATATTTTGCATACAGTCCTGATTTGTAGAGTACTCACGACCTATTGTTTTTGGTGAAGATCGTTTGAGGGAAAGGGGTAGTTTACCTGCAACGGTTTTTTTCAAGGGAAATTTTTTTTTTTGGCAAACGATAACAGCCGCAAATTCAAACAGAATCAAATAATGTTTCGCATACAGCCCTGATTTTTAGAGTTCTCAATACCTGTTGTTTTTGGTAAAGATCGGTTAAGTGAAAGGGGTAGTTTACCAGTAACGTTTTATGTTTTAACAAGGGTATTTCTTATGGCAAACATAACAGCCGCAAATTCAAACAAAATCAAAATATTATTTGCATACAGCCGTACATTGTAGAGTTCTCAAGACTCTTCGTTTTTGGTGAAGGTCGGTTAAGGGAAAGGGGTAGTATAACGGCAAGGTTTTTTTAACAAGTGTATTTTCTATGGGAAACGATTACAGTCGCAAATTCAAACAGAATCAAATTATGTTTTGCGTACAGCCATGTTTTTTAGAGTACTCAAGACCTATTGTTTTTGGTGAAGATCGGTTAAGGGGAAGGTTAAGGGGTAAATCATGTATGAGTTAATAGTATAATGGATTAATTTACACTCAAAATGTACAAACAGAAAATTTTGTTACAAACATCAATATCGTTCGTAGCAGGCAAGCATATCTCAGTTATGTAATGTTTACGTTTCCATTTTATTATTATGACTACCGCAATAAAAAGGCAGGGAACACACACACACACACACACACACACACACACACACACACACACACACACACACACAAATTCGCGTTATTTCCGGCCTCACTCATGTTTATTTTCTTACATTTGCACGCTTTTTTAATGGTAAGTGCCGAAACCCATACCAACATAACGCGTGGAAGTCGAAAAAGTGTCCAGCGTGGATAGCGATTTGCTTCCTGTGGATCGCTGGGCAGTGTAACTGCACGTGTTTACAGAGGAACGATTCATAGACAGACTTTTCGTCTTTAGGGAATGAACCCTCTGCAAGATGCTGAGGGTCCATGAGTGACTTCGGAGCGCTCCTTCTTTTCCGCTTGTTTGTTCTGTGAAACGTACACTGTAGATTCGCAGCTTTACTCTAAGCAACGCTCAATAGGAAATGTTGAAAATTTTTGTACACGGTGTACCCTCATACACACTAAACCTGCTCTGATGTTTTAATTACGGACATTATAATATTAAAGCTTTGGAAACTTGAGCACTACTTAACGGAGATCAATCATTAACTTATACAAGCCATTAATTTTATGCATATTTTGTATATATATATATATATATATATATATATATATGTTTCAATCACTTTCTGCTACAGTCCGTTTCTTGATGTATATAATACTATAATACTTATAACTATTTTACCTCAAGATGTATTTTTTCCTTTAGGGACATGTTTCGGGAGATCCTGTTCTCCCATCTTCAACCTGGCGAGATAGCGAATGTTGAAGATGGGAGAACAGGATCTCCCGAAACATGTCCCTAAAGGAAAAAATACATCTTGAGGTAAAATAGTTATAAGTATTATAGTAATATATATATATGTGTACAACGTTATCGGCAACAAAGAAGTAGTTTTTGGTAAAATTCCTTCCCAGGATATTTGGCCGAAGTCCAATGTTTTCTATAAAACCAGACGTTTCGGCAATGCCATCGATTTCCATTATCAGTGAAAATCGAGTGCGATAACGTGAGGTGGTATACGTTAGTGACCACAGTACTGTGGTTAAGGCTGAAGCAGTAAGTAGAAAGAAGTAGTTTCTATGGTAATATTTCATTTCGAAAATGAATGTATGGTTCATGTATGGTTCTCCATAGCGATATTTTATTGTTGTTATTATTTATGTGTTGTTCATTTTCATTAATTCCTAATTGTTAAGTTTTTATTTTATATTTCATTTTATTTTCTATTTTGTTTACAGTATGTTTATTGTATCCATTTTCATAAGTAATTTGGTATATTATATTTCTTTCTTTGTCTGTTTCTTGTTTGTTAAGGGGAATTTCGTACATTCGGATAAATAGCGAATAGAATGCTGCCATTTTATGTTGTGGTGGGTGGTCAGAATGGTTAGGTATAATGATGTTAGTAGAAGTTGGTTTTCTGTACATTGCATATTGCATGTGGTTGTTGTTTGTTGTGATGGTTATGTCTGAATAGTTGATTTTGTTGTTTTTTTTCTTCTGTGAATTGTATTTTTGGATGTATTTTCTTGATTTGTTTTAGTATGATCTCTGAATTTGTGTTTTTGTTATTTGATATATATAGCCCATCATCTACATATCTTATCCATATGCTATTTGGATCAAATGATTTTATAATGTTTTGTATTTTGGTGTGTAGGTGTTGTAAGAATATTTTATGCTATTATGCTAGATAATGGAGATCCCATTGCTAAACCTTCCTCCTGTTGATAAATTTTGCTATTAAATTTAAAGTAATTTTGTTTTAGTAATAGTTGGAGGCTATTTTTTATTTCAGTTATATATTGTGTGTCTTCATTTTATTCTTTAAGTTTGTTTATTATTGTCTATTGTTTCATCTACTGGGATGTTGGTGTTCGTGTTTGTGATATCATAGATGTGAAAAATCTAGTTTCATTTATGCTTATTATTTGTAGTTTGTCTATTAATTCGTATGCATTTTTTATGTTATGATGATTATTTGTTAGATGGTTACTTTTTAGTTTTTGTGCTATTATTTTTGCTATTTTGTATGCAGGTGCTTTTTAGAAGTTGATTAATGGGCGTATTGGGTCGTTTAATTTGTGTATTTTTATTAGGCTAATCATTTTAGGTGGTTCTAGATTATTATTTATATAATATGAGAATTATTATTTATATAACGGCCCAAGTTACGGCCGTTACGTAAAATTTGAAAACTAGATGCTTGGCCTAGATGGAGCGAAAATGTACTGAAGCCCAGAGTGACACAACTTGCAATAAAACACTCATTTAAACCGTAACAACCTTTTATTAGTGCTTCTTCATTTCATAATCAAAACATATTTTACTCAAACGATTGAATATGAGCAATACATGTAATAAGTAAATAATAAGTTTCAGGTTACAGGCAATAACCAAGTATTGAGAATAACTATAAGAACAGTGTTCAAACGATTGAATTCTTATGTAATTCACAGCAGTTCTTAGTTTTCATTTTACCAACAAATATATATATATTAAATCTGTCTTAATCACAATTACCAATACTATTAACAACAAAAATTAAGCTAGCAGTATTACAAGTGGATGCTTTTTAACACAGTTAAGAATATAATTTTAATACACAGTTCTAACAAAATTTTAATCATTACGAATATGAAAATACGGTTTATGTGTAGGCTTTTTATATCAATAAATATATATATATATATATATATATATCCAACCCCTATTAACCACAATTGCCAATACTAGTAACGATAAAAATTAATCAAGCAGTATAAAAAATGGATCCTTTTTAGCACAGTTAATAATATAAATCATATATATATATATATATATATCCACAGGACTTGTTCTAACAAAATTTTAATCATTCTAAATATGAAAATACTGTTTACATGTATGCTTTATTCTATGATTTGAAAACCGGTGGAGTGTTGTTGTCGAGGTTTAATAAATGGAATCCTCAAACCTGTACTTTTGAAGAATTGGTGATACCCGTTATACCTTGTGAAGAAGAGTGTGGTAATGGTGCTGTTGAGTTCCGGACTCCTGCTTGTTTCCTTCTAGGCAGCTGTCTTTTTGGTGATGTGAAGCATCTCTATGTCTGACGGCGATGGGGAGCATTCTAGTGTACAACTCTGCCGATGGTGACGGATGTTGTTGTCATCATCTCTGCATATCCCCTTCTATCCGCTGTGCGAGGACCCTGCAACAGTTTTTATTTCTAGTGGGCCATCAGTTTTTATTCTCTCCCGCCTCGGAACACAGACACCACACACACACTGCCACAATTTTATCCACACTACTATTCTGTTACTAGCAATACTGTTCTGTGCAATAAGCGAGCTTGAAAATTTACATCTACATGTTCATTTACATGTACGACATTCAAAATATTTACATTAAATTACTTTAAAATTAGTTTCACTTTTACTTTTACTTCTTTTACATTTCACATTTACTTTTTAAATCTCTCAAGCAGTTAAGTGGAAATTGCCACGTGCTCCCAGATACTGGAAGTAACGTGTGAATCACACACATACACAAATTAGCACGGATTCTCATTATTAAATTAGAATAATTTAACACAAATTAACACACATAACCCCTTATTAAATTAACAGCGAATAATGTGATGATTCTCACCAGAGGGACTTTATAGATTTACGCACTCATAGTAGTTAAACCAATTGTCTGCCACGCCGTCAGACCTTGAAACATCCAGTCGAAAGGATGGAGAAGAAATGAGGATGAACTGCTTGTGTTGCTAGCCCACCAAGATACAGAAAAGAGACTTGTTACAGATTGTTTATCCTAACTACGGCCAGCGAGGAATCAGCCGTTCAGACGGCTGACTAACTATATCGGGTCGTCGTTCAAGGTCACAGCATGCTGATCAAGTCAGCGTTGCCTAGCCCAGCGTAGCGCTGGCGGGACGAGCTTTCAAATCTCGCCGGGAAAATTCAAATCCCGGCACAATATGTCTGTATTTTTATTGTTGAAAATGTTTTTAGTTGTTTTTGTTAGTTTTATTGTTTCTTTAAGATATTTTTCTGTTGGGTCTTTATTTAGTCGTATGCATTTATTATTGTTTATATAGTCTTCAGTTTTTTTCATGTAGTCTGTTTTGTCAATGATTACTGTTGCTTGACTTTTGTCTGCTTTAGGTAATATTAAATTATTGTTCTTTACTTTATTTTTATTTTCTTTTATTTTTTTATTGTCCTTCTTGAGTTTATTTTTGTTTTTCATTTCACTAGTGATTATTTTTTAATTACATGTGTTGCTTCTGTTCGTTTTTCTTCTTGTTTATTGTCTTTTATTAGGTTAATGGCAAATTCTGTTTCTACTCTTAGATTTTCTAGATTTTGTTTATGTTTTGAGTTAGGTTAGTTTTTGACATATTGTTTAAATATTCTGTTTCCTTTTTGTTAAATTCTGTATTGGGTTAATGGTTCGAGGGTAAAAAGTGTGTTTATTTTTGTTTTTTGTTTTTGATTTTCGTTTTGTTGTTTTAATGTGTTGAGTTTTTTTGTTGATTGTAATATTCTTTTCGTTTTTTTCAAATTTTATTTTATTTTCTATGTCATTGTATTTATTATTTCATGTAATTGGATGTAATAAACTTGTTAGCTGTAAGTGTAGTTTATATATGTCTAGTGTTATGCTATTTTTCTTACTGTATAATTGATTACTTTCAGTTTGTTTCCATAACCTTTGTGCTTGTATTATTGTTTTCTGTGCAGTCATATTTTTGTTGTTTGTGTTTATGTTAATGTATTTAGGTGTTCATTTATGTTTTTGGCATTGTCTATTGGAAGTATATATTCATTTTTGTGTTCATTAGTTGTTTCTTTCGTGTCTGAAATTTATTTAACAACTTGGTAATGTGGTTATCTGGAGTTGTGGTTATGTTGTTTGAGTACATGTTAATGTATATTTATGTGAGATATAATTTGTTATATATTTATTTTTCCGTTATTTGATTCCTGCTTTCACTTATTATTGATGTTCTATTCACTATTTTTTCCAATACACTTTTGTTTTGATTTGTTTAATAACCTCACTTTTCGTTTTTTCTATATTTTACTGTAGGCTTATTTACCTTGTATGGTTTTATTAATTCAAACACTTTCTGCTACAGTTTGTTTCTTGATGTATATAATATATATTTTATAATGACTTTACCTCAAGATGGTTTCTCCCTATTTGGAACATGTTTCGGTATCCTTAGTGATTCCATCATCAGCCTTTCTGATTTTGAATATTGTCGTGTATATTATAAAGAATTTTATTTACAATTACCTACCAACCAGTTCCACGCATAAAATTTGATTTATCAATTTATTTGGTTTAACGTTTTATGGCAGGCTATTTCCTTAAATTAATATATATTTTATCACCGACATGTCCCATCCTGTCAGTGTTTGCATTACTGGAATAAAAATGGACATTACGAAAGATTTAATAAATTATGATTACATGTTATTCACAGCTGGATGTTTCTTGACTGAGGTTATATATTAAAATGTATTATTAAATCTTTTCTACAGTGTTTATCATTGTTTTCAACGTAAATTAGTTTTATGTAGAGGTTTTGACGAAAAAGTTAAAGAAGGTTTTTTTGTGCATTTCAAGGTCACTATTTTCTAGTTAATTACCATAACGTTGTATGTTTGACTCTGACGCTACACAAATTTTAGTAAATTTTAATTAAAAATGCATATTACTGAAGGATAAAAATAGTACATTATGTAATATTGAATCGACGCTTTTGTACGTTCCTAAACGTTTTTCAGCAAAATTAATTATTGTCTATGATGTAATTAGTTTTAGGAAGTGTTCAGCAGATGACGAAAGATGCTATAAAAATTACAAGGCGAGTAAAATTAGATTCCAAGTACAAAGGGTTTTGTAAAACTGTCAGGGAGAAACTTGCTTCACAAAAAAAAAACAAAAATTCAAAATATTTACAGTGTGGCTAAGATTTACAAACTAATATAAGGGTATTCCTAATATACTTTAGTTCCATTATATCTTATTATTTGAAAACATCTGGTCTTTAAAAGTTACATAAAAAATATAAAGTTAGAATCATAGAGTACTAGGGAAAATGATACTTTTTAGTAAGTTCTGTTACAATAACCAGAGTTCAAATGATGTCTGTTTATTACGTAGGGTTACTTTAAGAACTATAAATATATCTTATCATTCAACTTAGCAGATAAAGGTAAATCAGGTTAACTTAATTTATTAACGCACGAAAGAACAACTTTTTACAAATTTATATTTATTTAGCGGGTTAATGTAACCGCGTTGGTCATTAGGGAATAGGTGTCTTCCCTAACGTTGGAAACCTTGAAAAGGCACCTGGCAGGTGGCAGGCCGTCTGGTAATGTGGAACTTTTACTCACACAAAAACTCACGTTTGTAAGGAAACTCACATAAAAAAAGAAAAATAATGAAAGAAAAAATTAAAGTGTATAAACTTAAAGAACGCGTAACAAGGGAAAATTACCATAAAAAACTAGAAAAATTCCAGAAGAAAACAGTATACCAAAATTTAGAAGAAAGATGGGAGAATTATAAATCAAGCCTCAAAGAAGCAGCAAAAGTTAGTTGTGGGGTAGCAAAAATAGAAAATGGGGCTACAAAGAGGACACCATGGTGGACAAAAGAGATATAAAAAGCAGTAAAGGGAAAGAAAAAAGCGTGGAAAACTTATCTGAACAATAAGACACAAGATAACTATGACAAATATGACAGAAAGAATAAAGTTATAAACCTAATAAAAACGAGGAAGGAAAAAACATGGACAGACTTCGGGAATAAACTTACAGAAACATATAATGAAAACCAGAAATTATTCTACAACACATTGAAACAAATGAGAAAAAACAAAACATATATGCTACAAACTATAAAGAACAAAAATGGAAATATGGCAATATAGAACTTGATGGAAAATATTTAGAACAAGTAAAAAGTTATAAATATCTGGGAGTAGTGATTGATAACAAAGGAAATTTAGGGGATGAAATAAATGAAAGAGTAGCGGAAACAGGAAGATTATTCAATAGTATTAAATCAAGTTTCCTGGGTAAAAAAGAAATACCCACTAGGATAAAAACAGACATAGTCAGAAAAATCATGAAGTACTAACTTATGGTAGCGAAACATGGACAAGAAATGAGAGAATAAAAAGCAAGCTAACTAGTATTGAAATGAGGTTTCTTCAAAAAATAGAAGGGAAGGTAAAAAAGATTTAATTCGAAATCAAATATTTAGGAAAAGTTAGATATTGTTACTGTAGCAATAACAGTAGAAAAAGCACAACTTAGATGGCTGGGACATGTAATGAGGATGGGGGAGGAAAAAGCAAGTGTTTGAATCCAGAGAAACAGGTAAAAGAAAGAGAGGTCGACCGAGAAAGCTCTGGAAGGATGAAGCCCGCACAGCTGCAGAAAGAAGAGTAAAATGGGAGAAAATAAAGGAGCTCGCACGAGATAGAATGAAATGCAGGGATATGTGGAAAAAGACAACCTCAGAGGACTCAACCCCAACATAGCTTTACACCGAGAGGTAGAAAAGCTAAGGATTAAGTAAGTAAGTAAATAAGAATCGACGCTTTTTTATAAAAATTTCTAAACGTTTCTGAGCAAAGTTAATTGTTGCCTACGATTTAATTAGTTTTAGGAAGTGTTCAGCAGATGATGAAAGAAGCTCGCTTTTGAAGATAAAGTTAAATCAGGTTAACTTAATTTATTAACACACGAAAGAACAACTTTTTACAAATTTATATTTATTTAGCGGATTAGTGTAACCGCGTTGGTCATTAGAACCCACGAAGGGAATAGGTGTCTTCCCTAACGTTGGAAACCTTCGAAAGGCATCTGCCATGTGGCAGGCTGTCTGGTAATGTGGAACTGTTACTCACACAAAAACTCATCTTTGTCCACGATTCCTCCCTCACGCTTAGACCGTTTACGCATTAATTTGGCATGTGTCTTAAATGCTTAACTCAAAGAGCTATGACTGGGCCACATTCTTTTTACAATCATGGGTCGGACAAGTAACTTTAGCCTTTTCTACGACGCAGGGTGTAGTCTATATACACTGCTATTCTTTTCAGTTGCCTTCACTTTGAAGCAACAATCCAAAAATGCTATCAGGGCTGAAACGTTCCATCCTCGAGCTTAGCTTTAACCGGCCATCCTCAAAACGTAAACACTTGAAAAGTGTAAAAACAAAACTGTAAAATACCTGCATTGACGGGATGCCACCCTTCCCATCCGGTGGAGATGCTCTCGAAAATATCCATGGCCTGTAAAGTACTGCGTTTGGAAAAATTAGATCACCAGGGTTGCGCTGCATCCACAATCCTTAGTTGCTGATGAGTCCTGTCGTCCTCTGGTGTCGTCGTGCACTTTTGCCATAAGTCCGTAATATAAGCACTCGGCCTGGACAGCTTCATATATTCTGTCAAGATCCCATATTTCGCGCATAAATCAATTTGGGCTGCAACTGCTCCATTTCTCACCATCCACAAACTGACTTAGCGCACGAATTGATTCAGCTTTAGCTTAGCCAGATCTGGATTACGTGCTGTGACATCTGCCGAAACATTGTCAGCGTTCTATACCAGAAACACGTACTCGGCATCTCTGTACGGAGCAAGCTATCGTACGAGATGTTTCAAATGTCAGTTCCCACTATTGACCCCTGCGTCTCCCCAATCTGACCTTTATCTGATACCTTTATCAACTGACCCTCTCCTGCTTGTACATAATCCGGTGTTATCCATGAACTTACCTGCCGTTTCTAACATTCATAGGTGTTGATAAGCTGACGGGGTGTCTGGGGAATGTTTGCCCCTAGGCAATCAAACCAGCCTTACTATCTTCTAGCACGAAAGAAAAATTCCAGCACTCAGCAGTGTTGAACATCTACAACAGACGATCCGGACAACTGGTAGCTGCTACCTTGAATGCCTCTGCTGGAACACAATCCGGGCCTTTCCATCCTTCAGTGAAGGCGCCGTGCTAATCAACTTTTCCTCGCTAAACAAATGGTTATTTTGTGCCTGCACCAGTGTTTTGGGATCATCTCTCGTAGGGTGAGTAGGAAAATGAATTCCACTATGTTCTCCATAGTCGCTGTATCCATCATGGTACTTGCTCTAAGGGTACCAAGGTTGCGAGTGACTAGCTTGAGTGCCTTACTCCATGGGTCCCGGTTAACTGTCTTAAATAGCTTGCGCCAGTAATGATTTTTACTTTGACGGGTCGGCTTCACGTGATCTTTGTTGGCGGCCTTATAAACTTCAGATACTTTTGAGGCATCTGGCCTATTACTGGAGCTTTATTCCTTGTGACTGAGACTCAGTCATCTGCGTTGCAAATCAACTATGCCATCCTATCACTAATAAGGCTGTTGCTTACCGCTCCGCAGCTTCACAGCTTCCTCCGGTATGAAGGAACCGTCACATGCACTCTGTGTAATACTGGAAACAGAAACATTTCCTACCAGGTTTCCACTTTCTTCCTGTTCAATGCTGTCTTTGGATCGAATGATTACTTTCAGTACTGGTTTACGGGAACTCAGTGAATTTCACAGAATCGTTTTTTGCGGCATTCAAACCTAGTGAGCGTTGATTCATGCTTTCCGAAAATATAGTTCTATCCTCTAGCTAAAGAGTAATGTCCTCAAGGTCGCTACCTGAGTTGACATCTATCACCCGCTAATCTGCTACTCAAGGAGCCAGACCCCCTGAAACAAAAATGACATTAGTGATGGGGTCGCTGAACCCCGATGTTTGTAAGGTCAGCGTTTTCCTCTTATTAAACACAAGCAAGCAGAAAGCGTCCCTAAACGCAGCAAGCGTTAGACCCACAGATGTGGGCATATTGCCGTCCGTCCGCACATAAGACACATTAGGGCTTTGAGACCTTTTCTACACAGTTTCAATACTGAGCAGCTCTATTCGGGCCTTTGCACTGTTTCCTGGTGTGGTCGTAAGCGAGACATCTTAAACACAGCTTGAGGTCCATTCTAATTCTGATACGACAATTACCCCACCCAATCTTGATGCGGCCCTTATTCGCAAGACTCATAGCCGTCTCTTCGCCCAGGTTAACTACTGCCATACGCACTTCCATTGAATTTAGAGAATACCGATACCTTTAACAACCGACTCATCTCTTGTCCAAAATATTGTTAAAGCTTTTAGTTTCTTTCTCCTCATAAGTGGAAGAACAGAATTTGAGGATATTCATCCAAGTTCCACAATAGTTTGAATAACCTCTACAACCCCCCCCATCTTTTTAAGTAGAAGATCCAGAAGCTTCCTGATGCAGCGGATTTTGGTCCACAAAAAATCTGGGCACGTTCTACCGTATTGCTCCTAGGATTTCCGCGTAGGTTCTGCCTAAGTTAGGCTTTATGACAACGGCGTCCCTCTTAGGTTGTCTGGGCTTTTATCCTTTTGTTATGGGGTTTTGTCTCTGGTTTTCAAAGACAACAGTTCCCTCCGTCTGACGAGTTCTCGCTTTTTTTCCTACCAGGTTTTCTTTCAATTATTCTCCGGTTCTCTTGTCAGGGATAAGAGGAACATTTTCCTTCTCACAGCATCAGTGATCCTTTTCGCCTGTTTTATCAAATTGCCGATTTTGTTTTTTCTGGTTAATGAATGTCGAAATCAGGCCTTGGTGGTTTGCGAGGTGGTGATGGACAGATTGCTAGTAAATTTGCTTAATAAAATATACTGATTGCTAGAAGTCACTGCATGTTTGCAAACAATTGTCTTAATGTGAAAAAGTGAATTTAATATTAAAAATCGTTATTTGTGAATTCATTTTTAAATAATTTATACATGTGGTATTTACAACTGACCGTATTAAAGTTAAGATCTGTGATTTAAAAATTCTGTACGTTTCTTGGAGACGTCAAAAAGATTCACATTTGTCTTTTGAAAAATCATATAATGTTTTACAATGGCTGCATAATAGTATAATGGCAAAAGTACAAATTTAAAATTATAAAGTCTCAGCTACACGATTTAAGTTTATTAAGTCTTATAAATCCGATAGTAACATTTTTCAGTTACACTAAAGCCATTAGTGACAACCGAATACCTAGGAAGGTACTGTTTAGTCAGATCGAGGGTAGAGGGCATGTCGGAAGACTCAAGACACGCTGGATTGACGCAGTGGCGATGGTTGATGATAATTTACTTAAAACAAAAAACGATGAACATCGATCGCCAAGGACACGGAAAAATAGAGGCGGATGATTACGGAGGCTAAGGTTCGTCTTCGAGCTGTGACGCCATAGAAGAAGAAGAAGAAAGCCATTAGTCAAATATTTACTTTTAAAAGTCACTAAATATTTGCACACATTATTTTGAGTTACGGTTTTAATTACTTCTTAGAGTAATTAACTATTACTAGAATGACGTTAGTACATCCGGCTAATGAGGGAAGGATTCCCTCCGCAGACTCTAGCACCCTACGAAACAAGAACACAATGACACTGCAGTCTTAATTACTGCAGCCCGTCGCACAGTAGTAACAGGCACATTCATCTTAAAGCTGTAAAGATAATTACTGCAAGTAAAGGTAATGCGTCCAGTAGCAACTTACAACATTCTAAAAACTATCAAGGTAAACATTCACTTGATTTCGCTTTATGAGTTGTTACTGTAAAGCAATTTCCACACTACGTGCAAATTCGTCTGTAAACCCTCATATCTAATGCAAGAATTTGCTCATTTGCAAGAACAAATACGAATTTCCTCATTTATAAGTATGGAACTCATGATAATTTCTACGCCTGCTATGACGTAATTACCATATTCCCTGCAATTATAAGTGCACATGTTTGTATGTTGCCTGGAGTCGCCTTTACTTTTCTAACGTTTCCCTTTATCTTTGATTCTTACTAATCATACTTTCAATAAATAGATTTAGTCTTAGTGATAACATAAGGTATGCGCAGCTACCAAAAGATTAAGTATCTTTTGTTGACGATGATTTCCAAATTGAGGGTAAATTAGGAAGAAACAATACAGATAATTCCAAGCATTCCGGTGTCACTTTCGATAAATAAATGAGTAATACCAGGAAAATACAACAAAAAATAAAAACTTGTATTTCAAAATTTATAACTGGTTTTCCTAAATTAGTTAAAGAACAGTATATGAAACATAAGTTATTTAGCTGCGGTAATTTAACTTATGTCCGAGAAACGGTAGCAACGGAAGAAAGAAAAAAAACTTAGACATTAACGGTAAAACAAAAATCTACAAGTTAAAAAGATGAATTAAAGGAATATATTGATTAAATATATACACACGAATAGTTATATGTAATAAGTACAAGAATATTGCAACTAAAACTAAAACCTGGCAAGCATATATGGATGACGCCAAAACTTAACGTCTGTAATAACAAATTTTAATTACTATCAGACAGTATCAACGAATACAGTCTACAAAAATCAATTGATTTTTATACGTTTGTAATTAACCAATATTAATTATTTTATTTCAATTAAATCTCAGAAATTTTTGCATTGGTTTTTAGGTAATTTCACTGTTTAAGGATACAAAAATAAGAGAATAAGTTAAATAAGTCGTGACATATTAGAAATAACATAACGACGTCTAAGCAAGCATACGATGTCAGTTGGAAGAGATAAACACGTGCTGCTAAAACAAACAGAATTGATCAAATGCAGAGATTACTGTTCTGTATATAATTGTGCCTTATTCCTGCTGCAATTTTATTATGATAGCATAATTTACCAGCGAAAACCAGTGGAAATTTTTTCATATATCCTTTTTTTCTAAGAAAAATGTTAGTGAACCTGGTTTATTTAAATCAAAATTTCAGTTATATATAATTAATGTTGTGGTAGTGATTATCAATTGAACTTATTAAATTAATAGTCAATTTAACTTGCCAAAGTAATCAGTTTAAATTAAGTTAAAATTAAACGAGTCCTAATGATATTTAATAAATTTTATTTTATAGTTTAGCAGAACCAAGCTTGTAAGAGTGCTGTAGTTTCATGTTGGCTTATTTCGTTGTTGTATGTACCTAATGTAATATTTTTGTGGATCTTATGTTTTACTTGTCTGTTGCCGTTTGCGGACTATACAAGGTACTTCGCCAATCCATACTTCGTTTACCAAGAACATATTTCCTGGACGTTTCCTTATATTGTTAATCACGGTTTAGGCTTACTACTTACGTTATTTTTTTGTATTTTATCCTTTACTAAAACAGCTTTGTTAGTAGTGGCAACGTTTTCAAACTGAGAAAGATGTAATACATTTCTTTCAAGAGAAATGATTATTGAATAATTCAAGGAAATATATCAACTACCATCTAGTTTTACACCTTTATAACAAATAGCATTTAGGTATTTAAAATCTCAATGTTGATTAACGTTCATTAACGGGGTGTTTATAACCAAGTTCATTAACGGGGTTGAAATAACACACGGTTAAGAGGCTCTTGTTTGGTATATGGTAAATTTGCTTTTTTATATGCCTTTGCCAAAAGTATACTTTTGCAAAATTTAGTGAAAACCATTTGAATGTAAATCACTGTTTACTGAGTTATCACTGTAAGTAAATAGAAGAATGCTTTCAATAAGTCCTCCCTGTTGTGTTTGGGAGGATTTTGGGGATTGACGGCGGTACTCTCAACTCCCCGTCTCCCTGTCTTTCCTCAACTCGAGGTGCTGCGGAACAATGTTGGTTCCGCTCTTCTTGGTGGGTAGATTAAGGGCCTTGGAGCAGACCCGTTGTTACTTTCTGCTCTCATGATACATACCACTGCACTCTCTTTTCTGGCTTGAGTTGTCGAATGAATTTCTGCTTGAGTTGTCGAAGTATCGCCCGATGAAGCGCAAAACTGCGGGCATTATATCTTTTACTATTCGTGTGAATGTCACCGTTATTGAAGACTTAACAGCCTGTGTATAACCGACTTTGCCCTGATTCGGCAAGAAAACTAACTTTCTTGCCTTTGAAAAGCTGAACTTTAATGTTTCCCTTCCTTGAATGACTATCTCTTGTTTGTATACAGAACAATTGCATGATCTGGATAATGTTGGCCAGAGCATTTAATGCATTACATCGATTCGACACAAGGGTCCTCTCCATGGGATGATTTTCCAGAAAAGTATGTCTTGACTATAGCATATCTGGGTGCCGTGTCCCCAAAACATAAACACTGGAAGCTCTTATGACCCGAGGGATAAATGATCTCACGCTTAACCGATGGATTCCTGCTCGGATTTAACGGTCAAATTTTTGTCTTGTTAGAGGTCATGATGTGGGAGGCGGAATAAAGTGTGTGTCCTTTCCTTCGCACCGTCAGTCTTTGACATGACTTTTTGGCATTAATTCTGTTACAATTTCTTCTCCAATGCAGTGTAGTAAGTTATGACTCACTACCGCCCTCGTTAATAGTGTTCACAGTAGCAACGGAACTCACATCAACGCCTATATTTCCGATTTTGTTTATCATAAGTTTACTTTCTCTTTGCTATTAGGTTTTCCTGATATCCATGACAGGCAATCTAGCAAAATCTGTTACTGATTTCTTTTTAAAAAAGCGACTCACTTTCGTGAAGTCCTCTTCTTTTTTTAACGTACAAGTACTTTGCCACCTTAGTACTGTCTGACGGCGCCCAAAAAGCATTTACAGTAGTGTAGTTCCTCCTTCCCTTTACCCTCTGAGGAGATCTTTTTTTTTCAAAACGAGTGTTTTAAGGAAGCCATTAGTCCTTGAACTCGTAATAGATTCTACTATAAAAGTCCCATAAGTACCGCAGAAACAAACAGAACTCCGCAGTAGCAAGCGGCATTTTTTTAAGAACATTACTGTGTTTGTTAGACAGGTAAATCTCTGATGGTTGTGATATAGTGTAAATTAAATTAGGCACTTAAAACTGGGAATTAATAGGTAATTATTTTTTATTGTTATAAATTACACGTACATTATAGAAAATTAAGAATTAAACCGCACCTACACATACCTCTACCACTACAACTTACACCTCTACAAATTCATACACATGTAAAATAAACATTCTGAGAAAAAATAATACAGAATTTTTATAGCATTTTATTTAATTGATTCAAATTCAATCTATGTAAACGTACTGTATTAAATATTGAATGATTGTTGGTTATTTCAATCTTTGTTACAAAATTTTACATAAGAACCCAAACAAATTTATGCAGGTATTATATTTTTACAACAGAATTTAAGTCTTATCGAATCTTACAAGCAAAGTCAATTTCACGGTAATTTTTGTCATTCTGTATCAAAGGATGTCATTCTTTTTGACAAGGATGGGGTATCAAATGTTTTCCTATATCGTAATCAATTAATATTTTTTGACACATTTCGTGCACTCAAAACTGTGTTATACTTTTTTATTATAAAACAACTATTTTATTTATTTTGTTTAAGAGCGTAAGACGGGCCTATTGAACCCCCTCTTCTGAAATCCCTATCGTTGTAAGGAAATTGAGCTACGCCCAGTTTCTCATTTGATGAAGGTGACTAATGACCCATTAAACCGATATCAAAAATTCAGATATTCCTGTACCATACATACCAATGTAAAACATTCCGCTGTAATATGATATACACAGATATTTTTATACATCAAGTTATTTTTGACGCCATGTTTTAGATATGACAAGTTGGTTAGAGAAGGTTGTTTCCTTAAAATTGTTTCCTTTCTTTCTTTCTATTTTACCTTGTCTTGACAATATATCTTTTACACCCTATTATTATATATGTATTGTTAATACGTTTTTGTAACCGGTAGTACGCGTACAGTATACTTTTTTCAGCTGTTAGTAATGTAACTCTTCATTATGGGAATAAATATTTTTAGCTGTTAAATAGAAGATATAAGTCTTGTGTTAATTCTGTTGCGGTTTTCTTCAGATGTTTCTGTTTATATATAAAACATCAAATTATTACTTTAATGTAAACCAGTATAAAATTATTAGAGATCATATCTCCACTGTATATTATTTGATGTAAGGTGTATGTAACTAATGGCATAGCGTTGTGATTATCCTGATTAGTTGTGAAAATTACAAAAAATTGTTTCAAAGTATGTGGAATTGGTTAGGATCTTTATTGTGCATACTTTTGTTCTTTTACTTGAATTTTGCTGAAGTTTTTGTGTTATTTATAATTTTGTTATCAGGCGAAACAGTACATTTTTCAAAGGTCTAATTATTTCCTGTTTTGATATGACAATGGAACAAGACCCTTGGTAATCTGCAACTGAAATAATTTGTTGTTGAGTCAAGATTTTTTTACAGTACAAATGACATACTAACGTAAGCTCTCATGCCTCAAAATGTATCTACTGGGATCACAGACAGTACTACCAAGTACTAAAGACTGTCAAGACTTCAGTCTGATGTTTCGAATAATGTCTTATATACGGTTTGTTATATATCTATTCTTACAGATTTATATTCATATAAAGTTACAGATATCGAAGTTTACGTAACAAGAAATAATCAAGGCTGTTGCAATGACCTATGTTGCTAAACTGCAAGCAGGGTCACATAAAACACAGTGTTAATTGAATAACTTGCCTAATATTGCAGCCTCAGTTTAGCCGCAAGAGAGGAGGAATTGGTTGCGAATAAAAAATTTGTTCTAACAGAAACAATAGACGTGCCAAAAGACCAGACCGTGGAAGTGCTCAGATATGTCACTACTGGTAAGGGAAATAAAGTTGCGTAAGAGTCGATACGCAAAAGTTTAAGTTAAGATTTAAGCAAGATAAGCAAAATCGAACCAAACAAGAGATGTTTGTTAGTGACGGAGAATGTGCTATAAAAATGGAGAAGGAGAGTTTCCAGAGTCAAATCGAACGTAAACATAGCAATACTACTTGCAATTTGGGACAAATTACTTGTGCTATAGGGAGCAGTTTAACCCTGAAGAAATAGGAAATATGAGTGGCGTACGTGTGACCATTGTGTGCATATTTTGAATTGTGTGAGCAGGACAATGACGGAACGCTCATGAAGTTTCTCTACGTTTCCATGTCTTTCAAAGGCTGTCACTTTATCAACATCTGTGTCTTCTAGTAACATACATCGCCACACACGCTGAGTATGGAAGCAATGTTTTAAAAGAGACCGGTAGTCATTTTACATACACACACACACACACACACACACACACACACACACACACACACACACCGCCAAAATTATTTTTTCTGGAAACTATCCAGAATGAACATCGTTTATTAAAATTACCTGCCTTAAAATACTTTTAATTACGTAGAGCGTTACATTCTAAACGAGACAAAACATTTTTATTTTAACTAATGATAAGCGAAATTTGGCAAACATCTTTTGTTTTAGTATAGGCCTATGTACATGAGGCAAGGTAGACCAGTCACTTACGAATTACATGTAGATTTGAATAAACATGTATATTTGACTTATCATGAAGTTGAGTGCGTGCCTGCCCGTATGCAAAACAACAACAAACAAATTCAATCGATAGAGACGCAACTAGCCTAAAACTGATTAATTTCTTCATCTACTTTAAAATAAATAGAACGGATCTTTAAATTTTGTAACGTATTAAATGATAGAAATTTATAGACTTAATTTATATCTTTCTTCGTAATATCTGTATTACTATCAGCTGCTGTAAACACTTTATGGGACAGCGACGCAGGTAAGACGTCACAAACTTTGCCCCTATTGTGTAATCTTTCCTCCATTTACTTCAACGATCCCCCTCCTTTATCACGAAATGATGTAGGTGTTGAACAAGCAACGTTTCTCTATTTGCACGGAGCGCGATAACCAGTTCTACTTTTGTAGGTTAGAGGTTACAATGAAAATTCAGGAAAACGATATGACGCCTGAGACAACTACTTTCTCGTCGTTACTAATCCCTCACGCTTTACTTCCCACAAATAAGAAGTTAGGTTTCCTCAGTCCTAGGCACAATTGATTCCATACATTATTCATAAAATAGCAGACACTTTAATCAAAAAATTACATAAGTCATTAAAGACTGCAAAATTGTATACTTGCCTTCAATTTTCATATTTTCTTTGTGACAACTATAAAACACCAGAAAATGCATTTCCATGTAATTTTTTTTAACTTTCAAGTAAGTAAAAAAAAAAAAAAAAACAGCGTACATCAACGTTATAAGTCTGTTCCCCACTTCGACGGTTGGTCAACACAAGGAAACTTGCTGTTTCTAGTCAAGTCGAGATTCTTAAGTTCCCGGACTTGTGTTTGGGAAATGCCTTTTTCCGACACTGAGATCTTATAGCTGTTAAAAAATGTATAAACCTGTGTCCTCCTCCGACACAGAAATATAAACTTAATAGAAACTTTTATGTGTTTTATTAGGACACAAAAAGAAATATTTCAATATAGGCCTAATGGCATACAAAATTATAGTTTTAAGTTACACATTGAATAAGAAGTAGAAAGCAGTACGTGCGCGTTTATCATTGTTCAACCTGGCCTTGTCTCCTGGTGTAATTAAATACAGTCAATAAGTATTTACATTAACTTCCACGAGTAGTGTGAGACTGACCACTGACCAGTGCGGCACTCAATCAGCATTTTTTTTTTCAAGCAGGGCCAGCCAACTGCACGGTATTCGTTGACACGAAAATCTCTAAAATCATAGGAAGAAAGGAATCGCAAAAATAAAAAACATCAAAGAACTCCCGATGATAACAGGCGACAAAAGCGATGTTAAGCAAGCTAATACGTATTGGTTAGCAATTAAAATCAAATACAGCGCCCTCCCTCGTAAAGCTTAAATGAACAAACAAATGCACGGCTTAAAAATTTACTAATTGTTGTGGTCGGCGTAGAACAGATTCAGCTAATATTTGATCTGCCAGACACGTTAACTAAAGAAAAAGACCTCTACACAATTGAAGTAATTATAATAACACATGTCAAAATATAAATAAAAAAGTAAACATACTCGTATATGAAAATACTTCAATTGTAGCTTATAACACAGAGTCATACACACAAAGCCAAAAATTACTTGACTTTCCTCGTCGTAATTGATAATATTCAGCACTGAACAGATTCACATGGAATTAAAGCCGACCTAGACAATCTTGCTTTAAAAGTTGTAAACAATTAGAATGCCATCAGTAAGTGCAAATACAAGCTACAAGTCACCATAATGCTTCTGAATATTTTCTTCTTAGATCTTTAACAGGCGATCATAATGGAATACCTTTGTAACATCAAGTCACTGTTGGACACGGTGGTAACATTCTAAACAACACACGCTGAAACACCTGTTCCTCACTGTATGCGTTACTACAGGTACTTATATACAAAAAACGTTTGTCATAAAGACCGTAAAGAAAACTAGTAGCCTAAAAACTGTCCAAGAAAATCAGAAACCAACATGTGCGGGTAGTGGACTGTGACCACAAACTTTCCAACCACCGGTGTTGTATCATTCACTAACAATAGATGCAAATATTATCAAATAAAACCTTCCAGATGTAATACGAAAACGTCAGTCGCATAGGCCAGTTAAATTAGAACACTAATAAAAGTAAGGCATGTAGTCTTTTACATACCAAATTAGTATTGTAGAAGTCGTAAACAAAAGTAGACAGAAAGGCGTAGAATTTACATAGGCTAAATCTTGGAATGTTTGAAAAGAGAAAATAAGAACGAAAAATGTAAAAGACCAGTTAACAAAAATGTGGGATTAAACACTTTCATTTAGTATTATTGTAGACATTTTAATTGTGATTAATTTGGAGCAAATGTTATGACCACTATTGTTAGAGAATTGAATAAGGCGAATTGCATCGCTTACTTTACTGCTGAGATCTCAGCAGTACTCATAATATCAACAATCTAACAGCTACTACAAAATCTCATTCCATACAGAATATAGAATTAATTGGTAATTACTGATAACACAGAGTAAAATGCAATTAATTACTAAATAGTATGTAATTATAAATCAATTACTTAAAAGTACGGACAGTGTTTCCGCCTTCTACAAGCAATTCAGTTTGTAGTTTATGAAAGTGTTTCCGCCTTCTACTAGCAATACATTTTTTAGTTTATGACAGTGATACAAACGTAAAGCAATCCACATTAACATGTTAGTGACAAGTCATTAGTTTACTAACCGTTCAGAATTTCAATAAGAATTTGAACAAACACATAGTAATTCAATCCAATTACTTTCACGTTGACAAAATAATATCGCATACTCAAACCATCCCAATAAAGGTAAATTTCCATGAAATATATAATAGATGTTTTAACATTGAAAATGTTTATAAGGACGTGTCACACATTTGAAAACCACCGTTGGTGCGTGATCGAAAATGGGAACCGGTGAGTTTCCAAAGAAACTACTTCTTTGTTGTCAATAACGTAGTACACATATAAAACTTCGCTTATGAATGCGACTACATTTAACTTATAATCTGTATATTGGTAAATGAAGAATGAATTCATTGATTGGTGAATGAACATATATATATATATATATTTTTTTTTTTGATTTATTGAAGTATTTTTAATGCCCTTCTCTGTGCATTGCATTTCTGCAATGCCTGTAAATTTTTACAATAAGACGATTTTGTATAAATGCTAAGGCTTCGGAACCAGCGTTAACATTATGAACATTTGGAATAGTAGCAACGTAAAGGTTAATGATGTACCAACCGATCTAGCTTGCCTCATGTATAGGCCTCATGCCTATACTAAAACAAAAGATGTTTTCCCAAATTTCCCTTATCGTTAGTTAAAAAGAATCTTTTTTGTCTTGTTTAAAATATAACGCTCTACGTAATTAAAAGCTTTTTAAGGCAGGTAATTTAATAAACAATGTTCATTCTGGATAGGTAACACGTTTACGATTCAGCACTTGAGAGACACAAAGCATTAGCGTGATTTTTTCAGGCTAGTCTAGTAAACAAAAAGTGGGAGAAATGAGTAGCAGCCTGGTTCGTCTTCTGGTCTATACTTGACTAACATTTGGTGATACGTTAACTTGTGCGGCCAGAATTTGGTAAACGCATATTCACGTGCAATTTCCAATAAAATAGGGACTCCGTACTTTTATTAACCACCAGCTATCACAAAATTTTGGCCTGTCAATTACTAATTGCACTACAGTTAAGTGTTTAATTGCACTACACCTCGTTCACTATACTATGGAATACATACCTGATAATGACAGTTTCGTTCCAAAATCGTAACAGGCCACCCAAGTTTTCTATATCCAAATTCATAACCAAAATTTCATATTTAAGATATTGTTTGATATTCATAATTCTCTACAATTTCAGAGACCTTGAAAACGCATTCTACTTTATAAATAGTTTTACAACTGACGTTTAGGATGAAAAAGAGTAGTAGCACATTCCCACGAACGTTCGCCTCCTGAGATGACGTTTATTCTACACGATGGTTATAAAACAAATTGGTAACCAACAATTTTATCAGCACTAAAATTGGGATCAGCAGTACGACCTTTACGTCTAGCCATGTTGCAGCCTCAAGATGTTTGGTTTGAGGTAAAATAACCATTTACAGTAGATATTTATTCTCATTATATGGGCACTGTTGCCATTTTAATTACATACATACATCCTCGGCGCTACAGCCCAGTCCGGGCCCTGGCCTCCAAAAGAAATCGTGCCACTGGTCTCTACTCCCGGCCAATGTCCACCAGTTTGCTGCACCCAGCCTCACTGCCTCCTTACCAACCTGGTCCAGCCATCTTGTACGCGGTCTTCCCCTCCTTCCCCTTCCCATCGGCAAATAATTCATGTTTTTTTTTTGGATTCTGTCCTCCGCCATTCTCTGCACATGTCCGGCCTAACGCAATCTGTTAATTTGTATGAATTGCACGATCGGAAGACCTTTAAACCTTTCGTACAACTCTCGATTATGCAGTCGCCACCAAATCTCGTTTTCTTTCACAGGGCCATAGATTCTCCTCAGTACCTTCCTCTCAAACACGGCTAGTTTCTGCTCATCTACTTTTTTTAGCACCCAGAATTTCGAGCCATACGTCAGAACTGGTCTGATCAACGTCTTGTAGAGTGTGGCTTTTGTCTCTTTACTTATTAATTTTGATTTAAAATGTTTCACTAGTCCATGCCATTTTAATTACTTTACTGAATTTTATTATTTACTGTGTATTGTTTGTAAGGCGTCCTAAATTACTGTTTAACGCAACCCTTGAAAAGATGTCCAGTTGAGGGTAAGTTTAAATTTAATGTAGAAAGTGAAGGAGACAATAATGTTTTATCACTGATATTGTTTTCTTTGCAATGCTTGAGAATGAAGGAGGTTATTGGTTAAACTTATTTTAATGTGTTTTAAAATAAGTTTAGCAAACACTTATTATTTTAAATTACGGTACATTATTGTGAGGAATTATTTATAAATTTTAATTTCTAACGTTCATTTAGTAACTTTAACTAATTACATTTTTTTAAAATGATTTTGCCACATTATTTTCCACGTTTATTTACTGTACGCTTATAAACAGGTACCATATACGTAATGTTAGGAACACACACAGGAGTGTATAAAATAATGTATTACTGCAATACATTTCACTTGTTAAGATATTTAAATGTAACCTACGTAATTTTCACTGTTTTAGTGGCAGATATATTAAAGATATTTATATCTTTATCAGAACTGATACGTCCTTCAGTAATCCAATAATTTGACATATTAAAGCTTATTATGTTGGTAAAAGAATAAAAGTAAAAAAAATAAAAGTTAGATATATTTTACCTGATACCACAAAGGAAATTTTAATTGCTCTGTTGAGGCAATTATCGGACATCTAAGAAAACAAAAAGTTTCCTCCGACTCAGTTTTGTAACTTCTGTTTCATAATACTTTGTACTGTTTTTTTCTGCTTTGACGTTTCCAACTCTTGAATGAAAAACTTTGTGCCTACGACGCAGCATATTGTTCTTACGAACAAGCTGTAATAACAATCACTTGTAGAAAGAAAACACAGGGTGCAGCAACGTGATTGTGGATCACATTTTCTGAATACGTGACTTCCACAGACACGTGTCAGTAACTATAATATTATATCTACTGTGTGTTCATTCAGCTACACTTCTTAATATTCTTCCTGTTCGTAAAGTTAAATTTAAACACTAAAGTAGTGTTGGACTCAAGAAAAGCTTCTTACATAAATCACATGCCATTATTTGAAAAAGCCTTTTAAACGTAAATCATAATAATTTACTGTATGTAAATTATAAATGGAGATCCGACAATGGACAAAAGTCCATTATATTTGTAACTACTAGTAATTAAAGAAATTTTAAGTTTTATAATTAGGGGCATAGGGCTAACATCAAATAATAGTATAAAACATAGCCTACAAATTTATAGTTTTCAGATTCTATAAATAACTTGTTTAGACATTCATTGTACAGTAGAACTTACTACTGTTGTAATCTAAGGAATAATATTTCTGTGTACAGTACTCAGGTGTCGAAACTCATTCACTGACGCTCAATACACCCATCGACACACACATACAACCCCGCGCAAGCGCGTACAGGTTTGCGGGAGCGAATTTCGCATAAGCTGGAGTGCAAACATGTAAGAACTGTAAAATTGCAAATGTTAAAATTTAATACCGATTTTGGAAGTGCCTATGTTATTTTACCAGGTAATCATCGCCTTTGCTTGAACTTGATATGTAAGTGTATAACTAACTATTCAAGTGAAAATAACAAAATATTTAAGGTACCCAGCAGACAAAATTTTGTTAGCTCAGTTGTAATGACCGATAAGTTTGGTATACGTAATGAACCTTCAACGATTTACATTACACACAATACACCTCATTTACCTATTACAAACAATGAACAATTTTCTAGTCCTCTGAAACTATAGTTGTGGCAGTAAAATAATAGATATGATATTCTATTCAGAATATAGAAATAAACATAGAGAATAACTTAAAAAGAAACTATTTTTTTAACTTTAATTTATCATTATTTACTACAAATTTTGAAAAAATAAACTTTACGGCTGTATGGATATAAGAGAAAATATCAAACACAACAGATCAATTAATTGAGTGACTGTGTTTGTGCATGTGAACGCTTGAGTATTTTCTCTTGTATCCATACACATGTTGTTCTGATGGTTACAATAAATATTGTCGAAAAGTCGACACAAATAATTTAAAATTTGTGTTATACTTTTTTGACAGATCCTCGCAAACTATTTATACTTTAAATTTATTGATTGACGGTCACTACGAAATTATTACGTACAAATGCGATTTATTAAGAAAAAACATAGTTAACAAATAGGTATAAGCGTTCACATATTAAAATATTAATTAATAAAGCAAGTATTTTCATGATATATTATTGAACTTTATAACCTTTTTACGTTCGTGGACAATAGCCGAAGAGTAGCCTTATTACTCTTTTATGTCATTAACTGTCTTCCATCATTACTCACAGTATCACAAGTGCTCCCAATAGCTTCCCAATAGCTATACGGTTTCGGTAGCTAGGAGACTGGATAATAAGCGCTCTGCTTATTGCCCATTTCTAAATTGCAATTATAATAACTTATAGTAACATTAATTAATTAAATTATATTAGTACAATTTGTACAATTACACTAATATAACAATTGTGAGAATGCAGAACGTAAAACACGGCAATAGAAATTGATAAAGTGATCGTATTTCACCCTATGCAAAAGCACCGTACGTGTTACGTTTCATTACATCTCAGAAATAACACTGGTATTTACGTGTCGCAGAATAACACTAAGCTTTTCAAACGGCTCTTAAAAATTAGATGCGGACGGATTTCTTTCATTTTAATATCTATCTTTGGGGCAGTTTTCCTGGTACTAATAATTATCTAATGTTTCCCGTCCTGACACGAAGCTCAGCATTGACGGTTTTTATTTACACCAAGCGTCAGATTTATTACTTAATGTTTCATTATTTAATAAACAGAACGCTTACTTTACTAATTATTCTACTTCTCTCTATGCGTAAAAATATAATACACACACATGAGAGAAAATTTTATGTGAACGATGGACCCGATTTAATAGTTAATAGCAAGAGAATTTCAATATTAGCATAGGCCTATATAATTTATGTTTCATTGTAATGGCATATCCGTAATTTCTTTACTTGTTTTTCCATAAAGCAAATGGCATTTGCACTTTGTCAAATGTATAACTTGAATCTATTTTATAAGTCCATAATATTCTTTGGTGCAGCATGATTGAATATCCAGTTTCGCTAGTTAGTGCCGATTAGTGATCTGTCTAGACACAGTAATTATGTGAATACAATCGTTAGTAAAAATGAGTGTATCGGAATACATACCATTGGAAATTGTACACTGCCAGCACGAAAATTGCAACCACGTTACTGGTTATCATTCAATTAATTAAAGGAATTAATTGATTAGCTTTCGGTTTGACTAGCGCGCTGTTAATGACAGCGATCACCAATTTGTACGTAAAACAACAATCCTCCATTATTCGACAGTGTAATACTTATTTCACTTACATTCACCAACACGATAAATGCGGTGGAGGCTACTTGTGGTCAAAAGTAAGCAAAATTACAAAACACTTTTCACACAGCCAACATAAACAAATTTCCTAATATGTACCATCTTTGTATACTTACTATCGTTCTGTACAAATTAGAATAATGTATTTCCTAATTTTTCTTTATACTCAAACTTACTCCATGGTATTTGTATACAATTTCCTCATTATTTTAGATTTTCACAGTGTTATTAAATATTCGTATTTATTGAATTTTATGGCCAAGCTTCTCCTAAGATTGTAATATCCAAAGCAAAATTTTCAAGAAAAACCGCAGCTAATCAAACAGTGGAAAATCAGAAAGTAATTCAGATGACCAATATTTGAGTGCATTTACCAGAGGAGAGCACGCCTAGGAGATGTGCATATTGCAGCACAAAAAGGGACCAGAAACGAAGCAGAGTAAGGTGCACGGAATGTAAGGTTGTAATGTTTTGCAACCATTCGTTTGAAGTGATATGAAATGGTGTCAGGTGTCAGGAATACATAAAATTGATTAAATCTATATAATAATAATGGCTCCCATGTATACCACCGAAGTAGCTTAGGAGTCAGGCAAGATAGGCTGCAATATGCGAGCCGTACGGCATACAAGGAAGACAGTGTGGCCAGCACTACGCCTCAGCCGCCCATTATTATCCCCAGGATGTTATCCCAGGTACTCATTTTTAACAGGATGAGTTGACCTGGGGGCTGAAAAACATACCTTGATCTTATGGTGCGGGCCCGGGAATCGAACCCGGGACCTCTAGATTTGGCCATACCCACTGGTCTACTGAGTCGCCTTAAATCTGTATATGCTGAACATTAATGTTTATGAAACAAAAACAGATTCACATGAAGTCACACATTGTAATTAGATTTGAAAGTACAATTTTTATTTTTGTTCTCTTTGTAATTAGTTAAGTTCACAATTTTAAATGTTGTGTTTATATTTTTATGAAATGTAACTTTGTAATTAGTTAAGTTCACAACATTAAATTTATGTTTATTAGTGTGAATCATTAATGTTAATGTTTATTAAAAATCATTAATGTGAACTACCACATGTATTTCACAATATGTAATAAAAATTATATATTGAACTCATATTTGGTGAAATCATTAGGTGGTAGAAATAGTGACCACTATCCACTTCAGGTCGTATGTCACCAGGAAAGGATGGTGGTAACTACTATAGCTACTATTTTGACCATTTATAGTCAGTTATAAACAATACTTAAAGTCTAAAAATGTTTTGTTGATTTGTTGAGCTAATGTATTGGTATAAATGTAAAAAGGTGAGTATTTATGGAAAAATTAGTTTTGTCCTACAAAAAGGTTGTGGGAATGTACGAGGTGCTGGTAAATGTTTCTAGGAATTACTGAAATATCAAGTAGACAGTCTACTGGTTATCCGAGTTATAAGTAGCCAAGTAGACTAGTATGAGGTCTCTAGGTGTTTATTTGTTAATTCCGTGTCTAGTGATAGGTTGCTCGAATGCATGGTACTTACAGCGCGTCATCAAAAAAAATTTATCATTTGATGAACAAATAATCGTATACTAATACTAATATAGGCCTATACACATTTGCACGACATTTACTGCTTCTAAAATAAGTGGTATAACCGTGTGAAGTTTGAAAGTTCGTTTACTTGTTTGCTTAAAATTTCATGTGTAATTGTAATCAGGTTAAAAGTTGCAGAGAAACGGTACAATTTTAATAAAAAATATCCTTGTTTAAAAACGTTTTGCTAACTATTTATTAAGAATATAATAATATAGGTCTATACGTGTGTGTGTTGTGTTTTGTGCTCTCGCTTGTTTGTAGAGGTGATATACAAATAATCTGTGTACATAATAAGTAACTAGTTTATACATTGTCGTGCAGTTGTGTAATGTCAGTCGTCAATTGTTTATTTAATTTTTGTTTTTTCCGTTATCATCACACTACGCATGTGTGATCGTTCTTCACTAACGTCAATGAGTGCTCACCGAAAACAGGAATAAAACTCGAGTCGACTTCACATTTTGCTGCCATCCGTCAGTGTCCTCGTAGAATAGTATTTGATGTGCTGAGAGTATAATAATTTTTCGTTTAACTGTAGCTGCCATCAATATAATCGTCTTAAACGTCTATTAATCTAGTCCAGTAGCTTCTGAACCGCTTTGTTACACCCGGGCATTGTCCGTCTTAATCGCACGTACACCATACACGATATAATCTACATAGTATGTTTGTAACTACATAAGCTTCACGAGTAGGCTGCAAATCCGATGACGACGTCTGGTTAGTTAAGCACCTCCAGTACGTCCTTAAGCCTACAGATGATCACAACTTACCGCACACACAACAATACACATTTGTTATAGCTATCATTCTGCCACCAGATTATGAGGCTACAAAATTTAGGAAGATACAATCACAGTTACAGAAAAAACTTCATGTGTGTAAAAAGTAAAAGTATTCTTAAAAAAAAGGATAAAATGTACTAACGTAAATGCGTTACACATCAGTAGCTTTTCAATTATTTTTCTGCTTAGTAAAATTGACAAAAAAGCGGCTGGAAACCGTTCAGAAAAGAAAATCTTGTAGCTGGTAAGAACCATACAATACCTATAGGCTATAACGGAACAAGAATAGCTTTAAAAATAATTGTAAGTTATTTCAACAAATATTTGTCAATCAAGGTGTTAGACAAGGGTCCAGCATATCACCTACTCTTTGTAATATTGATGTCGGTAATCTAGTACGGAAATGGAAACTTCTAGTGAACTATGGTATGATGATATCACGAGACACACATCTGAATGTGCTGTTGTTTGCTGACGACTTGCTTGTAATTCAAAATACAGAATCTGCTTAACAGAAATCTGTTGTTAATCTTCATCAGAATTTTAAAAAATACAATATTGTTACGTCAATTAGGCGGAGTAACGTTCTCAAAAATTCTCTAAAAAGAACTCCATTGTACACATTCCTCGACTAACCCAGGGGATGCTGAAGTGGCACGACGGCAAAGTCAGCTTTTGACCTTGTTTCCAGATTTTTTCAGCACCTGCAACTACGTAATTATTCTCGACGGAAAGTAGTAGATTTCTCTGGAATTTCTGCGGGGTATATTTAAGCGTCAGTGACGGGCTTAGTGTGTGTTACAGTTACATTCACCTGACAATATTGTAGAATGCTGTTCGAAGTTATTTTGGCGGTTTAGTAAAAAAAAAAAGTGAAAACTTCAGTGCCAAATGGCGAGTAAACTGATTGAATGTGTAAAACGTTGTTAGTATGTATGTGAATTAAGAGAGATTTCGTTACAAATAATTACGATTTACATAAGAGTGAACGGATAATTAAATGTGAAGGTAAATAACTAAACTCACGGACCAACTAAAAAGTGTACAATGTCAACAAAGAGACAATTTTTTTCTCTTTCGGCATTTTAATTATTTAGGCCTACACAAGTATTATCATTGACGATAATGTAAATATTATAATAAAAAAAGGTGTCACTGATTGCAATTGTTGTTCTGAATTAAAAATTTGTATAAATATTTTAGGCTAATAAACTAAAGACAAGGAAAGGCCTTCAAACGTATTCAGTTTGATCTCTCAGGATGTACGTTTTCTTTTATCATAAATAAAATTCTTTTTAATTCTGTGTTTGGGTTATCCCTGTAATGGTATTTAAACATTTAAAATATGCTCACATTCTTAAAGTATTTTGCTTTGCTTAAAGCACCCATATTTGCGACATGAATAAATGTTAGGTAGCTATGAGGTAGCTTAGCTGGCAACACGAATTTTTCGTTTAATTTATTTCGTTACATGTTTTCTTACATGTGGTTATAACATTACTTGTACTGAAGTTAAAACTAAGGTTGACGTACAAAAGCGAACGATGGGAGGGACATGAGGGTCCATCCGGACCCCTTCAACTTGGAAGGTCCCTAGCAAGTTTCAACTAATGTTTACTAGAATACTTTATTTCCATTTTATACCCTACAACTCAGAATATTTTTTTACTTTTGGCCCAGAGAGTGAGTTACTCGTAACAAGTAAACGATTCCGAATTCATCTCGAACAGCGTACAATCGAAGTGTTGGAAACAACGGAAGCGGTTGAGAATTGATTTAATAACACACCGTTTAAAGGTCTTGACGGAAGCCTCTGATAATAAATTATTATCGGCTGTAGAAAACTCAACCCTGTATATAGCGACTTTATAAAAAAAAAGATGTGAAAAAAATAAAAAAAGATTTCGACGCCATATAGGCCTACGACAGTACATGTACTTTCATAGAAATTCTTCAGTTCACTGAAGTCAGAGGTACTTCACTGGGTTCATTCCCAACTTATAACTTATTCTACAATATTTTATAACAATCTGCTTGTCTGTGGTGTCATAAAAAAGTGTCTAAAAAAAAATTAAAATAAAATTATCTTAGACTAATAATGAGTGAAGAAGACTAAAAGACTGTGGTATTTGTCAACAATTAATATTTACAAATTAATTGTTAAGTGATAATTCTTTCATTTGTCACTTTTACCCGAGATCTATCTTCTGTTCCTGTAAACTCTTTACATAAAAAACCATACCTGGAGCCTCAAAATTAAACCCTACACCCTACTACCTTAAATGAGCCACCCCCCGCGATTTGTTTGGCCTTCGTCCGCCTCTGTAGATAAGTAGTGTAAATATTTGTATTGCCTTCCAAAATCATCAACATTCTCCATTATACATAAGCGTTTCCTTTCGAAAAAATAAAACTGAATACTTCTAATCAATGTACTGTATGTGTTTATTTATATCATAATGCGCTTCATCACTGAGGTTTCAGACAAAATATTTCATAAATATATCTGGATCTATTCTCAAATAAATGCAGTTAATTGACCGACAAGAATACACTTAATTAAAATGAGACTGCGTTTTACGACCTGGTTATCTTAAATTTTTTAATAAGAGGTAGTGAGCCTCCTAGGCTAGTAGCCTCCGGAATGGTTTAATTTCCGGTCGTGTAAAGGAGGACTGGGACAGAGTAAATATGAATATTTAACATGTACAAAATTGTTTCAAAAATTATGCTGTTGATTTCCTAATACCTGACTAACTAATATATTTTCTTTAATTAGTTCTGTTTAGGCAAATGGTTTGCTAATCGTGTTTAACAGTGAAATATTAAAATTTTAATGCCATATGTTATTACTGTCTACATATATGACACCTGTAACTATATGATTCATTCAAATGGAATGCCAGTAAATTGACAGCAAATAAATTGTACTAGCACTTACTTTTTCACAATTATATAAGATAAAAAATTTCTTGTGCTTGACTAAGTAATTTATTAAGGTCGTCGCCAATGGTTTACGATGTAACTTCGTATAATAGTGATCCGTTCACAATAGTGAATGTTTCCACTTATTTAATTTATTTCATTTATGCCATTCATTTATTTATTTTGGATAGGGAGAATACTCAGTACGATTAAATACAACAATGGTGTCGGACTTAACGTTTAATTACTAGCTAATGACCAGACAGTAAATTCTGTTTAAGGTTCCGTGCAAGTTTAATCTGGGCTGACACATTGATATATTGTTGAACCCGAGTAAACGCTCCGAGAGTTAATTGCAGGAGAAAGGTAAGCATGTAATCCACATATTCTATTTACTTATTTTGTTTAAATTTTTAAATCGACAGACTAAACCTACTTTACACTGATCGAATGATTGCTCGTTAATAGTTAATTTTAGTAATATTAAAATTTAGTAAATAGACATCTGGTTTAGTTCTGTAGCATTTTTTATTAGTCCTGACTACTGTCTCTTCAGTTACAGCTGCTTCAGAATTAAAGCCGATACAAACTGAACACAATTTAAATCTAACTTCTAAAAACTGGTAATTATAACTTGTGAAACAACTACCAGCACTAGCAGACATGTAATTCTGAACTTAGTGTGGAATTGCTAATGGAATTTCGCAATTCGATGCTGGAGATGATGGAAGGCAAAACCTCTATTTCACTTTTAATTTTTAGTAATGAAGCGACCTTTCACTTGAATGGCACAGAAAATCGTCACAATGTGGGCATTTGGAAAACAAATCACCCTCATGAAAAAATAGAGCACGAATGAGATTCTACTAAGGTTATCGTCTTCTATGCTGTGATTAAGGACAAGGTTTATGGTCGCTTTTTCTTCGAGGGAAACGCCGTTACAGGAGAAACCTATCTCGAAATGCTTCCCGATACTGCAAGCAGATTCAGATGACTTCTTTTTACAACTTGATGGAGCACCGCCTCATTGGCATCAGATGGTTCGAGCTTTTTTCAATGAAAAATTGCCCAACGATGGATTGGTCGGAAGTGGTCCCAAGATCTCTTTGTGTTTGGCCTGCGAGATCTTCAGATCTCACCGTACGTGATTTTTTTCTTGTGGGGATATGTAAAAGACCGTGTGTCTTCCACAGTTTGTCACCACTAACCATCACTACTAACAGTTCTCGATGAGCTTAATCATCGAAAGACAACAGCGATCGACTCAGTGGATCGTGATATGCTGCTACGCGTCTGGGAAGCATTCCCATATCGCTTTGATGTTGTCCGTGCTGGCCACATTAAACGCTTCTAAGACAGGAAATAAAACTTGATTATCTGCATAATACTTGTGAGTTTGTTGGAATTTTGCATTATTACGCATTGCACATTTATTAAGCATTACCTTAATAAGATATTATGTTATTAAATCGGTTCATGCTTTTTGAATAACCCTGTAAATATACCAACACCAGAAATAGGTTATATTTCACGTTTCCTAGTAGGCCTAAAGCACTCCGTCCATTTTGTAGTTATCGTTGGCTTTTTGTTTCCTTTGTCAAACACCGTTTTGTATTCTAAACTTCTTCTGTTTCCAGAAAAATGTGGTAAATTTAAAAAAATTGCACACCACACATTCAAAAAAGTTAAGAATTATTTACAACGTAAAAACAACAAAGCAATCTTGGGGTAACACGCTCTCTCATGTATATTGATTTATTAAGATTGCATGATCCCAAAGTGCCTACATTCGTAACATGATTGACATCCACCAGAGTGCATCAATTCCCTTTCTACTGATCGACGTTCTTTCTTACACGTGGAATAGCACTACACAAGGAAGTGATAGACTTTACACAGAATTAAATATGTGAAAATTAAATAAGCAATATTTAACAATGCTTTATAAAATTATATGGGTTAACAATTAAAAAAAAAAATGATTTGGAAATGATCGGTTTGCGATAAATTATTATCATTATATGTCATTAAATTATATCATTATTAATCATTACCGATTGAAAATAATCATTTCAAATAGCACAAAAATCATTATGTTACCGCTGGGACCTATATACATTAAACACGCATACGTAAATTTGTAAACACGTTAAATCAAAACAAACAAATTTAAATTGATAACTATTACTGCAACGACGTGTTAGACTGGAAGATAATCAGGAATAAAATTGGAAGTAAGTACTAATGATTGAACTCATACGGGAGTGTTATCGAACTTAGTAACTTATCATACAAATATTTTATGAAATCGTATTCTTAGAAGTAGAACATTTATTTATATATTCCATTTAGGATTTTCTGTGTTGGTGACATAAGATTATTGTCAGTTTGTGCAACTAGAAATATTTAATTACAAGGGTATTCTAGGTATTCTTCATAATATTACCTATGATGTATTATCAGTTATGGTCGGCTAACTGACTTGATGGATCACAGTGGTTTTACAGTTTCTTTATTATTGATAAATCAAGTATTTTTGGCATTAAGTAAGCCTACATTTTGTGGACATAAGTAAATCGTCAGTTGAAAGCAAAAATGACCACATCACCTCATTAATTTGTGTTGTTTCAAACTGTAACAACTGAATTATTCTTCAGTGCAGGCGTTTGTTAGATAATAGTGAAAAGTTTTTTGTGGTTTCCGCAGCAGTATTATTCTGTAGTTACTTAAAATTATTAACTAACTACTGAAAAATAATAGCTACCATTAATATGATTTTGAGAGAGTACTGTACAATATCATTGACCCTGAACGTAAGATTCTAAGCGGCGACATATCAAAGGCTTCCATATAATTTATGGTACATTACACCATTTTATGTGCGTCATAAAAAAATATTATAATATGACGGTTCTTTTCTAATTTCTTTTATCTTATTATAATTAATTAATCTCTTCAATTACAGTATCATCATGATGTGTGTGTGTGTGTGTGTGCGCGCGCGCGCGCAGGTGTGCGTGTATTGCAATGTGACAAGTATTTCAAGTAGGGTAATGCATCGTAGAAGAGACTGACGTATTGTGGCCAGAAATATGAGTACCCTCAATGAAAGTGAGAATGATTAATAACATATTGTCAGTATGTTAAGGGCTTGGGTTTAGAGTAGTACTAAGAAGTAAATGACGTGAACTATAGTGCTTGTGATTTGTAAACGTTTACCAGTGAATATATGTGAGCGTGTAGGGAAATATAGATGTCTGAGAAAAATCAAATTGTACTCATCCATGAACACGCAGCTAAGTCATTTTTGTGTGCACAGTGGTGAGGAAATATAGGCAAATAATTTAAACTTTTTTAAACAAAGTATTACAAATTATTATTATGGATTTAAACTGATTTTATTAGTGATTCGAAGTCACGCGATATGGAAGTTTCTCGGTTGCCTGAATGATGTTTGCATGCTAGAAATCGTTTTGAAATGCTAGAAATTTTTTTGACATTACAGTCTTCTTAAAACTAGTCGAATTGCAGAATTAATTTTTCTCCAATGCGACACCATGTCAGCAAACCGTACACCAATCACCTTGCTTAATTAATCATACACATTCCTAATTTTGTCGTCAACCAAGAAGTAAAAACTATATTTTCAACAATATTTTATAAAAGAATATTGTAAAATAAAGTTTAAAACAGTTCGTAAACTTTTGAGACAAACGAGAAATACTCTCGTATTTACTAAAGACAAAAAATCATAGACATGAAAGTTATTGAAAGACATTAGTTATAACAGAATTTATCTTACATTATGTAAATACAGGAAATAATAATATTTTCCACTTCCGTAAATTTTTTTCCAACAATATTTTTATAAAGAAATTATTTTTTTATTATCTCCAACACTATTTATACTAAACAACAATGGCTATTACGCACATTAGTAAACATTACGCAAAGTTAAAGATTTGTGCTGTTTCCAGATTCACTATAACCCGTAGGAATTACGATTTATTTTAAGTATATGAAAAGCACAATTACTAAAACATTTTAGGTTTAAAATTTTGTCGTACCAAAAGTGTATTCACTTGCAACATGTATTCACCCATAAAAAGAATGTATGCAATTTCTTCACAAACCTTAACCCGCAGGATGGCAACAAACAATAACAACATATGTGTGTGTGTGTGTGTGTGTGTGTGTGCGCGCGCGCGCGCGTGAGAGACAGACAGGACTAAATGTCGTGGATAAGCACAAGTATATTAATACTACCCAGACAAATATATCCAATGGTATTTTATTAAAAGTTAATCAACTGAAAAATTGTTTAAATTTTAAGAATTCTTATTGCTGATTTAATTTACAAATAAGTCTTCTAACGAACAAAATTTGACTATAAATGATTTTTTCTTTACCCTCTCGTTCCTTTCGTTTCTTTTTAATGCCGTTCCTTTGTTTCCACCAACTTCGATTTCTGCTCTTTTTCACTTTCAGCAACAATGGTATCTGCTCTTCCTTTGCTTCTTCACTTTTACGCTTACACTAAATTTAAATTCCTTCTGTTCCCTTCGGTGGCATTAATTTTGAAACACGATGGATACACATTTAATTTCTAATTGTGATCAAAATAAATAATATTCAATTGTAGCTTAAAGATGCTTACCGATCATTTTACTGAGTAAAATATATTAGTTATTGTATCGTGTTAGTTTTGAAATAATTAATTACTGTCTCTAGAAAATCAATTTCTATTGTAAACAATAATTTTCTTACATTCGAAATATTTTATCGTTTGAATATCATTTTCTAAATAATTAAAATGGAACTGTAGTACGGGGTAGATAAATAGATTAAACAGCCTAAGAATATTCTCTCATCTCACAAAGAAATTGTATTACAATATAGCACTTGTAGTATTTCCTGTATGACAGTTACATTATCTCTTCATTTTTAATATCAGGACACATGAACATTGATACTATTGACAGAATGCTTGTTTTTAATTTAATTAATTTTTCCTCTTAAACTACATCACGGTTCCCACACCACTTAAATTACAAAATAAATATTTTTAATTATCGTTCTTCTACTTCATTACCATAATGGCAATTCAAGACCAGCAGAAGCATTTTTGCTGCACTAGGTATAAAAAGACATAAACTGTTACAGTAATATAAATATTTTATATACTCTAAATACTTGACAGTTCTAAATATCGTGGTTTTATATAGACACCACCGCAAAATAATATTTGTGTATAATTTTTGATTGCTTATTTATAAATACCAAGCAAAAAATGGTTACCAAATCCTATGACCTAGTTGCCGTGTGGTATGCAAGTTAAGTGTGACCAGGTCGAAGATAAGATTCAGCCAATTTGACAATCGAATTGTTCTTGGCAGTAACAATGCTAGTAGGACTGTACCAAAGAGGCAGACATTGCTTGATTTTGTTGTTTCAACAGCGCAATAAAGTTGTGAGACAGTTAATAAAATATATGTTTTTATTAAGTCATATTTCAGGGTAAGTATATTATTTTTTGTTTAATGGAAGCAGTTCACTTCTTGGTTTATTGTGTGTTAGGAAGCTCCTTTAACATTTGAAAACGGATGGATAAAACGATCTATTTTTATAAGTCGTAACCTCATCACCTTCCAATAATAACTGGTGGTTACACCAGTGAACAATATTCTTAGGCTTGACTTACGTTAAATTTTTATAACCACTGGAGAATTCATATTTTTCATAAATTTTTTTGTTTGCCTCGTCTTTCTATTAACGTTAAGACACATGGTGTCATGCCTGCTTTAGATAGTATATCAACTATAATTATTCCACTTAAAAAAGTTTGAGAGTTCTTCGTATCATATAAAAGCTCAATCGTATTTAAAGAGCTAAGAAGGAACCGAAACCTAATATTAGAAAATTTGAAAGAAATAGCTTTGCCGTTTGTATCAAAATTGAATGAAGTTACCCACCTGATGACACTTTCAATGCGTTTATCAACAAATGCCGTTTTGATCCTTCTAAACAAGACTGCAGAAGCCAAAGTAAGCCTATCAAACTGTTAGATAGTAGATGTACAGTAGCGCGGTAATTTTTGCATTTATAGGTTGGCTAATCTGCGCTTGTAATCTGCTCAATTCATGTCCGTACATTTGGTCAGTTCGTTAAATACGTTCGCTAGCGGCGGTCGGCCTTGTGCCCGCTGCTATACTGTCACATTTTTCTTCTTTGTCGCGACAATTATTTAGGCTTTAGGCCGTACAACATTATACATTGCATACATGTAATATGCTAGCAATACATTTGCTAGCACGTGTTCTCACGTAATTCGAGTGGCGCGTACTCGCGCCTCTATTCATACAATTCACCATACGACAATTAATGTAGGCCTTAGGCCCAAGACTTCATATATGGCCTTCTAGGCCCTTTCATTAAATTAATTATTCAATGTAACATTACGACTTGTATTTACGATACGCTCATTAGCCAATCTCTTATTCAAAAGTGACACTTAACAATTTCAATGCTGTATATGTGAATAATTTTCAATAAATATATTAACTACAGTCCACTCTCTCTTCATCATTTCTGCATCCTGGCGAATTAATTACTACAGTAAATCGACAATTCACGATCACTTCATACTTAACATTTTTTTGGTCCCACGGGCCGCATCATTAACATTTTTTTGGTCATCCGGGCCAGATTCCCTGATACATCATTCACCTATTTATTATTTTTCTGGCCATCACGGGCGACTCAGCATATCCGCTGATACGACCGTGGCGTGATTCAACCAGCATTTCGCTCGTCGCCTTTGAGCCTCCTGACGACATCATTGCAAGAGCTTACACCTGCTAGCTTCAGTACGTCAGTCAAAGCAGTCATCTCTCCGAGCTGTGTGTTTGCCATATTCTCCACGGGGTCGACGCTTCAGGACATCGCCCACAAGGTATCACCTCACTAACATCATTTCAAGGTGCGTACAATGGCTGAAGAAGGCCTCAAAGTGTTAGTCAGAAAGAGAGGCGGCTTAAAGTCCGCAATAGTGCGTATACAATCAGCTGTCAGTAACTTTGATAGAAACTCTAATACAAAACACTTTTTAACAGTCAGACATGAAAGTTTGAAAGGCTTGGCAACGAAATACGATGAGGTACAGTCCGAAATCTAACTTATTTGCAAAGACATAAACGCTGCTCAAGAAGACCGAGTTGAGGTCGAAGAAATGTTATATTCCACAGAAGCTAATATTTTACAATTAATTGATACCTTTTATGTTCAGACTGTACCACCCGTATTAACGGGCCATGTGCAATTAAAACCGATAAGTTTGCCCTGCTTCACAGGCAATATCTTGGAATGGCAGCATTTTTATTCAATTTCTTCGGACTTGGTGCATGCAAGATCCGATCTAACGTCAGTGCAGAAACTACATTATTTGCATTCTTCTCTAAGAAATGAGCCGTTAGACTTAATTAAATCACTACCTATTTGTAATGAAAACTACTCGATAACGTTGAGTTTGCTGTCCGCAAGGTATGACAACAAGTTCATACTAGCAAAGTACTACATTCAAAATTTACTTGAAGTCAAGAAAACAATTAAAGACTCTGTCCAAAGTTTGGCAGAATTCACAAATACAATAACGTCTTCCGTTAATTCACTGGCGGCATTGCAACTGTCAGTGAATTCATTCGAACTTATCACTATACAATTATTATCAGCAAAACTCGACCATACTACTTTTAAATTATGGAAAGAGTCTATAGACCCTGATAATCTTCCTAACTTTCAAGATTTCACTCATTTTTTAAACGCACGTAGACAGCTGTTAGAAAATACACTGCTTATCGATGCCGGACAGCAACTCAACAAGTTAAGTTTAAGATTCAATAATAAATCTGAGAAACATAAATCACGAAATGCTGCTGGCAGTATTACATTTAAGAGTTATCACTCAGCGTCAAGTAATTATTCATGTTTGTGTTGTAAATCTAATCATCCAATTTACATGTGTGATAAGTTTCGTGCACTAAGCACCGCTGACCGGGGACAATTTATATCAAATCACAAATGTTGTACCAATTGTCTTAGATCAGATGATTTTGTATATAAATGTAAGATTAAGCAGGCATGTAAGATCTGTTCAAAACGATACCATACATTGTTGCACATAAACAATGTGCCGAAGCCAAACTCTGCCAGCAGCAGTAATTATTGTTCACTCAAATTACAATCCACGAATAATATTCTTTTATCAACAGCAATTGTGTTTGTCATTGACCAGGCTGGCAACAGACAAACAGCAAGAGTTCTTTTGGATGCAGGTTCACAAACAAATTTTTGCACGGAGTCATTTGCCAAGAAATTACGGCTTAACTTGACTAAATCCAACATACCGATTACAGGTATAAATAATACAGCGTGTCATGCCACTAATCTCGCGTCTATACGCATTATTTCTCGTTATCAAAGATTTAGCTTCGAGGCAAAATGTGCTATCTTATCTGCATTAACCCATAATCTGCCAGCACAATCGTTTGACATAAATCAATTTAACATTCCAGACAACATTTTTCTTGCTGACCCAAGTTTCAACATATCATCCGAAATCGACATACTGTTAGGGACGCAATTCTACCTAGATTTAATTTTAGCCAACAAATACGTACGCGGTCCTCATTTTCCCATTATTCAGGAAACAAAGTTAGGCTACATTTTGGCAGGCAATCTGCCCAAACACTGCCGCTACAAGGGTTCGTTCCTAGCTAGGAACAACGACGGCCAAATTTTGCAGTCTCTCGAAAAATTTTGGGAGGCAGAAACTATCCCTGATAATACACCTGATAACGAGTCAGCTTGTGAGGAGCATTTCGTGGGGTCTACTCATCGCAATCAAGAGGGTAGGTTCGTTGTTTCACTACCATTTAAGTCCGACCATCTCCAGTTGGGGGAATCTTATACCAATGCTGAAGCAAGATTTTTGAATTTAGGCGTGATTCTAAGCTTGCGCGCGATTACGCAAACTTTATTATCGAACTCTGTGCTTGCTTGTTGTTATCGCGACTCGTATCTAAGGTCGTTCCTGCGCTTTATTCGTTTATTAATAGTGTTCATTTATATTCTGACTCCATGGTGTCTCTTTACTGGATTCACGCCCAGTCCACGAGGTGGAAAACCTACGTCGCTAATCGTGTTGCCGAGATTCAGCGTCTTACGCAAGCCTATACATGGCATCACATCAATTCTAGACACAATCCTGCTGATATTATCTCTAGGGGGTGTCACCCTGACGTTTTACGCGATTGTTCGCTTTGGTGGCACGGTCCCGCTTGTTTGTCTCAATCATCCGAGTCCAATCCTTTTCCACCCTTTTTACCTTCTAATCCGTCGTCTTCTGAAGTCACTTCGGAAGAGAAACATACCACCAACCTTTCTCTAATGTCTACCCTGGCTATCGACCTTTCTAAGGACTTTTCTTCGTTGCACCGTCTGACTCGCGTATACGCTTACTGTTTTCGGTTCATCAAAAATATTAGACTCTCCAGTGCTGACAAAATCACGGGCGCTCTTACCCCCGTCGAAATTCATCATGCTCTTAATTTCTTCATAAAACAATCTCAGTCGATCCACTTTGCTGCCGAGATTAATTGTCTCCGTAATTGGTCTTCTGTCTCTATCAGGAGTAAGTTGTCTTCTCTCGACCCGTTTCTTGATGATTCTGGAGTAATACGCGTTGGCGGGCGATTACAGCAGTCGCAATTACCTTACGACACTAAACATCCTATTGTCTTGTATCCATCGGCTCATATTACTCGCCTTATTATTGAACGCGAACACATTCGTCTACTTCACGCTGGTGCTCTGCATCACTCACTTCGTCAACGTTGGTGGATTATTAATGCCAGGTTAGTCATTCGCTCCATCATTCGTAAATGTGTCAAGTGCCTCAGGTTTAGTGCCAAACAGCAGGTTCAGAGGCTTGGTATTTTACCATCTCCTAGAGTCACTCCATCGCGGCCGTTTTTATTCTGCGCGGTTGATTATGGTGGTCCCTTCATGATTCGTCATGGCGGGCAGATATCCAGAACTCTCTCTAAGGCATACGTGTCTTTGTTCATTTGCTTAGCAACCAGGGCCATTCATTTGGAATTGGTTTCCGACCTTACAGCCAGTGCGTTTAATGCTGCCTTACGTCGTTCTATGTCCCGCAGGGGCATACCCAGTCAGTTATATTCTGATAATGGCACAAACTTTAGGAAGGCCCGCAATGTTATACATGACCTCTACAAGCTTTGGCATAATAAGGATGCCACCTCATCAATCAAATAATTTACGGCCTCTCAGGGTATTTCATGGTCATTTATTTCGCCCTCGTCACCTCATTTTGGTGGTCTTTGGGAGAGCGGCATAAAGGGTTTAAATTTTCATTTGCGCCGCGTGGTGGGCAAGTCTATACTCACCGTCGAGGAGCTTACGACAGTTTTGTCTCAGATAGAGGCATGTCTAAACTCTCGCCCTTTATTTGCCGTCTCATCGGATGTAAATGATCCGGTGCCACTTACACCTGGCCATTTTTTGATTTGCGCACCATTAACGGCGATACCGGTCCCAGACTTATCTCATATTCCTATCTCTCGTCTTGGACGTTGGCAACTTCTCCAGAAGTTTGTCCAAGTCATTTGGAGGGCTTGGTCTCGCGACTATTTACACCAATTACAACAACGTCACAAATGGAAATTCGCTAAGGATAATGTTTCCATTGGGGACCTAGTTTTACTTATTGAGGATAACCTACCTCCATTAGCGTGGAAATGTGGTGTAATACCGCCACATTTCCCGGCCCAGATAACTTAATTAGAGTCGTAGACATTCGCACGGGTATGTGTCATGTTTTCGGTGGTATTGTTTTATAAAAATTGGTTACATATAATTCGCATGGTTTGCAGTTATACAACCAGGTATGCATTTCTTGCACAGTTATTAATATGTGTGATTTATTGTTCTATGTATGTATTTCTCAATTGTTCAACTCATGTATTACATTTGTAACCACAGTGTCGTATTTGTTACTTATGCTATTGCGCTTATTCATATTTGTAATTAACTAAATTTTCTTTTTTGTATTTATCATATAACTTGCATTTATGTAAAACATATTGTTTTTTGCGTCTACTGTCTGTAACCATGCCACGCCTAGATTTTATTTTTATATTGTATTTTTATATGGTATTTTATATTTTGTGATTATGCATTCCACAATTATTATTCCTGCTTAATTATGACATACATGTCATTACATATGCGCTCGCAATCAGTCACCTATCTATAGCTTGTTCTCACACAACAATATATTGTAAATTCCTGAAACTTCAGGTATAGCATGACTCGTTCAACTTTATGACGCCATGCTAGATTTACGTCTAAACATGTATAATTTGTGACAATTTATTTGTTCATTGTATGCGATACTCTGTACAGGTCTACTGGCCTCAACTATTTTACGGTAACCATCTATGACTTGCATAGGGTTACAATTTATCGGGCCATCTTGTGATGAGTTTCCGATCATTCATTATTAAACATTGTCAAATTATGTATTCTCATGTTTTATATCGTTCAATATTGTATACATACAATATATTTGGGCAATACATTGCCAGCGCTTACATTTTCAATCATGCATAAAATCATTTTGCACGCCAACCTTGGCCTACTAAACGCTTATCTTTATTAAAGCTTATCTTTACTCAAGCTTATCGCTAAACAATTAATGTACAGCTGTTATCTAAGATTACAACTCAAGGTTCAATGCAGCCTATTGAGATTAACTTTCATTATTAAGAACTCTGTATTTTATATAATAAGTTACTAAAATGTATTAAAAAAACAATTGATTTTTGCAGCCAGTTATGTACAGTAGCGCGGTAATTTTGCATTTATAGGTTGGCTAATCTGCGCTTTTAATCTGCTCAATTCATGTCCGTACATTTGGTCAGTTCGTTAAATACGTTCGCTAGCGGCGGTCGGCCTTGCGCCCGCTGCTATACTGTCACATTTTTCTTCTTTGTCGCGACAATTATTTAGGCTTTAGGCCGTACAACATTATACATTGCATACATGCAATATGCTAGCAATACATTGCTAGCACGTGTTCTCACGTAATTCGAGTGGCGCGTACTCGCGCCTCTATTCATACAATTCACCATACGACAATTAATGTAGGCCTTAGGCCCAAGACTTAATATATCGCCTTCTAGGCCCTTTCATTAAATTAATTATTCAATATAACATTACGACTTGTATTTACGATGCGCTCATTAGCCAATCTCTTATTCAAAAGTGACACTTAACAATTTCAATGCTGTATATGTGAATAATTTTCAATAAATGTATTAACTACAGTCCACTCTCTCTTCATCATTTCTGCTTCCTGGCGAATTAATTACTACAGTAAATCGACAATTCACGATCACTTCATACTTAACATTTTTTTGGTCCCACGGGCCGCATCATTAACAGTAGATATTTTAAAGTGCTTCTGAAATTAATTCCTGGTACCATAGAAACGGGGCCTTATATGTAGCACAGACCTGAACAACTGAGAATGTATTACTGTAATTTGTGTTAAGATAGAAGATGCGGTTTTACTGAATTTATTATATTCTTCTGACCATACAGCGCGAATAGTAAAGACTACAGGCCTATCACATGTAATTTTTATGTAAATTTTCTTACAGGCATTTAACGGACCTGGCTGGTAAATTGAATGTGATCCAAATGAAATCATAGCGCAACTTCTTCAAGCCGACCTGCAATTCCATTTTAATGTTTCTTATCTCACATGTTAATGTAAACTTGAAAGAAGTTACATGTAAGTAAGAAAATATGCAACATTTTCTTTACTTCGATTCCATACACTAGAGTCTCTATATAGATTCTGTAGACTAAGAAACGATAGCCCATAATGTCTAGTCTAGTAATAAGAATTAATTAACATTCGACGTTTATATAATGTGATTACAATGTTTAGACAAATGTTATCTAAAATAAAAATAGTAATACAGTTAAGTTAATTTGATAATAAGACCCTTGTGTTTAATACGCGATTACGGTTTAAGATTTTAAATAACCTCATCACTTTTGAGAAAATAATAATTTAAATTTAATCTGAACAGTATACGCAACTTTTTGGTGTTTTGAAAAAACATATTATCATAAACAATAAGCGTAAATACAATAATGAGAAATGAGAAACGCTTATTATCTACATTTTCCATATTTTTGAAAACCAACCAGCCTTGACAATGTATTTATATCTTCTTTGCAAATGTTTTATTCATACGTACTTTCTATTCAGATTATTCTTCTGCGTTTGTGGCACTTTTAGACCCTTTGAATAAGAAAACAGAACAAGGGGTCTAAAAGCTTGCTGCAAATATGTGAGTTATATTTATATAAATTTTATGTTAGTAAAAATAATATATTTTTGAAACGGTAGAAATGATAAGTGGTTTCTTAAACATATGCCTACAGGTGTTTATAACAAAATAGAATCTTACAGTATTCTTTGAACAATACTATGAGCAGTTTTTCTTTAAATTTTAAGACGAGATTGCTAATAACGGTTGAAATTCTGTAAAGGTAGAGTTAATGACAAATTATGGTAGACTCACTTGTAAGCGTTCATCGTTTTATTAACAGCAATCCCTTCTTCAGGTATAAACCACAATTTATTTTTCTCAGCCACAAACACTATCCCTTCTATACTGAGGCAACCGCTGGGGCTTGACTGAGACTTTTAATTGTAGTTTCAGTCAAGCCCGTGACGATGTCTCATCGTAGCAGGGGCAAAACGTTAGGTGCTGAGAAAAATAAAAAGCAAAGTTAAACCAAATAAAATATACCGTTTTGATATTTTATGTTTACCTGGGTTCTCCAAACTCTATTTTGATTCGTTTTCAAGTTATCATTCATTTGTTTACATATTTCATCTTCTAATATAAACTATTTAAGTAAAGTTAAAGAATGTGAGTGCGGATGATAATCTCCTCCTGTTATGTTTTATCCCCTCGTACTTTTTAACCTTATTAAAATTTCAAGCGTTGTTTATTATTTTGTTCAAGGTGTTTCAGTTTCCACTGTCCTCCATTCGGCCAAAAAGTTTACTTAGAATCTTGTGCTTGGTCTATTTATCTAACAGGTTTCCGTTTTGCTTTTGTCAGACACTATTACTCTGCTACATGTATTATTAACTATAAGACAGATCATTGTGTACACCCCATTTCATATATGAAGTATACAGCGAGATTTTTCCACACTTATAATGTATTATGTCTCATAAGCAAAAACTGGAAAAAAAGGATTTTGCTTCAGTAATAATCTTTTGCATAAAATTATATTTCACATAAATAGATTTGATCTGTACCTTCGGTAAAAAATTAAAACTTTCCACTAACACGTTTTTAACATTTATTTGAAAGTCTACAGAACATTGTTACCATATCTTAAAAGTGCCGTGAAGTTTTTATTGTTATTACTACTTCATTCAGCAGTAGTATCGGTATTGCCTAAATTTCCTATGTCCTCTGAATGCTAACTGAGTGAACATTTTCATGCAATCATTTTTTTAAAATATTTTATAAATTTCTGACGACGCAAAGTGATATAACAAAACTGGCAGAACTGTCCTTTCTGCCAAATATAAAAGAAATTGCACCCAATTTTATAAATTTCTGACGACGCAAAGTGATATAACAAAACTGGCAGAACTGTCTTTCTGCGAAATAAAAAAGTAATTACACCCAAGTTACATACAGATGTATGTAAAGATACATAATAAGATACATAATACATAGAGGTAACATTTTTTAAATAATATATTAGATTTAATTTTTGCATAGAGATGTTTTTTATTTTCGTTACATTTTTTTATTGCCTATGATGGTAAAAGTTTTGTCAAAGCATTGCTTATGGTCCTCAAAATTATAATTCAAAAATGAAATTGTTTATCCTTTTTTAACTGTGGCGAAATCAAATCTTTCAGACTTTGAAATAGGGTCTCTTGATACCCAGTTAATAATTTATATACCACCTTGTTTCTTTATATATAAACTATGTTAAGGATTAAATAAACCAGTTGCACAGATTTAGTTTTATAACATGTAAATTAATTAGTGTACAAATGAAAAGATTTATTTGTACAAATAAATGATCTGTATGCTCCTAAAAAGGATTTCGTGTGTTCTGTGGCGTATGCTGTATCAGAAATTAAAGTGTGAATTATTCTTTAAAAGTACAAGATTAAAATATATCGTATGGTAAATGGCAACAATATATATATCAGATTAAATAAAATATTCAACATGATCCGTGGAGTATTCACACATCTACATATAACGTAACATACAGATATTAATGCCGACGTAGTACAGTTTTCATCAGGCCTCTCCTCAATCTACGTTGATTTTGTAACACTGCAGAAACAATGAGCTACCTAAACAACTATAGACCTTTAATCAACTGTAAGTAAAATCTGGATCATCATAGAGTAAACGAGCATGTTCTCTATGAATCGGTTATTACATCATTATGTACTTTGACAACGATTCTTAAACATCAAGACACACAGGCAGTTAATCGGTTATCAAAAATGTTCCTAGCAAAATAGGTTTGTTGTTATGACAGATATCTTTACCAGAGTACAGATATCTTATTAAGTTTTTTTCGAATACAATGTGGTACACTTTTATCTGTGACTGTTGTTTGTTGTAAACAACAAATAACAGACTTTTTTGACTTTTGTATTTATAAAGGAGGATTGTATTGTGTGACTTCAATAAAACATATTACATAAACTTGTAATATTTTCAATCTTTCGTGTTCAATTAAATGTGTCACCATGTTCATTGTCGTAACCCACATACGAAAAATGCAATTACGGATCCGCATAAGAACACGTGTATCCCTATAAGCGTACATAAGAAATAAAGGGTTATCTTAAACAACTCGTTTATGGTTATGTTATTGTGGTAAACATACATGTATTCTGGCATAAACAACAGAACGCTTGCATTGTGAGCTTCAAATTTACTTAGAATATACAAACAACAAATAATTTTAAATCTTTATATAGTTGTTAAGCAAATACGGTTACATATTAAATATAACATCAAATCAATGAAGATGAAAACAAACAACGTGCATACAGTTGAACGCTTGCATTCTGAAACTAATGCAACCGATGTTAAATGAAAGATCCAACTAAGATAGTTATACAGTCCAATTCGCGTCTGCATTATTACACTCAATTGTTATTTTTTATAGAATCTAATGCCGAGCTTGGAACATAGTAAATTGATTAAAGTTGATTAGACTCTTTGACTGTATATACGTTGATTGAACATAGTAGATACGTTGATTAAACTCAAGATGATATTTGTACCATTAAAAAGTTACACCGAGGCGTCCTCTTGCACTGGTGCTTTGTAGTTTTTATAATGACGATGTCTTAACAAATTAAAATTAATATTCGACTCAGAATTTATGTGTGATATCGTGTATTTATAAACTTATTTGGTTTTAAAGTGATCACTAAAAGCAGGAAGAACAACTTATCGAAACGGAAACTCAAACCGTTAGACTAGTCATCTCATATCGGAAATAATAAACGAATAGCAATATACTCTTAGGAAATAAAGGGTAGTGGAAAGTCGTGTTTGAGAAAACGTCATCAATTTTAATAGTGTTTACTTTAACAATTACAACTTTAATTAGAAACAAACAACTTTACTTGAATTTAATGAACAAATACCTGGTAAGTTCTACAGATAGTTTTATTTTCATAACAATTTTTTCACCAGTTACGGCAGCTTTAGAGGTGTGATTTCAATTGACAGGTTTGAAATATGTGTTAGGCGGGGGAGGGTTGGAGGTAGTGAATGGTAAAGAGTGCATTGGAAAATCCCAAGTAAATATTTGGACAAAGGTGTTCTATTGTTGTTATAAATAGACTTTATAACAACAGTGAAACAAAATAAATAAAAACACTCTTATACAATTCTTCAAGTTAATATTTGTTCAGGACACAACAATTAATGTCTTAATGCTTACATTTGTACGCCGCGGAAATTCCAGAAATATTTGGCACTTTCCACACAAGGCGTCAAGAAATAATAGCGTAGTTTCATGAGATCTGAAACCCTCTAGAAACTGTGTTATCGTCCGGCCTTTAACATACTGCCGCAAACGAGAACCCGTAGTACAATTGCTAAACTTCTGGCACACACTCGAAAGTTGCCGCGTGTTATGTATCACGTAGTACTTAGTGTCACGTAGTAACATATCGTTCAATTTCTTTTATGTCAACGTAATACTGGTCCTCTTTAAGCGTGTTCTTCTCGAACTGGCAAATCCTCTTCTTGTTCTTTGTTTTAAATTTGAGTCTTGAGAAGCTTTTTTCCACTTCTAGAGCATTTTTTACTTCCATGTTCCATAAGGAAATGGAAGTATGATGATGGCAAAATATCGGTATGGAGAACCATACATGACTTCCATGTTCTCAGATTTATATTTAAAATCATATTCGAAATGAAATATTTCCATAGAAACTACTTCTTTCTATTGCTTCAGGCTTAACCACAGTACTGTGATCACTAACGTATACCACCTCACGTTTTCGCATTCGATTTTCACTGATGATGGCAGTCGATGGCACTGCCGAAACGTCTGGTTTTGCTGAAAACATTGGACTACGGCTAAACAGCCCGGGAAGGAGTTTTAACAAAAAACTATTTCTTTGTTGCCGATAACGTAGTACATATCAAAAATTCTCCCCTCCCTCTCCAACTATAATTTTCATTAATAGAAAATTACCCCCACCACGTTCAACTAGCCTTTCATTTATAGATATTTCATCTACGTTTCTACAGTGGATTATTATGAGCTTCTTATTAGGATACTTTGTTTATCAAAATTATGTACTTTACTCTTGTTAAAACATAAAACGTTGCAGGTAAACACAGACACACAGACAGACAGACACACAGACACTTTTCGAAAAATGACTTTTTTTCATGTTTTGAGTGTAGTACAATCAGAATCTGCAATAACCTCGAACACGATTTTTTTGCCATCACCATACTTCCATTTCCTTTAGGAACATGGAAGTAAATATCGGTATGGAGAACCATACATGACTTCCATGTTCTAAGATTTAATTTAAAATCATATTCGAAATGAAATATTTCCATAGAAACTACTTCTTTCTACTTATTGCTTCAGCCTTAACAACAGTACTGTGGTCACTAACGTATACCACCTCACGTTTTCGCACTCGATTTTCACTGATGATGGCAGTCGATGGACTGCCGAAAAGTCTGGTTTTGCAGAAAACATTGGACTACGGCTAAACAGCCCGGGAAGGAATTTTAACAAAGAACTACTTCTTTGGTGCCGATAACGTAGTACACATACAAAAAATTCTCCCCTCCCCAAACAACTATAATTTTCATTATTAGAAAATTACCCCCACCCCGTTCAATTAACCTCTTCATTTATAGATAATTCATCTACGTTTCTACAGTGGATTATTATGAGCTCCTTATTAGGATACATTATTTATCAAAATTAAGTACTTTACTCTTGTTCAAACATAAAACGTTGCAGGTAAACTACCCCTTTCTCTTAACCGATCTTCAACAAAATCAACAGACCTTGAGTTCTCTTTAATTCAAAAAGGAATGCAAAAACGTAGTCGATTCTGTTTGAATTTGCGGCAGTTATCGTTCGTCCTATAAAAAGTTACCCTTGTTAAAACATAAAATGTTGCAGGTAAACTACCCCCTTTCCCTTAACCGATCTTCACCAACACCAATAGGACTTGAGAACTCTACAATTCAGGGCTGTATGCAAAACATTATTTGTTTGAATTTGCGGCTGTTATCGTTTGCCATAGAAAAAATTACCCCCGATAAAAAAAGTTGCTGGTAAACTACCCCTTCCCCTTAACCGATCTTCACCAAAAACAATAGGTCTTGAGAACTCTACAATTCAGGGCTGTATGCAAAAAATTATTTGATTCTGTTTGAATTTGCGGCTCTTATCGTTTGCCATAGGAAATACCCTTGTTAAAATATAAAACGTTGCAGGTAAACTACCCCTTTCCCTAAACCGATCTTCACCAAAAATAATAGGTCTTGAACACTCTACAATTCAGGGCTTTATGCAAAACATTATTTGATACTGTTTGAATTTGCGGCTGTTATCGTTTGACATAGAAAAAATTACCCCCGATAAAAAAACGTTGCAGGTAAAATACCCCTTCCCCTAAACCGATCTTCACCAAAACCAATAGGTCTTGAGAACTCTATAATTCAGGGCTGTATGAAAATAGTAGTTGATTCTGTGTGAATTTGAGGCTGTTATCGTTTGTCATATTAAAATATCGGTATGGAGAACCATACATGACTTCCATATTCAAAGATTTATATTTAAAATCATTTTCGAAATGAAATATTACCATAGAAACTACTTCTTTCTACTTACTGCTTCAGCCTTAACCACAGTACTGTGGTCACTAACGTATACCACCTCACGTTATCGCACTCGATTTTCACTGATGATGGAAGTCGATGGCATTGCCGAAACGTCTGGTTTTGTAGAAAACATTGGACTATGGCCAAATATCGGCAACAAAAAGGAAAAGAAGGAGCGCTCCGAAGTCACTCATGGACCCTCAGCATCTTGCAGAGGGTTCATTCCCTAAAGACGAAAAGTCTGTCTATGAATCGTTCCTCTGTAAACACGTGCAGTTACACTGCCCAGCGATCCACAGGAAGCAAATCGCTATCCACGCTGGACACTTTTTCGGCTTGCATGCGTTATGTTGGTATGGGTTCGGCACTTTCCATTTAAAAACCGTGCAAATGTAAGAAAATAAAAGTGAATGAGGCCAGAAATAACGCGAATTGTGTGTGTGTGTGTGTGTGTGTGTGTGTGTGTGTGTGTGTGTGTGTGTGTGTGTGTGTGTGTGTGTGTGTGTGTGTGTGTGTGTGTGTGTGTGTTCCCTGCCTTTTTATTGCGGTAGTGATAATAATAAAATGGAAACGTAAACAGTACATAACTGAGATATGCTTGCCTGCCACGCACGATATATTTTCTCTTATACATGACTAGCAGAATACCCGTGCTTCGCTACGGAGTTTCACGTTGTACGTAATGAAAATGTTAGTTTAATTAATAAAGTTTAATTAAAGTAGGCTTCTTAAAAATAAATAGCTGTTGCCCACAACTTCGTTCGCGTGGTCTTCAATTTAATGCGATAATATATTTAGAACAGAATCTATTCTATTGGGTTGCCATAGTAACCAGATCGAATAGTTTTTTAAGACCGCAAAGGACCCCCCAGAGGATCGTATCGAAAAAAACACCTGTGCTATGTTGGTTCTCCCGTTGCGTAAAATATTTGTGCCAAGTTTGGTTGAAATCGGTCCAATGGTTTAGATGGAGACGTGGAAGACCCCAAAGGACCCCCCAAAGGATCGTATCAAAAAAAAACACTTGTCCTATGTTGGTTCTCCCTTTGCGTAAAATATTTGTGCCAAGTTTGGTTGAAATCGGTCCAGTGGTTTAGGAGGCGATGTGGAAGACCCCAAAGAACCCCCAAAAGGATCCCATCGAAAAAACACCTGACCTATGTTGGTTCTCCCATTGCGTAAAATATTTGTGCCAAGTTTGGTTGAAATCGGTACAGTGGTTTAGGAGGAGATGTGGAAAAAACCTTCGCGGACGTGCGCACAACTCACCGAAGTTTCATCGCAATCGGATGAGTGGTATAGGAACGCATACGGGACAAACAAAGAAACATTCATTTTTATATATAAGATGTAAACTATACCACTTACTTGACATAAACCGTGATAGCTAAGCTAATGTACAACATATATGTATTAATTATACACATAAATGTTCCTCGATAGACACTCTATCTATTGGCGAAAACTTGAATAAAATCCGTTCAGTACTTCCTGAGATTAGCGATTTCAAACACAGAGAGAAAACGGCCCGACTTTACTTTATACTATGTACAGATTTACATTAAAATGAAAAAATTATAATTTTATTGCCTGGCAACAAAATTATTTTATTTTTAACAATTACCATTGTTCCAAAAGTTTAAACGAATTTTCAAGTACTTTACTCTTGTTAAAACGTAAAAGGTTGCTGGTAAACTACCCCTTCCCCTTAACCGATCTTCACAAAAATCAAAAGGCCTTGAGACCCCTACAATTCAGGGACGTATGCAAAAAATTATTTGATTCTGTTTGAATTTGCGGCTGTTATCGTTTGCCATAGAAAATACCCTTGTTAAAAAAACGTTCCAGGTAAACTACCCCTTTCCCTTAACCCATCTTAACCAAAAACAATAGGTGTTGAGAAATCTACAATTTAGGGCTGTATGCAAATAATCTTTTGATTATGTTTGAATTTGCGGCTGTTATCGTTTGCCATATGAAACACCCTTGTTAAAACATAAAACGTTGCAGGTAAACTACCCCTTTCCCTTAACCGATCTTCACCAAAAACATCAGGTCTTAAGAACTCTACAATTCAGGGCTGTGTACAAAACATTATTTAATTCTGTTTGAATTTGCGGCTGTTATCGTTTGCCAAAAAAAAAAATTTCCCTTGATAAAAAAAACCGTTGCTGGTAAACTACCCCTTTCCTCAACCGATCTTCACCAAAAACAACAGGTCGTGAGTACTCTACAAATCAGGGCTGTATGCAAAAAATTATTTGATTCTGCTTGAATTTGCGGCAGTTATCGTTTGCCATAGAAAAAAATCTACAGACAGACAGACACACACAGACAGACACACAGACACACAGACACACACACAGACACTTTTCGAAAAATGACTTTTTTTCATGTTTTAAGTGTAGTACAATCATATTCTGCAATAATCTCCAACACGATTTTTTTTGCCATCACCTTACTTCCATTTCCTTAAGGAACATGGAAGTAAAAATTACACTTGTTTAAAAAAAACCCGTTGCTGGTAAACTACCCCTTTCCCTTAACCGATCTTCACCAAAATCAACAGGTCTTGAGTACTCTACAAATCCGGGCTACTTGCAAAAAATTATTTGATTCTGTTTGAATTTGCGACTCTTATCGTTTGCCATAATAAAAACCCTTTTAAAACATAAAACGTTGCAGGTAAACTACCCCTTTCCCTTAACCGATCTTCACCTAAAACAATAGGTCTTGAGAACTCTATAATACAGGCTGTATGCAAAAGAGTAGTTGATTCTGTTTGAATTTCCGACTCTTATCGTTTGCCAAAAAAAACCATTTTAAAACATAAAAGGTTGCCGGTAAACTACCCCTTTCCCTTAACCGATCTTCACCTAAACAATAGGTCTTGAGTACTCAAGAGATCAGTGCTGTATGCAAATCATTATTTGATTCTGTTTGAATTTGCAGCTCTTATCGTTTGCCATAGAAAATACCCTTTTAAAACATAAAACGTAGCCCGTAAGCTACCCCTTTCCCTTAACCGATCTTCACCAAAATCAATAGGTCTTGAGAACTCTACAAATTAGGGCTGTATGCAAATAATCATTTGATTCGGTTTGAATTTGCGTCTGTTATCGTTTGCCATATAAAATACCCTTGTTAAAACATAAAACGTTGCTGGTAAACTACCCCTTTCCCTTAACCGATCATCGTTTGCCATAGAAAAAAATCTACAGACAGACAGACACACACACAGACACACACACAGACACTTTTCGAAAAATGACTTTTTTTCATGTTTTAAGTGTAGTACAATCATATTCTGCAATAATCTCCAACACGATTTTTTTTGCCATCACCTTACTTCCATTTCCTTAAGGAACATGGAAGTAAAAATTACACTTGTTTAAAAAAAACCCGTTGCTGGTAAACTACCCCTTTCCCTTAACCGATCTTCACCAAAATCAACAGGTCTTGAGTACTCTACAAATCCGGGCTACTTGCAAAAAATTATTTGATTCTGTTTGAATTTGCGACTCTTATCGTTTGCCATAATAAAAACCCTTTTAAAACATAAAACGTTGCAGGTAAACTACCCCTTTCCCTTAACCGATCTTCACCTAAACAATAGGTCTTGAGTACTCAACAGATCAGTGCTGTATGCAAATCATTATTTGATTCTGTTTGAATTTGCAGCTCTTATTGTTTGCCATAGAAAATACCCTTTTAAAACATAAAACGTAGCCCGTAAACTACCCCTTTCCCTAAACCGATCTTCACCAAAATCAATAGGTCTTGAGAACTCTACAAATTAGAGCTGTATGCAAATAATCAATTGATTCTGTTTGAATTTGCGGCTGTTATCGTTTGCCATATAAAATACCCTTGTTAAAACATACAACGTTGCTGGTAAACTACCCCTTTCCCTTAACCGATCTTCACCAAAAAACAACAAGTCTTGAGAACTCTACAATTCAGGGCTGTATGCAAAAGAGTAGTTGATTCTGTTTGAATTTGCGGCTGTTATCGTTTGCCATAAAAAACAAATACCCTTGATTTAAAAAAAACCGTTGCTGGTAAACTACCCCTTTCCCTCAACCGATCTTCACCAAAGATAATAGGTCGTGAGTACTCTACAAATCAGGGCTGTATGCAAAAAATGATTTGATTCAGTTTGAATTTGCGGCTGTTATCGTTTGCCATAGAAAAAAAATCTACAGACAGACAGATAGACAGACAGACAGACACACAGACACACAGATAGACACACACACAGACACTTTTCGAAAAACGACTTTTTTTCATGTTTTGAGTGTAGTACAATCAGAATCTGCAATAATCTCGAACACGATTTTTTTTGCCATCACCATACTTCCATTTCCTTATGGAACATGGAAGTAAATATCGGTATGGAGAACCATACATGACTTCCATATTCTAAGATTTATATTTAAAATCATTTTCAGCCAAACAGCCAGGCTGTGTCTTACCTGCCTTTTTATTGCTGTATTAAATGAAAAATATTATATTATATTAAAATGAAAAAATTATAATTTTATTGCCTGGCAACAAAATTATTTTATTTTTAACAATTACCATTGTTTCAAAATGTTTAAATAAATTTTCAAGTACTTTACTCTTGTTAAAACGTAAAAGGTTGCTGGTAAACTACCCCTTCCCCTTAACCGATCTTCACCAAAATCGAAAGTCATTGAGACCTCTACAATTCAGGGACGTATGCTAAAAATTATTTGATTCTGTTTGAATTTGCGGCTGTTATCGTTTGCCAAAGAAAATACCCTTGTTAAAAAAACGTTGCAGGTAAACTACCCCTTTCCCTCAACCGATCTTCACCAAAAACAACGGGTCTTGAGAACTCTACACTTTAGGGCTGTATGCAAATAATCTTTTGATTCTGTTTGAATTTGCGGCTGTTATCGTTTGCCATAGGAAATACCCTTGTTAAAACATAAAACGTTACCGGTAAACTACCCCTTTCCCTTAACCGATCTTCACCAAAATCAGCAGATCTTGAGAACTCTACAATTCAGGGCTGTATGCGAAACATTATTTGATTCTGTTTGAATTTGCGGCTGTTATCGTTTGCCAAACAAACAAAATTACCCTTGCTAAAAAACAACCGTTGCTGGTAAACTACCCCTTTCCCTCAACCGATCTTCACCAAAAACAATAAGTCGCGAGTACTCTGCAAATCAGGGATGTATGCAAACAATTATTTGATTCTGTTTGAATTTGCGGCAGTTATCGTTTGCCATAGAAAAAAATCTACAGACAGACAGACAGACAGACAGACAGACAGACAGACAGACAGACAGACAGACAGACAGACAGACACACAGACACTTTTCGGAAAACGACTTTTTTTCATGTTTTGAGTGTAGTAGAATCAGAATCTGTAATAATCTCGAACAGATTTTTTTTGCCATCACCATACTTCCATTCCTTAAGGAATATGGAAGTAAAGAATCGTGTTCGAGATTATTGCAGATTCTGATTGTACTACACTCAAAACATGAAAAAAAGTCATTTTTAGAAAAGTGTCTGGGTGTGTGTCTGTGTGTGTGTGTGTGTGTGTGTGGGTGGGTGGGTGTGTCTGTGTGTGTCTGTAGATTTTTTCCTATGGCAAACGATAACAGCCGCAAATTCAAACAGAATCAAATAATTGTATGCATACAGCCCTGAATTGTAGAGTTCTCAAGACCTGTTGTTTTTGTTGAAGATCGGATAAGGGAAAGGGGTAGTTTACCTGCAACGTTTTATGTTTTAACAACGGTATTTTCTATGGCAAACGATAACAGCCGCAAATTCAAACCTAATCAAATAATGTTTTGCATACAGCACTGAATTGTAGAGTTCTCAAGACCTATTGTTTTTGGTGAAGATCGGTTAAGAGAAAGGGGTAGTTTTCCAGCAACATTTTTTTATCAAGGGTAATTTTTTCTATGGCAAACGATAACAGCCGCAAATTCAAACAGAATTAAATAATGTTTTGCATACAGCCCGGAATTGTAGAGTTCTCAAGACCTGTTTGTTTTGGTGAAGATCGGTTAAGGGAATAGGGTAGTTTACCAGCAATATTTGATGTTTAACAAGGGTAATTTTTTCTATGACGAACGGTAACTGCCGTAAATTCAAACAGAATCAACTACTCTTTTGCATACCTTTTTGAATTGTAGAGTACTAAAGGCTTGTTGATTTTGTTGAAGATCGGTTAAGGGAAAAGGGTAGTTTACCAGGAACATTTTAAGTTTTGACAAGGGTAATTTTTTATGACGAAAGATAACTGCCGTAAATTCAAAGAGAATCAAATAATTTTTTGCATACGTTCCTGAATTTTAGAGAAATCTCAAGAGCTGTTGATTTTGGTGAAGATCGGTTAAGGGGAAGGGGTAGTTTACCGGCAACATTTTATTTATATATGTACTACATTATCGGCAACAAAGAAGTAGTTTGTTTTTAAAATTCCTTCCCGTCCTGTTTGGCCGTTGACCAAAGTTTTCTGCAAAACAGACGTTTCGGCAGTGCCATCGACTTCCATCATCAGTGAAAATCGAGTGCGATAACGTGAGGTGGTATACGTTAGTGACCACAGTACTGTGGTTAAGTCTGAAGCAGTAAGTAGAAAGAAGTAGTTTCTATGGAAATATTTCATTTCGAAAATGATTTTAAATATAAATCTTAGAACATGGAAGTCGTGTATGGTTCTCCATACCGATATTTCCATTTCTCACACTCTGCTGTTTTGATTCCATTTTGTTTTCCCAGTTCACTTCCAACGTCTTGCGTATCCAGTAGTAAGGTTTACCCATCCCCAAACTCTTCTGTTCCCTGGACGTTCGGTACGTCTTTTATATTGTTTATTACAGTACGGCGCTTACATACTGCTTATTTGCAACCAATTGTACACAGTGCTGTTTACAGCGACGTTTCTTACAGGCAATTCTTTTGACTCAGGAACAAACAGCAGCATTTGCGCGATGAGCATAATTGGTTTACAATCACTTCCTCCGTCGCCATTAAATCTGGTACTTTATCTACTAGTTTTTCTTCCGTTTACGGATCAAAATCAAGGTTTTCTCTTCTCCGAACATTGTGACTATTTTTCAGCTACCGCCAGTTGCTTGATTGAATAGTTGGTTCACCCTATTATTTCAAACGTGAAAAACTTTGTCTTCTCTTGGCCCACTCTCGGGGTATTTTCATTTAAGTCCACAACGTATCTGTTACTTTCATAATGCCCATGACAAGAATCACTTCATTGACAATGTTAGGAACAAGCATGTGGAAGCTAAACTTGGAGAGATACAGGCATAAGCGTATGCCTATTTTTTCTACTAATTTGAAGGAATTTTCCGTCACCAGAGCATGGTACAAGAGCTAAATGAGGCCGGTGGTGGCTGACAAAATTAAGACACACAATTGACACTGTAGTGCCCGGGTCAACTCTAATGGCGTTGGTTTACCTTCAGCGAATCTATTAGCAGTCAAGTTTCCACTGGCCTCAAGAAGCTCGAAAAATGTGTGTTATTATGGAGTTTTATTTCTTTACAATTTGTGCTTTCACGCCCTTCCCTTCTCCCTACATTTTATTCTTCTAACAATCTTACTGAAAATAGCCATGTTTTCCTCACTTGTAACACTTCGGTCTTTCTTCCTAACCCCATTGTTTCAAATCGATATGGTTTTTTTGCCCCTTCGAATTGTTTGTCTTGTATCATTGGTTCTGTCCCAACAGTATAATAGCAATAATACTGGGATCTCTGGCTACAGTATGAAGATAGAAAGTTATTAATTTAGCGGGTCGCTGAGTTGGCAGCTTCGAACTCGAGGGCGTCAACAAGAGCTTCTGAGCTATTTCGATGCTTTGCCACGTGCTGAGTTTACCATCTCTGTTTGCATTAACAAACACAAAGTGAGCAGTCCGTATTCACAAGTCTTACGGTTTTAAGGGATAATCCCATCTCGCCAAACGGTCGCCTTTAAATTCAATTTCCTGGAGGCTTTTCCAGGAACGCTGTCTCTTTGTCCTCAGTTGTGTGCAGCACTCGTCACGCAAATGTAATTTACGTCACACCATACCATAATTCTAGAGCTTTTATCAGTTCGGCATATCAGATGGCACTTTCTGTAATATCTCTGCGGCATGACCTTTTAAAGCGACAACGAGAGAAATTCATTCTCCGTTTAATTATTTGCACATCCAGCGGTTTCAAACTGCCGAAGACAGATCGCTCAGTGAGTGCTTTCATTAAGTGTTGGGGATTTGATGTGAACTACTTCGGCTGCAGGTAAAGTGACTCTGTGTTACATTATTTCTTATGACTTCTTCTGTATTTCCTCTTCTGTTTTTACCATTGTTGTAGCCTGTTTTTTGAAACCGTTGGTCTATTTTCACTAACTGCTCGATTTCACTTTTAATTTATTCTCTTATGTTTGCAACCGAGTCTTCTATTGCAGATACTTTTGTTGACATTTTCTACATTTGAGAGATAGTTTTCTACTATATCTTATGTCTTGGCCATTCATGTCACTGCCATCAAATTCACCCAAGTCACTACCTAGGAGACCTAACTTTTCAGCAGTTACAGGCTCACTGGAACTCGCTAAATACTGCGCCGACATTGAAAGCACTGCGCCAGCCGAGTGCCAGTAGAAAAATCGCCAAACGTCTGGAACTGTGGAACTGTCAATAATGTTGCCGCGTGTTAGCTATTTTTGATTTTTTTGTTATCTCAACGTACCAGTATGCTAACAAAAATTCAGAAGGTAAGACAGGTCAAGAGAAAAATGTATGGTTAAAAAATTGTAAGGAAGCAGGCTGCCATTAGGGTATTTATTTAATTAAAATCTGTATTTGTGGTTAATGACTACAGCATTCTATCGGATATGGTTGCCTTTAAGTTGTAATTACACCCTTACGTCCGATTACGCCGTATAGTCGTTATCACATATATAGAAGTCAGATTACCCTCAAGATAATGACTGACCACCTGCATATTCTCTAGTACAGACTCGTTATAAACACAAATGTCTATTATGTGTCTACATGTCTGAAAAGCAGTATGAAAGTTGAGTCTACTGCAATTTAATAGTATTTACTCCTTATTATAAGATAATTAATTTTTGAAAAGATTATAATTTATTTTACTTGAATGATCATATTACTTAATATTTTATAATAACTCGTAATAATATAACATAACTGACATTACATATTAACACTTCCTTGTTTATAAGGAAAGAATATATCTGTGAACGTTCGGCACCATCTAAAGAAGGTGAGTTTATACTTTTTCCTGTTTTCGTAAGATGTTCCTTGATGACAAAAGTTTTCTACGGTTAAGTTAACGGGAAAACCTCCAATAAAAATACAACAGATACGTTTAAATGTCTAAATCCCTACACGTGTAAATCTGCAGTCGTTCTTTCCATTTAGCGTAATCCAAGGAAACTCTAATCTTGACAAAAATAAAATAAGACAGGGAAACACATTTAATAGTATTTTCCTTAAACTATTTACAAGTGCATGTTTGCAAGGAAACGATTTATATCCTGTATCTAAATATAAAAGATTACACAGATTTTATACATATCTAATGTCTGTTGTATAAATTTCACCGAATCAAAACTTTTGGGATAGTGTCATTCCAAAAACCATTAATTTATTTCACGTTTATTAATTGAGTTAATGTTTCTATCCTCGTTTTTCATGTGGAACTGTTTAACCTTAAAAGCTGCTGAGTGCCTACGCCGACATTTACCATAGTCTTACGGCAATTACGGAACGCCATCGAACAGTCGAGACTGTCGTTCTACACGTGTCTCGGCTACCCGAGCAGGTGTAGTGTTTGTGACGCTGCACAGAATATTACCCTCTACTCTAGATTGTTCGTGCGCTTGCTAACTACACAAGTTATGGTGGCATGCCGCCAAAAGAATGCAACATTATTCTGGAACTTCTGCGGGCTTTATATTAGAACAGCGGCTGGATTAGTAAGTCAGCTACAGTTGGCGATTTATTCAGTGAGGATCAAGCATTACGAGCATACGAGACTGACATTTCGGTACCACAAGTAGGCCTACCGGGAAATAAACAGAATACCGCGTCAGAACTGTTGAGTACCTCAGCTCGGAATAAATACAACAGTGTGCGTTCTGGTGTCCATAGATAGTAAAGGCAATCTTCATTGCAGTAGGCCTCGGTGGCTATTAAAAGCATTGGTTTGCCTACATCGTAATACGGTCTACGTTGTCTACGTTATGCTTCTGGACGGAAAATTAAACACATAAATATATTCATGATTAATGATAATTTCTAACAAAACAAATTAACAATGTCCTAACCCAATTAGTTATTTGTTGGGAATATTATTTACGAAACTACATATAGCTATGCTCTTTCAGGATTCTATGTATGAAGTTTAAATGTTACTTACAATTTAATTTCCTTAAGAACTGGTGGTGTAACTGGTTACATTTTCTTAACAGAATACAATTTTTGTGTGTTTAAAAGGTTTCAGTATTAATGGTAAACATACCAACTGATACTTTTACAACAATATAAATGTAACCCCAGTTAATGGAAACTATTAATAAATGCGAGTTGCTTGTAATTGCTAAACACATTACTACGTACTTCCGTAGTCTTGCAAACATGAATACTTCACATTTTTCCCTTTCCGTGTATTATTTACATATGTACCTTCTACATCTTTACCTAACGCATTACTGGCACTACCCACCCAATTATGATTTATATCTACTATGGTACAATACGTCACTCTTCAACCTTGTAATTTTTCTATATTTAAATGCTGTTCCAATAAATCGAAGTTCTTAAGGTTTTTAAGGCAGTTTACTTCTAACATTAGATGACTTATAATATAAATTTTATATTGCGTAACTTTTGTACAATATATTTTGAGAAAATAAAATAATAGTTTTGTTTACTGTTCTTTATTTTCTGAATAAATCACTAAATATGCTCAAATTTTTGTAGCATCCTGTTCTCACAAATAACAGGCAGTTGAAAAGATAAGTCTGTGCATAACTTAAAACTAAAACTTGTCGTAGAAGCAATTTTCATCAAGACACTATACTAAGTGTCACTGAACGAGAAGCAACACACACACTATAATCACCTTCCATCTTTTGTAATTTTATGTGGCTTATTTATAAACGACAAATATCAAAGTAGGTATGTATGTAAGGAGTTCACATCTAAAGTAAGTAGAATTTGTACAATTGGAGGAAAGTTTTGAGACATATTTGTCATATGCTACATGTTCACTATGTGGATCAAAGGCGGTAAAAGCTATTCGAGTTTGAGATACTTACCGCTACTTGCGCAAACAAACATCTAAGACTAATAGGTCACGGACTTGAAAAATCTAATTTAATTCTACAACAAACCGTATATACGTCACTCCTGAGAGGGTGAAATATTATTTTGGGGCTTCGGATCTCGAAGGTATCCGCTGAGAGTATCCGGCGGAAAATCGATGAAGCCTAGATTCCGGTAGATGAGAGTCCATCACTTGCCATACGCAGCTACAGATTGGTCCTTTGTATCTACACATGTAATTTCCACAAAGGAAGTCTTAAGAAAATTATAGTCACAGTCGTTTAAAAATAAAGAACAGGAGACTGGTATAACGGCCACGTTCAACATAGACAGGAGACACATAACCATTATAGAAGTTTCAAGGAAAGAGAAAATGGCAAAATCTTACAAAGCTGTTAGGAAGGATACATGAATATTAAATAGATTATTAGGTAGAACACACCTCACTTGTGGAACACACTATAACACCTCACTTGTGGAGATGCGAACGCAAGATTTGGAAACGTATCAGTATCAACGTTACTTCCATAAACATCTATAAATTAGAAAGCAAAAGAAAACCTAAAAAGACGTTTTAGCTTCTCGCATACCTTGCCAAATTAGTTATGTGCTTTCTGTCTTTTTCAGTGATAGGAATACAAACGTTTACGTGGAATGCGAATGGCTAACAAATTATTACACACTATGTGAGAAAAGACAAAGTACAAAATGTAAGGGTAAAAACAGCCATTCGGCCACTGCTTGTTAGTATAAACTGTAAAGATTCGTGGTAGACAGAGGAAAACCAAGAAACAAATGTATATGTGACGAGATTTTGAAATATATTTGTTGCAAGAGAGCGACGTTTACACATTTATTAAACAATGGTTGAAGAATATATGGGGACTCTGTCAACTAGCTGAGATATCTAAAAATGTGTACAAAAGGTAAATGTTGTTACCTTTCACACAAAATCGGTAACAAATGTGTTATGTAAAACAATGAATTTCGTAAAAAGGCTAAATTAAGCATAACTATTACCTGTGGAAAGGACACGTCACAAGCAATGAAGAATTACAACGTAAAACGAGGTATGCTAACCAATTTTTGACCACCTAATAAGGAGCCAATGGTTTGATCCGTAGGCAACTTTAAACATCATTTATACCATTTATACACATACACGAAACACAATGACACATAAAGTTTTTAAGGAGAAAGGTATATCGCTGACTGAACATTGTATCAGAAAGGCAGAAGATTCAGTTTTATAAAATATTCTCTTTTAGGCAAGAGAAAGGAGAAAAGAGTGACGCCTAATGAATTTGAGACACTCAAAAGTGAATAAAATAGAATTAGAACATTTGCTCTACACAGTGCAAAACCGAAAAAATGACATATCTACATAAACTAAACTTGTAAGTGATAAAGTCTTCTGGGGTTCAGTTTTTGGCAGCGTCTTAGATTGATAATTGAAAATTCGACAAAGTAAAAACGTTTCTATTCTTAGTCTATAACAAATACTTACTGCTTTTTGAAACTAATGTTTCATGCATGTAATCACAATGAATGTAAAAGTCGGAGCATCCATTCTGTTGAATTTTGCCTCGTACGTCTACCCAAAAAGTCTGAACAAAATATTCTTTTTATTAAATTTAGTATAAAAAAAATTAAAAAAATTTAAAATCTATTTGCACAAAATTCTATGAATATTGAAACTGCATGTTGTAACAGAATACTTTAAACAAATTGCATTTTGTAGAAAATTGTTTTTGTATGTAACAATACAGACTTACATTGGATAACTGTCAAAGATTACACAAGTCTTCAGAAAGTGTTTAATAAAAACTACGTGACAAATACGCTTTTTGAAATTTTTGCTTAAATGTGTTCAACAAAATAATAATTTTTGTCACATCTATTCTTTTCTGTGCAAAGAAATCAAATTACTTTAGAATCTAAAAGTAGCTGATAAAATTGACCACTTTCAGTGGCATATGAAAAGTTATTTCCATAGTTTGGCACTTAGAAAGAGTATCTATCATAAATCACAAAACTAATATTGCATAAAATATATTTCTTAATTAAAAACTCAAGCGGTATACAACAAGTATAAATTTGCAGTTATAAAAACCAGGGGAAGAGTGCGCTAATCCGCAAGTATATTACATATAGTAAATTGTTCAACCTTATTTACAATCTCATTAATTTACTTTAAAGTGTTTATTCCTTTCACAGTTGCAATAAACACACACCGTAGTGATAATTAGAGAAGGAAATGACGCTATTGTGTCTCATTGTGATTACAGAACACGCATTCGCTGATATTTCTTCTGTCAGTCTTGCTTTAATTACAACCTACATCTTAGTGTAACTACGAAACAATTAATCTCTTAGTTCGTCTATCTTCTCCATCACGTGTTGCATCCCTGTGGGTTGTGAGGCAGTACACATTAAACTCAGGAAAACGCTCGAATCACGAGTAGTGTGTTGCACGAAGTTTCTATTTTACTATTCGATATATCGTCATTGTTAATATTTAAATGCTCTCGTAGGTTTCCCATGATAGCTGATTAATACCAAAATATATAAAAAAACGTGTATGCTACACAACTCAGACAACTTACAAACAGCTATAGTTATTAATCCATTAAGCTCGGGGAAGTTTATATAATTTGGTTACCAGTAATTAGGAAATAGCCCTGGGAGAGTATGAGATAAGGTTTTGGGGAGGGGGAGGTGATAAGGCTAGCTTTAAGGATTGGATTTGGATTAGATTTTCTATTTTAGTCAGGTTAATTAGAAATTCAGGATTCTTCCTAATTATTTGAAACCCAGACGACCGACGATAACCAAGAACTATTATTCAACACGTCGTCTACAACATCGGTTACTGCAGATAGACATCGTAAATATGTAGTTTGCACGTCAGGTATAAAGGTCATCATCATCATCATCAAAGATTAAACCGGTTGGGAAAAAAAAATCTTCAAGGATGGATTGTTCCGGTTTCAAACAGCCAAAGATTAGAGTTGTTCACTCCAGTTTTACACCTCTCCTCCCCTAGGCTTAGAGTTCTGTAGTTGTTTGGGGATGCGGCAGTCATCCATTCGGCAAAGATGTTCCCACCAATTCAGCCGATACTGGGAGATCCTCGCGAGTATACTCATAATATTAATTTCCTCCCGTATATCTGTGTTTCTTCGATGATCATGGAGAGTATACCTTGATACGTGCATGAGAAATAACATTTCAGCCGCTTGGATGTGATTGGCCTGGCCTTTCGTTAAAGTCCAATTCTCAGACACGTTAAGAAGTGTGGGAAGAGCCATCACTTTGTAAAATTTTAGGCGTGTACCTCTACTTGCTGACTTAAGATGACTTAGGGATCCATCGGGCTAGTACTTATTTGAGCCAATTTAGTAGTGAATGTGTCCCCCTGGATATGTTACTAGCATATCGCAGGGTAAGACGTATGGCGTGTCTGCCACCTTCGGGCTTACCCAGCCCAGCCGATTTTCTGTCTGGGTGTTCTCCCATAAACTGGCTGTCTTACCAGACTAAAGAGACCAGTTTTACCTGTTGAGATATCCATAAGGATCGTTAATGTGGTGGTTTCTCCTTGCCTCCCACATACTATTTCATTGACCAATGGAAGGTCATCCGTCTTTAGGGGAAATTTCTCACTCCAAGGGCAAGAGTGTCCGGGCCCCTAACCTCTACTTGACAATGATAAGTAAAGGAGGGACAGCTTATACCGGCTGTCACTCCGTCTCCAAAGCCGCCTTAGCCACCTGTAGGTGTTGCCCATCCACCTCCACTTGGAGGTGCGGCTGGATATTTCCCTTCATCAAGGAATGAGACCGAAAACATTACTTATCCTCTCCAGTTTTTCGGGGGATAGGTATAAAGATGTCGAATTTATTTCTTGTTGTTCTGACACGTTTTATGTGTGGATCGGAAGGAATATTTTTCTGTAAACATTTTCCCTTCGTCTGCGTGACTGTCGTTTAACATGCCCGTACCAAACAACCAGGTCTTCACAGAATTTATTAGCCGCACAAAGAAACTTCACTGCAGGTTGAGTATCACAGACACCCCTATCCTACTTAAACTAAAAGAACACAACATTGGCCGCGACCAGTGTGAAATCAGTTACACGCCAGTGATTACTAACCACCAGTGGAGTAACTAGGAGCCGCTCCTGGGGGGGGGGGGGGTGATGAGACCTCTCTATTTTGCTAGGGACAAATGAGATATTTAGCATTATTCCCATACACTTTACTAAATACATTTTACAAATTTATTTGCATAATATTTTAAAATTACATTCAGATTTAGGGTAAATCAACGTAAAGTATGAGGGCTGAAAAATATGGAAAACCACTGACTTTAAAATATTATTAACTGTTATAAAAATTAAAGGTAATAAATCGATTATTATATCAGTACTACTACTAGTATAACATACTATAAAAGTAAAATGTTCTTAGGAATTATTTTATTCCAGTTTTCTATTTCCGTTTGAACTTTAAATTAAGGACGTTTTCTAAATATATTTCAAACAACTGATAGTTTGTGTTAAGTACGTTATTTTTTACGTAAGATGCAGGAGTAAAATCTTTTTATTTTTTGCAATTAAAGTCCATAAACTGCTAGTTCACCTGTCCAAAAACAACGGTTTAAACCGTAGAAATATTAGACTAGTGGAGTGAAGACACAGACAACCCTGTAAGGGGAAGTGTGTCTGGGTATTATTGGACTCTGCCTTTGTTTTTGGCGCGCGAATTATTATTTCTTTAAGGCTGCAAATATGTATGTTATTTGCCAAATTTTTAGTGATTGTATTTATGAAGAAAATTATGTTATTAATTTACTAATACTGTTTATTTATACAGTTATTTTAATCTTTAGTTTAGCACATGGAACTGAATTAGAAATAGGTCTTCATTAAGCGATTATGGAAGTTTTCTGACATTTTTAATAGTTGTGGGGGGAATCGACCCGCCTGAACCCACCCCCTATAGTTACGTCACTGCTGGTTACTAGAATTGTAGGTACCTGTCCAACTGCACACTTACTTGATCTTTTCTGATCTTTTGGAATTATGAGCATATGTATCACGTCGTTTCTCATTTATTTATTACAGGAACGGAGTAATGTTTTTATATATTGTAATAAAACAACTTATACGGGTTTCAAAATTACAAAAATTATAATAAAATTAAAAAAATTTTGTTTGAAAAAATGTTATTTATTTATTTAATTATATTTAATTATTTATTAATTATTTAATTATATTTAATTATTTATTAATTATTTAATTATTAATTTAATCAATTTAACATCTTAGAATAACAAGAATTGTTTTTCCGCGTTAATTAGATTATATCATGTAATTATCGATTAGCAGTCTTTCGTTATTCACTGAGTATACTCCTTTAATGATGTTATTTTCTCCTTTTCTTGGAGTCAAGGTGTCAAATATTATCTGAAATTCTTCTGTCTATATCTTACCAATAAATTAAACTCAAAATTATAATATTCAAGGAATTTATTAACGTTATAGAGACTAATCGATTTTGAATCGATTAGCTAATCGACAACTCACAAACTCATAACTCAGGGCGATTGATTTCAGTATATAAATTATTAATGTTAAATTACAGGTTCTTTTAGCTGTTATTATAATAGTCAGAGAAAGGGCAAAGCTGAAAAGTACAACACTTACAGAAAGAACTTCTTAATTAAAAGAAAATAGAAATATTATTTAAGATATAAATGTTAATAAATTATATTTCTCGAACCGAAACTCTGGATGATGTTCTGACGTCACCGCAGAAGATTCTGGGAGTATTCCAAAATGCCTGCACACGTGCTGTATATGTACGAGGCGTCTTCACTGCAGAACTCCGTCAAATAAATGTTGGTTATTGGTGTGTTCCTCTTCCAAGCAGTAGTGATTAATTCCTCTTCATCACGGTGTAATTATGCGGGATTAGTGGTCAGTTGTTCGGCACGGCAATCAGTGTTCAAAAGTGTTCTTGTTCCACTAGTTGTGAGGTTTTACAATGTCCAATTTCGTGTCGATAAAATTTTGAATTCACGTTTATATGGTTCCATTATCTGGATGATGACTTCTAATCTTCATAAATAGATTAATTTGGTTGATTCCAGGTTAACTCAGTGTTGATTAACCATATTTTTCAATTTCTCTGGGTTATTTTTATAGGTTTAGTTATATCCAAAAATTATCTTCTCTCTTTTTCAATTAATTAATTTGCGTGAGCTCGTTTCGAAGTGTCCATCTCAACGTGTAACAATCAACTAGCTCCCTTTCTTCTCCATACAATAGGTCCTGGCCGATTTAATATTAAATCTACATCGTTTTAACCATATGGCATTTCCGCCTAAATAATTGACTTTTATTTTTAGATCCATGTTTTTCGGTATCCAAGCCACTTATAGTATATATTAGTAAAATAGTTTACCTTTTTCTTGTCCGTCTGGTGGCCTTTTCACTATATTTCAATCGACGCGTTTCAGGGCATATGCCCCATCATCAGGATATCCCTTGTTAAAGGTCGTCAATGGTTAAAATATTAAAAACACTGCACACACAATTCTAACACACAACAATAAATGTAATATAAACATAAAAACACATAAAATGCCCAAATTATAGACACACACGATATCGATGGTGCGCACCACGACATGCTACCAATAGCATGTCGTGGTGCGCACCATCGATATCGTGTGTGTCTATAATTTGGGCATTTTATGTGTTTTTATGTTTATATTACATTTATTGTTGTGTGTTAGAATTGTGTGTGCAGTGTTTTTAATATTTTAACCATTGACGACCTTTAACAAGGGATATCCTGATGATGGGGCATATGCCCTGAAACGCGTCGATTGAAATATAGTGAAAAGGCCACCAGACGGACAAGAAAAAGGTAAACTATTTTACTAATATATTGACTTTTACATTATATGAGTAATTACATTTTTACTATTATTGAATTTTATTAAATACTAATTACATAATCACTTTCCTTAGTTAATTCTGCGTTATTTAATACCAAATATGATATACCTTAGAGTATTTTCTAACTCGAAGTCATATTTACTGTATATTTGCATGTAAGCTTTAAATATTGTACTTCCTGCCATTATATGGTTTACAATTTCTAATATGTTCTAATTATCATTGAACAAGATCACTGATTGAATTAAAATGGTTATTTTTCTTTAACTCTTTGTAATTTTATGATTTGGTTAACTAAATTAAATATTATTTCATTTATGAAATTGCTAAACTGCTACAATTTTTATTGTTCAGACAAAGCTTTTCGTCATCACTGACATCATCAGGTCTTAAACAACGTCTGTCAACTGTACGTTGTAGGCTTTTATACTTTAGGCCCCTCCCCTTATATCATCGCCCCTCCTATTGGTTCTAGCTGCTGCCGCTCTTCACGGGAACTTTGTCTACATTTTTCCGTTAGGCATTTTTCTAACGTCCATCAAATTGTTTTAAGTATCTCCCGTTAATTTCTTCATGTAATATTTTACTTTCTGACTTATAACTGTTTCGTAATCTTTTATTACACTTCGTTAATTATAGGGTATTCTTCTTATTGCTTTAATTTTATTTATTGTTTACTATATTTAAAATATTTCTTCATTTGTAAATTCACTTTTATGTAGTTTACTAAGGTCTTGCATATAGTGAGTTCGTTGTTTTAACGGCTATCGCTCTTCACGGGAACTTCGTCTCTATTTTTTCCGTTAGGCATTTTACCAACGTCCGTCACTTACATTTTATGAATCTCCCGTTATTTTCTTCATGTTACTACTTTACTTTCTTGACTTATAATTTTTTGTAACCTTTTACATTTCGTCATTTTTAGTGTGTTATTCTTATTATTTTAATTTATTTTTGTTTATTGTTTAATAAATAATAAAATATTCCTTCATTTGTAAAATCCACTTTCATATTCATTAATTTATTCTTATCTTCTTTTTTAACTTTAAGTATTTCTAGTTCTTCTATAGGTTTCTTTTTTGCGGATTGTTTTCTATTTTGATTATTTCTATATTTTCATTTCGATTTATGAATTTATGGCCTGATTCATTGAAATGTCACTGAAAGATATATTTTCGCTTTTCAGTCACAGTTGCATATCTTTTGCTTGTCTGTTAAATTCAGGAACTTTTGGAAAGTAGCGAACGTTTGTACGATAAGGAGCATTGTCAATTACTAAAACGCGTTTAGGAATCTGATTTGTAAATAGCGTCTTAGGCTGCTAATTAGAGTAAATGATGAAAATTCATTTCGTTGTACCCAGTCGACTGATTGTATTTCCAGATATGCGCAAGGAATAAATCCTATCTACTTTCCTGCGTGCAGTATAAATAATTTTGGACTTTCCGAAATTTGTAGAAGTAGCCTTGGTGTGGCTTCATCGTACTGACTTCATCCCTTCTTCCGCGCTTTCGAACTATTAGTGTAGTTTTTGTCTATATACGTTATCGCCCTACCTTTATTTCTGTACCTTGACAGCTATTTAAAAAACCTAGTATATTGAATTCCCTGCTGCGCTATTTAAGATTTTTTTCTTGTTTTTTACCTAAATCTCGACATAAGCAAAATAATATAGTAAGCACATTTATCTAAAGGATGAAGCTGATATTTAAAATTTTACTTAGGAGAATTTCAAAGCAATGTTTGCGTCCGCTTTCAGAGTCAATTTTTACCGGAATAACGTTTTCTAACCTTAAATAGGTCACGCAACGTACACAGTAGGGAGAATGACACACACTCCATATTTAACGTTACGGTTATTGTGTAATGAATAAATTAAATCCCATGTGCATTTTGTTCGAGCACACATACACGCGCGCGTTTACATTCAGTTGTACTGTTTGAACTAACCGCATGTTGACATTTAGAAATACCGTATTGAATGTTTACACATACGCCCAAGTACACATTGAGCTGAATTAAAATATTATATACTTTGAATTATTTTTTTTTACAAAGTTACCTGCATACTTACCAGTGGCAAAGCATCAGTGGTAAAAAGGTGGACAGTGTCTACTCAGATAAATTATTCATAGCCATAATTTATTTATGAATTAAGTTCCCCAAGTTACTCAGTATGGGTATAAAACTAATTCAATAAGTTAAATACTACACGACATCACGCGAGTGTGATGCCACGGAACCTTGCTGTGGGATGCAAATGTACGCGATGTATATTTTCCTAATAGCTGGGTAGACATTACTTGAAATGTCTTTTTAACAATGCTGGAGGTGAGGTGCGCGAGAGAAGGACTCTACGTGCAGCATACAAATACGAGGTGTGTTAAAAAACGACCAAACGTTTTGGACACCATATCGACGAGCACAAACCTGTGATTTTAAGCGCACCTAGCGATAGTTTTTGACAACAAACTGTCATTTATTCTGTTCCGCTATCAGCATTAGTCTCTGAGGTATATCCGATTGAGTGGGGACGTGCCCACGCTGCTGGCGTGTTACTGGCAAAGTGATTAAGAAAGACCTCGAAGAACAAGGTGTGCCTATGAAACTTTGCGGAAAAACTAGGTTAAAACTTTACACAGACATTCTGGTTTTTGAATTAAGGATACCCGGATGCCTGCATAAACCGAACGGTTATTTTAAGAAATTTTAAAGAGGGTATAAACAATGGTCGGTGCAGGTCAAAGCGATGTCGAAGATCATTGGAAGAGAGCTCGTGATGTGGGAAATGTAAATCATCGTTTAACTGACAAGACTTTCTGAGAGAATGCGCATCCATATAAGATCGTAAAATTAAATTTTAATCGAAAAATTTAAAAGTATCGTATCACTGAAAAAAATTCTTACTGCGTTTGTTGACGACGATCAGAAAGAGACCCGTTTGAAATCGGTCAAAAACTGCGTACCAATGCAAATGGTAATGACAACTTTGGAATGCAATGGAAATTGCTGCGTAAAGATTTTACGAAGTTAGCACCATAGTTTTATACACACACGTCGCGTTAAGATCTTCATTCTCAGTTCATTAATGAATCCGCAGGACGGTGTGTGCCCGTGTCCACTACAGCGCGTGTATCTCGAAGACTGATGATCATGACGGGATGGAGAAAATGGCATTACGGCGTCAAAACCTGTCGCTAGCAGCACGTAATTGTGCACCTCGTACTATGCGTAGGTTGGCGTGCTACAGAAATAGTTCAGTCCTTTTTTGAACATACCTCGTATTTTGCTTACATCACATTGGAATGCATGTCTCCCCTCACTAATAGTACAGAATTCTCTCAAGGCCGTTTTGTGTTTGTTTTCATTTTGCTGCACGTGGTATTTGTTTTTGTTGTGTACAACCTATATTGAATTGTGCATATGTGTTAAAGCCTAAGAAGTGTGTAATCATTTGCGTACTAATTATTTAAGAATAAACATTTCCAAATGTCGTCCTTTAAGTGTTTTAATTAATATTTTGAATCGGATTAAAGAGCAAATTGAATGCAACTAGTTCCAGTTCTACAACATAAGTATTGGTATGAACTGTAACACGTGTGACTCACAAGCATTTTCGTTAAAATACGATGTCAGTACGTTGCCTTTAGAATAAGTGGTATTGCTCGAGTGAAAAATACGTCGGCCGCCTTCAGAGTTGTCGCATAAGGATGGAAACGTTTGGTATAGTAAATATAGGTGGCTCTCTGGTTGTAAGCGAAACATCATTATACTGTTATTATTTTTGAATGTTTAATGGAGAGAAACCGTGGAACACAGATGGAGGAGGCACTATAAAAAATTTTGAAGCTAAAGCCTTTAAAGGTACTAGTAGAGCAAAACTCATATAAACAATTCTGAAATATAACTAAGTATTCCATATTTCGGCTAACTAATTAAAAAATATATCGGCCTTGACTGAGCGTTCAATAATTCGGTACACTAAACGGAATGAAAACATACTTTTGTACTGGTATAAAAAAATAAAAAAATTGTCACAGTTGGCTAATTTGTCCATTGACAAAGAGTTGACATTTATAAACAGAAACCTTGATTTATATCTTTCAAGGTAAATATAGTAGATATTTCTGCAAACTTCTAGATGCGGCGTATAGAACTCATCTACAAGAAAACATGAAACTTTGTGTAACGGCTACAGTAATACCAAATTGTCATCATTTAAAAATGTGTGTAAAATTTATTTTTTTCTACCTGTATTTTCTAATTAATATTTATAGACGACACCAATGGAAATATGATAGTTTTTTCTTTATATCTCGTTATATAACGAAATGCGTGTTTCGGACAGTCATTTACCTGTTATCTGATAGATGTAGCATTAATGTATTTACAACTTTATACTGAGTCATTAAAAAAGCCAGTAGTCTTAGTAAGAGGTTGCTTTAGGCTGGCATTCTTAAGTCTGCCCACAGTATTTTCTCACGTTTTGCCACTCACACGAATTCATACTACATGGACTTAAGATCTTGATTGAAGATATACAAGTAAAACTATAAACATTACCAGAAACCTACGCAAGAACTCTCTTTCTCTCTCTCTCTCTCTCTCACACACACACACACACACACACACACACACTCGCTGTAACGGCCACTGTTAGGCAGTTACGTAACAATTTAAAAATAGGCACTTGGCCTAGATGAAGCAAAAATGTGCTGGTGCCCCCTGGCTGACAGGACTTGCAATAAAAGACTCATTTAACAGTAACTTAGTTTTTTTATTAGTGTTTCCTTATACTAACATGCCATATTTTACATATTATTCCATTTATTGATTTTTTTTTGTATTCCGATAGCAGTTCCTAGTTCTCATTTTATCAACAACTATAAATATTTTCAATCTGTATTAACTACAACTAACAATCAGTTTAACCATTCTGTGCTTTTGTACCAATAATAATAAAAAATTCAATATACATTCATAGGGCATGTTCTAGCAAAATTTTAATCATCATCAGTATGAACATGGTGTAATATGTATGCCCCCTTTTCTAGGAATAATTATCAATGCTATCGACAAACAAATTAATCAAAAGAGTACAACAAGTGAATGCTTCTAACACAGTTAATCATGTGAATTCCAACACATACACGTTCACAAGACTTGTTCTAAGCAATAAAAATTCTTTTGTTTCATCACATCATTATCATAGCATTCACTATCTTTTATTTTTTACTAATATATATTTTTAATGGGCATTAATACCCTTAATTAGTTATACTATTAACATTGAACTTTAATCAAACCACCTGAGTGGATGCTTTTAACACAGTTAATACGAAATCACAAGTATATGTCCATTAGACAGGTTCTTACAAAATTCTAATCATTATAACTTGAAAAATTTATTCATCTATATCCATGTGCTTTCTGCTTTTGAAACTGGTGAAGTGTAGTTGTGGTTCCGTTTTAATATATGGAAACTTCCCACCTGTATTCTGAAGAATGCTGATTCCAGTAAGAACATGTGATGCTGCTGGTTAGGAGTGGTGCTGGTAGTTGCGAAGTGCGTGGTCATCCTCCTTTTAGATAGCGGTCTTTTGGTTTTCTGGAGCAGGAGTATATGTTAAAAAGCCACATGGCTGACGGCGCTGGGTGGGAGCTTTCTAGTAGCCATCTCTGCCGATGATGTCGGATGTCCATATCACCATCTCAGCCCTCCCTTTCTTCCGACTGGTCGGGGACCCTGAGACACTCTCAAATTAGGCACGCATAATAGATCAAAGAGAAATTTGCCCAGCCGCCAGACCACGTAATACCCGTCGGAGAGTCGAAATTGGAATGAGACCGATTCACGGTTTCTGCAAAGCCACGAGTCTTCGGAAATAGCTGCTTCAAATTGTCGATCAGTTGATCAACCGGCATACTTTATTGCGTCGCCGCTCACTGAATACAGGACGGTCGCGAGTCACTTATTAAAGCGTCATTGACGCCAACAGCCACCGCCTACCTCGCCTTCGGCGCGATTTTTTAAATATGCCGGGAAAATTTCAAGTCCCGGCACACCCTCACCCCAAAAGGGCAACATGGTTGCCCCAAAATCAAATCAAACCATAGCCACCTGGCTACATCACCAGGACAATCCCAGTCCTCTTGGCTGCCTTGGGAAAACTCAGAGAAGACATAGTAACGCTCTTAGGAAGACAGAGGCTCCAAGGAAAACGAAATAAGAAGAAGGAAGAAATGACACTGTGTCGGTGCATGTGTTGGTGTGTATGTGTATAAGCACGCTGTAGCTGTGTGCTGACCTGGCCAGGTCCAGCACAAAGACGACAGACAGAAGAAGAAAGACAAGTATCGCGGACGTTCGCTAGAGCTCTGACCTCCCAAGGCCCCCCAAATTCACAGACTGAGAACCCAAGTGCCAATTAACACTTTAGACCTTACAACTCTTCTACCACCACTCACATACCTATGCCCTATGGAAAAACTTCAACTTGGATATGTGAGTGGTCAACTATTCCACATCACCGTCGGGATCGCCCAAATTCACCGTCACCGGTGACACAAACCTTAGAATGCGGTATGGCACGGACCAACGATAACACAGTTTGGCGGCTCTTTTGTCCACGGCTGAGCTGATCGGCTGGCTTTGGCAGTAGGCCAAGTCCCCAAACTTGAAGGGATTAGGTGTTCGCCCCTGATTATAACGAACACGGACACGCTCGTGCGCAAGAAGCAAATTCTTCCGGTCCTCTTTCCACCTGTCTGCTGTCCTAATATCAGGCGTATTAGGCAGAAGATCTTCAATTTTCCAAAAGTCGGCCAATGGAAGTGTGGGCGAGAATCGAAACAAAGGGAAACGGCCTTATCACTCTCATGGAGGGCCGTATTGAACGCTAACTGTAACCACTTAAGATTCTGGTCCCAACAATTCTGTTGCTCTGCGTGATATGCAATCAGAGCAGACCTCAGATTCCTGTTGAATCTTTCCGCGTGGGACGGCTGAGGGTAGTAACGGGAAGCGGTTACATTTTGGATGTCATTGGCGAAGCACATTCGCCGGAATTCGCCCGAAATGAACTGTGGACCATTGTCAGAGAAAATGATGGCCGGAAGTCCAAAATGCTGAAATATATGGTTCTTAAGTACTAGAATGGTTAGCCGAGCGTTTGCCTGCCGTAAGGGCAACAGCCAGACAAACTTAGAAAAAGCATCCACACAAACAAGCAGGAAAGAATTACCTGACTTGCTACGTGGGAGAGGTCCCACGTAGTCGATGAATAAGTTCTCCATTGGTCTGCTCGCCACGTCCGATGACAAGAAACCTAGCTTCGTATTTTGGGGTTGAGCCACAAAGGTGACATGCCTTAACTCTCGCAGCGATGTCTCTATCCATGCCCTTCCAGACAAAATGCTTCCTAATACAGGAAATGGTCTTTGAAATCCCCTTATGTCCACCTACCGGGGAATTATGATAGTAAGTGAACACCATGGGCACTAACTTGCTAGGCAGCACGATTTTAGCGACATTCCCTTTTCTTTCATTACAACACAGGACGCCCTTGGACAAGAAATACGGGACCTGTACGTTACCCTCTTTTAAATTATGGATGATCGGACCCAACTCTTCATCATCTAACTGATGGGGTAACACATCAGTAAAGGCTAGTGGAAAATCTAATAATAAAGAACAGGGTTTGCTCAGGTTGAACTTCACTGGGTTGGGAAAACATGCGGGACAAAGCGTCAGCAACCACATTTTGAGTTCGCCGAATGTGTTGCACTTTGAACTTGAAGGATGAAATCTTCACCACCCATCTTCCAATTTTACCCAGCTTTCGGGGATGAGCAAGAAGCCAAGAGAAAGCCTGATTATCGGTCTCGAGCAGGAACTCAGCATGTTCCAATAAACACCTGAACTTATCTAGAGCGTATACCACAGCCAAACACTCTAGTTCATAAACTAATGACTTCTTTTCTTGTTGGGTCAAGGTCGGCGATATAAAAGCCACTGGCTGCCTAACACCATCAACGACTTGCGAAAGAACGGCTCCGAGCGCAACCGAACTATCGTCCGTCTGTAGGACAAACTGTTTGGAAAGTCGGGCATTCTTACCACTGGCGGAGAAATGATGGCCTCCTTAAGCGTTTCAAAAGCTATCTGTTGTTTATACCCACATACGAATTTAGCCCCCTTTTTCCATAGTTCATTGAGTGGGGCGGCGATTTCTGCAGCATTCGGGATGAAACGGAGATAAAAGTATACCATCCCCACAAATCTCGCTATGCCTTTGGCATCATTAGGTGGGGGAAAATCCCTGATGTCGTGTGTTCTCTCGGGGTCCACAGTAACACCCCGATGTGAAATAAGATGACCCAGAAAAGAAATTTGGGTCTGGGGCAAACTTGACCTTTTCCGAGTTAACAGTAAACCCGGCACTCCTCAACCTGCACATCACCTCATGTAGATGACCCATATGTTCCTCGAAGTTTTCGCTGTATACTAGGAAATCGTCTAAATAGTTGAACACAAACTTGAACTTGACATCGTGAAACACAGTGTCAATTAGACGAGTGAGGGTTTGCGCTCCCACAGCCAAACCCATTGGAACTCGTGTATATTGATACAGGTTCCACGGAACACAGAATGCCATATAGTGCCTACCCTCTTTTGCCAATAGAATCTGGTGATATGCAGCGTTGAGGTCTATGATGGTAAACTACCTCGCCTTACTGAACCAGTCAAACGCCGAATGCAGATCTGGAAGGGGGACAGAATCGACCTCAATATTAGCGTTTAGTTTTCTATAATCAACTACCATCCGGTGCTTACCTCCAGGCTTGGGTACAAGGAACGGTGGACTAGCATAGCTGGATCTAGAAGGTTCAATTACCCCTTGATCTAACAATTCTTGAACCTTCTCTTTCAGAATGTTTATTTTCGGAGGGGCAAACTTGTTATGGGGGCGTACCACCTTGGAGTCCGTTAGGCGGATTTTATACTCCAAGAGATTTGTGAGCCCAAGGGTAGGAGTTAACACTGTAGGGAACTGCTCACACAAATGATCTAAGGCGCACTGTTGGGATGGATTGAGATGGTCTCTAGATGTGTCGGGGCACTCTGTCTCTTGGATATCCTCCCTAGTTCTCTGATATCCAAGGAAAGGAATCACAACTCCCCGGTTAAATTTAAAATAGTATTGGTGCTCTTGGATGTCAAGAACGAGACCACTGTTAAAGATGAAATCGGCACCAATGATACACTCGACTCCCAGAGCCGAAGAAAGCAAGAAGCTCCACACCCAAGAAAATCCCTCGATTTTAAATTTGAAGGAAACTACCCTGGAGATGGGCAGAATTTCCCGAGATGCCGTCCAGCACACTACTGCTACTGAAGAATTCTCCGACCGTTTCAGTAAACCTTGGTTTTCAAGGTCCTCGCCCACTCTAGATGAAATGATGGGTCTTGCTGATCCGGAGTCAACCAGGGCCCTGCCTTGACTCCTTTTCAACTCCAACATCAAGAAGGGGTATTACAGAAGGGTTACTACCGGTTGTTTGGAGGACCTTGTTGTCGGAAGAAGTGGGACCTACTGCCTGTGTTTAAACTTTGTACTTGTTTATCAGCTGTACGCAGTGGACTACTGCAATGCGGCACGAGCGGGTGACGTCACGCGCTTATCAAACGCTGCCGCCGGTCATTTCGGCCGTCGGGAGACAAGTTTAGTTTAGTTTCTAACAAAGCTCCGAGCGGATCCCTCGTAAAATATTTCTCTTCCAGCCGCGGCTTCTGGACAATTTTTAAATATGTATTCATAAGATTTAATTTAATACAGACTACCTGCGTCCATCTGCAATGGACCACGACTTCTTTTAAAACCAATTTTTGGGCGTCATTGCCTCAAATGCATCCGCACGTGCCGATCATAATCAATACTTTAAAATTTCAATAAACGCATGTCAAATTTCCGTAATACAGTCCACTTCTTTTCTTACATACAATCCAGCCTTTCCTGCATAGCGTCTTTGGAATAACTCTAGACTCATCAAGAGCTTCCAAACCGCAACATTTTTGGTCCCACCGGGCAGGATTTCTTATTTTTGGATTTCTTATTTTTGGCCCAAAAACGAAAACGTTTTTGGTCACCACGGGACGGATTTGTCATGTTTGGGTCCACAAGCGACAGCATTTCTTTGTACGCATCATTTCTGGCCGAACCGATCTGAATTTAGTCACGCCCTACGGGCATCATTCTCGTCCTGAGCGACACCATTGTTGTGAATCACATCGCAGTCATCACGACAAGATTCAGCCAAGCAGTAGACCAGAGACGACGGGACACGGCAGGACAGCGTTTGCGAGGTCATCAAAAAAAGATTCTACAGCTTTAATTCATGGAGGATTACAACATGAGGCGTCATCTGACCAGCAGAGACAGGAGGTGCAACAGCTCCTAACAGGATCGAACAACGGGATCGAAGCCAGCTTCATCACGAATGGATCAACGGCCACGTGACTATAAACTTTTTACTTACATTTGATGTTTAACAATATTTCACTTTTAGCAGTTATTTCTTAACACATTTGTATAAACGAACACCGTCATTACACAATACAGCTTAATAAATGGTTGGCAGCTCATTATCAGTTAAAACTTCAAAGATAAAGATATATGTTGCTATCATTTAAATTCATAATTTTAATAATTTTAATTGCCAACAAAGCTTGATTAGTTAGAGAGAGTAAGTCTATGTTCTAAACAACGATCGCTAGCTACCGAAACGTATTCAAATTCATTGAAACTTAAGTTTATGGTTCACATGCTCTATGCTCAAATTCTGTCAAGATATTTTTCCTTGTTCTCTTAAACTGTAATAATGGCAGATGTAAGGGCTCTAATAAAAAAACCAGGCACAATTAAGGCCTCAATATCACGCGTAAATACTTTCGCGGATAACTTCGATTTGGTAACCAGCGATCCTCATGCGCTGAAAATAAAACTGCGTCATTTGATGGAATTATCCACCAAATATGATGAGATTCAGTCCCAAATCGAAGCTGAGGAAGCGGACGTTGCTTTAACGAGTGATAGGGTACAAACGAAGGACGATCTTTGTAATATAGAATGTAAATTGCAACACCTGCTGGAGCAAGCTGAGCATATGAACCAAAAACCAGTAATTAATGATGAAAGTAAACAGCTTAAAACACCCCCCATTCAATTGGAACCAATCAAATTACCACGGTTTGCGGGTAGTATTGTTGAGTGGCAACATTATTACCATATTTTTCTTGAATTAATTCACGTCAGAGCAGATCTGACGGATATACAGAAACTTCACTATTTGCACTCGTCATTACATGGCGAGGCGCTTAACGTAATAAAATCGTTACCAATCACTCATGAGAATTACGCGGTGGCTATCGATCTGTTGAGGAATAGATATGACAGTAAGCTAATTGTTTCCGCCCATCATGTAGGGAATGTCCTGGACGTACCATTAGTTCAACAAGAATCCCAAGTCAGCATATCGAAATTCATTGATGAAATCTCTGCCAATATAAACGCTTTAAATAATCTCAAACTGCCAGTCAACACATTCGAGATTATTGTCGTAAATTATTTAGCTAAAAAACTTGATAATTACACTTTCCGTTTGTGGAAAGAGAGTTTGTCGGAACATAAATTCCCTGATTTTAATAATTTTATGAATTTTCTAAATTCACGAAGAAAATTACTACAAAATCTTGATAACGCGACTACCCCAACGAGCAGGTTGAACAAAAGCGATAAGTCTCCTTATCGCAAGGCAGTTAAACAGATAAGCGCTCCAAAGGGCGCATTCCATTCTCATATCAGAAACAATTTATGTAGGCTGTGTAACTGTGAACATAGAATTATCGACTGCTTACAATTTACATCGCTGTCTATCGCTGACAGAAAAAACGTGTTAATAAAAAACAAACTTTGCTTAAACTGCCTCCGTTCGGGACACGAAAGCTCAAAATGTCCCTCAAAATTCTCATGCAAAAAATGTTCTAGGCGTCACCACACCACGATTCATGTCCCCAACAGGGACGTAGCTTCTATTAACAACCAATGCTCACTGAAATCACAGACCAATAAATCGGTATCGTTATCCACCGCCGTCTGTATGACCGCTAATAAGGTCGGTAGGAAATTTCCCGTTAGGATATTACTGGATTCCGGTTCTCAAGCGAACTTTTGCACAATGGATTTCGCCCGCAGAATGGGCCTCCAATTGGTTAAATCGCAACTACCCATCACGGGTATAAACAACTCGCTTTCCCAGGCTGACTTTAGTACGAAGGTAAGGCTACATTCTCGCTATAAACCCTTCAAACGTGCATTGTGCCGTATTGCCCAGTATAACTAATAATTTACCGGCGGAGTCGTTCGATCTTGCCTCTTTGAATTTACCCAAGCGCATATTCTTGGCGGATCCTCACCTACATTGCTCGGCGCAAGTCGATATATTACTCGGCGCTCAATAATTTCTCCAACTAATTGAACCTATGAAATTTACGCGCGGACCACACTTTCCTATAATTCAGGAAACCAAGTTAGGATTTATTTTGGCCGGTGACTTACCCTTCAACGTCGATATAACTAAAACAGTTTCTTCCTTTATGGTCTGCAAGGATGATAATCAGATTTAATCGCAACAAAAAGAATTTTGGAAGTTGGAGGAGATTTCTAGTCGCGAAGCCCGCTCTGAGGACTCGCCGTGTGAAAAACATTTCGTGGAAAACAGTAGCCGTAACCGCGATGGGAGATTCGTGGTATCCCTGCCCCGCAGATCCGATAAATTTCATTTGGGAGATTTTCTCCGCGGAGCCATCCGCAGATTCCAATCGTTAGAGTTCAAGTTCAAGCAAAACCCTATCCTTTATAAGGATTATAGCGAGTTCATGAGTGACTACTTGAAACTTGGCCACATGTCGCCACTTAATGTCTACGATTTGTCGCTTCACAGCTCAGAGATTTTTTATCTGCCCCATCACGCAGTCTTCAAGGACTCTAGCTTAACCACTAAATTGCGCGTGGTATTTGACGCCTCCGCTAAAACCACAAATAATCTGTCCCTCAACGATACTCTAATGGTCGGTCCTACGATCCAGCAGGATCTGTTTTCGATAATGGTTCGGTTCCGTACCCACCGATACGTACTTATTGCGGACATAGAAAAGATGTATCGCCAGATCATTGTTAACCCTAAGGATTCAAACCTGCAACGCATCGTTTGGCGTGATGCGCCGCATAAGGAATTGCGACATTACGCTTTAAGGACGGTTACATATGGCACTGCTAGTGCCTCCTTCCTTGCTACACGTTGTCTGGCTCAAATAGCCTACGAAAATAAATCCGACTACCCTACAGCTTCTAGGGCCATAGCAAATGATTTTTACGTAGACGATCTCATAACGGGTTCGGATGATCCGAACGTCTTAGCTGAAATGAAATGCGAGATCGTGAAGTTGTTGAGTAGGTATGGTTTCACGTTACATAAGTGGTTCTCTAACCACCATAAGATTATGACCCTTCGCGCCCAAGTAACCCATGACTTCAGCAAAGGTCAAAACGTGCGTACATTGGGAATCCAATGGAACGTTGAAAGGGATAACTTTTTATACACCGTTAGGGGTGATGATAATTTGACCGTGTTCAACAAGAGAAGCGTGTTGTCGGTCATCGCCGGGATTTATGATCCATTAGGTCTTATCGTACCCATCACCTTTTACTGCAAGCATTTCGTGCAACAGTTGTGGTTGGCGGGCACAGATTGGGACGAACCCCTATCTGGGTCATTAGCCAATCAGTGGTTGGAATTATACGCTCAATTAGTCTCCGACACTCATTTTAAGATTACGAGGTCGGTTAAGAGTTCGAACAATTACACAATTAGTTCATTACAGCTGCACGGATTCGCCGACGCTTCGGCTAAAGGTTACGCGTGTTGCATTTATGTGCGGGCGGTCTATTCGAACGGCGCCATATCGTCAAACTTGTTGTGTGCTAAATCTAGGGTCGCGCCGCTGAAACAGATAACGCTACCACGTCTTGAGCTTTGTGCTTGTTTATTGCTGGCGCAATTAACGTCCAAGGTTTTAAACGCCATCAATTAAAATTTTGACGGACTATATCTCTATTCGGACTCGATGATAGCGTTGTATTGGATACATCAACAATCTTCCCGCTGGAAGGTATTTGTGGCCAACCGTGTCGCGGAAATACAGCGTCTTGTTAGCAGCAGGGGAACTTGGCATCATGTAGTATCAAATGACAACCCTGCCGACATTTTATCGCGCGGTTGCCTCCCTCGTAGTTTGCACTGTCATACTCAATGGTGGCATGGTCCGTCCTGGTTAGCGCATGAGTCAGCATCATGGCCAGTCAGCGCTTTCGACATTAATACTCCCTGTACTTATCCCGACCTTGAGCAGGAACGTCGCAAGCAGGTTCAAACCTCACTAATTGTCGCGTCCTCAACACATAGTTATGTTGAAAATTATTCATCACTTACTAGGCTTATTCGCGTCTTCGCATATTGCCGCAGATTTTTTCGCAATTCTAGGCTCGCGGTTGTTGACCGAGACACGTCCTTTTTGTCGGCTCAAGAATTGTCTGACACGCTCTTGATTTTTGTCCGGCAATCTCAGCAGTTGCATTTCGGCGTAGAAGTTATGAAACTTGAGGCACACCGGTGCCTTCCTCGCAGTAGTAAAATTCTTGCTCTCAACACATTCCTGGATGAATCAGGCATTTTGAGAGTGGGTGGACGCTTGCAATTATCCCCACTTAGCTACGCGAGTAAACACCAAATAATTTTGCACCCGCACTCTCATCTCACGCGATTAATAATTGAGTACGAACATATCCGTTTGTTGCACGCTGGGGTGCAATCAACTCAAGCTTCGCTTAGGCGAAAATATTGGATCATACACGACAAATCCTATATCCGCTCAGTGATACATAAGTGTGTCACTTGTTTTCGTTTCCGGGCTAGAGGCGCGAATCAGCTACTAGGTCAGTTACCCCCTTCTAGGGTCACGCCTTCAAGGCCATTTTCACAGTCGGCCGTGGACTACGCCGGTCCTGTACCTTTGCGCCATGGCGGGCAGCGCTCTAAGTCCACGACCAAGGCATACATCGCGCTATTCATATGCATGTGTACAAAGGCCATCCATTTAGAATTGGTGTCGGATCTCACTTCCAACGCCTTTATAGCGGCTTTAAGAATGTTTATCTCGCGCAGAGGTATTCCCGCGCAGATATTTTCAGATAATGGTACGAATTTTCGTGGTGCCAACGACACCTTATACGATTGGTACAAATTTTTAACCTCAAAGGAAGTTGAGCAATCTTCTCTGGAGTTTTGCGGTATCCACGGTATCAAATGGTCCTTTATCCCCCCTTCAGCCCCTCATTTCGGTGGTTTGTGGGAAAGTGGTGTAAGGAGTGTTAAATTTCATTTACGTCGCGTAATAGGCGGTACGATCCTGAATTTTGAGGAATATTCTACTCTTCTTTCTCAAATTGAGGCTTGCCTTAATTCACGCCCTTTGTGCGCGGTGTCCGACGATGCTAGAGACCCTGAACCCTTAACTCCTGCTCATTTCTTGGTCGGTGCTCCACTGACGGCACTTCCGGAGCCCGACTATACCCAAAGCAATAATAGCCATTTGGGCAGATGGCTTCTGCTCCAAAAATTTACGCAGACCATCTGGACATGGTGGTCTAGGGATTATCTGCACCAGCTGCAGCAGCGCAATAAATGGCGCACCCCGTTAAGGAATTTGAATGTCGGACAGCTTGTCCTCATTTTGGATGACAATTCCCACCCTCTAGAATGGAAGCGTGGGGTAATTACCAATGTTTTTCCGGGTCAAGATTCCTTAGTACGCGTCGCAGAAGTTCGCACCGCGCTAGGTATCTTACGCCGACCCATCCACAAATTATGCCCCCTTACGGTGGCAACAAACTAATCGTATGCGTGCCATACGAGACGTGTGTGTGTGAGTGTGTGCGTGTCACATTGCCTGGACTACGCCCGGGACATTCCCCGGGCGAGCATACAAGTCAATTGTATCATAAACATTGTAAGTATCATAAGCATTGTAATATTGTTTACGTGCCGCTAGCTATTACTGCAATAGTGACTGTGTTTCATATGTACTATCAATTATTTATGGATGTTGTGTATTGTCATATGTTTATATAATTCAAGTTTCGAGAACTACAAGTGTTACTTATGGTGTCAATTATTCTATGTATGTATTGTATTTTCTAATGGACATTATGATAACATTATGTACGTATACATTATTATGTATCTATTATTTCTATTACTATATATGAAGCAGTGTTCAAGATGGTTTCTCTTATATAATTTAAAGTTGTCACTTACGTTTGTCAAGGTTTAAATATATGTATTTCTTATCCATATGTTATGCTTCAAGAGAGATCATGTTTAGTTATGTAAAGACTCGTTTTTATCATGATTTTTTTATTTTTTGTACCTTTCTAGCACAGAAATTTTGTTTTGACTTTGAGCTTTGTGTTAGCTTAATGAATTTTGTTTTCTACAAATTTTATATTAGAAGTGAGTTACTTTAATCCAAGAGTCAATTTAATGTATAAGCCTTTAAGTGTATTATGTATTGTTTATATATATATATATATATATACATTGATAATATTTGTAATATACTGTTCCCAGTTAATGTTTAATGTACAAAATCGTCCCGATTTTGGCGGGCAGTATGTTTAAACTTTGTACTTGTTTATCAGCTGTACGCAGTGGACTACTGCAATGCGGCACGAGCGGGTGACGTCACGCGCTTATCAAACGCTGCCGCCGGTCATTTCGGCCGTCGGGAGACAAGTTTAGTTTAGTTTCTAACAAAGCTCCGAGCGGATCTCTCGTAAAACATTTCTCTTCCAGCCGCGGCTTCTGGACAATTTTTAAATATGTATTCATAAGATTTAATTTAATACAGACTACCTGCGTCCATCTGCAATGGACCACGACTTCTTTTAAAACCAATTTTTGGGCGTTATTGCCTCAAATGCATCCGCACGTGCCGATCATAATCAATACTTTAAAATTTCAATAAACGCATGTCAAATTTCCGTAATAAAGTCCACTTCTTTTCTTCCATACAATCCAGCCTTTCCTGCATAGCGTCTTTGGAATAACTCGAGACTCATCAAGAGCTTCCAAACCGCAACTGCCTGCCTAGAGGCGTACACCGATGAAGACCTACGATCGCGAGGGGAAAATAACCTCCGACTTATCTTCTCCTGGTTGCCCCGTTTTTTGAGTTGGGCCCTTTTGAGGTAGGCGTTGGACTCAAACCACCTCCGGGGCAAAGTTGGCTGATGTGTCCCGGGTTATTACATTTAAAACAAATCAAGTTTCCAAAATTACCTCCCCTGCCACCAACGGACTGAACTGCTCTAGATTGGAATTGCCCGGCACGTCGCTCGCCCGTCCCAAAGTCAGGTTTACGCGCGACCCCGGGACCTCTCGATTCGTCATTAGCTTGAATTGCTCTGGACATTACGCACAACCTGTCCAGGTCTGCGAAACAACCCGGTCGCTCTGCGAAAACCAAGCGGGATCTTTCTTGGGGCGTCACGCCCTCCAAGATTATTTGCACTATATCGACCTCGGACAATCCCAACCTCAAGATCCAAGCAGAATCTTTTATTCTACAGACAAAATTGGCCAGACTTTCACTATTGGCCTGCACTCTGTAAAAATGTTTTTGGCGCAGCTGTTCCCGCAGCCGCCGGGACTTTGTACCGGTGGCCGTTACGTAAAAATTTAAAACTAGACACTTGGCCTAGATGAAGCAAAAATGTGATGGTGCCCAGGCTGACAGGACTTGCAATAAAAGACTCATTTAACAGTAACAAGTTTTTTTTTTATTAGTGTTTTCTTATACTAACATGCCATATTTTACATATTATTCCATTTATTGATTTTTTTTTGTATTCCGATAGCAGTTCCTAGTTCTCATTTTATCAACAACTATAAATATTTTCAATCTGTATTAACTACAACTAACAATCAGTTTAACCATTCTATGCTTTTGTACCAATAATAATAAAAAATTCAATATACATTCATAGGGCATGTTCCAGAAAAATTATAATCACCATCAGTACAAAAATGGTGTTATATGTATACCCCCTTTTCTAGGAATAATTATCAATGCTATCGACAAACAAATTAATCAAAAGAGTACAACAAGTGAATGCTTCTAACACAGTTAACCATGTGAATTCCAACACATACACGTTCACAAGACTTGTTCTAAGCAATAAAAATTCTTTTGTTTCATCATTATCATAATGTCATTATCGTAGCATTCACTATCTTTTATTTTTTACTACTATATATTTTTAATGAGCATTAATACCCTTAATTAGTTATACTATTAACATTGAACTTTAATCAACCCACCTGAGTGGATGCTTTTAACACAGTTTATACGAAATCACAAGTTTATGTCCATTAGACAGGTTCTTACAAAATTCTAATCATTATAACTTGAAAAATTTATTCATTTATATCCATGTGCTTTCTGCTTTTGAAACTGGTGAATTGTAGCGTGTAGTGTGGTTGCGTTTTAATATATGGAAACTTCCCACCTGTATTCTGAAGAATGCTGATTCCAGTAACGTACGTACCTATTTATAAGTGATAAGAAGTTATACTACATGCATTGTAAATGTTTGTTCAAATGAAAGATGTTCCAGACATTAACAAATTACCGCATTTAATTTGGTTTTGCTAAAATTCACCTTTTTCCTGCATCACAAAACGTGTCGGTTTACGAGAAATACTTCTTACGAAAATAATAAAACGAGAAAGCCAATATAACTAACGTTAATATATTAACGTTAGTGGCTAATTGCATACTTCAATCTTGATATATATGAGTTTGTTCATGTGGTTTACAAGCGCTGATTAGACATTACGTTTAGGCGTGTAGGTCTAATTATTTAGAGTAAAATGTAATGTATGTAATGTGTACTTCCACGGCAGACAAAACAAAACGTTTTCAATGACGAATTTTAGTCTTGTATCTATATAAGATTTCAAAACATCTCTACATAATTTTTTTTTTAAGGAATAGAAGTGAACGGTAGAGAGATGTTTGTTGGAATTATGGTTGGGTACTCCTTCTGTGTCCCTGTAAGTTTTTGTGGCTGTCGTGTTTCTCTGAATGTATTTGTTGTGTGTTTCTTTTATTTTAATAACTTTAAGTTAATACATTTTTAAAATAATGTTTTCAAGATAAGACATTTTGAGTAAAAAGAGTAGTCAAGGAACACATCATGTGGCTTTCTGAAGACAAATATTCCAGACCAATAATCCAACCAATAAGTGAATTTTCACTAATGAAACGAAACCAGCAATGTTCGTAATTTTGCTGCTAACCTGACTAATACAATTATTACTTGTAACACTAGAAGCAGCTTTGTTAAATCCTCGTTCGAACCATTTTTTATATTTAATAATATCTTTCCTTCTTGCCATATTACTTTGGATCTCCCACACAAGGTCAGCCAACTTTGATTGTTACCTCTTTGGACATTCACTCTGTGCTCAGTAACACGGACCTGCACAGGTCGACAAGATTTGCCGACGTATTCACAACCACACTCGCACGGGATACTAAAAATAATATTTTTCGTACCGAATACAGGGTCCGGAGGTCTTGTAAGAGAAACACGTCAGCTACATTATATTACTTATATGTACGTATAGACTATATTTTTAAGGACCTTAGTAGTGTGAGTATGGGTACGGCGTGAGCCGGACCTTCACTTTATTTTAACTTATTTCACCCCTCCTTTACTTTACCTCTTTGGGAGTTTTTTATAATAATTCCAAGGTATTCCCTGGCTGAGGGAGATATAGGAAGTAGAGCCAGAATAAGAAATCCAGTACGGAAGTTTTAAAAACGAATCCTCTTACTGTGTAGGGGTTAGATTCCCAGTACTGGTGACGTACGGAGGTGGGCGAGCGGACAACGTGTCGTTGTTATCGTGCGACCACAGTGAGATGGAGATGGTACACTTTGCTTTATTATAAATACGACAAGTGTAGAGAATGGTGCTGATCCTTATAAGGAAAGATAAATAAGAGCAAGGTCGCCGCCCTATGACAGTCAGTATTTGGCTAATGCGCCTATAATTACCAGAAACGACAAGCTAAAAGAAACCCAGTTTCCAGAAATGAGCAAACTTTTCTTCACGTCTGGGAGGTCGGATCACAAAGAAAAGGCATGTGAGGCGCCGGAAGAGTGCTTTCTGTTCACTGTAAACGGTTTTAAGCCGCACAATCGCATTTCTGGTTCAAAAGGGTGTAGAGAGTTCCGCAATATACTAGAAGAAGGTAAGACGCTTATAAAATGTTTATAAAATGACATCCTCTATCATCTTGCTGCGAAAAAGAAACAGATATACTGCTTATTAGTGAGCAGTATCGCATCCGGAGTCACCGATGTGGTTTGCTGATTATTTTGGTACGGCTGCCTTCTAGGTCCTAGAACCAGGAAAGCCGCAAGTCCAGAACCATGAAAGCAGAAGTAAGTGTGGAAGGGAAAAAATATTTGCTAATTCACACTCAAGAAGGGTATTCATTACTTCAGAAAATTTAGAACGCCTGGAGGATGAAATCTTGTCCAAATAGTGTGGTCATAATAGCTGGTGATTTTAACGCGAGGGCCGTTGATTGTAGCATGTTTTATCCTGATTTGCAGGGCAATTACGTGAAAGAACTGGTTGCCAAAACGGGTCTCCTCGGTTAAGTGTCGGCAATGAAACTACTTACCGGCGCCCCGGATCCACGGAGGCCATACCATTTATCTCTCCAGGCTCCGAGGACACCGCGAGTTGAAAACTGGCACAGAGATCAAACCTAGCAGCACCGAGAACAACAAAATTTGAGACCGAGAATAACAAACAGAGATCCCACAGAGTTGGTGGAACCTAGCCAAAACGGTTGAACAGAGTATCAATGAAGATACATCCAGTGTGCTGGTGAGACAGTAGTCGAGAAAGATTAAGTTGAAGAACTAACCGCAGCTATCATGAAGCTCATAGTCACGGCTTCTGAAGCATCTGTACTTTACAGGTGACTCCGGCATGGGAAGCGGCCAGCATATTGATGGACTCAAGAGATTTTGGAGGTCCGGTGAAAGTGTCTTAAGCTCAGAAAGCTGCGCAGCGGTCATATATATGCAAGTAATAGGATGCAAGTAAAGAGTCAGCTGATTATAAGCTGTCAGCTAAGAAACTGTTAAGACGTGCTATAAGTGAGAGTGAATGTTGCAGAAGTAGTGGTTTGGTTGAGGAGATATCCAACAAGTTTGATACCCATGTGCTCGGGGTCCTTAGATTACTTTGCGTCATGGAAGCGTTCACCATGGATCATATTGTCCAAATTCCCTTACCAACACATTCCATGATGGCAGAAGCCGGTTTTGATGGTGTGGAAGATATTACACTCTTTTGTGAAGAGAAATTATTTCAGACTGTGAAATCCCTGGGTAATAAGAAAGCGCCGGTATTTGATGGTATTCCTGGCCAAGTACTAAAATCGTTTGTGATATAAAATCTGTTGCGGGTATATAATGCATTCCTCACAGCTGAGGTTTTCTACTCCCATGGAAAACTGCGCATCTTGTCCGTTAGTAAGGGCTAAGGAGACCCGGGAGCGCAATTGTATTATCGGCCATTACTTGTGTTGGAAACAGACTGGAAGGTTCATTACAAGCTTCTTAATTTGAGATTGCTCTCAGCGATTCGGGAAGCGGGGGACCTGTCACCAAGACAACATGGTTTCAGATGGATTCCGTACAGGACTCTATCATGGCGGTCAGAAGAATTGAGGATTATAACCATTTTTCGCGGCGCCTTGTCCTCTTAGTCACCTTTGCCGTTAAAAAACCCCTTCAATCACCCCGGGAAATTTCTTCTGGGAATCTGGGAATGGAGTGATATGTTTCTGGCAACTGAATACACTTCTCAGATGCCCAAATACCTCTAGGAAAAGAGTCTAGGTGTATTTGTCTTAAATACTTAGCAATATAAAGTGAAGTAGGTCCATATCTAAAGTGTTGTAAAGGCGATTAGGAAAGAAACCAAACAAAATATTATGATGGATGTTGAGAAGTAGAAGAGTAAGACAAGTAAACAAGTGTTACCTTCTAACTAATAAAGAGAAGAGATGTGGAGAACTGGAGAGAGTAGTAGATGTTATAGAGTACTGTAGTGTTTAAGGGCAGGAACATTTTAATAAAAATAAAGCCACCAGTGTGGAAGTAATAGTAAGTCTATAATATGGATGTATAGAATTAACTTTTGCAAATTTGTTGCCGAGGTAAACGGTTTGTACGGAAGTTGCACATATTAAATCTTAGAATAAAACCTTACTCGAAACAGTGAGGATGTTGATAAGTGAATGTGGAATAGGTACAAGTATTTCATAACCTTCCAGGAAAACAAAAGTTATTGCTTGAGACACAATTTAAGAAGATTAAATTTTTTACTACAGATTTTTAATCTTTTTTAAAAAGATTACATTACATTACATTTTTACTACATACCATAATAAGTAACGACTCTATCACGGGAATTTTGGAAGGTAAAGTCTTAGTAAGGAACGAAAAAGGGAAACCTAGGAAACGTATCTGGTTAATGATTAGGTGTGCGTGACAGCTGAGAATTAGCTCCAAATAATTACAACAGAATCGGAAAATCTGTAAAAAATCTTTAAGAGCGGAATGTTTAAAATAAACATAGGCTAATGAAATATAAGGTATTAGTTGTTAGTTTATGTTAGATATGTTTGCGCTAACGATATTGGACAGCTTGACCGCTAACCACAAAGTTAAACTCTGCCTAAGAATCCATGTGCCACTATTCCTAGTAGCAAGACGGAATTGCGAGTACCGGATTCTTGTATATCACTTTCTGTCTACTTCTCCTGTTAACAATTTGTTTTTTTCGTATTTGATTATATAGCCTTATACGTGAAACTTTTCACTCCAACTTCACGCATCAAATTACCGCTACCTTATGGAGGACCTCGCAAAACACACACACACACACACACAACTGTTTTAACCGGCGCTGAATGCTAAATGAATTTGGCGGTTTGTAGTCATATTCTAACGCGAGTAATGTAACCTTTATGGAAAAGTGTGCACCTGCATATTTGAGAACTGTATAATTAACAATTATTTAAAAGGAACTGATTCATTACTTACAACATAAAGGGAAAAACAGAGCAATAATTGCAAAGTTCGTAATTAAAAAATGTAAATTTCTATATAATTATTAAAAGTTATATATAAGTAATGTAAAAGTATTGAAAAACAATGAAGTTTTAGTAATATAATATAATGTATAATTAATTGAACGTAAACCCGCTAGGTATTATTCCTATGCGTAAACCATATTCGTATCCGCGTACATTGTTTTTATCAGTATGAGTTTCAAATTTCAAAGTGTACACTTCGATAATTTTTTTAAACAATTAGGTTTATTATGTTTTATTAGCTACAGAAGGTAAAATATATACTTTTTAATTGTATATTGAATTTTTAGTAGTACGATTTTGTTTGTTATGATGATGTTCTTTCTTTTAAATCCATTTTTTTAAGTTGGCATTTAATATGATGATTATTTTAAGTACATGCACACTTATCAGAAGGGTATATTATAAGATTTTTAATCTTGTTATTTTTAATAAGAGATAATTTTTCAGGAGATATTTTAAGAGATAAAATAAGAGTTTTTTTTATGAGATACTTTTCCAGATTTGAAGTAGTTTTCTCATTTAGCGATATTTTCTCTTCTCTGCAATATCTTTTTATATGTTGCATAGTGTTTGGACAGAACTCAAATAAATTCAAATTCCACATGTTGGTTGTGTATATGAACGTATCAGAGATGTGTTGAACACACACACTTACTCACACATATATCTGTAAATTTTACGACCGATAACGTAACGTCCCAATACGTGTACATATTATTATTATACAATTATTATCTAAACTAAAATTGTACATTGGAATAAATTGTTGGTGAAGAAGTAACAATTGTTTTAATTGTAGTATAACAAATTTGTTTCTTGACAATACGCGGTTTAATTAGAAGTGTTAGTAGGAGTAATATTTGCAGAACAACCGAAAATAGAAACAAAAGGCTAAAAGAATGTGTACTAAGGAAAATAAATATGTAGTTTTTTATACGTAGTGAGCTGACTGACCATTAGTATAACAATTAAAATGTATACGGTAATACTTGTATAAATCAAACACTTCATAATTTTTAATGAACAAAAGACAACAAATTATTAAGTGCAGTTTCTAACTCGGGTACACTCTTTCACTCTTAGTGATACTCTATATCCAATATTTCCGTCTCCCTATATGTGTTCTTCTCTCTCACTCTCTCTCTCTCTCTCTCTCTCTCTATATATATATATATATATATATATTGTAACATAACAAAATTATCACACTAAACATTTGAATTAATGTTACATAAATAAAAGAAAAAGTTCCATAGTGAGTGAGAAGAATAAATTGTTTAAGGATTACACTAGAAACTGTATAATTAAGTCTATAAAATGTTAATAAAAATGGAAGATAATAAAGAAAACCATTAATTAAAATAACCTACTATGAAAAAACCAGTTAAACCAGCAGTATACCCAGTAGATTGGGGAAGCAGTACAAAAAGGGAAGGACCATAAAAAAGGAAATAATCTGTCATGAAACTATTTTAATAAGGAAACTACTAATGTGATATTTGAAGAAGGGACAAAACATATCAAGATTCCAACAAAGAGACCAGAAACAGGAAGAGATATGCCAAAACAAAATGTTAGTCATATAATAAATACCATGAGACAAAATTGAAACCGATATAGGTAAACCCAAACAAGTTACAAGATACAATACTATAAAACACAAATTGTATATTAGTTGTAAGTGTAATATGTTAAAAAATATGTCAAAAGAGACTACCATAGTGTAGAACTCACTAAAAAGACTACCAGAGTGTAGAATCCAATAAAGTGAAGTGAGATAACAAAATTAAGAAACTACAGAGTGTATAGTGAGAAACATAGTTAAAAAATCTATGAAAAAATCTTCAATGAAGTTTAAGTATTATAAAAAGACTACCATGAGTGTAGAATAATAATAATAAAACCATTGGAATGAAAGACAGTCTAAGGACTGACAACATTACCAGTAATAAGAGTTTTTAAATTAGATATAAGAAAAACTATTACATATAAAATGTTTTCTTTAATTATAGCTAAGTAAATGGTGAGAAGGACAAAAATACCAAAGGACAGTTCATAACTGAAGGTATGACTAATATTAAGATGTTTGTTATTTATTATTAATTAGATAATATTTTAGATGTAAGGTGTAAATAGATACACGATTTTTTTTAATCACAGTTAAAGTGTTTTCAAAAGAATCATAAATACACAAGACAGTTAGTGACTGACAGTGTTACTAGTAATAGGAGTTTTTTTATTTTTTCTAATTAAATTATGTCTAGGATAAGCTATGTTGTTATCATTTGATGATACAGTAAAAAATAATAGGAATAAGATGTTTTTGTTAAAATTAGGTGATATATGGAAAATAGTTGATAATAAGATGTTTTTGTTAAAATTAGGCATAAGATGTTCATGTTATGGTTCAATGATGTTATTAGTATAAAGAAAGTTTAGTAGATACAAGATATTCTATTGTATTTAAAATCATGTCATTTAATTTTCCATTGTGTAAGTCAGAGAGGCAAGTAGGGCATAAAAATGTAATAATTTTATTCAAATCAGTAAACCATGTATAATTGTACAAACAGACCAGCCAAGACACCATTTTTGTAATCACAGACTGGCCTATAAACCAAAAAAATTATCTATCAAAGAATTAATCTATGTAATAGGAATAGAATTCAATACATACAATACAGAAATTGAAAATATAATTAATGCAGATACAGTTAATAGCAAATAGAATGACAAAAGAAAGGAAATTAACTTCTTTTGGAAACAGTCAAAAATAGGCTTATGATAGTAATCAAATCAGACTAAACAGCAAATTAATCAATATTGAAATGTTTTAATAACCAAATTATTAACAACAAAGTAATTACGGAGTTATTAGGTGTATTCCAGGGAAATATTATACCGAAAAAACAAATAAAAACCTTTAAAACACTGAATTTGTACAAAATATGGGGCATACAATCATTATGTAAAATTGTAATTTTTGGGCTTAAATGAGTTTGAAACAAACCCAGCTATATATCAAAAGATGTAAAATTAAATAATCAATATTACTGAATAGTTAGATTCATGTAAAATTAAGAAATATTTGAAATACAGTAAAAAATAAGAAAACTTGTTATGTATAGTTAGATAGTGAAACAAGTCTTAGACAGATATTTTATAATTAAACAATATGAAGAGGAAAAAGACATACCACAAATTGCCCTAAAACGACGACGTTGCGTCTATTAGTCTATTGTTAATCGCAAAGCTGAACAGTTGAAAAATGTATTAGTGGAGTATTGAAAACCAAATAATTTGTATTAAAACCAAGTGTGGTTATGTGGCGTGTAACGGAGATGAACTAACAAGTGAAATAACCTTATCTATCAATGTCTAACACTTCACAAGTTTCCAAAAACACAGTATAACACCATAAAACTTAACACCAGAAATCGACAGCCATTTTGAACAATTTTTGGAACGAATTCACATAAAACCAACACGCATAATTAAACACTACACTACACAAGAGATCCATCCAGAATTCGACATCGCAGACGACGAGGGGACATTCAACACGATATTTTGGACCAACACCACTTCGCAGAAAAAGGGAACATCGTTTTATTTCTGTGGGAGAAGATCTTCAATTCCAACGGCATCATAGCAGTTAAAATCGAGCAGACGGCGGCCATTGCTGAATTTCTATAAAGACGATCAGCCAGTGCTTCCTGGAGGGGAGTGACGTCATTTCTTCGACTTGGTTGGAAATTTAAATAATTTCTTTCTAATTGACAATTGTAATAATAATTCTGTTCTATTTCAGATATTAACATTTAGTTTAAGAATACCTGTTAAATGTATCTTGTTCCTTGCCCTCTGACCATTTCGACTCGTTAAAAGAACCATAAATTTAAACTTGTAAAAAATATATTTGTTGATTTTTCTCACTGCCGACTGTGGCGAATATTCGCCAGTGCCTGGGACATGCGCAGTTTGACTGGCGCACAATTTTGAATGAATAAACGCAAATCAGTATTCAGTTACCAGCATTGTTTTTATTTCTACCATTAATGTTATTATTATTTTTTATTAAGCAAAAACATAATTCACATTGAGAGAATAGATATAGAAGGAAATTACAAACTCAACTAATTAATTAATTATTAATTAATTAAATTAAATCATTCAGTCAAATTCGATACAAGAGCAAGAAAAAATATTTGCAAAATTTTTAAAGTTTGATGTATTTGTTAGTTATCAATCAAACACACCTAGTTATAACATATTCTTATCATCAATATTTCTATATTTTATTTATTATTACATTTGAAATTATATTACAATTTGACTAGCCTAACCAGTGGGGCTAAAAGAAGAGCACAATACCTTTGTTATAACAAAAGCTACACACACAATATCTATATATATTCCAATCAATTTTTATTTTTATTTATATTTGTAATATTTTATTATATTACAAATTGGCTTGCCCAACTAGTGGGGCTTTAAGGAGTCAGACTGATCCAGTGATAAACAAGTGATACATAACAATACATCAATTACATATCAATTATTTATTCTTATTTTTATTTGTAATATTAAATTATATTACAAATTGGCGTCCAACTTAAGGGGCTTCAAATAGGAGGTAATAGTGTTGTAAAATAAGGACGATTGTCCAATTTCCTATTTTTAGCTTGGCAACGGTCAACAGGTCGGAAGAGGGAGCGAGATGCACAGGGGAGCTACATCAAGGAAAAGGGCTATGGAGGCCGAGCAGGAGATAGACATGGAAGATAAAGAGGCGACACCAGTGGAAGATGTGGAGTCGATGTTACCGCCAGCAGAACCAAACAAACCTGCACCACCGGAGGAACAGCCGGAGAAATCCACTACAAAGGAAGATACAAAATTGGATAGAATGATGGAGATGTTACTCAGAGAATTTAAAACGACAAAAGAAGAATTGGGTAATAAAATCGGAGATACCAATAAGAAAATCGAAGAAAATAGCAAGAAGATGGAGGAGAAGATGGAAGAAAATAGTAAGGAAATGAAGAACGATAACCAACGATTGAAGGAGGAATTAAGAGAAAGCAGTAAGAAGATGGAGGAGGAAATGAAGAACGATAACCAACGATTGAAGGAAGAATTGGGCAATAAAATTGGAGATACTAGCAAGAAGATGGAGGAGAAGATGGAAGCAAACAGTAAGAAGATAGAAGAAAAGATGGAAGAAAATATTCAGAAAATTGAGGAGAAAATGGAGGAAATAAAGACTGACAATAAACAGTCGAAAGAGGAATTAACCCAGATAAGCCAAAAACTGGAAGAAACCAACAAGAGGATGGAAGAAACGAATCAGAAAATGGAAAGCAATAGTCAGCAATTGAGGGAAGAATTGAAGGAGACGAACCAAGAGAACATGAACCGGTTAGACGGAAGAATGGAAATATTGAAGGAAGAATTGAGCCAGAAGATAGCTGAAAACAATGAGACAATCAGCAAGAAGATAGAAGAGGAAATAACGGTAATCGAACAAAGGGTTACCAGAGCTGACGAAAAATGGAGTCAAACCGAACAAGAAGTACGGAGTATCAGGACAGAAATAAATACGAAGGTTAACACCATTGAAGAAACGACTAGGAAGACGTTGGAGGAAAAACTAAAGGAAACACGGGAAGACTGGGAGCGAGTGCAGGACCGATTCACAGAAAAATGTGACGGCATAGAAGCTGCTGTGACCAATATCAACAGTCAGGTACGACAGAACCAGACAGATATAGACCTATTCCATAGTCGACCGACAACCATTACCAGTTGTCCCAAGAGTGAGAATCGTGAAGGGATTAACTTCAGGTTTTATAAAAATAAACCCATGGAATTCCTAGCAAGAATCGAGGAATACTTCGCCAAACACAGGGGTAATCGCTGGAGGGAGAATAAAGAGGTGCTTGACGAATCGTTCAAGGAGATAGCAGACAACTGGTGGATGGCGATAAGAGACGAGGTGACCGACTATCAACAATTCAGAAGGCTATTCAAAGCCAAATATTGGTCTGAATCAACGCAAAATATCGCCAGAGACGGGATATGTCATGGGAAGTACAACCCATATGGAAACCAAACTTTAACGGCGTACTTTTTGGGAAAGGTGTGCGTGGCCAAACATCTAGAGCCCCGAATACCGGAAGAATGCCTGGTCAGCAAACTCTCATACCACTATGAGGAGGATATTATCAGAGCCAGACGAAACAGTCAAATAAAGACGGTGCAAGCCATGACCGAGCTTTTAGAAATGTACGAGCACGAAGACTATTACCGTCAAAGTTGCAGGAGATATGAAAAGCAGGAACCAAGGAATAACAACAATAATTTGAATAATAATAATAATCGGCAGAATGTGGGTTATAATAATAATTATAACTCCGCAAATCGGAATAATGCCGAGTACAATTATAACCCCAGAAATAACAATAATTTGCCCCGTTTTAACAACAATAATAATAATAGTAATATTCCTCGCATAAATAATAATAACAACAACCACAACAACAATAATAATAATAATAATAATAATAGCCGTCCACAAAATAACAACGGTTATTATAATAATAATAGTAACTATGTTCCAAATGGTCAGAGGAACCCCAACCTTTCTAATAATAATAATTATCATGGTAATTATAACCGGAATTACCCAAATGGGGGTAACCACAATTACAGGACATATCGACCTAATGTTAATTACATCCGAGCAGAAGGCAGTGGACACAGGAGGTACCAGCCTCAAAGAAGGAGCCGATACTACGAGTACGAGACCTTCCAAGGGAGCCAGGGAAATAATCAGTACAGAGAGTACGAGCCCAGACGTAGTTCCAGCCTGGATAATCAGCGAAGACTACCTGTAACAGAAGCCCAACCAGACGATCGAGCAGAACCAAACGAAACAGCCTCAGGACTTCAAGCTGACGCTTCCAACGGTCTAACCCGTAATGAAGCGGAACATTTAAACGAACGGAGGCAGTAATAAAATCCAATAACCCTTTACTGCTCCAATCTGCTGGGTTTAACCAAGTAGGTATGAATTTGAAGAAAAACAGAAAAAATTTTACCATAATATATAGCAATTATTTGAAGGACATCCGTAAGGACCTATTAGAAGAAAGTGAGCTTAATATTAAAAATAATGATAATGAAATAATATACATAATCGCAGAAATTGAAGGTATTTCTGTTCCTATAATGATAGACACTGGAGCCAATGTCTCCATAATAAATCGAAATGAATTGGACCGGATACAGCAGGAATGCCACAAAAACTTACCGGTACTACCTATTAATAATATTGTACTTGTAGGAGCTACCGGCCGACAGAACAAGACCATAAGAAAGCAGGTATCCCTCAATGTCAAAAGTCAGGGCATTAGTGTGGACATGATATTTCTTGTTGCAGCCGGATTACCTTTCAACATCATGATAGGATGTGACATATTGCGCCGAAACTCAGCAATTATCGACTTGTGACGAGGAAAGGTATCACTCTTTGCTGAAGGTTCAACCTGGATAGCCAATTTAACTGATAACAAGACTTTAGACTCCAGACAACTTCTCGACCACCAAAATAAGGTGAATTACTTGTCCAACCACTCAACAAACAACAAGCCAGTACATCAAGATTCGGAGGAAGACCTATGGCAACAAAAGATCAAAGAGATACGTAACTTCCAGTGCCACAATACTAACGAGCAATTAACGGAAAACCAGCTGAATCAATTGGTAGAAATATATGAGAAATATCGGGCTGTATTTTCTGATGAACCTGGAAAGATCCGGAACTACCAATGTTCTATACGATTCAGAGAACCGGTAGAATTTAACCGAAAGTCATACCCAATAGCACAATCTTTGAAAGAAGCCGTACGATCAGAGATCCAGAATATGATCCGTAGGGATATCATCGAGAGCAGTCAATCGCCATACACTAGCCCAATTGTGGCCATACAAAAGAAAAATGGGAAGGTAAGACTTTGCCTTGACGCTCGTGAGATAAATAAGATGATAATAAACGATCGTACCTCACCTGGCGAAATTGATGAAATTTTGAAGAGGTTCCACGGAACACGATTCATTACCACCTGGGATACGGTATGCGGCTATTGGCAAGTGGAGTTGCACCCAGCAAGCCGACAATACATGGCGTTCATCTTCGAAGGGCGCAATTATCAGTTTAAGAGGTTGCCCTTCGGGTTGGTGAATTCAGTAGCGGTTTTTGTCGCCTGTATGGATCATATACCAACGACAAATCGTACAACGACCTGGATCATATTCCGGTCCTCTATGGACCAGAAGCGCTCCAATTCACAACTGTCTATGTTGATGATCTCCTAATAACATCAACCAGCTGGGAGGAACACTGTTATCGTGTGGAGTATGTTTTGAAGAAGCTTGCTGAAAATAATGTCACCCTTAAACTGGACAAGTCCAAGCTAATAGCTAAAGAGGTTCAATTCCTGGGTTTCCAGCTAAACAGTCAAGGAATAACACCATCAACAGAAAAAGTAGATGCCATACAACGATTCCCTACACCAAAAAACAGAAGGCAACTACAATCATTTTTGGGCCTGTGTAACTATTATAGGAAGTTCCAGAATAATTATTCCGAACTAACAGCCCAGTTTCAGTACCAGTTATCGTCCAAGAATAAATGGCGATGGGGTCAAGAACAAGACGAAACCTTCAAATCAATTAAAGAGAAATTTTTAGATGCAGTAATGCTCAACCATCCAGATTTTAACCGACCCTTCTTTCTAAAATGTGATGCTAGTAACATTAGCTTGGGATCAACACTGTACCAAGAAGATGAAGGTGGAAACCATCTAGTAGTGAGCTTTGCTAGCAGAACCCTTAACCAGTGTGAAAAGAACTATAATGTGACGGAAAAAGAACTGCTAAGTGTAGTCTTTGCCTGCGGGAAGTTTCGGACGTATATCCTCGGATATCCAGTGACCGTCCGAACAGATCACAAGTCAATATCATTTCTAAGAAGATGCAAATTAAGCCATGGTAGATTGACCAGATGGGTACTCGCCCTGCAGGAATACGATATACAGTGGGAGTATGTTCCTGGAAGCAAAAATGTAGTAGCCGACGTATTGTCAAGAGTGAATCTGGAAGAACAAACATTCGAAGGCGAAAAGGAGAGCATTTTGAAAATCTATAACATTATTAAGGACAGATCCGATTTAGAGAAGATAGTGCGGGACATCAGCTAACACCAGCAGTCCGATCCGAAGTTAAACTCTATTAAACTTCGTCTCTCCAACCAAGATGACACAATAAACAAATTTTATTGTATACATAATGGGATTTTATTCATCAAGACATCCCTTGATGAAGAAATATGGAAGATCATGATCCCTACTACAATCGAAAAGGATATCATCCTGGACTATCACCTACGATACGGTCACATGGGAGCCATGAAGGTGATCAAGGCAATAGAAGAGAATTGTCACATAAAAAGTATCAATAGAAAAACTAGAAACTACCTCAAAGCCTGTCTGATATGTCAATTGGTGAAAACCAACAATGAGAGAAAGGAAGGTATGATGATACCAATTACCTCACAAGCCAAACTGGAAAAGGTCTTTCTGGACATATGTGGTCCATTTCCCCGCAGTGGCGGACGCCATCGATACAAATATATTGTTATTATGATGGATCATTTTACAAAATTTACAAAACTATACCCTGTGAACAGAGCCACCACTCTGAAGACTCTAGGAATAATAACAAATCATTACATTCCAGAGGTAGGAAGCCCGACATCCATAATCACCGACCATGGAACGCAATTTAAGGGTTGGCGGTGGAGAAACACTCTGAATACATTGGGCATTAAGACATACAAGACGTCTGTCTACCACCCCAGCAGCAATCCAGCGGAGAGGGTACTGCGAGAGGTCGGAAGAATATTACGAACTTATTGCTATAACCAACAAAAGAAGTGGCAAGAATATTTATTAGCTACTGAAGAATTCCTTAATTTGTCATATCACCCCGCTATAGGTACCACGCCATACACGGCAATGTATGAAAAACCGCCTCCGAGAGAAATACAAGACATAATAGAGTTCCCCAGGAGTCAAGAATACAAATTCAATCGAATCAGATTCTACAATAAATTGGCTGAAGACCAGGAAAGGCGCAAGAACAAATATCAAAAGGCTGTTAAGAAAATAATAAGCTATGAAGTCGGAGAAAAGGTACTGCTAAAAAACAGGGAATTACCCAGTACTTTGGAAGGCATTACCAAAAAGTTGTTACTGCTGTATACCGGCCCATACCTGATTATTAAAAACAATAATAACAATACGTATGTACTAAAGGATATCATTTCGAATAAAGTAAAAGGAACTTATAATCAGTTATCCATTAAAAAATATTTGGAGGACTCATAATTATGAGTTAAAACTATAATGAAGAAATTGTGAATTTTGATAAGAATAAAATTACCAAATTACAAAATTCAAAAATTAGTAAGTACAACTTACACCAAATATCAGAAAGAATATTGTGAACAAAATAAGAATTTTGAGAAATAAAATTTCAAAATTCAAAAAATCAGTAAGCACAACTTACACCAAATATCTGAAAGAATATTGTGAACGAAATAAGAATTTTGATAAGAATATAATTTCAAAATTCAAAAAATCAGTAAGTACAACTTACAACAAAACATTTGAAGGATTATTGTGAATAAATAAAAAGAATTTTGAACATAATAAGCTTCAAAATTCAAAAGCAATAGTAGGTACAAGCTACACAAATATTCAAAGACTATTATGCAAGTAAAAAGAATTTGGAGGGAGATAATAATTGTCCAAATTCAAAATAATTAGTAAGTACCACTTACACAAACATTCAAAGACTATTATGAATGAAAAAAGAATTTTGAGGAATAATAATTTCAAAATTCAAAACAATAATAAGTACAACTTATACCAAAATATTTGAAAAACAACTATGAATAAGAAAGAATGTAGTTGAATAAAAATGTCTAAAATTAAAAAAACATTAAACTCACATCATTACTCATACAAATGATGAGAAATAACTCTGAAATATGAAAAAAGATTTTGTAAGAAAGAGATACAAAATTCTAAAGGAGAAAGGAAACCAGAATGTCATATGACTTAATCGAACAAATTAACCAAACTCACACAGAAAATAATTTAATAAAAATGGAACAATGAAGAAGGACCAGCTCACTAAAGACCAAATAGTGAGAACAAAAAAAAAAAAAAAAAAAAAAAAAACCTGATACTAATAATGATAATGCTGTTACAACAACCACTGTTATAGTGAAAGTGATAAAGAATTAATTCATGTTATACCATGAGCAATAAAAGTAACTCAATGGGTACCAGATGGTAGAAAGAGTAAATATAAATACTACTTACTATGTAAACATGATGAAATGTATATGATACCACATACCTAAACCACCTAATATGGAATAAGCTTTAAGAGAGAAGAAGAGTCAAGTGTATAAAAGTATTAATTAATATAACGTATTATGAAGTGAAGAATCTAAAGATGTTTATTTTAGTCAAAAATGACTACTTTTACTGTTTATTTATTTTTATGACTGGATGTAGAAAATGCCATCAGTCTTATGTGTTGAGCAGAGATGATAATACCTCTGGACTCAATTGAAGTATTGGACAGCAGGGATTGAAGCCAAAAGTGCCACTCTGAACTGTTCCAATTAATTTGTTAGGGAATGTTAGGGAGTAAACATACTGGTGAGGAAGCACCAAATAAGAAGGAATATGAAATGATAATGTTATACACAAGATTGAAGACCACTTATCAACGAAAAAAAAAGAAACTAATGAAGGAGATACACGTCATCTGAGAGGAAGCAATGGTGGAAAAGGAAGGTATATAAAGTGAAAACATGTAATCACGGAGAAAATGTAAATACAAAAGAATTAGTAGTAATTATTTCATCCATACAGAGTATGATCTGAACTAATCACTTTTACAGGAGAGCATATGTAACATAACAAAATTATCACACTAAACATTTGAATTAATGTTACATAAATAAAAGAAAAAGTTCCATAGTGAGTGAGAAGAATAAATTGTTTAAGGATTACACTAGAAACTGTATAATTAAGTCTATAAAATGTTAATAAAAATGGAAGATAATAAAGAAAACCATTAATTAAAATAACCTACTATGAAAAAACCAGTTAAACCAGCAGTATACCCAGTAGATTGGGGAAGCAGTACAAAAAGGGAAGGACCATAAAAAAGGAAATAATCTGTCATGAAACTATTTTAATCAGGAAACTACTAATGTGATATTTGAAGAAGGGACAAAACATATCAAGATTCCAACAAAGAGACCAGAAACAGGAAGAGATATGCCAAAACAAAATGTTAGTCATATAATAAATACCATGAGACAAAATTGAAACCGATATAGGTAAACCCAAACAAGTTACAAGATACAATACTATAAAACACAAATTGTATATTAGTTGTAAGTGTAATATGTTAAAAAATATGTCAAAAGAGACTACCATAGTGTAGAACTCACTAAAAAGACTACCAGAGTGCAGAATCCAATAAAGTGAAGTGAGATAACAAAATTAAGAAACTACAGAGTGTATAGTGAGAAACATAGTTAAAAAATCTATGAAAAAATCTTCAATGAAGTTTAAGTATTATAAAAAGACTACCATGAGTGTAGAATAATAATAATAAAACCATTGGAATGAAAGACAGTCTAAGGACTGACAACATTACCAGTAATAAGAGTTTTTAAATTAGATATAAGAAAAACTATTACATATAAAATGTTTTCTTTAATTATAGCTAAGTAAATGGTGAGAAGGACAAAAATACCAAAGGACAGTTCATAACTGAAGGTATGACTAATATTAAGATGTTTGTTATTTATTATTAATTAGATAATATTTTAGATGTAAGGTGTAAATAGATACACGATGTTTTTTAATCACAGTTAAAGTGTTTTCAAAAGAATCATAAATACACAAGACAGTTAGTGACTGACAGTGTTACTAGTAATAGGAGTTTTTTTATTTTTTCTAATTAAATTATGTCTAGGATAAGCTATGTTGTTATCATTTGATGATACAGTAAAAAATAATAGGAATAAGATGTTTTTGTTAAAATTAGGTGATATATGGAAAATAGTTGATAATAAGATGTTTTTGTTAAAATTAGGCATAAGATGTTCATGTTATGGTTCAATGATGTTATTAGTATAAAGAAAGTTTAGTAGATACAAGATATTCTATTGTATTTAAAATCATGTCATTTAATTTTCCATTGTGTAAGTCAGAGAGGCAAGTAGGGCATAAAAATGTAATAATTTTATTCAAATCAGTAAACCATGTATAATTGTACAAACAGACCAGCCAAGACACCATTTTTGTAATCACAGACTGGCCTATAAACCAAAAAAATTATCTATCAAAGAATTAATCTATGTAATAGGAATAGAATTCAATACATACAATACAGAAATTGAAAATATAATTAATGCAGATACAGTTAATAGCAAATAGAATGACAAAAGAAAGGAAATTAACTTCTTTTGGAAACAGTCAAAAATAGGCTTATGATAGTAATCAAATCAGACTAAACAGCAAATTAATCAATATTGAAATGTTTTAATAACCAAATTATTAACAACAAAGTAATTACGGAGTTATTAGGTGTATTCCAGGGAAATATTATACCGAAAAAACAAATAAAAACCTTTAAAACACTGAATTTGTACAAAATATGGGGCATACAATCATTATGTAAAATTGTAATTTTTGGGCTTAAATGAGTTTGAAACAAACCCAGCTATATATCAAAAGATGTAAAATTAAATAATCAATATTACTGAATAGTTAGATTCATGTAAAATTAAGAAATATTTGAAATACAGTAAAAAATAAGAAAACTTGTTATGTATAGTTAGATAGTGAAACAAGTCTTAGACAGATATTTTATAATTAAACAATATGAAGAGGAAAAAGACATACCACAAATTGCCCTAAAACGACGACGTTGCGTCTATTAGTCTATTGTTAATCGCAAAGCTGAACAGTTGAAAAATGTATTAGTGGAGTATTGAAAACCAAATAATTTGTATTAAAACCAAGTGTGGTTATGTGGCGTGTAACGGAGATGAACTAACAAGTGAAATAACCTTATCTATCAATGTCTAACACTTCACAAGTTTCCAAAAACACAGTATAACACCATAAAACTTAACACCAGAAATCGACAGCCATTTTGAACAATTTTTGGAACGAATTCACATAAAACCAACACGCATAATTAAACACTACACTACACAAGAGATCCATCCAGAATTCGACATCGCAGACGACGAGGGGACATTCAACACGATATTTTGGACCAACACCACTTCGCAGAAAAAGGGAACATCGTTTTATTTCTGTGGGAGAAGATCTTCAATTCCAACGGCATCATAGCAGTTAAAATCGAGCAGACGGCGGCCATTGCTGAATTTCTATAAAGACGATCAGCCAGTGCTTCCTGGAGGGGAGTGACGTCATTTCTTCGACTTGGTTGGAAATTTAAATAATTTCTTTCTAATTGACAATTGTAATAATAATTCTGTTCTATTTCAGATATTAACATTTAGTTTAAGAATACCTGTTAAATGTATCTTGTTCCTTGCCCTCTGACCATTTCGACTCGTTAAAAGAACCATAAATTTAAACTTGTAAAAAATATATTTGTTGATTTTTCTCACTGCCGACTGTGGCGAATATTCGCCAGTGCCTGGGACATGCGCAGTTTGACTGGCGCACAATTTTGAATGAATAAACGCAAATCAGTATTCAGTTACCAGCATTGTTTTTATTTCTACCATTAATGTTATTATTATTTTTTATTAAGCAAAAACATAATTCACATTGAGAGAATAGATATAGAAGGAAATTACAAACTCAACTAATTAATTAATTATTAATTAATTAAATTAAATCATTCAGTCAAATTCGATACAAGAGCAAGAAAAAATATTTGCAAAATTTTTAAAGTTTGATGTATTTGTTAGTTATCAATCAAACACACCTAGTTATAACATATTCTTATCATCAATATTTCTATATTTTATTTATTATTACATTTGAAATTATATTACAATTTGACTAGCCTAACCAGTGGGGCTAAAAGAAGAGCACAATACCTTTGTTATAACAAAAGCTACACACACAATATCTATATATATTCCAATCAATTTTTATTTTTATTTATATTTGTAATATTTTATTATATTACAAATTGGCTTGCCCAACTAGTGGGGCTTTAAGGAGTTAGACTGATCCAGTGATAAACAAGTGATACATAACAATACATCAATTACATATCAATTATTTATTCTTATTTTTATTTGTAATATTAAATTATATTACAATATACATCTTTTGATCTTACTGTGTCTTTTTCTTTCTTTATAATATTTGCAGTTATTTCTTTTCCTGCCTTCAGATAGTAAATTGCTTTCATTCGGTTTCTAATCATTCCTCTTCAGATCTTCCTACTTATCATCTCCAAAAATGTGTTTTGTGTTTGTGTTATCTGATTTTATTACAATGTTCCTTTTATATGGCTGAAATAATGAAAGGCCTGAAATGAAATTTTTTTGACCAGCGTCCCGTCAATGAGCGAAAACATAGATACATACCCTCATTCCCTCTTTGCGTAGGCGCATACTATTTCTGTACACGTGTGTATTCAAAATGTCTTAATATCAATCAGCTTTTTCAATTATAAAGAGCCTGAAAGTAAAAGCATTCTTTAAAGTATTTACTCGTTTTAAACAAAGTATATCTGGTCATATGCAAATAAATTTTCAAATATAAAAGTGTCATGATGTAATCGAAGGTATAATATGCCTTATAGGATAGAGTGCTTTGTATTCACACTGTTAAGAAAAATAAAAATCTACTCATAATACCCAAAACTTTTATATGCGATTAGCTAATTAACCTTCAGTTTTATATGTTAATTTGATCATCAGTAGATTAATCTAAATGTGTATTATAGTGGCGTTATAACAAAAAGGATATTTAATGGTGATTATACTAATTAGTCATAAAAGTCTAGCAGTACATTTGAATTTAATTAAAAATGATTTACTTAATTAACAAACGCAGGATTTCGAAAAATAATTATAAATTATCGATGTTTGTATATAATTAAAAATTAATTTTAACTTTAATTAGAAAGACACGGTTTATACAAAATGAATATTACTGCCATATTTTAAAACCGGTTACAACCAAACGAGCGGAATGAACCAAAATATAGGCTTATTGTTGTTCTCTATGAGATGGCAGAGCAGTGTGGATAACTCATTTAGTGTAGCAGACTGACGAAATTTGTTTCACAACATGCAATTTTATGGTAATTAATTGCCTTCTATATTTAAAAATTCATTGTGAAATAATTTTCATTTCACTTTACAGGTTGTTACATGGGAATTCGGCGAAGAAAAAAGCATTTTCTACAGTTATGGCTAATTCTTGATACTTTCTCCAAATTACTCTATCATTATTTAGGCCTACTTACTAGTCAAAGACGCACTGTAAATGAAGGATAAAAGAGTATTAATTTTATTTCGTTAGAAGTAAGAAGTAAGATATTTTTATTATAAAAAAGTAGATGAAGTATTAAGATCTTAAAACATTAGCAAGACGTATAAATTTAAAAATAATACAAAAACAATTTAGGCATATAGCGTCCCCACAATTGATGTTCTTATGATTCTGATAGTCACTTTATCGAAAGACTAAAAACTAATAAACAACAAGAAAAATTTTATGAAACAGTCAAAGAATACCTTTTATAATGTATAAAGAATTTTTAGTTCTTAGCCTATAAGTACACCTCTAGGTATTCCAGTCGGTAATTTTTCACTTTTTTACCCAAGATGCATTTCGGAACAGGTGTGTTCCATCTTCAATTGGATCATTAAGTAAACTTACTAAATAACATTTATAAAAAATTCCCACTCAGGTGAGCGTCGTCGACACAGTTACATATAATATGCAACGTAAAACACAACACTTAAACAATTTTTAAAAATTTAAAAAAATAACGTTAATATTAAAACGAAAACTGAATCCAAACGGACGATTTGAAAATCGAAGCTGGCCAGCACTTGTTGCCCGCACGTCATACGAAAGCCGACTAACGATAAACTACCCTATGCGCGACCTTTGTGCGTACTCGTCTAGGTAATCTAATATTTTAAACTTAACTAAATTTCTATAATCCTCTTTTCTGTTAAGCAGTGTTTTTTCACCGGCTCTTCGTTTGCATTTGTAAATATGGTATTGCTCGTATATTTTTGATGCTTCTTTGTTCGAGCTATACCTTAATACTTCTATTGAGGTGTTGAAATTGATGTTGTGTTGCGCCACAACTGACGAAGGTTTACGGTGATTTCTGGCAGCATGTTCATTGAACCTTTTACGAAAGGTGCGGTCGGTATATCCGATGTACTTTTTATTGCAAACTTCTTTCCCTGCATTACAAGTAATCATATAAACCCCTTTGGCTTCTTCGTTTGGCGTAACTTGTGTTTTCTTGTTTAAGTGTGCCTTTTTATTTTGTAGGCTGGATTGATGCCAAATTTGTTGAAAATATTTCCTACTTTTAAGGAATTTTCGTCTGTGTAGTGTAGTGAAAGGAAGTTTGTTTTTGTTCTATTGCTAATGGATTCTGAGCAGTTGTTAGTCGTAGGACTATTGTTTTTAGTTTTCATACTTGTTATTAAATTATCTATAAAGTATTGGTTATATTCATTATTTTTGGCTATTGTTTTTACTGTGGCTATTTCTTTTTTGTATTCTGTTTTGTCCAGTTTATAATTAAGTAGGCGGAAAACCATGCTTCGAAAAGCTGCCAGTTTGTAACTATAAGGATTGTTTGAGTCATAAGGGATAACTAAATCTGTCTGTGAGGGCTTTCGGTTTTTTATGTTTTTATTTCCTAATTTGTTTTGGTGAAAGTAATATCTAGGAAGTTTATTGTATTGTTATTCTCAATTTCGTGTTTGAATTCAATTTTTGAGTGGCAGGAATTCAGATATTTAAAAAATGAATTAATATCTTCCGCTGTAAACTTGATTATGACATTGGAATCATCCACATATCGGCCATAAAAAACAATGTTATTTAGAAATGGGTTGCTTTCTGAGAGTATATATTTCGGTTCATAATCTTCCATAAACAGCTCTGCTAACAACGCGGGCATCACATCTCCCATGGGGAGGCCATGTTGATTGTAGTATGTGTTGTTATTGTATTGAAAATAACTTTGATTGATCGTTATTTTTGTCAGTTTTATGATATCACTGATTTCGTCTTCACTGAAACGTTTCGACTCACGTATATTCCTTTCTAAAAGTAGTAACGCATCTGTACGTGGTATGTTACCATACATGTTGTTAACATCGAAAGATACCATCGTGTATGTGTCGTTTATGCGTAGCGATGTTATTTTATTTATTAAATCAACTGAATTTTTTATGGTGTGTTGATTTGTAAGTTCTATGTTTTTCTTTAATATGTTGCTTAAATATTTGGCCAGTTTGTATGGAGGAGATGGGATGGCGTTAATGACAGGTCTTATTGGGTAGTTGGGTTTGTGGATTTTGATTAACGGTTGAAGGATGGGAGGCTTGGCATGGGTATTAAACAGATATTTATTTATTTCAGGAGGAATGATGCATTTATTATGAAGGAATTCTTTTATCTCGGAATTGTAATTTTTAGTGTTATCTGGAACATTTTCAATATTATTCTGTCGAATGTAATCTTCGACCTTGAATTCTGTAAATCTGAATTAGAGATAACGACGTTACAATTTGACTTATCGTCAGGTATCATTAGAGTTGCGTTATTTGATAACTTATCTATTTCGTAGGCTATTTGATCAATTTCAATAATTTTCAGCGTATATTTTATTTCATTTTTGTTTAGCAATTAAGCCCTCGTATTTTGCATGGAAAATTCAATTTTATGATTTCTCAGCCATGATTTAGGAGCTTTCTCAGCAAGGGCGGAATGATAACTCGCGTTATCCATCACTATGCCAGAATTTTCTTCCCGTAAATAGAGGAAGTTGACGATCCACTCTTTAAAAAGTTTTGAATTCATTTCGTTGTAATAGTCTGTATTTAATAAAGATTTCTGTGCATGGAAAATTAATTTGCATTCCTTCACGAAGCCCGTTTCAGCTAACCCCGCATGAAATACAGTTAATCTGCCAACTTTTCCGACTGACACTTTTAAACCACCCCTTTCCTCTGGGTCATGCTAAATCATTGATTTGCTGTAATTTTGGTTCACCCATGTCTCGTCCAAATAACATATGGGCCTTTTTAAACTGTCATTCCAAATTTGATGCATTTTTCTCAGAAAAGTAGCCCGAGCACAAGCAATATCTACTCTTTTCATTAAAAATTTTCGGCCATCATTGCACTTTTTATGTTTAAGTCTAATCTCTTTCAAATTTCGCTGCACTGATTTCTTGGTGCCCCTAAAATTTACTTGTTCAGTCATCTGCTGTTGGATTTTTCTCAATGTTGGATATTCTCCACGTTCATACGGAAAAAACTAAAAACACATCTTTGCACAACAATTTGTCGACGTTGTCCAAATTTGTTATTGTCGGCTTCTTTTTAAAATGGTTCCGCGGCGTTCCAAACTTAGGTTCATTTCCTTCATACTTATCCACCTCTCGCTTTACGCCTTGAAATGTCTATCGATTTACTCCACAATCTTCGGCAGTCAAATCTTGAACCCTTTTAAAATTCAAATTTTCAACTTTTTTTGGACGTCCGCGAGACTCTGTAAAAAGTTTTAAACATTAACAATGATGTGTTTTCCTTGCTTCCCTAAGTCCGTTTTACCAGATCTTCTTCCTCTATTTGAAGGAATACTGTAGGAATTCTTCCTCTATACTGTAGGAATTTCAGGAGCCTCAACAATTTGCAAATTCTTATTATTATTCATCGTGAATAAGCCTTATATAAATAATAAATAACGACAATACTACAATATAACAAAAATAATTAGTAAAAACTTTAAACGCATAATCCTAGAATTACTGAATGTAATATGTACGTGGGTAATGTTGAGAAGACGGAGATGGTTAACCTGTAGCAAGTGGAATGACATGTTAATGGAATTTGAAGTGTTTGCAACAGACCTCCCCTCCCCACCTTTGCCAACACATAACCAAGTGTAACGTGCGACAACGCTGTTTGGCGAAGGGCGGGGAAGAGCTGTTACTAATGCGTAACATTGAAGCTTATTATGCTAAGTCCCGTATTATAGCAATATTCTACGTACCAGCAATCACCATATTATGTAATGTCTTTCATACACGCAGTAATATTGCCTACAGTCATTCTAACAAAGCTGTAATTTTAATGTGTTGACGGTAATTTAATAATCATTACTTCCTTCTTACTAATATAAAAATTATGTAATTTTATAAATCACGTAAAATAAATATACGTGATATACAGCTTTTCTAATTGCAAATTCAAATTTAGCACAAACAAGTTAATAAAAATCACCTGATTTCATCAAAAGGACAGAAAGTTGATTTAAAAATTACTGAACTTTGGAGAAGCAATAAACAAACACCGTTCTGATAGAATATGATTCTGCCCTAAAGTTAAAAGTAAATCGTCCTCATTGCAACAGTACGCTATATAATGCTGCTGGAAGAAAAATCTTTTTCAAAATCTGCTTGTCTTTTGTCAACGTAAGGTCACTGTTGTATTGTTATTCACAAGATTCTTCTTACTTTATAATTAAGATCCTAATAACTCTGACTGGGTTTTTTAAATATTTAGGTTTCTCACTAATAGGTTTATGTAATTTTCGTGACTAATATGAAACGTAGGTGACATGGAAGATGCAAATTCACCATTATTATTATGGTCATAGTTGTCCATAACTTCATGTTCTTCTTCATCATGTTCACGTTACTGGAGGGTAATAGTCGGAAGACCTTCATTATGTGGCACAGGCTGTAATGCAGAATCTAAATGGATAGTTAATCTAATATTGTATATTGGCTTGATTTAGTAGAGAAACTTTTCACAATAGTAAGGTAAAATTAACAATCTGCAATATGTTGTCTCGGCTCTTTCCATATAATAACCACGGCAAATGGAATTCATAGTCGTGTATTTTAGGCGTTCAAGGCTTATCTTGGTCTCTTATTATGAATACACAATACACTTTTTAGACTTATTTCACAAAAAGGGTGAGGCTATGGTTTTGTGATTTTAATATTAGTTCACACAGTGGCGGATTTATGCATAGGCTAAGTAGGTAATTGCCTACGGGAGGAAAAATTTGAGGGGCGGCAAATGTTTGAAAGGTGAAATTTGACGGCCGTTGTGTTGTTTTTGTACCTAAGGGTTGTTTCAAATGCCGTTCCATTTCGTCCCAATATGATAAGAAACTTTTGAAAATAAATATTGTTTAGTAACTAGGCTTATTACATAAAAAGAATAGTTCGTCATTTACTTCTGGTATGTATATTGCAACAAAACACAGGATGATGAGCTGTATTAATCGTATCTAAGCATGGATGACGAACATTTACATATTTAAAATGGATGTATTCAATTTTTTGTCTATTAGCTGTAAGTTTTGTATTTAGCGATGGATAAGAACGTAGGTTATATCAAATTCTTTATAAAATTTTGTTCTTTATTATCATTTACTTATTGTATGAAATTGTGCGCGTGTGATAAACCTTATTCGCTATATCTTCCGCGTTAATAAACCCATCAACTTGAAACTTTGGTAGTGGATTGTTTATGTAATTGGCTACAGTCTTTATATACTCTGAGGTTTCCTATTATTTTTTAAATATGGTTTTTTTTATAGGAAAATCTCAACTTTTAACTCTTATCAATGCTTGAGTAATAGAATTTATAGATAAAATCAATGCAAGCCCTTGCTATTAACAATACAAACTATTGCATGTAACTCGTATATCTTTTGTTAATATCAACCATGTGACCACTAATTGACCAATCAGAAAACATCAATTTCAGTTATATTCTTACTTTGTGGGCTACGCTTCGGGACAGTTCATCGATAGCATTCGCCGTGTGAACGTGTGTCTGGTCGACGAGAGTTTTTCTCGTATGAACTTATAGAACGGATATTCATCTAACAAGTAAAATCGGGCTAATCGAACAATATAAACTGTATTCAACATATATAAAATGCATGACACTTATGTAGTTTAATATAGAGTATATAAACTATTATTTCTTGTGTGTAATAAATAATTTTTCATTACCTCCAATGTAGACTTGTTTGTAATTTCTTCACACACACATTGTCCTATGCAAAATTATAATCTGTATTGTTGCATAGTGATATTTTTCGCTGGCCAACGTGGGGCACGATTTTGTAGTAATTTAGTAATATTATTTTGATTTGTGTAAAGACTAAATTCATTTGAACTAATTTGTGTGTGTTGTTCTATTTGTAATCAGGGAGTGTATATAAAAATTTAAATATTCTCTGCTATCAGATATTTGAACAATATTAGTAATTGTGTTTATTTGAAAGTTTAATTATTATTTGTACTTGTGTTAGGTTAAGTTTTGTGAACATTGGATTGAGATACTTGACTGTAACATTTACAACATATAAACTGAACATTATTCCGTAATAATAAGTGTTATTAATAGTGCCGTTCCGATAATTAAGAACTATAATATCTGTTAAAATTTATAAAATAACTATCAACATGACCGAATCACTCGAATTACAGAATACATTAGCGGCATTACTAGCCAATATGCAGAAGCTGTCCGAAGAAAGTAAAGTAAATAAAGAAGAAGCAACGAAACAGAATAAGTCACTTCATGACGAAAATAAACACATTTTTACCGCTGTACATGATCAGGCGAAACAAAGTAAACAGCTATTAGAGTCAACGGAGAAACCTATCGGCGAGAAGGTCGAATTAATTCGCAGTAATATTGAGACCGCTCTAGAAGCGAATAACTCTCGCTTCAGCGAATGAGGAGCAAAGATCAGTGGAATAGAGGAAAGGGTGATTCATCATACATCGACGGTAAATGAGCTCGTAGCTGAGCAAGATCAGCGGATACAGAAATTAAAACAACAGCTGACCCGACTCCATAATACCTCGACACCAGGGAACCAGACCACGTATATCTATAGAACTTTAGATGAAACCAATTCACAATTAAAATCCTTCGGTAGAGACACTGAAAATCTCCTTCATTTTCTCAAAATTTGGGAGCGAGATATGGAAGCGATTGGTGACAGCCTAAGCGAGATGGATAAGTTAAACTATGTAGTAAGAAGATTGAAAGGTACCATAGCTGAGTGGTTTACCGTCATACAGGATAAGGTAGGTACATATCAAAATCTGGTACAACATTTTAGGGCTAGATACTGGAACAGCGAGATACAGAGAAAGATCCGTGTACAGCTGGAGTTTGGCAAATATTCAAGTTTAAAAGGATCTAAAGGAAATTATTTAATTCAGCTGATATCCGGAGCAAAATATCTGGAACCTAAAATGTCAGAACTAGAAATGGTACATAAATTGGTTCACCATTTTGGACGCGGAATTCAAATCGCGGTGATCACTCAAAGAAATAAATCATTAGAGGAACTACTCCTATTGTTAACTAAGTGGGAGGATGTTGATAGCCAAAGTAGTGTAATAATAATAAGGAACCAGCTCGTAAACAATTTCAGCCGCAACAACCACAACACCAACAAAAGCAACAACAACAACAACAAAAACAACGACAACAGTTTAAAAAGAAACCGAATTTCTAAAGATTCCATAGAAGCAACGTATCGGCAATTACCGAAACAAATGCAAACGAAGAGCAATCAAAAAACGAGTAAGGTTGCACCGCGTGGGTACGTGCGATAAATTCAAAAATATAAATAAAAATAAGAACAAAAATACAAGTAAAACATTCAATAGCAAACGGCAGTATCAAAAATCATGTGTTAGCAATACTAGTGATAAGAAAGTATACATTGCATCTGGCCTATACCCTATAGATATTAGAGATGAATTAATATATAATAATTGTGTTGATTAATGTGTAGAAAATGTTAGAATTAAGGGTGATAATGACATTGTCGTGAGCACAAAAATTAATGGTTGTGTTGGAAATGTATTATTCGATAATGGGGCACAACTATCCATAATCAATGAAAAGTTTATTAACAAACATAAGCACAAATTTAAGAAAACACCGATCTTACCTGTAAATAATACAATGGTCACTACGGCGACGGGCGACTCACAAACTATTTGTAAGCAAGCACTTATCACAATATTTTGACAAGGTATGGAAATTGAAGTACCAGTTCTTATAGTTAAAAATCTAGTTCATGACGTTATATTAGGCACTGACACTTTAAGAAAAATACACAATCGATTTTGCTAACAAAACACTAAAATGCGTAATTTAAAATAAACTACATACAATTAATTTGGGTTTTATATTACGCACAGTCAATGAGAGCAGAATGTTAATCTACAGAAGCCAGCTGTTAATCGCGTAGATAAGATAGCGAGCAACGGACAGGCGACCGGTAGTAAGATAACAGCCGATACTCTAAGTAGGTATCCCCTCATCATCGAAGAACAGTACTACTCAACCAGGAATGAAGTTCAAATTCTGGCAACTAAATATGCATTACCCGCGGAATTAAAAAATAGATTGAAAATTATAAATGTCCAACAACAGCGGGATGCAAAATTTAAAAAATTCGGTGAGGAGATACGAATTCAAGACAATCCGAAATATATGATCGACGGGAATGTACTATATAAAATCACAGACGGTCAATAGCAAAATATGGTACCTGATGGGCTTTTTGAAGATTTAACTTGGGCGTGCCATGAGAGTCTTGCTCACGCAGGAGCGTATAAATGCTATTTAGCTATGCGTGAAGACTTTGTATGGTTGAATATGGCTAGGATGGTTAAATCTATTTTACGAACCTGTCACATATGCCAAACAGCGAAGTACCAAAATCAACATACCTATGTGGAAATGGGGAATATCATTACTAAAAACAAAAACGATCTAGTATCTATTGATTTTTTAGGTCCGCTACCAAGTGCATTGAGGGTTATGAAGAATCTGGTAGTATGCACGGATGCGTTTTCTACACACGTAAGTTTGTATGCAATTGGACGACCTACCACGACGGCTGTATTAAATGTTGTATTGAATAAATACATTCCAAAATATGGACATGTGAAAAAAATTCTATCTGACCAGGGTAAACAATTCACCAATAGGAAGTGACAGTCCGAATTGGAAAAGCACAATATACAGACGGTGTTGACAGCGATTCGTAGACCGCAAGGCAACCTCACCGAAAGAGTCAACAGGGAGTTAGGTCGACTGTTTCGTACTTATTGTAGTACCAACCAAAGTAGGTAATCGGATTATCTTGAGTTTTTTGAGGCGCCCATCAACGGGAATTACAATGACACAACAGGATTTACGCCTAACGAGTTACAAACCGGAGAAATGCCAAAGCGTGTCTGGGATGGGTGCATCAGGAGGATTGCAACGCAGAATTTGCCTATTCCAAATTAGGTAAAAAGGATAGAAGCCAGGAGACGCATAAAAAAATGTGCTGAAGAACGGACCGAGAAATTTAATGCTGATCACAAGCTGGTAACTTTCAAAACTAGCGAGAAGGTACTCTTGCGGACTTTGAATGTAGGGCACAGGGAGGATAACACCGCAGCCAAATCCTTTAGATTATACAATGGGCCATATATCTTATCGTAGCAAGTGGGTAAAAGCACATACATTGTAACCAACCCAAATACTAACCGTCTGATAGGGAAAGTCCATGCATCATCCTTAAGAAAATATTATGTTAAAGATAATTGTACCTTATATGCCAGGGTATAGGTGGTATGAATGTTATGAAAATATGTGTAAATTTAAGAATAATTGTGATAATGTTGGAAAAAATGACTTGTTTAACTGAGGTATACGTTTCAATTATTAACATGATGTCAGAAGTGTTGATAAGCTTATTTGTGTTTGAGAATGTAGGTCAAATCCAGCCACGTGCATTTGTTTATGTTATTGCTGTCAAAGTGACAGTTGAGGAATGTTGTTTTGAAAGAAGTTATTTATTTATTTTGATTTTGGGTTTATTATGTTATTATTTGGATTACTATTGGGAGAAGGATATTTCATTTAGGTTAGGAAGAAAAAAAAAATTTGTATTCCATGTAACAATTTTTTTTGCACGTGGTGGGGTTAATCCTGTAACAAAACACAGGATGATGAGCTGTATTAATCGTATCTAAGCGTGGATGACGAACATTTACATTTTTAAAATGGATTTATTCAATTTTTTGTCTATTAGCTGTAAGTTTTGTATTTAGCGATGGATAAGAACGTAGGTTATATCAAATTCTTTATAAAATGTTGTTCTTTATTATTATGTACTTTTTGTGTGAAATTGTGCGCGTGTGATAAACCTTATTCGCTATATCTTCTGCGTTAATAAACCCATCAACTTGAAACTTTGGTAGTGGATTTTTTATGTAATTGGCTACAGTTTTTATATACTTTGAGGTTTCCTACTATTTTATAAATATGGTTTTTTATAGGGAAATCTCAATTTTTAACTCTTATCAATGCTTGAGTATAAATAGAATTTATAGATAAAATCAATGCAAGCCCTTGCTATTAACAATACAAACTATTGCATGTAACTCGTATATCTTTTGTTAATATCAACCATGTGACCACTAATTGACCAATCAGAAAACACCAATTTCAGTTATATTCTTACTTTGTGGGCTACGCTTCGGGATAGTTCATCGATAGCATTCGCCGTGTGAACGTGTGTCTGGTCGACAAAAGTTTTTCTCGTATGGACTTATAGAAATCTAAAATTACAATAAAACTTGGAACTCTTTACGACCTTTGCGTAAAGAACCAAGCTGGGTAACAACCCCAGTAAATAATTATTATTATATTAAAGTGCTTTTCGCGGTAGTCAAGATGTCCACGTAGGGAGTTACTGAACACTTCAAACTTTCACGAAAGGTGTAAGCTCAATACACCGCTTTTAAAATAATTACCCATATTACCCTGAGATCTAATAACAACGTTTTAAATAAATAATAACTTTCGCGAGCGAGATCGCTAATTATTGTGAGAGTGGCAATTGGTGTGTAAAATCTATTTAGAGTTAGCAGTTCGACGGAATCGTCAGCGAGACGTGCAGAGGAATCGCCGCTGGAGCAACCCGCCGACGAAGAGGACCCCAGTAGGAGAGCAACGTCAAGAGGAAGGAACGCACATCCGGAGGGCGTATCAGCTGGTATAACGGATATTCATCTAACAAGTAAAATCGAGCTAATCGAACAATATAAACTTTATTCAACATATATAAAATGCATGACACTTATGTAATTTAATATACAGTATGCAAACTATTATTTCTTGTGTGTAATAAATAATTCTTCATTACCTCCAATATAGACTTGTTCGTAATTTCTTCACACACACACATTATCCTATGCGAAATTATAATCTGTGTTGTTGCAATATGAAGTACATCGTTTTTTCATAACGCATTATCTATGTTATACTTCCATTATAATAATTAATCATTTTACAATTAATTTGTTTACATTCAAATTTGGAACATCCTTTACCGACTCTGTAATTTTACGTGAATTATTATCAATAGATGCCACTGTGAGCGTAGCATAATTTCGTATACAACCCTGACTGGCACCGCGTAAATGCGTAAATGTTTGGCGTAGTGTGTACTTCTGCGTAAAGTGTGAGTCGTCTGATCACTTTTTCTTTACCCCACCACTGCCCGCTCTTGTGTTTGTTTACTTATTAATACATTTTCCTTCAGTTATTATTCTTTAGTTCGTTGATTTGGATTGCAGATGAACCATCGGAAGTAACGTTAAACGTTGCTTTTTTGAACGTGGTTTATTATTGTTTGGTATTTATACTAATATTCATCGTAAAAAGTATTCTTACGCCATTACAGTACGTTCTACAAGTTTTTCGGCTATGCCAGCAGAACCAGCTGTAATGTTGTGAACGTACGTGATTCTTACCATGTGTTCACGAGACATTTCCAGATTTCACTGGTCGCGTGCACTGTGTGCAATGCCGCAAGCATTTACGCTCTATTGTTTTCTAGTAGTGTTGACGCGTAGTATGGATTATTCTGGAATATCAGCGGGATATAAAAACAAGCAGTGAGCGACGCTTAGTTTAGATTTAGTGGCGATTTATTCAAGTGAGATTCGAGTTAACTTCGGGCGATTATTCTGTGCGTTCCAGCGGTTATTATTGAAAAGTGATTATTGTACGTGACTCTATTAGTTGATATTATTATTAGTGTGTGAACAATTTTTATTTCATTTGTTGTGAGAGACTACTTCCTTCTGGATTACAAACTAATAATTCTGATAATTAAAGTTGGTTTTTAGTGACCTAATTGGTGTCTTCTATTTTCCTTTCCACTGTACCGTACGACGACCAAGCAGGCGTCGTAACAGTGGATCAGAAGTGCGACAGAACCGTTAAACGTGGAAACAGTGGACACTTTGTACAGTGTACAAGACTAGTGTAATTCACAATTAATCTGTAACATGGATGCCAGTCAGATGATGGAACCTTTCCAAGCGCTGCTTCGGCAGACTCATGAACAACAAAAATTAGAACAACAAAAGGAGGCAGAAGACGCAAAGAAAAGACGCCAACAGGAAATGGAAGAAGGAGAAAACCGACAGGATGAGAAACGTAAGCATGAAGCAGATAAAACGGAAGCTTTTTTTGAAGCTATGCAAAAACAGTTGCAACAACAACAACAGTTGCAGAGTTGGTCTCCTTCGTGGCGACTTGGGCGAATTACACAGTGATCTGAATGGGCAAGAGGTAAGATTTGTCTACAGTCGAAAAATCTGCATCAAGTATAGAACAAACGATATTTACTAAAATATCTGTCATAGAAGAATCTATGTCAAATAAAATACCTGCAGTAGGAGACATTGAGACAAATATAAATGAACAAATTAAAAATGAAGTTGAGCAGTTCATGAAGATACAACCATCAGACTGTACCAATGATAAAGAAAGAAGAGACAATAGAAAAAGTCACCTTGCCTGCGGTTGGGACAGTTCATGTCAAGGTTCCAATTTTTGACGGAAACACACACTGGACGACGTACCTTAAGCAATTTGAATCTGCCGCATGCGCAAATAATTGGATAGATAAAGAGAAGGCAGTTTCACTCGTTCTCCCTTTAAAAAGACCTGCCGCAGAGCTATCACAGAAAGTGCCACCTGACAGCCAGAACACCTATGGCGAATTGATAATAAAAGCTCTAGAATTACGGTATGGTGATAAACATTTCCGAGATGTGTATACCCTCAGTTGAGAGCAAGGCGACAGCATTCCAGGGAGAGCCTTCAAGAGTTTAAAGCAAGTATCGACAGACTAATTAGACTGGCCTATCCTGAAGCGCCAGAAGATTTTCGAACGAAGTTTGCTATGTAGACATTTACTGATGGTGTCCTAGAAAATGAACTACAGTGAGTATTAAGAATAGCAAGACACCAGAATAGTGTGCCCCGGTACGTGCTTTGCAATTTGAGGCCGCAAAGTATGAGTCTGGTTGGGCAAGTCATGAACTGCGCGCTAAAAGATTGCTACGGCACAGACGATGAAGAAGAAGAGCAAGAACCAGAGACCCAACGAACGGCGCTATAGGATAAAGTAAGAAAGGATGGAAGACCGAAGTGTTATCGATGTGAGAAACTTAGACATCTACAACGAGATTGTCGGGTTAGAGTTCAGCAGCAGGGAAACGAGCAGTAGTCGGTACCATGGGGCGTATGCTGACTAACTGGAGGAACGAAGCACCTAGACAATACGCAATTTCTACACTTCAGAAAAACAGCGGGAGTTTGGTGGTTACCGGATTCGTCCAAGGCAGGCCAACCTCGATTACAGTTGAACACCGGTGCAACAGTTTCCATTGTGCGCCCCGATATGATGAAAAATCTCAAGCCAATCTGGTGCTCGAGCTACTGGATGGCCTGTAAAATTGTTTGAAAAGGTGGAGATACGCCTACGTCTCCGTCGACTTGAGTTTGATCGTCAAGTACTTGTTGGTTGCAGACATTGTGGATTAGGCAATTCTTGTTGTGGACGTTATGAACGCATATGGATTTATAGTCGACTTTAAAAACAATGTCTTGAGAATCGGAAAAGAAGAGGTATTGCTGTCTACAATGAATACATCAGAAAAATTGATGGACTTGATAAATCAAGTAGGCGTAACTGTCCCGCCGAACTCCGAAATGATCATCATGGTTAGAACTGAGGTAGATAATAGGGCCAACTAGTGCTCTATATTCAAGCCTGTGGTAGTCAGCACACCAGACATGCTAATTGCCAGAGTGTTAGTAAAACCTGACGAAATTGGAATACCTGACGGAATTCTCTGTACCTATTAGAGGTGGCGAATATTTTGGATCAAGCTGTCACTTTACAAATTGGCTGCTAGGCAAATTGACTCCTGTGGCCTGGGTAGCCGGAATGACTCAACGAAGATGCAGTACTACGGACACTTCTGAATTACCAGAGGAATTGCAGGAATTATTGAACAGATCTTCTTACGACCTCTCAGATAGTGAGGTAAAGAACTCAGACGGCTTTTACATGAATTTAAAAATTCTTTTGCAATTTGGGACCAGTCATTGGGAATAACCTCTCTTGGACAACATCGCACGAATACCGGAGACACAACACCGATACTCCAACCTCCTCGAAGGCCTCCATTATCTAAGCAAGAGGAAATGTCTCGGTTAGTACAGAACATGTTGACAGAGGGAATAATCGAGCCTTCGTCAAGTGGTTAGTCTTCTCCGGTAATGCTGGTAGCGAAGAAGGATGGTGGATTACGTTTCCCGTAGACTACCGGAGGTTGAATGACGTGACAAAGAAAGATTGGTATCCATTACCTCGCGTTGACGATACACTCGACACGCTGTCAGGAGCAGAGTGGTTTACCATATTGGACCTAAAGAGTGGATATTGGCAAGTGGGTCTTTATCAAGAAGACAAGGAAAAGACCGTTTTCTCGACCCCAAGTGGCTTATTCCAATCTAACGTCATGCCATTTGGCATAATTCACCGGCAACATTCGAAAGATAGATGAATCTGGTACTCCAAGGCCTGACATAGAAAACTTGCCTTGATTATTTAGACAATGTCATAGTCATCGGGAAGGCTTTCAAAGACCATTTAGAAAATCTTATGGAGGTTTTAATTAGAATTCACGGTGCTCAACTGAAGCTGAGACCGAAAACGTGTTTTCCATTCCAGAAGGAAGTACAGTGTCTGGTCCATCTGGTTTCGGCAACGTGCCTTAGCATGGATCCTAGTAAAGTAGATACCCTAGGAGACTAGCCAGTTCCGAAGTGTAAACACAAAGTTCGGAGCTCATATTACAGACGTTCTGTGAAAGACTTCGCCACTATTGCTAAACCACTGCTTGAGCTAACGGAAAATAAACAAAACTTCCAGTGGTCGAGAGAGTGTGATCAAACATTTATGACTTTGAAGACTGAATTATGTTGGCAGCCAATTCTTGCTTTCTCAGCTTTCGAAGTGGTTGGGAAAGTGCAGACAGACGAGACGTGGTCATGCAGTTGATAGTTCCCCGAAATAAAGTGCAGTCTGTTTTGAAGGAGATGCATGACGGGACGTCTGAAAAACATCTTGGCGTTAAGAAAACCCTTGATAAAATACGGAAGCAATTCTATTGGCTTCATCTACGCAACGACATAGAAGAATTCGTTCGGACATGTGAAACGTGTGCTGCAAGCAAGGGCCCACAAACCAGAGGCAGGGGAAAAATTAGACAGTATAACGTAGGACTCCCTTTTGAGAGAATTGCTCTCTATCGGAATTTGAAAGACCAGGACAACGCCTCTCCATCCTCAGTCCGACGGGATGGTCGAGAGATTCAATAGGACACTGGAGCAGCAACTTTCGAATGTTGTTGACGAGAAACAAACAGACTGGGACCAACTATACCACTAGTCCTCAAAAAAGGTTTCTAACTTAATTTGAATTAAAATTTAATAAAGTTTCTCTATTTATAATATCAGTGTAGACATGGAAGAAATTTACAAATATTATAATCAGTGTTTTCAGCGTGAATCTTTGGAAAATGGCTTACAGAAGAAAGCGACTAAGTGGCAGGGAATATTTAAAATTGTAAAAAGAAAAAGAAGGTAAAGTGGAAACTATTATAAGTAAAACCCGTAAAATTGATAGTTTATTCAATTCATATAGTGTTAATGATGTGGAACCTCAAGCATGTGGAAGTTCTGAATTGAAGTTTAGTTATGTTGGTACCACTAGTGCCAATACTGCCAGCGAAAAAAATTACGAAACGTTATCATCGAGACGTTTTAGTTGTAGGCAGTCCAGATCAAATTGAGAAATGTAGATCTGTCCATGTAATACCGAATTGTAGATTGTTTCCAGAAACCGAGGAAAGCCTAACATTTGAAGAATCGAGACATTCTAGTGATACCGTCAGTAACTGTACACGGATGAAGTAGTGAAGGTGAAGAAACTGTTTACAGTGTTCAGCCAGAGAGGTCCGCTGTAGAGAAAACTTCATTTTTGAAGAATGAAAAGTAAGTTCACGTCAAAAATCATAATATAATATCATTAAATCAGGTAGGGAAGGTCTTAGATTCTGAACCTATTAATTGGCAAGGGAACGAGAGTACACGCGATTATGTAGCAAAATTTGGATTAAACAGAACACTATTGCGGCCTTTAAAAAATCAAATAGGGAATATGATGATGCCAGAGTTTGATATCTTCCCTCAAATGTATTTCAGCGTAGCGTTGCTAACGGTGAAACGTTACCTCGAACCTGGCTAGTTAGTTCTGAAAGCACTTGTGTTTTTGCTTGTGGTGTCTGTTTACTGCTTTCAAGCAGCTCTAGCAATAGAGTTTTTGCAGGAGGGTTTAATGACTGGAAGAACGGTTTTTCTAAACTTAAGGAGCACGAAAATGTTATATATCATAGGAACAATCTCGCCACACTTAATGAAAGAGGGCGTTTAACAAGCCGCATAGACAAAGAGTTGGCAGAACAGTTGGAAGCGGAAACTAATTATTGGAAGAACGTTCTTCATTGTGTTGTCGTTGTAGTCAAATCATTAGCATCACGCGGCATGTCTTTGCATAGGCACAAAGCAAAGTTTGGAAGTAGTCGCAAGTGCAACTGAATGATGTCACTTGAAGCCATAGAAGAGTTTGGTAGGTTCCTTGCTTCTCATATAGACAAATTTGGCCACCTTGGGAGTGGTAACCCTTCCTATTTATCATCAACGAGTGCTGAGAAATTTTTATTTATCATAGCTAAGGCAGTTATAGACTAAATTATTTCTGAATTTAGAAAAGCTAAGTACCTTTCACTAATTGTTGATTCTACATCTGACCTTTCACATACAGACAAACTGCCTATAGTTTTCAGTAGTTATCAGGTACGTTAAAGAAGAAGGTTCACCTGTTGAAAGGCTTCTGACATTTCTTCCCATTACAGGCCACAAAGCAGTAGAAATGTTTGATGCTGTTTGTAAAGTCCTTAACTCTCATGTCTTTGACATTAAAAATTGTCGGGAACAGTCATGTGACAAAGCGAGTAACATGTCCAGAGTATATTCAGGTCTCCAAATTCTAAGCAAAGAAACGATGAGTTTATTCCTTGTTCTGCTCACTCACTCAATCTCGTGGGAATATATGAAGTTGATTGTTGTAATGTGGGCTGTAAATTTATATATTTTTTTTTTTTTGCAAGAATTGTACAACTTCTTCAGTTCGTCTACCAGCAGGTGGGAAATACTTCAAACCCCAGTCTGAGTCACGGGTAAACCAGAACTTCAACACCAACGTTCTACACGGAAGAACTTTATCTCTACACAAAGGTCTGCACGAAATGACACTTGCCAAGCACTGTGAAATAACTGGCAAAATATTCTTCATACTTTGCAATCAATTGAACAAGATACGACGCAAAAACCTGTCACTCGCGCCGATGCAACGGGTGTAATCACAAAAATGAACAGACTAGAAACTGCCTTCATAGCAGAATTGTGGGGTTTCAGACTTCAAAGACTCAACGACACAAATAAGGAATTACAAAGAATTGATATTGACCTGAGACCTGTGGTACAGTTGTACGACTCATTGATCTAACTCCTCGAGTCAACACGTAATCACTAAGATTACTTTGAAAAAAGGCTCAGGAACTAGACAAAATAATGGCATACAAAGAGGACAAGCGTCGGGTCAAGAGAAAAAATGATGATGATGAACCAAGTTAAAGGGGTAATGTTGAAAAAGTGGTTTTTAGTCCTGGAGAAACCCTAAGAATAAATATGTTCATCATTACTATCGACAATCTAAAGCCTGAATTGGAAAAACGGAGGAATGCATATGTGAAATAAACGAAACGTTCAAGGTTTTAAGTGAAATTGACGAATTATATTATGACAACTTGAGGAAAGCAGGAGAACACTTCATAAAACAGTATCTTGATGATTTAGAGAAATCGCTCTGCGACGAAGTTTTACGTTTTAAATGTTACCTAGAAACAGTCACGTTAGATTATTCTGATCCCGGGAAAGACATGAAGAGGATGAAAGGGAAAAGGTCAACAGCTTCAACCTGCTCAACTCCTATGCCAATTGATCTCCGACCTGCCGAGGAGGGAAATAATAGGAAATATGCACCTGTGAAGCTCTGCCGCCTAATACGAAATGATTAGGGCTCCAGTCTGTCTACCCCAACGTGGACATTGCTGCCCGGATGTTTGTATGTACAGCGGCCTCAAACTGCTCAGCTGAGCGAGCGTTCTCGGGGCTCAAAAGAGTAAAACATTATCTACGCGCGAACATGGGAGAAGATCATTTGACTATATTGTCCATTGAAGGAGAATTATTAAAGACGACAGATATAATTAATAATTTTGCCCACCAAAAATCACGACGTAAAGTTTAAAATTTATTTCAAGGACTATTATTACAACTTCCTTTATCTTTTTAATTTTGTACCAACTTGCACACAAAATTGTATTAAATTGCTATGTTTTAACTTCAGTTAATATATTTTGGAATAAAGACGGCTACAGTAAATAAATGTCTTATTGTACTCTTCCTAGTACGTTATGTAAATTGTTCTACAGAAATATGTTAGGAAAAATTGAGAAGAAAATATTATATAAAGAACAAATTTTAGGGTAACTGAAAACACGAAGAATTGAATTAAACCAGTAAACCCCCCCCCCGAACAGAGATTTGTGGTAGGGCGGCAAATTTATACTGCCTACGGACGGCAAAGTGGTAAATCCGCCCCTGAGTTCACTACAAGTAAAACAAAATGTATTTACAACTATTTACACATCTTCGAAACGCTTTAAAAGGTATATTTACATTAATTTTATATTTACATTAATACAGCAAAAGTTTGTAAACACGGGTATTGTAACACAATATTTTTCCTGTGAGCTGCTGTCTCACATGTTAACAATACAGGCCATTACTGAAAAACTTAAAGACGGCGGAAGCCTCTATTAGATCCACGGAGATCTCACAGATAGCCGAACAGTAATTAATCATTCAGAATAAGTAGGCCTAATGGCAGTATATTTGAAATAAAATAACCTAATTTCAGTGATTATTTTTTAAAATAAAAAACAATAGTATTTCATACAAACCAACAAAATTTTAATTTTAGCACTCGAAAATATTACTGTAACATTAAAAAGGTAAGTGGTAGATAGAAACTAAATTCATATTTAGAAGTTTCATAAAAAAATACACTCTGAAGGCACATTTTCTCCGAGAGGAGAAAACATACGTTGTGCAGTGATAATCCGATTAGATTTAAAAGCAATACATGGTAGATAAAACAAGGGTTGCCTACGTAAAGTACTACAAAAAATGTACACACATATTTTTTTAAACCATATACAGTACTTATGCTTTTAGTGAAGTACTTTGTTTGAACAGTGCGTTGAATCTGTTAAATTATATCCATTGTTAACCTCAGAACTGATGTAACAGACACAGGCACAGACATATAGACAGACAGACACAGACACACACACACACACACACACACACACACACACACACATATTAAACACACACACAAAGTCTTGTTCCTGATATTAGTACAGACCACTTATAATTCTTGTTATGAATAATAAATCTCAAAAATACCGCAGTCTTTATATTACAAGACAATTTATTAAAAATTTGCTTCTTCATCTTAAAATTGAAGCCACAAACAAGATGTGACTGTAGGACTGCTTTGTAGAAACTCATTGAGTATTGCAATCCATCTGTTGGTTTGTGGTATATAATAGAATTACAGTGTCAGTTATGATTTTTATTAAATAAAATGAATTACATTTTATAGGTTCGATAAACTTTATCGATCAGAAATCTGCTTCACATAATCTTAAAAGCAACGCTATTTATTAATTTAATTTATTTATTTAAAAAATATTATTTATTCTCAAACAACAAACGAATTTAAGAGCTCAGAAACCCGGGAGGCTAGACATTGGCGTTCCACGCCACGATTACGAAATCTCATTATAAGGTTTGCCGTATTTCTCCGTTCTTCATGGCAGACCGATAACACTGCATACCAGAAGGAGAAATTTGTCTTGCGGGGGGAGGCAGTAGCCAGGCGCTCAGGAATGGATCTGAACGTTTTTGCTACCATTTACAAGTCGTAGCTTGTTGCAAGAAGGAAGTCAGTGACGGCGATAATATGACTGTCGGATATTAGGGGTGAGCGCTTGGTTGCAGCTGTTGGGTCGGAGCCTTTGGCGAGTAGAAGATCGAAAAGCTTTCGGAGCCGGTTCTGGAGCTGGTGGTCCCTCGGGCTTTTGGAGGCCTGTGGGTTTCGCTGCACCTTTCTTAGACTGTTTGCCTTCACCGGGAGACCTAGGTTAAGGCGTAGGCGATAACAGGGGAGGATGAAGCTCCTTGTCATGCGGCAGAAAGGAGGCTCCTCGTTTGGCCTGTTCTGATTGGCTCGCGCTCACTGCAGCTGATGGTTTCGTAACCGGGGCAGACTTCGGGTTTTGTTTCTGTACCGACGGGCTGAGGGCTAGGCCGATGATTAATTAGAAGTTCAAGAGGCTGTCTAGACTTCGGTTTTGCCATTTTGTCCACCGGCTATTTGTAGATTAAACAGTGCCTGTTGCTGACGCATGAGCGCCACCACGGTTTATGTGGTATCTGTTGTTGTAGGGGACAGTGCAGGCCTGCGTCAAATCATCGCAACCACATCTAACGCAGGCCGGCGCGTTCCAACAAGCGAAGATTTTGTTGGACTTCCTGTCATTAGGTGTTAAAGAATATGAGAAACATTTCCCTCTAGGCTTCATTGACAGGCTTTTCCTTCTCCTATTAAATTCCGGGAGTAACACGTGAATCTTTGTGTAGTTCAATAATTCTTTGCGTTTAGTTGGACGAAATACGGAAATTCAAAACAACCAAATTAAAAAGTAGCATAGCAACTACCGACAAAACCTCCAAATTTTTATCGAAGTACCATACTTCATTATCTAAGTGTTAATTAAAATTATCACACTTTACAGTTGCCTTATCATATATTATAAACAAAATTGTGTACGTACAAATATTCCGGCCGCAATGTGTTAAAGACTGTCCACCATGTCTCATGTTTTGATTTTTCCAAGTAACTGAGGAGATATTGCACTGTTAAATTACAGATCTTCATAACTTCTTCCTGTCGCTAGAAATCCCAACGTTACAATCATCCTGTCTTCAGCACTAATGGTATCTCTGTATGTCTTTCGTTTTTTTCGACTTTAGATCGTATCTACACCGACAATTTTGAAAAACTTTCATTGTCCATAAGCAAAAAGTTATTGTAAATTGCAGGCTGATGACTTTGCAGAGATCGTAGTAAGTTGACATGAGAAAACCGTGATTTTTCTTTAGACCACTGCTTTTTCAATAAATATTTCTTCTTGTTTACTCATCAGAACACAATAATTCTGCGACAGCTACACAAGATATGACAAACTACTATATGACAAACTGGAAAATGCTTTTTTGAGGTTGCTGTTTACTTGTCAGAAAATGTATACTAACAGTAGACGTGTATGGCAGCAGGCGACCCCGTCGGGTACGAGGTCAGGGTTGATTTGGAGGACGGGTTTTCGACGAATGATTCGAAAGTGAATGGGGCACTTTATACACGTAAATATCCGTTAATATTGTTACAGTGGAAAACAAAATACAAGACACCAATTAAGTCACGAATCACTAGCTTTAATTATCACAACTAAACAGTTTGTAATCAATAAGATAGTCTCTTACAACAAATCAAATAAAAGCGTTCACTCCCAATCATAATGTCACCTAATATAAAACACAAGTGTATTACAATTGTCCCGCACAATTATAAAACACAACGCTTCGCCACAATACTTATAACCGCACTGTGTAAATCGCCGACAATAACTGAACTAAGCTTCGCTGAAATCTTGTATTTATACCCCGTTGAAAAACCAGATCCATACTACGCGTCAAGAACGCTACTAGAAAACACCAGAACGTAATTGATTGCGGCCTTGGCACACAGTGCGCGCGGACTGGTGAAATCTGGACCAGTCTCGGACACGTGACAAGTGTCACGTAATTGTCCTTCATCTCAAAATAGCAGCAATACGTACACGCACACACCTCCTTTCCACAGGATGGCGAACAAAAACTGAAAACATAAAATTAACGGAACCTAAGTAACAACATTTAAATTAAATAAAGATGTTTTTATTTTTTCATTACCAAAAATTAAATTAGAATAAAAGTAGTTTGAAATACCTGTGTGTGAAATAAGACATATCTGTTCAGCCCAAATTTTGGTTGTTTTTAATTCAACTTGTGAGTTTACTGTCAAGCTTAAAACAACTGAAGTTATTCAAATAACTCAGAACAAATTTTTGTAATTTATCGTATTTGTTTTCTATTACGTTATGTAAGTGATACGTTATTTAATAACTTTTAAGTGCATTGTAAACTTTCTACTTGTTCATTTTTTAAATTATGTTCTCAAAAAATTACGTTATAAATTTTCATGAAATACATATTGTCAGTATATTTATTTTTTCATGTATTTGAGACACTGTATTATTAACGGAATTATAAATGTTAGTATCTGTTAAACAAGAAAAATTATTTCACTAAACACTTCATAGTAGGCTTATATATTTAAATCCCCTACTTATAAAGAATTCTAGTTTTTTACTCACATTACGCGCTATTCAGAACCACCAGATAATAATAGTCACTAAATTAATAGTGAGATCTAAAATATAAAAAACTAATGCTTAACTTAATTTAGTAATAACGATAACGAGCTGTCAATTGTTGCCTTCTAAATGCAGAAACAATTCAGAGTGTATTAATTTTAGTATACTAAAATTATTAAAACAAAAGACAAATTACTTTCAAATAATATTACGTTCTCGATAAACAGGACTGATTACGAATTCCATCTCTGCCAGCAAAGGCAATCATGTCGTGGTAGAATAATAAAAAAAAAATGTAAAGTGCCTCATTATTACTGTCTACTTAGTTTTTCCTTTGATGTGTAATTTGATGAAACCGTATTTACAAAGAAACTTCACGAATGACAAAAAGATGTTTAATTACAGATTAAGTAGAACTAGACGGGTAAGTTAATAGAGAACGTGTTTGGTGTAATGTTATACAGATTCAGAGTGTTTTCAACCACAGTGGCGGTTAATGTGAAAAGTGGTGACGCAATCCTATTAGTATGTCTAGTGTCCCACAATTTTCGAAAAAGAAAAATCCATTGTCACTGGGATAGTAAGTGCGTGATAATTACAAAATAATATTACGGCAGTGTGGGTGCTGTAGAGTTTCGGGACAAATTCATTAGTTAGTTAATGTGCATAGGTGTAGTTTATTATTTGTAAAAAAAAAACTAAAACTATTTTAGGAATGTAAAATATTGGAATAAAAGTATTGTACTTACTGCTGATTCAGTTTCATTTGTTATAGCCGCCTTCTCACTAGCTTCACATGCGTTCTCAAATTTTTAAACATAGGCACTAACATTCATTTCAGTACAACATAGCATTGTGTTGATGTATTGAAGACATTGTTGTTATACATTGGTTTTTCTAATCATCGAAGTAACGGAATTAATTCTTTAACATTTTCTTTATCATTCTAACAAAACCATTCCACAGACAAAACCAATATATTCTAGAAGTTTTTTCCAGTTTCCACCTACCGCCAGCTACCCCTACCTAATGTCACCCACCTACAAACTTCTTAAGAATAATACTATTTAAAAATTTAAAGTTATTTTCATATATTACTTGTTTTAAAAAACGTGTTTATATTTACAGTTATCTGGCACTGTTAAGATCCACGATTAAAGTATTAACTATTATTAGTTGATTAGGTTATGTAACAAATGTTATACGATTATATTTTATAACAATATATTTGATTAAATTTTGCTGTTTTGTTACTACTTTCAGATATGTATGATAATAATTATAAGAATCCGAGATTGATTTAGGTATGTAGCAAGTAGTTTTAAGTGTTAGTATGGTTAAAATTAACATGATTTGGTTAACGCTGCAAAATCAGTAAAATTTTTCAGTTAAACGTTAAATCTAATTCACACAGTAATATCATTTATTACTTCATTATTTGAGTTTGATTATTAAGTCGGTAAAGGAAGAGATAAAAAAGAATAGGTTTTTATTTTTGCGTGTAGTTTACTAGATGTAACGAAAACAATTAAACTACTAATCAAAATATTAAACTTAAATAAAGAGAATTTACGTTTATTATGTATAATTATGAGGCAGTCAATCGTATGTAATGGTGTAGCATCACACCGTGTGATAGTGCATAATGATCGCTTGAAACCACACAACTTACTTTTGACTTACAAAACACATTTGAGAACTACGGTATAATTCACGTGATGTCATGGGTGGTTCTAGTTTGCCTAGGTAGCCTTTACGTTAGATTATAGAAATCCAATCTCATCGTCAGGAAATACATCACATTCGACAGTGAAAGCAACAATAAATGGAGTAGATTTTTTTTCAAGTACATTACATAATCTGCAAACAAAAGTTGCAATAAATGTAAATTTCACGAAATTCACATGAATGAGTTGTGCCCAGTGGCATAACTCATATAGTATTATTGAACAGTTCGCTTAATTATGAAATCTTGTAGGGAGTGCCAGTACTTCATAACGCTGAAATCTGTATACCGCCTCGCTGTTGTCGAGGAGGTTTAATGCCAGTGGATTTGGGTGACTGTCCAGCCTCAGAAGATACCTGTTGGTGTGTTCGCTGATGGTTTCTTTTACAGTTTTCATGTGTAGATCTTTATGTATCACTGCGTTGCTGACGTACCACGGTGCGCTCAGTATTGTTTTCAGAGTTTTTGACTGAAATCGTTGCAAGATTTCGATGTTTGAGTTGGACGCCGTTCCCCAAAGCTGCACTCCATAGGTCCAAACCGGCCGAAGCATTATTTTCCACCGATAGCCGTGATTGTCTACCCAGTAGCCAGTACAGCCTATTAAATTTCAGGGTTAGGTGTTTCATTTTTGTCTTAATATGATCCCATGTGAGTCTTTTATCTAAGTGCATTCCAAGGTATTCAAAAATGGAGTAGAATTGAAAACAGTTTTGTTCACTGAAGTTATAATTGGTAACAAAGTACTTAAACGAAAAATGTTAAACGTTTGCTGAGTCAGATCAATAATAAATAAAAGTTACGATAACCGCGTAATTCAGGACGAAAGGATTTTTGGATAGTACGCTGACCTGTTTTTGAATAATTATCGTCTGTCAACGATAAATAGGTGGTTAGTTGCGAATAAAAATTGCTGCAACACGTGCTGTAGTCGGACAGCACACATAATTGTCATGTCAGAATGCACATGTGTGCAGTCCATATGTGGCCAACAGATTATTGTCTGGCAACGTTCAGCAACAATTAAACATTACATCCTTCGGTTCTGGTAATTGCCGCGAAATGTGCGTCCGTGCGTGCGTGCGTGTGTGTGTCTGTGTGTGTATTGTGACGGTTCGTTAAGGTGTTTGTGTGTAGAATGTATTTCATAAATTTAAGTACTCAACTAGACCGTGTAATTTGAATTTATTTCAGTTACGCCCAAACACTACGTCACACAAGATGAATTTTGTAGAGAGAAGAGAATATCGTTAAGTGAAATATTTAACATGCATATTGTAACATAACAAAATTATCACACTAAACATTTGAATTAATGTTACATGAATAAAAGAGAAAGTTCCATAGTGAGTGAGAAGAATAAACTGTTTAAGGATTACACTAGAAACTGTATAATTAAGTCTATAAAATGTTAATAAAAATGGAAGATAATAAAGAAAACCATTAATTAAAATAACCTACTATGAAAAAACCAGTTAAACCAGCAGTATACCCAGTAGATTGGGGAAGCAGTACAAAAAGGGAGGGACCATAAAAAAGGAAATAATCTGTCATGAAACCATTTTAATAAGGAAACTACTTATGTGATATTTGAAGAAGGGACGAAACATATCAAGATTCCAACAGAGACCAGAAACAGGAAGAGATATGCCAAAACAAAATGTTAATCATATAATAAATACCATGAGACAAAATTGAAACCGATATAGGTAAACCCCAAACAAGTTACAAGATACAATACTATAAAAACAAATTGTATATTAGTTGTAAGCGTAACATGTCAAAAAATATACCAAAAGAGACTACCATAGAGTAGAACTCACTAAAAAGACTACCAGAGTGTAGAATACAATAAAGTGAAGTGAAATAACAAAATTAAGGAACTACAGAGTGTACAGTGAGAGACATAGTTAAAAAATCTATGAAAAAATCTTCAATGAGGTTTAAGTATTATAAAAAGACTACCATGAGTGTAGAAAAATAATAATAAAACCATTGAAATGAAAGACGGTCTAAGGACTGACAACATTACTAGTAATAAGAGTTTTAAATTAGATATAAGGACTATTACATATAAAATGTTTTCTTTAATTATAACTAAATAAATGGTGAGAACAAAAATACCAAAGGACGGTTCATAACTGAAGGTATGCCTAATATTAAGATATTTATTATTTATTATTAATTAAATAATATTTTAGATGTAAGGTGTAAATAGATACACGAGGTTTTTTTTTTATAACAGTTAAAGTGTTTTCATAAGAATAATACATACACAAGACAGTTAGTGACTGACAGTGTTACTAGTAATAGGAGTTTTTTATGTTTTCTAATTAAATTATGTCTAGGATAAGCTATGTTGTTATCATTTGATGATACAGGAAAAAATAATAGGAATAAGATGTTTTTGTTAAAATTAGGCATAAGATGTTCATGTTATGGTTCAATGATGTTATTAGTATAAAGAAAGTTTAGTAGATACAAGATATTCTATTGTAATTAAAATCATGTCATTTAATTTTCCATTGTGTAAGTCAGAGAGGCAAGTAGGGCATAAAAATGTAATAATTTTATTCAAATCAGTAAACCATGTATAATGTACAAACAGACCCACCAAGACACTATGTTTGTAAACACAGAATGGCCTATAAACCAAAAAAAACTATCTATCAAAGAATTAATCTATGTAATAGGAATAGAATTCAATACATACAATACAGGAATTGAAAATATAATTAATGCAGATACAGTTAATAGCAAATAGAATGACAAAAGAAAGAAAACTAACTTCTTTTGGAAACAGTCAAAAATAGGCTTATGATAGTAATCAAATCAGACTAAACAGCAAATTAATCAATATTGAAATGTTTTAATAACCAAATTACTAACAGCAAAGTAATTACGGAGTTATTAGGTGTATTCCATGGAAATATTATACCGATAAAACAAATAAAAACCTTTAAAACACTGAATTTGTACAAAATATGGGACATGCAATTATTATGCAAAATTGTAATTTTTGGGCTTAAATGAGTTTGAAACAAACCCAGCTATATATCAAAAGATGTAAAATTAAATAATCAATATTACTGAATAGTTAGATTCGTGTAAAATTAAGAAATATTGGAAATACAGTAAAAAATAAGAAAACTTGTTATGTATAGTTAGATAGTGAAACAAGTCTTAGACAGATATTTTATAATTAAACAATATGAAGAGGAAAAAGACATACCACAAATTGCCCTAAAACGACGACGTTGCGTCGTTTAGTCTATTGTTAATCGCAAAGCTGAACAGTTGAAAAATGTATTAGTGGAGTTTTGAAAACCAAATAATTTATATTAAAACCAAGTGTGGTTATGTGGCGTGTAACGGAGATGAACTAACAAGTGAAATAACATTATTTATCTATGTCTAACACTTCACAAGTTTCCAAAAACACAGAATAACACCATAAAACTTAACGCCAGAAATCGACAGCCATTTTGATCAATTTTTGGAACAAATTCACAAAACCAACACGCATATTTGAACACTACACTACACAAGAGATCCATCCAGAATTCGACATCGCAGACGACGAGGGGACATTCAACACTATATTTTGGAACAACACCACTTCGCAGGAAAAGGGAACATCGTTTTATTTCTGTGGGAGAAGATCTTCGATTCCAACGGCGTCATAGCAGATTAAAACCAAGCAGACGGCGGCCATTGCTGAATTTCTCACATAGACGGTCCATGCCTCTTGGAGCAGAGTGACGTCATTTCTTCGACTTGGTTCGAATTTTAAATAATTTCTTTCTAATTGACAATTGTAATAATAATTCTGTTCTATTTCAGATGTTAACATTTAGTTTAAGAATACCTGTTAAATGTATCTTGTTCCTTGCCCTCTGACCATTTCGACTCGTTAAAAGAACCATAAATTTAAACTTGTAAAAAATATATCTGTTGATTTTTCTCATTGCCGACTGTGGCGAATATTTGCCAGTGCCTGGGACATGCGCAGTTTGACTGGAGCACAATTTTGAATGAATAAACGCAAATCAGTATTCAGTTACCAACATTGTTTTTATTTCTACCATTAATGTTATTATTATTTTTTATTAAGCAAAACATAATTCACATTGAGAGAATAGATATAGAAGGAAATTACAAACTCAAATAATTAATTAATTATCAATTAATTAAATTAAATTATTCAGTCAAATTCGATACAAGCACAAGAAAAAATATTTGCAAAATTTTTAAAGTTTGATGTATTTATTATTTATCAATCAAACACACCTAGTTATAACATTTTCTTATCATCAATATCTTTATATTTTGCTTATTATTACACTTGAAATTATATTACAATTTGACTAGCCTAACAGTGGGACTTTAAGGAGTCAGACTGACCCAGTGATAAACAAAATATCAACAAATATCAACACATATCAGTACAATTATTTAATTTTTATTATATTTGTAATATTTTTATTATATTACAATTTGGCTTGCCCAACTAGTGGGGCTAAAAGAAGAGCACAATACCTTTGTTATCACCAAAGATACACACACAATATCTTTCTACACAATTCCATTATTTAACATAATTATATTTGTAATATTTAAATAATATTACAATATGAAAGAGTGAAATTGTGTTGTATTTGAAACAATACTGAAAATAGGAAAACATGCTTTTTCTCATACGTGCGTGTACATGTAAATAATAATCATGTTAAGAACTTACATTAACAATTATCACCTCGTATAGATACTGTATATACTTAAAATAAAATTTACTTTCACTTTGGTAACTGACAGACATTAGGAAATCACTGACCTTTAACAGTTTAATGATTTAACTGACAAATTAGTCATCATTAATTCCGATAATATATGTTTTAAAAATAAAATTATACTAGTAAGATCAATATGCACCCAAAAAGTTATTCAATGTGTTCAATTAAATCTTCATGTAAAATTTCTTAGTTTGTATTATTTAAAAAGCATTGTATATTGATTTAATACAAGATTTAGCCTATACGAAGCTGGTACACTTCCATAAGTATTCTTTAAGTTATATTTCACTGATCATAGACATGAAACAGTTTTATAGTATTCAGGAGATTTAGAATGTATGCATCCCTATTCTCATTTTTGTAATAAGTGACGATGAAGTACAATAATACTGCTGAACATTTTGCCCAAGTAAGCGTGAACAAAGCTCAAACGAAGACGAAGACGAAGACGATTGTTTTCTCAGCACTTCTACTGATTCTTTCATTACACCTCTACGAATCCTAATGTTCTTTATTCCTGTAACTCTTTAAATGACAATACAGTATAATCTTGCACGCGCCTATATTGTTGTTAGACCAATACCTCATTTAGAATCGTTCCGCGTCTAACTAATGCAGGAATGTTGGATATGTACCTGACTAATACAGTACTTGTAAATATTTTCAATATAAATAACGAGCGAGATAATTGATTTTGCTATGATGTCGATGATTATCAATCGTGGCATTGCCACTGTGAAGTCCGTAAAGAACTACCTTTGCAAAAACCACTTGATTCCATGTAACACTAACTTTGTAAAACGTTTGGTCCCTAAATTATTTAATATTTACAGACACCATACGTCGGTCAATAATGATGACAATGATGATAGTTATGTATTAGTGAAGTTATTTGCATCATTGCCACTGTACGGAAATTACACACTGCAAGTACACAATTTGCCACCTACATATTTTGATTACCAATCTACTAAGTAGTTAAATTAAATTATTTGTTCGGTAACTACTGTGTCATTGACAGGTGTCAGCAATTTGTATGCACAACAAACATACATTACGCTCAGTCATGACATTTGTTTTCGACGTCACTGAATAAATATTTTAATATTTGCTTGGCAATTCCAATAGACGATTTATTTCAAAACTTTCTCCTTTATTGATATATACCATATATCTTTTCAAATATTTATCTTGTTCAAATGTAGTTCTACACCAATTTATTATTTTAACTGACTTGATTTCAATATTTTATAATATAACTCAGTTGTATGTTTTATTGTTAAATAAAAAGTTTTTGATAAATGACAATTTGATATTTATTTATTCTGTATTAATTAATAGTATTTGGAGTTTGGTTTTTATATATTTCATGAACACATAAACACAACTTAAATCGTTTTTAATATCAATGAAAAAATTCCTAAGTGAGGCAATATTTTTATATGGAAATGTATGTATAAAACGATTCTGCTTCAGATAATTTTAAGGGTTTACAAGTCAATTTTTCCTTCACTGTGAACAAAATTTAGAAGTCTCATACAACGAAAATACTATCTCTTTTTGCGTTAGCAGTCTTCATCCAGTTTTGTCCTACTTGTGCTGTTTGCTGTTGCTTCGTGCTGAATTGCTGAAGATCTTCAGCACTAAGCAGCAGCCAGCAATACAAAGTACGACAAACTTGGAGGGAAAATACACTACACTGAATTTTCGTAACAAAAATCACACACTTCTTTGTTTTAAGGAATACAGGCCTACTCACTTATAATGTGTGCGAAGTACTATATTTCTATTTTATATCTTAATATCTTTTGTTATGTATAAATATCTAAAGTAGTGTTATGGCACTCAATGATCTGTAACAAAACAATACCATTCTTACAGTAAATAATATTTTAATATTAATTATAGTAAACAGTTGTTTATTGCTTTGAAGTCTTCATCTCTCCGTGGGTAAAATTCAAGTTTTTTCAAGTCAGATATGTTCGTACAAGTCAATTTTTTCATTTTTTTAGACATTTTCCTAGTAGACTTTGACCGTCTATCACTGTGACTATTCGCATTTTGTTTAGAAATAATAATACGGTAATATCATCATCATCACCATCGTCATCCTCAAGGTTTAAACCAAGAATGTTTTGTTCCGGTCTCAAATAGGCAAATATTACAGCTGGTCACTCCAGCGCTTCCTCGGACGTCTCACACCTCTCCGTCCCCTTGGCTTATAGTTCCATAGTTGTTGGGGGATGCGGCAGTCATCCATTCGCCAAAGATCTTCCCACCATTTCAGCCGAAACTGGGCGATCCTATCGAATACACTCATAATATTCAGTTTCCGCCGTATATCTGTGTTTCTTCTATGATCATTTAGAGTGTACTCTGCCACGTGCCTGAGACATCTCATTTCAGCCGCTTGGATGCGAGTGGCCTGGACTTTCGTTAAAGTCTAATTCTCAGACCCATAAAGAAGTATGGGAAGAGCCATCACCTTGTAGAATTTTAGGCGTGTTCCTTTACTTGCTGACTTAAGGGTTCGCCTGATGGTCCCGCACATAAGGTTGAACTTATACAACTTCTTCACCACATCATTGCTTGCATTATAAGACACACTGTAGCCCAGGTATTCAAAACTGCTAACTTGTTTCAGGACAGTACCATCTATAAAAATTTTTGCCCGTACGGGATCAGTTCCATAAAAAACCATCACCTAGGTTTCAATTGTAGATATCTGCAATACAGAGTCTTTGCAGATTCCATTTAAAAAATGTATACCCATCTGCAATCTGTTTTCTGAGTCCGACAGAATAGCCTGATCGTCCGCAAACAACAAAGTGTCAATTGTAGAGTGACCAATCATACAATGGTCTGGAAGACACATCTGCCAGTTTACACGCGGTAATATCATGGCCTTAATAATATTATACTGGTTGCTTAAAGATAAAACATATCTTCAAAATATCGCTAAACATAAAATTATACATTTTAGTACAGCATTACAAAAATATCAGCTAATTCATTTTAGTCTGATTTGGAGAAAAATTATTTCCCTTCCATGAGAGAGTACACAATACGCTGAACAGTGATTTTCGCGTCAACGTGGAAAACGTGTTCTTAGCAATTGACCCACTTGAGTTCTTTATACGCTATAAACTTTATTTTTTTCAGACAGAATAGAGAATTCTAATTACTAAGAATATTAAATTCTTTCGGTTAACTTGTTCTTACGAAATTTCTTTTCTTCACCACACAACATCTTCTGGGAACAGTAAGTGATGAGGAGATTTCATCTGTAATAAAATCATGAACAGCAGCTGAAGTTTACGTGCCATAACCAAGCAGTGGAGCGGTGTGTGAAGCTGGTGATAGAAGCGTCAGAGAAAGTAATTGATGCCAAGTCTAGGGATAGTTTCATCAGAACGACGCTTCTTTCACAATCAATCATGCCATGTTTTTCGCACAAAATCGGAGTTTAAAAAAAATTAAACCTGGTAGTCGTGGGACTACCGGTAGACATGGAATCATGGGCAGACTTGTGCTTTGGGAAGGAATGAAGGGTTGGTTAAATAAATAGCTACATAAGTTTTAATGTATTTTATTTATTCGGAATTTACAGAATTTACAAAGTCACCTAACGCTAGTTGATGGAATATGGAGCGATGGTAGCTGAAGTACGATACGAATATCTGGGCGAAGATTTGCATGTTGCGACTGAACATCAGGTCTATGCTCGTGTTTCCGAGTGTAGTTGATGGTAAGCTATGGAGTTGTAAGCCGTACTCGTCGTTGATGTCCTGTAGTAGGTTCTCGTGATCGGGTGCATGCTTGTTGAAGTCGCCGCAGAGCATTATTGGTGTAGTCATGTCGGCGATCATCTTAGGGATCACTTTACTGATGGACTTGCCGTATCTGCCGAGCCCGTGATGTATAAGATACAAGACTTCGGTGTCGGTATCACTCTTGAACCACAAGCGATCGCAGATCCCACACACCGAGCCGAACGGATTGTTACTAAAGTGCTTAGAGAATTCCTCGTCGACTCCTTTGAAGCGGCGACTTGGACCGGGCTGTTCTGCGCAGAGCATCGACGGTCCAATGTTGTCGAAGCACAAGTTATTAATGTTCTCATCGTCTGTTTTCTTACTAGCTAGCCGTACGCTCGATCTGAGTCGCTTTGGGGGCACGCCGGATGACCCAGGTATCGGAGATGCGGGCCGCTTGGGCGCTGGCGGGGTTTCGTCAATCTTCAAATGGTTGCCATTTTCTAAGTCCTCGGCCGATTTCTTTGATTTTAGTCTCAAACGATAGGCATGTTGACGCTCTGCGTAGGATTTGCCGGTTTTCGGTTTGAAAATTTTGGTTCGAGTTTTATCGCGATTTTTAGGTCGAGGCATTTGAAATTTTTGAGTTCAAATGTTGTTATTATTTTCTGTGAGTGCTTCTGGTACTCGAAATTGGTGTTATTGGAGAGATTTTGTTCTGAGGATCACAACGCACTTTGTATTTTCGCGATCGGACTTGTAGTTCCCGAGATATTTAAGTTTTAGTGGAGCAATTTAGAAATTTTCGGCGCAAAAATACCCTCACGCAGACAAAGCCTAGAGGCGACTGAAGTCAGTTGTAAAAATTCTCAGTACTATTGTTGGAAGGGGGCCGAGTGACTCGATCACCTGACACCTGGTTTGCTGGGATTGGTTGAGCGGTTCGTGAGATAGTGGTATGCCGAAAGTACATTTGAAACATTACGGTTGATTTTCGCGAAACGTGCGAGTAAGACATTACATACCTATGGATTCCATGTCAATATGTAGTACCAAAAAGAAAGAGTAAAAGGCTATTGACATAATGGCATAGCTCGTAACATTTATCTTAACTATTTTATGAAAAATTGTAGAATTTGCACTTTTAATGTTAGAAATGTGTTTGTCAAGTGCAATGCGCAACCAATAAATCTATGCTTTTTCAATTTAATTATCTTCCCTGTACTATTCTTTACTTATCTAAAGCTGTACCGTTTGACTTAAATAAAAAATTACCGTTTTTTTAATTCCGAAATATTGTTAACATTGATCAGTTTTTGTGATTTTTGGGGGTGATGCACGGCCGGAAGATATAACCGATTTTTTGTTTTTGTTTTTTTGTTTTTTTACTGGTCTGTCGGTATAGCGAATCGAAAAAAAAACAAATATTTTTTGGCCCACCCCAGTAATTACTCTTTTATTTATGGTAAAAATAATTTCTGCATAAGAGTAGTGTTTGTGATCATACATTCCTAACATCTGTGTGAATATTACACTGTGACCTTACATAATACTGTATATTGACACGCGTTTTTGGTATCACATATGACGAAAAATCATTAAGGGTAATTTTATGGGCTGAAGTATGAGAATGGATTATATAGCCTATCTTGAATATTTTTTTATAGTACAAACTCCCTTAATATTGGATTTTAGAGTACAAATGTGTCAATAACAAATTTGATTTGTGATTGAATTCAATAAAACTTTACTCAAGGAAAAGTGAAATGGAAAAGTTTTGACGTAGACATAATATGTGCTTTAAATTAATTCTTTAAATGGTTTATCATTATTCAGATGTCATGCACCACAGACAGATGGATTCACCTACACGTCCCGGTGTTGTAGAGTTTGGTGAACTACAATAGCTGACAAAGAAGTTATACTTGAGCAGTTAAGAAAAATAAGTCGACCTCGGTGGGAGGCGTTGGAATGATTGGGAAATGGAAGAGAAATTCTGTTAAATAGCAGTTGGAAGAATTAATATGGTTAGCAACGTAAACTGCGCAATCTATCAGGGCCAAAGCCGTTGCAAGTGGATCAAATAGCACTTCGTTATCGTGAATACGCTAATGTTAATGAATTAACTACTGTTTATCTAAAAATTATTAATATTTTGTTGAACACTAGTAATATTTACCGTATTCATTAACATGTATTATGACAATCTGGTGTCCCACTTGACGATGTTAATGAATGCCGCTTTATCAGTATAAAATGTAAATATCCTCAAGTTTTTAATATCTTGTTTTTTTCTTATATCTTACAGATCGTTCCATATTCTCTACCTACGTTGTATTAACTAGTTGTTTCCTTATTTGTTATAACACTTAGTCTACAATTAATGCTTTTCTACGGGTCCATAACTCTTAATTATCCTGTATAATATACATACTGTTAATATCACTTTGTGTGTATATATATTCTGTACCCGTAGAAAATCATTAGTGTCACCGTTTTATGCATTTTAATAAACTGTACATTTTTAAACTTGAATCAACTAATTTTTTTATCGTTTGAGCAAACTAATTAAATTATATGAGTCACTTATTATATTATGTATTTACTATTGTCACTTAGCATATATTAGTATATATACTATGTATATATTAGTCACTTATAAAATTGTATTTACGTCGTCCATTGTTTAACATAAACTTCTTACAACTAAACTACTCCTATCTTCTGCTTGCTGTTCCTCGTCACTCAGTTTAATTAGGCTCTACTATTGTTCGTTATTCTTGCATAATAATCGGCCAAATTCCTTTTCAGCGCGGTAGGCGTGGTAACTTCACCGTAGTATTAAGTTCATTCTCTAATGACAGCATTGTTTATTCTCCCTCTTAGTCTTCCTCCCATAGAACTGATGGATCCATTGGTGTCTGTGCATTGAAATTTGTGTTATTTTAATCATTTCAAAACATAAATAAATAATCGTTGCATAAATGAATAAGAACCGATCCCACTGAATAATACGTATCCCACTTATGATATTTCTTCAATTTTAATTAGCCGTAAAAGCACGGTCACACACGCGCGCGCGCGCAAGATAGAGAGAATTATCTTCGACTTAGGACGTTCCCAGTTTTCGTATTCCTCCCACTTCTCGAAATTGTTTTTCTTTGTCTTCTTTTTCTTCTTTCCCATTTTTTCTAGTGGGTATCTTGGATACATTTCCTAGTATCTTTTTTGCAGTATTCGCCTTGGCTGCTTATATCCTCTCATATTATATGTTAAAGTCCAAACAAAAAATTTATCTCTTTTCTTTTCCTACACTACGTTTGCCTCTGCCTTTCTTCATGTCCCTAATTATCTCTAGTTTTTTATTTCTAAACTGGATTTCTTATAGCTTTTCTTTAAAAATCCATTTCTGCCGCTAAACGTATGGCTTGGTTCCCAGCACTGATAACCCACATTTCTGCACACACGGAACAAATTACACTGCACACACAGATCAAATTACACTTAAGAAACCTGGAGAAACAACTTGAATCTTATTTGAGTAATTAATTATTGTCGACATCATTAATTAATATTTTATTCTTGGATTTAGTTATCTCCGCTAATTGAAACTTTTTCCTGATATTTAGGACTCCGTCGTTAAGCGTGGAGCTATGTTATTCTGGTGTCTAATCCGTTCAGTCCAACTAAAGTTAGGTCAATGTTGAGCCGTAGGGCAAACCGAATGACTAGTCGTGATCGGGGTGGTGAATACGGAACGATTAATGGTATTGCAATTGACACCATTTTTGCCTTCGGGTGTGTTTTGTACGCCTTATTGGTTGAGCATTATTGGTAAACCGACAGGTAATCCTGTTGTAAATGTTGAGTAAGAGGAAAGATAAGATCTGACAAATGGATATTGTTTTCATAGTGTGTTGAGAAAGATACGTCTACTTGTACGTCTACAACATAGTGTAGAATAAAAGCTTTACAATCTTTGGGGGGTGAACTGCATTCATTTAACATTTCTGTAATAAAGAAAGTTATTTGCTTTAAACTTTTTGTTGTCGGTTGATTGCAATAATTGCGTTATAAAGAATGAGCAGTTTACCTTTATTGTGTAGTATTGATTTAGTCTTAGGGAAAGCTGTCAACTTAAAAAAAACGTTAAATCAAAAGAGTGCAGGATAGCTACTTCACATAGTGAAGGTCAGCAATATATACATTTTGAACCTATCAGCGTTCAGTTTTATCGTATGACTTTAGAAGAACGTGGTACGTAATTATAGGGGTAGAGGATGAAACTCACATAATTGTGTTTGTTTATAGGCCTATTATGGAGGGCGCAATCATGGAAGCCGATAAATGTCTTAAGACACACGAAGCCTTAGGAGACGTCTGTATAATGACTATCATAAGGTTTTATGATGTTGAATTCCCGATGTGGTGAGGGTATGTAAAAAGGGATTATATGCATAAAAGTCCAGTGGCTAAAAATAATATATTATTCACGATAAACAGTTCAAAAGTTAACATTATAACAATTTAGATAGAGTGAGTGTTGTAGTGTAAAAGTGTTGTTCGTGTTGTATGCTGTCGGGCGTTACCTCCGCGCACTTTTTGTTACTTACTGTTGACTGGATCCTCTGCGGTGATGTAGTCCTGTAACACAACTTAATACTATGTTTTTTGTGGGCGCCACTTGCAATCGTTTGTTTCAAGAATAAAATGTGATTATTAAAGAAATTAAAATTTTTAAATCTTACATCTATGAAAAAAGGTAAACAAGTCAGTTTAGCTTGAAAAAATCAGGTAAGTTTAATGATTCTTCAAAAACAAACAAATCGTCTGAAGGACCAACATTCATAAAAAAATTATACAATTGCAGAGTTACTAAAGGAAAAAAAAATTCACAAATTATTATTATTATTATTGACAATTTTATATATCCAATCAAGTATCGGCTAGTATTTTCAATTTTTTACTCAGTTGAAAAGCATGAGTTTAATACGTGAAAAAATCTTTACTCTCAGGACGTGACTCCTTTGAACTACCAAGACATATCAATAAGATGCCTTACAAGAAAAATTAAGTGATTTGAAGGTGTGTGTGGCGTGTGCAGTACAACTGTGTGATAAATGTAAACAGGTAAAAAATGACTTTAATTTTGGTAACTCACGTTTAAATGGTTAATTAATCTCGCACTGGACACTCCTCTCGGGTTCTTTTTTAATCTCGCCTCTTCATGTGTGCACTGAATCTATTTTAAGTCAAAATTGCGATCATTTACAATTTCCGCACTTTTTGTGAAAACGTTTGGCAGTAGATTCTCGTTCAAACCCCGCCACTACAAATGAGCTGCTCCGCGTTGATTCCCAAATTGGCCGCCACAGCGCTGACTCCCATGTAGTCGAGAGAAAGGCTTTGTGTTTGTATGTTTACGTTAAGGGGGTTATTGTCAAGTTAGTTTGTCTTTGCGAACACAGCAGAATTGGTTCTCTATTTAAAGTTTTTATCCCTCCTGGGCCGTTGATGTTCTGGCTGCGTGATTTCTATTAAAATTTGCCGTGTTGCTGCTCTATTTCAGCAACACATTGGCGTGGATTCTTGTAGAGGTTAAGTCAGTCTGTCAATGTACGGCAAAAGCCTTTCTTCGGGTCTTGTGTCGATTTGTCGCCTCTCGGTTTCGCCTTAGCTGCGTTGATCAGTGTTGTGGGTGATGCATCTGTTCTGGAGTTCAAGCTTCAAGTGTTTTTTGGGTCGAATTTGGTCTCTCTTTTATAATAATTAAGGCTGATTGTTTTCATTGACTTCCGGTATATTTATCTAAAAATTCCTTCTAGATTGTTCGAGAATAAAGAAATGGAACATCATGGAACAAATTTAACTTCCGTCGAAGCTTTTAGAACAAATTTCTTATTCTTCACACTAAGGATATTTCAAAATTTACTCTGGTATTTATCAAACAGTTTTACATTAGTACTCACAATTTGCATGCCATTATTACATTTAGATTCTCTGTTTTCAACTGAATCTAGTGATACTAATTATGATTGGTTTTTAAATAAATTAACTCTAATAAGTAACACAATATACAACTCTCACCTTGGGTTGTTGTCATTGAAATTCAATTTTTTAGAACAAAAATTGTTGTGAAACTATTATGTTTCTTCCACAATCTGAACATATAACATTACTATCTTCCTATAACAAAACAAACAAATTTTAACATATATAATACATAGATAATTTCAATTTTACATGGCCCCTGTCCATGGCCTAGGTTTTTGTCAATGTTATAACACAATAATTAGTCTCTTTCTTTAACATATGTAGTATTTCACTAGGGTACACTCAGAGTTTATTATACTGTCTGTCTTTTGTGATACCTGGTTACTCTTTACACATATTATTTTTATTACAGGATACCATAGCATCATATTGATTGGTCTTGAGATGCCCTTTTTCATGGTGTGACAAATCTCACTCTTATAAGTAAATTCATTCATAATTGATGTCATTTTCAACTGAGTTTGTTCGTTTTTAAGGTATACTGAAGTATTGTATCATTCTATTTTATTTTTGTCAACATTTTGTAGATATTTAGCCGGTTATGACTATTTTTGTACTGGTTGATTGGATCCAGCCATACATGGTATAGGTAAATATTTTGCTAACTCGATTATTACAATGTTAAAGTTAGACAAATATATTAGTATAGTCGCTCTATATTATATTTCAACTTTCTAATGCAATTTGGTTGCATTTTGGCAACATTAAATCCATAAATCATACAATATTATATGCCTACCACATGTTTTTAGTTAGTACAGTTTTTGGCTATTTTGACTGATTTTTATTCATTTGACAGCTTTCTTTATCTATGATAAATTGTTCACTTTTGTCTGCTCGATAATTACATATAGTTTTTATTTCAAATTGATAATAATTAATTTTTACATGAAATCTGAGTGTTTGTTCTCAAATCCAACACATTAATATTTTTTGTCTTAGATTCTTTCTAGTAAGTATTTAAGTCATTTAATACATTTATTTTATTTACATTACATAATATAATAATGGATCATGTCCATTCATTCACAAAAAATAGTTCTTTATACTCTATTCAGACTTAATAATTAATGACTTCATTTTGGTTGATCCTGATATTATTTGTCTCTCTCATATGGTTTTTTCACTGTTATTCACTTTAATAATATATATAGGGTTTGTGTCATAGTCATAGTTTGGTCGTTTTTCATGTTAGTAGTAATAATTATTAGACAATATTACATAATTTTTTAGGACTACTTGGGTTCGATACTGTTCACCTCACTTTCCTCTTATGATAATTGCTATGTAAATGATTTCCTTTATGGAACGTTCTGAGACGTTACATATGCCTCTCGGTTAAAGTTGATAATTTTTGAAAAACATATCTTTGGTTTTGATGAAATTATCATCTGTATATTAACCTTTTATTAGCTTCTTTATATTTCATTCTTTTATCTTATAATTAAATTCCTGTACTACTCCTTTAATATATTAATCCAACTCAATATTCCTAGTTCGTTCTCTGTCGTATCACCTATTCCTTTCCTTTTTACCTTGATGTTATTTAATTAATCTTTGATATAATTCCCTATCAATTCCCTAACTTTCATAGAGGGTTGGGAGTCAGAGTGGCTCGCTATGGCATACATTCTCTGCCCTTCCCTATCTATAACTACTGACATCAGAGGCAACACATCCCTGTCCAGAAAATAATAATTGTACCTTCGCAACAAATAACAATAATAAATCAAAAAAATCCAATATTCAAAGATCATAGACTCCTACACATAAATTCCTTTTCTTAAACTTTTCTGATTAATTCACAATTATATTAATATATCGTTCTCCGCAGGTAAAATTATCGTTTAAAATCATTCAGTGTTAATAGCTGTATTTATATTCATCATTACCTCCTTATGTAACTCACTGTTTTCCTTTTTTTTTTCTTCATTTTCATTTCCATTTAGTATCAATTATATGACAGTATTTCTCCTTTTTTTCTCCTTTACTATGTGTCCATCTCGTAATATTTATTAATAATAATCTCTCTCCTTCTCTAAGTACGGGTAAGCTGGTAAATATACGTTGACATGGCTATTGGAAATAAATCTTGCCTACGGTGGAATGTGTCCATCTCGTATTTATTAATAATAATCTCTCTCCTTCTCTAAGTACGGGTAAGCTGGTAAATATACGTTGACTTGGCTATTGGAAAAAAATCTTGCCTACGGTGGAATGTGTCCATCTCGTAATATTTATTAATAATAATCTCTCTCCTTCTCTAAGTACGGGTAAGCTGGTAAATATACGTTGACTGGGCTATTGGAAAAAAATCTTGCCTACGGTGGAATGTGTCCATCTCGTAATATTTATTAATAATAATCTCTCTCCTTCTCTAAGTACGGGTAAGCTGGTAAATATACGTTGACATGGCTATTGGAAATAAATCTTGCCTATAGTGGAATGTGTCCATCTCGTAATATTTATTAATAATAATCTCTCTCCTTCTCTAAGTACGGGTAAGCTGGTAAATATACGTTGACATGGCTATTGGAAATAAATCTTGCCTATAGTGGAATGTGTCCATCTCGTAATATTTATTAATAATAATCTCTCTCCTTCTCTAAGTACGGGTAAGCTGGTAAATATACGTTGACTTGGCTATTGGAAAAAAATCTTGCCTACGGTGGAATGTGTCCATCTCGTAATATTTATTAATAATAATCTCTCTCCTTCTCTAAGTACGGGTAAGCTGGTAAATATACGTTGACATGGCTGTTGGAAATAAATCTTGCCTATAGTGGAATGTGTCCATCTCGTAATATTTATTAATAATAATCATTATACAATAATATTTATATTTATTTAATAATCTCTACCTCCTTTCTAATTGTGGGTAAGTTAAAAAATTCACGTTAACATGTTTAGTCAAGGTACCTTCTCAATGATGCTGTATTTGACTTTGGTTTTTGATCATGGTACTTGCTCACTGATTATTTGACTTGTGATTTTTAATCATGGTACTTTTTCAATGATGTTTGGTTATACGTACCTTTTACTTTGTTACTAACGGTGTCAGTCACCTCGTAGGTATTGTTTTTATTGTCTCTGGTGATCGTGAAAGGTCTTGTATATAAGAGTAGCAATTTCCTCGTTATGCCTTGTATAGCACTGGGCAATTCTCTATTTTTAACTAACACCTTTTCTCCTACCTCATATTTAATTGCCTTGGGGTGTGATTTGACATATTTTTTCCGCTGCTGTTCCGTTTTTTCTAACACCTTGTTATAAAATTTGGTTCTTTGAAATTGGTATGCGGGTTCGTCGGGAAAACTAATAATTTCTTTTATCTCACGTGGTGGGGGTCTTTCGAACATAACTGTGTATGGCGACACCTCGATGGTATTGTGATGTGAGAAATTGAGAAAATCCTCGGTTGATGCTACGTATTCATGCCATCTTTTCTGCTCGTTATGGCAGTATGTTCTCAGTAACCGTCCTACTTCCCTTAACACTCTCTCGGCTGGGTTACTATTCGGGTGATATACGGACGTCTTGTATGTTTTTATTCCGTGTTCTCCCAGGTTTTCCTTCCAAAATTTTCCCCTAAACTGGGTACCGTGGTCCGTAATTATAGAATACGGTCGGCCTACCTCCATTATATATCGCTCTATTATGATGTCTATTATCTTCCTGGTCGTTGCCCTAGTTATTGGGTATAGCTTGGTATATTTGCTAAAATGGTCGAAGATGATTACGATAAATTTATATCGGTGTCTCCCACCGCTGCGTGGAAATGGCCCGCAGATATCGAGAAATACCTTTTCCAATTTTTGGTGGATGTTATGGGTATAATGACCCCTTCTTTTCTCTCGTTATCACACTTTACTTTTTGACAAATATCGCACGACCGTATCGCCAGTTGCACCTTCTTATTCATCCCTTTGATGAATGTTTGCTCTTCCAATGCCTTCCTTACTTTGAGGGCACCCATATGTCCGTACCTATCGTGATAGTCGATTATTAGCGGTCTCTCTATCGCTGGTGGAATTACTAATTTCCAATTCTTTTGGTGCGGGGTATTCCTTATAAACAAAGTGTCGTTGTGTAAACAGTAATATCTATTTATTACCTCATCGCCTTCCTGTACCCTTTTTCTAATATCTCCTAACCTTGGATCGGCCTCTTGTTGTGACGTTATATCGTTTAAAATATCTTTTAAATCTTCCCTGCTCTTAATAATGTGGTAAACCTTTGCTAATTGTTCCTTTTCGCCGTAGAAGGTTTGGTCTGGTATATTGACGCGAGATAGGACGTCGGCTGCTACGTTCTGTTTGCCGGATATATATTCCCATGTGATATTATATTCTTGCAAGGCCAAAACCCATCTCGTCAGCGTTCCGTGGTTCAGCTTACAATGCTTTAAAAATGATATAGATTTGTGGTCGCTTCTAACTGTTATGGGGTACCCTAATATATATGTCCTAAATTTACCGCATGCGAAAACTACACTCAACAATTCTTTTTCGGTAGTATTGTAGTTTCGTTCGCAACTGTTCAGCACGCGGCTAGCAAAGCTAATTACTAAATGGTTACCATCCTGATCTTCCTGATATAGGGCTGCACCTAAACTCACGTTACTGGCATCGCAGTTTAGAAAAAATGGTTTTGTAAATTCGGGATGATGCAACATTACTGTTTCTAAAACTTTTCCTTTATGATATTGAGCACTCCATCTTGCTCTGGTCCCCAAGTCCATTTGTCTTTAGCTGATAACTGCTTTTGGAACCTGGCAGTTAGTTCTGAGTAATTGGACCGAAACTTTCTGTAATAGTTACAGATTCCTAAAAATGACTGCAGCTGTTTCCTATTCTTTGGGGTGGGGAACTTCTGTATGGCCTCTACCTTCTCTTTGGATGGAGTAATCCCTTGTTCTGTTAAATTAAAGCCTAAAAATTTCACCTCATTTGCAATGAATTGGGACTTGTCTAATTTGAGGGTGATATTATTCTCTGACAGTTTCTCTAACACCTGTTCAACCCTATTACAATGGTCGTCCCAATTCGCTGAAGTCACCAGTAGGTCGTCGACGTATACTGTCGTAAACTTCAGTACTTCCTGCCCCAATATTCTGTCCATTATCTTTACAAACACCGCCACAGAATTTATTAAGCCAAAAGGTAACCGCTTAAACTGATAGTTTCTGCCCTCGAATATGAATGCCATATATTTCCTACTATCAGGGTGGAGTTCTACCTGCCAGTAACCGCATACGGTATCCCATGAGCTTATATATTTGGTTCCGTGAAACTTTTTCAATATCTCCTCTATCTCCCCAGGTGATGTGCGGTCGTTAACAATCGTCTTGTTGATCTCCCTAGCATCGAGACATATACGTACCCTTCCGTTCTTTTTTGGCACAGCTATGATTGGGCTGGTAAAGGGCGAATGACTATACTCGATTATGTCGTCCTCTATCATCCTGTTTAATTCTTCCCTGACTTCGTTCTTTAGCGAGTAGGCGATCGGGTACGATTTCCTGTTAAATTCCACCGGGGTTTTGAATTTTATGGTGCATTGATAATCTCTGGCTTTACCTGGAGCGTTCGAGAATATGTGTTTATAATTGTTGTATACGTTGATTATTTGTTCCGCCTGTTTTTCGCTGATCAGGCCCTTTGCTTTCGTCCTTTGGAAATCCCGTATTTCTTCTAATTTTCCTAACCACAATTCTGGGTTTTCCTCCTGATATATAGGTATGTTTATTGGACGATCGGCACAATAATAATGGTTCACTATTGCTTGATAAGGTGTATTGTCTGTACCATTTCCTTGGACATCGATTAAATTATTGGTCCAAATTCCCTTGTTAGTTTTTAAAGTTATTACCTTACCTTCCAAATCTATTACTGCATTGTATGGCCTAAGTATATCGCAGCCTATTAGGATACTCATGGGTAAATTATTCGCCACTAATAACCCTATTGGTACCGTTACCCCATTACTAGTCATCTCTAATGACACCTGTTTCTTTATTGATTTATTTTGCCTCCCCGTTGCTCCGACTAAAATGATGTTATTTATAGGCAGAGTGGGTACTGGTAAATTACTATTTTGTTTGATCCTCTCTAACTCAACACTATCGATAAGCGATACATTTGACCCCGTGTCAATGAGTAATATTGCTTCTATGCCATTGATATTTGCTTTGATCTGCACGATACTATTATTCCCTTGGTTACTATTTTTAACGATATTGTCACCCTCTTCTAATAACTCCTCTCTAATATCCTTAAGATAATTATTTATTCTTAATATCATAGTCCCGTCTTTGTCCTGTCTATGTTCGTAACTAGTCACCCCATAATATTGGTTCAGTGAAGGGCGGTTTTCCTTTTCCACTGCCGCTTATAGTTTAAATGAGCCACGGTCTCATTGGCCCGGTCTCCCGGAACATTGGGTTGCTGACCCGTCTGTGTTTCCTGCCTGACCTCGGGATTACCATTAATAGGTTGGCTATTCGTCGTGTTACCCTGGCTACCTGGCGCCTGTTGTGGGTAAAACATGTAAGTGGGTACATTGGGTGGATATGGCCGTCGGTTATTGGCCATTGTATAATTTACCTGGGGCCTATATTCGTGATTTCTCCTATCGCCTCCTCCTTGGTCGCCCCCGTTACGATAACTGTTGCGTTGACCATAATTATTTCCCCTATAGTTATTTCCGCGATAACTGTTTCCCTGATGGTGGTTTCTACCGTAATTATTCCCGGTGTTATTACCTCTGTTTGGTCCCGGATAGTTGCGGTTATTTGGACCCTGAGTGTTATCACTTCGGCCATTTGGTGGGGTATTATTGTTCTGATTATTTGTGTTTAGGTTATTACCGTTTCCACCTCCATTCCGGTTTGGTCCGTTATTGTTGTTATTGTATTCTACCTTATGATTGGGGGGTTGGTAATCCTGGAACCTTCCAGTGGATTCACAATTTTCCAATAATTTGGCCAGATCGGCTATTTTACTGAGCTGCTGGTATAATTGGGCATCTTTGATACCATAGTTGTAATGTCCAGCTAACTGCCTTACCAAACATTCCTCCGGGATTGGCGGTATCAACTTCCGTGCTAAACATAACTTTCCTAGGAAATAAGACGTCGGTGACTGTCCATTGGACGCGTCGTATTTGCCATAGAATATGTCCATTCTTACCCTGTTTTGTGCAGTCTCCGACCAATACTTCTCCTTGAACTGGCGTTTAAACTCGGCTAAATTCGTGATTTGGGGTCGTACCGCTATCCACCAGTTATCCCTAGTGTTCTTAAACGTCTCGTCTAGCATCTCTCTTATCCTGTCCCACCTTGTTTCTCTATTTCTCCCAATAAACTCCTCCATTCTTTCTAAAAATTCCATTGGGTTTCGTCGATAGTTTTGGAAGTTGATTACTTCCCTGTTTTCACCATGACACGTATGAGAATTTAGTATGGGTGTGTCACTCAGAGCCTCTAATCTTTCCTGCAGGTTTTTCTCTCTCTGGTCTATTTCCTGTATGCTATTTTTGTTAGTTTTTATTTGCTCGTCCAGCCTGTTAGCGATGTCATATGTTCTCTGCATCCTCTCGCTAACGTCTTTCTGGACTTCTCCCACCTCCTGCATGATGGCGTCTTGGTTCTGCCTTACCATGTTTTCGAGATTTCTAACATCTTGTTTGGTCTCTACTGTTTGTTCTTCTATATTTTCTAAACGTGTATTATTTCCTTCCTGTAGTTTTTCCAACTGTTTCTCCATGTTTTCGACCTTCCTGTCACTATCGATTTTATTATCATCGATCTTTTTGTTTACTGTTTCGTACTTTATGCTAATTTCTTTTTTCAGGGACTCTATACATTTTTTATTCGCCTCCTGAAATAGCTCTAGCTTTTTCCCATTGTCATTTATTTTCTCGGTTATATCCTTCCTTAAAGATTCGATGTTTTTGTCCAATTTTATTATTTCCTCCTTACCTTCCTGTCTCTTTTTATTACTTTCCTTCTTGTCTTCCTGTCTGTTTTTATTCATGGATTCTATTATTTCCGCCTTGTCTTCCTGTCTATTCTTGTCATTTTTGTTCATATCCTCCTTCATTCCTAGGAGCATCACCATTATTGTATTCATGTCGACGTTCCCTGTCATTTTTTCTGGTTCGGGTTTTTCTGTTTGTTCTAACATTTGTATGGATTCTTCTCCCGTTTGCTTCTCTAATTCGTCTGCAGTTTGTACCGGTCTTTCCATTTCTAGTGTGGGCGGTTCTAATTCCGTTTCCTCCATTTGTACTGCCTCTCCGTCTTCCACACTTAACTCGGGTTCCACATTCTTCTTCACCTTTTTTCCCTTAGGTTGCGGCATTTTGATCTGTTGGTAGTTGCCGGGCTTGTTCCGTTTTTTCAAGCCTCACTAGTTGGGCTGCCAATTTATAACAATTTAGATAGAGTGAGTGTTGTAGTGTAAAAGTGTTGTTCGTGTTGTATGCTGTCGGGCGTTACCTCCGCGCACTTTTTGTTACTTAGTGTTGACTGGATCTTCTGCGGTGATGTAGTCCTGTAACACAACTTAATACTATGTTTTTTGTGGGCGCCACTTGCAATCGTTTGTTCCAAGAATAAAATGTGATTATTAAAGAAATTAAAATTTTTAAATCTTGCTTCTATGGAAAAATATGAACAAGTCAGTTTAGCTTGAAAAAATCAGGTAAGTTTAATGATTCTTCAAAAACAAACAAATTGTCTGAAGGACTAACATTCATACAAAAATTATACAATTGCAGAGTTACTAAAGGAAAAAAATTCACAAATTATTATTATTATTATTGACAATTTTATATATCCAATCAAGTATCGGCTAGTATTTTCAATTTTTTACTCAGTTGAAAAGCATGAGTTTAATACGTGAAAAAATCTTTACTCTCAGGACGTGACTCCTTTGAACTACCAAGACATATCAATAAGATGCCTTACAAGAAAAATTAAGTGATTTGAAGGTGTGTGTGGCGTGTGCAGTACAACTGTGTGATAAATGTAACCATGTAAAAAATGACTTTAATTTTGGTAACTCACGTTCCAATGGTTAATTAATCTCGCACTGGACACTCCTCTCGGGTAGTTTTTCAATCTCGCCTCTTCATGTGTGCACTGAATCTATTTTAAGTCAAAATTGCGATCATTTACAATTTCCGCACTTTTTGTGAAAACGTTTGGCAGTAGATTCTCGTTCAAACCCCGCCACTACAAATGAGCTGCTCCGCGTTGATTCCCAAATTGGCCGCCACAGCGCTGATTCCCATGTAGTCGAGAGAAAGGCTTCGTGTTTGTATGTTTACGTTAAGGGGGTTATTGTCAAGTTAGTTTGTCTTTGCGAACACAGCAGAATTGGTTCTCTATTTAAAGTTTTTATCCCTCCTGGGCCGTTGATGTTCTGGCTGCGTGATTTCTATTAAAATTTGCCGTGTTGCTGCTCTATTTCAGCAACACATTGGCGTGGATTCTTGTAGAGGTTAAGTCAGTCTGTCAATGTACGGCAAAAGCCTTTCTTCGGGTCTTGTGTCGATTTCTCGCCTCTCGGTTTCGCCTTAGCTGCGTTGATCAGTGTTGTGGGTGATGCATCTGTTCTGGAGTTCAAGCTTCAAGTGTTTTTTGGGTCGAATTTGGTCTCTCTTTTATACTAATTCAGGCTGATTGTTTTCATTGACTTTCGGTATATTTGTGTAAAAATTCCTTCTAGATTGTTCGAGAATAAAGGAATGGAACATCATGGAACAAATTTAACTTCCGTCGAAGCTTTTAGAACAAATTTCTTATTCTTCACACTAAGGATATTTCAAAATTTACTCTGGTATTTATCAAACAGTTTTACATTAGTACTCACAATTTGCATGCCATTATTACATTTAGATTCTCTGTTTTCAACTGAATCTAGTGATACTAATTATGATTGGTTTTTAAATAAATTAACTCTAATAAGTAACACAATATACAACTCTCACCTTGGGTTGTTGTCATTGAAATTCAATTTTTTAGAACAAAAATTGTTGTGAAACTATTATGTTTCTTCCACAATCTGAACATATAACATTACTATCTTCCTATAACAAAACAAACAAATTTTAACATATATAATACATAGATAATTTTAATTTTACATGGCCCCTGTCCATGGCCTAGGTTTTTGTCAATGTTATAACACAATAATTAGTCTCTTTCTTTAACATATGTAGTATTTCACTAGGGTACACTCAGAGTTTATTATATTGTCTGTCTTTTGTGATACCTGGTTACTCTTTACACATATTATTTTTATTACAGGATACCATAGCATCATATTGATTGGTCTTGAGATGCCCTTTTTCATGGTGTGACAAATCTCACTCTTATTAGTAAATTCATTCATAATTGATCTTATTTTCAACTGAGTTTGTTCGTTTTTAAGGTATACTGAAGTATTGTACCATTCTATTTTATTTTTGTCAACATTTTGTAGATATTTAGCCAGATATGACTATTTTTGTACTGGTTGATTGGATCCAGCCATACATGGTATAGGTAAATATTTTGCTAACTCGATTATTACAATGTTAAAGTTAGTCGAATATATTAGTATAGTCGCTTTATATTATATTTCAACTTTCTAATGCAATTTGGTTGCATTTTGGCAACATTAAATCCATAAATCATACAATATTATATGCCTACCACATGTTTTTAGTTAGTACAGTTTTTGGCTATTTTGACTGATTTTTATTCATTTGACAGCTTTCTTTATCTATAATAAATTGTTCACTTTTGTCTGCTCGATAATTACATATAGTTTTTATTTCAAATTGATAATAATTAATTTTTACATGAAATCTGAGTGTTTGTTCTCAAATCCAACACATTAATATTTTTTGTCTTAGATTCTTTCTAGTAAGTATTTAAGTCATTTAATACATTTATTTTATTTACATTACATAATATAATAATGGATCATGTCCATTCATTCACAAAAAATAGTTCTTTATACTCTATTCAGACTTAATAATTAATGACTTCATTTTGGTTGATCCTGATATTATTTGTCTCTCTCATATGGTTTTTTCACTGTTATTCACTTTAATAATATATATAGGGTTTGTGTCATAGTCATAGTTTGGTCGTTTTTCATGTTAGTAGTAATAATTATTAGACAATATTACATAATTTTTTAGGACTACTTGGGTTCGATACTGTTCAGCTCACTTTCCTCTTATGATAATTGCTATGTAAACGATTTCCTTTATGGAACGTTCTGAGACGTTACATATGCCTCTCCGTTAAAGTTGATAATTTTTGAAAAACATATCTTTGGTTTTGATGAAATTATCATCTGTATATTAACCTTTTATTAGCTTCTTTATATTTCATTCTTTTATCTTATAATTAAATTCCTGTACTACTCCTTTAATATATTAATCCAACTCAATATTCCTAGTTCGTTCTTTGTCGTATCACCTATTCCTTTCCTTTTTACCTTGATGTTATTTAATTAATCTTTGATATAATTCCCTATCAATTCCCTAACTTTCAAAGAGGGTTGGGAGTCAGAGTGGCTCGCTATGGCATACATTCTCTGCCCTTCCCTATCTATAACTACTGACATCAGAGGCAACACATCCCTGTCCAGAAAATAATAATTGCACCTTCGCAACAAATAACAATAATAAATCAAAAAAATCCAATATTCAAAGATCATAGACTCCTACACATAAATTCCCTTTCTTAAACTCTTCTGATTAATTCACAATTATATTAATATATCGTTCTCCGCAGGTAAAATTATCGTTTAAAATCAGTCAATGTTAATAGCTATATTTATATTCATCATTACCTCCTTATGTAACTCACTGTTTTCCTTTTTTTTTCTTCATTTTCATTCCCAATTAGTATCAATTATATGACAGTATTTCTCCTTTTTTTCTCCTTTACTATGTGTCCATCTCGTAATATTTATTAATAATAATCTCTCTCTTTCTCTAAGTACGGGTAAGCTGGTAAATATACGTTGACATGGCTATTGGAAATAAATCTTGCCTACGGTGGAATGTGTCCATCTCGTATTTATTAATAATAATCTCTCGCCTTCTCTAAGTACGGGTAAGCTGGTAAATATACGTTCACTTAGCTATTGGAAAAAAATCTTGCCTACGGTGGAATGTGTCCATCTCGTAATATTTATTAATAATAATCTCTCTCCTTCTCTAAGTACGGGTAAGCTGGTAAATATATGTTGACTGGGCTATTGGAAAAAAATCTTGCCTACGGTGGAATGTGTCCATCTCGTAATATTTATTAATAATAATCTCTCTCCTTCTCTAAGTACGGGTAAGCTGGTAAATATACGTTGACATGGCTATTGGAAATAAATCTTGCCTATAGTGGAATGTGTCCATCTCGTAATATTTATTAATAATAATCTCTCTCCTTCTCTAAGTACGGGTAAGCTGGTAAATATACGTTGACATGGCTATTGGAAATAAATCTTACCTATAGTGGAATGTGTCCATCTCGTAATATTTATTAATAATAATCTCTCTCCTTCTCTAAGTACGGGTAAGCTGGTAAATATACGTTGACTTGGCTATTGGAAAAAAATCTTGCCTACGGTGGAATGTGTCCATCTCGTAATATTTATTAATAATAATCTCTCTCCTTCTCTAAGTACGGGTAAGCTGGTAAATATACGTTGACATGGCTGTTGGAAATAAATCTTGCCTATAGTGGAATGTGTCCATCTCGTAATATTTATTAATAATAATCTCTCTCCTTCTCTAAGTACGGGTAAGCTGGTAAATATACGTTGACATGGCTGTTGGAAATAAATCTTGCCTATAGTGGAATGTGTCCATCTCGTAATATTTATTAATAATAATCATTATACAATAATATTTATATTTATTTAATAATCTCTACCTCCTTTCTAATTGTGGGCAAGTTAAAAAATTCACGTTAACATGTTTAGTCAAGGTACCTTCTCAATGATGCTGTATTTGACTTTGGTTTTTGATCATGGTACTTGCTCACTGATTGAGTATTTGACTTGTGATTTTTAATCATGGTACTTTTTCAATGATGTTTGGTTATACGTACCTTTTACTTTGTTACTAACGGTGTCAGTCACCTCGTAGGTATTGTTTTTATTGTCTCTGGTGATCGTGAAAGGTCTTGTATATAAGAGTAGCAATTTCCTCGTTATGCCTTGTATAGCACTGGGCAATTCTCTATTTTTAACTAACACCTTTTCTCCTACCTCATATTTAATTGCCTTGGGGTGTGATTTGACATATTTTTTCCGCTGCTGTTCCGTTTTTTCTAACACCTTGTTATAAAATTTGGTTCTTTGAAATTGGTATGCGGGTTCGTCGGGAAAACTAATAATTTCTTTTATCTCACGTGGTGGGGGTCTTTCGAACATAACTGTGTATGGCGACACCTCGATGGTATTGTGATGTGAGAAATTGAGAAAATCCTCGGTTGATGCTACGTATTCATGCCATCTTTTCTGCTCGTTATAGCAGTATGTTCTCAGTAACCGTCCTACTTCCCTTAACACTCTCTCGGCTGGGTTACTATTCGGGTGATATACGGACGTCTTGTATGTTTTTATTCCGTGTTCTCCCAGGTTTTCCTTCCAAAATTTTCCCCTAAACTGGGTACCGTGGTCCGTAATTATAGAATACGGTCGGCCTACCTCCATTATATATCGCTCTATTATGATGTCTATTATCTTCCTGGTCGTTGCCCTAGTTATTGGGTATAGCTTGGTATATTTGCTAAAATGGTCGAAGATGATTACGATAAATTTATATCGGTGTCTCCCACCGCTGCGTGGAAATGGCCCGCAGATATCGAGAAATACCTTTTCCAATTTTTCGGTGGATGTTATGGGTACACCGGTGTGTATGGGCCCTTCTTTTCTCTCGTTATCACACTTTACTTTTTGACAAATATCGCACGACCGTATCGCCAGTTGCACCTTCTTATTCATCCCTTTGATGAATGTTTGCTCTTCCAATGCCTTCCTTACTTTGAGGGCACCCATATGTCCGTACCTATCGTGATAGTCGATTATTAGCGGTCTCTCTATCGCTGGTGGAATTACTAATTTCCAATTCTTTTGGTGCGGGGTATTCCTTATAAACAAAGTGTCGTTGTGTAAACAGTAATATCTATTTATTACCTCATCGCCTTCCTGTACCCTTTTTCTAATATCTCCTAACCTTGGATCGGCCTCTTGTTGTGACGTTATATCGTTTAAAATATCTTTTAAATCTTCCCTGCTCTTAATAATGTGGTAAACCTTTGCTAATTGTTCCTTTTCGCCGTAGAAGGTTTGGTCTGGTATATTGACGAGAGATAGGATGTCGGCTGCTACGTTCTGTTTGCCGGATATATATTCCCATGTGATATTATATTCTTGCAAGGCCAAAACCCATCTCGTCAGCGTTCCGTGGTTCAGCTTACAATGCTTTAAAAATGATATAGATTTGTGGTCGCTTCTAACTGTTATGGGGTACCCTAATATATATGTCCTAAATTTACCGCATGCGAAAACTACACTCAACAATATTCTTTTTCGGTATTATTGTAGTTTCGTTCGCAACTGTTCAGCACGCGGCTAGCAAAGCTAATTACTAAATGGTTACCATCCTGATCTTCCTGATATAGGGCTGCACCTAAACTCACGTTACTGGCATCGCAGTTTAGAAAAAATGGTTTTGTAAAGTCGGGATGATGCAACATTACTGTTTCTAAAACTTTTCCTTTATGATATTGAGCACTCCATCTTGCTCTGGTCCCCAAGTCCATTTGTCTTTAGCTGATAACTGCTTTTGGAACCTGGCAGTTAGTTCTGAGTAATTGGACCGAAACTTTCTGTAATAGTTACAGATTCCTAAAAATGACTGCAGCTGTTTCCTATTCTTTGGGGTGGGGAACTTCTGTATGGCCTCTACCTTCTCTTTGGATGGAGTAATCCCTTGTTCTGTTAAATTAAAGCCTAAAAATTTCACCTCATTTGCAATGAATTGGGACTTGTCTGATTTGAGGGTGATATTATTCTCTGACAGTTTCTCTAACACCTGTTCAACCCTATTACAATGGTCGCCCCAATTCGCTGAAGTCACCAGTAGGTCGTCGACGTATACTGTCGTAAACTTCAGTACTTCCTGCCCCAATATTCTGTCCATTATCTTTACAAACACCGCCACAGAATTTATTAAGCCAAAAGGTAACCGCTTAAACTGATAGTTTCTGCCCTCGAATATGAATGCCATATATTTCCTACTATCAGGGTGGAGTTCTACCTGCCAGTAACCGCATACGGTATCCCATGAGCTTATATATTTGGTTCCGTGAAACTTTTTCAATATCTCCTCTATCTCCCCAGCTGATGTGCGGTCGTTAACAATCGTCTTGTTGATCTCCCTAGCATCGAGACATATACGTACCCTTCCGTTCTTTTTTGGCACAGCTATGATTGGGCTGGTAAAGGGCGAATGACTATACTCGATTATGTCGTCCTCTATCATCCTGTTTAATTCTTCCCTGACTTCGTTCTTTAGCGAGTAGGCGATCGGGTACGATTTCCTGTTAAATTCCACCGGGGTTTTGAATTTTATGGTGCATTGATAATCTCTGGCTTTACCTGGAGCGTTCGAGAATATGTGTTTATAATTGTTGTATACGTTGATTAATTGTTCCGCCTGTTTTTCGCTGATCAGGCCCTTTGCTTTCGTCCTTTGGAAATCCCGTATTTCTTCTAATTTTCCTAACCACAATTCTGGGTTTTCCTCCTGATATATAGGTATGTTTATTGGACGATCGGCACAATAATAATGGTTCACTATTGCTTGATAAGGTGTATTGTCTGTACCATTTCCTTGGACATCGATTAAATTATTGGTCCAAATTCCCTTGTTAGTTTTTAAAGTTATTACCTTACCTTCCAAATCTATTACTGCATTGTATGGCCTAAGTATATCGCAGCCTATTAGGATACTCATGGGTAAATTATTCGCCACTAATAACCCTATTGGTATCGTTACCCCACTACTAGTCATCTCTAATGACACCTGTTTCTTTATTGATTTATTTTGCCTCCCCGTTGCTCCGACTAAAATGATGTTATTTATAGGCAGAGTGGGTACTGGTAAATTACTATTTTGTTTGATCCTCTCTAACTCAACACTATCGATAAGCGATACATTTGACCCCGTGTCAATGAGTAATATTGCTTCTATGCCATTGATATTTGCTTTGATCTGCACGATACTATTATTCCCTTGGTTACTATTTTTAACGATATTGTCACCCTCTTCTAATACCTCCTCTCTAATATCCTTAAGATAATTATTTATTCTTAATATCATAGTCCCGTCTTTGTCCTGTCTATGTTCGTAACTAGTCACCCCATAATATTGGTTCAGTGAAGGGCGGTTTTACTTTTCCACTGCCGCGTATAGTTTAAATGAGCCACGGTCTCATTGGCCCGGTCTCCCGGAACATTGGGTTGCTGACCCGTCTGTGTTTCCTGCCTGACCTCGGGATTACCATTAATAGGTTGGCTATTCGTCGTGTTACCCTGGCTACCTGGCGCCTGTTGTGGGTAAAACATGTAAGTGGGTACATTGGTTGGATATGGCCGTCGGTTATTGGCCATTGTATAATTTACCTGGGGCCTATATTCGTGATTTCTCCTATCGCCTCCTCTTTGGTCGCCCCCGTTACGATAACTGTTGCGTTGACCATAATTATTTCCCCTATAGTTATTTCCGCGATAACTGTTTCCCTGATGGTAGTCTCTACCGTAATTATTCCCGGTGTAATTACCTCTGTTTGGTCCCGGATAGTTGCGGTTATTTGGACCCTGAGTGTTATCACTTCGGCCATTTGGTGGGGTATTATTGTTCTGATTATTTGTGTTTAGGTTATTACCGTTTCCACCTCCATTCCGGTTTGGTCCGTTATTGTTGTTATTGTATTCTACCTTATGATTGGGGGGTTGGTAATCCTGGAACCTTCCAGTGGATTCACAATTTTCCAATAATTTGGCCAGATCGGCTATTTTACTGAGCTGCTGGTATAATTGGGCATCTTTGATACCATAGCTGTAATGTCCAGCTAACTGCCTTACCAAACATTCCTCCGGGATTGGCGGTATCAACTTCCGTGCTAAACATAACTTTCCTAGGAAATAAGACGTCGGTGACTGTCCATTGGACGCGTCGTATTTGCCATAGAATATGTTCATTCTTACCCTGTTTTGTGCAGTCTCCGACCAATACTTCTCCTTGAAGTATTAATCTCGCACTGGACACTCCTCTCGGGTAGTTTTTCAATCTCGCCTCTTCATGTGTGCACTGAATCTATTTTAAGTCAAAATTGCGATCATTTACAATTTCCGCACTTTTTGTGAAAACGTTTGGCAGTAGATTCTCGTTCAAACCCCGCCACTACAAATGAGCTGCTCCGCGTTGATTCCCAAATTGGCCGCCACAGCGCTGATTCCCATGTAGTCGAGAGAAAGGCTTCGTGTTTGTATGTTTACGTTAAGGGGGTTATTGTCAAGTTAGTTTGTCTTTGCGAACACAGCAGAATTGGTTCTCTATTTAAAGTTTTTATCCCTCCTGGGCCGTTGATGTTCTGGCTGCGTGATTTCTATTAAAATTTGCCGTGTTGCTGCTCTATTTCAGCAACACATTGGCGTGGATTCTTGTAGAGGTTAAGTCAGTCTGTCAATGTACGGCAAAAGCCTTTCTTCGGGTCTTGTGTCGATTTCTCGCCTCTCGGTTTCGCCTTAGCTGCGTTGATCAGTGTTGTGGGTGATGCATCTGTTCTGGAGTTCAAGCTTCAAGTGTTTTTTGGGTCGAATTTGGTCTCTCTTTTATACTAATTCAGGCTGATTGTTTTCATTGACTTTCGGTATATTTGTGTAAAAATTCCTTCTAGATTGTTCGAGAATAAAGGAATGGAACATCATGGAACAAATTTAACTTCCGTCGAAGCTTTTAGAACAAATTTCTTATTCTTCACACTAAGGATATTTCAAAATTTACTCTGGTATTTATCAAACAGTTTTACATTAGTACTCACAATTTGCATGCCATTATTACATTTAGATTCTCTGTTTTCAACTGAATCTAGTGATACTAATTATGATTGGTTTTTAAATAAATTAACTCTAATAAGTAACACAATATACAACTCTCACCTTGGGTTGTTGTCATTGAAATTCAATTTTTTAGAACAAAAATTGTTGTGAAACTATTATGTTTCTTCCACAATCTGAACATATAACATTACTATCTTCCTATAACAAAACAAACAAATTTTAACATATATAATACATAGATAATTTTAATTTTACATGGCCCCTGTCCATGGCCTAGGTTTTTGTCAATGTTATAACACAATAATTAGTCTCTTTCTTTAACATATGTAGTATTTCACTAGGGTACACTCAGAGTTTATTATATTGTCTGTCTTTTGTGATACCTGGTTACTCTTTACACATATTATTTTTATTACAGGATACCATAGCATCATATTGATTGGTCTTGAGATGCCCTTTTTCATGGTGTGACAAATCTCACTCTTATAAGTAAATTCATTCATAATTGATGTCATTTTCAACTGAGTTTGTTCGTTTTTAAGGTATACTGAAGTATTGTACCATTCTATTTTATTTTTGTCAACATTTTGTAGATATTTAGCCAGATATGACTATTTTTGTACTGGTTGATTGGATCCAGCCATACATGGTATAGGTAAATATTTTGCTAACTCGATTATTACAATGTTAAAGTTAGTCGAATATATTAGTATAGTCGCTTTATATTATATTTCAACTTTCTAATGCAATTTGGTTGCATTTTGGCAACATTAAATCCATAAATCATACAATATTATATGCCTACCACATGTTTTTAGTTAGTACAGTTTTTGGCTATTTTGACTGATTTTTATTCATTTGACAGCTTTCTTTATCTATAATAAATTGTTCACTTTTGTCTGCTCGATAATTACTTATAGTTTTTATTTCAAATTGATAATAATTAATTTTTACATGAAATCTGAGTGTTTGTTCTCAAATCCAACACATTAATATTTTTTGTCTTAGATTCTTTCTAGTAAGTATTTAAGTCATTTAATACATTTATTTTATTTACATTACATAATATAATAATGGATCATGTCCATTCATTCACAAAAAATAGTTCTTTATACTCTATTCAGACTTAATAATTAATGACTTCATTTTGGTTGATCCTGATATTATTTGTCTCTCTCATATGGTTTTTTCACTGTTATTCACTTTAATAATATATATGGGGTTTGTGTCATAGTCATAGTTTGGTCGTTTTTCATGTTAGTAGTAATAATTATTAGACAATATTACATAATTTTTTAGGACTACTTGGGTTCGATACTGTTCACCTCACTTTCCTCTTATGATAATTGCTATGTAAATGATTTCCTTTATGGAACGTTCTGAGATGTTACAACATGTAGCTAATTTTATTTCTAATTATATGTTTTTTGTGGCTGTAAAACTATCATATTAAGAGGCAAACTCAAATACGTACACTGTTACCCTTCAATCCAAAATATCGTTTGGATTTTGACTAACAAACAAACATTAGTTTTTATTAAATGTCCATTATACTGGATGGTATCCAAAATTATAGGATTAAAATGACAACTACTATTTTTTATTTTGTACATTATTTTAACTGCGCAAACTAGATTAAAGTAAAAATACGGATTTCAATAACATAGCATTGTTAAATAATTTAAAATAAGAACAGACTTAACGTTTTCTCTATATTTGTACAGGCTATTTTCAGAATAATTTATAGCAGTTTCTAATTTTCAAAAATTAAGCTTCATACAGATTAAGCAGTAGATTTGATGTGGCTACGTCTAACAACTGCTCGAACACACATTCCCAAAAATGTATAATTGGCAACTCAAAGGCAGAGAACGACAATGCAGATCAGGAAGTGTATATAGCCTATAGGACAGACTGTGATAGGAGAGGCAACTTTACGGCGACTGACAGGGATAGAGTTTGAAATCGAAACTATTTGACAGCACTGTATATTGATAAATGATGATGATAATATTCTTCTACTTAGTAAATAATAATAACTTATGAATTAGATATCTTTCAGAACTCTTACTGTGTCAAATTTACTTGCAGTTTTACTTTCTTCTTTATTTTTTTAGTACTCGCACGTAATTATCCTAGTCTTCACGTGGCATGTAAACCATAATTTTTTTAATATCAAACCACGTTTCAATTGACAACCACGTTTTACTTATATTGGTAAAAATAACAAAAGTCTCATAATTCAGTAATATGGCACCCTTAGTAGTAATGCTGAGAATCATAAAATTTACAAGATACTTTAGAGGATTCTCAGCTTTACTATTTGATATGTCACATCAGGGAATGGGTAAAACGTTTTGTCTTCATAACGACTTAATAAAATATGTTTTTATTACAAAGGAAACTATTGTTGTTTCTAAACATTTTGACCACACAAGTCGACAAGGAAAAGTATTCATTTCTTGCGTGATTTCATAAAATGATTCGCTCTCCCTATGCTTACCTACTTAATGTTTGAACATGTTATTGACACATAACACCCTTCGTGGTCTAAGGAATTGGATAGCGTCTTTATTCAAATTTCAGTCACGCATAAAAGTGATTCGCCTGAAGCTATAAGCAACAGAATTCTTGGTCATTATTGTAATGTGTAATTTTGTGTTGTGATTATTGTAATCTGCGGCTGCAATTAGTAGCTGAACAGAATCCGATATTGTTAAGCCATTAACTATATTCGTAAAATTAGAGGGCCGGTCCCGGATGTAACAAAAGTGAAAAGATGCAGCTATGAGCAAATTACAATCAGTAAAGTCTGTAGAAGTCACTGGAACAGATTTTTATAAATGAATTGATATGTTATTAAGTTACTAATACAAAGTGTCACAGTCTACAGTACGTATGGAACGTTCTGAGTACGTATATACGAGTACAATTTCAGTTTTAATGTCCGTGTCTGTGTTCGCTATCATTACAAATTTCTTTCATTCTCTATATCTCCATTTGCCGCATATTATTTTCTAAAATTTCAGTATACAAGTAAAATATATTTTTTGTTTTGGTGTTAATATATATTTTGCCCACTGGATTGCATTTCACAGTGACATGTTTAGCCATTGATAACGTCTTTCATAAAGCTCATTTTGCAACGTCATTGTTTTTATTGGTTTTGTGTGTTTCCTTCCCTAAAATTTTAATGCACTTGTTTTACGATAATTAATAGATTTTTGTTTTTTAACTTGTAAGTTTGTGTTCATTTGTGTAGGCTACGTGTTAATACGCATAGGATACGTGCATCCGTAACCGTTGAAGAAAGTATAAATGAAATGAAATTTTGATTTTACGTAATATATTACTATTGCAAAATGTGCATACTGGTAATACAACGTAGCAGTACACCTTATACCCTTAAAATTGTACGTGAATACAGATAAATTCACAATTCACTAAACTTGTTATTGGCTGTAATGTCAATTATTTTTTCTTTACTGCTAATTCATTTTAAACATTTGCAGTTTTTCTGTTTTCTTTCCCTTATATAAACGTGTGTTTGCTCTTTGCAGGATTTTCAATTACACCCAAATCAGTAGGATATTAAATTAATGACATTTTGAGGTACTGACTAAAAATTTATGTTCAATTTAAACTGTAGTAACACATAAAACTGTACTAAATACTTTAAAAGGTACCTTTCTATAATAGTTAAATTTACGTGACAATTACTACACTGTGGTTCACGTTTCTTCTATGATCACCATGGATTTCTTTATTCTGTATTATATTTGACAACTGACAGCTTTATTCGTTATTTTAATTTTGTAATTAAAGCTTATAATAAATGTACGTAAATTGTTGTTTGTTAACTATCTGTTGTTTGTCTAAACAGAATCTGGTGCCTTTGTTACCGGTAATATACGTGACCAAGAACTGGTTCACGCTGTGTTTTTGTCATAGTAAACTCTGACAAAAACAACCACAACACTGACATGTTAGTCTCCAGTAACATGCAACGTTGTGATATATTTATTAAAAGGTAAATAGAATCAAATCACATGTTCGATGTAGTAGTAGGTCGCTAATCACTTTCTTACAAATATATTCATTGCTTTATTATGGTTGTTATATTACTACATCGCGGTGACACAGCTCCAAAACAGCAAAGGCTGCACAGTACAAGTTTACTAGTCTAGGCAGCAACTAAAATTTGCCAAAGATTATCCTAGAAAAAAACGTTAACTTTTTTCTTCACAGTTTAATAAGATTTCCAGTAGTCATCGCGAATAACTGAGAGTTGGAAGAGTCGGTTAAGAATTCCATCGAGGAAACTTATACCACTTCTCATAGTTCAATGACGTTTAACAGTTTAAAGTCGAAAAACTAAAATTTTTGTGATAAAATAAAAACAGTAGTGTTTTATAAAATATCACGGTTTATTATATTAGGTTTATTATAAAGGCATGAATTTATTAAAAGCTCTTGGTCCTTTTATCAAGGTAATTCTTATGTTTCTTTCTTTTTTGTCCTAGTCATTATGGTATTGACACTATATGACATCAAACACTGTAAGCATGATTTCATACGCAATTTAAGTATAACGTTAAAAGCTGTGTGTCCTTAAATACTGCTGTAATTTGTTGTCCTAATTATGCTCTCAGTGCTAACATATCAGTTAATATTAAACACTTATTTAAAAAAGCCTAAATAAAGTTAATTATACGTTAAGTTTTAATTAAATTAAACATAATAAATAAATTAAATTATGAGTAAATCGATCGCATTAATTGTATGAAAATATGTTACACATTCAAATAAGTAATTACGTTTCGTCATGATGTAAAGCTTGTTTTACTTTGGTTTCGTGGTAAGATCAAATTTGCAATAATTCATTACGTTGGCAAAAAGAAAGAGTAGTCACTGGATAAAAGTATCACGCACAAACAGCAATGCAATCTACGGTCTACAAATGTCCCAAGAGATGTAGGAAAGGAATCAAATTGAAAGCCTGACCGACATGCCAAATACTCAAGTCTACTGATGCACTGTGAGCACACTACCTTTCACAAAATCAATTGTTTTAAATTGTAAGAACTAGCAGACACGAAAACGAGATTTGAATTTTACATTGAACACAAGACCATTAAATTTCTCTTGACAGTAGTCAATTAAAAATTTAAACCTTTCTACAATAGAAATAAAAAATAATAATTATAGTTACAATTTAAGAAGATAGGGATCACAAATATTGATCCCTTATTTGTGGAGGCACAAATAATTTATTTCTATAATCAAAGTAAATATACGCGTGAGCGCGTGCGCACACACACACAGAAAGAATACTTTTAATTGTCTGATAGAGAAGATGTAACTGGTTCTGTAAACTTTACTGTTGGCCCGCGACTCCCCTTGGTTGCCGTCATTGCACTCCTAGAGCTCTACGATGAAACTAATGTTATTTTGTATATTGTAGCGTTACAGATAAACGCATAATAATGAATGGCATTGCTCATTAGAATAATAAGATTATAACATTTAAATCCGAAAAAAGCATTAAATTTAATATAAAGAATTAATTCGTAGCAACTGTGCAGAGCAATCATTGTTATTAAAAAATATAAGTTCAGATAAAAGCGAGTTACTAGTGATGAATCATCCAAAACCAGTCTAATAACCCAAGGTTTTAAAAAAATATAACCCAGGAAGGTAAGAAGTAAACAAAGAAACAACAGAATATGACTAAACCCACAACGAGGATATATAAATGAAAAAGAAACCCTGAATAAGGCAAGATCCACCAATAAAGGTGATGCATTTCGAGAAACTTATGAAGAAGATGAAGAAATCCCAAGAAACCCGATGGCATTAAGAAGAAGATGGAGAAGATACCATTCCAAGAAGACAGAAGAAAAGAAGACACCATTGAAGAAAGAAGAAGAAGACAGCATCCTGAAGAAGAAGGAATGCTCTTATAAACAAAAAAAAAACACCCCTATCCCCATATCCCAAAATAAATAATGAAACACAAATAATAAAAGTATAACGAAATAGTCTTGAACAGTAACCACATGTACAAAAAATTAAGAGAAAAAAGTGTATAGAGTAAGAGTTGCCAGTGGACCAGGATGAAATAATAATATAATACCCAAAGAACAAATCTTCATTGTAACCCACAAACCAATTTATTGATGTTAATAAGACTAAACAACCATTTAGAAATAACATCAAGAAAGTGTAAAGTGAACCAGTGCTAGTTTGGGTATTATAAAAAATAAACCTTATGTTTCATCCTTGGCATCCACAAACTGTGCATACAATGAAACATACAACTTTAAGTGATTTATAGTTTGTACCATGTGAATATAATACATATAATAATAACAAGCTATAAATCTGTTTGAAGTGACATTTTGTTTTAGAATGAGTAAAAACAGATTTAATTATACAGTGACAGGATACAATTACCCAATACCATATTTAAAAGACGGTTTAAAAACTGCAGTAATCAAACTTAGTATAATAGATAGCAAATAAGGATATAGGTATAAGGTTTTGTAAATATAGAATAAGGATTTTAAAAATGTATTAGGTATAAGGACATTTATTAAGTTTGGAACAACTAACATCATAACTGTAAATATATTTATTACTTGTATTTATAGTAATAAGTAAATAAGATGTTAGTTGGGAAAAAAACTCCTTTGTAAATAATATTTCTATGTTAGTAATAAGTGTTGATTGTAAAAAAATGTCTGAATGGTTGAAGACAACCATAATTTGGAAAATAATTCTTATTTGTTTAACCGTTTATTGTATTGAAACCAATACTAATTATTGTTATGTTTATTTGAAAAAATGTTTCGTTTATAATACCATGTTTAAAAAGTCAGAGAGGGTATAACACAGTATTTATTGTTTGTATAAAAATTTGTAAGAAGAAACTTGTTAAAAAATCTAGGCAAAATAATGAAAATCAAACCTCAGCAAAACAGAGAAATTACTCACTTAAATACATTTAAACTAAAGGGATTTAGATAAAATAAACCAGAGATGAAGCCATATCATTACAGATACCACTTAGAAAGATTTTGAAAAATTATAGCCAGAATTATCAATAAAAATGGAAATGACAGAACTCAAAAATTTGGAGAGGGGAGTCATATATTCCAACATAATATTTAAAAAAATAACCAATTCCAATAATTGCAAGAAACTAAGGGAATATAAACCTTTTAATACAATATGAGATTATTAATCATAAATATAATTAAAAATGGCAGAATTTGCATTATGACAGGAAGTTAATTTTGGAAATTTACCAAATACAAAATGAAAGTAAAATTACCAATTTTAGACAAAAAACATAATAAAACGGCATTATTCAATATTAAAATACGCCAAATGAACTGAAGGATTAAATTAAGTAACATCTAGCAAATAAATTTGAATAATAACCAAAGTTTAGGCAGTTACATAATGTAATTTAAAATATGCACAGGATGCAAAATTATATTTGAACAATGTAAGGAATAATATTGTATTGGCTAAGATTTTAGTCAAAAGTGAAGGAAGTAGGGAGTTGATTATTGAACGTGATACGGTGAACTAGACGAGCGAATTTTAATCGAATTAACCTAACAAATAGTACCGTAATGGCGAGTAAGTGAATGACACATTTTTGAAAATCGCGAGTGGCGAGTAAAAAACATTTTGTAACATCGACCGAGTGACATAAACAATTACAAGAGACGAAATAGCATTATATAGCACCTAACTACACCAAATAACACTATTAAACACCAGAAAACAGTATACACCATAACCAATAATTAGTGCCTGAATGACAAAAAAGTGAACGGACTTATACATACACCGATATACAAAATACAACACAGAAACTTCATTCAAGACACTACACAACATCAGAAGGAAGATTTGCTGACACCAGGACGTGAATACTACAAGAAAATCTCTTATTTGGAACGTCGCATTTACTGGAGACATTTTACTAACTCGACGGCAGCCATTTGCAATTTCTGTCGTCATCACGCAAGAGCAACGCCTCCTCGTTCCGCCAGCGAAACGGTTCGACAACAAATTATTTTATTTCAATTTCTATTCAATATATGTACCTAGTATTAAGAATTACTTGTTGTAACGTTATACTTTTTTTAATATTGGCCCGATTTCTCTGACTTTAACCATAACTAGCTGTTAAAAGAACCTGATTGAATTTTATATATCAAAAACTTGTAACTTTTCGATACCCTGAGAGACGTTTTTATAATCGACAAGAGTCTTATAATCAATTGTCCAATAAAACATTTATACTTTTCACCTCAAAATAGTTCTTTCTTTCTTAAATATAACAATTTACAATTACTTTAATTTAAACGATGAACTACAAGAATTTCACCACCTCAGAAGGAAGATAACCTCCAAAACGAAAAGTAAACAAATATCGATTGTACCTGGGGTCAATCTTATGAGTGGTTGGAGTTTATTAAAAAATACAAGAGCATTAATAAAATTTCCTAGAGAAGTGAGACACGTTTCAAAACTTCATGAAACGCAATTAATTAATTGATTTTAATTAATTAATCTATAAAAAGGAAAATTTTTTTTAATTATAAAATTTTTTTTGAACATAATTTATATTTCTTCCACAAACATTTTAAAAACATTTTTTGTTACACTACTCCTATACAGATTTAACACTATATAACAAGTTTCGCTACAATTGGACTCGATCAACTGGGAAACTAAAGGAAGAGTTTCAGACCAGGAAGACTTTGAGAACCACACCAAGTAAACACCATTCACCTGAGTTATTTTTATATTACAATATACAAAAGGCCTATTACGTTTTGATAACTAAAGTAATTGTCATAAAATTCCAGAACAATACGAACGTAGGGTTTACCGGCCGGTCTTATCAGATGTAAAACCTTCCGAGCTGTTACCCACTGGTGGAGGGAACTCTTAAATATAAACTTCAGGCTCAGTGTTCGCTTTCGGTTGGTCCTATTCACCCCGTCATTCAACACTCAAGACCAGGATATATTATGTGTTCGTTTAATATACCGTTCAAGGTTTATCACTGAATAGATTCTGGTTTATCGCTCAATTTCCATACTTAAGCATATTTTGTCTATATTTACTTGCTCTTTCGATAGGCCTTCAATTTTTTACAATTTTCTATTGTACGTTTAGGTAATAGTTTCATTCAACACGTTTAGAACAAATTTTTGAAAAAGTATGATAATCTTTGGAAATTATGGTTTTTGATCTAGATGGTAAAGAAAAATTAATTTTGTGCGTCGCCCTTTTGATATCGTGTTTTATTTTGTTGTTATATTGTCAAAAGAAGGCTTTTGCGTTTCATACGTTCACGTGTTCCTCTGCAAATACAAAAAAAAAACTCCACCGTTTGTGACATAACAGAGGTCGAGCGCGAGTGTTGGCTATATCGACATTTTGAAAGTAAAATTTCTTACGACCACATTTTGTCAGAATTAAAATTTACGGATTTTTTTATACTTATTGAGCACGAAATTACTTGATTGCCTTTACCTTGTGAGTGGACTTAGGTACAAATATGTATCCATGAAGGGTTAACAAAATTTCTTCTTCATTGTCATATTCTTCTTCTTTCTTCTTTCTTCTTTCTTCTTTCTTCTTTCTTCTTTCTTCTTTCTTCTTTCTTCTTTCTTCTTTCTTCTTTCTTCTTTCTTCTTTCTTCTTTCTTCTTCTTCTTTTTCTTTGTCTTCTTCTTCCAGTAGAAAAAACGCTAATCACTTGTCCCTGTCCTAAGTAGAACTGTTTATAACGTTTCTACTTCACTAACGTTTCCTCGGTCGTCCTATACACCTTTGTCCAATCGACTTGTATTTCCTAACTTTTTTAGACAACCTGCCATCTTGGGTCATATTCAGAGACAAAACATTCAGATCAGCAATCCACCCCTCTTTGTTTTCTGCGGTACAATCTTGGATATTAAAAACGTTCAATTTTTTTTTAATGTCTTCATTGTAGAATCTATCTCCTCGCGTGTAGCCTTTAACAGATACATTACATGTTCCTTGAAAATTTAAATCTTTTAACATTTAACCTTTAAAAAGTTTAAATCCTAGTCCAATGTTTCTTCACCAAAATGGAAGTTTCAGAACCATACAACAACATCGGTGCAACCAATACAATACAAACATTTAGTCGAGTCTCTTTCCTTGTTTTCATCGATAACACTCGACGAATTGTGCCACATATTGACTAAGATATAGTCAACTATTGAGCAACATTTTACGTCATAAGTGATACCACAACCAAGATAGAGCAAATGTGACACCTGACCTATTCTTTTATTTTCCAATACAATCTTAGTTTGCAATGAGTATACTCTTGCACATAAATACGATAAATGTAGTATACCCATAAATGCCATACTCTTTGCCTTCTGCGCAGAAAGTTTCATGTTGTTATCTGAACTGATCTCTAACTGCTGAACATCGATCTGGGTGGACCCAGACCCTGCAAGCGTCGTCTGCTGATGACGGAGATTCAGTCAGTCCTCCTGTACGGCGCAAAAATGTGGGCGGATGCCCTGAACAGGAAGGTATACCGAAAGAGACTGTCCCAGGTGCAGAGGAGAGGCCCTCTGAGGGTAGTCTTTGCTTACCGTACCGTCTCTGAAGCAACAGTTATGGTAATCGCTGGGGTTATCCCTATCAACGTTTACGCCAAGGAGAGGAGAGCTGTGCACCTTAGGAAAAATGAGGTCAGCAAGGAGATAGCAAAACAACAAGAGAAGCTCCGTACCCTTTAAAGATGGCAAAAAGCTTGGGTCGAGGAGATCAGAGCACACCTGCTTCAACTGTGCCAGGTGGGCCACAAGAAGAGCGTCTCTGCTTGCCGACATAGAAATAATAGGTTCAGACAACATTGTCAAAGCCATGCTAAGAGTGGATGATGCTTGGAATCATGTGGCGCATTACGAAAAGGCATCCTCCGAGTGGGCAAGGGAAATTTCGAGCGTCTATAAAGTAGATAAATATAGATTTGAGCCCACTGGGCGTAGCAAATTGGCCTAATCGGAAGTAATGTGATAATCGATGGTAGTGGTAATCCGAAGGACGCGAGGTTTTAGTGATAAGTCCACTTGAGATGGGAGTCCCACACTTCGTGGATAAATGCGTTTCCCTTTCTCCTTAAGAAAAATCATCTTATCTTATAAACAATAACATTAACAAATTTCGTCGTTATTGTCATCATCTCCACAATCACGACAAATGTCATTATCATTATCGTGATCATTATCATCACCATCATATATATGTTATTATTACTTTTTAAATAGCTATACAGACCGCATGTAGTAATATCGTATATATGACCCACACTGCTATGCTACCCACTGGATTCATTCAAATAAATGTATCCAATTTATCATATTCGTTAAACCATTATTTATACTACGATAAACCGTTTTATTGGAAAAAAAAGCTGGAAATATACACTGATGAACAAACATGCACGTTTTATACGTGTTATTCCACTACGTTTTAAACTCCACTAGTTTTAATATTTGAACATGTCAGATTAAAACATTATATGCGCTGGCCGGTTCGTTATGTGTATGCACATTCTATTGTAAAAATGCTTTCCTACTGAAGAAAGGCTTTACCTTTACAATTGTTATTTGTGGGCATTATTATAAATTTATTGAATAATTAGTTTCAATATACGTATATACTCTTCAAAGTAAAGACATATTTAAAAGCACCTTATATAAATTCTTTGTTACTACCCCCCCCCCCCATATGTCTCGTAATTTATATTTCTTAATCTCGTAAAGATATATTTCTTAATTTATCTTTTATACTTTATTTTTAATACTTCATTCTTCCTGTTGGTAAGATATGCATCTGAATGTGCTAAAATAGCTTTTTTGCTGAAACCATTCAAAGATGTTTAAGTCTGGTAACCAAAATAGTTTATAGACGTATATGGAGGAAACATACGTGCCAGCTGACTGCAGCAAACATCTTAAATTTCATGTTCCAGCGTTTCTCCCATGTTTATAAATTCATGTATTGACACGTTTTTATAAAAACTTTTAGTCAACTAATTGCATTTAAGATATATATGTAGCTAATTTTAATACAGGTGTTTTTTTTTTTCTAATTCTTGTATACGTATGAGCGAGTGAATTTCTGTATACGATAATTATTTTGAATTAAGCTTCCTTTACTCTTCTTCTATCACATTCTTTTGCTTTTTTTTTAGACTTCTATTTGTTACAGAAGTCCTTCATAATAAGTCTTTGACATAAGACAATATATGTAATATCTTCAAAATCATATGGACGGAACTGTAATTTACTCTATTCTTAGAATGTAATTTAGAAAACATAAATTTTTATTAAATTACGTAATTATGTTTACATTTAAATCAAATTTAAAGCTTGGTAACATTGGAAAAATATAGTGCCACATCTTAAATCTAACAGACACAGAAGCTTAACTCATCCATTAAAAGCTATACTTACTATAAACAGAGAGGCTCTAACAAGAGTGAGCGTAAAGGGATCAATCCTGAATACAGTTTGTCATAAGAAAGCAAACTGTATCGGACACATCCTAAGAATAAATTCCCTTATAATCTATGTCACTGAAAAACATTTTAAAACGAGAATTTTGAAATAAAAGTTTTCAACTGTTGGACAATTTAAAGAAGTAACCGAAACAATGTGAACTGAATAAGTGACCTAAAGAAAGGACAAGATGGGAAGCAATATTCGCGGATCCAGATAGCAAATCTGCCGACAGTCAGATTAACGTTTAAAGGTTAATAATGATAATAACAATAACGTAATATTCATAAGCTAATCTTAACAATGACTATGAGTTTCGAAAACAGCTCCCAGGCTGTGTTGTACCAATCCAATCTTTATACAACTACCAATATCCTTTTATATCTCAGCGCTATCTAAAAATCATAAATGAAAGTAATTTTCTTTCCTCCTAGTTTCATACCGACCGGCGTGTCAAGTATTCTTTTGTGTAAAAATGCATACGTAACATAAATACATCATTTCTTATTTACAGTAACATTAAGCATCCTTTTATGTAAGCAAATAAAATTATAATGCCCCGTTTTCGTTTTTTACCGTGATGTTAACATAACCGAAACAGATGAGAAGAGAGAAAGAGCACAAAAATAGCCAGAGGGAACATGAGGAACAAAAGAACGAAGTGCCAAGGGATTGGTAAAGTGATTGGAACAAAAAAAAATAACAATGTGTGAGTACAGAATAGTATTGATATGACGGGCTAACAGATCGTCGTATGGTGCAGTAGAAAAAGAAATACAATACACCAATTAAGTCCCTAATCACCAGCTTTAATTATCACAATTAAACGGTTTATAATTAATTCGATAGTCTCTTCCAATAAATCAAATAAAAATTGTTCACACGCAATAAAAATGTCAATTAATACAAAACACAATTGTATTACAACTGTCCATCACAATTATAAAACACGTAACACTCCGCCACAATACGTCGAACCGCACTGTAATAATTCGCAACTCAAACTCACTGTGTAATCTCCCGATAATAACGAACTTGACCGTCGCTGAATGGCTGTATTTATACCCCGCTGATTTCCAGAATAATCTGTAACTTTGTTAAACAAACAGGCGCTCTCGAGAATCAACTAGAAACAACGTCTTTGAACACACTGCGCTGACCGGTATGGCCCGGTATAGGCTCGATAGTTGACGCGTAATTGTCTTTCACCGTAATGTAGCAGCATTACGTACACACACACACACACACACACACACACACACACACACACACACACACACACACACACACACACACACACACACACATTACAACTCGAATATTCGAGATACTTATGGAACGTTCCGTATTACGTAACAGTATTTTATTTGTAACTTACATTGAATTTATGTTTATAAATTGAGGCACGTAAATGGATGAATAGTTTAGTTCCTAGGATAACGTAACATAACGTAAGAAAACGTAATAGGTAAATGTCAATAACTATGTTAGTGGGAAAGGCTGAATATGCCAGCTGATGTCTTGTGGTATTAATAGTGGAGGTTATGCGTACTGTGTGTTCTCAGCTGTTATTTTTATGATTATACAGTTTTTTTAATTGCGAAGTTTTAAATAACTACTGCTTATTTAAATACGAATATTTAAGCTTTTGTGTAAAATTGGCTTTGCCTTGTTTAAAACATATTCTCATCTTTACTGTTTATTATTTACCAAATTTACAACATAACGAGACATTAGAATGAGCAAAGAACAAACGGTACGTAAGAGTTTGGTTATTAAAAACCGTAAACTTGCAAAACAGCGTGGAGAACTTTATGAAACAAGCAGTGGACGGAAAAGAGAAGGTAAGAAACCACCATCTAAACGTGGTAATTGTAAATGTAAATATCAGTGCAGGAGCATAAGTGATGCACGGAAATTACTGCTCTTTTTGCAGTTATACAAGTTAACTGAAGTACAACAAGAAACTTAGTTTCTTAATAGAATTTACATGTAAAATATTGCTCGTAGGTGGCATGGGATTTTTGCATGTGGATTTAGGGACAATGATCCTAAAGACAGTAGGCGTCAAAATACGTTTAGTTATGTTGTTCCGAATGGAGAAGTGGGAAAAATTCAAGTATGTTCATTGAATTTCAAACAAATATTTTCTGTAACATCTTAAAAGTTACAGGTTTTGCAAGAGAAAAATAAAAGAAGCAAGGGCACTTTGTTTATACTCATAACAGGAGTAAAAACCCGAAGTCAAATAAACATAAATACAAATTATCTGAAAGTCACCGAAACTTGGTTATACTACATATTAATTTGTTACCGCGTTACGAGAGTCGCTACGGGGGAAGTCGCTCAGTATTTAAGTCCAAATCTAAATAAGCATAGAATTTTCAAGGCATTTACAGAAAAATATCCTAGTAGTATTGTTACATACAGATATTACCGTAAAGTATTTGACTCAGATTTTCCTGAACTAAAATTCGAGAGGATGGCTGTGGATTCTTGTAAGATGTGTGACAATCTGAAAGCAGCATTAACTATAGCTACAACAAAAAATTATAAGAAGGAAGCTGAAAGAGATTTGGAGTTACTTCATCGAAAGGCACAGAAAGTTCAAGATAATATGAAAGATGACTTAATTAGAGCGCAAAATCCTTCTGTTAGCACTGTTTGTATTGTGACGATTTAAATTTTGACAATTAAAAAAAAAATAAAGAAATCAAAAAAATTTTAAGTTGCGAACAATTAACCATTTAAATCTCACAATGATAATAAAAAACATGTAGGTACTAAGTGTGAATGGAAGTAGTAATTAATAATGGCAAAGAAACGGTAAAGAAAAGACATATTGTAAATAATTATTATTGTCGCATTTAACCCTTTGCTTGTTATCAGGCGCCTACCTGTTGATACCGGACTCGACATGTTTACCGAGTCTTCTGTAATTAAAATAATATAGAAAAATAATGTTAATAATTAAAGAATCTGAAGACACAGATAGTCACGAAAACAACTAATTTAAATGATGTATTTTTATCTAGCGATAGTTTGTATAAATAAAAAAGTTTATTTAGAGAGAGACCGGGACTATATTCTCGCGGAATAAACACCCCACTATCTATTGTCCTGTACCAGTGGTAGCGTACGAAAAATCTCTCTCTCGCTATGACGACTCCAAGCAGTGCACACGCACGAGCGAAATGCTCTGTTAAAATGTTATGTGATTGGTTATTAGTTTGGATTAATTCTTATGTATTTTACTAACTGCTACAAAAGAGTGTAATATGTAACGTTAAGAGAAAGAAAAATTAAAAAAACGTTGTAACAAGAAGAAATATGTGACAACCAATAGTACGAGTGTTAATAACTATAACAGCTATCTTCTTCGATTGACGACTCTCCACAACATCCTGCCTGGAGACATGAATCATCAGAATTACAACTCTAGTAGACCCGACCGATAATGCAGTTCGAGACTTCTGAGAATCAACGAGTACCTGTGTAGAAGGCCCACTCTATCCTGCAGACGTTTAAGCCGTGAACAACTGAGACCAGACCTAGACGAGGCCGACGCTCTTAGGATTCCCAAGATGTAACCATATGGAGGAGACTTCTACATCCCAAATTAAAGGTGACTCGATAGCACGTCTATCGAGGAATAATAATAATAGTAACTGTAACACAATACTCTCTTAAAGAGACTTTCAGAGACGATTGACTTTATAAGAATATAAAACTTTAAAGCTAAGAATTTAATTGTAACTATTCAGGCTTATTGCAATTGTAACAGTTTAGATTTTAACGTATCGTAGTATGATTAATACCATTCTTGAAATGGAATAATAATGAAACTTAAAAGTAAAAGTAAAAGTAAAAGTAACAGTCTTGCAAGCTAATATCTTGAATTGAACATAATTAATTTTTAAAGTTTAAAGACTAAATACCAAATGGTTACCCGGATCCGGGGAAAAGCTAAATATAATTTTTTTGTGATCCCACAGTATATATAAAGCAATTTAAACAAGTTAATAATTTAATTAATAATGTAATGGGATCTGTTTTTGAGTAAATGTCATTTGTTTTATTTTAAATGTTTAATAAAGGGAAATCTTCTTGTTGCACACATATACTGAGTACATAAATCAACAGTTTTCCTTTCCATGATTCCTTTTATATTTCCTGTGTGTTGTTCTGTTTAAATTTCAGCTCGTCCCGAATAAGGCAGCCTGAAGTAATTGGCCGAACCAATTACTTTGGGTTCCCTCTGTTATAACTCAAGAGAAGAGGTTATAGTATGGACTTGCAACAAGTAATGGTAGTCCCTATCCTTACAGACAGCTCAATGTTTTATTCTAGACAACTGTCGACGTATAATTTAGGTCTGCATATAGGTGACTACGTATAGGTACTGCTTTCATGTACATGTGGCACGAAGGTATCAGTGGAAGAGGAGAGAATAAAACTGCCTCCTGTTTCTTCAAATTGGCAACTTCTGGAAGATTAATAAAGAAAAGGTTCAATTTGTGGTGTGACAATTGCACCGCAAAAAATAAGAATAAGATGCTTCTTATAGCTATAATCTATTTGGTACATAAGCATTTTTTTAAGTCTATAGAAATAAAATATCTTATAAGTGGTCACAGCTTTATGAATTTTCACAGAGATTTTGGTTTGATCGAAAAAAGAAGAAAGTTGAGTCGAGCAATGATCCCGTCCGATCTTGAAGATGTTGTTAGATCAGCTAGTAATAACAATCCGTTTAATGTAATATGGCTGTTCCCGGCCCAAGTGGGCCGAAACAGTTTAAGAAAAGTAACGTCCCGCAAGTGCGGACCGGAAGAGTTAATTTGTTCAGTCCGAGCGGGCGAAAATTATGTATCTTGCATTAAATATTTGTCTGCTGGTCTTCCATTATGATTGAAGATGTTGTGTAGGATGTATTAAATTACATTAAGAAATAAGAGAAGTGGACTGTATACGAATAGTTTTAATAATTTGAATGATCACATTACAGCTGCAATAAATTGAAAGAAGGCTGGCTAATGCTGCATATTGAATCAATAATTAATAAATTTAGTTAAGAATGAAGTTTTGGCGCTAGTTGGCCATGATAGAAAATAGTAAGGCCTAAGGCCTACATCTAATGTCGACACTAACTTGACGGAAAGGTCCGGCGAACCGAACGCCGAGATTACTGAATGTGCACTGGTCAAGTACGATTACGCGAACGTTGATGAGATATAAATCAGATTAGCCAACCTAGTAAAATGAAATCATCGCGCTACCGTCCATAAGCTGCCCGTCAAAAATCAAAAAGATTTTTTAATACATTCTTTAATAAATTATAATACATTTACAATTCAATTTGAAATAGTGGAGTTTTAATAATTAGAATCAGCTTCAAGGGTGAGTTGAACCTTGAGTTGAGATTAGATAGGCCGCTAATTTGAGATAAGCATGCAGATAGGCGACTGTAGGCCAAGGTTTGGCAAACAGCTGTTTCATGTACCACTAAGTCTGGTTAACCAATATTACTGACACAAGTGCGCAGTACGTAACATTATAAAACATGAACGAAAAATACATAATATGCAAGTCATAGAGTTAGCTTAATGCTACCTAAGGTCCGTAGACCTGTACAGAAGTTCATTGCATGAATAAAATTGTTGTTGAACATGTTACAGTTGCATGTTTCATTGTATATTCAGGAGGGCGACATGTATCGACCTAAATACGCCATTCCTGAAGTTTCAGGAATTTACAATGTATGCCAACGTGTGAGCAAGCTAGATGCTGAATGTAGCCCAGATATGACGTGTATGTCATAATTTAAATAAAGAATTGTGCATGCTTACTTACAAAAATGAATAAAATATAAGTACAATATAAATAAATTAGACAAGGCAGTTACACACGGTAGACGCTTACAATAGTTTACATCGACACAATTTATGTGAATACAACAATAATAATTTGCATAATTACAAGATAAATAATTGTAATGTCAGCCAACAATACAATACTGAAATTACAGAAACAATTTAACAATTTAAGACATTCACAAAATAGTACATATTTATCAGCACAATATAAAGAAATGAATGCATGGTTACTTGACAGCAAACATGCGAATATTATGTAATAACATTAATAAATAAGACCACCCAAAGACATGCAGTACACCCCATGAGATCAATGAAAGTGTGACATAGTATGCCACAAAAATTAACATACAATACAAATATTAAGATATCACCAGAACTGTGATACTCAGAAGCGCAAAATTGACAAAAATATTGTGACAATCCATCACAATCATGTTGACCAAATGGTCGTAATAAATAATAAGTCAATGGCGGAATAAAGCCGCATTGTGCTGTAACCATAGTGTCACATCTCGTCTCGCGCTGGCAGTAAGGTCGGACACCAATTCCAGGTGAATAGCCCTAGTTGCTAAGCAAACAAACAGAGACACGTACGCCTTAGTAAGAGTTCTAGACTTCTGCCCGCCATGACGAATCATGAAGGGACCACCATAATCAACCGCGCAAAATAGAAACGGCCTTGAAGGAGTGACTCTAGGGAATGGCAAGATGCCAAGCCTCTGAATCTGCTGTGTGGCGCTAAACCTGATGCACTTGAGACACTTACGAATAATGGAACGGATGACTAGCCGGGCATTAACAATCCACCAACGTTGACGCAGTGAATGATGGACGAGCTGCGCACCAGCATGAAGCAAACGAATGTGTTCGCGTTCGATGATAAGGCGTGTGACATGCGCCGATGGGGGTAGTACGATAGGATGTTTCGAGTCGTAAGATAACTGGGAATGCTGCAATCGTCCGCCCACGCGTATCACTCCAGTTTCGTCAAGAAACGGGTCGAGAGAGGCTAACTTGCTTCTGATGGAAACAGAAGATCCGTTCCGAAGACAACTAATTTCGCCTGGGAAGTGGGTCGATTGAGATTGCCTTATAAAGAAATTAAGAGACTGATGAATTTCCGCAGGGGTCAGATCGCCCGAAAGCCTGTCCGCAGATGAGTGCCTAATATTTCTGATGAAACGAAAACAGTACGCGTATACACGTGTCAGCCGGTGTAACGAGGAAAAGTCCAACGATAAGTCAACAGCCAGGGTAGACATTAGCGAACGGTTATGTGTAGTTTTCTCTTCCGCGATGACTTCCGAAGATGATGGAGTGGCCGGTACGAAAGATGGAAAAGGATTAGACTCTGACGATTGAGACAGACAGCCAGGACCGTGCCACCAAAGCGAGCAATCGCGCAAAACGTCCGGGAGACACCCCCTAGAAATAATATCAGCAGGCTTGCGTCGCGAATCAATGTGATGCCAGGTACAAGTTTGCGTGCGACGCTGAATTTCAGCAACCCTATTAGCGACGTATGTTTTCCAACGCGAAGACTGCGCATGAATCCAGTAAAGAGCCACCATAGAATCGGAATACAAATGTACATCCTCAATGAATGAATGAAGAGCAGGAATAATTTTAGACACAAGTCGCGATAATAACAAACAAGCGCAGAGCTCGATACGAGGTAATGACACTTGGCGCAAGGGAGCCACGCGAGATTTTGAACACAAAAGACGACAGGAAGCAGTAGCATCTTGATAAATGACTCGGACATACACACAACAGCCGAACCCTCTCTCGGAAGCATCCGAAAAACCATGCAACTGAACTGTAACCGCCTGATGGTTGCAACGAATAGATCGCGGGACCACTATTTTACCAACCAGACTTAATTTGTTACACAAAGAATGCCAATCCGACAGTGACTGACCGGAAAGCGGTTCATCCCAACTAAGCTTACAAAGCCAGAGTCGCTGCATGAAGTGTTTATACAAAAAGACAACTGGTCCGATTAAACCCAGTGGATCATATATTCCGGCGATTATTGAAAGAATTTGCCTCTTGAATATGTTATGAAAAACCGGAGATAGGTTGACATCAAACAAAAATGAATCAGCAGTGTTGTTCCAAAGAATGCCCAGGGTACGCACATTGTCCTGTTTATTTAGGGGTCGTGAAAGGTTGTGATGACTTGCGACCGCTGTGGGTTCATTTGATGCCCATTTGTGCAACGTGAAACCATATTGAGCAAGTAACGCACCTAGGTCGGATTTCAGATTAGTCAGATCGGGGATAGTGTCAGAACCGGTAAGTAGATCGTCTACATAAAAATCGTTAGTGATGGCTAAAGCCGCTTGGGGAAAGGAAGTTTGATTGTCTCTAGCAATTTGTAAAAGGCACCGTGTGGCCAAAAAGGAGGCGCTAGCCGTGCCGTAAGTTACTGTTCGCAGCGGGAAATGCTTAAGTGGTTCGAGGGAAGAGTCACGCCACAAAATACGCTGATAGTGACAGTCCTCTTCAGCAACGCGAATCTGACGATACATTTTTTCGATGTCAGCAATCAGGACATACTTATGTGTGCGAAACCGCAACAGAATAGAGAAGAGATCTTGCTGAACATTGGGGCCTACCAATAATAGGTCATTTAACGAAAGGCCATTTGTAGTCTTGGAGGAACCATCAAAGACAACGCGCAATTTTGTGGTCAAGCTAGAATGTTTGAACACGGCATGGTGAGGCAAGTAATAAATATTTGACGATCCTAAATTGATAGCGCCATGATCAATGGGTGTCATGTGCCCAAGCTTCATGTATTCCCCGATAAAGTCTGCGTAGTCGCGAGCGAGCTTGGGATCGCGCCTGAATCGACGCTCCAAGTTTAAAAACCTTGATTCGGCACTTCTGTAGGATTCCCCTAAGTGAGGATTATCAGACTTAAATGGGAGCGACACTATAAATCTACCCTCGTGGTTGCGCTGAGTGTAGCGCATAAAATGCTCTTCGCAAGCCGACTCGCCATTAGGGGTATCGCCGGGGATCGTTTCTGCCTCCCAAAATCTCTCAAGAGATTGCAGGATTTGGCTGTCATTGTTCCTTGCCAAGAACGAAACAACAGGACCCTGGGTGTGGTAGTGCTTGGGCAGATTGCCGGCCAAAATGTAACCCAGTTTTGTCTCCTGAATGATAGGGAAGTTGGGTCCGCGTGTGTACTTATTAGCTAATATTAAATCTAGATAAAATTGAGCCCCCAATAGATTGTCGATCTGTGAAGATATATTAAAATCTGGGTCGGCGAGAAAAATTTTATTTGGAATGTGGAACCGGTTGATGTCAAACGATATTGAAGGCAGATTATGAGTTAAGTTAGATAAGACGGCAAATTTGGCCTCGAAACTATGTCTCTGATAGCGAGACATAATACGCATTGAAACAATGTCAGTAGCGCAACACGCTGTGTTGCTTATTCCTGTAATCGGAATATTAGATCGGGTTAGTTTGAGGTGCAATCTTTTCGCAAATGATTTCGTACAAAAATTGATCTGAGACCCGGCGTCAAGAAGTGCGCGCGCCTTATGCCTATTGCCAGCCTGATCAATGACATATACAACTGCAGTGGATAAAAGTACATTGTTTTAACACTGTAATTTAAATGAGCAGTAGTTACTCCTGGCAGCTGCTGATTTCGGCACGTAATTAGCGTGCAGCAAGGTGTGGTGACCCTTTGAACAAATTTTACAAACCTGTTTACTTTTACAATTTGTTATCAAATGACCTGCTCTAAGGCAGTTAATACAACATTTATGGTTTGCCACCAATTGCCCCCGCTCAGCGGCACTTAATATGCGAAAATTATTACACATGTAAAGCGGGTGATCAGATTTACAGCACACACATGAATAATGCCTTGCCGTAGCATGATAACTCTTAAAGGTACTGCTGCCAGCAGTATTTCTTAAACTACATTTCTCAAACTTATTGTTTGGTTTTACACTAGGTTTATTGAATTGCTGTCCGGGTTCAATTGGCATAGTATTTTCTAAAAGCTGTCGGCGCAAATTCAAAAAATGAGTAAAGTCTTGAAAACTAGCCAAGTTGTCAGGGTCTATAGACTCCTTCCAACGTTTTAAAGTGATAGGGTCAAGTTTAGTGGAAAGCAATTGTATAGTAATAAACTCAAATAGGTTTACAGACAGCTTCATTGCCGCCAGCGAATTAACAGAAGACGTTACAGTATTCGTAAACTCAGCCAAGCTTTGGACTAAGTCCTTTATTGTGGACTTAACCTGAAGTAGGTTCTGTACATAATATTTTGCTAATATAAATGGATTATTGTACCTATCGGACAGCAAGTTAAACGCTATTACATAATTTTCTTGACAAATTGGTAATGATTTAATTAAGTCTAATGGTTCACACTTCACCGATGAATGCAAGTAATGCAGTTTCTGTACTGGTGTTAAATCTGATCTTGAATGCACCAGATCATTAAAAATTGAATAGAAATGTTGCCACTCAAGTATGTTGCCTGAGAAGCAGGGCAAACTTATCGGTTTTAAATGCACAGGCGTCGATAGTACAGGAGGCACAGTCTGAGTATTAACAGTGTCAAGAAGTTGTAAAATGTTTGCCTCAGTTGAGTATATCATTTCCTCAACCTCGACTCGGTCTGCCTGAGCAGTGCTCACGTCTTTACTTATAAGCTCTATCTCAGACTGTACTTCGTCGTACCTCGAGGCTAAGCTCTTAAGACTTTCTAATCTCACAGTCAAAAAATGTTTTGTGGTTAAATTAATGTCAAATGAATTTACCGCGGATTGTATCCGCACTATCGCGGACTTTAATCCGCCTCTCTTTCTGGTCAGCACCTTGAGGCCTTCCTCAGACATTCTTTTACGCACCTTATTACTGTTGCTGGTGGTACCTGGTCAGCGACGTCCCGCAGCGTCGGCTCCTTGATGATGATGGTGAACAGCTGGCAAGATGACCACCTTGAAGCACTGCAGCCGGCAGGAACTTGCTATCACGTTGCCTGAAGACGACGAGCGAAGTGGCGACGCAAATCACGCCACGGTCGCATTAGCTGACGTGCTAACCCGCCCGTGATGGCCAGAAAAAGATACAAAAGACATTAAGTGGAAATCCAGGTCCGGAGTGACCAAAAATATGGCTGTTCCCGGCCCAAGTGGGCCGAAACAGTTTAAGAAAAGTAACGTCCCGCAAGTGCGGACCGGAAGAGTTAATTTGTTCAGTCCGAGCGGGCGAAAATTATGTATCTTGCATTAAATATTTGTCTGCTGGTCTTCCATTATGATTGAAGATGTTGTGTAGGATGTATTAAATTACATTAAGAAATAAGAGAAGTGGACTGTATACGAATAGTTTTAATAATTTGAATGATCACATTACAGCTGCAATAAGTTGAAAGAAGGCTGGCTAATGCTGCATATTGAATCAATAATTAATAAATTTAGTTAAGAATGAAGTTTTGGCGCTAGTTGGCCATGATAGAAAATAGTAAGTCCTAAGGCCTACATCTAATGTCGACACTAACTTGACGGAAAGGTCCGGCGAACCGAACGCCGAGATTACTGAATGTGCACTGGTCAAGTACGATTACGCGAACGTTGATGAGATATAAATCAGATTAGCCAACCTAGTAAAATAAAATCATCGCGCTACCGTCCATAATATGAATACAAAAAAAGATTTTATTGATTTTGCTTTTTTATCAAACGAGTTTTTAAATACTCAATCATCCAAGGAGCTTCATCTAGTGAAAATTGCAACTTCGTTTTCATACGAACCACCGAACTGGAGTAAAGATTATGTATTGAAGAAAAACAAGAATTTAAAGGCTTTACCATCTACTGAAGAACTTTCCAAGGTGCAGTTTGTGAACAAAATCAGCAAAGAAAAAAAAATCCTTCAAGCCATGATTGACTTCCTCACCAACCTCACCATCGTCAGTTTTATAAAGCATTATTTCAGCAGCAAGAAGATGAAGTGGTTAAACCAAATAAAAACGTTTGAAATGAATAAAAGTTAATATTTGTTTATATACAAATATTAATATTGTTGATATTATACAGAAACTTCAAGATGACAACGCTCGTGCTTTCAGTTATTTTTTTTTAATTTTATTGTTATTTTCCTGACTTTCTTTTCAGTAATTTATGGAGAAGATGTATTTTCTATTATATTTTTTATAATTCTTCCATATTTTAAAAAATAAAGTTCCCATTTTTTAATGGTGTATTTTTCTACTTATTCTGGGAGTAACTGTATGTAGAGGTTTTCTTAATACAATGTATAGGACTTATAGCTGTTCGAAACATAAGTAAAGCCAGAATAATCAATCTTGCCGGAACGCCGTTGGGCACTTACACCATTATCAAGGTAAATCATTCAAAAATCATAAAATTTTAAAAAGTTGCTTCAGTTCTTAGTAGTTGTTATTAAGACTCAGCTAACCGGTTTTTGATATTTCTGAAAAATTTTGTTCTTTGGCACTTACACCCTTTTCCGTTTACATGCCTTTTAAATATCACATACCTGTATTTTTAATTTAATAAAACGAAAGAGAACAAGAAAGGGGATATAAAGAGATACAATAATGAGAGGGAAAGAAAAACGTGATAATCTGAAATAATCTGTGTGGAAGTGAGCAGTAGGGGAGATAAGGACTTATTAGGCTGTAAACGAGTAAGAGAAATAAGTAGACTCTAAGAAGCGGTATGGCAGAGACGTTGAATAGATTGAAAAAACCTCCTCTTTGTCTGACCCACTTGTCTTTGCAGCGATAAATTTCTTTGATTTGCCTTCTCTAATCCAAAAGTGGAAAGGTTTTATTCCTTTCAAATACTTTTGGCTCTGCAGTAACTCGTATTTCACCTTGTCGTTAAATATGCACACGCAAGAAGACCTTTGTTTATGTAAATACAGGTTAAAAATTTCATATAATAAGTCATAATTTACATGACAGAAAAACTACTTTATGTTTTCCTGTAAGCTCATAAATTTTTATTTGTTTTATTTTACATTAGCCATGTATGTACTCATGCAAAACCGTGTTTGTACGGCTTGAAATTTTCAGATTATAGGTGTATTAAACCGTCTGTCTCTGCTTGATTTTTTAATATGATGTTTATTATTTACACTTAACTATAAAGTTAGTAGTTGTAGTCATTGAAAATAGAGATATGACCCCACTCAATATACTCTGTAGCCTACTGTATAGTGTAGAATTTACCTCATCCTCATACACTTAAAATACAGGATTTTTCCGTTAGTGTTATAGTTTTTTTTTAGTACTAACATGTTACAGTACTCACAAACATATTACATATGTCTAAGACTACGGGTGGCAGGCGAAACGTTTGAATCTCCAGTTTTACATAACCAATCTACTACGCCTGATGTGTTAATACCGTATATCTTCTTTGACGTTTAGTGTGTGCATCAGACGGAAACATAACAAACAATAATCGTTTGATATTATTGACTTGTTTTCATTATGATTAATACAATACTGTTAACTTGTCACATCCGCAAATTTCGTTTTCCATCATATCTTGTTGTTGGGCTCCTCAATCAGCTCATAGATTTTTATTTCCTTCTTTAAATTGCTCAAGAGGTGAACTCTTGTTTTAGCAATCGCTGGAGGTTCTTCGAAGCACTGGAGTCTCTCGATGACATCGCTCAGCAGGCAAGTCTTCTTACGGCGTGTCCGATTCAGTTTGCTTACCCATGACAAACTTTATTCACGATTGATCCCTTTATGTTATATAATACGAAAATATTTAAATTATACATTAGCTATATACATTTCATTTAATTTGAGTGAATTGTTAATTCAATAAATGTGAGCTAAATATTTTAATTGTAAGAAGGAAAACACACAACACCAGCAGGGGTGGAGGGGCAGATGATTAAATTAAATAGAACACTATCAGTGTATGTGTGTGTGTAGGCGCGCGGGCGCGGGCGTGTGTATAACGAAATTTTTTGTCTTATCTAAAGCACAATATTTCATGAAACTGTAAGATGTTGCAGTTTGAAGGTATTAATTTCAATTTGTACTTTGCATTTTGCAGATACCATGGCGTTATCGTTATTAATGTTATAATTTTCAAGTAAATTAATGTCACTTTGATCTTTCAGAGGGTTGTTTAATATTTAACGCTTTTAATTGTTTTGTAACTACACTAGTTATTTTAATTATCGTTTTCGATAATTAGTTAAAGGATTTTTATTACAGTGTGCATCGAATATGTTTAAAAAAACTTAAATATTTTGCTAAAATTTGGGATCTCTTGTGTAACTAATATTTTGTAAATTAGTGTTTGGACATATATAAAGTGGTTTGTTATGAATTCAACATATAAAATATTTAATTTATTTATTACAAAATGATTTGCATACATTAGTAAACAAAGTAATTTATCGTACCAAATGGATTATTAAATTAGCAATACACTTGTATTATTTTGTCGTTTAAGAATGTTATATTTAGTAGTCGTAACTTACCAGTCCACGTCGTGTCGAACATTGTGCTTAGTGGAGGCAGTTATAAGTCAATTCCAATTAGAACGCAATTAAGTTTCTATTGAGTCTCCAATGCTAAATTTCTGAAGGCAGACAATTCGGCATTAATTCTCATGCAATGCCGCCAACGGTACCTTCCTGAGGAACAGTAATTATCATAAGACAAAAGTGAATCAGGATCAAACAAACTGACTGCAAGACAGGCAGGCGCATACACACACACACACACACACACACACATATATATATATATATATAGACAACTACCCAGCATGCATACACATTTATGTGTTAATTTATAAGAAAATTTTAAGATAAAATAAATGCTAATTGGTTTCATTTAATACTATAAATCAAAATAAAGTAATAGCACACTTTATTACATTGTAATTTTTACTTGATTGAATTTACCATTTGTGGAAGGATGCGTTAGTTGTACAGTTTTATCCACGTCAGATGTGCACTCACGTGAAATGATATCTGACTAAAAACTGACTCCTATTGGATAACAATTTTAGATCGTAGGAAATACGAAAAACTCAACAAACCAATGACGAAGGGTCTTGTGAGCACAGGAGGAAACTGTTACAAGCTTTCTCTTTTTTATTGAACAAATATAAAAGTAGGCCGAATCTTCATATTCGAAGAAACTGTCTGTTATAAGCTTCTTCACGTCAGTCACGGTCAAAACAATTTCGAAAATATTTTTTCGCATTGATGTGTTGATGCGTTTGTGTGCTTACTGACACAGATAAGTAGGTGTATACATCGTTTACGTACATTGTGTGTATTTCAAGTGGGTACGCAAGCTCCTGTTTCCTCTTTTACCATCATTTTGTGCTTACTGTTACGAACTGCCCTTTTTCAAGGAAGCAGTACGAACTGCCCTATTTCGACAAGGCGAGGGATACATCGATAATCTTATTTTTCTCCTTAATATTATTTGGTTTTACTTATAAAACCTGGAATTGTTGAGCGTCTATTTCACATAGGAATGTTTTATTTAGTGGTACATTTAGGAAACCAGTGGTACGTGTAAGTAAAGTTCTATATTTTGAAGTAGATTGGTCTAATAATTTAAATTCCAAATTATCGTGTAACATTTAAGAATTTCTGAAAAATTTTTTTAATCAAAAGAATTTTTTTTATTTGGATCTAAATAATAAAAGTAGAGTTAAATATACTTGTGACATATTTCACAACGGTTACGACAAATAGGGTTTAATCGCATATGTGGAATTGCATTTTGGAAGTAACATTAATGACTCCACTTGACCTCATGGAAAGGTTAGCCTTTCCCATGTAATGGAAATCTCACGCACGCTCGCACTCACTCACCCTCTCTATCTCTATCCCCCTCTTCCTCACACACACACACACGCGCGCGCGCGCGCGCACACACATATAAACGCACTAAACCGTTTCTACTTTATCTTAAAGACACTTTCTTGTTTTGACGTTTTATGTAATGTATTATTGAATCCAATAATCCCTGATCATAATACTTGGAAATGAACAATTTTATTAATTTTATATATATAAGTGTAATTTATGTTAGTCAAGTATGCTGTATGTTACAATACGTATTTTAATCATAAATTTAAAGTTTTTTGATTGTGTATAATTCAATTATTAGTATCATCTACTGTCACACTTGAAATGTTACATCTAATCTCACAGTCATTACTGTTACACTTGTCTTGTGGGTTCGGCTCAAGACTAAATTAACACAATAATCTATTTACTATTTACTGTTGGGGCAATACAACAGTCTGGATAAGGGACGTTTACGGACACATCTGAATGAAATATTAGGTAATACTTTCATTGCTGTAATCACTCCTTTAGTCTCATTCTCTTTCCGGCTATTGGGCCATGTTCCTCTGTTAAAGGGCCTAGATACTTCATTATGTTTATGGTTAGCCTATTGTTTGGTAATATTTCTTTCACTTGTGTAATCAAATACGTTGTGATTTGGTAGGACTATTTAGAATGTCTATACAATTTTTTGCTACCCTAAAAAATAAAATCCATATTTTTTCTATTCTTATTCGAACAGAAATCTAATTGATTGTAATTTTTACATAAATACGGTAAAGTGTAAGCATACAGGCTTTAATGATGCGTCATAAATTTATGTCGTGTGAAGTGTAGGCCTACGTCACTGCCAAATATTACATAAGCTAATATTTGTCAAATTATTAAGATAATAAAATAAAATGGTTGTCAAGTTAATAAAACAGAAACAAATTAACAATGGAAACGTGGTAACATGTAGACTGTTTCATAAAATTGCAAAAAGGTATAAGTATTGTTAAAGGTTAAAGTAAAGTATTCATTCTTATCCCAACACGTTGTGATAACACAAAGCATATCGGTCCTGCTGTAGGCCTAGATAATCAGCAGCAAACAAGGAATTTACCTGGCGAGACATAACTGTAATTACGACCGAAACATACGTTTCTGTTTATTACAACATATAAGACATCGAGTTTTCCTTCTGTCCCTTATTCCTACTGTGTCAAACACATTTAACCTCTGCATTACACAGTGACAGTTAGCCTGTTAGTAAACAAATTAAACACGAAACTACAATCAACCAACTTTCTATATCCCCTTTTTAGGTAACGTACGTACACAAAGGAACACGCTTATAAAGTTCAGGTAACATTCAGTATATGTCTAGGCACATTAGTAATACGTGAACTAGATTAGGTAAACCCTCTACTCGGATTGACTTAAACCTAATATTTTTACAATCGATGTTTCAATTCCTAGAATATGGAATCTTTTTCAGAATCTGGAATGGTTTATCTGATAGAAATTATTATCGCTTACGAGTTTTAAACGCCGAACTAGATACTTTTGAATACAGTATAATAAATAGATTGAATAATTTGTTACATTGTTTGTCTTTTTTAAATTTATTACTTGCCTCTTATTCTACATAAACTTGTTACGGAGTCTTGCCTTTCACAGAGGTTTCCTTTCCTCTTGTCTTCAAGCTTACTTTTAAATTATTAAGCGACTAAAATATTCGTGGTCTGTGAGACAACTGCAATTTCTCTATGACATCCCACTGTTTGGTCTGTGAGACAACTGCAATTACTCTATGACATCCCACTGTTTGGTCTGTGAGACAACTGCAATTACTCTATGACATTCCACTGTTTTTTTTTTATGTATTCTGAAACTAGTACAACTTGACATTTAATTTTAATGACTTTCACATATGAATACAAGAAAAAGTATAACTTCGACTCCTTAACGTTAAGTAGAAGATATGCCACAATTCTATACTATAATGAAAGTAGAAGACTGCTCGAATGTGCTCTTTAAATCGATTTACAAGATAAAAACTATCCTGAATTATACAATACACATTAAGAAATTCTCATAAGTACAATGTGACTCTTAAGTGACGGTCCCTTAGGAAAATGTTAACTTAAGATCTTATGAAATGATACTTAAAGTGTGCTACAAATTATGGAAAACTAGTCTGCTATTTTTTTTATTTTGAAGTACGTGATTTGATAATAGCTATCTTAGACCTAAAATCACAAGACATTAAAACAATTAGCTAAAAACGTGTAAGTGATATTCATTCTTACTATAATGAATTTGTGTTCTTTGTGTTGATATATTTGCCTTAAAAATTAAAAATTATCTTGTTTTTTAACTTTAAAATTAGGATTAGTTTATTTTATTTGTAAGTTTACATTATTTTCAAGTAGACCTATTTTAGGCAAACGCTTTACTTCAGTAATAACTGTGTAAGCAATGAATAAAAAATAGGCTTATAGCTTTTTTAGGTATTTGGGTGAACATAAAGCGAAGTAAAGTTGTACGTTACTAAGAGAAGCTTCCTTGGCCAAAAATCATTAATTTAAACAAATTATCTATGACATAACTAATGGATAGCTATTTTAAACAACAATGTGTAGCCATAAGCATATTTAAATTTGAGCTAAATATATATCGAGATTTGCATATTGTGACAATATTTCACTACAATTCATAGTATTGTTTAGAGAATTATAGGAAAACAAAGGACTGACAAAGTGTACGTTAAAATGTAGTCACCATTAATGTGAATATATGCCATTAAAATCGACAGTTTTAAGTTAAGGTAAACTAAATTATTCAACACAAGTTACCTTTTACCACTTCTTATATTTCGTTTTACTATTATGGGAAATGGGCTTCGGAACTGCGTACATACACATAATTAGTCACCATTTTATTTAGATAGTACAGTATATGTCTATATGTTATATACTAAAATAGAATATTGGAAATTTTATAACTATTTAAATGAGGGGTAGACGATTTTTCTGAAGTACGAGATTGATAAAAATTCTACTTAAAACTAAATATTAATTGGGTAACTTTCGAACTGATTTAGAATAAAGACATTCCGACTAGACCCTACACTACTACTTTTATATTAGAGTTTCGTATTAAAGCTCACGAACTCATAATAAAATGAAATTGCATATTGTTAAATAAGCATTTTACATAGCATATAACTTAATATTTTGAGGTCAAACTTGTATCTTCTAGGTCACTGGCACAACCTGCTGATGGTGCCTGATCGGCCGTTAAACTGTATGTAAAGAAGAAGTTTCCAAGCCGGGCACAGTCGATAGATTGACGTGATGTTTGTTAAGCTTGCCTTCTATTGATGAGTTTCCTTATAACACGGTTTTGAAAGTGTTCCGTGGCGTTTAACAGGGTGGTGATATCAAACTTATGTTGCTTCCAGTCCCGGCTGTAAGCTTGGGTAACGGTGGTAATTTTAGTCCAGCGACCTCTGCAAGCCTACAATCTCTGACCCGTCAGCTTAAGTGGAAGTTGGAGTGCCCCATTTTCGAGTAACTGCAGTCATCACAAACCACGAGGTGCTTAATATAAGAATATAGACCTACTCTTATTCTTCCAATCAAAAGCTGCAATTTATCGTTCTCAGTAACGATATGAGAGTTAATTGTAGTATGAAGGGTTTCCTGATGTTGTGCTTTCATAGTATTATTCTGATTTTGGCAGTAGGACTCTAGCGTCCGTAGTAGCCGTGTGTGCGTGTTTTTATTTATTCTGAAAATCCCTTGTGTCCGACGTGCCCATTCTTTCGTAACACAACTAGCACATTGAGAATATTCGTTGCCATCTACCACTAGCGCATCCTTTTCTATCAACATCTGTCTCCTGGTTTTGCATGTATGAATGCTACTGTGTATCTTGTTAATATGGTTCCGAAAATAGCCAATTTCTCCTCTGTCCTTTGGATAGATAACGAATGTATTATCAAAATATCTGAGTTACAGATTAGATTTAAATGGAATTGATCGGAATGATTGTCTTTACGCTACTTTGTGAACGGTTTGGCTATTAGTGGTGAAGGAGGGAGCTTATGGGAATTCCTTTGAAGTATGTGTGTAAACTCGCATAGTTCATCATTAAAAAAGGTTTATCGTAAACATTCATTATAACCTGCAAAAAACGTAATATTTTTGTTGTCACTACAGCGGTAACGATAACGTAAACGTAAGTTATTTGCAAATTAAACTTTCAAATTAAAAACAGAATTAACACTGTTGCATACCACTATAGATAAATTATTCCGATTAGCACTTTCAAGCTTCACAGCTTATCATTAGGTTTCCGATCTGATGATGAGCTGTGAAGCTTGAAAGCACTAATCAGAATAATTTTTCTATAGTGGTGTGCAACACTGTTAGTTCTGTGTGTGTGATTATAACCACTAACGCAACTTTATTAATTAAATATTTTGAAATTAAAGTAATATTATATATTAACTACACATGTTTCTGCAGTTGCTCAATATTTCTATGTTTTTTCTTGTTTACCTGTGCTTTATGCTTTAGTAATCGTGTTGCTCGTTGACTTTTTTTTATTGATTCAATACCTTCTTTTGAATAGAAAATATCGGTATAGAGAACTATACATGACTTCCATGTTCTAAGATTTATATTTAACATAATTTTCCAAATGAAATATTTCCATAGAAGCTACTTCTATCTTCAGCCTCAACCACAGTATTGTGGTCACTAATGTATACCACCTCACGTTAGCGCACTCGATTTTCACTGATGAAGACAGTCGATGGCACTGCCGAAACGTCTGGTTTTGCAGAAAATATGGGACGAATGAAGTGTAACAAGAAACTACTTCTTTGTTGCAGGTAACGTAGTAAACATTAAAAATTATCCCCTCCGCCTCCAACTATCATTTTCATTTATGGAAAATTACCCCCTCCTCTCATTAACTACCCTTTTCATTTATAGATGTTTCATCTACCTTTCTACAAAGGATTATTTTGACCTTCTTTTCAGGATACTTTATTTATCAAAATTAAGTACTTTACTCTTGTTAAAACATAAAACGTTACAGGCAAAGATAAAACACGGACATTAAAATAGCATACAAAACAAACAAAAATAATTTACAAAAACGAAATAACCCACACAACAAAGATAATACAACAACCAATGATATATACAAAATTGAATGCCAAGATTGCAGTAAATGTTATATAGGACTAACATAAAACAGCGGAAAAAACGTAATTTTGAACACCTTAACTCATATAAAAACCAGAAATATATAAATCTAATTTAGCCACACATGCAACAAACACTGGACATGAATTCCCAGACATAACCAACATGACACTAATAAAACACATACCACACAAAGGCACCATAATGAACATTTGTGAAAATTTACAAATATACAAACATAAATCACAAAACAAAGTAATATCTAAACAAAATACAAATTAATACAAAACATGACACAATTTTCAAAGCACTCAACATAGAAAATACACAAAATACTAATATATACACCACAATCACACACAATAATACCAATTTACAGTACCAAACACCAACAGGAAACCATAAAACAAGCAACCAACACACAAGTACATCACAAGATTCAAAATTAAGAAGGCTGAGGATGGGAAGACTAAGTGTCCCGAAACATGTTCCAAATAAGGCAAAAATTCTTCAGGTAAAGATATTATAATCATAAATATTAAATATATAATATTTTACTGTCAAGTAAAGAACTGTTTAATACAGAAATATTTAACTGGTTGTAAAATAAGTTACCGTATTACGCATATTGCGATTAGCGACTTGGATATACTGTGGGTTAAATAAACATTCGAACGCTGTATCTTTCCTACTCACTAACTGAACGTAACAATATAAAAAATATCGGTATGGAGAACCATACATGACTCCCATGTTCTAAGATTTATATTTAAAATCATATTCGAAATGAAATATTTCGATAGAAACTACTTCTTTCTACTTATTGCTTCAGCCTTAACCACAGTACTGTGGTCACTAACGTATACCACCTCACGTTTTCGCACTCGATTTTCACTGATGATGGCAGTCGATGGCACTGCCGAAAAGTCTGGTTTTTCAGAAAACATTGGACTAAAGCTAAACAGCCCGGGAAGGAATTTTAACAAAGAACTACTTCTTTGTAGCCGATAACGTAGTACACATATACAAAATTCTCCCCTCTCCCTTCAACTATAATTTTCATTTATAGAAAATTACACCCACCCCGTTCACCTAACCTCTTCATTTATAGATATTTCATCTACGTTTCTACAGTGGATTATTATATCAGGATACTTTATTTATCAAAATTAAGTACTTTACTCTTGTTAAAACATAAAACGTTGCAGGTAAAGTACCCCTATCTCTTAACCGATCTTCACCAAAATCAATAGACCTTCAGTCCTCTACAATAAAGGGATGCATGCAAAAAAATATTTGATTCTGTTTGAATGTGCGGCAGTTATCGTTCGTCACGGAAACATTTCTCTTGTTACAACATAAAATGTTGCACGTAAACTACCCCTTTCCCTTAACTGATCTTCACCAAAATCCGTAGGCATTGAGCTCTCTATAATTCAGGAAGTATGCAAAATATTATTTGATTCTCTTTGGATTTACGGCAGTTATCTTTCGTCACAAAAAAATTACCCTTCTTAAAACATAAAATGTTGTAGGTAAACTACCCTATTCCCTTAACCGATCTTCACCAAAACCAACAAGTCTTGAGAACTCTACAATTCTGGGCTGTATGCAAAACATTATTTGATTCTGTTTTAATTTGCGGCTGTTATCGTTTACCATAAAAAAAATTACCCTTGATAAAAAAATTTTGCCGGTAAACTACCCCTTCCCCTTAACTGATCTTCACCAAAAACAATAAGCCTTAAGTATTCTACAAATCAGGACGGTATGCAAAAAATTATTTGATTCTGTTTGAATTTGCGGCTGTTATCGTTTGCCATAGACAAAACCCTTGCTAAAACGTAAAACGTTGTAGGTAAACTACCCCTTTCCCATAACCGATCTTCACCAAAAACAAAAAGCCTTGAGAACTCTACAATTCAAGCTTATATGCAAATAATCATTTGATTCTGTTTGAATTTGCGGCTGTTATCGTTTGCCACAGAAAATGCCCTTGTTAAAACAAAAAACGTTGCTGGTAAACTACCCCTTTCCCTTAACCGATCTTCACCAAAAACAACAGATCTTGAGTACTCTACAAATCAGGCTGCATGCAAAAAATTATTTGATTTTGTTTGAATTTGCGGCTGTTATCGTTTGCCATAGAAAAAAAATCTATAGACACACAGACAGACACACACACAGACACACACACACACACACACACACACACACAGACACTTTTCGAAAAATGACTTTTTTTCATGTTTTGAGTGTAGTACAATCAGGATCTGCAATAATCTCGAACACGATTTTTTTTGCCATCACCATACTTCCATTTCCTTAAGGAACATGGAAGTAATAGTGTAAAAATGAAACAATTTTTCAACCACCTTGAAAACTAGTCTACCACGCAAGTTGTCTGTCCCACAGGCATAACAGGTCTGTCCCACAGGCATAACAGTATGTTTAAGTTCTGCGTTTAAGATCAGTTAATTAGTTTTTACATTATTATTATTATTCCGGCTGTACAATGTTTACGGCTGAACAATGCGCGTGTTGTTCGTGTTTCCCTGAATAACTCCTATAATAATTAACGTATCGGAATCAAACTTGGACAGCGTATGCGTCATAAATAACGATATATTTTTCGAATGTCGTAAACTCAAAACATATAATTTTTTAATTGAATTCACTTTCTATATTAGCCTTGTCCACAGAAAAGTCATAAAATTTTAGATAAAATCTATATAAGATTTTGGAGACTCTGGCATACGCATACATGATGTCTAGTTATCAAGGTAAAACTCTATCACGTGTTCTAGATTTCATCCAATCAGGAATTCCAATTTCCATTTGAGATGTGCTCTAGTAAAATAAAGCTAGTGCAGTTCTCGTCTGTAACTCGTCATTGTAAGACGTACACTTTGTGGGAGTTTTTCGTGACAGTATACGTTTTTCTATAGGGGTGCCAACAGTCTAAGGTCTGAGCTACGATATATGCGTATGCTAGATCAAAGAGGTTAATAGAACGCAGAACTAAATTGATTTGAAGAGCTAATAGTGCTAACCCGCGTTAGTCAAGATTTCCGCTTAGGGACAGTTGTATTCATCCGGATACACCTGTATGAACGCGTCGACACATTAAGATTGCCGGAAGGTGTATGCTAAACACACCGCATTAAAAAAATAATTAATTGACCCACTTTATCGAACCTGAGATTTATAAATAAAAACCATTTCGAGCAGATAAACAGCGTGCGTGATGAATCGCGTGTGACAGCGCGTCAGCGAAGCCAGCGGTCAACTTTAACGTAGCAGCCTACAACCGTACGACAAGAAGACTTCTTCAACCAAGTAAAATAAACAATTTTTCAAAGGAACATTCATTAATAACTAAAGACAATATTTTTTAATAAATAATTTGTGTAAAGAATTTTACATACAAGGTTTTAAATTTGTTTTAGTGTATTAAATTAGAGATAAGAGACTCTGTTATATATTATTAGTTCTAATACACATCTATGACATCAATTCGTTTCGTTGCGTAGATAGTTTTGGCGCAGTCAACGTGGTTGGCACGAATTAATGGGTTGTATATAATTTGTAAGATTTTGAAACTGATTGTAATTCAACTGTGTTATAACTTGTGTCTTACCAGGGAGTGTATACTGTGTACATTTTCATATCCACTGAAAGACTATTTTAAATTTAGAACTGTATAATTATATTTACTAAGGTAGTTATCTGGAGTTGAATATTTGAATTTGTATGTACATGTTAGATTAAGTAGTTGTGGACATTGAATTTATTTGATATCTGACAACTACAGTGCACTACAGAAATATATAGGGACGAAATATACATTACACAATAATACAAGAATAAGTGTTTTGGTGCGTAAGTCAATAAGATACACTTTGTTTTGTGTAAATATCGTTAAGGTAAAAATGGCAGAACAACCACAACAACCAGCTGATGTATCAGCAACACTCGCTACTATATTAGCAAACATAGAATCCATTCAAGGTGGCAATAATATAAACATGCAGATTTTACAAGACAATAGTCAATCCGTTCGTGATGATAGATAATAAAAAAAACAAAATTGTCCTATGTGACAATAAAAAAAATTCGCCGCGGTGCACGAACAAAATAAAAACAAGGTAACAGAGACCTATATCACAAGGACGGAATAGTTCTGCACACCAGAATGATCCGAACGACAAGTGCAGATGAAATTATGGACCGTGGATAAACTAAATACCACACAATATCTAGAAAAGGGACTGATTTTCTGATTACCGACAAGGCAAACCATTTGAGAAATAAAGAAGAAAAAATAATGATAATTAAATCACAAATAAAATAAATAACGAATAAATAAACACTATAGAGACTTAAGAAAAAATAATGATAAATAAGAAAACAAACAACGAATGAAGATTTAAGAAAACATAAACAAATAGCCCACCAATACAGGTTTAGGAAGAGAATATGACGGTTAAGAACGATAATAAGGGGATCATAATGAGTGAAGAGAGTAAGTACTTAAAACAAATAAATGAAAGGATGAACTTGCAGAAGAAGAATCGATGTCTGGAAATAAATAGAATAACAAAAACCATAGTTGGAACTGCTGCACTAAAAAGGGATATTGAAAAAGGAGATGAATGTCACTGTGGCAAATGAATCAATTAACTACGAAGTGAAATTAAATAGAAGAGGAGAAATATACCAAGGATTTTACCAAAACTGATAATAAGTAATACAAAAAATAAGGGGAGCTGATGGTAGGCAAACATTAATAATGAGAAGTGTTAAGAAGGTAACAGGATTCCGAGGGTGTTTAAAGTAACGCAATAGTTACCATTTACATAGTGTAGAAAGCTACGGCGCCACTCAAAAATTATTATTATGGGCAGGGGCCAAAGAGCACTGTACCATGTACGGGGGAATGGTCGGGTGAGGAATATTTCAGAATAATGCCACACACAGCCGATATGCATTCACCGTGCCATTTAAAGTTAGGGAGGGATTAATAACCCCAATCAAGGAATCACCTGAACAGAAGATAAATCAGAGGAAGAAAGAAAAGAAACCCCAGAGGAAAGGAAAAATCAGTTGGTAACCACCTATATAAGAAATTTGAGGAAAAAATAATATATTTTTAGATTTGCCAAGAGAAGAAAAGGAAATTAGTTGTGAATTGTAATATATAATAAGCCAACTCAAGAAAATTTATCACAACCCAATCCCTGAAACCATAAGGAAGAAAAGAATAAAACTAAGATTTTAAAATACAACGTGGGAGAAAAGGTGTTACTGAAAAACAGGCATTTGCCTAGTTCTGCAGAAGGAATAGCTAAAACATTATTATTGTTTTTACAGGACCATATAGCATAACCCGAGATAAAGGGAATAATACCTATGAATTGACCATTCCAGAAAGTAGTAAAATAAAGCGCGTGTACAATCAAGCTGAAATTAAAAAATACTATGAAAATTATTGAAATAATTATTATTGATGTTTATTATTGAAATAACCCGTTTTTAGGAGGAGTATTATGTTATATGATATTTTTCCCATCATCTTGTTGTATGATTGCCTACGTAGAGATGTTTACAAACCCTAGGAAAGTACCAGAGAACATAAAGTAGCCTGTTGATTATGTTGTTTATGTTAAATAACATAAATTATTTCAAAAACAAAAACAAAATACCTTTAAAAAAGAAAACTGGTGTATATAAAATAAAATGTGATGATTGTGAAGCGTTCTACATCGGTCAATCAGGCAGATGTCTTTATAAAAGATTTTTAGAACATATTCCCAAGCCAAGTAATACTAAGTCCAATTTTGCACAACATCTAATATCAAGCGGTCATAAATATACGGGCTTTGAAGAAAATTTAACAGCGTTGCATTTTTGTAAAAAAGGTAAACGGATGGATAGTCTGGAGGAGTTTGAAATTTATAAAGCAATAAAAAATAGTACCACTAAAAACAGTTTACTAAATGATCAAATAAATTTTGCATCAAACTACTTGTTCGATACTGCCTTCGGTTTGGATTAATCTTTGACCAGTCGCGTGACGATCGCGGTTGAGGGTGAACGCACGCGGGAGCTCCGGCCGTGGTTCGTATTAAATTTCACATGCGATTTGTAGTTTTATTTATTTTATTTTATTGACTTGACCAGTATCATGGTTGTGATTTTTATTATATTAATTTATTATATTTAAATAAATGTTATCTGAGGATGGGACTTAGTCCCGAAACGCGTCATAACTGACGAAACTTTGTATCACCAGAGTGGATAGTAAGGTAATTATATAATTATATAAAGTAGCCTGCTTAAATGACTACTAATTATATGTTTTATAATAATGATTAATAATAAATAATGTTTTAATAATTATGTTTTGAACTATTAAAGTTAGTAAGACTAGAAGGACAATGTTTTGTAAATACTTACCATGTTAATACTTATCCCATTATGTGTGTGAAAGTTGAGATTGACTCATCAGTTCAATAAGAGTTGTGATATGTTTATAATGGAAGTAGTTAATAGTAAAGAATGTTAGAATAATTATGTTTTGAGATATTAAAGTTAGTAAGTAAGGAGGACAATGTTTTGGGGACTACTTACCATGTGAATACCAATTTTATTATGTTTGTAAAAACTGGAATGGATCCATAAGTTTAATAAGAATTGCAATATGTATCATAATAGTTGTTAGTAATTAATTGTTTGATGTTGATTGATAATATATGCTGTAATATTATTTAAACAAATGTTAATGTTAATAGAAGGGTACAAAAATTATAATAATAGAGATATTTGTGAAACTAGGTATGTTAGGCCTATATAGTTAAGGAATTTGGAAAAGAGTTTATAGTAAAACTAGAATAATTAATGTCATGTTGAACTATGTTATTACTGATTGTATCTAATAGTTTTAGTAAAGTGAAGGGTATAAAAAAGAAATAATTATAAATAATTGTGTACAACTAGTTAAAAGTGTAAACTAGTAACTCTGAAAATATGGAATGGAAACTAATCAAAAGTGATATCAAAACAATCAGTGTTCCATCAGAAATTTAAAGATACTAGTATCTTGAAGATCAAAGATCATATAAAAAAGTTATAACAATTTTAAGAAAATTGTATGTAAGATGTTAGAAGTTTGTTTATTTTGAGGCTCATAGAGAACCATAGTAACTCAAGATGATACAGTTTAAACCAATGAAAGCTAAGTTATAGGCCTTAGCAACAGACATGTTATAAAAATAAGAAAAAGAATTCGATTATTAGAACTGAACGAGAAAGGATGATATAAAAAAACGAGAGACCAATCTAAAATATTTCGAGTGTAATAACAGTTAATGTAATTAAAGTTCAATCATTTTAAAAGTTCGAATGTTTAGAAGAAAGAAGTAAACCATTATTCGAAAGAAGGAAGCCGATTAACATATGAAGAAATAAGTTCAACGTATCCAGGAAGGGAAGTATTTTTGCTAATAACTAAACTGAAGAGGTTACCTTAGTGTCCCAAGTTTACACTTGACAAAGAAACTGTTTACACTTTTTGATTAAAATCATATTTTAACTTTCACTTGGAAAATAATTAATAAACAGGCTTATTTTCATTGTAAAAATTATTAATGTATGGTAATATGACCATTTAAAGTGTATTAAACATTGAAAATACGTAGTTCAACATAACCTAAAGACACTGAACATTGTAAAGTTAGTAATAAACTCTTGTTAAGACACTCTGTATTTAATTCTAAGTCCATGTATTTTGGTACTTTTCCGAAGATCATTGTAGTTTATATCGTAGCCAAAAGGACCTAATGTAAAACAGTTTTAATTGTATCTTATTTAGCAATTATTAAAACGCAAATATTGTATACCCTGGGAGGTGGGAGTAACTGCTGCCATTCTGAGCAAATTTAAAGAACAGCCTGCAAGACTTTGTTAATAATTATATCTTTCTTTTACCAACATTTAATAAGGAGAATAAAGGATTTGAGTTAAATAACACCATATAAAAGGTTTTCTTTTCTTTCCTTAGTTGATAGTTTTATGTATATGATATTATGTATAACATATAATCGAATGTAAATTTTTCATCAACTGGTATAGGTTGGTAACACTCCCGACAAGAAAAGTATGGCACAAGATTTGAATCTGCCTTACTGAGAATTAGTATTCATAGTATTATATTAAATAAAAGATATAAAAAAATAAAAATTAGAAGGAAAGAGAAACCCTTGTAATGTATGTAATATTAATTACACATTAACCAATACATTTTATTTGCAACATACGATTGCAAATTGGCGCTCAACAAACATTACCCTGACAACATAATAATCCTTAAAGTTACTGAAATTTTATAATAAAAAAATACATTTTCTTAATGTGTATGTTACAAATTGAATCAACCAACGCGTGGCTAGTAAACCATACGATAGAAATCATTGTTTAGTACGTTACAATATTTGCCGAGTAAGAGTACAAAAGGAGAAATACCTTATTCAGCTGGTAGCTAAGGCAAAACACCTAGAACCTGAGATGTCGGAGGCGGAAGTCGTCAACAAGCTGGCCCATCACTTCAGCAGAAGGATACAAGTAGCAGTGATTATACAGGGCATTAAAACATTAGAAAAACTACTATTACTGCTCACAAAATGGACAAATGTTGATGGTAATGTTGAAAGTTACAATACACATAAACCTATACACTACGGAAACACACAACATACCGACGATAAAAATAAACATTGGGAAAGAACAGATCGGGAACAAAACTCGTCAAAATTGAGTAAACATAAAGTCACGTCCGTCGTTTAAGCTAACCACAATAATGAACAGGGTCTAAAAAAACGCCTAAGGCTGCACGGCATGTGTCCGCTCAAAACAAAGAAAAACATACAACAATCAGAATCGTAAATCCAGTGTTAACATGGATAAAGTTCAAAAAACCTACTGTGTGGTAGGCGTATACCCAAATGATATACGCAGTGAACTTTCAAATGACTGTAATGACGATGTAAATAATATACCCAAAGATAGTGATAAGTTAGCAAATAATTGTAGTGTGTTACAATTAGGATAAATACGAGTTTTGTGTAATTGTGTAAGTAATGTATTAATAGACAGTGGTGCGTAAATACCGTTGATTAGTCAGAATTGTATAAACAAAAAAATGGTGCATTTTAAAAAGGTACCGATCCTTCCTGTAAACAATACTATAATTAAAACCCCTACTGATGATTTACAGAAAGTAAATAAACAAGCGTACATAATCATTACATCTCAAGGCATGCAGCTGGAAATGCCCATGTTAGTTGTTAAGAGTTTAATTTATGATATAATTTTAGGAACGGACACGCTTACCAAAATAAACGCAAAGATTGATTTTAAAAATAATAAATAAATATGTACAATTAATAATAAGGACTGTAATGTACAGTTAGATCATATTGACATTGATAATGGATCAGGGTCGAAGTACGTGTAAATAACCAAACCAACAACTAAGGTGGTGCACAACAATAACAAAAATAATCACAATAATAACAGTACAGATGAATTAACCTGGGAACACCTAGATAAGTTTAACAATCTGTTAAATAAACGTACGACAATGTTTGAAAGTAACCACTCAACTACTATTGTATACGCACATGAAATTAAGGTTACCGATGAAAATAAATTCGTACGAAAACATATCCGATACCGCTACACTGTCTAAAACTAGTTAACAAAGAAATTAAGAAAACTTTGGACAGTAACATCACTGAACGTTCAAACAGTAATTTCCTATACCCCACGGTAATAGAGATTACACACATCAGTTTTCTCTGAACTAAATTATCTATAAAGTTAGTTCGAAAGTTTTATTTGTTTATTGGCAAATTAACGAAGTTATTTCATTCCAAATCTAAAAGTGTTTTTTTCGACTCCAATTTATTGTGATTTACCCACGTTTTTCTTAGAAACTAATTGAGATAGAGCTCTGAGACCTCTTTTATTCAATTTTTCAGAACAAAAATATAAGAAACCACCAAATTTACTCTTCACTTTATACTCCACGAATTTCAGTATGGCGTCATTTTACCGTGGGAGCACAAATCAGGGCGAACTGGTTCGCGAGCTGTAACTCGCTAACAAACCGTTTTCGGACCTATGTTTATATGAACTTTATTTCTTATTTTCAGCTATAGAATCAGCTTCCGAGAGATTGCCGTGCAATTTTGAATCACCCTGTGTATCAACTCGACTCATCTATAAGAATAATTAATACAACTTAAAGTAAATAGTAAAAAGTAGCAATGCAAAAAAAAATATGGCGGAAGGTAGTCTTCTGTCATCTCTCCGTATTGTCGAAAGGTGTATACAAATGACTGCAACGGGGAAACAAAAGAACTTTATTAACACGGAATTGAAACTTTGTGCTAAAAATGTGACAATTGTGAATGCATTAAAACATTAAAATATAGAAGTAAATAATAATAGAGGTGTAATACTCAAAAGGCTTTCCTTGAGTTTATAAACGAAAGATTTTAAGATTTTAATTAAAGTGCCCTCCGTACTGTGGCTTCTAGACATGAAACACGGACAGCAAAAACTTACTTTAAAAAATGTTTAAGTAGACTGAGTGATTTAGAGAGACCTATGCTAAAAATTCCACAGATAATAAGACAAATAAGTAGGCAAGAAAATAAAAATTGATAATATAATTTACAAAATTGTAAACTAAACTAATTGTTTGATGAAAAGATAGCAAACGCTTACAAAGATTAGTAAATTTGTCACTTTTGAAAAAAGCGTCCTTTTACAAGACGCAGGAATACATGTAGTAAGCCTATTCCTACGTGTGGGTCCGAATGGTAAAGCTGTGGATCCTGACTTTTCGGATAGAGTCACCGTTCAGCACACTAGTATTTGAGGTAAGTCATCTGTGCTTGCAATACAGACACATATATAGTCAGACATTTACGTATGCTATAGATAAAAGTCACCTATTAAGATAAGAGTTCATATCAATATTTAAATATTTTATTTCACTTTTCATTACAAATAATGCAAAACTTATTTTTTACTACTATAATCTACTCAAGCCTTTATAAAATGTGTTTCTATTTGAAGAAATTGTCTATATCAATAAGTAAATTCGATGTTACCATACAAATTGAGCAACAGTTGTGTAGCTGAAATTCTCAAGACACCAGTACAGGTAACCCAGTTGTGTCTGTAACAGATTGCGCAGTAAATACGAAAGCATAAATATCAAGGGAACGTTTACAGATGGGATTCACGTATAACGGTAACCGCTGAACATAACCTAACCGGTTGTAATCGTTTACGATCTACATTTGTCTATCCATTTTTCTTACGATGCAGAGCGTGTTTATGCAAAAAGGAAATACATATAAATATATTTGTTTATAAAATAGGGAAAATTAAAAAACTACTATAAAATTTGCCTGCCACTTTATTAATTGGATTTTTTAATGGTAAATCTTAAATTATAATATATATGTGAATATAATTAATTTTACATATATGTATTAACTTTTACAAAATTTTACTTAGTGTGAAAATTGTCCAAAATAATTAAAAGGTTTACACTGATATATAGCTGAAATGTTTTAAATATATTTGCCAAACAATTTTTAAATAAATTAGAATTAGAAACACATAACTTACAACATGATAACTAATTTTGATATTGAAAGTAAGTAAATTGTTTTCTATATAAAAAAATGGCTATGAAATACAGTAGAAACAGTACTACTACTACTACTACTACTACTACTACTACTACTACTACTACTACTACTACTACTACTACTACTCAGAGGCGGATTTCTGCATAGGCAAAGTAGGCAGTTGCCAACGGGCGGCAAATTTTGGAAAGATGAAATTTGACAACCGTTACGTTGTTTTTATACCAAAGAGATGTTTCAAATGCCTCTTCATTTCGTCCAAATATGACAAGATACTTAAAAAATATATTTATTGTTTAGTAACTTAGCTTATTAGATAAAGAGAATGGTTTGTAATTTACTTCTGATATGTATGTGAAGTACATTGTTTTTTCATAATTACATTTACATGCATTATCTATGTGATACTTCCATTATATTAATTAATTATTTAACTATTAGTTCGTTTACATTAAAGTTTCTAACATCATTTACCGACTCTGTAATTTGACGTGAGTGAAGGTCAGTAGATGTCACTGTTAAAACAACTGCTAACAGTCGTAACTAAAATATTTTGGAATTAACACAGCTAGAGTAATTTAATGTCTTATTGTGCTCTTCCTAGTTAGTTACATAAATTGTTGTATAGAAATGTATTAAGAAAAATTGAGAAGAAAATATTATATAAAGAACAAATCTTAGGGTAACTGAAAATATGAAGTATTGAATTAAACCCGTGTAAACGCACCTCCCCCCCAACAGAGGTTTGTGGGAGAGCGCTAAATTTATACGGCCTACGAGCGGCAAAAGGGTAAATCCGTCACTCCTCCTCCTCCTCCTACTACTACTACTACTACTACTACTACTACTACTACTACTACTACTACTACTACTACTACTACTACTACTACTACTACTACTACTACTACTACTACTATTACTACTGCTGCTGCTGCTGCTACTAATACTGCTACTACTACCACTATTACTACTACTACTATTACCAGTAATCTGTTAAAATTAAGATTTTATAAATTAATTAATAGAATGCCTGTTGTTGTTTTTCCTGAAGTATATAAGGAAATTAATTTACAAAACATACTCTATTTGAAAACTTAAAACTGTGTTGATTCCTTTAACATATAATTCTCCTACTATACTCAGATCTCAACTCAATACAAAGGAAGCAAGGAAAGACCTTATTACGTGAAAGTCCCATAACAACAGACTTTACAATACGTACTACAGGCCTACAGCACACAACTTTTCTCAAAATCTTTATAGCATCAAGTTAACGTGTATTTGGGAAACGGTGATCAAATGGGGGGTAATAACCGTTCCATGGCAAAGCCAGCGACGGTACTGAAAATGTGATTAGCTGAGTAAGTGAATTTATTGACGGCACCTATTGTATGCTAGATTAACATTTATAGAGCACTTGATGATGGAGCAGATCTGTTTTATAATAAACAAAGGATGAAAATTTAAGATCCCTTTCTATGTAATGAATGACATTAACCGTTATATTCCCCTTAAAGGCGGTGAAAGCCAACAACTCTCACTTCCCCAAATTGAAGGGGAGAAGTGTATTTCACTGCCGTCTAACCCTTTTGTTTGCTACAAAAGGTTTTCGCTTCCTTTGCTTCTTAATTTAATAAGAAAAGTGCTCAAAAAATAACAATGATGAAAAGTAAATTGGTGACAAGGAACAAACGCGAGAAGTACGTAATATGGCAACTAAGTATGTGGTACGCTACATAATCATATGGCCCCCCTCGTTTCATGAAATACATGTAACAACAATTACATGTTGTCTTATAAGGTATTTATAAATATTATAGTTCTGTGTCATTATTTAAAAAAAGTGTTTAGTTAATTAACATATTTCTTTGCTATAATTAACTAAATATTATACAAACAAAGAAACGCAAATAAAACTTTATAAAACAATGACAATACCTACACTACTGTACGGTTCTGAAACTTGGGTCATTAAGAAAAAAGATGAACAGAAGGTACAAACAGCAGAAATGAAATTTCTGAGATCAGTTAAAAGGTGTAATAGACAAGCTAATATAAGAAATGAAGAGGTAAGAAGTGATTTATATATTTTTGCAGTTAATGAAAGGATTAAAGAAAAGGATGAATGAAAGAATACAGAAGAAAATGGATTCAACACGTAGATAAAATGGAAGAAAGTAGAATACCAAAGATAGCAAAAATTACAACCCTAGAGGCAAAAGAAAATTTGGTAGGCATAACAAAAGATGGACTGTGGGATTGGAACAGGCCGCTAAACCTAAAACCGATAAGAAGATGATATATAAACTAAAATGCTGTGCATTTAGAAACTTAATTTTGTTTACCTTGTTAGGGATACATTTGACTCTAAAGTATTTTACTATGATAAGTAAAGACTCTTGCATAACTCTTGTTTACTTGCAAAACGTGTTTTCCTTATCGTATTGAGTTGAGTAATGAGTAGCTTATTTCAATTTTACGACTTCATTTAGATTCTAACGACAACAAGTTTTAAAATAATAAGCAACATAAGTTTTGTAATTTACATAATGCTAAAACACAAATAATGTTTCTACATCTGAGTGAACTACTGTACTATAGAACTGCAAAGAGTTGTCCGAATTATAGTGAGCCTAATAGTATTGTATTATTTACGCGTTTGGTCAGTGCAGTGATACGAAAGTGTACAGAGATATTATTTAATACTCATACAACTGTGTATAATGTTTAATGATTAATAACCAGTGTAATCGGTACATTTATTTTACAGAATACACGCCACTGCATAAGTGCTTTTACGTAAACAAATATTAACGAATACCTCGTGGAACTTCGGAAATTGTTTAACTAACCCAAAACCTACCACAATAATTTTCACGTAAATTTGTAGAAAAAATTAACTTTCTGAGAATGACTAAGTTTATAATAAACCAGTAAAAATATTTTCAATAATTTCCAGTACAATGGGTTTTCAAAAATAGGCGTCCCATATTCCGGACATCGGCCAGACGTAGGGCAATAATGTTAGTTAAGACACGATTTTGTTACTTTATTTATTTTCATATTATATAATTTATAGTACAATTTTAAATGTACGTTTGTAGTTTAACAAGACAAAGATCACAAAAAGAACAGAATTGACATCAATATTAAAAATCATGTTCGAATAACGAAAAACACTTCACATTGATTGTATATGTCGATTGTTTTCTTCTTGAAAAATGTACATCTTCTTTGTGTAGCAGTTGCTTCTATACGATCATTACAATGACTAAATCTCACTTCATTGATTACTCCAATAGTTTACTTTATGCGGACATCTACACTTTGGGGCAGTTTACGTTTTCTTGTTCCGATAGGTCCATACAATCTTCTTTTGGACATGAAAAAGTAATATAAATTTTTTCTATGTTTGCACTTTAGTAATGCCTCCATATGCCTCCATACACTGACAACTGCAGAGTCCAATAGGTGGGTGGAAGATGGCTATCTTTGTTTCTTATAGCTTTGTCTTTCCTCTAGACAAAAAATTTCATTGTCTTTGTCAAATCAGAACATCACTGCCTTGTTCAATTTTATTTCATAGTTCTTGCTGCTTTAAAATTTTTCTTTGTTAGCATTATCAAGGCATCCACATCAGTAAATAAAATATGAAAAAAATATTACTAAATCGTTTCGAAATTGCATTGGTGACGTTTGAAGTCACTCGCAAAACGTCCTGGGAATCAGTCTTACCACATTATGGTAAACATTTGTAAAAGCGGTCGTTTGAGCTAGAGACACCATATTTTATAGACAAACTGTATATAGGTTTTCTATGCATATGCATTTTCTCAGGACGTTTGCCATAGTCGCAGACGATCATCTCATATCAGTAGAATTCTGGAGAGGAAAATTTGAATTTTAAAAATTATTTCTTCAGTGTTTCAAAGAATAGCCTAAAGTTATATATTTATCAAACTTTTTGATTTTAGAATTGTCTTTTAGATACGGACTTTTAGTTTTCTTGAAACAGCTTTTTGACATTCAATTACATTAGCTGTGGCACTCCTGCATCTGGAGCTTGCTCCCTGTACGTATCCTCTTGGGGAAGAGTACGACAACTAGAGAGTAATAATATTCCTATGAATAACTTCAATTCCTCTCTGTTGATTCTTGTGGTACCTTCGTTTTTCTGATTCACCGCAAATTACAAGGTTATAAAGTATAATGTTATTCTTTCAAAAAAGTCCTCCTGCATACTCTACGCTTTGAGCTCTGTAACAAAATAGATAAAAACTATATTGTAAATTCTGTTAAAAGTAAGGTTATAAAACTTGTGCATCTATAACTTGTAACTTATTATAAATTACAATAAAGTAAAACTTATAGCTTCTTTAAGTGGGTAAAAGAATCTAAGTACAAAGTTAGAGCACTGGAACTTTAAAATTAGGAATTTTAAAAACAACTACAATCTGCCAATGTTCCAACAGTAGGACGGCATAACATAATGTACATTATGCTTGTATTAGTAATTAAAAACGGCTTTTGCTAAACATTTTATTTTATTTTAGTTTCAAACAATAGTTGGGTTACTGTTTCAATCACAGAAATGTGATTATCATTTACTTTTTTTCAGTTTATGTAAGAACACAAAGAACTGCATGAAACATGTGATTTTAACACACTCCTGTTAGTAACTAATGAAAATAATTAAATAAACAAAACGATTTCTTATTCGTTACTGACATATTAAAATAACCTTACAACAAAAAATATGGCTATGTTTATAAACAGTGTTAAAAAATGTACCCGTCCTAAAAATGGGACATTGACAGGTAATTGCTTAATATACGTACTTCCTTTGTATTGACGTAATTCGTAATTAACGATTACGTACGTGTACCAGAATTTTAACAATTAATACGTTTTCTAGTGACTGTAGTGGCATAGAGATATACCACACACAGAAATTTAGAGAAATGCATGTAGATGAAATATAGAATTGTCTCAAAGAGAGTACGTTTCTTGTATGACGTAGACATATCATGGGCATTACTGTATATGTGCCTTTGAGAGAATAGGGCTATACAATGTGCGTGCTTACTACGTGTTACTAGTAGAATCAGTTTTGGGTCCACCGCGCGGAAGTAACGTTCGGAAACAGACCGTCTCTCTCAAAATACGTAAAACATTAAACTCCGCATAATCCACTGAATATAATATTAATAATATAATAATATTCTTTTAAAGTTTAGATCAGAGTTCGAAATAATAAGCTCTATAATAAGAGTTGACCCTTTTGCGAATAAGACTTAAGTGCTATACAACAAGATTTCTACATAAGGTAGGCCTAACTCAAGTGACTCAAGTAAACCTTCGGGTAGACACAAAAAAATTCCTAGTAACAATAGGAAATGACAAGCCTTATAAATCTAACAGTAAAATTTACCTCGGGTGTTAATGTGAATTTTAATTTCAATAATCGGATTGCACTCTTTGCTACACTTAAAGAAATATAAGAAGACGAAACCGATGCAAGGAACAATAAAAATTTTATTAGAGCAAGCGCTAGTTGAAACTAACAAGTCATTAAAGGAACCACTTCTGAAATAACTTATTATGTTAGAAAGATATTAGAAATCGAACTCAATATTAACACACAGTACTACCAAGAAATCTCATTGGTATTAACAAGCCTTCATTTTTATAATTATTTGGTGACAGTGGTCACAATTCTATGGTAAACATATCACTATATCATAATAACACTAACCGAACTCACCATCTTAAATTAACCACTGTAAGACTAAATATCTATTACGAAGTTACAGTTTTTCTATATTTGAAGAATTTGGTCACAATCAGATCATAGAGCTTAAAAGATTCAGAAGACAGAACCTTCAAATTTCCATGGATCCATAGTACGATATGATATCTCGTGCACCTTCAAGAATCTCGGAGTGCAAGGTCAAGTTATGTACCAAGAGTAAGTGATATAAAGCGAATATGTCTGTAAAATATGCAATAAAAAATCGGACACAAAAGACCAAAATACCTGAGTCAAATGAGATCAATTGTTTGTTTACAAGAAATTCTATTGTTTTCACATTTCTATTTAAATGAATAAGTGTATCTGTAAACTACTTCCATCTCAAGGTGAAATCATAAAGATGAGTTCATAATTGATCATCCGCAAACAGCATTGTATTCACATACTTTCAATTATTTATTTTTATTCCCGGATCCACTCGTAATATCCACTCTTTAATTGTGTCATCACTATCTATAGTTAATAACTTGTCCAAGAGACAAACTTGTTTACGCCTCTACTAGAGTTGTTGCACCTTACTCCATACTCGACATCTTGGTTATTAAAGTATAGTGGTGTACTTGCAATTCATCACACATAAGGATGTGCATGAAAATTAATCTCTCTCTACTGCAAAGCGATCCAGAATCGTCTAAGAAATGTCACCTCTTACAGGTTGGTGACTTGCATTCAGAATTTTTGGCGCTCATCTTGTAGAGATTTTGTGTAACTTTAACTGTTTTTTGATAATTGTCTGGACACTTCGGTAATTTTCTGACGTTACTACAAGAATTTTATGCGTTGAATAATGTTATAGTTTGAGAAAATTGTTGCTTTTCAAAATGTTCTGCGGTGTAGTGCTGCTTCTAGGACATCATGCGTGAATGAGGTTAGAAATTTCTTTCCGACCCTTACAGAAAAACTTGTGCCATTTCTACACTTGAGACTTTGAAAGTGTATCGCTCTTAAATTTTGTACACACTACTTCAGCTGGTTTAATACTTATGAAAACTAAAAGTGTAACAATTATTCACTGCGAAACTGACACACGGATCTCCTGTCCTCTCATCCTTTTTGCTCATAAACAAATGGCTTTAGAGACATGCCCTAGCTCAGTGCGCTTATAGACACTATTTTAAAGTATCTCGTAACAATTTCAAAAGTCTTGTTTAAATTTGATCGATCCTCGTAATTGATACACAAAAATTAAAACAACTTGATAATTTTTCAAAAATCTTCAAATATGTTATAACTGGAAAAGTTAAAAAGTTGAATTATATTAGCATTTTCCAAAGAGACCACAGGAGCCACTTAATTGTTTCTATTATTTTATCTCTTAAGTCAAGAGACTAAATGTTAACATGGCTTTATTTGGTTGGGGAAACTTATATAAAAATTGCGTTACTAAGTTTACCAAATATTGAGCTTTTAGAAACGAATTATTAACAGCGAAGATAATCTACAGCGCATTGACGTTCTAATGTAGGTTCAAAAAGGACAATAAATGTGATTATACGGATTTATTATTTAGTTGACTTCCTCCCACAAGGAATGGCATTAAATGCAGAAGTGTATTTTAAAACACTCACTAAGCTTTGGCAGGCCATTCAATACTCCTGCCGTGGACTGCTTTCAAGTGGCATCTTCTTCCTTCATGACCACACTCAGCCACACACTGTGGCTAGGACAACAGCAGAGCTGTTCAACCAGTTTGAATAGGAAAAACTTGATCATCTACTTTATAGTCCTGTTCTTGTACCTTCGGACTTTCATCCTTTCCTAAAGCAGAAGGAATTTTTTGGGGGCGGGGAGGTGAAGCAAATGGCTGATGACGATGAATTGAAACAAATTGTCACTACTTAGTTGAACAGTGAGGCGGTAGATTTCTTTTATGACGATATAAATAAAATAGTCCCGCATCTGAACAAGTGCTTGGACCTTAATGGTGACTACGTAGAAAAGTAGAATATTATTGTAGTATATGTTTACATTTGTAATTTTATTTATCAATAATGTGTTCTTGGCGATGTGGCAAAATGGTTCTTACTTAAAAATTGGCCCTTGTACAAAAATTGTATTTTTGTGTGAATTCAGTTCTTTAAGAGTGAAAGTGATGTCAGTGCAATTGATTCTGTAGATCTAATAGCTGAAACTGCTTATGACAAGATTTCAAAACAAAAATTACAGAAAATCATTGTGTTTACTTGAATTCACCCCTCCCCACCCTCCCATCCAAAAACACAGATTCTTGAGTCACAACCATAATCCATTTTTTAGTCTCCAAATTAGGGTTAGATTCTAATCAAGAATACTAATATACCTCCAAATCAAGTTGCTATCGTGTATGAGTTTATGGAATTTGTGAATCATAGATACCAAACATAAGTCACCTTATCAACACGACAAATCAAAAATATCGGTGTCAAATGACTTCCATGTTGTAAGATTTATATTTAATATCATTTTCGAAATGAAATATTTACATAGAAACTAATTCTTTCTACTTACTGCTTCAGCCTTAACCACAGTACTGTGGTCACTAATGTATACCATCTCACGTTAACGCACTCGATTTTCACTGATGATGAAAGTCGATGGCACTGCTGAAACGTCTGGTTTTGCAGAAAACATTGGACTATGGCCAAACAGCCCGGGAAGGAATTTTAACAACAAAATACTTCTTTGTTGCCGATAACGTAGTACACATATAAAAAATCTATACCCTCCCCCTTGCGGCTGTTATCGTTTGCCATAGAATTATAATATAATATAAAACACACACACAGACACTTTTCGAAAAATGACTTTTCTTCTGTTTTGAGGGTAGATCCCTACTACAATCAGAATCAGCCGGATTTTTTTCGCTATGACCATACTTCCATTTCCTTATGGAACATGGAAGTAATTATCCACTATTCAACAAACAGAAAAGTATGATTACAAAAAGAATATCCAGAATGCAAATTAACGTTCATCGTCTTGCTAAGCAACCAATAATGGATGATCCAATTAAATGTTTAGCTAATTATAACACTACCGACTCGAAACACAAAGATTTATGTTGGTAAAAACTTTACATAGCCTTATAGCCTGAACCAGTTTTCTCTTAATATAAGCTGTCTGTCTTGTTCTTGTATAAGCGGCGCTGTCTTTTGAAAGATCGATGTTGTGTGTGTGGGGTGTGATATTTTCGAATAATATGTGTGAAGTTCATTTAGGATGTCGTTGTTATGTGTTTTTGTGTGTTTGTATATTTTTAGTTGTTCAAGATTGTCTAGTTTTTGGCCTTTTGTGTGTACATGTAGAATATCCATGTTGCTTTTGATATTTGTGTATGTGTGGTTTGCTTCACTGAGGTGGTTTGCAAAGGTGGTATATAGGTATTCTTTATTAGAACTTAAGCCTAATTTTGAGACTAAAAATTAACTATGATTGTGGTTCAAGAATCTGAGTTTTTGGAAGGGAGAGTAAACACAATGATTTTCTGTAATTTTTGGAGGGGGGGAATTCAAGTAAACACAATGATTATCTGTAATTTTGGAGGGGGGAATTCAAGTAAACACAATGATTTTCTGTAATTTTTGTTTTTAAATCTTGTCATAAGGATATGCGCACAACGGTGCTGCACAGTGTTTCATATTGTGAACACCGGCTTCAACATGACTGGCGAGAACAATGGAAGCATGTGAATGACAGAGAAGGAGATAATATGAGAGTGAGGCAGTGAACTGTTATCTCGTCGTCTCCCCTCTCTTCTCTCTAGTTAACTTAGATACACTTATACGTGGGGTAATTCATGCGTTGAATCGGCGGAACTTACTGCTCAGGAACGACTGTCGGCCCTCTAAACGATATACAACAAAGATGAGTAAAGATGTGTGTAGGAAGTAATTCGTTTACACATCTCTCTTCCCGCACCACTGGTGATTGCCGAAACATCTAGACATTTCCGTGTTGGATCTAACGGTCTAATAGCCCGGACAATTCCGGGCATGAGAGTTTAAGTTCATTGATTTCACATGGTCGTTGGTATTAGTAGCTTGTAATTTTTTTGTCGATTTAAGATTATAAATATTGACATAATTATTTTATACTCCAAATATAACTTCCCGAGGCTGAATTTCAGTACACAACTATTACGCTTACACCTGCAGTAGATGTACACTCAGTATAAGACAGACTCGTTGCGCAAAAACTAGGATGGTGACCAGCTGCTGTTGTTTCACAAAATACATGTCCTTCTGACACCCTCACTTACTCTCGGTCTTGTCGCTCACGTGAATGCATTCTTTTGAACAAGTTGTTAATGGAATAAATAAAAACTAGTTTTGGTATATAAGGATGTATGTGTGGTCGCACGCAGCTCGCTATAAATAATTGCATCAATAACAACTACTACTTATAACTTCAACTCACACCGGCTTGAAATGCTGTTGCATTATTATTCTTTGCATAACAGTAATAGATACACATCAAGCAACTAGCACGTAATTTACTTTCACATAAAGTTTTCACGCAACGGTAAATGTGTAAGGTGAGTAATAAAACGTTGTTATTGTAGTCAAAATTGTTGATTTAAATTTACTGCCGTCTAAACACTCACGGGAACACGAAGTACGTCGACCTTATTCTCGATAATGAGCAGCAGACAGGGGAATTTTCGCTACGAGACATTTCTGTAATTAAGACCGGAATTACGTAGCCTAACCGGCTGCTTTGTTTATCACAAACCCAAAGATATCAAGTGTCGCTTCCGTCTCTAATTATCTTTTACACACATTACACAGCTAGGGCAAGTAAATGTGACTATAAATATAACTAAATAGGAAAACATTAACACGGTTAAGTACGCTTGTGAAGTAATGCCGTCTTGCTAGACTCGTACAGTCAACAAACTTGTCGATTTGTGTGCATAGTACAGTCAAAAAATTGAACAAATTAATCTGTATTTATCAAGTTTAATCAACTACAGTGCTCTAATTTACTACAGTGTAAATTTTTTTGTTAGGTTTAGATATTTTTCTGCTGTGTTCTTTCGGCCTTGAGAGCCTTCTCTTTCTTAAAGAACTTTCAGCTATTGATTTATGCAAATTTGTACTTTATACAATGCTCGATTTCTTTTTCTTAAAAATTGTTGTGAACCTGTAAAAAGTAGATATTCAGCAATGCAACATTTATAAATAATTGTACATTGACATACTTGAAAAATCTGACGTTATAAAAAATGCTTGTAACATTTTTCTTTAAAGATTATACAAACTGGAAGGAAAAAAATTACGTAAACTTTAATTATTTCTCTTAGCATTAACAAAAATCGTCATAAACGAAGTGCATTTTTGCATTTTAATTTGTCGTTTGATAGAAATTAGTAATAAAAATACCTAAATTAAACGTAATGAATAAAATTTTTAATTACATTAATAATCGAGCAGTAAACGTGCTCTTCAATACACATCCCAATCGTAGCAACTTTTATAGAAAAGAGTCCATCGATAAGTGAAAGTTAGCAATGGAATGGCACGCATGAATAAAGAATCCTGAGCTAAAGTTAGTTAAGATATTGAAGGCACTGTGTGTATAATATTACTCCTAACTCCACCAATCACCGTAGCCATTACTGCAGCATTTAGATACCATAGGCACACAATGGAAGACCTAAACTTTAAGATAAATTTGTATGAAGGCATTGCGGGAGAAGTCAGACAACTGAGGAATTCAGTAGATTAGATCTTAGCATTCTTCTTCAAACGTGCGGTCAGTTAACAGCCAGGTTCTTCCTCCTGTCGAGATAATGAGTAAAAAATTACTGCTGATGGTGTCGACCGTCTCATTCCTAAGAGAGAGTATATTCTCTCTTAAGAACCACACCAAAGATTTTCAATGAACGTTACTGATGTGTGGATACACATTCGAAATTAATTCTTCATCGTGCCGTTCTTGTTTCACATTCCCCTTGATAACTCGATCTCCCCATTGGTGTCTAGTTCACTAGATGCAGCAATAAGTCAGAAAACCTTTGCTATCAGGGCCTCCAGATTTTATAACTCTCATGTTGGTTGTAAGTTTGAGATCCTTCACATATGATAAAAAATAAGAACTCTTCATGGATGTGCCGGTATGCATAGACGTTGATAGCAGAAAATTTGTCCTTCCCATCATTATGTTTGAATAGGAAATGATATTCATCCTTGCCTCTAAGCAAGAACAGTAGATATTAGAGAGCGTCATACGACCTGTGTGTCTTAGTAATTTTGATCAGTTTGCCGCCCTTGGCTTTAAGTTTGACGTCGCTCTGTTCAGATTCCTGCCCTACTATTAACACTGCCGTTTCGTTGCATTTAGGGACATTCAAACTTCTCTGTGAGAGTAGTGAGGGACCTCGTCTGCGCGAATGATGGCTGACAAATTTCCAGATTTGTTGTTCTCAAAGTGGTTTTTAAGCTGCGGTCATAGGTATTATTATCATGTAACTTAGTTTGCAGACCTTTCACCAGACTGGGATGAAAGCTAGGTTAGTTCTACAACGTAAGTCTGTCTCGTCGTCGCGTGTAATATGTATCTGTAAAAATATGTATATAGGTTTGTCCCATCAAAAGGTAGTTGAACGTCGCCATCAATTTCCCGTGCTGAATGATTTGAGCACAGAATGATGTCACTTGGAAAGCCAAATTATACTTGCTGGTATTGCCAAGGAAAGCTTTAAAGTTAGAGTGATCACCAGATAGAAGGCTCAACAAAGGCTCAGATGTCTTACTTTCCCCAGCTTGGATTTACCTTTAAGGCAGAAGGTCCGAGGAGGCTCATTACTTCACTTAAGAGCTTTACAGTGCTGGCAAACTACTGCAGTCCTCCCAATTACGACAGATGGGTAAGTGTCGTAAGCTACCTTGGGATTGTATTGAAATACTGAATCTTTCACATTATAAAGTGACGACCTCAAAACTCTCTCTTTTGCAGTTTGTAACCGATTCTGGCGCTCAAGCTGTCACCTTCTAATTTGTTTATATTTTTCTCTCATTTTCCTTCAAGTTAGTTTTTCTTTTTCTTTGTCTTCTGCAGTCTTAAATTCTCTAATCGTTTTCCTCTTTCTTTTTCAGTTTTTTTTTCTGTTCGCCTTATGCTCAGCAAATAAAATGGTTAGTATGTCCTCTTTTTCCTCTTTAATTTCATTCTGTACTTCGTTTTTAAACTGCATCCTTAAATTTTCAAATATTTTTTTCGTTCCACTTCAATCGACTTTTCTTTTATCTTTATATTTTACATTCTTAAATTTTCTAAACTCATCTTCTTTCTTCCTGTGTCTCACTACTAAGTCTCTTACTCTTTCTTTTTCTTATGCCGTTCAATCTCATCTCTTTTTCTTCTTCTGTCTTACTGTGAAGTCTCCTTTTGTTCCTTTTCCTTAAGACCTCGAGCCTCGTTTCTCTTTTTCCTTCTGTTTCAGAATTTTCCAAGCCTTTTTTCAAGTTTTCAGAACCTTAAACAATGCCAGTAGTCGCGCCTGGTTTGACTTTTGAACCTGCCTTTCTGCTTATGTGGAAAGAAAAGTATCAGGTTTACGTATGTTAATGGTTTAGGCCTTGGCTTCTTATAGACGTTGAAATGTCCGCCAGGAGAAACCTGAACCTTTGTGTCGTTGTAGCTTCTAAAAATGATAGAAAACCTGCTATTTTACAAGTATTGCAAGTACACTTCGAACTTGTTACCGTGGTACACACCTCACGAGCAGAGCCAAAATTACCGTGTGTACATAGGCTGTGCTTATGCGTCGGCGGCTGCACAGCTAATATCATCCGCGGTAAGTGTACGCCACCTAACCACGACTTGACGTTCAATTCGTCCCTCCCCACCATGTGCTGATCGGCATCGCCATGGACACAGAACGACAGTACCCGGAAAACGCACCAGTCGTTACATTGCAAAAGGACAACACGGAGTTTAGCGAGCAATACACAATTTGCCATTCTCCATGGCCAGCAAGGAGGAAATTACTGAAGTAACGTACGGAACTGAGTAGGTCTACAAATAACCACACTAGGGTACTGAATGAAAAGAAGAGACCTAAGTTACGATATCGAATACAAGTTACAAGAACGCAATAGCCTATAGTAAAATAGGGTACGGCATTAACTACAAATTAGCTGCTGCACTGAATAAAAATGGAGAAACCTAAACCATTAAATCGAACGGGTACCGAAATAAAATTTCTAATAATAGAAGAACATAATTAATTCAAACAAAATAACAAATAAAATACTAAAGAACGGAGTAACTAGTAAGTAAATTAAGCTTCGGAACACTAATTACTAAAATAAAACACGGAACTAGCTTGTCCCCACCATTCCATATGCACAACACAGTTCTGGCTCTGTAATCATTTTTCCGTCGATGCTTCATTTTTTTCAACCACAATGGGAAAGTTTCACATGGTATTTTTTTAATCTTTATGAAAACTTTGATTTAAAATACATTTACATTTTAAATTAAGAAGTGGCAGGATATATATTGCGATGTTCAAGGTCGCATAGAACAAATAGTCGATATTAGATAATGGAATGTGTTGGCTTTAATTAAGATTTCCGTTAATTTTTAGATTGCACAGTAGTATATTACAGTTTATGATAGCACAACAAAAATTAATAGACGGTTTCTAATACAAAATAAAATAAATCAATCCTTCTGTTTAAATAAATAAATTACTAGTTCTGTTGTAAATAAAATTAATTAAAAGATTTGTTTTCAAAATAAAATTAATTGACAATTTCTGTTGACCTCTTTATACTTAAAGATAATTCTTTCCTACAGCCTAATTAACATATATCTTAATTCCTATAAATTTTTCTGTATCTTTCAGTTTATAATTGTTTTATTGATTTATTTAGTTCATATAAATGGTTTCACTTCAATCGTTTGTTGAATGATGCGGTGTTTCTCCTCGTTTCCTGATTAATGTCGACAGATGCTCCTTTCAGGAAGACGTCAAGATACCGCCGCTCCTCCTGTGGTTCTTTTTCAGGATCTCCTCCTGTTTTCTAGCTCTCAGGGTCGTTTACGGGTTAGGTACTTCTATGAACAGTATTGAATTATTATTTACTACTGATTTATATGGCTCCGGCAACTTGATATGTTCATAAATGCATACACAGATAATCTTGAGCTTTTCCGAACTAGCAATCGGGATTTTTTAGTCGCGCACTTTACTACTAGTGTTCGTAACCACTGACGGACCTAACGTACTAAATCAGAGTTAACGATTACACGTCATAGAGTAACGAGACTGTTTCTTCTGAGTTCTAAGCCAGCCTGATTTACATCCCGTTACGGATCAAATCAACTGATATATTAGCCAATTTCATTGGTAAACATTCCCTCACTTCTACGGCGCTAGTCCAGACTCTTAAAATTCTACTTGTAAGAAATTTCATATGAACAATATAAAACGTGCAATTAAACCGGTATAATTTTATTGCTTTTCTTGTGGGTGATAAAATTTTTTTATGAAAAAACATACATTTTGTTCTTTATATTCTTATCAAATATAACTACCAGATAGGTGTTTATCTTATGCACATTCTGGTGTAAGTCTTATGTCGGACATTTGATTTACATAAAAGTTATTTAATTTAATTCGTATTTTATTGTTATTTCGTAACACAGTTATTTACACGCGCACACGGGCACTCGCCATTTGCATATTCATATGTTTGCACTACTTCACAATACACAAAATTTGTATACAGTCAAAAATCAACTAAATGTAACAATTTTGACATAATTCTATTTGTCTATATTACAATGTTCCAACACGCAACTTTTGCTTTAACCAATTTTCATTGAAACATGTTATCATATGTTAAGAGTGAAATTATCATTTTATATGCAAATACCACACATTGCAATGTTAATAATGTAATAAACCGAACCTTCCTCTCCTTAAAGTCCCGCGTTGGGTTCGTCAATTTGTAATAGACGAATTCCCGTCTATAATTTATGGTTTATGATTTAAATATTATTATTATTAAATTGTCTCAGGGTTCTTTTACGGTTAATTGGGTCTTGCTCTCGGCTAATCGTGATTGTTCTATATCAAATTTTATTATTATTTTATACCGTTTAGTGATTTATTCCCCTCAATTCAACCTATTGTTGAATCCAGGATTGAATAACTCGGTACTTACTCTTTTTTCGTCGTATTAGTTGTCTGTTTATATAATTTAATTTTGTATATTATATTTACTGTTAAAATTCTTTCACCTGACGTTCCGTTGACTCTTTGTAGGTCAGCTGTCTTGAGGAGATCAGTTGTTTCTTCCTATACACTAACATACACAAACACAGATATGGTATACATAACAACTCATATATACTATTATTGTATAAGACTGTAAGTATGTTGATCTGAACGGTTGTAAACAAAACAAGGAATCATTCAATTTGAATAATTCGCATTCTCAGTAAGGTACCAACCGCCTCGTTTTTCTCCTCTAAGCTGTAATTTTACTGTTACAAATAAAGTCAACTCTTTCACTGGTAAAAAACAATAATGGCAATTTATTCAAATAACACACAGTGAAATTCAATACAATAAGGAGTTTTATCCTTCTTTTTAGTTAACAATAAATACTTTTAAAGTAAACATGAACTCTAAAACAAATGATGAGCTCTAGTTGGCATGACTGCCTGTGATTAGTAATACAATGTGGTTTGACAAATTTGTAGGTTATGTCGGATTGTTCGACTTGAAAATTTAATAATGATGATAATAACAAAAGTAGTAGGTTCTTTTAAACTGCAAAATACACCTTCTTGGAATAATAGCTACGGTTAGAGTCAACATAAAAATAAAAATTCAATGATTATTAATGAAAAAACATAAAATATGAACCATTGTTCATAGTTAGGCACATGCTTTATACATAGTTTGGTGCAACATTATTTGGTTAAAAGTAGTGGATTATTTATTAATAATTAATAGTGATTGTTATAATCCATTATCATGTACTACAATCATCTATGAAATTGGATACTCCCATTTCAGGTAAATGTAATTTGTTTATTATAGTTATCGCACACCGGCGAAACTATTAATTGAATTTAATAACAAATATTTATACTTCCATCTACTGATGGTGTTAGAGTACGTATACTCTTCATTGATATCACAATGTCTTTGCTTATCCTAGCTATTTACAGTATACAAATAGTTAAACTGTCATTACTCAGAACGTTCAATTTCAACATTGTTCATTTGTATTTATTGGTTCCCTTCTATTAAAGATAGGGAATTGAATTGTTTCTATATTTCAATTTTAATCGCTTTTAGCGTTCAATTATTTTGCTTATAGACTAATTATGACATAATATTCGTAATTAATAATACTTGCGTCTCTCGTCGGTTGAAGGTTTACACTTTATTAATTATTAACACTTTTTTAATTAATTAAAATTGATTAATTAATTATTTGAACTTTATTACAACACTGCACACACTCCTATGCGCATGAACTCCGATTAGATTACACTTGTAAATATACTGCACTGATTCTTCTGATAGATAACTTATGTCTCAATTTGAGGTTAACATGGTTGATGCTGTTTTGCTGTCAAACGCACGTTTTTCTGAGGCGTTGATTAGCGTGCATTCCGCTTCGCTGTTGTTGTAAGACTGTCCCCGGCTCATGGGCTGGAATGATGAATTTCGGATTTTTTATGTGTTCTGATTGGTCAGTTTTTCCCAATTCGTTTATTTACGGTAGACTTCGTCAAAATAGACGCTATCATAAGCGTCAGCCTTTGGGGACAAGATTATGAAAATTTGGTTTACATGACTATGCGGAAGGGCTAAGCACAATGCAATTATTTTTAAAAGTCTAATATCTTTCTTATAATTGCACTGAGAATGTTGTGCTTACTCTCATTGTTCGTGTTTTTGAAAGACGATTAATTTGAGTCCCCTTATCATATATTTCTGATAAGGGTTATCAGACTTAGCACTTAGCATTTATGCTTGGTGTCCATTAAACCATTAATTATTAACAATTCATGGTTTTTATGTTATTTTTTATAGTAATGTCTCACTCTTAATCTACTGTACAAATTTCCCTTAAAACTATGTCCTATTATTAATACTATGTCCTTTTTCATAGCTTCACTCTTAAACTTATGGTCATACATTTTTGGTTTGCTCATTGCTCAGTAATAAGAGTATTTAATTAACTTTTAATATGTTGTAATTAAATCTCGGTGGGTTAAGTCACTACGGACAGTGTTCTTTTTTCCTAAATTATTTGTTTAATGCCTTAATTATCACATATGAATCAGGCTTGCTTTGCCTATATGGCTTCACTTGGTAGTATTGTCATACATTTTGGTTTTTCTTATATCCTATTAATAACAACATTTACTTAAGTTCTAACATGGTATATTTATACATTGATGGGTTAAGTCACTACTGACAGTGTTCTTTTTCCCTAACTTGTTTGTTTAATGCCTTAATTATCACATATGAATCAGGCTTGCTTTGCCTATATGGCTTCACTTGGTAGTATTGTCATACATTTTGGTTTTTCTTATATCCTATTAATAACAACATTTACTTAAGTTCTAACATGGTATATTTATACATTGATGGGTTAAGTCACTACTGACAGTGTTCTCTTTCCCTACATTATTAGTTTAGTGCTTGTATTATCACTCATGAATTGGGCTTGTTATGTCCATATGGCGTTACTTGATAGTATGCTTAATATCATAGACATTTTAGATGTATTGTTCTCTGATTGATAATTGAAATATTTACTAGGATCTTATAGTTATTGTAATGCAGTTCACTCTGCATTTGATTCTGTGATTAGCAAGGTTTGGCTTCTGTAAACTTTATCTGCAGCTAGTTGTCATAATGGTTGAGTTATAATTACCTTTATATAAACTATTTAAATGGTTATTTTGGTTACAATTGCTCATAGGAATAGTATTCTGTCCGACACCAAATCATTAATTGGGTTACTTGCTTTGTACAATGTGTTTATTACATAATTTTGGTTGCATAGTGTCACTTTGCCATTACAAGCATTTGGTCATACTTGTATTACTTAAATATAGCTTTTATATACTATTATACTATTAGCTATCGTGTACAAAACATTCCTTATATGCTCTATTTACTTCCTAGCTCATTACATTTTGGTCTAACATTGTTTTGGTTCATTTTTTATCAAGTTTTATTAAAAACGGGATGCCCAGATTAGGTTATGTCATAGGTTCAGTAAACATTGAAAAGTTGTTTATGGCTGTATATTCCTATCTTAAACTATTCGACTGGTTTTCATTTCATGTTTGTGCATTGGTTATTGGTTATCAATAGTTCATATTTAGTTTACTACTGTATTATCTTATTTGTTGTTAATTAGTGGGTTTGTATGTACATCATTCCCACTGTACAATTGGTCATTCACTATTTTGGTTGCACATTCCTCTGTTTATTCTATAACTACACATCATTTAGTTATCATAAACTCATCTTGTCCTTATTCAGTTTGCTTGTGACTCTTTATTTACCATAGTTAATACTTATTTACAATAATGTGTTTCACATAAACAATAAATGTGTTCATTAAATGAGTTGTTGTCAATGTTGACTTTGCCATACAGCTTAGGGATTCATACCATATAATTAACTAACAATTCTTCCTTCTTCTTAATACAAATATTCTTTCAAGGTTTATGTTAGTTTGTTTTACTACAATTTTCTTCCCTTATTCTTCTGGTGTTTGCTCTGGTGATCTTCCTTCTTCTTTCTTCTTTCTTCACTGATCTCCTCCTCACTATTGTTCATTTTATACATGATGTGGTTTTCACTTGTCTTCTTCACACTGGTTCTTCCTTCTTCTTTCTTGAAGTTGTCCTTGTTGTGTTCTTCTTCCTGACTCTTCTTTCTTCTTTTGTTGTCTTGTCCTCCTCACTGATTTTTCTTTCTTCTTTGGTTGTGTGGTGTCCTTCTCACTGATTTTTCTTTCTTCTTTGGTTGTGTTGTGTCCTTCTCACTGATCTATTGGGTATAGTATGTCGGTCGTCTCGTCTTGATTCTTCTTTTCTTCTTTCTTGGTGCATTTACTAGTGAATTCCTTTCAATGATGCTTCACTTATTCTAACTTATGGTACTTTTCTTTAGTATACTTGGTGGTATTCTAGACCTTTTAATGTATTTTTTCTAGTGGTGGCCTTCAAATTAATTGTCAGTACTTAGGTGGATGTAGTAACATATGTACTGTTACATATTGCCTCCTTATTAGAATTGATCATTTCTGATATCTTCATTTTATGATTGAAGAAATTATCAATTTTCTATTTCACTCTTAAGTCACATATAATGTTTTCATATCTTGTATTTACTCTTCCACTTGTCTTCAGTTCACTATATTCTCTGCATCTCCTTCTTCTTCATACTCTTGGAATCTTGTTTACTTATATTCTTGGCTTGTCATGTTTTTTCCCTTAAATATTTAATTTCCCTAACATTTTTTCCCTAACTTGGTAGCTGGAATCGATTCGGGTGGGCTCTATGGCTTACCTAACTCCGTCGTCCATAACTACATTCTTTCTGAGATCAGGGGTACCTCATCCCTGCCCAGTTAAATGATTGCTGGAACTTTTCTACAGTCAATTCATTAAATAATAATACTCATAAGCAGTCTCTTTCGACTAATAATAATAAACACTCTTGGGGTTATTCATTTTCTTGCCTTTCATATTTTATTATACACTCTCTTCTGGATTCCTTCTTCACTTCTGCAGATCTTCATTAGTTAATGTTGTTGACAAATAGCACTTGTAAATAATCTTCATTTTTCCTCCTCTCCATATCGTGACAAAATCGTTCTTCGCATTGATTGGTTCTTTCTTCTTTTTTCTTGGTCAATTCTCTTTTTCACTATCTTTTCTACATAATATTCTCATTAATGGTCTCCTTTTCTCCTCTAGCAAATGTCATAATTTTTTAACATTTTATTTTGAATAGTACACAATTTTTCTTAAAGTGATAGTAAACATTGTTTAAAATATCTTGATTGTGTTCACTAGTTGCTTGCTTTCGTTATGGTTTAGTCATCAGATATTAGTCTTCTTTTTCGTGTTACATATAACATTCATTTGACAAACATATTTCATTCAATATTTAATACAATATTTGATTAATAAAATTTCTTCTTTTATATACAATATTCACTTAATAAACATTTTTCTTTTTCTTCTTTCCATAAGAATAGCCTCTTCTTCTGTTGGTGAGTTATTGGGTATACATTATTTGGTAATTATAGTACAATGTGATAACATAATAATGATACATTTTGTTCATTTAATAAATATTTTTCTTTTCCTCTTTCCATAATAATATCCTTCTCTTGTTTTTATCCACTTTGATCTTCTTCTTCTCTACTCCTTCAAGTGATGGTCTTCTCACTTATTCTGGACGGTTATAATTCTTGGTTCATTGGGTATACAATATTTGATAATTATGATATAAAGTGATAACATAATAACGATACATTTTGTTCACTTAATAAATATTTTTCTTTTCCTTTCCTTTCCATAATTATGTCCTTCTCTTGTTTTTCACTCTTTGGTCTTCTTCTTCTCTACTCCTTCAAGTGATGGTGTTTTCACTTATTCTGGATGATTATAATTCTTGGTTCATTGGGTATACAATATTTGATAATTATAATACAATGTGATAACATAATAACGATACATTTTGTTCATATCTGATCTTATAGTTAATCTTGGGGTTACAATAATCATTTAATATATATTTTTCTTTTCCTTTTCTTTCCATAATTATGTCCTTCTCTTGTTTTACACTCTTTGGTCTTCTTCTTCTCTACTCCTTCAAAGGTTAGTTGGGTGAACCTTTATTCTGGATGGTTATATTTTTTCAGTGAAGCTTGATTATAGACTCCCTTGGTTCTATTGGTATTTGGGTCCATAATTTCGTATGTGTTGTTTTGATTATCTTTGACGATAGTGTAGGGTCCAGTGTAGGAACTTCTTTGCAATCCCTTCAAGGGTACTGGGGAGCTCTCGATTTTTTAGTAACACTAGTTCTTCCATTTTGTATTGGATTATTTTGGGTTGTTGCTTCTTATATTTTTCTCGCATTTTCTCCGCTCGTTCGACGGTCTTGTTATAAAATTTTATTTGGTCAAAGGTGTAATCATCGCCTGGGGGAAATTCTATTAATTCTATAATTTCTCTAGGAGGTCTTCTCTCAAACATAGCGGTAAATGGGGTTGTATCTATTGCTTGATGGTACGCCAGGTTGATAAAATCCTCTGCAGCTGGTAAATACTCTTCCCACTTTCTTTGTTGTTGGTGACAGTACGTTCTCAGGATTCTTCCTACTTCTCGGAGAACTCGTTCAGCGGGGTTGCTGCTGGGGTGGTACACTGAGGTTTTGAAGGTTCTCACTCCCTTACTCAGCAGTGTTTCCCTCCATACTCTTCCCTTGAACTGGGTTCCATGGTCAGTGATTATCGACCCTGGCACGCCTACCTCTACCATGTATTTACTCATAATTATACTCAACAGATTTTTTGTGGTGGCTCTGTTGATCGGATACAACTTCGTATATTTAGTGTAGTGGTCGAAGATAATGACGATGAATTTGTATTGTCGTCTTCCCCCACTCCTTGGTAATGGGCCGCAAATATCAACAAATACCTTTTCTAGCTTCTTGGATGAGGTGATTGGTATCATTAAACCCTCCTTCCTCTCGTTGTTACACTTTACCATCTGACATAGGTGGCAATTCCTAATGTAACGGCGTACTCTCCTGTTGATATCCTTGAAGTACACATTCTCCTCTAATGCCTTTATGACCTTAATAGCCCCCATGTGACCATATCTAATGTGGTAATCCATGGTGATCTCCTTTTCCATAGTTTTGGGTATAAGTAATTTCCACTGGTTACTTTGGTTAGTGTTTCTTATAAATAGGACGTCTTGGTATATACAATAGTATGGGGTAACTCTCTCGTCTTTATTTATTAATCTCTGGCGAATGTTGTTCAATTTCTCCTCGCTTCTTTGTTGGAGTTTTATTTTATTTATTATCTCGGCTAGTTCTGTCCTGTCCTTTATAATGTGATATACTTTGGCTACCGTCTCTCTTTCTCCCTCGAAAGTTTGGTTTTGGATGTTGACTCTCGATAGCACATCTGCTGCTACGTTGTATTTTCCAGGCACATACTCCCAGTTAATATTATATTCCTGTAACGCTAACGTCCACCTGGTAAGTCTCCCGTGGCTCAATTTGCAATTTTTCAAAAAGGATATCGATTTGTGATCTGTCCTTACGGTTAAAGAGTAACCCAAAATGTAAGTTCGGAATTTGTTGCAGGCAAATACAATGCTGAGTAATTCTTTTTCGGTAGTATGATAGTTGCGCTCACTCTTGTTCAGGACTCTGCTGGCGAAGCTAACCACAAGGTGATTTCCTTGGTCATCTTCTTGATATAGGACGGATCCTAGACTCACGTCGCTGGCGTCGCAATTCATATAAAACGCTCTCTTAAAGTCGGGGTGGCGTAACATTATTGATTCTAAGAATTTTTCCTTTATTAGTTTGAAAGTGGTGTCCTGTTCTGCTCCCCACTTCCACTTATCTCTAGAGGATAGTTGTTGCGAAAATTCGGCAGTTAATTTTGAGTAGTTGTTTTGGAACTTACGGTAATAGTTGCAGATGCCTAAAAATGACTGTAACTGCTTTTTGTTCTTGGGCGTTGGGAATGATTGTATTGCTTCGAATTTTTCCTGTGATGGTGTTATGCCGTTTTCGGATAGGTTAAATCCTAAGAATTGTACTTCATCGGCGATGAACTTCGACTTCTCTAGTTTAAGTGTCACGTGATTTTCCGCCAGTTTTGATAACACCTTCTCAATACGGTCACAATGATCTTCCCAGTTATCAGACGTAATTAATAGATCGTCAACGTATACCGTAGTGAATTGTAGGGCCTCTTGACCTAGAACTTGGTCCATACACTTCACAAAAATGGCCACTGAATTTACTAACCCGAAGGGTAGCCTCTTAAATTGGTAGTTTCGCCCTTCGAATATGAATGCCATGTATTTTCGGCTATTGGGGTGCAACTCCACTTGCCAATACCCGCAGACGGTATCCCAAATGCTAATAAAACGGGTACCGTGGAATTTCTTTAATAGCTCTTCGATCTCCCCTGGTGAAGTTCGGTCGTTAATTATGATTTTATTGATTTCTCTGGCATCCAGACATATTCTTACTTGGCCGTTTTTCTTCGGCACTGCCACTATAGGATTTGTATAAGGTGAACAGCTATGTTCGATAATGTCTTCATCGATAAGTCTATTTATTTCCGCTCGGACCGCTTCTTTTTGCGAATAGGCAATGGGGTATGATTTCTTCTTAAAATCGGCTGCTTCCTTGAATTTAATCTCACATTGGAAATCCTTTACTTTTCCAGGAGCATTGGAAAATACGTGTCTATACTGCTCGTAAATTGCAATCAATCTTTCCACCTGGTTGTCGGTTATTCTTCTATCGCTTTTGGCCGTCTGGAACCTCCGGATTTCTTCTAATTTTTCCTCCCATAAGTCGTCATTTTCATAGTCACAATTTATTTCTTCTCTAGGTATTTCGTTCCTATAATTATTATCTTCGTGAATGTAACAAATGATTCGGTCGTGAGGGGCTTCTTCACTTCCAATTAATTCCGCCGTCCATTGCACACAATTTGAGCTCAGAGATACTTTTGCTCTGCTCATATCTATTATAGCTGCGTACTTTCTTAATACGTCACAGCCTATCAACAAACTGAATGGTAACCCACTGGCCACTAAAAATATTATAGGAAGGGTATTCCCTTGACTGGTGACTTCTAGTTGGACTTGCTTTCTTATGGTCTTATTTTGTCGTCCGGTCGCTCCGATCAAAATAATATTATTTATCGGTAAGGTCGATATGGGTTCCTTACTCCTGTTCTGTATTTTATTAAGTTCTAGTTGATCGATGAGCGATACATTGGCTCCAGTGTCTATCATGATTTTAGTCAACACGCCATTCACTTCGGCGGAAATATACGCGATTTCGCTGTTGTTATTATTATTGTTTTCTGTAATTTCTTCTTCCATCAGATCTTCTCTGATGTCCTTCAGGTAGTGATTGCGTATGATAGTAAATGTCGCTTGATTGTTTGTCCGTCGTCGTAGTTCGTCGTACCCAATAGATCGGATCAGTGAGGGTTCGAAGTGAGTTTTCACTGCCGTTGTCCGTTTAAAGAGGTAGCGTTTTCTTCTCCGCTCCTGTCATTAGTGTTGAGGTTTCTATTTTCCCGTTCTTCTGGTCTAGTCGGATTGTTGTATTGACGTCCGCTATTATTATTTCTGTTTATATCTTCGCTACTGCGGCTCCTTCGTGTGTCGTACCCGGATTCGCTACTCCTTGCGTCCTGACTATACGGGTTATTATCTTCATTGAAGCTTCGGCGTCCCTGATAGAAGCGTCTCCCTCCGTTTCTGTCGTCAGCACGAACGTAGTTAGCTCTTCTAAAATTGCTCGGGTTGTGGTTATTCCCGTTGTTCGGTCGGTACTGGCGATTGTTATTATTCGGACGGTAGGGGTGGTTACCATTATTTGGCCGATGTTGATTTCCATTGTTATAATTAGGACGGTGGTTGTTATTAGGGGTATTTTGATTATAATTATTATTATAATTAGGCCTGTAATTCGGGTTATTTCTATCTGGCGGATGATTATTCCCGTTATTATTTGGCCTCAGGTTCTGGTCAGCATTATCTCGGTTTGAATTATTATAATTACCTCGATAATTATTTCGGTATCCGGCCTGACCGTTTCTATCGAAGTATGGGTCGGGTCCCTGTCGACTCCTCCGATAGTACTTCTCTTGCTCATAATTTTCTAATAATGCGGACATAGTTTGGATCGTTCTTATTTGTCCGTTCAGTCTCGCTCTGGCCACGCCCTCTTCGAAGTGATACGCTAATTTCGTGACAAGGCATTCTTCAGGTATCTTTGGCTCAAGATTTCTGGCCATACATACCTTGCCTAAAAAGTATGCGGTGAGTGATGCCCCTTTACTGCGGTCATACTTCCCGTTGCAGATGTCGTCCCGCACTATGTTCTGTGCCGATTCGGACCAATATTTCGTCTTAAACAGCGCCTTGAACTCTGCATAATTTTGTATATCATGTCGGGTAGCCGTCCACCAGTTATCGCGCACGTCCTTAAAGTACTCGTCTAACATATTTCTGATGGTGGACCACCTAGTTTCGCGTGTACGGGCTATATTTTCTTCTACTCTCTCGATGAACTCCATGGGATTCCTTTTGTAATGTTGGAAATTGATCAGTTCACGATTCTCTATGTTCGTTATTCCGGTCACTTGGATTGGTTGACTCCGGAATAAATTAATTTCTTCCCTGAAATTATTGAGTTCTCGCCGTTGAAGTTCAGCCATCTTCTCCTTGTCAGTGTGTACTTGCTCCCGAACATCATTCACGGTGGTGGTGATTTCTTCACATCTCGTTCCCAAGTCTTCTTGTTTCTTAGTCAAGATTTCGAATTTATTTAAATGGGATTCTTCGATGTTATTTACTCGGGTTTGAAGTGTCTCCTTCGCTCTCTGTATTTCTTGTTGGTTCTCTTCACACCTCTCGCCGATTTCCGCAACTTCCCGTCTGACTTCGGTTATCTCCTCTCCTATTTTCGTATTCAATTTTTCGTGACTGTCTTCGAGTCTCTGGCTGATAATTTCAATCTTCTTATTACTATCTTCGATACTGTCATCAATCTTCTTACTTAATTCTTGGGTGTCTTCCTTCAATGAAGCTATGATTTTATTTGTCTCCTCCGTCTTCTTGTTCAACTCCCCTTTGAAGTCCTCCTTCAACGATTCGATATTTTTTGTTAATAATTCATGATTTTTCTGGTTGTCATCCATCTTCTTATGAATCGACACCATATTTTTATTTAATTTCTCGTTAAAATCTTCTTTTAATAGTTCAATATTCTTCTGGCCGTCTTCCTTCAACTCTTCTTTTAATAGTTCAATATTCTTCTGGCCGTCATCCATTTTCTTATTCATCGATTCCACACTTTTTCTGTTTTCTTCCATCATGTTCTTCAGCATCTCCATGATATTAATGTCCCCCGTTATTGTGGGTCTCTCTTGTGGTTCCTCTGTTTGTATCGGTCGGCTGGGTTCTACAGGAGGTAATATTTCTTCTAGATCTTCGACCGGCGTCGCCTCCTTATCATCCATGTCTATTTCTTTATCTGCTTCCGCCGCACGTCTCTTAGAGGTTGCTCTCCGTTGCATTTTTAGTCCGGTGTATTGCAGCTGCCTCGAAAATTAGGTTAATAATTATTTAGTAAATTAGGTTGGATATTTTTTCGCCTAATTTTGCTCGAACGTGGTGCGCCAATTTGTAATAAACCGAACCTTCCTCTCCTTAAAGTCCCGCGTTGGGTTCGTCAATTTGTAATAGACGAATTCCCGTCTATAATTTATGGTTTATGATTTAAATATTATTATTATTAAATTGTCTCAGGGTTCTTTTACGGTTAATTGGGTCTTGCTCTCGGCTAATCGTGATTGTTCTATATCAAATTTTATTATTATTTTATACCGTTTAGTGATTTATTCCCCTCAATTCAACCTATTGTTGAATCCAGGATTGAATAACTCGGTACTTACTCTTTTTTCGTCGTATTAGTTGTCTGTTTATATAATTTAATTTTGTATATTATATTTACTGTTAAAATTCTTTCACCTGACGTTCCGTTGACTCTTTGTAGGTCAGCTGTCTTGAGGAGATCAGTTGTTTCTTCCTATACACTAACATACACAAACACAGATATGGTATACATAACAACTCATATATACTATTATTGTATAAGACTGTAAGTATGTTGATCTGAACGGTTGTAAACAAAACAAGGAATCATTCAATTTGAATAATTCGCATTCTCAGTAAGGTACCAACCGCCTCGTTTTTCTCCTCTAAGCTGTAATTTTACTGTTACAAATAAAGTCAACTCTTTCACTGGTAAAAAACAATAATGGCAATTTATTCAAATAACACACAGTGAAATTCAATACAATAAGGAGTTTTATCCTTCTTTTTAGTTAACAATAAATACTTTTAAAGTAAACATGAACTCTAAAACAAATGATGAGCTCTAGTTGGCATGACTGCCTGTGATTAGTAATACAATGTGGTTTGACAAATTTGTAGGTTATGTCGGATTGTTCGACTTGAAAATTTAATAATGATGATAATAACAAAAGTAGTAGGTTCTTTTAAACTGCAAAATACACCTTCTTGGAATAATAGCTACGGTTAGAGTCAACATAAAAATAAAAATTCAATGATTATTAATGAAAAAACATAAAATATGAACCATTGTTCATAGTTAGGCACATGCTTTATACATAGTTTGGTGCAACATTATTTGGTTAAAAGTAGTGGATTATTTATTAATAATTAATAGTGATTGTTATAATCCATTATCATGTACTACAATCATCTATGAAATTGGATACTCCCATTTCAGGTAAATGTAATTTGTTTATTATAGTTATCGCACACCGGCGAAACTATTAATTGAATTTAATAACAAATATTTATACTTCCATCTACTGATGGTGTTAGAGTACGTATACTCTTCATTGATATCACAATGTCTTTGCTTATCCTAGCTATTTACAGTATACAAATAGTTAAACTGTCATTACTCAGAACGTTCAATTTCAACATTGTTCATTTGTATTTATTGGTTCCCTTCTATTAAAGATAGGGAATTGAATTGTTTCTATATTTCAATTTTAATCGCTTTTAGCGTTCAATTATTTTGCTTATAGACTAATTATGACATAATATTCGTAATTAATAATACTTGCGTCTCTCGTCGGTTGAAGGTTTACACTTTATTAATTATTAACACTTTTTTAATTAATTAAAATTGATTAATTAATTATTTGAACTTTATTACAACACTGCACACACTCCTATGCGCATGAACTCCGATTAGATTACACTTGTAAATATACTGCACTGATTCTTCTGATAGATAACTTATGTCTCAATTTGAGGTTAACATGGTTGATGCTGTTTTGCTGTCAAACGCACGTTTTTCTGAGGCGTTGATTAGCGTGCATTCCGCTTCGCTGTTGTTGTAAGACTGTCCCCGGCTCATGGGCTGGAATGATGAATTTCGGATTTTTTATGTGTTCTGATTGGTCAGTTTTTCCCAATTCGTTTATTTACGGTAGACTTCGTCAAAATAGACGCTATCATAAGCGTCAGCCTTTGGGGACAAGATTATGAAAATTTGGTTTACATGACTATGCGGAAGGGCTAAGCACAATGCAATTATTTTTAAAAGTCTAATATCTTTCTTATAATTGCACTGAGAATGTTGTGCTTACTCTCATTGTTCGTGTTTTTGAAAGACGATTAATTTGAGTCCCCTTATCATATATTTCTGATAAGGGTTATCAGACTTAGCACTTAGCATTTATGCTTGGTGTCCATTAAACCATTAATTATTAACAATTCATGGTTTTTATGTTATTTTTTATAGTAATGTCTCACTCTTAATCTACTGTACAAATTTCCCTTAAAACTATGTCCTATTATTAATACTATGTCCTTTTTCATAGCTTCACTCTTAAACTTATGGTCATACATTTTTGGTTTGCTCATTTCTCAGTAATAAGAGTATTTAATTAACTTTTAATATGTTGTAATTAAATCTCGGTGGGTTAAGTCACTACGGACAGTGTTCTTTTTTCCTAAATTATTTGTTTAATGCCTTAATTATCACATATGAATCAGGCTTGCTTTGCCTATATGGCTTCACTTGGTAGTATTGTCATACATTTTGGTTTTTCTTATATCCTATTAATAACAACATTTACTTAAGTTCTAACATGGTATATTTATACATTGATGGGTTAAGTCACTACTGACAGTGTTCTTTTTCCCTAACTTGTTTGTTTAATGCCTTAATTATCACATATGAATCAGGCTTGCTTTGCCTATATGGCTTCACTTGGAAGTATTGTCATACATTTTGGTTTTTCTTATATCCTATTAATAACAACATTTACTTAAGTTCTAACATGGTATATTTATACATTGATGGGTTAAGTCACTACTGACAGTGTTCTCTTTCCCTACATTATTAGTTTAGTGCTTGTATTATCACTCATGAATTGGGCTTGTTATGTCCATATGGCGTTACTTGATAGTATGCTTAATATCATAGACATTTTAGATGTATTGTTCTCTGATTGATAATTGAAATATTTACTAGGATCTTATAGTTATTGTAATGCAGTTCACTCTGCATTTGATTCTGTGATTAGCAAGGTTTGGCTTCTGTAAACTTTATCTGCAGCTAGTTGTCATAATGGTTGAGTTATAATTACCTTTATATAAACTATTTAAATGGTTATTTTGGTTACAATTGCTCATAGGAATAGTATTCTGTCCGACACCAAATCATTAATTGGGTTACTTGCTTTGTACAATGTGTTTATTACATAATTTTGGTTGCATAGTGTCACTTTGCCATTACAAGCATTTGGTCATACTTGTATTACTTAAATATAGCTTTTATATACTATTATACTATTAGCTATCGTGTACAAAACATTCCTTATATGCTCTATTTACTTCCTAGCTCATTACGTTTTGGTCTAACATTGTTTTGGTTCATTTTTTATCAAGTTTTATTAAAAACGGGATGCCCAGATTAGGTTATGTCATAGGTTCAGTAAACATTGAAAAGTTGTTTATGGCTGTATATTCCTATCTTAAACTATTCGACTGGTTTTCATTTCATGTTTGTGCATTGGTTATTGGTTATCAATAGTTCATATTTAGTTTACTACTGTATTATCTTATTTGTTGTTAATTAGTGGGTTTGTATGTACATCATTCCCACTGTACAATTGGTCATTCACTATTTTGGTTGCACATTCCTCTGTTTATTCTATAACTACACATCATTTAGTTATCATAAACTCATCTTGTCCTTATTCAGTTTGCTTGTGACTCTTTATTTACCATAGTTAATACTTATTTACAATAATGTGTTTCACATAAACAATAAATGTGTTCATTAAATGAGTTGTTGTCAATGTTGACTTTGCCATACAGCTTAGGGATTCATACCATATAATTAACTAACAATTCTTCCTTCTTCTTAATACAAATATTCTTTCAAGGTTTATGTTAGTTTGTTTTACTACAATTTTCTTCCCTTATTCTTCTGGTGTTTGCTCTGGTGATCTTCCTTCTTCTTTCTTCTTTCTTCACTGATCTCCTCCTCACTATTGTTCATTTTATACATGATGTGGTTTTCACTTGTCTTCTTCACACTGGTTCTTCCTTCTTCTTTCTTGAAGTTGTCCTTGTTGTGTTCTTCTTCCTGACTCTTCTTTCTTCTTTTGTTGTCTTGTCCTCCTCACTGATTTTTCTTTCTTCTTTGGTTGTGTGGTGTCCTTCTCACTGATTTTTCTTTCTTCTTTGGTTGTGTTGTGTCCTTCTCACTGATCTATTGGGTATAGTATGTCGGTCGTCTCGTCTTGATTCTTCTTTTCTTCTTTCTTGGTGCATTTACTAGTGAATTCCTTTCAATGATGCTTCACTTATTCTAACTTATGGTACTTTTCTTTAGTATACTTGGTGGTATTCTAGACCTTTTAATGTATTTTTTCTAGTGGTGGCCTTCAAATTAATTGTCAGTACTTAGGTGGATGTGGTAACATATGTACTGTTACAATAAACATCAGAATTTAAAACATAGCGGTACGCATGCCTTTCGGTGGCAGCTAAGGATATCAGCTTACATCCTCTATATTTCGAACTGATTTTCTCACCACATTCTCAGGTTTCATCCTTAAATTTTATTTCGATTTTTAGGAATCTAAAAAATCATAAAATCAAAAGGTCATGGCTTTGTAAAAAAGTTTTCCACTTCATAAAAAATATTACTTTCGCATACGTATGCGATTCTTTATTCCAATCCACTTTCTCAAACCCGTAAACCACTCGGGGGGTTTGAGAATTTTCGATTTTCTAGAAATCTTGGAGGGTATCAGGTTCCCTGGTACCAAGTTTGAGGTTTTTACATGCGTGAAAGTGCCCATGAATTCATGTCTATTTTCATTTTTATACATTTATACACACATATTGTAATAAAACGTGCAAATATAAGATGATGAGGCCCCACTGTTGTGAGCGCCACTTTGTAATAAAAACTTTTTTGCGGGGTGTTTATTATAAATGGTGTGTTTGATTTTTATGTAATTTTTGTTCCCCCGAGTAATAGACTCGTATCGTGAATGTGTGCGTGACGAGCGTTTTTTAATTCGCTATTCGGGTTCGTGGTATAGTATACGTGTGCAATTGAGGGTATTAATCAGTTCAGTTACTTCTGTGAATGTTATTTGTATGTAGCGAGTCGAGTTGTACTTTTTCTTACTACTTACGGGCAAACCGTATTCCTCGGCGTTTGGTTTGAATATTGCCGCCTCGCCACCTGATTGGTGCACGCCGTCCTGCAGTGTCGACTTCGCTAACTGTGTTGGTTTGTTGTTTTCACTTTAATAATTCTCTACATACTACCTTACTTTGTACGAATCAAACATACAGCATTGCAGAACAATATGATTTATTAAACTCTTTAATAATTTTCAGTTATTTAATAGTACATTATTTTATATTGGTACCGGCTTTTACAATTGCTCAGTTCGCAGGCTCAGTCGTTTGTATCATAGGACGCCGCTTGGCGAATAATGTTTGTTTACAATAAAAATTGTCACAGGGCGTGTTAATAAGTCCTTTAACTACAGAAGTTTTGGATTAACGGCTAAAATGCATAAATTTATAATATTTCTTAAAACTAGGTACACAATATTTAATACATTAATACATTCAAGTAAGTAATCATCAATGAGAGTTAGAATAGATTTTGGTTAGGATTTTGACAACAAGTTACGTTTATTAATAATTTATTATAGATCAGTTTAAATGGTTATTATTTGATTAAGTTTCAATAATAGTGATATTATAAATACCTTCAATTCTTGTTCAAAATAATGATCAGTGAAGTGAAAATTGTGATTTGTTATTATGGATAAAAAATTGGGAATTCGTTTTTAGTGAGATTATTGTTTTATACTCATCAGTTCTCGTTGGGGCTTCCTCGATGGACGTCTACTTCTTCCGGATGAAGCTGGTCGTCTTCTACTCTTCGGATGTCATCGAACTCGTTCAGATGGTTTTTCCATAAATTTCGGCTTCCCTCTCGTTCCGCAGTCGTTCGTCTTCTTCGGTTGTAGTAGATCGCTCCTTTTCTTCCTTCGGGATGAGTCGTCAGCTATGTTTCTTGAAGTCTTCTTAATTTCCTCTGATAATTTTATTTTGTGAGTATTTTAATAATAATTATTTTATCAGGTGTTCCATAGGTGGCTATTACTATCATTCTTCCTTCTGATTTCGGTCAAAATTTACGTATTTATAGTAAAATTTGGCTTGAGAGCTGCATACATCCGCCCTGCGCGTCGGTCAATAATGGATTAATAAAAATCCAACGGTTTTTTGGCAATAAATTTCGGTTGCTATGGTTACCTATTAAATAATGCTAATTCTCATTGGTCGTTAATTTATGTCATTGTTATATTCTAAAGTTTTATTTTAATTTAAATCTATAAAATATCTTCAAATTAAGATTTCTTTCTTATATTAATAACTATGTTTATTACATGAATACCATTGTTCATCATTTTTGATAAGGATCATTTTGATACCCCTCATGGTTACTTTTGAGTAGCTAATCACATTTTTGTTGTTTTTCTTATTTATATTTCATATATATTTTATCTAAAACTGGATGTTATTTATACATTTTGGTATTAGGTATACCTACTTAACTTGTTTAAACATTTGGTATATTCTGATTTGATACAGGACTATTGTTTGTTCACAAATTTACAAAATTCTTCATTAACTGTTAGGCCTGGAGCCTAGATTTTCTTATACTACTATCTAACATTTCTTGTAACTCCTTACCATTATATATGGTACATCAAAACAATTTTTACTAGAAACAAATAATAAACCTTGGTGATTCTAACTACACCTCTTATTATAACAATTAACATTTTCTTGACAGGTTCAAGCCTGAAATAAACTTCGAACTATCTTTCTGTTTCTTATTACTATCTGTTTTAACTTATAATTTATTACATTATATTGGTTTTTTAAACAACAACAAAACTCTTATTATACTACTATTAAACTGTACTTTACACAATATACTCTGCTCCCTCATTCCTTCACTAGAAAACAGTGTCTATCTTTCTTGTTTACCTTTCATTCTAATGACTTAAATTCTATCGTATTTCATAATTCTTACTAACTATTGCTTACATTAAACACAGTATAATTATTTCATCTTACTTGCTAGCATAAAGTTTATCACAGGTCTTTGAGATATTCTAATACAGTCTACTAACTAAAGTACCTTTTTATGTTCACCCACTACACTTTTTCCTTCATAGAATGTTTTTTATTTATTCACTTTCACTTCTTTATGTAACATGCTATAACTGCATGTCACCACTTTTATATTAATACACTCTTTATTCCACTCACTTGATATTATTCACTATGTTGTTTATTTATGTTAACATCATCATGGGGTTACTGGTTATGAGTATTTAGTTTATTTTCCCTTCACTATTGATCACTTTTGATTATTAACTGTGGCCTTTATTTGCCTCAGGGTATTGTTTACTGGTTTTGATTATATTTATCACTATTCATTTGGGTGTGTTTATTATTAACTCCCTATCTTATATTTATAAGTACATTTCTTCATTAATAAAATATACACAACATTACTATCTTTCTTATTTGTCATTATTACCCTAGGTACATCTCATCTATGTTCTAACTACATTAGTGCATTTGTTTACATACATTTTATGGTCATTCTTAGGGAATTACAATGTTCGTTATCAATTTCTTGATTACATTTGGTTCTTGGTTCCTTCTTCCTTGTTCCATTGTTCCTTCTTGTTTTTATCCAATCTATTGAGTCAAGTCATCGTCAGTTTATTAGTCATTTGTCATTTTGTCATTTGGTTATTAATCTCTGAGTTTATAAGTCCTTGACCTTTCTTCTCGTCTTCAGCTTCTTTGTTTTATAATTAAATATAAATGTATTTTTCACTACCTTATGTCATGTTACATAATGCATCGCCACCAAAATTGATTATTTCGAAACGAAGATCATTCTGTTTTTTCTGAAATCATCAATATAGTTCATTTAATCAAGTCGTTATTATTCAGGAATTCATCAATCGCTACTTTCTTCTTTATTCATTTTTATTAAGTCATGGTTCATAATATGGTATTTGGTATTATTTTATTACGAGTGTTATCCCTTGTATGTTCTATTTCCCTAAAATTTTTCTTCTCTCCCCTTCATATAAATTGGTACTAGCCAGAGGGCACGTGTGGCTCTATTACTCTGCTATCCATTTATACACATTTTGAGTTCAGAGGTCTTGCCTATCTGCTCAGTAACATAAATAATTTTTGGACGTATCTCAACATAAAATCATCACATAATAATATTCATAATAATCATAATAATAGTCGTTTATTTCCGACTATTATAATATCAATACAATTAAACACTTTTGGGATTAATTATTCTCTCTTTTATACATCTCATGACCTTTTCTTCTCAGTGACTTATTTGGATTCCTTTTTCTAAGCTTATGGCGATATTCAATAGGCATTTTGCATTGTTTCATCAACTTACTTCATATGGTAGTGATTTTATTTGTTATCACTTTATTTCTCAATTATATTCAAAATTAACATTGTAGCTGGTTTTTGGTTCACTTATATTTTTTCATCATTGATTGTCCAGTTAATATGTCATTGTCATTTTTTATTTGATTGTCTTGTCCTTTCTTTTGGTGAAACATTAATTCTTTATTATTCCCTTTTGTAATAGGGTTAGTTAATGATGTTATGTAGCGTCATCATTATTTGTTTAACATTTTATTATTTTATATCAATTTTTTATGATATTTCATTATATATACATTGTTTCAAAATTACATGGGTTTACACATTTTGTTTCACACTTGGTTGTAAGTTTGTACTTACTTTGTTTTGAATTTAGCTAATCTTTCTTCAAAATTCCCTTTCATTCATATAATAATTTCAATCAAATACTTATTGTAAGTTGTGCTTACTTTAATTTTTGAATTTAGATAATGTTTACTCTCCAAATTCTTTTCTTCTCATTTATACATTAATTGGTTCGCATGGTCGGTCTACTTAAAATCAGTCCCATTCTCAGTGTTCCTCCGCACTTGGTTTAGCCATGGTCCATGATTATATGAGTCGGATTGCTGTCGTTTTCAGAATGACTTCTGTTCTTGTCCACTTTCTTGCTAATATCTGGTATTTAAATATTTCTGTCGTAAAATTTTCACTTGTTTCCATTCCTATCTCAATCATTTCATTATTTTGTTTATACAACGAATAGCTCAATGCTATTTCCATCGTAGATGCTATCGTTGATATTGGATTTTGCATGTTTATTAAGTGTCTTCTCCTTCTTTTTCTGTTGCACACTGTTTTGTAGTGATTCCTTTCTAAAGTTTCTAGTAAGTTCCTTCTGTTATTTTTAAAATTAATTATTTCATTCTGGTCGTTAATTGGTACATTAAACATATCAAGTAGTCCATTCTTCATCATCTCCAATTCTTCTCTGGTATTTATTAATTTCCTTTGATGCATCTGTCTTACTTTCTTCATTTCCATAGTTTGGATATACTCTTTGCTTTTGTTATTTTTATTTTCAGATAATAGTATCCCTTTGTCATCTGTAGTTTTTATTTCCTTCCTACTATCTTCTATTTTCTTATTTCCCGGTTTCCCGTTCTCATGTTTAATACCTTCAGAAACTCTTTCTAGTGTTTCATTCACCTTCTTGAAACCATTATCTAATGTTTCCTTGATCCGATCGGTTTTGTCATTTGTTTCTTCCCATTTCTGATTCATCTCCATTTTTGTCTGTTTTACTTCTTTACGATAAGCTATTAATTGTCGTTGTATAGTTTCACTGTTACTATCGATTTTATTGTTCAATTTTTCAATATCCTTTTTCATTAGTCTCAAAGTTTCGCTGGTTTTCTCATTACTTCTCTCTATTTTTTCACTGATCAATTTATTCTCTTCCTTCATCTCCTGTCGTAATTTTTCGTTATTTCCATTAATGGTCCACCTTAAATCTTCCTTGGTGCTGTCCAATTTTTCATCTATTTTCTACTCCTGCTTTTTAAAATTGTCATTAATTAACTCAAACTTATTATCGAATTCTTCCTTATTTTTTCTAGAGTCTCCTTTAATTAATTCCAATAGTTGTAGCAAGTCCATGCCTGCTCTGGCTTCCTCCTGTTGTGTGGGTTTATCTGTTTCCACAGGGGTTAATAATTCTTCTACATCTTCCACCGAAGTTATTTCCCTTTCTTCCATTCCGGCGCCTTTCTCGATCTCCTTTTCTGATCTCTTGGCTCCCTTTTCCGCCTCCTCCTAGCGTATCTTAGTCTGGTATCTCGTATCGTGCTTTGTCGGTTCCATTACTGTAGCCGCCGCTAGAATCTGTAAGGTTCAATGGTATGATTTCTTAACTATTCTAGCCCTACTAGTTGGCGCGCCACTTTGTAATAAAACGTGCAAATATAAGATGATGAGGCCCCACTGTTGTGAGCGCCACTTTGTAATAAAACTTTTTTGCGGGGTGTTTATTATAAATAGTGTGTTTGAATTTTATGTAATTTTTGTTCCCCCGTTCTATTACTCGTATCGTGAATGTGTGCGTGACGAGCGTTTTTTAATTCGCTCGTCGGGTTCGTGGTATAGTATACGTGTGTAATTGAGGGTATTAATCAGTTCAGTTACTTCTGTGAATGTTATTCGTATGTAGCGAGTCGAGTTGTACTTTTTCTTACTACTTACGGGCAAACCGTATCTCTCGGCGTTCGGTTTGAATATTGCCACCTCGCCACCTGATTGGCGCACGCCGTCCTGCAGTGTCGACTTCGCTAACTGTGTTGGTTTGTTGTTTTCACTTTAATAATTCTCTACATACTACCTTACTTTGTACGAATCAAACATACAGCGTTGCAGAACAATAAGATTTATTAAATTCTTTAATAATTTTCAGTTATTTAATAGTACATTATTTTATATTGGTACCGGCTTTTACAATTGCTCAGTTGGCAGGCCCAGTCGTTTGTATCATAGGACGCCGCTTGGCGAATAATGTTTGTTTACAATAAAAATTGTCACAGGGCGTGTTAATAAGTCCTTTTGACTACAGAAGTTTTGGATTAACGGTAAAATGCACAAATTTATAATATTTCTTAAAACTAGGTACACAATATTTAATACATTAATACATTCAAGTAAGTAATCATCAATGAGAGTTAGAATAGATTTTGGTTAGGATTCTGACAACAAGTTATGTTTATTAATAATTTATTATAGATCAGTTTAAATGGTTATTAATTGATTAAGTTTCAATAATAGTGATATTATAAATACCGTCAGTTCTTGTTCAAAATAGTGATCAGTGAAGTGAAAATTGTGATTTGTTATTATGGATAAAAAAATGGGAATTGTTTTTAGTGAGATTATTGTTTTATACTCATCAGTTCTCGTTGGGGCTTCCTCGATGGACGTCTACTTCTTCCGGATGAATCTGGTCGTCTTCTACTCTTCGGATGTCATCGATCTCGTTCAGATGGTTTTCCATAAAGTTCGGCTTCCCTCTCGTTCCGCAGTCGTTCGTCTTCTTCGGTTGTAGTAGATCGCTCCTTTTCTTCCTTCGGGATAAGTCGTCAACTATGTTTCTTGAAGTCTTCTTAATTTCCACTGATAATTTTATTTTGTGAGTATTTTAATAATAATTAGTTTATCAGGTGTTCCATAGGTGGCTATTACTATCTTTCTTCCTTCTGATTTCGGTCAAAATTTACGTATTTATAGTAAAATTTCGGTTGAGAGCTGCATACATCCGCCCTGCGCGTCGGTCAATAATGGATTAATAAAAATCCAACGGTTTTTTGGCAATAAATTTCGGTTGCTATGGTTACCTATTAAATAATGCTAATTCTCATTGGTCGTTAATTTATGTCATTGTTATATTCTAACGTTTTATTTTAATTTAACTCTATAAAATATCTTCAAATTAAGATTTCTTTCTTATATTAATAACTATGTTTATTACATGAATAGCATTGTTCAATATTTTCATAAGGATCATTTTGATACCCCTCATGGTTACTTTTGAGTAGCTAATCACATTTTTGTTGTTTTTCTTATTTATATTTCATATATATTTTATCTAAAACTGGATGTTATTTATACATTTTGGTATCAGGTATACCTACTTAACTTGTTTAAACATTTGGTATATTCTGATTTGATACAGGACTATTGTTTGTTCACAAATTTACAAAATTCTTCATTAACTGTTAGGCCTGGAGCCTAGATTTTCTTATACTACTATCTAATATTTCTTGTAACTCCTTACCATTATATATGGTACATTAAAACAATTTTTACTAGAAAGAAATAATAAACCTTGGTGATTCTAACTACACCTCTTATTATAACAATTAACATTTTCTTGACAGGTTCAAGCCTGAAATAAACTTCTAACTATCTTTCTGTTTCTTATTACTATCTGTTTTAACTTATAATTTATTACATTATATTGGTTTTTTAAACAACAACAAAACTCTTATTATACTACTATTAAACTGTACTTTACACAATATACTCTGCTCCCTCATTCCTTCACTAGAAAACAGTGTCTATCTTGAAACCCCCCTTTGTTTTTTTAGAAGTTTTTTGTAATTTTTTTTTATTTTTATTATTTTTTTTTTTTTTAAAGGGGAGAGACATAATTTTAGAACTATGTGGAGGACCGAGAGGAAGCAAAAGTGTGCAAAGGCCTAAGTTACAATTACAGACATGTCGCCCCAGGTGAATGACAGGACTTGCAAATGAAAAAGTCTATTAACAAACAAGCGTGTACTTTATTAAGCATGCAACTCTCACATGACATGACAAGTTATAAATTCAACAATGAGTAAAATTAACTGCAGGATTATATATACATATATCAATGTTCTTTACGGCATACGATGTGAGTGAATTTAAGTTTAACATAAATTGCACAGATCCTGCTACGTTATATTCAAGTTAATTGTTGCAAGAATATTATTCACAAGTTAAATTGAAGATTACTAATCCTTGAGTGTTGTATAGAAAAGAATATAAATATGCTAGCCTTTTAGTAACTTAGTAAGCACATTTATGATATCATAATTTATAACATATTCTCCAATAAAAATGAATATTACACACAAGCACATACACAACATAAATGATACACACCCCTCATTTCTGTACAAAACCCCTCATAATAACCCTTTTCAACAAGAATAAATAAATACGCAAATATATATAATTAACAAGGCAATTAGATAAATCTCAGTTACGTATCATTAATATGTCAAAGTAATTAGCACCGGAAACTGTAAGTGCACCCAACCAAACCAGAGACTCAAAATAATAATCAACCACTCCATTAATAATAATAATAAGCACTATGCGTATGTGGTCATGAAAATAGTTTCAACACTTTAAGCCATCAGACAGCCCCATTTGTGACCGGAATTCTGCCATGACCGCGTGACATGAAAGCAGAAAATAACTAACTCTCGAATAGCTTTAATTCGATAAAAGGTAGAACTTAGAGCAGAGCCTGCGGATATGTGTGTGTGTAATTTTCTTACACATTATAAGAAGATATAATAGATTTCATTAGACTTAATTATGTAAGGTTCACACATGTAGTCACAGAACTGAACATGAGAGTTTGTGCAAACTTTTAGCGGTTAAAAGGCCTCATGAGTGTGCTTCTGGGAGCTTCCGTGAATTCACAGTGTAGTTGAGATGGTATTAAATAAATAGAATGGTCCCACCTGGATCGTCCGGTGCACTTAAGCAATACTTTGGCTGATCAGTAGTGTCTCGGTTGCACTAAGAAGTCCTGGGGCAGAGTAGCGTCATAAGTGTGTCTGAAAGCGTGGATCTCGACTGACGGCATATCATGGCTTAAGGGTCGTCTCTGCCAGGAGGGTGGACAGTTGGTCGTCAACACCCGACACCCATCTCGCCCTAGTTCGAGCACCTGTGACATGCAATGAGTTGTATAGGGTGTCATAAGGAACGTGATCTCGCCCAATACGCCATCATTATTAAATTGCGAACACACACTCTAATACTTCAACAGCCACCACAAACAATTCACCGCTTATTCGTATTAATCTGGATTGCACCACCAGCTGTGCCTTATTTCATTTAATCACCAATTATATTTTAAGTATTTCATTGAGAACGTTATTCATATAATTATTAATGACACAAAAAAACAGCTGAGTGCAAGATATGCATTCATTTTCCTTACTGAAATCAATTTAACCCGCAACATTCACATCTTTAAAGCGTTAATCTTTAATTTGCATTAATGCCCAAATTGACAACTGATATACACGCACACACACAAGTATAGTTTATAATTAAAGCTGAAACACAAAAAAATATATTTGGGGTTAAAATATTTTTAGAACCCGTTAACTTGTACATACCTGGAGCAGAACTTTATTCAGCCACTCATATAGAAGAGCAACGAAGTCCTGAACCGATGAGTGCCGTCAGTCGAGAGCAGATGACCTGGTTGATGGTTCAAAAGGAAATGAGAAAGATTCGATGTGAATGTCTAACCACGAAACCTCGCCGATGCAGGAATACACAAATCACAGATGAGCGCGCCAACTGAATCTCATTGCTACACAACAAACGGTCTGCATAGCCCACGGGGACGAGATGCAGCGGCCGCGCGTGACGTCAAAGCCCACTCATTTTAAAAACACATCGCCTACATGCCGAACCCAGTACGGCACACCCTCACCCCAAAAGGGCAACATGGTTGACCCAAGTCAAACCAGAACTCAAGCTCAACGACTGTGGGAATCCTGGAAAATCCCAGATTCTAATGTGCACTTGGTGGGTTCAGTTACTCAGGAAAACGAAAGAGGCAGAAGGAAGGGGTGTAAGTCTGTCAATGTGTGTCTGAAAGAAAAGATGTAAGTGTGCGTCCTGCATGCTCGCCGGTCCCTGGTCCGCATGCACATATAAGGAACAGAACAGAACAGGAGAAAGAGAAGAATCGCCGGTACCAGCTCTGAGAACTGACCACCAAGGCCTCCAAAACCCAACAACTGAGACCCAGGACGACATACTTCTATCACGGAACAAAACTTTTCCATCCAGGACCATTGACACTATTCCCCCCTTCCCAGGACTGAAAATCTCTACCACACTGCGACCATCCCCCACGCGAGTCCTCTCCTCCATGCCAAACTCTCGGGACCGCCCCAACACGTCACCCTCTCCGGTGACCACCACCTAACTCTCCTTGGTACTTACATATTCACGCCCGAAGGCCAACAAGGTGCTACTAACCTTGATATGCGAGTACTCTTCGAGAACCGTCCACCTCGTGGACCGACCAGCCATGTTTAGCAAACAAGGCATCATCAATCCTTGACACATGACTGGCCCACCTCCCCACACTAGGGTGGGCGGACCCGATTCACAAGGCAGAGAAGACCGCGCAGAGGGCACGCGAACATCAATCCCTTCTCTTACCTTTTCAAATGCAGCGTAACTAGCAGGGGGGGGTTACTTCTCCACAGTCTACACAACTCTCAACCCAAAAATAACACACCAGGGAAATCAACCGAGGAATGTGGCATGGACCGACCCTACAATGATCAACAAACAAAATCAACCACTATTAACAATGAAACAACAGCACATAACTTCTCCATCTTACTTTTAGAACAGGGGAAACTGATAATCTCCAGGACCACAATCTAAGGTGCACTCTCGGCAAGGTTCTCTAACTCCTTATTGATATATATATATATATATATATATATATATATATATATATATATATATATATATATATATATATATATTTTTTTACTAAGGGGAGGGGCAGGAAAATCGGGAAGATGAAACGTGGCAAGGATCATTGAAGGGTCAATAGCTAGGAGTAAGGGTAAGGACATGGCTCCCTCCGGAAATAAGAATGAATGGAAGAAACCAAGGCTCGCGTGGGCAGGGGCGCAACCCTGAAATAGATGAACACCACTGGGACTGTGAGGAACATCTACCCGCTACCCGTTAACCGCTTCTTCTCACCTTTCTGTGACTGACTTTTGGTACTCGTTCCTTTCGGACACAACTCTCTGAGAGATTATTTCGTGTTGAGCTGTACTGACTGGTTTCCTCGGAATCAGAATCAAGGCAACTTACCTCACTACTTTCACTCCGCTTTGGATTATCCTCCTCATCTTCCTCTGCTTTTCTTTCTTCCTTTTCTACTTCTTCCTCTTCTACAATTTCCCCAACCGCATCTTCACCCAGCTCCTCACCGACTTCTGCATTACACTCATCGCTAGCTCCTTCACGAACTTCTTGACTAACCTCTTCTCCGATCTCGTTTTCATCAACCCATTCATCATCAACATCATCGCCATCACGTCCACTACCACCATCAGAACACTGCACATCCTCGTCCTCCTCTAGTTGCTCACTTGGTCCACCTGAAACTTCGTTCCGTCCCTCGGAATCCTCAACACTACTTACAGAAGGCGTCTGCACCACTTCACACACTATATCATTCTCACTCACACAATCCACAACGCTGCCACCAGATTTCTCCTCAACTTCTACCTCATCTACTTCTACCACACTTGCGGCATGGACATCCCCTTGTCCATCCACAACCTCAGAAACACTTGCAGCCTGGACATCCCCGTGTCCATCTGCAAACTCAGACTCTTCAGTCTCCCTAACACCTATAACAATACTTCCCTGTGCAGCATCCGCAGACCGCTCTTCTGCCTCTTCTGTCGATTCCACTCCTTCACCACTCTCAGCAACTACAACGTCCTCAACATTTTCCACCCTGGAATCCAGCTGTCCAAGTTCATGTGCAATGACTAAATTAATTTCTACTGGCGACGGTAAAGCTACACCATCAAGTGACTTCTCATATCCCGGCGTAGGCGGTGATGATGTTACAGGATCTGGATCCCTCACGAACAATACCGGAACAAATTCTGCGGCATCTGGATTCAACCATGACGTCCTCTCTGAGTCCTGCAATTCAGTATCAGCAGATGTTTTCTTAGGCTCTTGTATTGATCCACAGAAATTATTCCGCTTTTCTTCTTCTGCTTTACCTTCTTCATCCACTACTCTATTAGGCACCTGTAATTCCTCTGGAACCTTTAAACTCTCACTTTTCTCCAAATAAGAATAACGCCTAACAACAGGCTCTCTACTTGCCGATGTCTGTTTACTAACATAACTACTTCTTCCCCTGTTAATTTCATACTTATTTCTTTTCTGCGCTGTGGCTGTTGTTACCGTGTCATAAGGAACGTGATCTCGCCCCATACACCATCATTATTAAATTGCGAACACACACTCCAATGCTTCAACAGCCACCACAAACAATTCACCGCTTATTCGTATTAATCTGGATTGCACCACCAGCTGTGCCTTATTTCATTTTATCACCAATTATGTTTTAAGTATTTCATTGAGAACGTTATTCACATAATTATTAATGACACAAAAAAACAGCTGAGTGCAAGATATGCATTCATTTTCCTTACTGAAATCAATTTAACCCGCAACATTCACATCTTTAAAGCGTTAATCTTTAATTTGCATTAATGCCCAAATTGACAACTGATATACACGCACACACACAAGTATAGTTTATAATTAAAGCTGAAACACAAAAAAATATATTTGGGGTTAAAATATTTTTAGAACCCGTTAACTTGTACATACCTGGAGCAGAACTTTATTCAGCCACTCATATAGAAGAGCAACGAAGTCCTGAACCGATGAGTGCCGTCAGTCGAGAGCAGATGACCTGGTTGATGGTTCAAAAGGAAATGAGAAAGATTCGATGTGAATGTCTAACCACGAAACCTCGCCGATGCAGGAATACACAAATCACAGATGAGCGCGCCAACTGAATCTCATTGCTACACAACAAACGGTCTGCATAGCCCACGGGACGAGATGCAGCGGCCGCGCGTGACGTCAAAGCCCGCTCATTTTAAAAACACATCGCCTACATGCCGAACCCAGTACGGCACAATCTTTCTTGTTTACCTTTCATTCCAATGACTTAAATTCTATCTTATTTCATAATTCTTACTAACTATTGCTTAAATTAAACACAGTATAATTAGTTCATCTTACTTGCTAGCATAAAGTTTATCACAGGTTTTCAGATATTCTAATATTGTTAAGTGTCAGGCCCGTGGGACCAAAAAATGTTTAGTAAGAAGAATGTTGATTGTGAAAATTTGTACTTAGTTGATTCGCCAGGATGCAGAAATTATGAAGCGAATGGACTGAATTCAATTCATTTATTTGAAATTCAAAAGTACATTAAATATGTAGTTAGCAGTTGTTTTGAATGACAGGTTGGCTAATAAGCATGATGTATATAGAATGTATCAAAAATTTTAAATTACATTAATAACGGGCCTAATGGGCCATAAGTAAAGTGTGTTGGCCTAAGCCCTACATTGAATGTCGCGACAAGAATAAATATGACAGTGAGGCTGCGGGAGAGCCGACCGCCGCTTACAAGCTTTTGAGACGTACTGTACAGCGCACCGACATGAAAGATCAGATTACAACAAAAAGTAAAGAGCAGATTAGCCAACCTATAAAGCAAAATTATCGCGCTACTGCACATAAGCTGCCCGTCAAAATCAATCGATTTTTTACCACCTTTTTAGTAAATTATTTTACATTTTTGTAACTTAGTTTATAACATACAGTGTTCTTAATAATGAAAGTTAGTTTCAAGGCTGAGTTAAACCTTGAGTTATAATATTAGATAACAGCTGTACGTTAATGGTTTAGCGATAAGCATGAGTAAGATAAGCCTTAAAGATAAGCGTTTGTAAGCCAAGGTTGGCGAACAACTGATTTCAAACATGAGCAAAAATGTATGCGTTGGCAAGTATTGCCGTCATATATTGTATGTGTACAATATCGAACGTTATGAAACATGAAAAATACATAATTAGACAATGCTTAATAATGTATGATCGGAAGCTCATCACATAATGGCCCGATAGTTTGTAATCCTATGTATGTCATAGATGGTTACCGTGAAATAGTTGAGGCCAGTAGACCTGTACATAGTATTGTTTACATGAACAAAATTGCCACAAATTACATGTTTAAGCGTAAATGTAGCATGGCGTCATGTATTGACCAAGTCATGCTGTTCCTGAAGTTTCAGGAACTTACAATATGTAGTTGTGCAAGAACAAGCTATAGATAGCTGACTGAATGCAAGCACAAATATGATGACACGTATGTCATAATTTAAACAAATAATAATTGTGCAATGCTTAATCACAAAATATAAATACAATATAACAACACAATATAAAATAAATCTAGACGTGGCATGGTTACATGCAGTAAACGCAAAAACGATATGTTTTACATAAACGCAAGTTACGTAATGAATACAACAAACAACAATTTAGTTAATTACAATATGAATAATCGCAATGGCATAAGTAACAAATACGATACTGTGATTACAAAGTAGTACATGAGTTGAACAATCGAAAAAGATATTCACAGAACAATAAATCACACATATTAACAACTGTGTCAAAAATGCATGCATGGTTGCGCAACTGCAAGACATGCAAATATTATATAACAAATTTTTATAAATAATACCACCAAAAACATGACATATACCCAAAACATCAAAATGTAAATGTGTAGGACATAGTATGCCACACAAAATATTAACATACAAATACAAAAGAGTAATATACCACCATAAACTATGATGATTATAGAAGCACGCGATGGCGCAAAATTGATATGAAAATGTTGTGATAATGCATCACAATTAAGTTGACCAAATGGTCATAATAAGTAATAAGCCAATTGCTGAGTAAAATAGCATTGTGCTAAATGATCATAATAATCTTGTCAAATTTCGTCCCGCGCTGGCAACAGGCATAACTTATGTACTGGTCTCCGCAAAACACCAGTTGGTGTGCGAATGTCTACGACTCGAATTAAGTTATCTGGGCCGGGAAATGTGACGGTGATTACACCAAATTTCCAGGCTAATGGAGGTAGATTATCCTCAATAAGTAAAACTAGGTCCCCAATGGAAACATTATCCTTAGCGAATTTCCATTTGTGACGCTGTTGCAACTGGTGCAAATAGTCGCGAGACCACGCCTTCCAAATGCCTTGGACTAACTTCTGTAGAAGTTGCCAACGCCCAAGACGAGAGGTAGGAATATGAGATAAGTCTGGGTCCGGTACCGCCGTCAATGGTGCGCAAATCAAAAAATGGCCAGGTGTGAGTGGCACCGGATCATTTACATCCGAAGAGATGGCAAATGAAGGTCGAGAGTTCAGACATGCCTCTATCTGAGACAAAACTGTCGTAAACTCCTCGAAGGTGAGTATAGATTTGCCTACCACGCGGCGCAGATGAAACTTCAAACTTTTTATGCCGCTCTTCCAAAGGCCTCCGAAATGAGGTGACGAGGGCGGAATAAATGACCATGATATCCCCTGAGATGACGTGAATGACTTGAGCGATGAGATGGCATCCTTATTATGCCAAAGGTTGTAGAGATCATGTAAGATATTGCGGGCCTTCCTAAAGTTTGTGCCATTATCGGAGTATAATTGACTGGGTATGCCCCTGCGGGCCATGAAACGACGTAATGCAGCTATAAACGCACTGGCAGTAAGGTCGGAAACCAATTCCAAGTGAATGGCCCTAGTCACTAAGCAAATAAACAAAGACACGTATGCCTTAGAGAGAGTTCTGGATTTCTGCCCGCCATGACGGATCATGAAGGGACCACCATAATCAACCGCGCAGAATAGAAACGGCCTTGAAGGAGTGACTCTACAAGATGGTAAAATACCAAACCTCTGACCAACAAAGCCAAACAGCAGCAGTTTGGCACTAAACCTGAGACACTTGACACATTTTCGAATGATGGAGCGAATGACTATCCTGGCATTAACAATCCACCAACGTTGACGCAGTGAGTGATGCACGAGTTGAGCACCAGCGTGAAGTAAACGAATATGTTCGCGTTCAATGATGGGGCGAGTAATATGCGCCGATGGGGGTAAGACAATAGGATGTTTAGCGTCGTAAGGTAATTGCGACTGCTGTAATCGCCCGCCCACGCGTATCACTCCAGAATCATCAACAAACGGGTCGAGAGAAGCCAACTTACTCCTAATGGAAACAGAAGATCCGTTACGAAGACAATTAATTTCGGCTGCGAAGTGGATCGACTGGGATTGTTTTATGAAGAAATTGAGAGCATGATGAATTTCGACAGGGGTAAGATAAATACGCCGAAATATCTCAGAAGTTCTTGTTTACGCCCTCGAATTTAAAGCTGTTAAATCAGCGTCCCCCTATTATTATTATTATTATTATTATTATTATTATTATTATTATTATTATTATTATTATTATTATTAAGTTTATGTCATTACACTATAGTCAAAATATCCCATCATTACATTGCCGTTACGATGTGGGCTGAAACGAAATGACACAAGACAAACAATTCAAAAGTCAAGAGCGCCACAACAATTTGAACGATATGTAAGAGGCAAAAGATCGAAGTGTTACAAATATGGGAAACGTGGACATCTTCAGGCAAATTGTTGGAAGAATAAATTACAGTGGGAAGGGCGTGAACGTACAAATTGAAAAATAAATCTCCAGAACACCACACAATTACCACATAATCTTTTTTGTCTTTTGGATGATCTTACAAAGTAATTGTGTGTCTGATACTGTAGAGAAATTTTAACAAATTCGATTTGTGTTTATGTAGGATTCGTAGAGGTTTACCCTAAAGGAAAGATATAGCGTACCTCAAAGGTACCTTCATGTCTTTGGGGTAAGTAATTGCCCCTAAGGCGGTTGACTGATTTTTGGTCTCCAGCGTAGGACGTGGGAGACGAGGAGAAACCACCTCATTCAAGATCGTTTTGTATATCTCAAGCAAATAAACTCTCTCTTCAGTCCGCTAAGACAGTCAGTTTATAGGGGAAACCCAGACAGGAAATCGAGGGAGACCGCGAGCCTGAGGGTGTCAGCTCTTTACTAGCAAGAGTCATAATCATACTCTGCGATATGCTTGTAACACATCAGGGGTCATATTAATTACTAAACTCGTTCAAGCAAGATAAAGCGTTGGAGTAACCAGTTGCAGTCTATATATTTTGGACCAGAAAAAACTACTTTTAGTCCAATTCTTGTTAAAGTTGATGAGGGTGAATTTTATTGAGAACACATACAATTTGCTGCAATAATTGATGGCTAAATTGTTGGGGAAATGAACGTGGTGCGTCAAATAAAAGTAGCTGGAGAAAAATGTTAGGCGGATTTCAAAGCTGATGTCAAATTTCAGAAAAATGTAAACAAAATTTAAAAGAATAACGATGCTTCAATAAATAGTAGAATGAGTGTAGATGCCTAAAAAAACCGACAGAAATTTACTGAATAAAGTTGTACTAGAGGCTGTTTGTTTTTAAACAAAGAATTTCAACTTCAGAAAATGCACTGACTTTATTCTAGATAATGAGTAGCAGACAAACAGAGACTTAACACTGCAAGATGTGTCTGTAATTAAAACCGGAACACATAGCATCGATTCCTCGTTTCTAAGAACATGATAGACAACAGTATCGCTTCTTCACTAATTGTCTGTTGCAGACGTTGCGCTGCTGCTCCTTGTAAGTTACAAAGAGATTACAAACATAAAGCTTATTGAGTGAAACAGTGTAATTGTCGGTAATTGTAGATAAAAACTTCGCGCCCGTGTTTACATGTAATGTTTTTTGTAAATGTACATTTCTCATGGAAATGTGCTTTTCATCAAATAATATTTGTTTAATTGAATAATCAAAGTTTATGTAGTATGCAAAATTTATTATTATTACTCCAGATTTACAATGTTTAGTTGAGGCCATACCTCAACTGGAATTTGGTTTACGTAACAGCCGGGGGGGGGGGGCACCTCACACGTAAGGTGCGCTTGGACTGTAGCGCCGGGCCCAAGGACTGTAGGACGGTAGGGGTCTGTTAGGCCCCTAGATGTTGTAGCGCTGGGCTAACATGTTCCAGAAATTAGAACAAATTTAGCACTTTATAATAATTTTGTAGCCGTTTTGCTCGGAAGTCGGTTTTCAGATGTAATGAAAATTAGTGTACAACGTAGACTATGGAAAATAAGTCGGCGTTCTTCTTGTTTATAGTACTCATTAAGTAAATTTAATTTTGAAATACAGTTTCTATGACAAGTAATTTTTTAAAATGCAGAGATTTATGTTTTAAAAAATGATTACAAAGTTATTGATATTTGTTTTTAAAAGCAAGCCAACAATTTCCATAATCGCAGCGTTAGTTTTCTTTTATAGTTGTACTCCAATAACGTATAGTAATTACAAAGAATTTTTTATTTAAAATATGTAATTGTTAGTAAAATTTAAATTTTACATTTATTATTGATATAATGAAAATAATTCTCATTTGCCTGTGGCGTCGTCGTTTATTTTGTGTAAATAAAAATGTATTCTTGGTAAAAGTTAGTTCAACACACATACAACATATAAATGGTATATATTCCATAGAATTTTCACTCCGAGTTAGAGATGATCTAATACATATGACTTACCCTTCTGACATAGCGGTAAACAAAAGAGAAACAAAATAACTCACGTTTTGATAGCGGAACTGTTGGGTGATGTTTCAAGAACAGTAGGGGTTACGGGGTCAGCTTTCTTCCGTGTACACAGTGGTCTTAGCTACATTCTTGAACAGCCGTGTTTTAAACTCAGCAAGCCTGAATAGCTACGTGATTCAGAAGTAGGAGTATCGGATCACTCCAGAAAATCGGTATTTATTAACAGCTAAAAGATTCAGTCTTGCTTATACCAATGAATCACGTAAGAACCAAGGGTTCTACTCAACTCCGATATACAAATAACGTAAGAAGCGTGAGACCTTATTGTAAGTGATGAAAAAGAATTTCTCATCCTGAGCCACCGCCTAGGACTGTACAGTCGACGTAGCTGAAATATTTTTTTTTACAAGTTCTATCCCACGGCCGGTAGCAGGCCACACCCTAGAATCCAGCCCCATCTATGGTCCCTGCGGCAGGAGCTCTATTTGAAGTTCGGGACGCAGCACACGAGAGAGCGACGGGCATGCCCTTCGTCCCGCAACCCCCTTGGTCATTCAAGTTCTGTAAAATTATTATTTCCTTACAACAGAACCAACGATCTTAGAAAGCTGGAAGTAATGTAGCCTTTATTACACTTGTAATAAGTCAGTATATCACCAAAGGAAAAACATTCGTGTTGACATTGCTGGCAAAAAACAATCATGAGTTTGTAGTGCTTGATCTGTTACTGATCTAGTATGTATTTACGAACTGAAAATGGTGATGTCTGTATTAAATATTACGGCGAAGAAAGCCTAGATGACGTGATAGACGATAGTTCAAACCAAACTAGAGCAAATATAATAATTGATGACTTTTAAATGAGGCTTATAGGGTAAAGTAATGATACACTTTCGCCTCATCTGTAATTGAAAACGCATCCAATTACTTTCTTCCATTCCAATCAGAAGCAAACCTCACGTATTTCTAACACAATGCTTACATTTATTCACTGTGATTTTGCGACTATTAAATTAAGTAAATTAATATTTTTAAATTGTTAAAACGTCTGTACAGTATTGGCTGTGTGAATTTATTTTTAGTGGTACTAAGTGTTAATGATTTAATATCTACCTAATTTTACTCAAAATGTACACTGAGTGAGTTTACGACGAAAAATTATAAAAGAAATTTGGCTCACAGAATGACCAGCTGCCAAATTTGCAAGGAAGCAGGCACCATTTCAGAAACTTTTTCAGGAGGATGTGGAGATTACTGAAGCAGTTGTTTAGGTATACTTTTAATCAATTGTGGTAATAACTATAATTGTGGTAATAAGTTTTTACATATTCAAGTTGAATTAACAATTGTGTTATATCCGTTTTTATTTTCCCTTATACAATTACTCCTATTTTAAGAAAGTATTCAAAAAGACAAAACGAATGTTTCTGAGAAACCAAGGATAACGCATTTTAAAAAACGGGGTATGCTAATATAATAACCTTTTTTTCTGTATTTAGTTATATTATGTCCCATGCAATAATACAGGGAAAAGTAGATCTCATTTTGGAGAGAAGTATGTAATAATATTATTGTTTGGAAATTAATGTCATAGGGAACCCTTATTTTATGATCAAATCAACCTTAAAAATAAGAGTTGCAAAAATGCGTAAAATGACCTATTTAAAAAAAAAATCCAATTCGGGCAATATTTATCCAAATGGAACGTGAAATCCTCAAATTATCAGAAATCGTGTGAGCTCCAAAATTGTGTAAGACTGTATTATAAACTTTGTAAAAAATATATATTTTAAAAAAATTTGTAAATCTTACAACCCTAATTTGAGGGTGTTAACCCAAGAATGTCTGTCCACTTTTCGTTGTGTCAAAGTACATTTCTTTTTGTGAATTCCATCATAAAGCTAGTCTATTTTCACTGAGTTAGCGGCACGAAACAATAAATTTACCAAGTCTGTTATTAAACCAGTGAGAATGGCGATTGACTAATAATCTACAGTTCCCGGGTCCGACTTCCGACAGCACCTTAAAAGTTAAGTGTGTTTTATTTTATCTCAAAATATGCAAATTTGTGGCATATATTACATATAAGACAAGATGGACAAAATCAAGCCAACTCTCCAAGCAAATTGTCCGACTTCCCAAACTTGAGTGTTATATCCATATTGACCCAGCCTCTGAAAATGAGAACCTATTGAAGTGTTGTTCTGCATCCTTTATGGTTTTATGGTTCTGCCGAATGGTTTAAATTAGAAGAAAATTTAAAGTTTAATTTATTTTTCTGAAGAAGCATAAACATAGAAGTCTAATATTGTGGTTAGACTTGTATGTAAAACACTCAGTCAACTTAGTATACAACGCTTGTCTGATACTATGGCAAAATGCACGGTTAAGTTTAGCCAGTTAAATTTTCTTAGCTGTATGCTCCACTTTATTAATTGTGCCTGTAGTGTCTTGCATTTTCTATACCTGATCTGTTACTAAAAGTGACATCAATCAAAGACCTTTTCATATGCTTCTGCACCACTTAAACTTTAGACGCCATAATTTATGGCAAAGTTAATGTTCCAGGTAAGTTTGTTATAAGAAAAAGAACTTAAAAAATACATTTATATTTAATTAGTTTAAAGTTTGCTTCTGAATACAACAGCCAACGCCATACATTGTGTACAAAATCAAACTGTTTTCCTTAAAACTTCAAAAGTCTGGACACCTTTACCTATCTTGAATTCGTGTCCAAGATAAATATACACCTTATTAATAGTGTATAGGATAACTAAGCAATATTATTACCTCAGTTGTTCCTATCTTCTATAAGAACTGCATGAGATGAATAACCATAGTGCAACATGTCTATACCCGGTAAAAATTAATTGGAAGCTGTAACCAAATTTATGCAAAATAAATTCAAAACCGAGAAAAGTTTAGATAAAGTTTAGATATTTTTCCCTAAACAATAGGATAATTAAATCAAGTAACAATGTATAAAAATGATGTTCCGATATTCTTAAATTTTATATTTGTTAACAATATCATAACAACAGAATAGGTACCCATGTTTAGACTAATAATTAGCAGAGTTGGCCAAATTTAATTGTGCTCTGCAAACATTTATAACTGTAAACAATATACCGTATCGTTCTCTATTGTTATAATATATTTTTCTATTCTACGCCTGTGTGTGTCTGTGTGGGAAATAGTGAATGAGAAGGAAAGAGAGATAGAGAGCATGAGAGAAGCGAAAGAGGAACAAAAACATAATAAGAGGAGGCGAATCAATATAATAGGGGACAGTCGAATGAGAGTTAAGAGTTAATACACAAGAAATAATTCATTCCATTCTTACAAAAATAAGCAATCATTGAACTCAACCTTGTTTACATACGCTAAACTTGCGCGGTGTCGTTTAGTCTGCACGTCAGGATATTGAGGAGACAGGGAATATAATACTAATACGTTTCTCATTCGGATTTGTAAAAAAGTCTTGTCTACACGTAAGTAACTTGCATTTAAGGAAATTGAGGCACTTTGTTGTTAAAAGACAACTGGTTATAAGAAAAAATGTTATTAACATTCTTACTAAATAGAATGCACTACGTTGTATTTAATGTCGATATTTCATGTACATGATTTGATGTACGAAGAAAATCTGGCGTAGCAGTTCGTGAAAACATAGAATACTATTGATCTGCAGAGAAATAATTGTAAATAATTTGACTTACAATTACAGACTGGATGCGCAAACATGCATACACTATGAATTATAAATACATTTTACACTTACATACTTTGTCGATACCACATTCAAATAGAAATCTTAAAATAATGTTACGACGGTCTCGCTGGCACCAATGAAGACATTAGTCACCAGCTTCAATTAGTCAAGTATAACAGTTTGTAATCAACAAGTTATTCAACAAGATTTTACTCGTCCAGTCACAGTCTGTATTGTACAAGAGCTAAATTGAGGCTGGCGGTTGCTGACTAAGTCAGGGCGCACAATGGACACTGTAGCGCCCGTGTCAACTGTAAATGCTCCAGGTTTGTCTTTAGTTAATCCTTTGACAATCAGATTACCTGTGGTTTTATGAAGAGTGGTTACCGTGTGAAGTTCCGTATCTTTACATCTCCAATTGGTGCATTCACGCTCTTCTCTCCGATTTATCATCTGCCAACAATCTGCTTGAAATAGCCACTTTTCCCACTATTAAAACACTTAGGTATTTTGTCTTCATTCTTATGAGCAATACACGTTCGGAAATTCTCCGATTCTTCGGGATAAGCCAATCTCGTCAATCTGTCGACATTTCCTTCAAAACCTTGGAGGCTCTCCCCTAAACGCTGTCGCCTCGCTTTAAGTTGAACACGGTATACATCGCACAAATGCTGGTCACCGTACCGTAATTCCAGATCTTTTGTTAATTTGGCATAGGTGTTCTGGCTGTCAAATGGCACTTTCTGTATTAGGTCTGCGGCAGGTCCTTTTAAACCAAGAACGAGTGAAAGGCCTTTCTCTTCTTCTGTCCATTTATTTAAGCGAGCGGCAGCTTCAAATTGGCGAAGATAAGTTGCCCAGTGAGCGCTTCCATCGAACGTTGAGCCTTCGCGTAAACTGGCCCTACTACAGATAATGACACTGTTTTATTACTCTTAGTTTTTGGATCATCTTCAGCGCTTATTAATGATTTTGCTTTATCAACTATTTCTTTCATCAAGTGTTCGACTTCCATTATAATTTTTTACTGAATTTTTACATCTTATAAACTTGACATACTTGGTTTCTTTTATGCTTACATTTTTCGTCCTGTCGTTTTTATGCTTTCCCTCAGTGTCATTCCTCGATCTGCAGTATCATTTGCTTGAAAGAATTTTATCATCTGCCTGGTATCCGTTTTTTTTTTATATAAATTTTCACTTGCACTACGCTTCTACGAAATCTGCTCTGTTCCCACTGTTGAAAGTTCTCTCTTACTTCTGACCCCAATGTTTCGACGGTCTCACTGATCATCGTATGGTACAGTGGAAACAAAATGCAGACACCAATGAAGTCAGTAATCACCACCTTTATTTAATTACAGATAACAGTTTGTAATCAACACTATAATTAACAAGATTATATTCGTACAATAATTCAAGTTAAATTTGTCAACACGCAATAATAATATCAACTAATAGAGTTTAGCACAATAATCACTTTTCACTAATAACCACTTGAGACGCACTGAGTAAATCATCTAAGCGGCACTTGTCCCTATATAGAGTTGTTGTATATAGAGCAACAGTAAGTTTGCGTACGTTACTGTGCATACTCGCAGTTAGTTAAAAAAACTGCTAAATTAGAATTAATATTGTCAATATTTAAAAAAATGCGGATTGAAAACTGTAAGTAACCAGCGAACGGAAACACCGAATGTCCAGGACGGTACTGGCATATCACGCCACACACAAGCTAAGAGTGTGTACAGTGTAAGTGATATGTGTGTGTGTGAACTAGTAGAAACAGGCGTAGCGTCACCCCTGAATAAATGTGAATTAAATAAGTGATTTATTTAAGGTTTGGTAAGTGCTCGTAAGATACGACAAAACAAATTACGTCACGTTATTAATAATATGAAAACGCGCACGTGTGCAGAATCTAGTGCGAAACAAATAATACATATTAATGCAGTGTAAATAAAAGTGAATAGAACCAAGAATAATTAAAGTATAGATAAACTGTTAATATACAATCATACATAAAAAATTACCGATCGTATGAACATCGAGTAATAAAGAAAAGACTTCGCATGTTGCGAATAAAATTAAAATATTTACGAAAAATAAAATAATCTGTAAAGGGACGCTTTTCAAACTATAACAAGATAAAACGTGCACAGCACGGTTGAAACATGATTTTTGCGCCCGACAGTATAAATAAGCGAGGGCCGGAAGCCTTGACCTTCATTCAACTGGAACACATCTGCAGCCGAAGGCTATGCCCGTCTGCGGAGTATCCAACGTCGATACCCCAGCAGTATGGAGATAGCACCGTACGAGTCATCTTAATGCTGTGTGGACCAGGAGGACCGGACGATGGACTTCAGGAGGATCAGCCGACAACGGAGGATCGACACAGGACTCAGGATCATGAGGAGGAATCACTGAGTATCACCGCACAAGCAACAAGGTGACATGAAACAATTTTTACTCGTCAACCAACGAGTCATAAAGGACATTAAAGAGAAAAGAGTAAAGAGACAATGATAAAATTTAATAGTGTAAATAATAATTGTAAAATCTAATTGGTTAAGATGTAGTAGTGAATAATGATATTTAACATTTACGAAATTATTATTATTATTTTTGAAATTATAACGTAACATAAATGTTTAAGTAATTCCAAATTTGATTGATATTTCATCAATACAACATTCATGTGTAGGCACACAAAGCAAAGTAGTAATAATATATAAAAAATATGCAGTTTAAAAGAAATACAATCTGAGCAAGTCGAGAGCACATTGTATATTATAAAAATTTCTATTTATACATGTCAAGTTATATCTTGTGTATTATATTTATGAATATTTCTGTAATGTTATTTGTATAGTGACAATAATTGTGTGTATGCTGAGCACACACAAAGAAAAATATTATACGAATAATAATGACGAAATTTTAATTCGTAATTTTTTAAAAATTTATTTAATAAAATTTTGAATGATTTTTAGAAAGTCGATATGATGTAAGAAGTGTTATTATTATTTAAAAAAAAACACTGCATACACTTTTTCTCGTTATATTATATATATATATATATATATATATATATTACATTTAATATTTATAAATAAATTTACCTCAAGATATACCTTTTTGAAGTGAAAACTTTTATACGCGGGCCTGGAGAAACACTTTTTATTGTATGGAGAAAAACATAGAGTTTCGCGTCAGGATCTCATCGGTTACGCTTTTTTCGTTACGGTGAGTCATCAGCTTATACATATACAGAGAGTATAGGCGGTCCCCTCTCTCTTTGAATTTATACGGTATAGAAAGAGAAAGAACGAAAGAGAGGGAGAAGAGGGGAGTGAGAGACAGAGAGAGTATTATGAAAAAGAACAGGCCAAGACGAGATGACTATGAAGTGAAAACTTTTATACGCGGGCCTGGAGAAACACTTTTTGTATGGAGAAAAACATAGAGTTTCGCGTCAGCATCTCATCGGTTACGCTTCTTGAAGTGAAAACTTTTATACGCGGGCCTGGAGAAACCCTTTTGAAGTGAAAACTTTTATACGCGGGCCTGGAGAAACACTTTTTATTGTATGGAGAAAAACAGAGTTTCGCGTCAGCATCTCATAGGTTTTTTCGTTACGGTGAGTCATCAGCTTATACATATACAGAGAGTATAGGCGGTTCCCTCTCTCTTTGAATTTATATCGCTATCAAGTACAGTAAGTCCTCGATTAACGTCGTAGTTACGTTCCGGAAAACCGCGACGTTAACCGAAACGACGTTAATCGAAACATTTTTCCCCATAAGAAAACACGTAACTTTTATAGGTTAGGTTCCAGTATTGTGCTTGACATAGACTAAGTCGCTTAAGATTCGTCGTTACCGTCGCGGTTTTCCGGAACGTAACTACGACGTTAATCGAGGACTTACTGTATATGCTTTATAATAAAATAAGATATATATCAGGATATATAGTAAGATCTTTGTCTTTGTATATCAACATTATTAGAGAAAAAAATTAATGATTATACATTGATTTCTATTATATTAATCATTTATTATTTCAAAATTTTTAAACTGTAAAATTTTCAGAAAATTTTACTTATGTATATACTATAGAACTTTAACATTTCCTTACAAAATAATTAGTGTCAGAATGATTCATAAAATATCAAAGCTATATGAAATATAAAATTATCAAAATATATCAGGATATATTTTACATTATATTATATACACATTATCATGTTTAATTTGTTATTCCTTTTGGTACAAATATGGATACTTTAAATAATAATTTCACATATTCATCAATACTTACTACAAAAGTATTTAAAATTTAAAAATAATTAAAAAAATAAAAATAAATTTAGCAAAAAATAAATGATTATAACAGAAATTATACTGTATAGTATAAAAACTTTAACTTATATATATACTATAGATCTTATAATAATCATTTCCTTTCTAAATAACAAGTGTCATAGAATGATTTATAACATATAAAAATTTATCAAATACAAAATTATCAAAATATCTCAGAAAAATATAAATAAAAATATAAAAAGGGTTCCTTTATAAAAAATTATTTTTCGATTTTAAATATTTAATGTATAGGTTAATAGGCGTACATCATATCTCAAAACATTGTAGTATTTACAGTTATAAATAATAAAGGATTTTGCACTCAGCCACTAAATGATTGTTACAGCAGTCGTGCGAAAGTATTTTTTTATTATTATTTATATAACTTATTTTGATATTTATTTATTTTTCACAATCATTTTTGAAGTGAAAACTTTTATACGCGGGCCTGGAGAAACACTTTTCTAAAATATAAATTTATCATAACAAAAATTTAATTTTTATAATTATATTAATTATTATTTGAAAATTATAATTGATTAAGATTAAATTTTACATTATTTTAATTAAATTTTATTAAAAAAAATTTTTTTCATAATTTTCAGTTGTAGATATTTCATAGTAATTTTGTAATACCACTAAATTAAATGTGTTTTCCATGCACAAAGCGTTTCTCCAGGCCTGAGTATAAAAGTTTTCACGTCTATCGGCACTCCCCCGAGTGCTAACATTCTTTTTTTTTCCTATTAGGAACATATTTCGGGTACCATCTTGTACCCATCCTCACCCTTCCGGTTTTTGTGTCTGGTGAAGTACATATGTGTTGGTTGACTATTATTATTGTGGCTTCCTGTTGGCTTCTGGTACTTCAAATTGGTTTTATTGTGTGTGATTGTGGTGTATGTGTTAGTTTTTTGCGTATTTTCGATGTCGAGTGCTTTGAATATTGTGTCATGTTTTGTATTGATTTGTATTTGTTCAGGTATTAGTTCGTTTTGTGTCTTATGTTTGTATATTTGTAAGTTTCCCATACAAGCAAATATATATATAGTTTGTTGACCTTCCAGACTAATGTTCCATAATATGCGTCCTTAACATGCACTCGAAAGTTCTAGAGGATACTTGAGTGCGGCCTTGGCAGAAACACGCACCTCCTCGGCTAGCCGGGAAACACCTGTTAATTGAAGGACGCTCTCAATTGTTTGAAACCGTTACGTCGTTACAGTAATAAAAGAGACTTGCACTGTACTTATAACGTAATCAACAACCCTTAAATTTTTAGTGACCGTCAATCAATGAATGTTTTAGTGGATGGTTAGTGAGGATCAGTCAATAATACAAATTTTAGTTATTTTGCGTCGACGTTTCGACAATATTTATTGTCATCTTCAGGACCTGTGTATGAAATACAATAGAAATATAAAACATAACGAAACAATTAAATATTTGGGTGAACGTGTTGGTGATGTGAGTGTGTGCGTGCGTATGTATGTATCATTTTTTATGTGAAGACTTATGATAGTTTGTTTACATCTTCAAATTATCTTTAAGAAAGCGAGCAAATTATAGTACGATCTTAAAGATAATTTGAAGATGTAAACAAACTATCATAAGTCTTCACATAAAAAATGATACATACATACGCACGCACACACTCACATCACCAACACGTTCACCCAAATATTTAATTGTTTCGTTATGTTTGATATTTCTATTGTATTTCATACACAGGTCCTGAAGAAGACAATAAATATTGTCGAAACGTCGACGCAAAATAACTAAAATTTGTATTATTGACCGATCCTCACTAACCATCCACTAAAACAGTAATCAACAACAAATTTATAAAGAATAAAAAAGCAAATTTAACTGTGTGCTTCAAAGAAAGGGCACACAGTTAAGAAAATTAAGCACAAAACATAATTTTAATAATATAAATAAACGCAGAAATACTAGCTTCTAATTTTAAAAACATATATGTAAAAATTAAACTTATTACATGAGTATCTAAAATAGAATTGGTACATAAACTAATATTTAGAAGTCTGTTCTGTTTATTAATATTAAATATTAAGATAAGTAATTTTATATATTTTTAATGTAAAAAGTTGGTAAATTTCACGATAACAAATTCAGACATATTTAAAGAAACGAATTTACCTTCAATTTAAATTAACCCATTATTTAAAAATCAAATCAGTTTTTATAAATAGCCCTTAATCTAGCAGTAAACAATTAAATTTTATCAACAGCCTTATAATTTATTACTAATTATAATTTATATATCAGCAATTTTTAAAGCTTTTAAATATATGTCCTACAATATACATTGTTTACTCAGGGAATATAAATATTAATAATTTATGTAATTTATGAGAACGTAAATTAATTTAGAAATCTGACTTCTAAAGTAAGATAGTATCATTCCGGTGAACTATTTTTTAACTGTAAAAAAGAAGGAAAACTCTCCTCCTTCTTCTTCTTCTTCTTCTTCTTCTTCTTCTTCTTCTTCTTCTTCTTCTTCTTCTTCTTCTTCTTCTTCTTCTTCTTCTTCTTCTTCTTCTTCTTCTTCTTCTTCTATCAGAGATTAGGCTAAACATTTCACCAAAACTTCCTAGATCCTCGTATACTTCTCTTGTATTGCCAAGCTGTTTAAAGCAACCAACTGACATCATGGTCAGCTGAGCAATCCTCACTCTCCCTAACTCTCTAACTCTTACTCGCTCTGTCTGTCTATCACTTTCTCTTCCTCTATCTCTCCATCGCCATCTATCTATCTATCTACCTATATATTTATTTTTTCTCCCTTTTTCTACTTTGAACTCTCGTTATCGCGTATACGTTTATTAACGTTTCGAAGCGATATGTGCTACTGCCAAAAATCAACAGAACATTGGCCGTTAAATATGGAAGGTTATACAAATTTGTTTTCATATTACAGTAGTAATACTTTTGTATGGCAACGGATGATTGGTAAACAGTAAAAATTACGACAGCAAAAACCAGGCAGCTGGTATGTGATTTGTGAGGAGAGTACTTGACTGTACTTTCCTCACTGAGGCCTAATGGCACAGTTATTTAAATACAAATAATGTCGTAGTATTGGGAATAACTAAATACTCCGTTAATTACAAAACTATTGAGTGCAGAGGAAGATAACCACAATGTGGGAATCGAATGGGAAAGAAAATATTACCTAGGACAACCCTCAACCGTAAAACGGAAGAAGAAAGAACTAGAGGTCGACCAAAGGATGGGCAGTCGTAAATACTTTTTGAGGTCAGATGACGGAATGGCCTAATACCTCTTTTGGTGATGATGACAAGTACTGTGCAGTAGACACCAATACGAACGAGCGCGCTCCATCGGAAATGTTGCCTTTACATATACATTTTACATGTATTATATATAAAAATTATATTTTCCATTTTCCATCCTTTATTTTTAAAATAATGTTACGTGTTTTGCATTTTACATACATTTAGGCCTATAATCATATGCTGTGTACTTATATACTTTATTGTATTTTGTATATTGTTTAAACATTTTGGATACTTTACGTTAAAACATTAAAATGAAAAATTAAAACTTAATACACTAAACACCAGTAAATACACTTACCAGGTGTAAAACTTATGTCAGAAACTCTGTTTCATTTGAAACGGTTTAATTCTACTTTGTGACACATTAATTATGGGGCTCATGTTGTTATGCAAGAAATTACTTTCTTAATAAGCATGCTTTCGAATATGATAGAATTATTTTACTTTACTTAGACTTTTTAGTATGCTTTTGAGTGTTGTACGTCAGCGAAATTTGGATACAAAGTAGACAATGGCGTCGCCAAGGGGATAATGAAGAGGGTTATAACCTCGAATGGGTAGATAGACAATAAAGTCTTATAGGTCAAATCTGACGGCACTCCTTCAATTAATAATACTTAGCGTTGTAGGCAAAATAATTTGCAGGATGTACGGATTTCATGGAAGAGGACTGTACAGCGACCGAAGTCAATTATTGGGAACGATGTCGGAGACACCGCTGAACGTCTACAAAAGGACATCAAGAGAGCTCCGAAGGCTTCAGAAAATGAGAAGAGAATAAAATTTCAAGAAACTAAGTAACCTAGATCAATAAGTGTCTCTTATTTATGACTACTAATCGATTCGAATGGCTGAGTGGAAAATGGTACCGTTCCGTGACCCAAATTTTTCAGAAAAACCCCAAGTATACTTGGCCCTGTATACAGATAATTGTTATAAAGTCTGTATTACAAATTTATAGGACAAGGAACAAGTGAGATACAAGTTTAATGTATGTTGCAAAATAATACAATTAAATTTATTATTTAAAATATACCTTGTTTGGTCCGTCTAGCGATCTTGTAGTTTATAATTCCACTACATGTTTTCTTGAACTAAATTCCCATCTTCAGGTAAAACTTCTTCTTCCTAGTATATAGGAGTCGTTGGTGAAATTATTAAAAACACATACACACATGAACGAATAAAACAAACACAACTGTTATAAATAACATAATTAAACACCGTAAACACACAGCTAACGAAGACAGTGCGCACTGCCCAACAGTCACATATCATCTGGGCTGATTGCAAAGTTCACCGTTTATCTTTAATACGGTATCATACAACGTATTCGATTTAAATGAAAGCTGTTCGTTGAGCAAACTTTCTTTATGGATTTTGGATGCTTTATAATTTTCGAATTCTTCCAACGCATCCATCAAACGACCTTTGTTAGTGACGTGCATGGGTACCATATTCTCCGCAAACCCAGTGTAACAATTGTGGTTTTGGTTTATTAAATGTAATGCAAATTTAGACTTGGCTGAAGCGTTGTCCTTTATTGGTAAATGTTCTTTATATCTGTCAATTAATTCCCGAAACATGTAGTGGAATTATAAAATACAAGATCGCTAAACGGACCAAATAAGGTATATTTTAAATAATAAATTTAATTGAATCTTATAAGTGATCTGGAGACTATTTGTATGTTGTAAAATAATACAGTGTTTTAGTATCTATTTACTAACGATTAAAAGTGTTGAAATACTGTCTCTCAGTCATTTTGAAAGTAATAAACTAGTAAGCACCATGAGCCACTGAACTTGCTTACTGGTTTTAGGGCAATAAATTTGTTATTAGGTAAAATCAGATTAATTTGACATTAATGTTGACATGTGTTAACATGGAATTGTTAAAAGTACTAAATTTGCATTATGAATAAAATCTCTTAATTTAAAGTTCGAAAAACTTTTTTACAACTTTTTTAAAATCGTGACTCGCAATTTTTCTCCTTGGTGCCATTAAAATAAAATATTTTCAAAGTAAACACCACATTCGAATTTGAGTTAAAATTTTTCTTAGCTTGATACCCCGCATGGATTCAAAAATAATTTTTTAAGATTAATTTTTTTTAGGGGGAGAGACTTGTTTAACCTCCAAAATGGACAGACAAAACCTGCCAAAACGGACAAGTTAAATTGAGTACTGGCTTGGCTCAAATAAAACAAAAAAAGGTTTTTCACAACAGTTTATTAGGCGACAATTAATTAAATAAAAAGAATATTTGTGGCAGAGTTCAAAGCACAACTAAAATTTGTGGAGGGGTAAAAGTGTCTGTTACGACACTTAAAAGTTTTGGACTACAAATAAAACGTTTCAAACTCAGTGTTAACACGGTGCATTTTTATTATAGTAGAGAGTCGGTTTTAACCTTAAACGTAATTTTATGATTAAAGATGTATTGTAAATTTTAATTTTACAGCTGATATATAAGTATTAAATAAATTAATATAATAACAATTGTTAATACTAAAGGAAGTACTGACTTCTGGACAACAATGGATGAATGTTTTCGTCTCCAAAAAATGGTCAACTTGAGAGTTTTCATTCGTAAATTAATTGATATTTGGGTTAGGTTTGTAATATTGTGATCGTCACGAAAAGTGAAAGGTAAAGGATAAAATTAAAAACATTTACAGGAGGAGGAGATAAACATATCTAAAACAGAAGTAAAGAAGATAAGAAAGAAGCGTGTGAAGGTGCGTGAGTGTAAAGGATTGAGAGCACACAGCAAAAGTAGTAGTTATAAAGAAAGGTGTGTGTGTGGAGGAAGGGCGAGCGACAGATGATTTAGATGAAGGTGGAAGTGACACGTCTTACTCTGTAAACTCCTTGTCAACCGCCCCTTCTACCGATAAGTTAACACGCTGTAGTTTCAATCCTGACATTCACACTAATAAAAATGTATTATATTTACAGTTCGGCTCGCAACATTCTCCGATATTTTTCAATTTCCAATCTTAGTCGTTCGTAAACCATTCTCAAGGTCATCGTTTCTCTCATGTAAACATTCATGTAAACCTCATAGTAAGTAATTTTAATGTTGTATCTGCTGATTCCTTGAATCAAATTAATTTGTGTTAGAGGCACTACAACGGCACGTCCCCTACAGCTTGGTTGTTCGGCTTGACTAAGTTCACCTCCTAACTTTGTTCACATTTCATACCTTTTCCGGAAAACGGTGGTTTTAAAGAATGGTAACAAATACTTTTCATTATGAAAATTAATTTAAGCATACCTTTGATTTAAAAAATACTGTTGCCTAGTGGATTTTTTAACTACTGTAATAATATTGTAACAGTTAAAAATACAACAGTTATATTGTAGCAGTTTTAATATTGCCATGAATATTAAAAACTAATAAACATTATTGTGCTTCATACAGATAAAAGTGAAAGCAGTAAAAAAGACTGAGAGTCACATTATACGTGTTTGATTTACGTTGTACTTTCATCTTTTGTATATTATAAAAGTCAAGGTAGTGACAAATAACTTCGTTTGTTAAATTTTTCTTTTCCTGATTCTATTCGTACCATTTATTTACTCTTCTTGTATACGGAAAGTACTGTTAAAAAAAGAGACCTATTCGGTTATTGACATGAATCAATCACGCTCAATCGTCTAAGAACTTAGTTTCACCTTATTTTTTTAGGATTACAAATCACATTTACTTTAGACCTCTTCAAGGTCGCACCCCGATTGCCGGTCGACCTAAAATCTGGTTGACAATTCTAGTGTTATATTGTCTCATGACTTGACTCACGCTTTTATATTTGCAATTGACTCTTCTAATGTAGATCATTTTATCTCTTGCCCACTGACTTTACCTAATAGTTCACCAAGGTCACCAAGTAGGAGACACAATTATACAGTAGTATGCTCTTTCAATTGCTTTTCCTTCTGCATCAGTGCTTTTATGACTTCTGCTTACTGCTTACGTTTCTCGTCTTGTCGTTTTCTGCTGTTCCTGCATCTCCAGCAAGAATGCTTTCTAAAGTTTCTCTGCTTCTTCCGCCTTTTGTCGTCGTTTCTCAGCCTGTCGTTTTTCTGCTTCTTCTGCCTCCTGTCGTGGTCGTTTCTCTGCCTCTGTCTTTTATCGTCGACATCCCTCCCTTTGCAGTAGCAGCGCTTGGAAAGGTTTTATCAACTGATTAGTATCCATTATTTTCAATTACCAATCACACCATTTTTTTACGAAGTATCGTCTGTTTCTACTGTTTAAAAGATCCTATCCCACATCTGACACCATACTTGGGGGCCTCAAACTATAAAGCATGGACAAAGGCGTCCGCACTATGCTCTACTATATACAGTATAGTAGTATTGAAAACTAAAGACATATGCGCAGAAATGAGTTACCTCCTGGACGAGTTCACTTTGAAATTTCGAGCTGCGGTATGGGGAGCTGTCCAGCAAATTTAGTTAAATGAAGGTGTTTCCAACGTATATGACCTCATTTTAATTTCGTTGTTATTTTAAATTGCTACTGTTATAATGGTCTTTATTTTGTTATTATTATTTCTATTTATTGTTTTGTAATTTGGAGTAATTCACTCTCATCGTTATTTAATTGTGTAATTAATTTATTTGTATCGATACTTTAACTCTGTTAATAAGTATCTTTGTAATTATTTACTTTATCATCTATTAACGCGTCTTTTGTTATAAAATGGATACTTCTTTGGCTTGGTCCACAGAGAAAATTACTCATAAATTAATCACAATCAAGCACGAGAAATAATTTTTAATGTTTTTCAATTCTGAGGGAGGAAGGGTTTGAAGGATAAAAGTGTTAAAGTTAGATTCGGGTTAAAGTGTTTTCTAACGTTACTGCAGGCAACTAAGTTATAAATTAACACGTTATCGCCTGTCACATAAGAGGGAGAAAAACTGCGAACGTCGTAGACCTTAGAAAAGACCTTGTCCTAAGGTAGGCCACAGACGACATTGACATAGATTTGAATTAACATTTCGTTAGACACTGTCAATCAGATTTACATTACTCAAATTAAGGATCTACCTGCAACCCACTAACGCGACTAGGAAGCTCATTACTGACTATAATTAGAGGAAACATAAACTTTAACAGCCAAATTAATTTTTATCGAATGTAAAAATATGGATATGATTAGCCTAAGTATCATAGTACAACCAATTAAATTAGAATTAGCTTAAAACAACAAACAAAGTTATTAATGATACACGTTCCTACATTTTCAGCGGAATAGGATAACGTGGGGAAGGGACTAGCTTAAAATACCTACGTTATTTACCAAATAATACGCTATGTGATTGTCACCATTAAGAAAACGCTAACCTTACTTTATTAATTTAAAAATATTAAAATATCTGTTATTTCCCCAGTTACGTATAAGCCTAATTTCAACCCACTCAGCTGACTTAGAAATAGGCCTACGCTAAGTGATTATCGAATGTCGCTAACATTTTTAATTCCTATGGGTGGGGTTGGTCACCTCCGCGTACTTACACCACTGCTTCAGCGTGCTTTAGAATTTCAAAAACGTCCGCGTGTATTTTTAATCACAGTATCATTACTAAATATTAAAAGAAAACGATTGTAACTAAACGTAAAAACCCCTAAAAAGGTAATGGTATAATTTTATTATCTTATAAAACACATATATGTATGTAGTGTTGCTTGTGTAGGTGTGGTTTGTGTGTCCCTGCGCGAGAATGCGTTTAAAGTAACAATAAAATGGCATAGAATGTTCAAATGGAAAAAAGTCATAATATTGAATATCCCATGTTGTAACTCTGCCTTTTTCAATTTATTTAAAGTTAAAGGAAATTTAGAGAATGAAACATTTCTCTTGTTCAGCATTAATAGATTTCCGTGAGTAACTAACATGAACTACTGATTCCAAACAAGTATATGCCTTGTTGTAACAAAAATAAAACACGATTTTGTAACATTCATGTGAAACAATTATTTGCTTTATTCTGAAATAAAAATAAAATATATGCAAATCATTCAGGAACCAAAGTTTGCAATCTGCACATTCTATTGCGATAAGAGTTCGAAGGCTGTAGTTTTGACATCTCAACAGTAGATTGTGGAGAGTCGTGTTTATAAAACAGTCTGATATGTAACACTAGCAAATTCAGACATGTATATAATTTAACTTACATTTATTGATTTATTTATATACTTCTTGTTCAAAAAGTTAAGCAAATAAGTGTTCTACCATATTTTATTCTGTTTATGTATAATATTTAAATTAAATAATAGGTAATATTTTTTTGTTAAAGCTTCATGAACTCATATGCATAAAATGTTATTTTTATTATAGCCTATTATTTTAATTATTAATTAATTTAATATTATTTTAATTTTAATAATACTTAAATCCTTAAATTTTTTAGTGGCCGTCAATCAGTGAATGTTTTAGTGGATGGTTAGTGAGGATCGGTCAATTTTTAGTTATTTTTCGTCGACGTTTCGACAATATTTATTGTCATCTTCAGGACCTGTGTATGAAATACAATAGAAATATCAAACATAACGAAACAATTAAATATTTGGGTGAACGTGTTGGTGATGTGAGTGTGTGCATGCGTATGTATGTATCATTTTTTTTTTTTTTTTTTTTTTTTTTTATGTGAAGACTTATGATACATACAAAAAAATGATACATACATACGCATGCACACACTCACATCACCAACACGTTCACCCAAATATTTAATTGTTTCGTTATGTTTGATATTTCTATTGTATTTCATACACAGGTCCTGAAGATGACAATAAATATTGTCGAAACGTCGACGAAAAATAACTAAAAGTTGTATTATTGACCGATCCTCACTAACCATCCACTAAAACATTTAATAATACTGCTTATTTTTTTTTTGCGATCTTGTGATCATCGAAGAGAATGAAAATTACCTCTAAAGGTAGTTGCTTTACCTTTCTAACATTTGTAATACAATCAAACTATTTCCTTATTCAAAACACAAATGATGGCTTTTCTTGAAGCAAATAATATCAGAACATAGATTGTCATACAGGACTCGCCAATAGAACGATGCTAAATTAGTCTCTTGCAAACGCTTTGTAGCTGTATCATTAAACACTTAAAGAAGAAAACAAGGAAAGAGACGCAATTGAAATATTATAATGTAATGGCTATACCTCAACTACAGTATGGTAGTGACACTTGGATTAGAAAGACCAAAGACATATCTAGAATACAAGGAGCGGAAATGAGGTTCTTGAGGGGTGTAAATGGTTGTACCAGGAGAGATCTTATCAGAAACGATCATATTAGAATAGAGGTAGGCGTAGCTAAAAGCTTAAATGAGAAAAATCTCCCGGTACAAAACGGAGTGGCGGTTACACGTAGGGCGAAAGGATCCAACTAGATTTTCAAGAAGCGTCCTTGTCTATCATATAATAAATAAAAATACTTATTAGACATAAAGGAAAGTTGGCACTCAAAAATAGAATTAGTAAGCTAGCCGTACTAGCCGAAAGGTATTTAAGAAGAATCCCATTAATACTATAGTATGAGTGTACGACTATCTTTCAAGACGTTGATGACATCAGCTGCTGAATGAAATACACTTGTTTACAAACAATGCTTCCTTATTTTTATTATCAACGGTTAACGAGTGTAAGGAATTGGTAATATGACCATGGACTTTTAACGTGAGAATATATGTATTTCCCTGCATTTCTTTCGACATTTAGGTAACTTCGTATAATATAAAGGCTTAGGGATGTACAGACATTTTGACTGCGGTCAACCTTGTGTCTCACAATTAACGAAAATGTCATACACTGTCATTAAACCAAGTGACCTTTCTATTATCTGCCCCTTTCGAGGGAACAGAAACTTGAAAACCACCCTCGTTTGTGAACGTGTATTGATCTCCAGTGTAAATTACACTGTATATATTGTTTACCATATTGGACCGCTTATGCGTGAACATATAGTTATATAATTACATTTAGTAAGGATAACCCAACGTTTACAACATAGTTATGAGACAATAAAAATTGTATTACTTTTATTTGAGATTATGAAAGACTTTGTTTCTAAACCATTTAGTGCAGTTAGATTTCCAATATGTAAAGAAAGTTTATCTTAATTTGTAATGGTGTGAAGGAATCGTTATGATACAGCAATTGTCATTTTTAGAACAGTAATTTTTCACTCTGTTTGGTATTTGCTAGTTTCTGTGCTAATTTTCAACAGACTTCTCCAAGCATTCATTGAACGAAGACTCAAACGTCAATAATCCAAAACCTCAAACACCGAATAGAATAAGTAGTGTATTTTTAACGAGAATAAAAACAAAATATTATTGTTAATTTCAAATATTTACGATTTTATAATTTTTGTTGCAGTCTTGTTACGTCTGCACACACTACTTCTTGAATCTACAGAATTTGTTTTATTGTACTTACGAGTGCAGTAGTCTATTTGATGAAGTGGATGAACGTGTAAGTTCTCTACTGTACGTAGTCATTGTACCACAGATAGAGGAAAAGGGAAACAAATGAATCACATTAAATTATCTTATTTTGGTTTTGGATTAGTTTAGACACTCTAAATATTATTTCTGCATACATTCTTCTCTCTGTCTCGTATTTATGCGGATATGAACAGTAATATATGAAAACTGATAGAAAAAATATCAAGAAGGACTAAGCTTTCTTAAAGTACACTTACTCACTTTCGTAGGACTGACTAATAGCAGATCCAAATAACTAATTTAGGTTTCTGGGTTTAAGACAGCTCATTTTGAAAATGTCTGTAGTCCACATAAAGGATTTTAATTTGAGCATAATTCTATTTTTACAAATTTGCTATATATTGCTAGTTCTCTCTCTCTCTCTCTCTCTCTCTCTCTCTCTCTCTCTCTCTCTCTCTCTCTCTCTCTCTCTCTCTCTCTCTCTCTCTCTCTCTCTCTCTCTCTGTACGTTTGTGTTTGTGTGTGTTGTAATAATATAATAAAATAATCGATTGAATGTGTGTTTTGATGATAATAGCTATTATTGAGTATGCGACTCCGATGTAATCAAGTCCAATGTAATATGTTTAATTGGTGTGGCTCTCGACGTCTTACTGGCCTGAAACACTTCCTTAAGTTTCCCAGCTGGTCGAGTCCAAATGGTAGCAAGACCGGTCGAGTAGCGTAAAGTTGATGAAGAAATATATATGCTCAGCTTCACCGAAAGTTTCAAAACAAAAATTATTGTTTTGAAGAAAATTAAAAAAAAAAATATGTTTATAAAAAAAAATAATAAAAAAAAATTTTAATTTAATTAATTAATTAATTAGGATCAATTAATTAATATAGGGCTGTGAAGTTTTAAACAGTGTAATGCTCTTCTGAAAATTTTTATTAAAGTTTTAGTATAATTTAAATAATCTATCACCACTCATAAGACTGTCTGTAAACCAATCGATATTTGTTTACCTTTCTATTTTTTAGGTTATCTTCACTTACGGGTGGTAAAGTCCTTGTAGATTATCAATTAGAATTATATTATTGGTAATTAGTATTATTGAAGAAATAAAGAACTATTAAGTATTGAAAAGTATTAATGTTTTATTAAGTAACAGCAATATTGACTCTTATCGATTAGTATCGATTCTCAGGATATCGAAAAAAGTTACAAGTATATGTTATAAAAATTATATAGGGTTCTTTAAACAGCCAGTTATTACCAAAGTCAGAGAAATCGGGCTAATATTTAAAAAGTATAACGTTACAATCAAATTAATAGTTATTAATAAACACAGACATTGAATAATAAATTGTAAATATAATAATTGTTTTCACCAAACAGCTGTGCTGAACCAAGAAGAGGCACTGGGATTGTCAAAGAAAGATGGCTGCCGTCAAGTCGATGAAAATGTTGCTCGTTGCTGCTGCATTCCAAATAATGTATTTTGACGTAATATTCCTGTTCTTGTGTCTGCAAATCTCTTGTTATATGTTGTGTAGTGACTGGTGTAGTGATTCTGGGTTGTATTTAGTATGTCTGTGTAATTATAAGTCAAACACTTTCTCCGATTCCGTCACTAATTTGGTTTAATGTATTATACAGTTTTCTAGTGTTTTATGGTGTTTTTCGGAGTAGATTTATATTGTTCTGTGTTATGGAGTGTTACTTGATCGTTTCTGTTATAATATGATAGTTTCAGAAGTATTTTACAAGTCACTCGCGATTTCACAATAACTCACTATACACTCGCTTTGTATGACGATTATAGGTTAGGTTGTCCACGTTATCAGACGTATGTCATGTTAACCGTTCAACTACCAATAATTAACTAACTGTTTCCTTCAGTTTCAATTAAACTCTTAGCCCATATAATATTATCCTTAACATTGTTCAAAAATATTTTCACATCCTGTGAATACTTTATATTTTCACTATATGAATGCCTAAACTTTGGTTATTTGTCAATTTTATTCACTAGATTTGATTTAAATTAATCTTTCAGTTCATTCTGGTTATTTTCAGATTAAATAATGCCATTTTATAGTGTTTTCTGTCCAAAAAATAGTAATTTCACTTTCAGTTTGGTATACTCTGTTTGGAAGTCAAAACATTAAAATTTACTTCCTGTCATTATATAAATTCAGCCATTTTATCAGTTATATTTAATATTAATAATTCTATATTGTATTAAAAGGTTCCTATTCCCTTATTTTCTGGTAATTAATTGAATTAGTTGTATTCTGAAACATTATTCTGAAATATATGACTCCCATGTCTAAATTTCTGAGTTTAGTCATTTTATTTTTATTTATAATTCTGAATATAATTTATTAAAATCTCTCTAAATGGTATGTGCAATTATATGGCATGATCTCAAGTTTATTTTGTCTAAACCCCTTTTGTTTATTTGCTTTTAAATGAGTAATTTCTCTGTTTTGATGAAGTTTGGTTTCCATTCTTTTGGCCTATGATTTTTTTAACAATTTTTCTTACAAAATAATTTACAAACAATATATGATGTGTGATACCCTCTCTGACTTTTTACAAATAGTATTATAAATTAAACATGTTTTCAAATTACACAAAAACAATTAGTATTGGTTACAATACAAATAATAGTTAAACAGAATAAAGAACATTTTTTTTAAATAAATGGTTGTCTTCAAATCAGACATTTTGCAACAAAATTCCCATTTCCAACATGGAAACATGGTTTATAAAAAAGGTTTTGTACTAACTAACATCTTAATTACTCTCTACTATTTACAAGTGGTAATTATTTTTATAGTTCTGATGTTAGTTGTTTCAGACCCAAACAAATGGCCTTATATCTAAAACATTTTTAAACATTCTTGTACTATATACATTAAAACCTTATATTTATATTCTTATTTCTAACTATTATTATAAGTAGGATTCTACAGTTTTTATACAGTCTTTTATACCTTGTCTTTGGGGAATTGTACCCTGTCATTAACAAATAAATAGTATGAACCGTTCAAAAAGCACTATGAAATCTGTTTTTCTTTTTTCATGTAAAACAAAAATGTTATTTTAAACAGATTCATGTCTTATGAACAACATATTGTCACCGTACACATTTTAAGTCATTGAAAAATGCATATTTCATTGCATCCAATGTTTGTGATTGCCAAGAATGAAACACAAGGTTCATTTTTTATAATACCCAAAACTATCACTGGTTCACTTTCACTTATATATTATGTTAATGCTAAATGGTCGTATAGTCTTATCAACATAATAAATTGGTTAGCGTTTTTCAATGGAGATTTGTTCCATGGGTACTATATTATTGTTTCATCTTAGTTCACAGGAAACTTTTACTTTGTTCACTTCTCTCTCTTAAATTTATATACATGTGGTTTTTATTTCGTTATACTTTTGTTTTTAGATATTTATTTTGGGGATATAGGGATTTGGGTGTCTTTTATAAGAGCATGACATCTTCTTCAGGATGCTGCCCTCTTCTTCTTTCTTCAGTCTTCTTTTCTCCTGCCTTCTGGGACTGGTATCTTCTCCATCTTCTTCTTGATGCCATCAGGTTTCTTGGGATCTTCTCCATCTTCTTCTTTATTTCAGAAATACACAACCTGTATTGGTTGATCTTGGCTTATTTTAGGGTTTCTCTTCTATTTATTCTTCCTCGTTGTGGGTTTGGTCATATTCAGTACTGCTTTATTATTTACTTTTTTACCTTCCTGGGTTATACCTTGAAAACCTTTGGTTATGAGACTGGTCTTGGATGACTCATCACTAGTAACTCCTTTTATTTTAACTTGTATTTTCTTTATAATAATGATTTCTTTCCACAGTTGCTATGAATTAATCTTTTTATATTAAACTTAGTGCTTTCTTCCAAATTTAAATATTATAACTTCATTATTCTAATGATCAATTGCCATTCAATATTATGCATACATCTGTCACGCTACAGATTGCTCTCCTCCAGAAGTAATTATTTCAGACATGTTTATGGATGAAATAATTTCTTATGATAATTTCATCACATCTTATAATTCATTTTCTTCTCCATTTTTATATCGACTTTTTTATATTTAGAGTTTAATTAATTTTATATATATAATTATTTGTTTTACTACTGATCCTTTTCGGATAGTTAGTGTCTTCTGAGATATATTATAATTGTAATACATTTTCTTTCTATATCAACTTCGTGTTGTATCCTTGGGATATTAATTCCCTAACATTCCCTATCACGTGGGCTGGGGCAGATCAGAGGGGCACTGTACGCTACTTCTCTGCTGGCCATACACCACTTCTATAAATTGATTACAGAGGCATATCCATCCCTGCTCAAAAACATAATGCTGCTGGAATTATCTTCAGTCAGTCATCGAATAAATAAATAAAAAGTAGTCTCATTTTCGACTAATAAAAATATCTTTGGATTCTCCACTTCGTAGTCTCTCAGATTATCTCACATTTTCTATCTCAATAAATCTTCATAATCATTATTATACTCATTACATATATATTTTTTCAAAACTCTTAACTTGTCTGATATATTTAATTTAATTATGGTTGATAACCTTTCTTTTAATAATTCTGTTTACTGTTTACCGTGTAACTCTCTTTCTTCTCCATCTGAATTCTCTTTATACTTTCTTCTGGTTATTCATAGTATTAGCAAGGTCTTTATAAATAGTCTTTCGTATTCATTATTTGAATGGTCTTAATATATTATATTTAATTTTTTAACATTGTACCTTTACATTAGATATACAGGTTGTTATATTGATCATTTTATTTAAACATTTTGGTTCTTTCCTTTCTCTTAGAAAGTTATTAATCTGCCTTCGCATTCATTAACATTAATTCCTTTATATTATATTTCATGTGGTATTTCTCCTCTTTGCATTTCATATAGGTCTTATTATTATCATTGGTTCAAAATCATCTTCTCCATCTGTTTGGTATGAGTTGTTCTTCTTTGCTCTTAATTAACTGTTTTCATTATCGTTTCATAGGTAATTAGTCTCTTTGCTTCCAAATTTTTTCCTTCTCTGGCATATTACACTCTTTCTTGTTATTCTTCTCTACTCCTTCAAATGCTATTGTGAATGTCTAGCATTTATTCTGGATTAAAATTAATTCTTTTTTCTGAATTAATCACTTTATTTTCTTCTCAATTCAATTATAATTGACCCATAATTATTTTTTGGAACTTGGTTAGTTTTAATATAAAATTCAAACTATTCTTTTTATTTAAAAGAAAAATATTTCTCATAAATCCTTGTAATATGTTGATCTTATCTTGTCTCAAAGTTCTGACGTTCTATCAACATTCAAATTCTGTTTAATTCATTTATTCCCTGAATTGTTTCATTCAGAATTGTTTATAGTACTGTTATCTTACTATTATTTCTGAATGTTTTGGTATTTCTCCAAATTCAAATTCTTCTTAATTATTTACCATAAAGTTTTCTCACAAACTTAGTTATAGTAAGTTGGTCTTACTTCATTTTTAAAATATTTTGTAAAATTAACTTCAAAATTCTCTCTCTTTCTCTTTCTTCCATAAAGTTTTGTTCTAAATTATCAGGTTGTAGTAAGATGTACTTACTCAATTTTAAATTTTTATAATTATTAAATTCAAAATTCCTTTCTTCTTAATTCTTTCATAAAGTTTGTTCAAAATTATCAGTTTGTAGTAAGATGTACTTACATATTTTAAAATAAGTTATATTCAAAATTCTTTCTTTTTCTTTCTTCCATATAGTTTGTTCCAAAATTATTAGGTTGTAGTAAGATGTACTTACATTATTTTAAAATTTTTAAAATTCAAAATTCTAAAACTCACAACTCATTCTTCATAATATTTCTTCATAGAAGCTTGATTGTACACTCCTTTGATTTTTCCTGAAACAATTTCCTTCAACTCATATGTATTGTTATGCTTATCATTTACCACAACATATGGGTATATATATTGTACTCTACACTGGCCCATATTATTTATACTTTTGTAAGTTGATCTCCACTTTTTCTTTTCTTATAAATTTTCTTTTCTTTTATATACCCAGGAAGATGGACGATTTTCTGTATGTCACTGCATTGCTCATATTTTTATTGGTCATGTTCATTTTCTTACATAGTCTTCACTCATAAAACCCAGTTTTGTTTCTATGTTTATTCTTCGTATCATTTCCTTTCAATGATATTTATTTCGTCTCCTTCAACATTGTTTTTTGCCGTAGTCGGTTATCATGATCCGTCCCTTTTCTTGATGTCGTGTGGTATTTGTGTCAACCAGGGTCCATCATCTCGGTTGCTCTTATAAAATTTACCCTAGGGCGCGACACTCGGTTATTATTACTGTTATTATTTTTATTACTAAATTTATCATGATAATAATTTCGGTTAGGTTGGTAAGGTTTGTCATCATTATTGTTGGGATATGGATTCCTCTGACTGTATGGGACATTATTATGTTGGTATAAATTGTTTCTATTGTATGGATAGGGGTTGTTATTCCTAACGCCGTTAAAATTACCGCTAAACTGGTCATTACGCGGCGGGTTGTTAGGGCCGTCGTAATTACTGGGCTGGCTCCCTCTATCATCATATGGTATACACCAATACTTCTCTGGTCCATGTTTTGTGTTCCCTGACAAATATATGTGAGGATCTTCATCTGGGTTATCACTTATTATTTGTTTATCTGAAACACCATAAGCTGGTTTACCATCACATATCCACTCTGAAGGAATATATTTTAGTCTAACCGTACCCTGGAACTGTCCTAGATGGCACGTTAATGGAATACATTCTGGTGATTCATCTGTGTCATCATTACAGTCTGGTACGATATCACATTTCCATCTTTCTGAAATCCACTGTTCAGTCTTGCGCTGAAATTGATCTGGTTCACATGTTGTATTCTGTTTACCTCTGGTCCTTTCCCATTGGTAGACTACTGTCTTGTGGTAAATTATTTCTGAAATTACTTCGATTCTCCTTCTATAATTCCTGGATTTCATTATGTCTTTGTCATAGGTAATTGGGATATTATTGCCATCAATTAACCCATGATTCATCATCTCCAACTCTTCCTTAGTTTTTATCAAATTTCTTGGATACATTCTCCTTTTCCTTGGTTTAATATCTTCCTGGTTTCGGTTAGTTTCAATTTCAGGTACTACCATTACTAGTTCCTGCGTTTTGTCATTTATTACTTTTTCTGGTTCTGGTTGACTATCTTCCTGCGTTTTATCATTTAGTACTTCTTCTGGTTCTGGTTGGCTATCATTTTTTATTTCTTCGGTCTTCTCCTTCCTTAATTCTTCCTTTTTTAATCTGTCCTCTCTTCTTTCTTTAATCCATTTTTGATGCTCCTCTTCCCTTTTTAATCTGTTCTCTCTTATCTCCTGATTTACCTCCCTTAACTCTTCTCTTAGAATTTGATTGTCCTCTCTCAATTCTTCCAATTTCTCCCCCATCTTTTCTTCCAACTTCCTGTTATCTTCTTTCAACTCTTCCTTCAATTGTCGGTTGTTCTTCTCTATCTTCTTCCTGGTTTCATCGATTTTCTGATTAGTATTCTCAATTTTATTAATCAATTCTTCTTTAGTCGCCTTGAATTCTTCTTTGAACGATTGGTTGTCTTCCTTCAATTCTTCTAACTTCTTCCCCATCTCTTCTTCCATCTTCTTATTGTCTTCCTTCAAATCTTCTATGTTCTGGTTCATCCCCGTCAACTCTTCTTTTGTGGATTGATTATCCTTCTTCAATTCTTCCATCTTCTCTTCCATCTTCTTGCTGTTTTCTTCCATCTTCTCTTCCATCTTCTTGTTCATCCCACTCAATTCTTCTTTTGTTTTTTCTATTTTATTTCCCAAATCTTCTTTTAAAGACTGGTTGTCTCCCTTCAACTCTTCAAATTTCTTATTTGTTTCTTCCTTGCCGGATTTGATATCTTCTTTCAAAGACTGACTATCTTCTTTCCTTTCCTTATTATTTTCGTCTATCTTCTTGTCCATGTTTTTATTTATTTCTTTTGTGGATTCCATTTGCTTACTTAACTGTAAGAACATTTCCATTATCCTATCCATTTTACTCTCTTCCGTTACTTTGGATTTTTCTATATGTCTTTCCTGGACATTTACTTCCCCTGTTTGCGTGGGCATCTCAGGTTGTTCCCCTGGTTGTTCATGTTGTTTGGACAACACTGGTGGCAACGAACTTTCCGCGTCTATTGGTGTTGCTTCCTTGTTGTCCATGTCAACTTCTATTTCTTTCTCGGCCTCCGCCGCCCGTTTCTTAGATGTTGCACGTCGTTGCATTTTCCCTCGAAATTCTCTGGCTTTGTAGCTGTTGCCTAGCTCCAACTAGTGATTGGGCAGAATGTATTGACCTTCCAATCGCTAATTAAAGCCCCTAAAGTCGTGCGCCAATTTGTAATTAAAATAAATAAGATTGATGTGTGAATCTGTAAGTTGTAAGGTGTTTAATTGGTGTGGCTCTCGACGTCTTACTGGCCTGAAACACTTCCTTAAGTTTCCCAGCTGGTCGAGTCCAAATGGTAGCAAGACCGGTCGAGTAGCGTAAAGTTGATGAAGAAATATATATGCTCAGCTTCACCGAAAGTTTCAAAACAAAAATTATTGTTTTGAAGAAAATTAAAAAAAAAAATTATGTTTATAAAAAAAAAATAATAAAAAAAAATTTTAATTTAATTAATTAATTAATTAGGATCAATTAATTAATATAGGGCTGTGAAGTTTTAAACAGTGTAATGCTCTTCTGAAAATTTTTATTAAAGTTTTAGTATAATTTAAATAATCTATCACCACTCATAAGACTGTCTGTAAACCAATCGATATTTGTTTACCTTTCTATTTTTTAGGTTATCTTCACTTACGGGTGGTAAAGTCCTTGTAGATTATCAATTAGAATTATATTATTGGTAATTAGTATTATTGAAGAAATAAAGAACTATTAAGTATTGAAAAGTATTAATGTTTTATTAAGTAACAGCAATATTGACTCTTATCGATTAGTATCGATTCTCAGGATATCGAAAAAAGTTACAAGTATATGTTATAAAAATTATATAGGGTTCTTTAAACAGCCAGTTATTACCAAAGTCAGAGAAATCGGGCTAATATTTAAAAAGTATAACGTTACAATCAAATTAATAGTTATTAATAAACACAGACATTGAATAATAAATTGTAAATATAATAATTGTTTTCACCAAACAGCTGTGCTGAACCAAGAAGAGGCACTGGGATTGTCAAAGAAAGATGGCTGCCGTCAAGTCGATGAAAATGTTGCTCGTTGCTGCTGCATTCCAAATAATGTATTTTGACGTAATATTCCTGTTCTTGTGTCTGCAAATCTCTTGTTATATGTTGTGTAGTGACTGGTGTAGTGATTCTGGGTTGTATTTAGTATGTCTGTGTAATTATAAGTCAAACACTTTCTCCGATTCCGTCACTAATTTGGTTTAATGTATTATACAGTTTTCTAGTGTTTTATGGTGTTTTTCGGAGTAGATTTATATTGTTCTGTGTTATGGAGTGTTACTTGATCGTTTCTGTTATAATATGATAGTTTCAGAAGTATTTTACAAGTCACTCGCGATTTCACAATAACTCACTATACACTCGCTTTGTATGACGATTATAGGTTAGGTTGTCCACGTTATCAGACGTATGTCATGTTAACCGTTCAACTACCAATAATTAACTAACTGTTTCCTTCAGTTTCAATTAAACTCTTAGCCCATATAATATTATCCTTAACATTGTTCAAAAATATTTTCACATCCTGTGAATACTTTATATTTTCACTATATGAATGCCTAAACTTTGGTTATTTGTCAATTTTATTCACTAGATTTGATTTAAATTAATCTTTCAGTTCATTCTGGTTATTTTCAGATTAAATAATGCCATTTTATAGTGTTTTCTGTCCAAAAAATAGTAATTTCACTTTCAGTTTGGTATACTCTGTTTGGAAGTCAAAACATTAAAATTTACTTCCTGTCATTATATAAATTCAGCCATTTTATCAGTTATATTTAATATTAATAATTCTATATTGTATTAAAAGGTTCCTATTCCCTTATTTTCTGGTAATTAATTGAATTAGTTGTATTCTGAAACATTATTCTGAAATATATGACTCCCATGTCTAAATTTCTGAGTTTAGTCATTTTATTTTTATTTATAATTCTGAATATAATTTATTAAAATCTCTCTAAATGGTATGTGCAATTATATGGCATGATCTCAAGTTTATTTTGTCTAAACCCCTTTTGTTTATTTGCTTTTAAATGAGTAATTTCTCTGTTTTGATGAAGTTTGGTTTCCATTCTTTTGGCCTATGATTTTTTTAACAATTTTTCTTACAAAATAATTTACAAACAATATATGATGTGTGATACCCTCTCTGACTTTTTACAAATAGTATTATAAATTAAACATGTTTTCAAATTACACAAAAACAATTAGTATTGGTTACAATACAAATAATAGTTAAACAGAATAAAGAACATTTTTTTTAAATAAATGGTTGTCTTCAAATCAGACATTTTGCAACAAAATTCCCATTTCCAACATGGAAACATGGTTTATAAAAAAGGTTTTGTACTAACTAACATCTTAATTACTCTCTACTATTTACAAGTGGTAATTATTTTTATAGTTCTGATGTTAGTTGTTTCAGACCCAAACAAATGGCCTTATATCTAAAACATTTTTAAACATTCTTGTACTATATACATTAAAACCTTATATTTATATTCTTATTTCTAACTATTATTATAAGTAGGATTCTACAGTTTTTATACAGTCTTTTATACCTTGTCTTTGGGGAATTGTACCCTGTCATTAACAAATAAATAGTATGAACCGTTCAAAAAGCACTATGAAATCTGTTTTTCTTTTTTCATGTAAAACAAAAATGTTATTTTAAACAGATTCATGTCTTATGAACAACATATTGTCACCGTACACATTTTAAGTCATTGAAAAATGCATATTTCATTGCATCCAATGTTTGTGATTGCCAAGAATGAAACACAAGGTTCATTTTTTATAATACCCAAAACTATCACTGGTTCACTTTCACTTATATATTATGTTAATGCTAAATGGTCGTATAGTCTTATCAACATAATAAATTGGTTAGCGTTTTTCAATGGAGATTTGTTCCATGGGTACTATATTATTGTTTCATCTTAGTTCACAGGAAACTTTTACTTTGTTCACTTCTCTCTCTTAAATTTATATACATGTGGTTTTTATTTCGTTATACTTTTGTTTTTAGATATTTATTTTGGGGATATAGGGATTTGGGTGTCTTTTATAAGAGCATGACATCTTCTTCAGGATGCTGCCCTCTTCTTCTTTCTTCAGTCTTCTTTTCTCCTGCCTTCTGGGACTGGTATCTTCTCCATCTTCTTCTTGATGCCATCAGGTTTCTTGGGATCTTCTCCATCTTCTTCTTTATTTCAGAAATACACAACCTGTATTGGTTGATCTTGGCTTATTTTAGGGTTTCTCTTCTATTTATTCTTCCTCGTTGTGGGTTTGGTCATATTCAGTACTGCTTTATTATTTACTTTTTTACCTTCCTGGGTTATACCTTGAAAACCTTTGGTTATGAGACTGGTCTTGGATGACTCATCACTAGTAACTCCTTTTATTTTAACTTGTATTTTCTTTATAATAATGATTTCTTTCCACAGTTGCTATGAATTAATCTTTTTATATTAAACTTAGTGCTTTCTTCCAAATTTAAATATTATAACTTCATTATTCTAATGATCAATTGCCATTCAATATTATGCATACATCTGTCACGCTACAGTGTGTGTGTGTTTTTGTGTGTGTGTGTGTGTGTGTGAGAGAGAGAGAGAGAGAGAGAGAGAGAGAGAGAGAGAGAGAGAGAGAGAGAGAGAGAGTGAGGGTGAAAGGCGTTATAACAGATTTTACGAGCATATATTTGCATGCCTTTATATTTATGATAATAGATTAAATGGCCATTAAAGTATATGAGTGGATTTTATTTTTTATGATCACCGTGTTTAAGGAAGAAACACCGCATATTTTTCTCCTTATGTTACATGAAATCACTGAGTTTACCGATTACCATGAAATCACGTTTATTTTGTGTTTAGGTTATTGTTACCACATAATAAGGAAACCATAGGCAAAAACAAAAGCAATTTTTAATAAAAATTATAAATCATTTTACTTTTACCTTACTAAACAAAAGTTCAGCCAGCTTACAACGAAATTCACAGTTACGCTCTGAAAACATGGAGCCACAAAGCCAGTCAGTGTTCATAACTTCATACAAGAATTTGTTCACTTTCTTTACAATTACGTTTTCTCGACTGTGGCGCATCTGATGTTAACATAATTACATCACTTATTTATTCAGCTAATGTATTTAATATAAGCTAACTACAGCTCATCCACTACACTTTACACATTTGAGAAACGCTGATGTATACGTCTCCGTTGTATAATAACATGCAATTTAAAATATGAGCAGTTGATTTGTTTCTCCGTTAATCAACTATAAAATAAATTTAGTAGTGTGCAAACATGTCACTACTTATCTGTATAAACTTAAAATGTATCATAATGAAACAAAAAATTTAAAAAAATAATAAAATCCTACACACATTTTCGACGGTTAGCACTTTAGGAGTACAGTAATTACGGATTGAACTGTATCGATAAAACGTACTAAATAAACTGCAGTATTCCAATATAAAAACATTAAAAACACATATTTGAGCTGAAAGAGACTTAATCTATCTTGAATTTACTATTGAAATCAATTTTCGTCAACTACATCTGTGACGTTAGATACAGCACAATATGCTAACTTTCTGTAAAGTTGTCTAGTTTTCTGCTTTCTCGCTTACTGTTTGCATAAGTAGGTTGCACATATGACGTGCTCGGATAAGCAAAGTATTTCTAAAACACACACACGCTTTTAAATGAAGGAAAAGTGGGGAAACAAACTTTACCAGAATCGAGTCATTTAGTAGCATATTGTCAGAGATGGTGCTCTTTCCGTTGCTTCAAATGTGCGTTCGTTTTTGCATACTAAACTTAGGTTTACAAATAAATGTAGTTCAAAAGCTTTTATTGGCTTATAATTTTATAATGTATAGCCTAGAACGTGAAATTTGTTGATTGGTCCAACCCCAATGACTGTGAAAATTTACCAATCATTGAAACAGCGACTGGCAGCCCGCGGGCCCCGTGCTATCCGGGATCTTATCTTGGAAACCATATTTAATGGTATCTTTATTTACTTTATTAAGTAAACGGATAATACAATTTTATTTTAATTGATAATGGTCATGATGGAGACACGTATGAAAATGTTGTCTTACAGATTCATTAATAAACATACTATAGTAGATTTCATTTTATTTTTTTTAATGGAATTTGTATTTCTCCAGTTTTTGTGTGTGTTATTTTCATCAAATACAAGATCCCGTCTACTTGCTTCCATCACTCAAGTGGACAAAACAGACACGCTTGTTCTATGTTATGTACTTGAGACGTAATCAACCACATCTGTTATTAAAAGTTACATTTGTGTGTGTCCAATTCGATATGGACATTTCTGCTTTACTGCCTGCAGTAGATCAACCCCAATTGTTACATTGAAGATGTTATATAAATAAGCAATGTTAACATCTTTTTAATATTTTCATTATTGTCCTGACGTAGTAAATATTGTACTGTTTTATATATGCAGTAACATATATAAGATATGTGCAAATTGCCTCTATTTGCTTAGTAACAATTAAATACTGCCTTTTTTTATTTTTACGTTATTTGTCGACAGTTGATCACTTATGATGCGATCCGACGGTAGGTTCCTAAGTTTAAGGGTGGCTCTCAGGCGCTTTTAACTTGGAAACAATTAATTAAAAATAAGGAGAAGAAGAAAATACAAGAAGGATCTCTTCCATTAGTTAACGGGTGAAAGTACTGTTTTATGCAACTTAGATATTACAGATTTGTGATGATATACTAATATTATTAAAGTCGGAATTTTTCACTTAAACATTGTTTCAATTTAGGCCTATCAATTACGTGAAGCGAATACGGTTTACCAATGAGTAAGTATTTTCTTACTTATTAATGAGTTATTTTCCTAATGAATAAGAAAAGTCACACTAAATTTTTGCTAATTTTGTTTCTATCATACGTCCGCATAGCATGTAAGTTTAGGATAATGCATAAGTAATAATGTTACCTAAAACTATAGATAGTGAGGGATTAAGTGTGGATTATTTTAACTAAGAATGACCTTGCAGAAGAAACGTATGAAAAATTGTTTTACAGACTCATTATTAAACGTATAGTAGATGTCCATTATTTCTTTAATGGAATTTGTATTTGCCCTAATCATTTTATTATTTTCAACAATTTCCAGAAACTGTCATTTATGCATCAAACTTTATTTTCTACGTAACAGAAATAGTATCGGAAGCTACAGGGGAACGGAAGTAAAACATACAACAGTTGGTAAGTAGAAACAAATCTGTCCAAGACTCCGGCCAATGAAAACGGCGAACTTGTTCATACCATTAAAGTATCCAACTTAAACAGACAGTTTACTATCGTAACTGGCAAGGATAACACAGCCTCTGAAGAAGGCTACCTTAGAATTAGACAAAACGTCTGGTAAAAAACAAAAAAATTGTAAAAAAAATTAAACGTTGATAGTGAAATAATATAGATATTGATGATGATTAAATTTACATGTTATGTAAGTTTCCCTGTACAACAAATGTACAAACGTGGATTTGTGGATTGTGTTAATTGTCGTAAAAGGATTTTAATTTAAAATTTACTTTGTAAAAAACCAGTTTAGGTCACCCTCTTTATTTAGTTAACAAAGGTAGGCTGAGTGTGTCAGTGAGAATGGGGGGTTTTTACTCTTACGTATTGTTCTCTACACAATGCCACCGATTACTTCCTGAACAGGTCCGAACTAGCGGAGAGGGGCTAGCTGGCACGCATGGGGTGAATCGTATTCAACAATACAGACTACTATTACACTTTATAACACTTTGACTCTATTCATTCATTTACTTTCCCCAATTAAATTAATTATTTATTTTGTCACAGTTTCAAATTACGAAATTCTTTCCACGTAATTAACTGGGTCTACATTACGCAGGAGCATTATAATTATTAACAAAGTTTTGTGACTACAGACACATGTTAGTGTATGTCTAACATATACTATGCAGGAGTATTCAAGAAACAACAGGTCATGGATTGTCATAAAACCAACCTGTTACAGATTGCTCAGTTGACCAAACATTACAAGTCAAGTATGCAAGTAGGTACATGCATATATCTTCCTACAATGAGATTTTAACTTCTACTGACTATCATTTACGTACTTTGAGACACGTAAGATATGAGATATGTTTTGAAAATTAAATTTACATTAATTACATTCTCTGAGTGCATAGATCAATAACATTCAAGGAGTTATTTAATTTACTAACAAATTAAGAAAACTACAGAGTGGCACAATTTTGTTTGGGTCACTATGTACACAATTACTCTTACAAGATAACAACAACACAATACCTTTTATATAAATAAGCAGTGGCGCAATTTTGTATGCGTCACGAGGCTTACAACACCTTTATTAAAATTAGCAGAGTGGCGCAATTTTGTAACGTATTGCCGCGTTACAAATCCAGGGAACCCATCTTAACTGACCTCTGCCAATTACATGGGCTGCCTACGTTGTAACGAACTGTATTCCAATCAAATTAACTGAACAAATTACTTCCTAACTGTGTAAGGAAACAAGGGAAGGTATTGTACTGATTTACGCACTCATTTTTGTGTGTGTAACAAGACGACTTCTCTTTATTTAACAACTGTTACTGACAGATCCCATTGCATCACTAATTAAACTAAAGTATTTAAATTCTTTTATAAAACTTTGGGATCAAATTGACTCTATTTGCTATACCTCGGATCCGGGTTAACTTTCTGTATTTGATAGTAAAGACTTTTAATTATTTTCAATACATTACCTTAGCTTGCAAGACTTCTTTAAACATTTGAAGAATGGTACTATTACTTGGAATAATAATAAGATACATTAATATATAAAGCGTTACAACGTATGATGTTTGAGTTTTTTTACAGTAAACTCTTAGATTTACTCTTTTACTCTTTTAATGTTTTCATAAAATTAATTGTCTTTGAAAAGTCTCTTTTGGAAGTGTGTAGTGTAACAAATATTATTAACTCTCGATAGACAGGCTATCGAGTCACCTTTAGAATGGGATGTAGAAACCTCGTCCTGGGGTGTCCGTCTTGGGAATCCTTGTACGCGCCGTCATCATCTGGGTGGGGTCTTCGTCAATAATTTGTCGAAAGTTCACAGAGGAGATTGAAGCTTCTTCGGTGTAAGTATATGCAGATTCTCGGATGTCCTAAACAGCATCTTCTACCGGGTATACGTGTCTTTAAGCAGTTCCTGCAGATCACATCTTCAGGAATGATGTTGAAATTTGAGTTACTTCTTGAAGAGAGTCGTCATCTTGCTTGACACTATTACTTTTTGTTGTTACATATTATTTCTTCTTGTTACCACATTTTTATAGTTAATGGTACATGTCACACGCTTTTAGCAGTGGTAGTTACTAAACTACATTTAAATTAAACAAACAAACTAACAACATTTTATCAGAGCTTTCGCTCTTACGCCTGCACTCTGTGAGGTCAACATAGCGAGAGAGAGTTTTTCTGCCCGCTTCGACTGGTACTTAACAAAAGAGAGGGGCAACTACTCCGCGAGAATATAGTCCCTACCTTTATTTAAGTAAACATTTTTAATTACAAAAACTATGCTTTAATAAACATATACAATTTTAGTGACTTATTTTGACGACTATCTGTGTCTTCAGATTTTTTAATTTTAACATTATGATTTTTATCTTATCCTAAATTACAGACGACTCGGAAAACATGTCGAGTCCGGAATTAACAGGTCACCGCATGATGACAAGCAAAGGGTTAAATATGACAATAATAACTATTTACAATTTGCCTTTTTATTAAAGTTTCTTTGAACTTCTTAATTACTACTTATTCTCATACTGAGTACATACAGGGGTTTTAGATATTATAGTGAGATTTAAAATTGCTTAATCGCTCGCAAACTTAAATTTTAATTTTTTTTTTTACGATTACTGTTACAATTTAAATCGTCACATACTCCACCGCTTAATTTGCACGTTACGGTTGCTTTTTTTTTTTTTTTTACTGGGGGAGTTGGAGTATGAATGGTGTCAGTGTGTGAAGTTATTTATTATTACTTTTATTATTTATTATTATTGCACAGTTTGTTTTCTCTAATTCTCTTTAAATGACCTTGTTCATTTAAATGATCGCCTTCGTGAAATTCCCTTTTTCTCACTTCTTACAGTACTAACTTATATTTTAATCTTAATACTAATTTCCAAACCTTAGATTGGAAAGATCCCTACTTATCCGTAACTCACAACATCTTGGCCCGACTGACATCAGCTTACTCTAACTACTCAAGTTAGCTTTCAGCATCCATTAATGATCTTTGGCACCTTTCTGCCCTATCATTACCCTTTTCAGTCGTCGCCGTTGTGACCTGTTAGGTTACATGTATATAATTCTCTCTTAATTATATACCATAAACTTATTTCTAATGTAATCTAAAGAGGATCCCATACTCCACTTTAGATTACGGTTACTTGAGAGAAGCGGAATCTCACGAAGATAATTCTCTTTCATCTCTTTAACAATAACTAAACAAACTATGCGGGAGGGGAGATACTTTACACAAAGCAATGTAATACACAGGGGTGGTTTTCAATTTTTTAGGCTAGCACCGGTTTCTCACAATAGGGAGGATGCGTGGCTGCTTACTACAATTCTGAACACGCTTTATTTCTCTAACTGGCCACCACCGGGGTGTTTACACTATGCAACGTTACTTGTATTATTATTATTCTCTTTTCTTTTTTTACTGCTACGCTTCACACAAATTTAGTTTAAACTTAAGATTTATTCAGCCTTATTAATTAAGCAATTATTATTGACTTATTATTATTTTCTTTGGGGGATTTAAGAAACGCACCTAAAACTATTTACTATCTACCTACCATATTTATTTAGCACACTTTATTTATTATTATAAATTTAGTATTATTAAGTCACTACATTATTTGATTGTCGTCACGGGGAAAATACTTGAAATACTATACTGTACACATTTATTACGCATATATAAGATAAATTCTCAAGTAAATAATTTACACAAATTAGACAAGAACAATTTCTCTTCTAAAGGAGAGACAGAAATTCCACACACATATTTTTCAAAGTTAAATACCGATCAGCTGTTTTCTGGAATGTAGGTCACCCTCTTTATTTAGTTAACAAAGGTAGGCTGAGTGTATCAGTGAGAATGGGGGGTTTTTACTCTTACGTATTGTTCTCTACACAATGCCACCGATTACTGCCTGAACAGGTCCGAACTAGCGGAGAGGGGCTAGCTGGCACGCATGGGGTGAATCGTATTCAACAATACAGACTACTATTACATTTTATAACACTTTGACTCTATTCATTCATTTACTTTCCCCAATTAAATTAATTATTTATTTTGTCACAGTTTCAAATTACGAAATTCTTTCCACGTAATTAACTGGGTCTACATTACGCAGGAGCATTATTATTATTAACAAAGTTTTGTGACTACAGACACATGTTAGTGTATGTCTAACATATACTATGCAGGAGTATTCAAGAAAAAACAGGTCATGGATTGTCATAAAACCAACCTGTTACAGATTGCTCAGTTGACCAAACATTACAAGTCAAGTATGCAAGTAGGTACACGCATATATCTTCCTACAATGAGATTTCAACTTCTACTGACTATCATTTACGTATTTTGAGATACGTAAGATATGAGATATGTTTTGAAAATTAAATTTACATTAATTACATTCTCTGAGTGCATAGATCAATAACATTCAAGGAGTTATTTAATTTACTAACAAATTAAGAAAACTACAGAGTGGCACAATTTTGTTTGGGTCACTATGTACACAATTACACTTACAAGATAACAACAACACAATAACTTTTATATAAATAAGCAGTGGCGCAATTTTGTATGCGTCACGAGGCTTACAACACCTTTATTAAAATTAGCAGAGTGGCGCAATTTTGTAACGTATTGCCGCGTTACAAATCCAGGGAACCCATCTTAACTGACCTCTGCCAATTACATGGGCTGCCTACGTTGTAACGAACTGTATTCCAATCAAATTAACTGAACAAATTACTTCCTAACTGTGTAAGGAAACAAGGGAAGGTATTGTACTGATTTACGCACTCATTTTTGTGTGTGTAACAAGACGACTTCTCTTTATTTAACAACTGTTACTGACAGATCCCATTGCATCACTAATTAAACTAAAGTATTTAAATTCTTTTATAAAACTTTGGGATCAAATTGACTCTATTTGCTATACCTCGGATCCGGGTTAACTTTCTGTATTTGATAGTAAAGACTTTTAATTATTTTCAATACATTATCTTAGCTTGCAAGACTTCTTTAAACATTTGAAGAATGGTACTATTACTTGGAATAATAATAAGATACATTAATATATAAAGCGTTACAACGTATGATGTTTGAGTTTTTTTACAGTAAACTCTTAGATTTATTCTTTTACTCTTTTAATGTTTACATAAAATTAATTGTCTTTGAAAAGTCTCTTTTGGAAGTGTGTAGTGTAACAAATATTATTAACTCTCGATAGACAGGCTATCGAGTCACCTTTAGAATGGGATGTAGAAACCTCGTCCTGGGGTGTCCGTCTTGGGAATCCTTGTACGCGCCGTCATCATCTGGGTGGGGTCTTCGTCAATAATTTGTCGAAAGTTCACAGAGGAGATTGAAGCTTCTTCGGTGTAAGTATATGCAGATTCTCGGATGTCCTAAACAGCATCTTCTACCGGGTATACGTGTCTTTAAGCAGTCCCTGCAGATCACATCTTCAGGAATGATGTTGAAATTTGAGTTACTTCTTGAAGAGAGTCGTCATCTTGCTTGACACTATTACTTTTTGTTGTTACATATTATTTCTTCTTGTTACCACATTTTTATAGTTAATGGTACTTGTCGCACGCTTTTAGCAGTGGTAGTTACTAAACTACATTTAAATTAAACAAACAAACTAACAACATTTTATCAGAGCTTTCGCTCGTACGTCTGCACTCTGTGAGGTCAACATAGCGAGAGAGAGTTTTTCTGCCCGCTTCGACTGGTACTTAACAAAAGAGAGGGGCAACTACTCCGCGAGAATATAGTCCCTACCTTTATTTAAGTAAACATTTTTAATTACAAAAACTATGCCTTAATAAACATATACAATTTTAGTGACTTATTTTGACGACTATCTGTGTCTTCAGATTTTTTAATTTTAACATTATGATATTTATCTTATCCTAAATTACAGACGACTCGGAAAACATGTCGAGTCCGGAATTAACAGGTCACCGCATGATGACAAGCAAAGGGTTAAATATGACAATAATAACTATTTACAATTTGCCTTTTTATTAAAGTTTCTTTGAACTTCTTAATTACTACTTATTCTCATACTGAGTACATACAGGGGTTTTAGATATTATAGTGAGATTTAAAATTGCTTAATCGCTCGCAAACTTAATTTTTTATTTTTTTTTTTTTTTACGGTTACTGTTACAATTTAAATCGTCACATACTCCACCGCTTAATTTGCACGTTACGGTTGCTTTTTTTTTTTTTTACTGGATGAGTTGGAGTATGAATGGTGTCAGTGTGTGAAGTTATTTATCATTACTATTATTATTTATTATTATTGCACAGTTTGTTTTCTCTAATTCTCTTTAAATGACCTTGTTCATTTAAATGATCGCCTTCGTGAAATTCCCTTTTTCTCACTTCTTACAGTACTAACTTATATTTTAATCTTAATACTAATTTCCAAACTTTAGATTGGAAAGATCCCTACTTATCCGTAACTCACAACATCGTCGCCCGACTGACATCAGCTTACTCTAACTACTCAAGTTAGCTTTCAGCATTCATTAATGATCTTTGGCACCTTTCTGCCCTATCATTACCCTTTTCAGTCGGCGCCGTTGTGACCTGTTACGTTACATGTATATAATTCTCTCTTAATTATATACCATAAAATTATTTCTAATGTAATCTAAAGAGGATCCCATACTTCACTTTAGACTACGGTTACTTGAGAGAAGCGGAATCTCACGAAGATAATTCTCTTTTATCTCTTTAACAATAACTAAACAAACTATGCGGGAGGGGAGACACTTTACACAAAGCAATGTAATACACAGGGGTGGTTTTCAATTGTTTAGGCTAGCACCGGTTTCTCACAATAGGGAGGGTGCGTGGCTGCTTACTACAATTCTGAACACGCTTTATTTTCTCTAACTGGCCACCACCGGGGTGTTTACACTATGCAATGTTACTTGTATTATTATTATTCTCTTTTTTTTTTACTGCTACGCTTCACACAAATTTAGTTTAAACTTAAGATTTATTCAGCCTTATTATTTAAGCAATTATTATTGACTTATTATTATTTTCTTTGGGGGATTTAAGAAACGCACCTAGAACTATTTACTATCTAACTACCATATTTATTTAGCACACTTTATTTATTATTATAAATTTAGAATTATTAAGTCACTACATTATTTGATTGTCGTCACGGGGAGAATACTTGAACTACTATACTGTACACATTTATTACACATATATAAGATAAATTCTCAAGTAAATAATTTACACAAATTAGACAAGAACAATTTCTCTTCTAAAGGAGAGACAGAAATTCCACACACATATTTTTCAAAGTTAAATACCGATCAGCTGTTTTCTGGAATGTAGGTCACCCTCTTTATTTAGTTAACAAAGGTAGGCTGAGTGTGTCAGTGAGAATGGGGGGTTTTTACTCTTACGTATTGTTCTGTACACAATGCCACCGATTACTGCCTGAACAGGTTCGAACTAGCGGAGAGGGGCTAGCTGGCACGCATGGGGTGAATCTTATTCAACAATACAGACTACTATTACGCTTTATAACACTTTGACTCTATTCATTCATTTACGTTCCCCAATTAAATTAATTATTTATTTTGTCACAGTTTCAAATTACGAAATTCTTTCCACGTAATTAACTGGGTCTACATTACGCAGGAGCATTATTATTATTAACAAAGTTTTGTGACTACAGACACATGTTAGTGTATGTCTAACATATACTATGCAGGAGTATTCAAGAAACAACAGGTCATGGATTGTCATAAAACCAACCTGTTAAAGATTGCTCAGTTGACCAAACATTACAAGTCAAGTATGCAAGTAGGTACATTCATATATCTTCCTACAATGAGATTTCAACTTCTACTGACTATCATTTACGTATTTTGAGATACGTAAGATATGAGATATGTTTTGAAAATTAAATTTACATTAATTACATTCTCTGAGTGCATAGATCAATAAATTCAAGGAGATATTTAATTTACTAACAAATTAAGAAAACTACAGAGTGGCACAATTTTTTTGGGTCACTATGTACACAATTACTCTTACAAGATAACAACAACACAATACCTTTTATATAAATAAGCAGTGGCGCAATTTTGTATGTGTCACGAGGCTTACAACACCTTTATTAAAATTAGCAGAGTGGCGCAATTTTGTAACGTATTGCCGCGTTACGAATCCAGGGAACCCATCTTAACTGACCTCTGCCAATTACATGGGCTGCCTACGTTGTAACGAACTGTATTCCAATCAAATTAACTGAACAAATTACTTCCTAACTGTGTAAGGAAACAAGGGAAGGTATTGTACTGATTTACGCACTCATTTTTGTGTGTGTAACAAGACGACTTCTCTTTATTTAACAACTGTTACTGACAGATCCCATTGCATCACTAATTAAACTAAAGTATTTAAATTCTTTTATAAAACTTTGGGATCAAATTGACTCTATTTGCTATACCTCGGATCCGGGTTAACTTTCTGTATTTGATAGTAAAGACTTTTAATTATTTTAAATACATTAACTTAGCTTGCAAGACTTCTTTAACCATTTGAAGATTGGTACTATTACTTGGAATAATAATAAGATACATTAATATATAAAGAGCTACAACGTATGATGTTTGAGTTTTTTACAGTAAACTCTTAGATTTACTCTTTTACTCTTTTAATGTTTACATAAAATTAATTGTCTTTGAAAAGTCTCTTTTGGAAGTGTGTAGTGTAACAAATATTATTAACTCTCGATAGACAGGCTATCGAGTCACCTTTAGAATGGGATGTAGAAACCTCGTCCTGGGGTGTCCGTCTTGGGAATCCTTGTACGCGCCGTCATCATCTGGGTGGGGTCTTCGTCAATAATTTGTCGAAAGTTCACAGAGGAGATTGAAGCTTCTTCGGTGTAAGTATACGCAGATTCTCGGATGTCCTAAACAGCATCTTCTACCGGGTATACGTGTCTTTAAGCAGTCCCTGCAGATCACATCTTCAGGAATGATGTTGAAATTTGAGTTACTTCTTGAAGAGAGTCGTCATCTTGCTTGACACTATTACTTTTTGTTGTTACATATTATTTCTTCTTGTTACCACATTTTTATAGTTAATAGTACATGTCGCACGCTTTTAGCAGTGGTAGTTACTAAACTACATTTAAATTAAACAAACAAACTAACAACATTTTATCAGAGCTTTCGCTCGTACGTCTGCACTCTGTGAGGTCAACATAGCGAGAGAGAGTTTTTCTGCCCGCTTCGACTGGTACTTAACAAAAGAGAGGGGCAACTACTCCGCGAGAATATAGTCCCTACCTTTATTTAAGTAAACATTTTTGATTACAAAAACTATGCCTTAATAAACATATACAATTTTAGTGACTTATTTTGACGACTATCTGTGTCTTCAGATTTTTTAATTTTAACATTATGATTTTTATCTTATCCTAAATTACAGACGACTCGGAAAACATGTCGAGTCCGGAATTAACAGGTCACCGCATGATGACAAGCAAAGGGTTAAATATGACAATAATAACTATTTACAATTTGCCTTTTTATTAAAGTTTCTTTGAACTTCTTAATTACTACTTATTCTCATACTGAGTACATACAGGGGTTTTAGATATTATAGTGAGATTTAAAATTGCTTAATCGCTCGCAAACTTAATTTTTTATTTTTTTTTTTTTTTACGGTTACTGTTACAATTTAAATCGTCACATACTCCACCGCTTAATTTGCACGTTACGGTTGCTTTTTTTTTTTTTTACTGGGGGAGTTGGAGTATGAATGGTGTCAGTGTGTGAAGTTATTTATTATTACTATTATTATTTATTATTATTGCACAGTTTGTTTTCTCTAATTCTCTTTAAATGACCTTGTTCATTTAAATGATCGCCTTCGTGAAATTCCCTTTTTCTCACTTCTTACAGTACTAACTTATATTTTAATCTTAATACTAATTTCCAAACCTTAGATTGGAAAGATCCCTACTTATCCGTAACTCACAACATCGTCGCCCGACTGACATCAGCTTACTCTAACTACTCAAGTTAGCTTTCAGCATTCATTAATGATCTTTGGCACCTTTCTGCCCTATCATTACTCTTTTCAGTCGGCGCCGTTGTGACCTGTTACGTTACATGTATATAATTCTCTCTTAATTATATACCATAAAATTATTTCTAATGTAATCTAAAGAGGATCCCATACTTCACTTTAGACTACGGTTACTTGAGAGAAGCGGAATCTCACGAAGATAATTCTCTTTTATCTCTTTAACAATAACTAAACAAACTATGCGGGAGGGGAGACACTTTACACAAAGCAATGTAATACACAGGGGTGGTTTTCAATTGTTTAGGCTAGCACCGGTTTCTCACAATAGGGAGGGTGCTTGGCTGCTTACTACAATTCTGAACACGCTTTATTTTCTCTAACTGGCCACCACCGGGGTGTTTACACTATGCAATGTTACTTGTATTATTATTATTCTCTTTTTTTTTTACTGCTACGCTTCACACAAATTTAGTTTAAACTTAAGATTTATTCAGCCTTATTATTTAAGCAATTATTATTGACTTATTATTATTTTCTTTGGGGGATTTAAGAAACGCACCTAGAACTATTTACTATCTAACTACCATATTTATTTAGCACACTTTATTTATTATTATAAATTTAGTATTATTAAGTCACTACATTATTTGATTGTCGTCACGGTGAAAATACTTGAACTACTATACTGTACACATTTATTACACATATATAAGATAAATTCTCAAGTAAATAATTTACACAAATTAGACAAGAACAATTTCTCTTCTAAAGGAGAGACAGAAATTCCACACACATATTTTTCAAAGTTAAATACCGATCAGCTGTTTTCTGGAATGTAGGTCACCCTCTTTATTTAGTTAACAAAGGTAGGCTGAGTGTGTCAGTGAGAATGGGGGGTTTTTACTCTTACGTATTGTTCTGTACACAATGCCACCGATTACTGCCTGAACAGGTTCGAACTAGCGGAGAGGGGCTAGCTGGCACGCATGGGGTGAATCTTATTCAACAATACAGACTACTATTACGCTTTATAACACTTTGACTCTATTCATTCATTTACGTTCCCCAATTAAATTAATTATTTATTTTGTCACAGTTTCAAATTACGAAATTCTTTCCACGTAATTAACTGGGTCTACATTACGCAGGAGCATTATTATTATTAACAAAGTTTTGTGACTACAGACACATGTTAGTGTATGTCTAACATATACTATGCAGGAGTATTCAAGAAACAACAGGTCATGGATTGTCATAAAACCAACCTGTTAAAGATTGCTCAGTTGACCAAACATTACAAGTCAAGTATGCAAGTAGGTACATTCATATATCTTCCTACAATGAGATTTCAACTTCTACTGACTATCATTTACGTATTTTGAGATACGTAAGATATGAGATATGTTTTGAAAATTAAATTTACATTAATTACATTCTCTGAGTGCATAGATCAATAAATTCAAGGAGATATTTAATTTACTAACAAATTAAGAAAACTACAGAGTGGCACAATTTTTTTGGGTCACTATGTACACAATTACTCTTACAAGATAACAACAACACAATACCTTTTATATAAATAAGCAGTGGCGCAATTTTGTATGTGTCACGAGGCTTACAACACCTTTATTAAAATTAGCAGAGTGGCGCAATTTTGTAACGTATTGCCGCGTTACGAATCCAGGGAACCCATCTTAACTGACCTCTGCCAATTACATGGGCTGCCTACGTTGTAACGAACTGTATTCCAATCAAATTAACTGAACAAATTACTTCCTAACTGTGTAAGGAAACAAGGGAAGGTATTGTACTGATTTACGCACTCATTTTTGTGTGTGTAACAAGACGACTTCTCTTTATTTAACAACTGTTACTGACAGATCCCATTGCATCACTAATTAAACTAAAGTATTTAAATTCTTTTATAAAACTTTGGGATCAAATTGACTCTATTTGCTATACCTCGGATCCGGGTTAACTTTCTGTATTTGATAGTAAAGACTTTTAATTATTTTAAATACATTAACTTAGCTTGCAAGACTTCTTTAACCATTTGAAGATTGGTACTATTACTTGGAATAATAATAAGATACATTAATATATAAAGAGCTACAACGTATGATGTTTGAGTTTTTTACAGTAAACTCTTAGATTTACTCTTTTACTCTTTTAATGTTTACATAAAATTAATTGTCTTTGAAAAGTCTCTTTTGGAAGTGTGTAGTGTAACAAATATTATTAACTCTCGATAGACAGGCTATCGAGTCACCTTTAGAATGGGATGTAGAAACCTCGTCCTGGGGTGTCCGTCTTGGGAATCCTTGTACGCGCCGTCATCATCTGGGTGGGGTCTTCGTCAATAATTTGTCGAAAGTTCACAGAGGAGATTGAAGCTTCTTCGGTGTAAGTATACGCAGATTCTCGGATGTCCTAAACAGCATCTTCTACCGGGTATACGTGTCTTTAAGCAGTCCCTGCAGATCACATCTTCAGGAATGATGTTGAAATTTGAGTTACTTCTTGAAGAGAGTCGTCATCTTGCTTGACACTATTACTTTTTGTTGTTACATATTATTTCTTCTTGTTACCACATTTTTATAGTTAATAGTACATGTCGCACGCTTTTAGCAGTGGTAGTTACTAAACTACATTTAAATTAAACAAACAAACTAACAACATTTTATCAGAGCTTTCGCTCGTACGTCTGCACTCTGTGAGGTCAACATAGCGAGAGAGAGTTTTTCTGCCCGCTTCGACTGGTACTTAACAAAAGAGAGGGGCAACTACTCCGCGAGAATATAGTCCCTACCTTTATTTAAGTAAACATTTTTGATTACAAAAACTATGCCTTAATAAACATATACAATTTTAGTGACTTATTTTGACGACTATCTGTGTCTTCAGATTTTTTAATTTTAACATTATGATTTTTATCTTATCCTAAATTACAGACGACTCGGAAAACATGTCGAGTCCGGAATTAACAGGTCACCGCATGATGACAAGCAAAGGGTTAAATATGACAATAATAACTATTTACAATTTGCCTTTTTATTAAAGTTTCTTTGAACTTCTTAATTACTACTTATTCTCATACTGAGTACATACAGGGGTTTTAGATATTATAGTGAGATTTAAAATTGCTTAATCGCTCGCAAACTTAATTTTTTATTTTTTTTTTTTTTTTACGGTTACTGTTACAATTTAAATCGTCACATACTCCACCGCTTAATTTGCACGTTACGGTTGCTTTTTTTTTTTTTTACTGGGGGAGTTGGAGTATGAATGGTGTCAGTGTGTGAAGTTATTTATTATTACTATTATTATTTATTATTATTGCACAGTTTGTTTTCTCTAATTCTCTTTAAATGACCTTGTTCATTTAAATGATCGCCTTCGTGAAATTCCCTTTTTCTCACTTCTTACAGTACTAACTTATATTTTAATCTTAATACTAATTTCCAAACCTTAGATTGGAAAGATCCCTACTTATCCGTAACTCACAACATCGTCGCCCGACTGACATCAGCTTACTCTAACTACTCAAGTTAGCTTTCAGCATTCATTAATGATCTTTGGCACCTTTCTGCCCTATCATTACTCTTTTCAGTCGGCGCCGTTGTGACCTGTTACGTTACATGTATATAATTCTCTCTTAATTATATACCATAAAATTATTTCTAATGTAATCTAAAGAGGATCCCATACTTCACTTTAGACTACGGTTACTTGAGAGAAGCGGAATCTCACGAAGATAATTCTCTTTTATCTCTTTAACAATAACTAAACAAACTATGCGGGAGGGGAGACACTTTACACAAAGCAATGTAATACACAGGGGTGGTTTTCAATTGTTTAGGCTAGCACCGGTTTCTCACAATAGGGAGGGTGCTTGGCTGCTTACTACAATTCTGAACACGCTTTATTTTCTCTAACTGGCCACCACCGGGGTGTTTACACTATGCAATGTTACTTGTATTATTATTATTCTCTTTTTTTTTTACTGCTACGCTTCACACAAATTTAGTTTAAACTTAAGATTTATTCAGCCTTATTATTTAAGCAATTATTATTGACTTATTATTATTTTCTTTGGGGGATTTAAGAAACGCACCTAGAACTATTTACTATCTAACTACCATATTTATTTAGCACACTTTATTTATTATTATAAATTTAGTATTATTAAGTCACTACATTATTTGATTGTCGTCACGGTGAAAATACTTGAACTACTATACTGTACACATTTATTACACATATATAAGATAAATTCTCAAGTAAATAATTTACACAAATTAGACAAGAACAATTTCTCTTCTAAAGGAGAGACAGAAATTCCACACACATATTTTTCAAAGTTAAATACCGATCAGCTGTTTTCTGGAATGTAGGTCACCCTCTTTATTTAGTTAACAAAGGTAGGCTGAGTGTGTCAGTGAGAATGGGGGGTTTTTACTCTTACGTATTGTTCTGTACACAATGCCACCGATTACTGCCTGAACAGGTTCGAACTAGCGGAGAGGGGCTAGCTGGCACGCATGGGGTGAATCTTATTCAACAATACAGACTACTATTACGCTTTATAACACTTTGACTCTATTCATTCATTTACGTTCCCCAATTAAATTAATTATTTATTTTGTCACAGTTTCAAATTACGAAATTCTTTCCACGTAATTAACTGGGTCTACATTACGCAGGAGCATTATTATTATTAACAAAGTTTTGTGACTACAGACACATGTTAGTGTATGTCTAACATATACTATGCAGGAGTATTCAAGAAACAACAGGTCATGGATTGTCATAAAACCAACCTGTTACAGATTGCTCAGTTGACCAAACATTACAAGTCAAGTATGCAAGTAGGTACATGCATATATCTTCCTACAATGAGATTTCAACTTCTACTGACTATCATTTACGTATTTTGAGATACGTAAGATATGAGATATGTTTTGAAAATTAAATTTACATTAATTACATTCTCTGAGTGCATAGATCAATAAATTCAAGGAGATATTTAATTTACTAACAAATTAAGAAAACTACAGAGTGGCACAATTTTTTTGGGTCACTATGTACACAATTACTCTTACAAGATAACAACAACACAATACCTTTTATATAAATAAGCAGTGGCGCAATTTTGTATGCGTCACGAGGCTTACAACACCTTTATTAAAATTAGCAGAGTGGCGCAATTTTGTAACGTATTGCCGCGTTACAAATCCAGGGAACCCATCTTAACTGACCTCTGCCAATTACATGGGCTGCCTACGTTGTAACGAACTGTATTCCAATCAAATTAACTGAACAAATTACTTACTAACTGTGTAAGGAAACAAGGGAAGGTATTGTACTGATTTACGCACTCATTTTTGTGTGTGTAACAAGACGACTTCTCTTTATTTAACAACTGTTACTGACAGATCCCATTGCATCACTAATTAAACTAAAGTATTTAAATTCTTTTATAAAACTTTGGGATCAAATTGACTCTATTTGCTATACCTCGGATCCGGGTTAACTTTCTGTATTTGATAGTAAAGACTTTTAATTATTTTCAATACATTAACTTAGCTTGCAAGACTTCTTTAACCATTTGAAGAATGGTACTATTACTTGGAATAATAATAAGATACATTAATATATAAAGAGTTACAACTTATGATGTTTGAGTTTTTTACAGTAAACTCTTAGATTTACTCTTTTACTCTTTTAATGTTTACATAAAATTAATTGTCTTTGAAAAGTCTCTTTTGGAAGTGTGTAGTGTAACAAATATTATTAACTCTCGATAGACAGGCTATCGAGTCACCTTTAGAATGGGATGTAGAAACCTCGTCCTGGGGTGTCCGTCTTGGGAATCCTTGTACGCGCCGTCATCATCTGGGTGGGGTCTTCGTCAATAATTTGTCGAAAGTTCACAGAGGAGATTGAAGCTTCTTCGGTGTAAGTATATGCAGATTCTCGGATGTCCTAAACAGCATCTTTTACCGGGTATACGTGTCTTTAAGCAGTTCCTGCAGATCACATCTTCAGGAATGATGTTGAAATTTGAGTTACTTCTTGAAGAGAGTCGTCATCTTGCTTGACACTATTACTTTTTGTTGTTACATATTATTTCTTCTTGTTACCACATTTTTATAGTTAATGGTACATCCCACACGCTTTTAGCAGTGGTAGTTACTAAACTACATTTAAATTAAACAAACAAACTAACAACATTTTATCAGAGCTTTCGCTCGTACGTCTGCACTCTGTGAGGTCAACATAGCGAGAGAGAGTTTTTCTGCCCGCTTCGACTGGTACTTAACAAAAGAGAGGGGCAACTACTCCGCGAGAATATAGTCCCTACCTTTATTTAAGTAAACATTTTTAATTACAAAAACTATGCCTTAATAAACATATACAATTTTAGTGACTTATTTTAACGATTATCTGTGTCTTCAGATTTTTTAATTTTAACATTATGATTTTTATCTTATCCTAAATTACAGACGACTCGGAAAACATGTCGAGTCCGGAATTAACAGGTCACCGCATGATGACAAGCAAAGGGTTAAATATGACAATAATAACTATTTACTATTTGCCTTTTTATTAAAGTTTCTTTGAACTTCTTAATTACTACTTATTCTCATACTGAGTACATACAGGGGTTTTAGATATTATAGTAAGATTTAAAATTGCTTAATCGTTCGCAGACTTAATTTTTAATTTTTTTTTTTTTTACGGTTACTGTTACAATTTAAATCGTCACGTACTCCACCGCTTAATTTGCACGTTACGGTTGCTTTTTTTTTTTTTTACTGGGGGAGTTGGAGTATGAATGGTGTCAGTGTGTGAAGTTATTTATTATTACTATTATTATTTATTATTATTGCACAGTTTGTTTTCTCTAATTCTCTTTAAATGACCTTGTTCATTTAAACGATCGCCTTCGTGAAATTCCCTTTTTCTCACTTCTTACAGTACTAACTTATATTTTAATCTTAATACTAATTTCCAAACCTTAGATTGGAAAGATCCCTACTTATCCGTAACTCACAACATCGTCGCCCGACTGACATCAGCTTACTCTAACTACTCAAGTTAGCTTTCAGCATTCATTAATGATCTTTGGCACCTTTCTGCCCTATCATTACCTTTTTCAGTCGGCGCCGTTGTGACCTGTTACGTTACATGTATATAATTCTCTCTTTATTATATACCATAAAATTATTTCTAATGTAATCTAAAGAGGATCCCATACTTCACTTTAGACTACGGTTACTTGAGAGAAGCGGAATCTCACGAAGATAATTCTCTTTTATCTCTTTAACAATAACTAAACAAACTATGCGGGAGGGGAGACACTTTACACAAAGCAATGTAATACACAGGGGTGGTTTTCAATTGTTTAGGCTAGCACCGGTTTCTCACAATAGGGAGGGTGCGTGGCTGCTTACTACAATTCTGAACACGCTTTATTTTCTCTAACTGGCCACCACCGGGGTGTTTACACTATGCAATGTTACTTGTATTATTATTATTCTCTTTTTTTTTTACTGCTACGCTTCACACAAATTTAGTTTAAACTTAAGATTTATTCAGCCTTATTATTTAAGCAATTATTATTGACTTATTATTATTTTCTTTGGGGGATTTAAGAAACGCACCTAGAACTATTTACTATCTAACTACCATATTTATTTAGCACACTTTATTTATTATTATAAATTTAGTATTATTAAGTCACTACATTATTTGATTGTCGTCACGGGGAAAATACTAGAACTACTATACTGTACACATTTATTACACATATATAAGATAAATTCTCAAGTAAATAATTGACACAAATTAGACAAGAACAATGTCTCTTCTAAAGGAGAGACAGAATTTCCACACACATATTTTTCAAAGTTAAATACCGATCAGCTGTTTTCTGGAATGTAGGTCACCCTCTTTATTTAGTTAACAAAGGTAGGCTGAGTGTGTCAGTGAGAATGGGGGGTTTTTACTCTTACGTATTGTTCTGTACACAATGCCACCGATTACTGCCTGAACAGGTTCGAACTAGCGGAGAGGGGCTAGCTGGCACGCATGGGGTGAATCGTATTCAACAATACAGACTACTATTACGCTTTATAACACTTTGACTCTATTCATTCATTTACTTTCCCCAATTAAATTAATTATTTATTTTGTCACAGTTTCAAATTACGAAATTCTTTCCCCGTAATTAACTGGGTCTACATTACGCAGGAGCATTATTATTATTAACAAAGTTTTGTGACTACAGACACATGTTAGTGTATGTCTAACATATACTATGCAGGATTATTCAAGAAACAACAGGTCATGGATTGTCATAAAACCAACCTGTTACAGATTGCTCAGTTGACCAAACATTACAAGTCAAGTATGCAAGTAGGTACATGCATATATCTTCCTACAATGAGATTTCAACTTCTACTGACTATCATTTACGTATTTTGAGATACGTAAGATATGAGATATGTTTTGAAAATTAAATTTACATTAATTACATTCTCTGAGTGCATAGATCAATAACATTCAAGGAGTTATTTAATTTACTAACAAATTAAGAAAACTATAGAGTGGCACATTTTTTTGGGTCACTATGTACATAATTACTCTTACAAGATAACAACAACACAATACCTTTTATATAAATAAGCAGTGGCGCAATTTTGTATGCGTCACGAGGCTTACAACACCTTTATTAAAATTAGCAGAGTGGCGCAATTTTGTAACGTACTGCCGCGTTACGAATCCAGGGAACCCATCTTAACTGACCTCTGCCAATTACATGGGCTGCCTACGTTGTAACGAACTGTATTCCAATCAAATTAACTGAACAAATTACTTCCTAACTGTGTAAGGAAACAAGGGAAGGTATTGTACTGATTTACGCACTCATTTTTGTGTGTGTAACAAGACGACTTCTCTTTATTTAACAACTGTTACTGACAGATCCCATTGCATCACTAATTAAACTAAAGTATTTAAATTCTTTTATAAAACTTTGGGATCAAATTGACTCTATTTGCTATACCTCGGATCCGGGTTAACTTTCTGTATTTGATAGTAAAGACTTTTAATTATTTTCAATACATTATCTTAGCTTGCAAGACTTCTTTAACCATTTGAAGAATGGTACTATTACTTGGAATAATAATAAGATACATTAATATATAAAGCGTTACAACGTATGATGTTTGAGTTTTTTACAGTAAACTCTTAGATTTACTCTTTTACTCTTTTAATGTTTACATAAAATTAATTGTCTTTGAAAAGTCTCTTTTGGAAGTGTGTAGTGTAACAAATATTATTAACTCTCGATAAACAGGCTATCGAGTCACCTTTAGAATGGGATGTAGAAACCTCGTCCTGGGGTGTCCGTCTTGGGAATCCTTGTACGCGCCGTCATCATCTGGGTGGGGTCTTCGTCAATAATTTGTCGAAAGTTCACAGAGGAGATTGAAGCTTCTTCGGTGTAAGTATATGCAGATTCTCGGATGTCCTAAACAGCATCTTCTACCGGGTATACGTGTCTTTAAGCAGTTCCTGCAGATCACATCTTCAGGAATGATGTTGAAATTTGAGTTACTTCTTGAAGAGAGTCGTCATCTTGCTTGGCACTATTACTTTTTGTTGTTGCATATTATTTCTTCTTGTTACCACATTTTTATAGTTAATGGTACATGTCACACGCTTTTAGCAGTGGTAGTTACTAAACTACATTTAAATTAAACAAACAAACTAACAACATTTTATCAGAGCTTTCGCTCTTACGTCTGCACTCTGTGAGGTCAACATAGCGAGAGAGAGTTTTCTGCCCGCTTCGACTGGTACTTAACAAAAGAGAGGGGCAACTACTCCGCGAGAATATAGTCCCTACCTTTATTTAAGTAAACAATTTTAATTACAAACCTATGCCTTAGTAAACATATACAATTTTAGTGACTTATTTTAACGATTATCTGTGTTTTCAGATTTTTTAATTATTAACATTATGATTTTTATCTTATCCTAAATTACAGACGACTCGGAAAACATGTCGAGTCCAGAATTAACAGGTCACCGCATGATGACAAGCAAAGGGTTAAATATGACAATAATAACTATTTACAATTTGCCTTTTTATTAAAGTTTCTTTGAACTTCTTAATTACTACTTATTCTCATACTGAGTACATACAGGGGTTTTAGATATTATAGTGAGATTTAAAATTGCTTAATCGCTCGCAAACTTAATTTTTAATTTTTTTTTTTTTTACGATTACTGTTACAATTTAAATCGACACATACTCCACCGCTTAGTTTGCACGTTACGGTTGCTTTTTTTTTTTTTTTTTTACTGGGGGAGTTGAATATTAATGGTATCAGTGTGTGAAGTTATTTATTATTATTATTATTATTTATTATTATTGCACATTTTTTATTCTCTAATTCTCTTTAAATGTTCTTCTTCATTTAAATGATCGCCTTCGTGAAATTCCCTTTTTCTCACTTCGTACAGTACTAACTTATATTTTAATCTTAATACTAATTTCCAAACCTTAGATTGGAAAGATCCCTACTTATCCGTAACTCACAACATCGTGGCCCGACTGACATCAGCTTACTCTAACTACTCAAGTTAGCTTTCAGTATTCATTAATGATCTTTGGCACCTTTCTGCCCTATCATTACCTTTTTCAGTCGGCGCCGTTGTGACCTGTTACGTTACATGTATATAATTCTCTCTTTATTATATACCATAAACTTATTTCTAATGTAATCTAAAGAGGATCCCATACTTCACTTTAGACTACGGCTACTTGAGAGAAGCGGAATCTCACGAAGATAATTCTCTTTTATCTCTTTAACAATAACTAAACAAACTATGCGGGAGGGGAGACACTTTACACAAAGCAATGTAATTCACAGGGGTGGTTTTCAATTGTTTAGGCTAGCACCGGTTTCTCACAATAGGGAGGGTGCATGGCTGCTTACTACAATTCTGAACACGCTTTATTTTCTCTAACTGGCCACCACCGGGGTGTTTACACTATGCAATGTTACTTGTATTATTATTATTCTCTTTTTTTTTTACTGCTACGCTTCACACAAATTTAGTTTAAACTTAAGATTTATTCAGCCTTATTATTTAAGCAATTATTATTGACTTATTATTATTTTCTTTGGGGGATTTAAGAAACGCACCTAGAACTATTTACTATCTAACTACCATATTTATTTAGCACACTTTATTTATTATTATAAATTTAGTATTATTAAGTCACTACATTATTTGATTGTCGTCACGGGGAAAATACTTGAACTACTATACTGTACACATTTATTACACATATATAAGATAAATTCTCAAGTAAATAATTGACACAAATTAGACAAGAACAATTTCTCTTCTAAAGGAGAGACAGAAATTCCACACACATATTTTTCAAAGTTAAATACCGATCAGCTGTTTTCTGGAATGTAGGTCACCCACTTTATTTAGTTAACAAAGTTAGGCTGAGTGTGTCAGTGAGAATGGGGGGTTTTTACTCTTACGTATTGTTCTTTACACAATGCCACCGATTACTGCCTGAACAGGTCCGAACTAGCGGAGAGGGGCTAGCTGGCACGCATGGGGTGAATCTTATTCAACAATACAGACTACTATTACGCTTTATAACACTTTGACTCTATTCATTCATTTACTTTCCCCAATTAAATTAATTATTTATTTTGTCACAGTTTCAAATTACGAAATTCTTTCCACGTAATTAACTGGGTCTACATTACGCAGGAGCATTATTATTATTAACAAAGTTTTGTGACTACAGACACATGTTAGTGTATGTCTAACATATACTATGCAGGAGTATTCAAGAAACAACAGGTCATGGATTGTCATAAAACCAACCTGTTACAGATTGCTCAGTTGACCAAACATTACAAGTCAAGTATGCAAGTAGGTACATGCATATATCTTCCTACAATGAGATTTCAACTTCTACTGACTATCATTTACGTATTTTGAGATACGTAAGATATGAGATATGTTTTGAAAATTAAATTTACATTAATTACATTCTCTGAGTGCATAGATCAATAACATTCAAGGAGTTATTTAATTTACTAACAAATTAAGAAAACTACAGAGTGGCACATTTTTTTGGGTCACTATGTACACAATTACTCTTACAAGATAACAACAACACAATACCTTTTATATAAATAAGCAGTGGCGCAATTTTGTATGCGTCACGAGGCTTACAACACCTTTATTAAAATTAGCAGAGTGGCGCAATTTTGTAACGTATTGCTGCGTTACAAATCCAGGGAACCCATCTTAACTGACCTCTGCCAATTACATGGGCTGCCTACGTTGTAACGAACTGTATTCCAATCAAATTAACTGAACAAATTACTTCCTAACTGTGTAAGGAAACAAGGGAAGGTATTGTACTGATTTACGCACTCATTTTTGTGTGTGTAACAAGACGACTTCTCTTTATTTAACAACTGTTACTGACAGATCCCATTGCATCACTAATTAAACTAAAGTATTTAAATTCTTTTATAAAACTTTGGGATCAAATTGACTCTATTTGCTATACCTCGGATCCGGGTTAACTTTCTGTATTTGATAGTAAAGACTTTTAATTATTTTCAATACATTATCTTAGCTTGCAAGACTTCTTTAACCATTTGAGGAATGGTACTATTACTTGGAATAATAATAAGATACATTAATATATAAAGCGTTACAACGTATGATGTTTGAGTTTTTTACAGTAAACTCTTAGATTTACTCTTTTACTCTTTTAATGTTTACATAAAATTAATTGTCTTTGAAAAGTCTCTTTTGGAAGTGTGTAGTGTAACAAATATTATTAACTCTCGATAAACAGGCTATCGAGTCACCTTTAGAATGGGATGTAGAAACCTCGTCCTGGGGTGTCCGTCTTGGGAATCCTTGTACGCGCCGTCATCATCTGGGTGGGGTCTTCGTCAATAATTTGTCGAAAGTTCACAGAGGAGATTGAAGCTTCTTCGGTGTAAGTATATGCAGATTCTCGGATGTCCTAAACAGCATCTTCTACCGGGTATACGTGTCTTTAAGCAGTTCCTGCAGATCACATCTTCAGGAATGATGTTGAAATTTGAGTTACTTCTTGAAGAGAGTCGTCATCTTGCTTGGCACTATTACTTTTTGTTGTTGCATATTATTTCTTCTTGTTACCACATTTTTATAGTTAATGGTACACGTCACACGCTTTTAGCAGTGGTAGTTACTAAACTACATTTAAATTAAACAAACAAACTAACAACATTTTATCAGAGCTTTCGCTCTTACGTCTGCACTCTGTGAGGTCAACATAGCGAGAGAGAGTTTTCTGCCCGCTTCGACTGGTACTTAACAAAAGAGAGGGGCAACTACTCCGCGAGAATATAGTCCCTACCTTTATTTAAGTAAACAATTTTAATTACAAACCAATGCCTTAATAAACATATACAATTTTAGTGACTTATTTTAACGATTATCTGTGTTTTCAGATTTTTTAATTATTAACATTATGATTTTTATCTTATCCTAAATTACAGACGACTCGGAAAACATGTCGAGTCCGGAATTAACAGGTCACCGCATGATGACAAGCAAAGGGTTAAATATGACAATAATAACTATTTACAATTTGCCTTTTTATTAAAGTTTCTTTGAACTTCTTAATTACTACTTATTCTCATACTGAGTACATACAGGGGTTTTAGATATTATAGTGAGATTTAAAATTGCTTAATCGCTCGCAAACTTAATTTTTAATTTTTTTTTTTTTTTACGATTACTGTTACAATTTAAATCGACACATACTCCACCGCTTAGTTTACACGTTACGGTTGCTTTTTTTTTTTTTTTTTTACTGGGGGAGTTGAATATTAATGGTATCAGTGTGTGAAGTTATTTATTATTATTATTATTATTTATTATTATTGCACATTTTTTATTCTCTAATTCTCTTTAAATGTTCTTCTTCATTTAAATGATCGCCTTCGTGAAATTCCCTTTTTCTCACTTCGTACAGTACTAACTTATATTTTAATCTTAATACTAATTTCCAAACCTTAGATTGGAAAGATCCCTACTTATCCGTAACTCACAACATCGTGGCCCGACTGACATCAGCTTACTCTAACTACTCAAGTTAGCTTTCAGTATTCATTAATGATCTTTGGCACCTTTCTGCCCTATCATTACCTTTTTCAGTCGGCGCCGTTGTGACCTGTTACGTTACATGTATATAATTCTCTCTTTATTATATACCATAAACTTATTTCTAATGTAATCTAAAGAGGATCCCATACTTCACTTTAGACTACGGCTACTTGAGAGAAGCGGAATCTCACGAAGATAATTCTCTTTTATCTCTTTAACAATAACTAAACAAACTATGCGGGAGGGGAGACACTTTACACAAAGCAATGTAATACACAGGGGTGGTTTTCAATTGTTTAGGCTAGCACCGGTTTCTCACAATAGGGAGGGTGCATGGCTGCTTACTACAATTCTGAACACGCTTTATTTTCTCTAACTGGCCACCACCGGGGTGTTTACACTATGCAATGTTACTTGTATTATTATTATTCTCTTTTTTTTTTTACTGCTACGCTTCACACAAATTTAGTTTAAACTTAAGATTTATTCAGCCTTATTATTTAAGCAATTATTATTGACTTATTATTATTTTCTTTGGGGGATTTAAGAAACGCACCTAGAACTATTTACTATCTAACTACCATATTTATTTAGCACACTTTATTTATTATTATAAATTTAGTATTATTAAGTCACTACATTATTTGATTGTCGTCACGGGGTAAATACTTGATCTACTATACTGTACACATTTATTACACATATATAAGATAAATTCTCAAGTAAATAATTTACACAAATTAGACAAGAACAATTTCTCTTCTAAAGGAGAGACAGAAATTCCACACACATATTTTTCAAAGTTAAATACCGATCAGCTGTTTTCTGGAATGTAGGTCACCCTCTTTATTTAGTTAACAAAGGTAGGCTGAGTGTGTCAGTGAGAATGGGGGGTTTTTACTCTTACGTATTGTTCTCTACACAATGCCACCGATTACTGCCTGAACAGGTCCGAACTAGCGGAGAGGGGCTAGCTGGCACGCATGGGGTGACTCTTATTCAACAATACAGACTACTATTACGCTTTATAACACTTTGACTCTATTCATTCATTTACTTTCCTCAATTAAATTAATTATTTATTTTGTCACAGTTTCAAATTACGAAATTCTTTCCACGTAATTAACTGGGTCTACATTACGCAGGAGCATTATTATTATTAACAAAGTTTTGTGACTACAGACACATGTTAGTGTATGTCTAACATATACTATGCAGGAGTATTCAAGAAACAACAGGTCATGGATTGTCATAAAACCAACCTGTTACAGATTGCTCAGTTGACCAAACATTACAAGTCAAGTATGCTAGTAGGTACATGCATATATCTTCCTACAATGAGATTTCAACTTCTACTGACTATCATTTACGTATTTTGAGATACGTAAGATATGAGATATGTTTTGAAAATTAAATTTACATTAATTACATTCTCTGAGTGCATAGATCAATAACATTCAAGGAGATATTTAATTTACTAACAAATTAAGAAAACTACAGAGTGGCACATTTTTTTGGGTCACTATGTACACAATTACTCTTACAAGATAACAACAACACAATACCTTTTATATAAATAAGCAGTGGCGCAATTTTGTATGCGTCACGAGGCTTACAACACCTTTATTAAAATTAGCAGAGTGGCGCAATTTTGTAACGTATTGCCGCGTTACAAATCCAGGGAACCCATCTTAACTGACCTCTGCCAATTACATGGGCTGCCTACGTTGTAACGAACTGTATTCCAATCAAATTAACTGAACAAATTACTTCCTAACTGTGTAAGGAAACAAGGGAAGGTATTGTACTGATTTACGCACTCATTTTTGTGTGTGTAACAAGACGACTTCTCTTTATTTAACAACTGTTACTGACAGATCCCATTGCATCACTAATTAAACTAAAGTATTTAAATTCTTTTATAAAACTTTGGGATCAAATTGACTCTATTTGCTATACCTCGGATCCGGGTTAACTTTCTGTATTTGATAGTAAAGACTTTTAATTATTTTCAATACATTATCTTAGCTTGCAAGACTTCTTTAACCATTTGAAGAATGGTACTATTACTTGGAATAATAATAAGATACATTAATATATAAAGCGTTACAACGTATGATGTTTGAGTTTTTTACAGTAAACTCTTAGATTTACTCTTTTACTCTTTTAAAGTTTACATAAAATTAATTGTCTTTGAAAAGTCTCTTTTGGAAGTGTGTAGTGTAACAAATATTATTAACTCTCGATAGACAGGCTATCGAGTCACCTTTAGAATGGGATGTAGAAACCTCGTCCTGGGGTGTCCGTTTTGGGAATCCTTGTACGCGCCGTCATCATCTGGGTGGGGTCTTCGTCAATAATTTGTCGAAAGTTCACAGAGGAGATTGAAGCTTCTTCGGTGTAAGTATATGCAGATTCTCGGATGTCCTAAACAGCATCTTCTACCGGGTATACGTGTCTTTAAGCAGTTCCTGCAGATCACATCTTCAGGAATGATGTTGAAATTTGAGTTACTTCTTGAAGAGAGTCGTCATCTTCCTTGACACTATTACTTTTTGTTGTTACATATTATTTCTTCTTGTTACCACATTTTTATAGTTAATGGTACATGTCACACGCTTTTAGCAGTGGTAGTTACTAAACTACATTTAAATTAAACAAACAAACTAACAACATTTTTTCAGAGCTTTCGCTCGTACGTCTGCACTCTGTGAGGTCAACATAGCGAGAGAGAGTTTTTCTGCCCGCTTCGACTGGTACTTAACAAAAGAGAGGGGCAACTACTCCGCGAGAATATAGTCCCTACCTTTATTTAAGTAAACATTTTCAATTACAAAAACTATGCCTTAATAAACATATACAATTTTAGTGACTTATTTTAACGACTATCTGTGTCTTCAGATTTTTTAATTATTAACATTATGATTTTTATCTTGTCCTAAATTACAGACGACTCGGAAAACATGTCGAGTCCGGAATTAACAGGTCACCGCATGATGACAAGCAAAGGGTTAAATATGACAATAATAACTATTTACAATTTGCCTTTTTATTAAAGTTTCTTTGAACTTCTTAATTACTACTTATTCTCATACTGAGTACATACAGGGGTTTTAGATATTATAGTGAGATTTAAAATTGCTTAATCGCTTGCAAACTTAATTTTTAATTTTTTTTTTTTTTACGATTACTGTTACAATTTAAATCGTCACAAGACTACTTTATCAAGTTTACTTTTTTACAGACACGCCACATTCGCTCAGCAGAGCAGCATACAAAGTTCACACCTTTACAAGTTGCATTTATTAAAACGTTTATACATACTTCAGCATTCTGTATGTATGTAAATTTTGTTAACGTATACTGTGAATTAAATTGTAACTGCATCTTATCAAGACAGTTTCTATGGTTGACTGAAAATAAATCAACTGCATATTTGTACACATACCATCAAATATATTTTAAACACTTCTGATAAATAAATTAACAGACTATTTATAGATGTAAGAGGCTTCCCAATAACTTAAACATCGGATACGTTAATCAGAGATTAACTAGATTCTCAACATATACATTTGCGCTTTTTTGGTAGTAATAGCTTATACTTTAGTCACACTAAATATAAGAATTATTACACACTATCTAGCACAAATATTTTATTAAATAGATATTACGTGAATTGTATAACATTACTGTAACAAAATTGTGTTTAGTAAATTTTAAGTTTAGCGTAATTACAAATTTGAAAGTGACAATGGACACGAAGGTAACGGAAAATATAGTTATCTGTACACTTTAGGCGATAAGGAATACCAACTGCATTGTGTTAGTTTGAGGTTAAGATTCAGGATCTTGTTAAAGATACGTACACTTCTGTAACGTAGTAACTTTTACAATAGAAGTTAATTAGCAGTGAAAGGGTTTGAAGGGGAGAGTCTATTGAAATTACAATATTTTGAAAACTGTGGTACACACTTGTCTTCTGCAACCCTCTCGGTAGTTAATCAAGATGCACGTCTCCCTTTGTGTGAATATTTACCAATAGTACTAATATTGTTTACCAATTTCCGAACAAAAGTAAAGGGTCTACATAAAACTCATGAAACTGAGTTACAAATAAACGAAAACTGTTGTCGCTGTAGATACAAGGCGGTGACAATCTCAAAACTTGTAAATAAACAAACAAATACGATATTTTTACAGAATATGTTACATTAATATGTAATAACGTTATCATTTCGGATCACTAAACACAAATGAATATACGAAACCAAATTAAAAAAATTGAATACACCCACGAGTTTTTAATTTCCTTTAAATTACTGAAAAAATACTCGAAAATAAAGGATAATAATAGTGAACAGTGTGTTCATAATTAACAACTCAACATTTAAATCATCGGATATTGTATGACGTTTATTTAATAGTTATGGTGGTCACCTAAAATAAACACATTTACCTAATGAAATTAAATATCTTTACTTATTTATAAGTTGCTTTTGTCGTCACTGCTTGAACGTATTCAGAGATCTGGCGATAATAAAAAGAATTTAAGTTGTGTAAATATTGATGTAATAATTAGCACCTTTGGCGTTTCAGATAATGTAGCTTTTAGAGAAAAAAGACTGTACATTGGTTAAGAGGTAACTTAGTATTTAGTAAGGAGGTAAACGGAAATGAGAGAGAAATTTGTATCTTCAGAGATATTACTGATGATACGCACTGTAGACTAGAAAAGGTATAATTAGTTAAGGAAAATTCTTACAATTTCATGGTTAGCTGAGTCTATGGAAGGTAAAGTGAGGACATTAAATTTACTGTAAAAATGGGAGAATCTCAACTACACTTAATCGAAGGGAAAAGAAACTCATTAATTCTTTTAAGTAGAGCATATTCCTCAATGCAGGCATGTAATATGATGCAAGAGAGGAATGCACTGGTCTTTAAGGACACAAATGTTGGGTAATGCCAAGATGACATTGTTACAATGAGGAGAAGATAACTCTTGATAGTCGATCGTTTTGCGCCTTCTAAACGATGGTCCATAATTCTACAGGCATCCTAGCCTATCTTTAAACATTACTACAGTGCACAGGCGAAGCGCAAATAGCTGTATTTAAGAAGGGAACGGCCAGCTGTAGATGTGGCCTGGTAGCCTATATTGAGAATCGAAACGATAAGTATTAACTGACGAAGACATCAGTATTAAATATTTGCTGTTGTATGTAACACAATAAATACGTGTATTTTAACTCTTGCCACTTTCTCTGATTCACTCACGAACAGACGGCTTGGATATGCGGACACATAACTGTCTGAGATACTGTGGGCTTCCATTCTTCAAGCAGGTCTGATCATCATCATCCTCAAGGTTTAAACCAATAATGGTTTGTTCCCGTCTCAAATAGTCAAATATTACCGCTGGTCACTCCAGCGCTTCCTCGGACTTCCCACACCTCTCCGTCCCCTCGGCTTATATTTCCATAGTTGTATGGGGATGCGGCAGTCATCCATTCGGCAAAGATCTTCCCACCAATTCAGCCGATACTGGGCGATCCTATCGAATATACTCATAATATTCAGTTCCTGCCGTATATCTATGTTTCTTCTTTGATCATGGAGAGTATACCCTGCCACGTGACTGAGAAATCTCATTTCAGCCGCTTAGGTCTGATCATCTGTTGCATAATGTTGTCCTGTGAGAAAGTACTAGTTAGAAATAATTGCGTCACTCTACCTAGCTCAGAATATATAGAATGCGTTATGAAGGCTCAACGGACATCGCCTAATGCCAACGGCGTAACAGTATTCATATACATAATGTAGTAAATTATGAAATCATTATAAAGGTATTTGTTGTACATTACGTAGTCCTAGTGTATAATGTTTTCTTTCCCTCTGGAGTCATGTACTGGTCGAAGTTAATCATACCCAAAAATATTTGAAAATAAAGGGAATAAGCTTTAAAAAATATGTGATCAAAATGCGATCTCTGAAACTGCATTTTAATGATAATCGTAATTGTATGGTCGATAACGCCATCACGTTTGCCACCGAGATGTGTGAAAAAATTGTCATTCCTTTAGAAAATACGGTTAGAAAAAAGTTCAAGAAGATGATGTCAGGTGAAAAGTGTAGAGATGTTGGTCTTACAATAGAACAAGAATTGAAAAGAGTAGAGGGAAAGTGTATGTATGAGAACAATGGCGATGACGTCACAGAGAGGCACTGGTAGCTGGCTTCCGCGGTTTGAAAACAATGGGTTGGGGAACCCCCAGTTGAAAACACTACCGGGTTCCAGTTCATGACGTCATAGAGGCACTGGCAGCTGGTGTCCGAGCTGTCCATGTGACGTCACTGTTTTGTGTGTGTGTGTGTATGTGTGACTGAAACACTTCCGTGTTCCAGTTCATGACATCACACAGAGGCTCAAGTCGTGGCGTCCGCATGGCTAAAACCTGTTTCAAGACGTCACGGAGGCCGTGGTTTCTGCATGTCCGCAATTTGGTAGCCGAAAACAATGTGTAGCGGATGGGGGTACCCGGAATTCGGCGGTTGCCCGCAGAGGCGATGTCATCGGGTACCGTTACTCGAAATTTTGGGGGTATCGGTACCGTTACCCGAAATGTTTAAATCAACGGATGGGGGTACCCGAAATTTGTGGGTACGCCCACATGACGCATGTATAAAACACTGGTTATGACGAAACAGGAGGCTGGGTGGATATGATAGCTGGTTCGACGACTACGTAGAGGGCGTGATGTCTGAAATTTGACACCCGAAATGTTTAGAACAACGGATGGGGGTACCCGAAATTTTTGATGTTCAATATTTGACAACCGAAATGATTAAAACAACGGGTGGAGGTACCTGAAATCTCTTGGTGTCCGAAAGTTAACACCCGAAATGTTTAAATCAACGGATGGGGGTACCCGACATGACGCATGTGTTCGACTGCGAGGCGAGAAAGTTTGTTTCCGCAAAAATACATTATGGCCCCTCCGGGATTTGAACCCGGGATCTCCGGTACTCCAAACCGGCATGCATCCACTACACCAAGGGGCCGTTGTCGTTTAACTGTAATTATTTTTGTACTTATACTTCTCGTCTCTTACTTGCAACTATGAGGTGGACGAGTGATATCTACTGTTGTCCTATGTGTAAAACCATAAAAGCACAATATAAGATTATTTATTATTAAAAATAAATAAACATTTTTTATACTTTTATTTTTTACCTCTCATCCTCTTCCTAGCGGCCAGAGGCGAATGAGAGACCGCTACGCTTTTTTTAACGTGGTTTCCCCAACTTTACAGATTCGTAAAGCAGGCCTACTCCACGTTATCTATCGCTGTACTATTAACTAATACAGTGGTAGATAATGATAAGATACACTATGCAATGCTAAGTCAATGTATAAAAGCAGTACATATATTTTTTATTTATTTACTTTATTTTTATTTTTTTAATATTTTTTTTTATCGGGTGTATATGTTGTTCATACATGATGCGTATTCACATTTGCTGTACCGTAATGAGTAATTTTCACACTCATACTGGTTATTGACGAGTTTACAGGTATATCTACCGTGCCAGTGACCCGTCTCGAACTACCAGGACTACGTTTATGAGTATTTCTACCTCGACAGTGACGTAGTCAAGGTTAACACTCACGCACACACTACGGTACCTAATTCTACGTTTATGGACATTTCTGTCACGTAGCATTCACACTAACACCATGATGAAAACATGTTCACAACCGACTATATTTTATTTCGTTGCCGCAACCATTCTGCATAAAACAAAGCTTTGCGCAATGCACAGTGTAAGGGGGGAGTGGTAACGGGTTGACGATGAGGAACAGGACATTGTATGATGGGTACAAAGGATCTAGGAACTACAGGTGCTTGAATATCGTTTAAGTCAATCACCTCACCATGGTGATACAACTGTCGTAAGAAATTTGTCTTCTCAAACCCTTTTGTATAGACAACAGAACTGTCTGAAAAAAAGTCTGCAACGATGCGTACCATATTCTTGTACGGCACATTACCATCGTTCCACCGAATTCTGTGATAATGTGTTTCCAACCAGTCATTGATTTTTTGAAATTTCAGGTGCAGTCGTGCACGTTCGTATGGTGGAGCGAACAACACGATAACAAAACGTCCGGTTGTTATATCAACTGCAACGAACTCTTTGATTACATATTCATTTTTGTCACCACGAAACGCTTCAAACTCGGCAATAACCGTCCTATTCAAGTTTATTTTTCCGAGTGACACTTGTTCGCATCGAATATGTTAATTTTTTCAAATTCCCCCTCTACTTTTCCTTCCAATACCAGTTCATCGTAAAGACGATCAAATGTTAGCTGTTGGTCATGACGACTGCTTTCCAATCGAAAAAACGAGGGGAAAAAGAAGGATGGTGGTACATAACACCTCTTGGCTACTACCTGATTAATGTACGACTTGAAGTGATCTTGATCATAAAACAAGCGAACAAGATATTTCTTTAGTACTGTTAATAAACAACCAAAACGGATCAACTCGGGTTCTGTGAAAACAAATTTTTCGGTCTTAATACCTTTAATCCGAACAAACGTTTTCCCAAAGTTACGACTGATCATCACACTCTTTTTCTTCTCACGGTTTTCACCTTCTTCGTACAATAACATACTGGATAGTAACTGTTCACGAAAGATCAACAAGTAATTCCACTCAGAAAAGTCAAGTAATATACGTTTCTTTTTTCCGTTTGTAAACAAAACACCCGGTTCATAGTTGAGTTCGTTAAACAGTCCGACGGTAACGAACTTAGTGTAAGAGTTAATAGGATATGCAAGAGATAAGTAAACGTTATACTCACAATGCCTGCTGCTGCTGCCGCCGCTACCACAGTCACCTTCCATCGTTGAGACGGACTGATCTTGTTACAAGCTAGAGATCGCTAATACCTATCTTTATAAAGTGGTAGAGGGGAGAACAAGTTTTTTATGACAAACGATGAACAGTATTCGACAACGCTGTGTACTGTACTATCCTATCGTGAATAATCAAAGCGTAAGCGGTGGTTTTATCTGGAAAATTGTTACTGGATTCAAATTCTAAACGCACATCAACGGCAGACGACTTGATTGGTTCTTCTTGTCTGGAACAATCGATGACAAACAACGGTGCTTTCGTTATAAATTCATTAGGTGTCAAAAGAGGCGTTCTGTTGCGACGGTCGTAGTATGATGTTTGAAAACGTGTATACATGTCGTAGAACAGTGCGTAACGTTTTTTTTCGATATCCTGGTTCAGGTTATCGTACGGATAGTATTTATCGTTCAGAAATAGCTTGACATTCGTTAAATTGCAGTGATCAAATTCCGACGCGTTTTTCGCTATATTGTTCTTTCTGTCCGTCTGAAATATCAGTATCACATACCGTGGTTTTTCCAACTGTGACGATGTCTTCAAGGTCCACGAATGTCGATTTGTCGTCGGTAGAACGGGATACTCGTGCAATTCCCAACTGCGGAACGGCATCACCAGTTCATGATCCTCCTCGATATGCTCCAATAGCGGTATTCGATACTTGTTTGACACGCGCACATAGGGTATCTTCCAGTGTACTTTGTTTATTACGAGATTACCGTTTGCAGTTGCACCTGATTCTTTTAGCACCATTGCGTTCTGATCGGTAGAGGTACGCAACAGAATCAATTCTTGCTTAACGTTCAGCATGATGCGTGTATAGTCTTCGTTGAAACCGAGTAGCATTTTTAACGGAAGACAAAACGTAAAATCACCGGTACTCTCGTGTACTGTCAACGACTCGTCGGTTGTCGTCACCCATCCTGCATTGATTAGATGCTTTCTTTCATGCTCATTGCTCGATAGTAACAATTTCACAGTGCTCGTAATTCCAACGTTTTTCGTACGATCTACTTCCACACCGCACACTTCGTAACGGATCTCCTCAAACAAGAAAGCCATTGCATTGTTGATTAATTTCACGTTCAACGCTGTGTCGGTAGCGTTAACCTTGGTCAATGTTCCTTCGATGTACAGAAAACTCTCCGCCGGTAAAGTGAAAACATCCTGTTGTTGGATGGGTATACGTATTTCATCGTTGTTACCGTATCGGGTGGAAGCATACGGTGTGTGCGTACGATATTCGAACTCAACGATTCTGTTATCGAAAGCCGCTCCTCGTTCGATAGCTAGAATTTCACCCGACATTATTTTAATCGTATAATTTGAATCCAAGTGAAAGTAAGAAACGCTTGTTCCTTGATGTCAATCGTTTCAACGTTGAACACCGACTACCATGTTTCTTTCGTACACACTCCCTTTTTACAGGTGACGTTTGTCCGAAATACAATCCCATATTTTCAGATGCAGTCGTATCGTGATAACTTCACCGCGAAAATCGACTAAATCCCCGTCCTGATCAACGAGAGACAAAATTATGTTGTCAACGCGTTGTACGTTTACCGGTAAGTATATTACGTTTGTCGGCGTTTCAACTATTTTGAAACCTGGTGCCACGGTCGGATAAAACGAATGCAACGTGTGCTGGTCCTGGCCGTCCTTGTACGCACCCTGTACGATATTACTCCGTACGTGAACGGTGTTAACTTTGATTATGTCGACGGGTACGTTCGACTCGTGTGTTTTATACGCTTCCAGCTGCTGATTCTCCTTAAATCCTAACATACTTGCAATGGTATTCGGTGTATACGAAAAGTCGATGACATGCTTACAGTAAATTTCACACTTTAATGTGTTGTTGTTTGGACGTAAACTGATTGTTCTCTCGCCTAACTGTTTCTGCAGATACGTTTCGATATCACTGATTTCGTAGGTGCCGGTAGGCAACTTGATGACGGACCACTGATCCTTGGAAATTTTTACTGGAAATGCATTATTTTTTCCTTCAGTAACGTTTGGTATTGAATTATACGATGTAAAATCCAATAGACCAACGTACCATTCACCGTATAACTCGAGAGGTGGGAAAAAGTTACACACGAGATTCGCAGCGTCGGTACCCGTCACGGTGACCGTTAACGACGACATGTTGAAGTTTACTGATCAGAAGACAATAAAAAGTCTAAACATAAATGACCGCAGATGACCGTGTTAGGAGGTTGCTTCCGTTCATAGTTGTAACGAACGTCGGCTGTATCACCAAAATATTGCATCAGCTCGAGAGGTGGACGTAAATTACCGAACCCGTCAAAATAGTGTACTCGATTTCCACGCTTCTTGTAACATACCCAGTGGGTTCCCGGTCCGCTCTCGTCATCCAAATTTACGATGACGCTTTCGTTCTTCCACGGCGCTGTATCCGGTAATGCGTTACGCATGTAAACACCTCTAAAATACGGTATGTTTAGCTTTTTTGCGTATACACGTAATTCATCTTCGGACAACGGGCGGAGCGGTATGTGAATTAGTTTTTTCGGTACGGACGTAGATACAATCCGGACGCAGTTCTCTTCTTTTTTCTAGCGGTTCGGACAGTTCTCTTCCTCCTCTTCTTCATCCCACCACCAGCACCACGACCACGACTACTCACATTCTTTTTATTTTTACGACGTCGACCGCTTCCTATCGCTGATTTTGCTTTCATGGCCGCTGCAACTGCTGTCGCATAAGCTCGTTCGCTGATACCCGAATCCAAAGCCTTTACCCGTCCCCACGCTTTTTCCGCGAGTTTACGATCTGCAATACGTCTACTTTCGTTGTCTTTGTATTGAGCGTAAGCGATGTCGTGTTCGCGACAGGCTTCGTCTAGTTGATTGATTCCACGATCACCACGCGCTAATCTTTCTTCGAGTTTCGTGCCCGGTCCACAGAATCTGTAACCCGGCAGATGTAATTCGACAGGTAGTGCGTCCACCGCTCGATTGATAACTGACGAAACAACGGACGGTACAACGTTTTTAAGCACGTTTCCGACGCCCCACCCCTTTTTCCTCTTAACGTTGTTGCACATCGTAAACCGATCTCCAGTCTTTCTCTTCTGTGTTTTTATCGTATTCATCTATTAACCTTTTTATTTCCTTCGTGTCGAGTGTCCACTCGTCTTCTGAACTACGTGGCTTAGACAATTTCAATAAGTAGTAATCCAGTTGATACTGAAATGTTTTAACGACTTTATACATCTCGCTCTTTACGTATCGTCTCACGTCATTTAATTGTTGTAAGTTAACAGCATCGCTCTCCGCAAAACCATCCGCTACGTCTGTTATTCTCTTTTCCGCCGCTTTGAAAAAACCATCTTCGCCCAAGCTAACGGTGTTCTGCAACATGTATTTTACGTTAACCGCGTCATCTGCAAAAATCGGTGAACTCACTCCCGACAACCAGCTCTGTCCAAACAAATAGCTGTTCGATACTTTTTTAATGACGTTCGAGTCTACATAGTTTTTGTTAACCGCATCGGTCGCTTGTTCCGGACTTCGAACGTTGATTACCCATCGATCTCGTGCATCGATGACCTCACCTCTCTCTTGACTCGAGTGTTGTATACAGTTGTCATCAACGTAATATTTGTTGACTACGTCTTTAACGTCTACAGGAGTATCAAAATTTTTCAATCTACACCCTTTAACGTCCACGCTTTTACGTTCATCATCGAGTAGCAGACAATGTGTTTGCATATAAGTCAGAGATACAGCATCCTTTGCTGCATCCGGTTCGTTCAGATTGCGGATCTTTTTGTTTTCAACATCTATATGCCCATCATTCGTAATCTTAAATCCTACAGTATCGCGTAATTGTCTTTTTGTTTCTCGTCGCACGCTCACGGCGCTTTGATGTCTCCCGAACTTGTCCACAACCATTGTACGACTGCACGCTACAAATGATGTGCTAACCGTTTTAAGTAACGACACTGTGGTGACCATCGCGTGTGTAACACAATCGGATCGTCACCCTCTTTCCAACGAAAGATTTCTATACCGCAAAATGAACATCGAACCCTGTCAATTTCATTTGTGTAATGAAAGCCTGCGGCAACCATAGCCGTTGGACTGATGAAATGCACAGGCCATGATGTAAAGGTTTTCAGTCTCTCGTTTTCGACTTCAAAGTCAGGTGTCAAATCTAACCCGCACATGTTGACAGTGTTGACGTCAATGAGTTGTTACACCGACGTTCATAAAATTTATACGATAATGTTGGCTTCACGTAATTCCTCCACAACGGAGATGATTTCGTTGTCGTGTCCGGTGTGACCGGCGCGTTTTGAACTTACCAGCAGTCTCAACCGTTCAACCAGTTCGTTGGGATCGTTCCAGTGTACGTAATCGATACCACGTCCGCTGCGCGGTGGGAACAATCGGGCGATTATCTCTCTGTACTTTACACCTTTGTTTGTATTTATTTTAGCACCGGGTAAATGATAATGTTTATGTGCGTTAGTGTCCGACAGTATAGATTTGTACGCTGCTAAATCGTTTTCATCGTAGACGCTCTTGTCGTGTTCTTTCATAAACATAAGTTCGTAGAGACCCGGTGTACCCCTGTATCGTTTTCCAGCTATGTAGAAGCTGTCGTCTTGATTGATCTCCAACACCGAATTTCCCACCATCCATTTGTCTGCAACGTTACGGATACCGTACGTATGATCCATCTTTTTTTCTCGATCATCAGATAAAGCGAGTAGTAAGTATTTCCTCGCGAGCGGACCTTCGACAGACTGTTCAACGTATTCTTGTGCTTCGTGTCGACCTTCGGGTGTTGCTAAAAACTCTTCAAGAGTCACGTTCGGTGTTTCGACATCAGGAGTTTGTGCCAACACTTCCGTTCTAAGGAATCGAGGTTGTGATGGTGGTGGTGTCATCTCGACAGCTGTCTTCGTATCTTCATCTTCAACATTTATTTTTTTAATTTTATCACCGGAGACATTCAACTTTTCCGAAATCTGTGTTAACGGTTCTAAAAGAGGTTTGTACGTTCTCGTTAACGCTTCATCGCTCTCTCTGAGGTCATGTTTCAACGCACGATACTTTTGCCTTATGTTGTCGCTAATTGCATCGATTTCTTGTGTCAATTGCTTGTCATCCATCTTGACACTGATGACTTTCTCGCACAAACTATTCTATTTATGTATAAAACGATCGAAACCCACTCTGTATCTGCCCGCGTTTATCGGTGAGTCCTTGTTGATGACTATGAATCCGTAACGATCCTTCCACGCTTCGGCGCACATCGCTTTGAACTCTTCGTATTTCATGTCTGTGTTAACGTGATCGTTGTAAACGTGGTGTAAATTGAGATCATCTTGTCTGAACAATACTAAGAAATTGGTATTATCACGCACCAGTTGCTTTGGCACCAGACTGTACGTCTGACAAAGGTACAAAGTGTCCACACCGCTATGCCGTCCCATAGCGAAATATTTTCGTATGTTATTCTGCCGTTCACATACCACATCATCGAACAACATGATTGAATTAGGTACAATTTCGTGCGGAGGTGGTACTTCATCGTTTTCACTGTATGTGAAGTACGTCATTCCTTCGTCAGCGAGAGCATTAAAAACGTCTTCCAACATACGATATTTTGGTTGAAATAACGATTTGGAGAACACGTACAGGTTCTTAAATCGCAGTCCGTTTGAATCGAATAACATGTTAAAGGCAACGTTTGACTTCCCGCTGCATGACCCGCCGCACACGATACATCGAACTGTGTTTGGAAACAGTGGACTGTGTTTATTATATGCAACTTCACCGTTGTACTTAGCAGAGTCTACGTTCTTAACATTTAACTTTAACGATTGTTGTTCAATCTTCATCTTAACTCGTTTACGTTCGGTTAAATACTGTGGTAATGTTATTATATCAGATCTTTTTTATGTATCCACGAATCGTGTTTACCGTCAAAGCCGAGCCAGCGCACTCGCACGCGATCACCTTTACGTTGTAATATTTTCTCAACGAGATACACATCACCAACGCTGGTTTTACTCAATTCTTGTTCATAAAACCCACCTTCCACAACGTCACCCGTGTGATCTTTCAACAAGTACGTAACCGGTACGGTTGGCTGAACTCTGTGCACTGTATATATCTCGTTCGTCCAGTTTGGTGTATAACCTTTAGTGAATGTGATTTTGTATTTACTGATACGCGCTCGATCGCCTATTTTAAACTTATGTTTCTTGCTCACTTTCCGCGGTACGGTATTTTTTCTTAATCGTTCCAACACAATTCGCTCGTTGCTCTTGTCGACTTGTCGCGGCTTCATCTCTATAGTTCTATGCACTCTGTCGTTGTATTCCATCACCAGTTTAGGTAAAAGCGACAACCACCGATAATGCCCTTGCTCGCTGAACGCGCGGTACATGTTCGTTTTCAACGTACGATTAAATCGCTCTACGATGGACGCTTTCTTCTCGCTATACGTTGAATAGTGTTTGACGTTGAATCTCTTTAGTAAAGCTTGTACGGTAGTGTTAAAGTACTCTTTCCCCTTATCCGTTTGCAGGTATTTCATTTTATTTTTTACAATTATTGGTTCGAGAGCCTGTGCTACTTCAACACCCGATTTAGTTTTTAAGGGAATCGCATATGCATACTTGCTAAATGCGTTTATTACTGTCATTAGATATTTGTACCCCTTGTTCAACTTGGCATGCGGTATCATTTCCACTAAATCCGCTTGGTACAGATCGTGTAACCCCTTCACCTCCACCGCACGTCTGGGAAAGTTCCTTCTCACCGGTCTGTGCAATTCCTTTGCAATAGTTTTGCGTACGTTTTCCATATCGCCACCCGAATCGAGAATCGCAAAATTTTGGTACGAGATATACCGTTACGTTTTCACTGAACTTCACCGACTTCATCGTCGCTACTGACAGTGTGTTGCTCCTGCAAGCGAGTCTTATATCAACGTATATCGAACGCATAATTTACAACGGATTTTCTCGCTTGCTGAATTATCTCGCGTCTGGGGTGACAGAGTTTATAATGACCGTACGCCAGTGTTGTTTCACCGTCATCCAAGACATATCGTTTGTCATCGTATGGTGACAGCGATAATTTTGTAAGCTTTCTTGTGTATATGATATGTCTTTCGCTTTGGATAGTCTGCGCCGTAGTATAAGTTTGAGAAGTGGTCTTTACACATTGCTTATAAAGTTGATGTTTCAACTGTGTAGCTATCGCGGAACGTGGCACACCTTTCGCTACCTTTTTCTCTTTATCGTTTGCCGTAACGAATGAATAACATTTTGCGCGCAACCCGACAAATTCAAGTATCGGTATTCCATTTGTTTCGTCTTTAAACGTACCCAACTTTTTCTTGTTTGTTTCACTATAGCAGGGATGTGTCTTAGGGTACTCCGACGTGTCAAAGAGTTCGAGATGCTCCTCCATGTCTTTGTACACATCGTCGGTGCGAATGTCGTACAACAGAGAGTCAGTGTCCGTCATACATAGACGTGCACGTGACCCGTACGTATTCATCGTGAATCCGTAATGGAACCGATACATGATCAGCTTACTAATATCCAATACACTGAACCCAACGTACAAAGGTCGGTTCAGTGTAATGGACGTTTTTTTCATCGTGAGACCTACCAGGTCCTCGTTATAGATGAAAAAATGTTGTAGCCTGGGGTTAGCGGTTAGTTTGTGAAGTTTCTTCTCGTTTGGAACTAACTTGAAATCGATTCGCTTCCGTACGTTTTCCAACGATTTTCCGTACGGCGCGTTATTCATTAACTTAAAAAAGTCTTTTTCAAAGGTGTTTCTGGCTTCCTTTCGTCGCTCCGTATTAAAATCGATGAAAGGTTTCAACCATACGCACTGTGTGAATGCTAACACACGGTGAATCGCTTTCAACTCCATTCCTAGTTCGAGGTAGAGTTTCAATGTTCTGTAATGAACAATGTATTTTGTCTTGTCCTCGAGGGACGTTATCAGTTTCTCTACCTTACCGTTACTACACACAAAGTCTTTTAACAGCTTCATGCGATAGCAGTACGGTGAAAGCATACTGTCCGTAATAGTACACTTTTCGGGTGCTAAAGGGTAGTCACTGTGTAAGTCGTGTAGGTAATGTGGATACCCCAGATCGACTTCTAGGATATAACCGGTGTCATCATCGTCACGTAACGCGTGCACGTTCAACGTATCGATCTCTGTACGTTCCAACCATCGAAAACCAGACAGTGGTAAAGGCTGTGTCATAGCCGTTCCGTACAGGTTGGTACAATCGAGGTAGAGTAAATAGTTATGCAGCTTGCTTGCGTCATAATCGGGAATGTACGGGTTGTTGGCCTTGGCGTACCGATTAGAAATTGCTGCTAAGCCGCCACGGATACCTCCTTCGATGTACAGGTGTACGTCTATATCGCGGAGTAACTCTAACCTAACTCCTGTCATTTTCAGCATCGCGTTCCACGCTAAACCGGCGGTGGTAAAAACGTTACACGGATCGAGTTCGTAGTACTGCAGGCTCATGTTTCGAAAGTTTTCAAATACATCTGCAAGCAGTAGTACATCCGTTTTTAAATAAAGGTCATGATAATCACCGAACGTTTGCATGTCGAAAGCCGACCAAACCGCTCGAGCGTGCGCGTAATCTTCTTCGTTTATATCCGACTCTGTCAACCCGTTGTAAAAATGTACGCGGTCCGGTAACTGCCTCTCGTCAAATTTTGAATCGTCCGTAACGTATTCGTAAGGGTACACACCTTTACGCAACAGTAAATTAACATTACGCGTGTAAAATTGATTAAGGATTTTAAATTTATCCGCGGATAAGTTGGAGACGAGTTTTTCAAGTGACGCGTTCATGAACCGCAGAGAATCGAGAAACCGGAGCTGTCCGAGTGTAACGGAGATGTAACGTTCGCTTGTAGTAGCGATACACGTTATTTCATCTTCCTTGTACTTTTCGAAACCTTGCATCAAATGATGCGAGTCATAGCCACTTAAATTATGAAAAAAAACCGGAACGTGTGTTGGTATTTTGTAATTTATATTACACACATTGTGAGCAGCGCCTAAATAGTTTCCCGTTATGTGGCAATGGTTTCGAACCGTGTCATCCGTTAACGCCTTCTTGCACAGATGACAGTGCGTAGCGTTTCGGAATGACCGTTCATCGGCCGCTGTCATTTGGATCGGTTTATTAAACTTTCTATCGAGTCGTTGAACGTCGGCTAAAAGCACACGAAGGAACGTGTCCACCACGTCTTTACCGCGGTATATTACAGGTTCCTTGACGGCGTTTCCCATCCAGTCAACTATCACATAGCAGAAACTGGCTGGTATATGATGTGCCACGTTTTTACCGGTGGTCGGAACAATAAACGATTCGAAGTCAGCGTATACCGTATAAGGTACGCGGTGACAATGTGAAAAGTTTTTAAAATACATCCACTTTTCGTTCTCGTCAGGAAGTTTTACTTTCTGTACTCCGTGCTGAGAACAGTTGCGTTCGTGTTCTTCAACTCGTTTTCGTGCCGCGTTAGTATCTTTATTGTCCGCAAATCTGTGTAGACAGTAGTTGCAGTACACCGATGCACGACAATTTTTTGTCAACGACGAAAGCATACGCGAAAGGTTTCGTATGAGGCAGTAGTGAGTAGTGTTCGCGTCGGACAGTAGCAGTAGGTTTACGTGGTACTTTCTACCGCGATGTTCAGTAATACGTAAAGGATATACCTCGCCTTCGTAGCCAAAAACGTTAACGGATATGTTTTCGTTTAATTTTTCAAAACGTTTTATCTTATTGACTGCGACGGGATAAGGTATGTCCTTCATGTTTATTTCTTCTTCGTACGGAAGGTAATGGCTAACGCGATGCGGGTTACACGCGATCGGGTGTATACCGGCGAGCACAGACCACAAGAAACACTTTTCATCTTCTAAATTTTTCACATTAATAATTCCTTTCCTACTGTGTGACAATTTCGATGGTGTAGGTAGAAAGCTCGACCCCACAAGAGGATTGTATTTTGTAATATTTAGTTCCACCGACTCGACACCGTTTTCAACCCACCCGCTTCCGTCACGCGTGAATTTGTCAACGGATTCCATTATTTTCTCGCTAGCTATCGAATACTGTTCATCGATATCGTCATACTGTGACTTAAGTTCTGTACGTGATCTGAATACCGCATCACAATAAATATTTTCGGTGTTTATTAATTTTTTAAAAGATACACGAACTGCTAAATACCACTTTATATAATTATTTAATGCTACGGCTTCGCTACAAATCTTATCAACAACCGTGTGTTTGTAATCTAATAATACTGTTTGTGTGTTTAGTGTATTGTCAAGTATCATAAATTTTATAGTAATTACATTACCATTGATAGCACGGTGTTCGCTGCTGCTGCTGTCGGCCATTGTGAAAGGAGTGAGGTCGGCTTCGCGTCGTCGGTTCCCTATATAGACAGTCCGGTGACCGGTAACGCTGTAGCCGCGCTTCGCTCGCGAGGAGCAGCTGCGCGGGGTGGGGTGCGGGTTTGTCGAGACCGATGCGGTGTGTGCGGGTGGTGCGGGGTGGGGGTGCGGGCTAGGATGTCATCGTCCGGTCGTGACCGATGACGCGCGTTGCGGAGGGCTGGGTGGGGTGGGGAGTGCGGTGTAGGAAGCCGACGTCCGTGACCGATGCGGTGCGGGGTAAAGGTGTGGGATGGTGGTGCGGGGTAGGGAGCTAGGTTGCAGCCGGTGTCCGTGACCGAGAGGTAGGCGAGGTGCGGGGTACAGGATGCCGGCGACCTTGACCGAAGCGCGCTCGTTGACTCGCCTCCCGCGGGATGTAGGGTGTGGGTACGGGGGGGGCTGGGTTGTACGACCGGTCGTGACCGAAAGCAGATGGTGGCCCGAGACGACGCGGGGTGGGGTAGGAAGCTAGGTTGTCGCCGACGGACTCGATTGGAGTGCGGGGGGGGAATACCGGTCGTTGCGGAGCGACAGACAAAGTAATTGAACAAAATATGTTGGCGAGGTGCGGGGTGGTGGCGAGGCTCTGGGTGCGGGGTAGAATGTCATCGTCCGGTCGTGACCGAAAGCAGATGGTGGCCGGGACGACGCGGGGTGGGGTAGGAAGAAAAATTGTAGCCGTTACCGTTGCGGTAGAGGTGCGGGGTAGGGTGTCGTGACCGAAGGAGATGACGCTTTAGAAGGAAGGAACGTGGTCGGGGGAAACAGAATAAATACGCCAGTGTTTCCCTGTGCAGTCATCAGTACTCGCCATGGAAGCAATCGTTGCGAACGCGAAGACAGTTGAAAATTTTTTACCAAAAAGAGACTTGTCAAGTCTTTCTTTAGGAGTAAAGTATCATATAATTCACATGAAATTTGTGAAAACGAAATTCGGGGAGTCAGTTGTGGTAGATTTGGAAGATACCGGAGCCTGTCCTCAGCCGGAGGATAAACTGTTCTATGTATACCTACCTAAAAGATGGTGTGACGTATTTACAGAGGAGCAATTGAAAGCTGTGAAGCCTTGTGTCCTATCACTATGCGTAACCTCACACACTACGCTGGCGAACGAGAAAGTGAGCGTGCAGTTGGATATTGATTATGTGAGTATGATATTTCAGTACCACTAATAATTTCTTATACAGAAGTGGTTATGTATTAATTTTTTCTCTTTTTTTTTTTCCAGACCAAATAAACGAGAACAGGATTATTAATTATAATAATAATAACATTAATAGTAAAATGTTTTTAACTGTTGAAGTAGACTTCTCTATTTTTTTGTCGTTTTTTAATGTTAACTGTTCATTTTCAGAGAAAGAACAAGGTGTTGCTTGGATCTAATATTGTTGAAAAACTTTTAAACAGAGAAATAAATGGTAATAATAGATTATATTGTCAATGCGACATGATTAAATTCGATTATAATTTTAGAAATAATCGTAAGACACTGAGTAGATGGATATCAATACGAAACGAAAAGAATATTTACAAAATGAAAGTATTTATTCGTAATGAGTTTTTCAAACTCTTCAAAACATCAATTAGTTATTGTAACAACCATAATATTGAATATCTTCAAATAAAAGATTTGCTAATTGCTAAAACAAAGCTGGTTAATCAGATGTACTATATGATGTATAATTTTACTGGTACAGCGTATACCTCGCTGGTAAAAAAATATGAGTGGTCAAGGCATGACTCTAGCGGATGTCCGCTTCGTAACCGTTGTCGCGTCTGTTGTTATCTAAGATATCAAAATGAATTTAATTCAGAATACATGTTTTTTTTAATACCACACTAACTATCATTTGATGTGTCTACATTCTTTTGTATTTGATCAAGTATTATTAATTGTAGGAAATTATATTCTGTTTTTAATTATTAAAAAACGTATGTGGTTTATAACATAAAAAGTTAAGATAAACAATCATTAAAGTGTTAATTAAATTTTTATGTTTAATTAAATTTTTTAAAAGATTTCTCTCATAGTTACAGAAACCTTGTTTCGATGTTATGTGTTTGTGCGAATGCGAGGGAGATGTATGTCGTTCACCACCATATGGTGATCACTGTAACATTCTGAGTGCTTGTGAGTGGAGAGAATTTACACTCTGAAGAACAATTGTTTTAAAAAATTATAAGCGTTGTTACCTTTGTTATTATCTAAAATACTAAAAAGAGTTGAATTCAAGGTTTTGGTGTACCATTTTACACATGTAGTTAACACCATAGTAATTATCATTTGATGTGTGTCTACATTTAGTATGTTATTATTAACATATTACACATCAACATTGTAATATTGTATGTTATTAATTATTATTACTATTTTTATTGTTAGACATATAAGGCTTGTTTTGGTTGTAGTAAATGTAATTATTATTTTGTTAATTGTGTGTGTGTGTGTGTGTGTGTGTGTGTGTGTGTGTGTGTGTGTGTGTGTGTAGAGAGAGAGAGAGAGAGAGAATATATATGTAGAGAGAGAGAGAGAGAGAACCTTCAAGGCTGCAAAAGAGAGAGAAAGCGAGAGAGAAAAAAGATTATTTTGTATAATTATGTAAATATATATATATATATATATATATATATATATATATATAGAGAGAGAGAGAGAGAGAGAGATAAAGTGTTTATTTTGTTTATAGAGATACACAAACAGAGTATATGTATGTTAGAGAGCGCGCGTATGTTTTGCTCAATTATAATTGTCTTGTGAATATAGAACGTGTGTGTGTAGAGAGAGAAAGAAAATTATAGCTTATGATTTGATTGTAAAAGCTTTCGATATTATTAAAACTTATATATATATAAACCGTAACCTTTGTTATTTTATTATTATACCTTTATACAAAACAGTTATTCCTATCATACTTGAATAAGGTATACGCGAGCGAAGATAACAAGTTTTTATAGTTGAGATGCAGCCAACTTATTGATAAAGAGATGCACAGCTGGATTGTGGTATGCGGCAGCATACGAAGAAAACCGGTTTATAGAGTTCAGATGAGTCTCTCTCTAAAGAGAGAGAGAGAGAGAGAGAGAGAGAGAGAGAGAGAGAGAGTGCGTATAATCTGTTTGTACCAACACACAGCGATTCAACCAGACCTGTTTGACTACTTTGTTACAATTTTGCAGGTACACAGAGTAAAATATATTTATACAATTACACAATTTTAGTAATGCATAATTTTAATATGTGTTTTTCTAAACAATATTCAAATGGATGCATCTGTTCTATAATAACACAATATACTCATATATAATAATATAATATATGGTTTTGCGAACAGCAGATCCAGGTTCAAATCCCGAGGAGTCAAAATTTATTTTGTGGAAACCAACACCTGTCGGAACCCATCTGTATAGCCCCCCCTGTTTCGTCGTAACCAGTGTTTTATACATGCGTCATGTGGGCGTACCCACAAATTTCGGGTACCCCCATCCGTTGTTTTAATCATTTAGGGTACCAAAATTCTGATATTAAAAATTTCGAGAGAGAACGATTATTTTGTTACATCAAAATAAACCAGAACGCGGAAGTGTTTTAACATTCGGACACCAGCTGCCAGGGCCTCTGTCATGAACTGGAACCCGGTTAGGGCGTACCCACAAATTTCGGGTACCCCCATCCGTTGATTTAAACATTTCGGGTAACGGTACCCCCAAAATTTCGAGTAACGGTACCCGATGACATCGCCTCTGCGGGCAACCGCCGAATTCCGGGTACCCCCATCCGCTACACATTGTTTTCGGCTACCAAATTTTGGACATGCAGAAACCACGACCTCCGTGACGTCTTGAAACAGGTTTTAGCCATGCGGACGCCACGACTTGAGCCTCTGTGTGATGTCATGAACTGGAACACGGAAGTGTTTCAGTCACACATACACACACACACACAAAACAGTGACGTCACATGGACAGCTCGGACACCAGCTGCCAGTGCCTCTATGACGTCATGAACTGGAACCCGGTAGTGTTTTCAACTGGGGGTTCCCCAACCCATTGTTTTCAAACCGCGGAAGCCAGCTACCAGTGCCTCTCTGTGACGTCATCGCCATTGTTCTCATACATACACTTTCCCTCTACTGAAAAGAGTTATGTTTGAATGTGTGGATGGATTCCATTCAGAACTTGATAATAGGACCAAATCAATGGAAAAAGTATCAAAACTGTTCGCTGTTCTGGAACCAAATAACTTAGTTGGTGTTTTAAAAGTCTGTAAGTTCTGTCATCAAATCTTATTGAAAAGTTCGATGAATTCTCCAAAGAAGACATCATCGTTGAAATCGAGTGACTGAGAAGACATTTGCGAGCGGCTGAAATCCACCAAGGAGATTCCAAGAAGTGGTCATCGTTGCAATTTTTAGAATTCATAATTGAAATGGAATTTTCTGACACTGTTCCAAACTTTGCTTTAGCACTAAGACTATATTTGAACATTTGAGTATCGGCTGCTTCGTGTGAACGAAGTTTTCTAAACTTAAGTTGATTAAAAGTTCTCTCCGTTCTACTATGAGCCAGTCGAGGCTTTCAAATTTGGCTATTATTTCAACCGAGCACAAAAGAGTTGATAAAATTAGTTTTGATGATGTAATTAGTAAATTTGCTGAAATCAAAGTACGAAGACAAAAAAATGTAAGGATTCTAAAATCATAGAGAAATATTGATTCGACGTATGTATTTACAAGGAATTATGCATTAACCAAATCTCAAATTATTGAAGATATTAAAGTATTATGTGTACTTTGATTGATGAAGATCCTATTTGTTCTTATAATTTTACTAACAGTCAGCAACCACAGAATTGGTGCTCTATTGATCCTGATAACAATTTTAGGGTAGTGTGAAGTGTAGTTTCAGTATCTGTAAGTGTGCTAGGAGAGTTTAATATGTAAGAAAATATGCATAGGCTACCACGATATAGTTAATATTGTGTTTCTATAGTTACTGTATTATTAAATATTGCACTTTCGTTGTTGAAATGAAACCTAAATATGTGTTGAAAATAAAGACATAATATTCGGTTATTAGCTTACTAAAATGTGAGTACCATTTAAATGATTTTGGAGGGGGTGACAAATCTGAGCTCCGTATCAGGTACCAAATAGCCTAGGTACGCCACTGTGTGACAGTGTAAACACAGGCCGTGAAATATTACGTTCACTTAAAATACGCATTCGGTTTTTAATTTGTAAAATTAATGGTTACAACAAGTCTTACTGTGCTTATTTATGTTTTGAAAATAAGAAAAATCTATGAAATATTTGTACTAACAAAAAACATTCTTCAATAGAAGATTACATCTCGTTAACGTAATACGAATTTTAAATCTGCCAACAAAACCTCTCAGCATTTTTAAACCCAAATGAAGGTGAGAGACCAGTAAGTTAAATAAAGGTCCGAATATAATCGTACAGAATTAAAATAAACTGTAAAGGCATGATAATACTAGACATTACTTTTTAATAAATCTCTTTGAAACAATTCAATACTTTAATAATAGCATTTTACATATTAAACGGCGTCATACAATTTTTCCCAAAAAATTTGAAGAGGTTACTGCCAAGCTAGAACACTGTGAATATTACAAAACTAAACAGCAAATTCATGTATAATGTCACATATAAATTGGCACTGATTATTGATTATCACGTCTTACTTATGTATGGTTGCCTGCAACCCTACTTGTTTGTATTAGTCACTTAATGTGTATTGGGTGGCCTTAACTTTAGAGAGATAGAGGAAACATAAACAGAGTACGTGAACGGTAAAATACGCAAATTAAAGTATCTTTTACAAAAATTGTATAAAACGATTTTGTAAAAAGAAGTAATATATTTTAACACGTAATGTTGGCATTCATTTTGCTACAATTATATCGGAAAGAAATTGAATTCATTTGAATGAATAAGCTTAGCGACGCAAGAAGTCTGGAACAATGTAATAATAATGAACGGTGAGAGGATGCAAAGAGACCGTGGTCTCTCATCCTTTATTATCCCTATTACACTTCTCTGTTTCAGCGCCTTAATACTGTATATTTGCTAATCTTCTCAGTTATGCTAATGTTTTATGTTCTCTAATGAAGCCTAAAGTGTCATATATCTACTGAAATGTTTTGCTTAAACAAATTGTTTGTATGTTTTCCTCATATGCCTAGACATTTTTGCCAATAACGCAATTTCTATAATTAACCTTAAACGTGATAATTTTGAAACTTCACTCTTGACAATCCTTCATAACTGAAATGAAGCAGTGACACGACACACATTTACTACCTTACGTATGGAGTAAAACACTAATAAATGTATTATTTTTCCAGAAGGTGTATTGTATACTCGATACTTGCGTATAAATCTCGGAGGTACTTCGATGAAAATTTAATTAGCATCTTTAACAAAGAATTAAGAATTAACATAGAATGAAGATATAAATTACACCCAGTAAAAATTAATCTTACCCAGAATCGAGTAAATAACAAGTCGATTATCTTAAACAACATTAAGCCTGTACAATTCAACAAACTTATTTATCTCAATGTGATAAGAATCAAATTTCCTTGTTCTTATTTGGGGTTACTTCGAAGAATCACCGTGAGCTACAATCGGATGAATATTGAAAGCAGAGAAGATTGGAACACTCTCAGCTTTTATCGATCATATTTATCCAATTTGTATTAATTCCAACAATTCTTACAACTGCAATAATACGTACAATGCATATTACTTGCAGTATACAATGCTGTGTAAAAAACAAAATTGTCAATAAATTAATTAAGTTACAGTTACTACCAGTTTAACGAGGTATTTATAGAATAAAGCTCATACCTCAAGTTGCTTTGAAAATGATCAATATCAGCTGATAATACTGATAGCTGTAAAAGACATGTACGTGGATCGAGAACATTTTATTCTCCCCAATAAGTTTTATTGTTTCATTAGTTTCTGTATTGCCAAGTAATATATAACATTTGAGAAATGTTAAAGATTTTATCATGAGTTTCATCAGTGTGTTACAAACTTATAGATTTACTGTAATTTAAAATAAATTAGTTGTTCATTTATTTATTTATTACACGCATGTTAATATTCTATACTTAAAAAATTTAGAATGTAATGGATACTAAATTTTGGAAATAATGTACTTAATACCTACGATGTTTTAGGCAAACAAAGAATTATGATAAAATCTAGCGACAATTTCTTAACGTAAGATACATTTTTAACTCACTATCAAAGATGTTACATAATATGTAACATATTATGTAAACTTATATTAAGTATTTTGTTTTATTTATACAAATACATACTCAGAATATATATACTAGCTGTTACACTTGCGGCTTCCCCCGCTTTATTGTTTTGTTTTAATTGACATTTTTTTTAATATAATTTTTTTAAATTATCACTCGTTAAATTATCTTTATCTTTGTGTTTTCTGCGCTGCTTTGATTCTATTTAAAGGTTTTTTAACCTCGTTATTACTTGCTCGTTTAGTGTCATGGGTCGTTAGGGATTGAGGTTTTCTAAGAAGTGGCAAACGTATTGAATTTAACACACAGGCAGCAATAAAATTGATCACACGGACGTGGAAAAAACGCACGGTCGTCAACTTTGCTGCGCTTTCAAGGTCTCCCTCATCGAAACGCAACCTCCTGCGTTTTAGTTACGTTTTTAACACGCACGAGCGTTGTCACACGGACTGTTCAAACATGGCGCTAAATAGCATTTGTTTATTTACTTGTTACTATGGTAAAAAATTCTCGTTTCCATGGTGTTGTTGACATCTTTATTCACGTCAATAAAAGGGCATAATTAAAAGACTTAAATCGTGCGAACGGGGTAAAATATCAAATTCTAAGTAAGATCCATTTTTTAAGTGTTCGTTTGATTCGAAAAATTCTTATGACATTTAAAAAAGATTTGTCCTCTTATAGAAAAGAAACTGTACATATTTTGAAATTGTTTTGCATCATAAAAAAGCCATCAGAAATTTAGCGACACAGTGATTTTATTTTGAGTTGGTCACTTCCTAGAATAGATATGTAGCTCGCCATATTTAGTAGTCGTATTATCCAAATAATGCTTAAGAAAAAAAAATATTTAGTCAGGTCCTTTTCTAGCTTGACCCTCAATGCAAATGGGCAAATGTAACTTACTGGTTTCTTACTTTTATATACAATTGACCATTAGTTGTCTTAAGAACACAACAGGGATTATAGAAAATGAGTTGTTCTCCATAAAATTCATTGACAGAGCTAGAAAATTCAGATTTTATCCGTTGCATCATTGTCAATTTCTTGTTTTAAAGAAATACAAAACTTAATTTGAAATTTATAATATACCTTATTGTGATCCGTCTTGCGATCTCGTAGTTATTATTTCACTACATGTTTCGGGAATAAATTCCCATTTTCAGGTAAAAAATGTTTCTATCCTCCTATTATATAGGAATATATTAACGAATATTACACACACACACACACACACACACACACACACACACACAAATAACACATCACAACTGTCACAAATGACATAATTATAACCGTAAGCACACAACTATCGAAGACAGTGCACGCTGCCCGCCTGTCACATTTCAAATGGACTAATTACAAAGATCGCCGTTTATCTTCAATATGGTGTCATACAGAGTATTTGATTTAAACGAAAGCTGGTCGCTAAGCAAACATTCTTTATGAATTTTGGATGCTCTGTAAATTTCAAATTCCTCTAACGCATCCATAAAACAACCTTTGTTGCTAAGGTATATTATAAATTTCAAATTAAATCTTAAATGCAATCTGGAGACTGTATATAATGAAATATAAAACTTTTTCTACTTTGCTCTTATGTACCATAAGCTCTGCGATTGCAGAACGGTTTGGTATTCCGTTCAAATGTGGTCATTTTATTTTCACAAACACAACAGTCAACTTGTAGTTGTCCAAATCTTAGGTTAAAGTTTTCATTAAAATAATAAACATTTAAATATAGAATTTCTGTAGTAAAAAGTTGAAAGTTTGCTTTAACATTTAATTCTGAATATAGATATTTTATTCCTTATTAGTATAGTTATCTGTTTTGTATGTAATGATTCAATAGGCTTTTGAATTTTTATTTCTGTGTTAGAGCTAAGAACATAACTCATACGTATATCGACCTGTATGGTCTTTTACAGGTTTTCCGTATGCCTTTATATATATTATTCTTCTCAATTTTTTTTATAATACTAAAAACTGAAAGAAAGGCAGGAAAACATACCTGAGCTTCCTCATCCAATTATAACTTGATAAGTAAAAGTATGCGATTGAGGATTTTCTGTATTTTATCAGAAGACTTAATCTCACCTTCGTTGGTAAAAATTGAATCAGATTTACCAGATCTTGACCATCGTCGTTTGATTTCTTTGACTTCGATTAAACCATTAACCAGCGAGTACACATCCTGTTCATCCTTTCATGAGAAATTTTTGTACAAAAAAATTAAAAGCAGATTTCAAAATTGTACCTCATATTTTTCAAAACACTTAATTTTAAACCTGAAAGGCAAAAACAGAACTCAAAATTTATTAATTAAGCTCTTAGTTAATATTAAAAGTTATTTAAAAAGTTATATTTAATAATGTTTGAGGTTATGCCTTCCACGTTTCAAAATATTAATGTGACATATTAAGTTGTTCAATTCTATACTAAAAACCAAATAACTTAAACGAGAAAAGAAGTACTTACTTACAAGTTTCTCCAAGTTTAGCACAACTAATAGATTTTACCTTATGGTTTGTACAGGCTTGTCCACTAAGCCTTGCCTGTGTTATAATATTTCGTTTGTATTAATGAGCTGTTATATCACCTTCATTTTGTTCATTATTAATAAAGTTATGCGTTTTAAATGAAACTATCTAATAACAAGAACAAAATTGTTCTCACACAAGCAAAAGATGTAACCTAAGTAAGGTGGCTGTTGGTTATTGCTGAACAGCTGATTAAATGATAGGATGATACAATTTGTGTAGAAAGAGCAGATGTCCGGACATCTGGCCTTTTAACATAAAACGGAAATTTTAACACACTTTTAGTACTGCAGTAACTTATAAACTTAACCTTTTTTTAACACAATATGATAATTTTCTCTTCAGAAGTCGTGGCAATCACAAACGAAAAACGAAATTTTATGGACATCCGCTCTTATAGCACTGAGCGATTCATTTAGGTTTGTAGTCAGTCTTCCAGATGTTGCCTTAAAAACAATGTGATTCGCTTGGGCAGGGATTTTATAATGTATTTTTGTGGAAACCCTTATTTATTGATATATTATAATGTACCGAGTGCGTACCTCGATTTGACTATATTTTATTTCAACTTGGTTATTAAAAAATTTTATTTTTTATTTAATTTGATTTAATCTTGTTCTTTGTTTTATTGTTTTTAATTAATTAATTTTTGTAATCTCATTTAATTGAATTTTGTTCACTTCGGAATCCTCTTGACGTTCCGTCGCACTTCCGTAGACCTAAATTGTCTTTGTACAGTAATAGTGTTGTTTTGACTAAATTATAAAGTAATTATAACTCTCACGTACCTTTGGTGTAGCACTGGTAGCTTATGTCTGTCTGTACTGGTTGTTCAGATGGTTTTAGTATGTTATAAAACTATTAAGTTGTCAAAACAGTATATCAGCACTGTTTGTAAGTAAGTGAGCTAAATTTGTGTTATTTAGGCGCCATATGGATTCTCTGGTTCTTATTCCATAAAATAATTTATTCGATGAATAAATTAAATAAATTTTAATTAATGTCGTTAAATTATTTCCTTGATTGTACGATTAAATGAATTTAATTAATTGATTTTCTTTGGTTTGGTTTATATTATTTGAACGGTTTGCGCTTCACACGTCCAAGCCGCCAACTTAACTGTTTGAGTGCCTTGAATTTGCAACTCTTTTAAATAAGACAAAATTACTAAAAATCGCTTCAATAATTTCTTACAAAGTTTGTTAATGAATATTTTACTGTTTTATTGCTCACTGAGTGCTTATGTTATCTCTATACATTCAATTCAACAATGATTTATGGATTACAATATACCTGGCCTAATTCTCTCCTAACCCAGGAGGTTGGCAATGATGACTGTAATTAATTATTTATTTATTTACAAATTTTTTATACCTCAAGGGTGAATCCTTTGGAAGTACAGAATAAAATAACTATGCCTCTAGTTACGATGCTTTACAAAAGTTTAGTAGGTTAGACACCTTTTAAAATTTCAGACTTATTAACGAAATGTTCGTCTGACCTCTACAAGTTTTGAGGTTAACTACGGTTAGCCTAAATCGTTAATTTTTGTATTGGAATTGTATAATTCCTCTTGAAAAAAGTATGGACAATGATTAATTCTTATAGTATTAGTGTTTGGTGTTCAGTACATAAGTCTATTATTTCTGAATTATATCTTATACTAGTGACATAATAGTTGAACACTGTAATTATATTTGGCACTGTACTCCCTGATTGATAATCTCTTTGGATTATTATTTATTCACTTTACGATCTCAATACACTGATAGCACACTTCACTTTTCCGCGAATGAACGATTAAAACTTGTTGTGGTTAAATATTTGGTTAGGTAACTCTTCTAACCTCGTTCTTTTTGTTTCGCACTACTAGTTAAAGGAACACTGCTTGTCGTGATGCACTTTACTAAGTACTAGCGGACCCGGCAGACGTTGTCCTGCCCGAACGTTGGCTTGCCTGCTATTAGCGGGTTCAGCAAACGTTTTTTCGATATTCGAATTTTCGATAAACTATATACTAAGTGACATTTGACATTGAGTTTGACATTTCAATCTTTTCGTTTCGTCATTTTGTGATTTGCTGTTGCCCAAAGCAAAATCAAAAAATGAGTGCAATTTCTCGTTATCCTGCGCCGTTGAATTCTCGTATCATGGCCGGACGATATTTGGTGCTTGTCATTGGCACATTTGGCGAAAGAGGCGGTACTTTTCGTGAGATTGGTGGTAAGTATAATAATGTGATTGCAAAAAAGATATTGCTGTTTTTATATGTGTGTAAATGTCTGACAGATTTTTTTCATATGTATTAGCTGTGTGGAGAAGACTGCGTGGAACTCAGTTGGTCCGTGAGCTCATAATGGATCTACAGGCGACTGGAGATGTGGCGACTCATGAAAATGGACGCTTCTAGGCTGTGGATCCACTGAACTATATGTACACCGAAGATGGATTGCGAGTAGCAGAGGAATGTGACGACTTACCAATAACATATGATGCAAATTTGGACGATTTTCATTTTGATTAAATAATAGCAAACAAAGAAAAAACTCAAATCATTTCCATGACAGTCATATTTTTATTAATGTAAAAAAAGTAAAGTATATTGAAATAAATGTTGAATCTTAATACTAAAAGAATTAAAGTTTGTTTTATTTTTATCTTAATGCGAGTTGATGAACAATGTTTTTCGTTAATCCCTGAGGTATATAAATGAACAAACTTGATGGTTTGCCAACGCGAGAACGGATAATATAATTGGCCATGTGAGAAGCACGGATTTTCTAGATCCAACCCACAAATGGACATTGTTTGGCCTTGTGACTTATTAATAGTCATTGCGAATGCCAAGCGAATTGGAAATTGCAGGCGTCTGAATGGAATGGGCGAGTCTGAAGGGATCATTGGGATCCGTGGCAGGAGAACAACTTCACCTTGAAACTTGCCGTTCAAAATGGTAGCTTCAAGAACATTGCCCATGATTTTTTTTATGACCAATCGCGTGCCATTGCATAGCTTTGGTGCATTTAAATTCCGAAACAAAATGATTGGTGAACCAATTTTTAATCGCAAGTTATGTGGTGGCATTCCCGGTAAATCCAGTGAATTCAAGAATTCAACAGGATAGTTGACTGCTTCGTCAGGATCGACAACAGTGTCGATCGATTTGAACGACATCTCATTGCCAGGCCATGACTGTTGTATTTTGAAATTAATAGCGTCAACATCGATATTTTTTGCGGCCAAAATAGCTCGTTCACGTAGCCACGCATGATTAATGTAATTAGCGCGCAAATCTGGGAATATGCTTTCAATCAAAGCATATTTCGTGGCCACCATGTTGCAAAAATTGTCTGGCAATTTGATGCATTGTGTATTTCCATGCAATAGAATTTTTCCATTGCCAATGTTGAGCAATTTTTCGGAGAATGACAGTGCCAATGGATCGTTTTGCAGTTGAACACGCATATTTATGGTAAGGCGTAATGTATTGACATTTCGCCATAGGTATGATTGTTTCAAACATGCGTTAATTTCGTCCGCATATGTAGCGCGTGGAATGACCGGCAATGTCTGTCTGAAATCACCGGACAGCAGCAGTAGAGCGCCACCGAAAAGTCTGGTATTATCGTTGAGATCTTTCATCGTTCTATCGAAAGCTTCAAGTGAATGCTTGTGGGCCATAGTGCATTCATCCCAGATAATAATTTTGCAATTTTGCAAAACTTTAGCCATGCCGGAATGCTTCTTTATGTTGCACATTGCGTCTGGATTTGTGTGAACGTTCAATGGCAACTTGAGTGCTGAATATGCAGTCCGTCCACCATCAAGCAAAGTCGCTGCAATGCGTGATGAAGCAATTGCCAACGCAATATGATTTTGTGATCGAATGCGCGCAAGTATCAGTGAGATGAGGAATGTTTTGCCAGTGCCGCCTGGTGCGTCCAAAAAAAAAATCCGCCTTGTTGTGCTTCAATTGACAAATTAATTCGAACGTATGTGTTCTTTTGCTCAGTAGTGAGCAGTTGCTCATTATTTGCAACAAAAGTAGTCAAAGAGGCCGCATCGAACTGTTGTTCGCGCTGAACATCGCTGTTAATGATGTCTGTTGCTGGGCGGTTAGGCGATGGCATACCGAAATGAATGAGTGGCATATTCGAAATGAGAATGCAAATATCCTCAATCGAGGAGTTGGACTGTGTATAATCGGCCTAATGTATATCCCACAAATATGCCGTCGTATCCTTGGACTGGAACGCGTCGATTTCGTGGGTCCCACTTTTTTGACTGTTTGTTCCACGTGAAAAATCGTGGCACATTAGTATACATTAATGTCTTTGCGAATTGACCGAAAATACCTGGTCGGTTGCATAGTTCGAAAAACTCAGTTAGTGTGGTTTTTGGGGCAGTTAATGCTCGTTGTATAGCAGACTCTTCAGTGAAATAAACACGCTGTCCATTTTCAAGGTGCAAGGCCAAATGTATAACAGCAGGGTCTCTGTCGTGTATGGGAAAACTCAAAATGCGCCAAACTGCTCCATTGCTGCTAATGTATCGGCTCATTTGATAACGTGTTATTTCGTCGTTATCATTTACATTTTGAACAGCAAATACAGCCATATCGCTGCCCTTATAAACGTATTTGCAAATGTATTTGATGTACTTCACCGAACTGCAGAACTCAACGTTTATGTGTGCTTTGTAGGTTTTGGACAGCAATGGCGAATACGGAACCACCCAGCGATTGTCAATGTCAACCGGATTTTCACCGTTTGACATGCGCAATTGATATGATTGGCCACCATTGTCTGTGTCTCTACGACGATACAATGGATAACCATCGATATTAGTGATAGTATCGTTTATACACATTTTTGGGAAACGTTTCGTACATTTTCCATTGTCCATGCACGGCGCCGTCATGTTGAGATCACCGCATGGACCATGGATCATGTTAGCGGTAACAATGTCAAACAACTCTTGATCGATCTGGAACTCTTGATCCGGAATTTCTGCTGAAATAATTTTATCAATTTCTTCTGGCCGTACTTTGTCGACCAACCAAATCAAAATATGTGCATGTGGCAAACCTCGTTTTTGCCATTCAACAGAATACAGCCAGCAACGTGTTTCGCCGAATACAGAGTGATGTGTAATCAAGTTCATCAACGATTTTAATTTTTGTTTGAAGACACGTGCAGTGATATCATGGCGATGCATTGCTGTTTGACCTGGCAATAATGAAATTTTAATTTCATCCCAGTTTGGATTGCACGTAAATGTAATGAACAAATCTGGTCGGCCGTACGCGCGCACTAAAGTCATGGCGTCTTGAATGTATTCTTGCATATGACGCGGACTACCAATATATGATGATGGAAGAATATATGCGGTACCGATGTCGTTGATATTATTTGTTCCATCTACGTTACTGACAATAGCATCACGCAAATGAATGTACTCCTCAGAACGCAGCTTCGCTTGATTATACTTGATGTACCGTAATCGCTCGCTTTCAATTTTCGCATACATATCAACGATGTATTGATGAAACAGCTGGCGGCATCGGAGAATGTTGTTGTCTTCATTGGCACGAATCATCAACCGATATGCGTAGAAGTTCATCGCGCTCACTTTCTTGTTGGTTTCTGCACCTGCAAATTAAAAATATAAATAAGACAAAAAGAAATTAATCGTACAGAAAAAGAAAAAAGAAAATAATGTGTAGATTGTACCTGTCGCTGGATTTCTTTGTTTGATGTTGAAATGATATCCACCTTCTCCTTCCCAAAATATCAATGGATATTGCAAAGCGTCGTAAGAACGATGACTGTCTTGAATTGTCTGCACCGTGTTATCTCTGCGTTGGATCCGTATATCTCGACGTTCGTATGCGTCGCCAACCATAACAACTGCAACTTCATTAACGGTTGGTGCATTGTATCGGCCTGCGTGCTCTCCAGATGGTACTTTGTCTGCTTTGATGATGATCATGTAGCTGTCGTTTTGCAGTTTGTTTGAAACGGTATTGAACAACTGGACCAACTGGTTGTGATTTCGCAAAAACGGTTCCAAAGTCGCCACAATTTCTCGCTCCTCCATCTGCTCGATGTGGTTGTATTGGCAGCGTGTGTTTATTTGTTGCTCCTCATCGCCCATGAAGTAGATTTGCAAGAATTTTGGATCGGCATCAGGCATTGACATTAAAGAACCAATTTGATGATACACTTGGCCCTGAATCTTAAACGTTGATTCAAAATTGCGACCATCCTGATTCTGAACGATTTTTGTTGCTCCAAATGATGTCATTTGGAAGCAAGAATTGAATTTACGAATTTTACGCAAAAACAATTTTGATTGAGGTGTGGCTCCAGCCAATAGTGTTTTCAATGGTTCTGGCGGCGAATTCAATGGTGGCAGTACAACTTTTCCAGACGCGCAGCAGAAACCGGCCGATTCACCTTTGTATTTGAATGCATGGCAGTGTTGGCATTCTTTGTCCATAGCGCCGATGACAATTTGTGAATGTGACGAATAGTCGATGTCCGATTCATATTCGAACGCAAGGCGGAGAAGTGATGCACGTGTCAATGAGCGATGTACTTGCAGGCGCTGTCGTTCATGTGCTCTGTGTGCGTCGGTGGCTCGTTGACGCGCCTGTCTTTGTCTCAATGCATTAGCTCGAAGGCGTTCGTTGAGTTGCTCTTGACTTTCATTTGCATGTGTGTTTGCAACCTGGTCTCTTAAATTTGCATTGTCCGTCAATTGATCTTCTGCCGTTCTATTTAACCGACGGGTCCGGACTATTTGTGAATTCCGTGTACGTCGACCAATATTTCCTCCTCGTCCACGAAGACGTGGCATTGTTCTGTAATAAACACACAACACATAAAATATAAGTAACTTATATTTGAATTTTATGGATGTTATAATTTGTTGAACAAACTTACATGTTGTTTATTTTCGATGAACCGTTTAACACTCTGTAATTTTTATAGAATCATCGACACAAATAAGCACTGAAAATGAAAAGTTGCAGGTTAGATTGATTGTCATTGCATGCACATGTATATAATTGAAATTCATGGAAGATCATGTAAGATATGGCGGAAAGTCAAAAAATGTGTCAATTTCAATATGACTTACTTCAAAAAATCAAACTACCTTAACTGGTAATGTATGTACTCAGTTCAATCCTTCCAGACGTCTTAAATTGAAAACGTGTCGTCACAATGCTCAATATATCTTCAAGAGTTAATTATAACCTCAAAACAACATATATCACCAAAATTCCGTCAGGTCGGTAACGTTTAGTTTTGAATCAGTAAACATATAATATACCACAACTATTGTTAGCATATTAAAGGACTTCCGAGTATCGCTTTACTACTTTCAGGACCTTAAAACAAGGTATTCAGTTTATTTAGCTTAAAAACCCGTTTAAATTTACAAATTTATAATAAAAAACCACTAAAGTTGTTATAATTTTTGTTAAACCCTAGGATATATATTACTCACCACTAATAATTCATCAAGAATGTGTTAAAAAGTAAGAATAAAAACCATTACCTCTTTACAGAGTAATGATTTACTCTGTAAAAGAACTTTTTTCGTCGTTTCCGACATGACTCGAAATGTTACCGACATGACCGTTTTTAAGTATTAATTCGTATTGACGCTACCACGACTCTTAATGCATACATATATATATATATATATATATATATATATATATATTGCGACAACACAAATTACTAAACTATTGGCGCATAGGATATGATAGTATGTGTATCTTAAATTAAAAGTCTATATTGGAGGGTTTAAGATTATTTATTGCACAAGACATAAGTAATTGTTTATATGGTATATTTGATATGTACAGAATGTAGTGTTTGATATAGAGTATTTCTTTTTAAAAATGTTAAATACTGTTCATACACATGACGTGATACGTTACATAAAGAAGATTCCCACAATGATGTTGCTGAAGAGAAGGGCAGGTCTTTGCTGTGTAGTTGGGTCGTCAGGTGTGGCTTATAAATGACAGACGTTCACCCTGAAACGCTTACAGCTGGGCTGGTGTCCTGAATTCCCACGATGAATCTGACGCTTCGCACACACAACGGTTCTATGGATCTTACTACTCGTTAAATTAATATAGAGTTTATGACCAACAAGTATCTCAGGTGACAGTGAGTTTAATCTAATAACGGTATATTGAACTTATACCACTCCGGACTCTTCAAGTGTTCACGCGAATCATAGGGTCTACCGCGATCAGCAGACCACCCTATGAGGAAATCTTGCACTAACACGGAAACGTCTTGATGAAACAACTTACTATTGCGTAACTACTAAATTTTACTGACACTGCAGAAAATCTCACACAGTGATACAGTTACACTCACTATTACACTCGTAATACTTTAATAATAATACCCTGTGTAAATAGCTAATATTCAACTGTTCTGCGTCACACGCGTTACTATCACCGAATAGTCTTTACAGATTCTTGCAAGCGACAGAATCTTGAACAAGAACTGCGCGACCCGATCGTGATAGACGGTAGAGAAGAACTCTCGTAAATATGCACACAATGCTGTAATAATAACACTGTGTAAAGTTGTAAAACACGAACAACTCTGAGTCTTCACGCGTTACTATCGACAAATAGTCTTTACAAATCCTTGCAAGCGACAGAATCTTGAACAAGAATTGTACGTCCCGTTCGCGGTAGCTGGCTGAGAAGAACTGCTTGTGCAACGACAGGCTTAAGAAAATTTCCGACCACCTTCCAGCATTTTATTGGTGGAAGGAAGTCACATGGTTACATACACCATGACATGCAACTTTTCATGCTGTAAAGTGCATTAACTTTGTAAGAGCATGCATAGCGGTAATCAGAATACCCTTATCTCATGCATAACTGCATACTTTAATAATATCATATATGAATGAAAATAATAGCCAGAAATATACAGGGATTGTAGCGAATACCTATGTCTATGTTCAGTTCAATGTCATAACACAACGATAATTAATCCACGCAGAGCCCGGGAAACGTTTACCACTCGCGCACGCGCGCACGTTTTCACAAACACAGTACATGAATAACAATAAATAAATAATACACAGTTTTACTAAACCAAACCCTTATCGTTACTAAAATACAACTGATAACATAAACAAAATTAACCATCTACCAATATAAACATGAATGTCAAAAGTTTGTGTATTATATGAGCTTGCCCCGCTTATCATGATCCTGTGATTCGTTGCAATATATATATATATATATATATATATATATATATATATAATTTTCTATATAAGTAACTCGATGTTTCTTGCAGTAATTATATAATTTGTGATGTTTTCAATTTGTTTCTTCTGCAAGTAGATAATATTGTATATTCTTTTTAACACCTGACGCACGTTTCACTGAAAAATATCAGTATCATCAGAGGTTTCTAAGTGAATTAATAACAATCGAAATAATTCTATTAATATAAAAGTAACGAATAATCGAATTTGTATCGATTTTAATGTAAAATAAAATAACTGATAATCGATTTAGGTCGATTAGTTAACGATTGTTTTAATGTTTATTTTTTCAGCAGCTGTTTTCTCGGTTATATTTGAAATTTTGTTTATATAGTATTTTATTCACATTTATTTTTATTTTTTAGTAAATTTATAATTTCAATTAAATTTAACACAATCAATAAAAAACTTAAAAATCTACTAATAAATAGTACACCTAAAGAAGATTTACATTTAAAATTTACACACATTAAATAATAACCACACTTTTTACCCAAAATTCGTAAATTTATCTAATATTAAATTCACGGAAAACGAAATAGCTACCCTAGAATCATCAAACAAAACAAATCTTAAAAATGTAAACAAATATGTAATAGATAATATCATAGTCGAAACTGAAAACGCAATTAATAATGTAGAACACGAAAAACAAGATAAAATAAGAACAGAAGCCTCAATGGAAATAATAAAATATATCAAAAAATATAATAACCAAAATCATCATATTAAAAATAAAAATAAACAAAATAAAACCATTAATAACATAAAACAGAAACTAACGACTAATAACCTCACTTTAACCAAAGCTGATAAGAGTAATAGTACAATAATAATTTCTCAGAAAGATTTAGACGATAAAACAGAAGAATTTATAGTTAATAATAATTGCATAACATTAAATAAAGATCCCACAAATAAATATCAAACACAAATAACAAATATATTAAAAAATAGTAACCAAATCATAAATCCTAAAGACTCCTTTAAATATAAAATGGATAATCCTTGTGCACCAAAATTAAATTCTTTAATAAAATTACACAAAACCAATAAACCTATCAGACCTTTAATAAACGCTAGGACCGCACCAAATTATAAAATATCAAAATTATTAACTCAAATCTTAAAACATAAAATTGAACTTCCAGCAAAACACAATATAAAAAATAGTATCGAACTCACGGAACAACTAATAAACGTAGAAGTAAACAGAAATACAAAATTATATTCATTCGACATATCAAACATGTATACAAACATTCCCATTGAAGAAACTATAAATATTACAATAAATAATCTGAAAACAAATAACGAAAGTAACACATACATTAAACAGTTAACTAATACTTTAAAAATAATTTTAAATCAAAATTATTTTCAATACAACAACAAATTGTACTATCAAACAGATAGCCTTGCTATGGGAGCCCCAACCTCCGCTATCATATCAGAAATCTTCCTACAAAAACTCGACGAACAAATAATAAATATAATAAAATTAAACGACCCATTAGGATGTTATTTTAGATACGTTGATGACACTCTGTACATTTCCCAAAACAATGGTATAAATATAAATAAAATATTCAACTCCATAAATAATTTACATTCTAAAATAAAATTCACGTTAGAAGAAGAATCTAATAATAAATTAAATTATTTAGACTTAACAATAAAGAAAAATGAAACAAATTTTGAATACGCAATATACAGGAAACCTTCTCAAACTGACTTAGTAATACCAAATACTTCTAATCATCCTCCCCAACACAAAATGGCAGTATTTAATTCCATGATTTACCGAATGCTTAGGATCCCATTAAATAACACAGAAAGAAACAAAGAAAGAAAAATTATCCAACAAATAGCAGTTAAAAATGGATACAAAATAAAAACTATTAATAAATTAGAAAATAAAATTAAACATAAAATCACTAATAAAATTCCTAAAAACACTACATTTAAAAATTCATCTATTAATAATAATATAAAATATACAACCTTCACTTATTACGGAAATATAACTCAAAAACTAAATAAAATACTTAAAGATACTAATTCAAAAATATCTTATAACACAGATAATATAATTTTTAATAAAATAAAACCTAAAACTAAATCCAATACTCACAATAAAAATGGAATATATAAAATAGAATGTCCAGATTGCAATAAATTTTACGTGGGCCAGACGAAGAAAAAACTACTAGATAGATTCGTTCAACACCGCAATGCATATTTAAAACCAAATATTTATAAATCTAATTTAGCCACACATTGTCTAAATAATAACCACCAGTTTCCAAACATTGAAAATATAAAATTAATTAAAAACATACAAAAAGGTGAAAAAATGAATATTTGGGAAAATCTTAACATTTACAAACACAATAACAATAATTTATTAATTAAAGAACAAACCCAAATAAAAACAAAACAAGACGATCTATTTAAAATTATAAATTTACTAAAAAATAAAAATAAATGTGAATAAAATACTATATAAACAAAATTTCAAATATAACCGAGAAAACAGCTGCTAAAGAAATAAACATTAAAACAATCGTTAACTAATCGACCTAAATCGATTATCAGTTATTTTATTTTACATTAAAATCGATACAAATTCGATTATTCGTTACTTTTATATTAATAGAATTATTTCGATTGTTATTAATTCACTTAGAAACCTCTGATGATACTGATATTTTTCAGTGAAACGTGCGTCAGGTGTTAAAAAGAATATACAATATTATCTACTTGCAGAAGAAACAAATTGAAAACATCACAAATTATATATATATATATAGATATATATACACACAATGTAATAAATTAACACACTTTTAAACTAATACATTGTGGCCATATTTTTACAGGAAATGACATCTATATCGTTGAGGTAAGGAAATAAATAATTGTTGGTACAAACTTTCACACAAAAAATTGATATTTATTGCAAAGAAATTGATCCATACTACTGAGATCGAAAATACATACATGAATAGTGGCAGTGAAAGTGACATTTTAATATTATTGTAAAAAAGCTACTCTTAGTGACTCACTGACATTAAAGGAAACCTAAATTTTTTTTTTAGACAAAGCATTTGTAACAGGTCTGTCAATAAATTTGAAAATACGACTGGTTACACTAATTGGCTTTTCAAGATGACACAAATCCCCATCATCAGAAATTATTTGAACATCGGGCTTTGTAGGCAATTTGAAATACTGTCCACAGTGAGTCATAAACTTAATTTCTAATTTGCCAAGTCCGGTTTTTTGTACATTTCCTGGATACCACTCTTCATCATAAAGAACGGCAACCCAATCTCCGACATTGTACACTTCCTCCCTCTCAAGAATTTCCGGAGCATCTGTTTCTAAAAGTTAAGGAAACTAGCTTAAAAATTATGGTATCTCAAGAAACTATGGCCACAATAAAATTGCTGTAATAAATTTTAAAAGTTAAGACTCTTCGTTTGGAGAAAATATAGTTTTTAAATGTATAGATATTAAATTAAAATGTACAGTAAGATTTAAAAAAAAAAGGATACTGTTAAGTGCGCTCATCGAAGAACTTCCTTTCCCCAAACAGTGATGAGAGCAGACTTCGGTGCACTTGAAACAGCTAAGCTCCCTGATGTAAACAATTGAGCTGGCTTTTTCATGCCATAATATTTGGTGAATCCTCATTACGTCAGGAATGGCGGAAATTGCACATCGGTCAACGTGTTGTTTTATTTCTGCCACATCTTCAGCTGAAACCTTTGTCAAAAATATTCCTGGACAGGCGTCATTTAAAATTGTTACAAAGTCATTTGCCGAGGTAATGTCGTTTCCCTGAAGAACACATCTGTCGGCAGTCCTCTTCAAAGTACCGCCAACGCCGTCCATAGGACCCTTCCCATGTCCTGCTTCGCTAAAGTTCCATGTGCACGTTTTGATACTGGGACATATGTTTACTCAGCAGATAGAAATTGTATCTATTCCTATATTGGGCAGTTGGCCCATCAGATAAAAAATGTATTGTGTCCGCGTTAGGTCTTTCACTATTCAATTTCAACAGTATCGGTTTAAGGTGCGCCCAAACAGCTGACGCTTCATGATTAAGGCTTTCAGAAACCGTTGCAAATGAAGTTTTTCCAACATTTTTTCCTTTATAATACATGATCCCCGTGTGTAAGGACAACTGCACCTTTGAGGCTCCAAAATGCATTGCTTGTACTTCCTCTTTTTGCTTACACACGTAATTCTCTGAGAAATCTACTTTCAATAGAACTTCATTTTCCCCTAAATTTTCCAACTTTTCCTTTGTTTCCTTGTACTGATGTCTTATATTATAAACATGTTTCAAAAATCCAGCAAGCAGCTTGTTAAACCTATGTAGAACGTCCGACACTTTCCCCTCGTATTTCATCTTGACAGTCCGTTTTACCACCTTCTCAGAACCCTTAATCATTCGTGTTTCCGATACCCTTTCCCACTGGAAAAAGTTAACAGTTTGATTGTTTAAATCTTCATCTCTGGTGAATAGCCTGCAACCTGAGCAATTTTTGCATTTTCTATACATGCGCAGCTTTTTCCTACCTGCGCAGCACACAAGGTCAGGAACATCATCAGCCCTCTTTGAAGGCAGCAGGTTTTTTTCGTGTAGTTTATCTACTAAAAACTTAAAATTTGCGTGCTTTGCACACAAACAAGTTTGGCGGTGAGCTAACCTGGGCTGAATAATCCAAAAAGGTTTCAGCCTCAAAAATGTTGTGTAGGATATTCTGCTTGCAAATGTGGTCTTGTATTTCCTATGTAAAACTTTCATTGGCGCTAACAATAAACTCTTTTGAACATTTTTTTTACTGTCCTTTTTTCCATGGCACATCATACTGTTTTCGTCATCACTTAAAAAAGCCACAACTTGGTTCCTTTCCCGTTTCATAACAGAGTTGCTTGGTTTTCGTAATAACTTAGGATTACAACGTACTTTCTTTAAGTCTCTGTACTCTGTAATTCCTTTTGCAGTGCCCATTATTTTATTCTTCTTTAAGTATTCACTTGCCAGTACTTTTACAATTGTACGTTTCTCTTGATCACTGCACTGTTTTTTTCTTTTTTTCAGTTGAGAAGTTACAACTTCAGCAAAAACCAATCGTTTTTTTATTTCTGGTGTAATTTGGTTGCAGTTTTTTGAGCAAAGTGCTCTTACTTTAGATGCTGGTGAGGGAGTGTTTAGGCACGTTGTTTTAGGTTTGTTAATCCTCTGTAATCTTTTCCTGTATTTTTCATTTAATTTCTTCGCCTTACGCAAGTGCTCTTCTAGCTTGCGTATTTTACGGTAAAGAGTAGAGTTTTCTCTCCTAATCTTTTTTCTTCCTACTGTTTTCCTTACATTATTATTATTTACATTGTTCATGTTTACATTTTCCAAAATAGGAGTCCTATTTGAAGGCCCAGGTTGAGGGGATAGATATCGATTATTTGGGCTATTATCCGGTGTACACGGAGGTGAGTTTAGGTCGGCATATGCATTTATTTGTTTTACTGTATTCTGTCTGGCCCTATAATTTCTAGACCACTTCCTCCACTTGCCACGTATAATCTTCTTCTCTCTATCACTTTTGTTTTCAAAAGGAGTTTCCTTGGCTCTTTTATTTTTTCTCTACTCTCGGTTCTTCGCCCTTTTCAGCTCAAGTTGTTCCTCCGTCATTTTCGACCTATGTTTGCTAACCCGTTCTTTTACTTGGTCCTTACTTTCTTTAGTTTTCTTCTTTTTTCTTTCTTCTTTGGCAGTTCCATTGTCTTTTACATTTAGTTTGATTTTTATGGAGGGACCTACCACAAAATTCGTTGCGTTTTATTAAATTGTAAATGTAGTTAGGAATTAAGTTTAGCAGTGAAATTAAGTTTATCTCGCATACACTAAATCGTTACCGACATGATTTTAACCGTTACCGACAAGACGTGTCCAATTTTCGTTACCGACCTGACAATAACACCGTTACCGACCTGACGGGGAATTTTGTATTCGGGGGTTGGTATCCAGCAAAAAGCATGCACTGGTTTAGGTTACACATAAAGTTTAACATTCCTACTTGTATTATACAACAATCATGCTAAGTGAAAGCTTTTATCATATATAATAATGATTACACTGTTACCGACAATACATCACATAAATATACGCTGAAATATCAGCGCATTCAAACATTTTTAACATGGAAACTATAGAAAATAAACCAACTTACGTCTACCCATCTTGAACACTGCAACACAACTAAGAAGTAATGGCGGAACAAAGACGCTCTCTGCACTCTGGTGTTCTTTAGACCAACTAAGGTGTACGTTTCCGACCTGACTCATAAGTTTGCGGACAAACATTCTCAGTTTCTACGTATTGGTAAACCGGTAGTTAAAATGTTTGCTATAGTAAATTTAAAACTATCGCTGTTTCTTTATTTTTATCTGATATTTTAGTGAGTGTAACTGCATTATTAGCAAAGTTACAGAGGCAATAAAACATAAAAACGACTGTAGGACACGTTACCGACCTGACAATAATCACAATAAAAATCTTTAAAAATTATTGTTGTTATTTAAAATTTATTATGGTCTTTTTAATAATACGTTATACGAATTTTATGATTGGAAAACTATTTTCAGTTCAGTTTTACCTTCGCAAATAGAAAAGGTGACTAAGGACTGATTTTAGCACATTTTTTGACTTTTAACCATATTCACTTGAACACTGCACCTTACACATTTGCACAATGTATGTGTTTAAGTACACTTAAAAGTACACTTAAAACGTTATTTCAATATGTTTTGTCGATGAATAATACACTCAATATGCACGCAATTGTGATACATGGAATATCGAAACACAGCGAACAGAATTTGAAATGTCAAAACAACGTCAATTATTCATGAACTTATGGTTTTTTCATTTTAAAAAATATTGGGGGGGGTGAAATTTTGTGGTTATATGTTCTGATATGCGAAAAATCTAAAAAAAAATAAAAAAATTTCGTCAAAAAAAAAAAAAAAATTTCCTGGAACTCGATCGTAGCGCCACCTACCGGGTCCAATTGTGAATCTAAACCATCCAGGGACCCACTCAAACACACACACAAAATTTCATCAAAATCGGTCCAGCCGTTTAGGAGGAGTTCAGTGACATACACATGTACAGAAGAATTATATATATAACTAGGGGAATACCCGTGCTTCGCTACGGAGTTTCACGTTGTACGTAATGAAAATGTTAGTTTAATTAATAAAGTTCAATTAAAGTAGGTTTCTTAAAAATAAATAGCTGTTGCCCACGACTTCGTTCGCGTTTGCGTGGTCTTCAATTTAATGCGATAACATATTTAGAACAGAATCTATTCTATTGGGTTGCCATAGTAACCAAATCTAATAGTTTTAAGACCCCAAAGGACCCCCCAGAGGATCGTATCGAAAAAAACACCTGTCCTATGTTGGTTCTCCCGTTGCGTAAAATATTTGTGCCAAGTTTGGTTGAAATCGATCCAATGGTTTAGGAGGAGATGTGAAAGACCCCAAAGGACCCCCCGAAGGATCGTATCGAAAAAACACTTGTCCTATGTTGGTTCTCCCTTTGCGTAAAATATTTGTGCCAAGTTTGGTTGAAATCGGTCCAGTGGTTTAGGAGGAGATGTGGAAGACCCCAAAGAACCCCCCAAAGGACCCCATCGAAAAAACACCACTAATTCAGAAACCTTCGCGGGCGTGCGCACAACAACTCACCGAAGTTTCATCGCAATCGGATGAATGGTATAGGAACGCATACGGGACAAACAAAGAAACATTCATTTTTATATATAATAAAAAAAAAAAATTTCCTGGAACCCGATCGCAGCGCCACCTACCGGGTCCAATTGTGAATCTAAACCATCCAGGGACCCACTCAAACACACTCAAAAAATTTCATCAAAATCGGTCCAGCCGTTTAGGAGGAGTTCAGTGACATACACACGTACAGAAGAATTATATATATATAAAGATAAAGATATAACTTCTTTGCTGCTGTGGTTTAATAATATCTGATTAAAATTTAGATATGGAGTCCTTGTAGTATCTGCCGGAATGGAATTCAAAAGAAATGTGTGTTTTTTCCTTCATACTTCTGTATATATAGTCGTCTAAAAGCTCCGCTTGGCGGCGACAATTAATTTCTCAAGTAATTTCCTGATTGGTTAAAAATGACGTCATGATGCGGTCATTCTATAAATAACTCTTACATAATTGATTTAAGCGTGGGTACACGTTGTTGATGGTATTCTTCTGTACCCTTCCAAAATTCACAAATTTTGTCATATTTATGTTTGTTTCTCATTTATTCTAATTACAAATTTTGTTCTATTACTAGCATGGTATTGCTCGTTCCTTGGTGGTTATTTTGAGATGAATAGCGGCCAGTTTGGATACATTTTTCATTAATAAACTACCTCTTAATGATAGCCTATCTTAAATATTGTTTTATTCCAAATGTTTTCTGTTACAATTTGCAGATTCTATTTCTGTATTTTTTAACATTTATTAAACAATCATTTTGTTACTATTTTGAACACAATTATCTTATTGAAATTAACATATTATTCTCTAAATTTTCTGTATCCAGCTGAACATTTACAATTCTTATAAAACAATTGATTATTATCATTTAATGGTTTCGTTCTTTCATTATTCATTATTCAAAATTACCCTTACTTCCTAGACTTATTTTACTTGAAATTGTTTGGCGATATTACACCTTTTACATTATTGTTATATCTCTTTATTATACATGATTATTATTTTCATAATCTGTTTTGACATCATTTGTTCGTTTATCATTTCATATTTTTTTTATAATTACTATACTTCTTTCAGTATGCACTCCACATAAGTTGTTGTGAGTCATTAATTGTTTTGTCTTTATTTATGTATTTATTACTGACATTTTACTATTTGTTTTGATTTTTTTATAAGGCATGTGCTAGTTGCTGCACAATATTATTGTTACTTGGAATATTGGCCCTAGTCATTATTTTGAGCTTTTATTACATTATTTATTAGTCATTAAGTTACTTTAACTCATATTATGTCATTCCCTTATTGTACACAATTCATAATAAGGTTTTGTTCACCTTACCTGATAATACATCTTTTTACAAAATTAACCATCTTATAACATTTTTAAATACATAAAGTTCTTTATATTGTTGATTACATTTGATATCGTTTATTATTAGAACATATACAATTTGTTCTTTCATTAAATTTTCTTTCATCATTATTTATTATGCCTTAGCATACCTTTCTTTCAAGGTTGATCTAACATTGGGATTATACTGTTAATCTTATTTTAATTATTAATTTATCATAATTCATCCATAGTTTATTATTATCAACAATATATTTCATTTTATTTCTTATGCAAATTATTACTTTTCAATTACTCAGGTAATGTGCTGTTTACACTACTCTAATACATTTTGCAAATATCAGTTATTTCACCTTTTATTTTATTCATGGTGTTTGACTTTGTTTAATGGGTTTATGCTCACTTAACTAATCTATTTGGGAACTAGTCTTTGACAATGTCTCAGTCAAATCGTCTGGTTATGTTGTATTGTCATTGAATGCTGATAGTAGATTTACTACTGGTTATCATCACTTCTTGTTATTCAGCTAGTTGGTTTTTATGGGACAGTTTGTACTGTTACAATATTCATTCAGGTAACAAAATCCCATTAATTATTTAAATTGTGAACGTTATTATCCTATTTCATATATCAACTTGTGTGTGTGTTTGTTTGTGTGAGCGCGCATTAGTAAAATTCTGCAATCCCAACCTGCTATATTACGGAAAATGTTCAAGTGGACAGAAGAACAGGTGGATCTATACCGTTATGTAATTATTTAATAGTTTAATTTAATTTAGATTTCACTGCTTAAAAATTAAACTAAACGTAAGTGAAGCGTTTAAATTTTAGAATTTCAGAGCTGAAATTTGTGTATTGTGTATGCATATACATTTATAACTTGAGTTTTCGTTTTTTTTGACAGTCTTTATTCAAAGTTAGAATATTTACGAGCTGTATCACGGAATGTTTAGGAACAGATCTTGTACTGTGGATGTGTGTCTCCTTGTTCTCTAGCACTTTATTATCATGAAAGTAAATGAAACTGATTCTGTTATTAACATCGCAGTATTCCTAGAAATCGCTTTCCTTATTGCGTGTGAAGACTACCTCTTATGTTTCCATCACATTAAAACGTGTTAAAATATAGATGAGAAACAAATTATTTGAAATATGGAATTTTACAATATTATATGAAAGCAAAATATCAATATTATTCCATTCAATTTTGTTAGGCTATCGCATGATGGTTTAGTTTAAGTCAAATATAAATGTTCAGTAGACGTATAAATGAACACATCGATGCTTGAAAGTTTTGTAAGCAAATTGTAGCCGAAACATCATCACACACTTCAGTTACGAGAGCATGTGATCTATCATGTAACAGCGTGCTGTTAGCTTACACTGTGCCGCATTACCGGAATCGTGTATTCAGTTTAATCCCTGCGTTAGTGACAGGTGTATTATGACTGTGACGGACCGGACTAATTATGTGAACTGACAGGAAGTGACAAGCGCGCCTTTGTTAGTATCGTGTATGAGTATCATCCATTTTATAAAATGGTCATGTTGGTTAGACTGTTAAAACATGTATCATGCTGGAATAAAGCATGGAGTTCTGAAAGAAATAAGTGTTCTACACAATTCGTTTATTAAGAACCTAATACATTAAAACATCATAAAGAAAAACGTAAGTTTGAGATAGAATCGAGAGTAACGAAGGAGGGAAGGAATAAATAGAAAGTATAATTTGTATATTGCTGTTATTAAGAGCTATTTAGAATCTGGTTAAACCTAAATTAGAAGTGTTTTATAAACAAAGAAATACTGCATTTTTAACATTTTATAATGACGACGTTACTTTTACCCACAATAATACAAGTATTATTAATTTTAGAAACTATAGCTAACAAAAAATATACTTTTACTATACACGGAAACCCCGAGTTATTATACTTTTGTTAAAAAAAGAACAGACGCCATTAACTCTGTATCCTTTGAGTCTGTCTGTTTCTGTCGAACAAGTTTTTGTTCCGATGGTTTCGTCCGTGGCATTTTTATCCTCCGCATAACATTACAGGTAATATTATTATGAATAAAATTCCGTGTTAGCACCGAAGGCAACTGTACTGTGAACACCACCTGCTAGGTCATAGGATTTTGTGTCTTTGTTGTACTAAGTATAATTATTACACAATAAACTTGTTTTTCTATAATACTAGAGTAGTCAGATGTTGATGACACTAAACAACTATTTAAATATTGAATAAATAATCGATTTATTAATTATTATTATGAAAAATGATTATCAATTTATTATTATTAATTAAAAATTAAAAATATGAATGTAGAACATACCCTTTTGTAAGAAGGTACAATGAAAACAGATTATACGTCTTCTATCCATCACACAAGAATGATATACAAACATGAAAACATAAAACAGATATGCAAAAACACTTCTGAAACTATTAAATTGCTGGGGTATCTGATTTCAATATAAAATTTGAATCATAAAATTTTTAACCATAGCAAATTACAAACGAAAGTATTATATTATGAAATCAAAATTGACAATTTAAGTAATTACTGTTTAATAAAAATAATATATTTACTTGCAGATAAAAAAGAATTATTGTTTACAATACTACATCCATTTAAAAAAAAGATAGGAAATTATTTGTACCAAAAAAACTTAAATTATACATATTTCTTATTTCAATTTGAATATTTACACTATTTACATTTATGTATTTGTTTTGCTTTGTTAGGAAATAATACTGTTCTCTATAAGTTCTTTTTTAAAATATTTTTTGATTTTCCACCTGCGTATCAGGTGTGTTATCCTTCGAAGCTACTATTGCGTGTATACGTGTGTTCGTTCGTCTCTCAGATAATGATTATGATAATGATGAAGGGTTGATTCTCATGCAGATTGCTAATTGTCTGTGTTACTACTGCATGATTATGATGATGATGATGGACCTGGCACTCCTCCGTCAATCGTGGTATGCGGTGTTTACGGTTTGATGATGATTTTGATTGTGACGATTCCAAAGTCACATATAATCAAAGTGACATACTGTTCCCGAGAGTAAATTATTACCGTCTGTCCTTGGTTTGAAATTGTCGGGGGCATTTGTAGTCCGATGCAAATCAACACGTCAGGTATGGAAAATTCTACCTACAACTTGAACTTGTAACGCATCATTTTCTCTATGCTTTTTGCAATAACGGTTTATATGATGTGATTCGCCTTAAATGCCCAATTTTTGACAAGTTATGTGCTTATAACTTAATTGTTTGTTAGCTGTTAATTACGGGCTAAATTAACTTAAGTTTATATAACTCCGTTATTTTCGCATGCATTGAAATAGTTTATAACTATTGTAATATAATTTTATTACAAATATAAATAAATAAAATAGATTGTAAGAATTATGTTGTCTGAATCTCGGTGTTGAACTCGCCGATGATACAGCTCCAATTTGGATTCACCAATTACAAACAATAAATTAAATATAAATAATGTTTTATAATTAATTGTGATTGATTGATAATAAAATAAAATTTTGTAAGTTATGAAATTTTTACTAATATTTAGTTTTTTGTTTAATTGGTTAATTTAATTAATTAATAAATAATTAATTAATTGTGTGTGTACTTTTCTCAGATATTTATTCTAGCACTGTAAATTATTTTTGTTTAGAAAAAAATAGTTAACATTCATTATACAAATAAATACAACTCTTGTAACTGAATAATGATGTTCATTTATTGACATTTAAAATTATGCGCCAGTCAGACTGCGCATGGCCAAGGCATTGGCTGATTATTTGCTCCAGTCGGTAGCGAACGAGATTAACAAAATATATTTTTTACAAGGTTAGTTAATTATGGTTCTTTTAACGAGTCGAAATGGTCAGAGGCAAGGAACAAGATACATTCTTACAGGTATTCTTAAACTAAATTATTATGGCTGAAATAAAACAATATTATTATTTAAATTGTCAATTATGAAAATTAATATCGAACCATTCGTCGAAATGAAGTCACTCCCTTCAAGCTGGCTGTGTTTCGTGCTGGTTCGGAAATCAAGTATGGCTGCCGTCACCTCGAGTTTAGCTGCTATGAACTGCTGGGACGGGTCGAGCTTCTCCCGCAGAAATAAATGAATATTCCCTTCTCTGCAAAGTAGTGTTGGTCCAGGAATATAGTGTAGAGTGTCCTCTCTTCTCCTGCGATGTCGTTCCGTGATGGGTTTCTTGTGAAGTGTCCGGTGTTCAAATATGTGTATTCGTGTTCTGCTAATATGATCCAAAATCGTCTCAAAATGGCCGTTGATTTCTTGTGCTTGCGTTAAATGGTGTAATTACTGTTGCTCGGAATTAGTGAGGTGTTAAATATTAATAGTTAATGTTATTTTCATTTTTAGTTAACCTCTGTTACACTCTTCATAGTCACACTCGGTTTTACACAAAATTATTCTTTTTCGGTATTCTGTTAGTACATACTCAACTAGTCGTCTTCACGATTAACAATCGACTAAAACTCTGAACGTCGTCGTTTTAGGGTAATTTTGATATGTCTTTTTCCTCTTTCTATTGTTCAATTATAAAAATATAGGTCTCAGATTTGGTTCATCATCTAAATATACATAATAAGTTTTCTTATTTTTTACTGTATTTCAAATATTTCTTAATTTTACATAAATCTAACTACCCAGTGATATTGACTAATTAATTTTACATATTTGGATATATAGCTGGGTTTGTTTCAAGTTTATTTAAGCCCAAATATTACAATTTTTTATAATTATTGTAGGCCTCATATTTTGTACAGATTTAGTGTTTAAATGGTTTTAAGTGTTTTTTTCTGATAATATTTCCATGGAATAATCTTAATAACTCCGTGATTATCTTTGTAGTTAATAATTTTGCTGTTAAAACACTTCAATATTGATTAATTTACTGTTTAGTCTGATTTGATTACCATCATAGGCCTAGTATTATTTGTTTCCAAAGGAAGTTAATTTTCTTTCCTTTGTCATTCCATTCGTTATTAATTGTATCTGTATTAATTATATTTTCAATTTCTGTGTTGTATGTATTGAATTCTATCCCCTATTATGTAGTTTGATTCTCTGATGGATAGTTTTGGGTTTACATTACTAGTCTGTGTTTTCAAAAGTGGTGTCTTAGCTAGTCTGCTTTGTATCCTTCACATGGTTTACAGTTTTGAATACAATTATTACATTTCTATTTCCTACTTGCCTCTCTGCCTTACAAACTTGAAAATTAAATAACATGATTTTAAAATACAATGGAATATCTTATATCTACTAAACTTTTTTTTTATATCATTTAAACATAACACAAACATCTTATGCCTAATAACACTTTCAGTTATCAACTGTTTCTTGTGTTCATTATAACTATTTTGCTAATATAATGAAATGAAAATATCTTATTACTAATGACACCTTCAGTTATTAACTGTCTCTAGTGTTCACTGTAACTATTTTGGTAATATAATGAAATGAAAATAAAAACATCTTATACCTATTATTTTCTTATACTACTTAATTATTTGAAACCACTTTTATTATCAAAATTGACCTCAGTCATTAGACTGTCTTTTATTTTTTTATATAATATTTCCCTACACTGATGGTAGTCTTTTTAATAGATTTCTATTCCTTACACTACACCTTATTATAGGGTGTCACCTATTTTGTCTACACTAATGGTAGTCTTTTTAATAGACTTCTATTTCTTACACTACACTTTATTATAGTGTGTCACTTATTTTTGTCTACACTAATGGTAGTCTTTTTAATAGATTTCTATTTCTTACACTACACTTTGTTATAGTGTGTCACTTATTTTTGTCTACACGAATGGTAGTCTTTTTAATAATTTTTCACATATTATACTTATAACTAATTTACAATTCAGTTTTCTTTGGATTGTATCTTGTAACTTGAGTTACTGGGTCTAAATATATTGGTTTTAATTTTGTTCAATGGTATGTATTCCATTATTAACATTTTTTGGAATAGCTCTTCTTATTTCTCGGCTCTTTGTGGGAATCTTGACATATTTGGTCCTTTCTTCATTATTATATTAGTAATTTCTGGTCTTGTGGTTTCTCTGCTTCTTGACCTTATACATTTCCATTATTAGTATTCTTTTCACCCTTTTATTTCCTTTTTCTAGTCTTTCCTTTTTTTCTGCTTCCCCAATCTACTGGGTATACTGCTGGTTTATTGGGTTTTTACATAGTAAGTTATTTTGATCAATGGTTTTCTTTGTTATTTTTTATTCTTATTAACATTTTATTGACTTAATATACAGTTTCCTTTTGACTAACCTTTAAACAATTCATTCTTCTCACTCACTATGGACCTTTTCTTCTTTATTTATGTAGCATTAAGTTAAATGTTTAACGTGATAATTTTGTTATGCTACATACGCTCTCCTGTAAAAGTGATTAGTTCAGATCATAATCTTAGTATGGATGAAATAATTACTACTAATTCTTTTGTATTTACCATATTTTCTTCGTGATTACATGTTTTCACTTTATATACCTTCTTTTTCCACCGTTGCTTCCTCTCAGATGATGTGTATCTCCTTCATCAGTTTCTTTCTTCATTAATAAGTGATCTTCAATCTTGTGTATAACATTATCATTTTATATGCTTTCTTATTTGGTGCTTCCTCACCAGTATGTTTACTCCCTAACATTCCCTAACAAATTAATTGGAACAGTTCAGAGTGGCACTTTTGGCTTCAATCCCTGCTGTCCAATACTTCAATTAATTGAGTCCAGAGGCATTATCATCTCTGCTCAAAATATAAGACTGATGGCATTTTCTACATCCAGTCATAAAAATAAATAAACAGTAAAAGTAGTCTCTTTTGACTAAAATAAACATCCTTAGATTCTTCACTTCACAATACTTTATATTAATTAATACTTTTATACACTTGACTCTTCTTCTCTCTTAAAGCTTATTCCATATTATGTGGTTTAGGTATGTGGTATAATATACATTTCATCATTTCATCATGTTTACATAGTAATTAGCATTTATATTTATTTTTTCTACCATCTGGTATCCAATGAGTTATTTTTATTGCTCATGGCATAACATGGATTAATTCTTTATCACTTTCACTATAACAGTGGTTATTGCAACAACATTATCATTAATGTATCAGGGTTTCTGGTTTCTGGTCTCACTATTTGGTCTTTACTGAGTTGGTCCTTCTTCATTGTTCCATTTTTATTAAATTATTTTCTTTGTGAGTTTGGTTAAGTTGTTTCGATTAAGTCATATGATATTCTGGTTTCCTTTCTCCTTTAGAATTTTGTATCTCTTTCTTACAAAATCTTTTTTCATATTTATGAGTTATTGCTCATCATTCGTATGAGTAATGATATGATCTTACTATTTTTTAACTTTAGATATTTTTATTCAACTAAATTCTTTCTTATTCATAGTTGTTTTTCAAATATTTTGGTATAAGTTGTACTTATTATTGTTTTGAATTTTGAAAAATTTTTATTCATCAAAATTCTTTTTGTTCATTCATAATTCTTCGAATGTTTTGTGTAAGTTGTCCTTACTAAGTTTTTGAATTTGGAAATTTTTTTTTTTTCATCAAATTCTTTTTGTTTCTTCATAATTCTTCGAATGTTTGGTGTAAGTTGTACTTACTATTGTTTTGAATTTTGAAAATTTTTTTTTTCTTCATTCATAATAGTCTTTCAAATGATCAGTGTAAGTTGTACCTACTAAATTTTTTTTCATTCATAATAATCTTTCAAATGATCAGTGTAAGTTGTACTTACTAATTTTTTGAATTTTGAAAATTTTTTGTTCATCAAAATTCTTTTTGTTTCTTCATAACTCTTCGAATGTTTTGTGAAAGTTGTACTTACTAATTTTTTTAATTTTGAAATATTTTTTATTCATCAAAATTCTTTTTGTTTCCTCATAATTCTTCGAATGTTTTGTGTAAGTTGTACTTACTGATTTTTTGAATTTTGAAATATTTTTTATTCATCTCTCCTCTAAATATTTTTTAATAGATAATTGATTATAAGTTCCTTTTACTTTATTTGAAATGATATCCTTTAGTACATACGTATTGTTATTATTGTTTTTAATAATCAGGTATGGGCCGGTATACAGCAGTAACAACTTTTTGGTAATGCCTTCCAAAGTACTGGGTAATTCCCTGTTTTTTAGCAGTAGCTTTTCTCCGACTTCATAGCTTATTATTTTCTTAATCGCCTTTTGATACTTATTCTTGCGCCTTTCCTGGTCTTCTGCCAATTTATTGTGGAATTGGATTCGATTGAATTTGTATTCTTGACTCCTGGGGAACTCTATTATGTCTTGTATTTCTCTTGGAGGCGGATTTTCATACATTGCCGTGTATGGCGTGGTACCTATAGCAGGGTGATATGACAAATTAAGGAATTCTTCAGTAGGTAATAAATATTCTTGCCACTTCTTTTGTTGATTATAGCAATAAGTCCGTAATATTCTTCCGACTTCTCGCAGTACCCTCTCCGCTGGATTGCTGCTGGGGTGGTAGACAGATGTCTTGTATGTCTTAATGCCCAACTTATTTACAGTGTTCCTCCACCTCCAACCCTTAAATTGCGTTTCATGGTCTGTGATTATGGATGCCGGGCTCCCTATCTCTGGAATGTAATGATTTGTTATTATTCCTAGAGTCTTTAAAGTGGTGGCTCTGTTCACAGGGTACAGTTTTGTGAATTTTGTGAAATGATCCATCATGATAATAATGTATTTGTATCGATGGCGTCCGCCACTGCGGGGAAATGGACCACATATGTCCAGAAAGACCTTTTCTAATTTGGCTTGTGAGGTAATTGGTATCATCATACCCTCTTTTCTCTCATTGTTGGTTTTCACCAATTGACATATCTGACAGTTTTTGAGGTAGTTTCTCGTCTTTCTATTTATACTTTTTATATGACAATTCTCTTCTATCGCCTTGATCACCTTCGTGGCTCCCATGTGACCGTATCGTAGATGATAGTCCAGGATGATATTCTTTTCGATTGTAGTAGGGATCATGATCTTCCATATCTCTTCATCAAGGGATGTTTTGATGAATAATATTTCGTTATGTACACAATAAAATTTGGTTATTGTGTCATCTTGGTTGGAGAGACGAAGTTTAATGTGGCTTAACTTCGGGTCGGACTGCTGGTGTTTGCTGATGTCCTGCACTATCTTTTCTAAATCGGATCTGTCCTTAATAATATTATAGATTTCCAAGATGCTCTCCTTTTCGCCTTCGAACGTTTGTTCTTCCAGATTTACTCTCGACAATACGTCGGCTACTACATTTTTACTTCCAGGAACATACTCCCACTGTATATCGTATTCCTGCAGGGCGAGTACCCATCTGGTCAATCTACCATGGCTTAACTTGCATCTTCTCAGAAATGATATTGATTTGTGATCTGTTCGAACGGTCACTGGATACCCGAGGATATACGTCCGAAACTTCCCACAGGCAAAGACTACACTTAGCAGTTCTTTTTCCGTCACATTATAGTTCTTTTCACACTGGTTAAGGGTTCTGCTAGCAAAGCTCACTACTAGATGGTTTCCACTTTCATCTTCTTGGTACAGTGTTGATCCCAAGCTAATGTTACTAGCGTCACAGTTTAGAAAGAAGGGTCGGTTAAAATCCGGATGGTTGAGCATTACTGCTTCTAAGAACTTCTCCTTAATTGATTTGAAGGTTTCGTCTTGTTCTTGACCCCATCGCCATTTATTCTTGGACGATAACTGGTACTGAAACCGGGCCGTCAGTTCGGAATAATTATTTTGGAACTTCCTATAGTAGTTACACAGGCCTAAAAATGATTGTAGTTGCCTTCTGTTTTTTGGTATAGGGAATCGTTGTATGGCGTCTACCTTTTCTGTTGATGGTGTTATTCCTTGACTGTTTAACTGGAAACCCAAAAATTGTACTTCTTTAGCTAGAAGCTTGGACTTGTCTAGTTTAAGGGTAACATTATTTTCAGCAAGCTTCTTCAAGACATGCTCCACACGGTAACAGTGTTCTTCCCAATTGGTTGATGTTATTAGGAGATCATCAACATAGACAGTCGTGAATTGGAGCGCTTCTGGTCCGAGTATATGATCCATACAGGCGACAAAAACAGCTACTGAGTTCACCAATCCGAAGGGCAACCTCTTAAACTGATAATTGCGCCCTTCGAAGATGAACGCCATGTATTGCCGGCTTGCTGGGTGCAACTCCACCTGCCAATAGCCGCAAACGGTATCCCACGTGGTAATGAACTTCGTTCCGTGAAATCTCTTCAATATCTCATCAATTTCCCAGGTGAGGTACGATCGTTAAATATCATTTTATTTATCTCACGTGCGTCAAGGCAAAGCCTTACCTTCCCATTTTTCTTTTGTATAGCCACAATTGGGCTAGTGCATGGCGATTGACTGCTCTCGATAATATCTTTACTGATCATATTCTGGATCTCTGTGCGTACGGCTTCCTTCAAAGATTGTGCTATGGGATACGACTTTCGATTAAATTCTACCGGTTCTCTGAATCGTATGGAACATTGGTAGTTCCGGATCTTTCCAGGTTTGTCCGAAAATACAGCTCGATATTTTTCATATATGTTGACTAATTGATTCAGCTGTTTTTCCTCTAATTGCTCGGCAGTATTATGGCACTGGAAGTTACGTATCTCCTGAATCTTTTGTTGCCATAGGTCATCCTGCGAATCCCGATGTACTGGCTTGTTGTTTGTCGAGTAGTTTGACAAGTAATTCACCTTATCTTTGTGGTCGAGAAGTTGTCTGGAGTCTAACATCTTGTTGTTAGTTAAATTGGCTACCCAGGTCGAACCTTCAGAAAAGAGTGATACCTTTCCTCGGCACAAGTCGATAACTGCTGAGTTTCTGCGCAATATGTCACATCCTATCATGATGTTGAAATGTAATCCGGCTGCAACAAGAAATATCATATCCACACTAATGCCCTGACTGTTGACACTTAGGGATACCTGTTTTCTTATGGTTTTTTTCTGTCGGCCGGTAGCTCCTACAAGTACAATATTATTAATAGGTAGTACCGGTAAGTTTTTGTGGCATTCCTGCTGTATCCGGTCCAACTCATTACGATTTATTATAGAGACATTGGCTCCAGTGTCTATCATTATAGGAACAGAAATACCCTCAATTTCTGCAATTATATATATTATTTCATTGTCATTATTATTAATGTTAACTTCGCTTTCTTCTAGCAGGTCCTTACGGATATCTTTCAAATAATTACTGTATATTATGGTAAAATTTTTTCTTTCTTTCTTCAAATTTCTTCCTTGGCCAAACCCAGCAGATTCGGGCAGTAAAGGGTTATTGGAGTTTATTACTGCCTCCGTTCGTTTAAATGTTCCGCATCATTACGGATTAGGCCATTGGAAGCACAGCTTGGAGTCCTGAAACTGCTTCGTTTGGTTCAGCACGATCGTCCTGTTGGGCCTCCGTTACAGGTAGTCTTCGTTGATTGTCCAGGCTGGAACTACGTCTGGGCTCGTACTCTCTGTAACGATTACTTCCCTGATTTCCTTGAAAGGTCTCGTACTCGTAATATCGGCTCCTTCGTTGAGGCTGGTACCTCCTCTGTCCACTGCCTTCCGCTCTGATGTAGTTAATATGGGGTCGATATGTCCTGTAATTATTGTTATTACCTCCATTCGGGTAATTCCTGTTATAATTACTATGATAATTGTTATTAGAGGGGTTAGGGTTCCTCTGACCATTTGGAACATAATTACGGTTATTATTATAATAACCGTTGTTGTTTTGTGGACGGTTATTATTATTATTATTATTACTATTATTGTTGTTGTTGCTGTCATGATCATTAATGCGAGGAACATGATTATTATTATTATTGTTATTAAATCTAGGTACATTATTGTTATTACGGGTGTTATAATTGTATTCGGCATTATTCCGATTTGCGGAATTATAATTATTGTTGTTACCCACATTCTGCCGATTATTATTATTCGAATTATTGGTGTTACTTCTTGGTTCCGGCTTTTCATACCTCCTGCGACTTTGCCGGTAATAATCTTCATGCTCATACATTTCTAAGAGCTCGGTCATTGCTTGTACAGTCTTTATTTGACTGTTCCTTCTAGCTCTTATTATATCTTCCTCATAATGGTATGAGAGCTTGCTGACCAGGCATTCTTCCGGTATTCTGGGCTCTAGATGTTTGGCCACGCACACCTTTCCCAAGAAGTACGCCGTTAGAGTCTGGTTTCCATACGGGTTGTATTTTCCATGACAGATCCCGTCTCTGGCGATATTTTGTGTCGATTCAGACCAATATTTGGCTTTGAATAGCCTTTTGAATTGTTGGTAGTCGGTCACTTCGTCTCTTATTGCCATCCACCAATTATCTGCTATCTCCTTGAACGATTCGTCAAGTACTTCTTTATTCTCCCTCCAGCGATTGCCTCTGTGTTTGGTGAAGTACTCTTCGATTCTGGCTAGGAACTCCATCGGTTTGTTTTTATAAAACCTGAAGTTAATTCCTTCACGATTCTCGCTGTTAGGACAACTGGCAATGCTTGCCGGTCGACTATGGAACAGGTCTATATCTGTTTGGTTCTGTCGCACCTGACTGTTGATACTGGTCACATTAGCTTCAATGCCGTCACATTTTTCTGTGAATCGGTCCTGCACTCGCTCCCAGTCTTCGCGTGTTTCTTTTAGTCTTTCCTCCAACGTCTTCCTAGTCGTTTCTTCAATGTTGTTTACCTTAGTGTTTATTTCTGTCTTGATACTCTGTACTTCTCGTTCGGTTTGACTCCATCTTTCGTCAGCTCTTGTAACCTTTTGTTCGATTACCGTTAATTCCTCTTCTACCTTCTTGCTGATTATTTCATTATTTTCAGCTATCTTTTGCCCCAGTTCTTCCTTCAATGCTTCCATCTTTCCATCTAATCGGTTCATATTCTCTTGGTTCGTCTCTCTTAATTCTTCTCTCAATTGTTGACTATTATTCTCCATCTTCTTACTATTTTCTCTTAATTCTTCTTTCAATTGTTGGTTATCGTTTTCCAGCTTCTTACTATTTTCTTCGATTTTCTCCTTCGTCGTTTTGAATTCTCTGATTAACATCTCCATCATTTTATCCAATTTTGTATCTTCCTTCGTGGTGGATTTCTCTGGCTGCTCCTCCTGTGGTGCAGGCTTCTTTGGTTCTGCTGGCGGTAACATCGACTCCACATCTTCCACTGGTGTCGCCTCTTTATCCTCCATGTCTACCTCCTGCTCGGCCTCCACAGCCCTTTTCCTTGATGTAGCTCTCCTGTGCATCTCGCTCCTTCTTCCGACCTATTGACCGCTGCCGAGCTAAAAATAGGAAACTGGACACTCGTCCTTATTTTGTAATTCTATTAGCTCCTATTTTAAAGCCCTTTAGTTGGACGCCAATTTGTAATACAATTTTATTACAAATATAAATAAATAAAATAGATAGTAAGAATTATGTTGTCTGAATCTCGGTGTTGAACTCTCCGATGATACAGCTCCAATTTGGATTCACCAATTACAAAGAATAAATTAAATATAAATAATGTTTTATAATTAATTGTGATTGATTGATAATAAAATAAAATTTTGTAAGTTATGAAATTTTTACTAATATTTAGTTTTTTGTTTAATTGGTTAATTTAATTAATTAATAAATAATTAATTAATTGTGTGTGTACTTTTCTCAGATATTTATTCTAGCACTGTAAATTATTTTTGTTTAGAAAAAAATAGTTAACATTCATTATACAAATAAATACAACTCTTGTAACTGAATAATGATGTTCATTTATTGACATTTAAAATTATGCGCCAGTCAGACTGCGCATGGCCAAGGCATTGGCTGATTATTTGCTCCAGTCGGTAGCGAACGAGATTAACAAAATATATTTTTTACAAGGTTAGTTAATTATGGTTCTTTTAACGAGTCGAAATGGTCAGAGGCAAGGAACAAGATACATTCTTACAGGTATTCTTAAACTAAATTATTATGGCTGAAATAAAACAATATTATTATTTAAATTGTCAATTATGAAAATTAATATCGAACCATTCGTCGAAATGAAGTCACTCCCTTCAAGCTGGCTGTGTTTCGTGCTGGTTCGGAAATCAAGTATGGCTGCCGTCACCTCGAGTTTAGCTGCTATGAACTGCTGGGACGGGTCGAGCTTCTCCCGCAGAAATAAATGAATATTCCCTTCTCTGCAAAGTAGTGTTGGTCCAGGAATATAGTGTAGAGTGTCCTCTCTTCTCCTGCGATGTCGTTCCGTGATGGGTTTCTTGTGAAGTGTCCGGTGTTCAAATATGTGTATTCGTGTTCTGCTAATATGATCCAAAATCGTCTCAAAATGGCCGTTGATTTCTTGTGCTTGCGTTAAATGGTGTAATTACTGTTGCTCGGAATTAGTGAGGTGTTAAATATTAATAGTTAATGTTATTTTCATTTTTAGTTAACCTCTGTTACACTCTTCATAGTCACACTCGGTTTTACACAAAATTATTCTTTTTCGGTATTCTGTTAGTACATACTCAACTAGTCGTCTTCACGATTAACAATCGACTAAAACTCTGAACGTCGTCGTTTTAGGGTAATTTTGATATGTCTTTTTCCTCTTTCTATTGTTCAATTATAAAAATATAGGTCTCAGATTTGGTTCATCATCTAAATATACATAATAAGTTTTCTTATTTTTTACTGTATTTCAAATATTTCTTAATTTTACATAAATCTAACTACCCAGTGATATTGACTAATTAATTTTACATATTTGGATATATAGCTGGGTTTGTTTCAAGTTTATTTAAGCCCAAATATTACAATTTTTTATAATTATTGTAGGCCTCATATTTTGTACAGATTTAGTGTTTAAATGGTTTTAAGTGTTTTTTTCTGATAATATTTCCATGGAATAATCTTAATAACTCCGTGATTATCTTTGTAGTTAATAATTTTGCTGTTAAAACACTTCAATATTGATTAATTTACTGTTTAGTCTGATTTGATTACCATCATAGGCCTAGTATTATTTGTTTCCAAAGGAAGTTAATTTTCTTTCCTTTGTCATTCCATTCGTTATTAATTGTATCTGTATTAATTATATTTTCAATTTCTGTGTTGTATGTATTGAATTCTATCCCCTATTATGTAGTTTGATTCTCTGATGGATAGTTTTGGGTTTACATTACTAGTCTGTGTTTTCAAAAGTGGTGTCTTAGCTAGTCTGCTTTGTATCCTTCACATGGTTTACAGTTTTGAATACAATTATTACATTTCTATTTCCTACTTGCCTCTCTGCCTTACAAACTTGAAAATTAAATAACATGATTTTAAAATACAATGGAATATCTTATATCTACTAAACTTTTTTTTTATATCATTTAAACATAACACAAACATCTTATGCCTAATAACACTTTCAGTTATCAACTGTTTCTTGTGTTCATTATAACTATTTTGCTAATATAATGAAATGAAAATATCTTATTACTAATGACACCTTCAGTTATTAACTGTCTCTAGTGTTCACTATAACTATTTTGGTAATATAATGAAATGAAAATAAAAACATCTTATACCTATTATTTTCTTATACTACTTAATTATTTGAAACCACTTTTATTATCAAAATTGACCTCAGTCATTAGACTGTCTTTTATTTTTTTATATAATATTTCCCTACACTGATGGTAGTCTTTTTAATAGATTTCTATTCCTTACACTACACCTTATTATAGGGTGTCACCTATTTTGTCTACACTAATGGTAGTCTTTTTAATAGACTTCTATTTCTTACACTACACTTTATTATAGTGTGTCACTTATTTTTGTCTACACTAATGGTAGTCTTTTTAATAGATTTCTATTTCTTACACTACACTTTGTTATAGTGTGTCACTTATTTTTGTCTACACGAATGGTAGTCTTTTTAATAATTTTTCACATATTATACTTATAACTAATTTACAATTCAGTTTTCTTTGGATTGTATCTTGTAACTTGAGTTACTGGGTCTAAATATATTGGTTTTAATTTTGTTCAATGGTATGTATTCCATTATTAACATTTTTTGGAATAGCTCTTCTTATTTCTCGGCTCTTTGTGGGAATCTTGACATATTTGGTCCTTTCTTCATTATTATATTAGTAATTTCTGGTCTTGTGGTTTCTCTGCTTCTTGACCTTATACATTTCCATTATTAGTATTCTTTTCACCCTTTTATTTCCTTTTTCTAGTCTTTCCTTTTTTTCTGCTTCCCCAATCTACTGGGTATACTGCTGGTTTATTGGGTTTTTACATAGTAAGTTATTTTGATCAATGGTTTTCTTTGTTATTTTTTATTCTTATTAACATTTTATTGACTTAATATACAGTTTCCTTTTGACTAACCTTTAAACAATTCATTCTTCTCACTCACTATGGACCTTTTCTTCTTTATTTATGTTGCATTAAGTTAAATGTTTAACGTGATAATTTTGTTATGCTACACTATGCATGCGTCGATGTGAACGTCTTTCCATGGCATTGTCTAATTTGCGATACGTAACTTATAAATTTCATTACATTTTGTATATATTTTGTAACTTATGAATTTCATTAAATACGCATAGTTAATTATTCTTATTTATTCACGTCTAAACCAGAGTTCACTACCACACAGATACCCATGCATACACATATACAGATATCACCCTTTGCGCAGCACTAACGCAGGCACGGACCGCCAGAACACACATATACGCCGAACAATTTACACGCACACAAACATAAACACACACACACACACACACACACACACACACACACACACAGTGGAAATTCAAATTGCATATTCGATGGACCAAACAATATTACAATATGATAGCATATAAAGAATCTATGTAAATAAGTAAAGGCTAAAGGTATGAACATTGTAAATTAATTAACAAAGAACATTGGAAGAAATGTTAGTTTTCAGTAATTTTAGACTTGTAAAAAAAGTTTAAGTTCAGTGAAATGGTGCGTAAGGGTGTGTGTATGCAAAATCATCATATTCTTAAAAAAACGCATTAATTTGAATAACTATTAAAATATGGGAAATTTTAAGATGGGATGTACGTCAGAACACTGGTAATAAAAATACCTACCGGTTGAGAGTAGTTATTTGAAAATTAGTAACTGAATGTATGCGTTTTTTTAAGGAAAAATGTTTTATAGCCCATAAAACCAGTCGTTAAATTTTTCACAATTTTTTTAATACGAATTGTTCTGTTCTAAGCGTCCTTATACAGGCGAAGATGTTGTGTTTAAGAATGTCATTACAAGGGATTACTGAAGAACCAATCACATCACGAGAAATTCAGTTTAAGAAGACTATGAACGTTCAGGTCAGTCTCTCTTCTTAATCGATAACGAGTGAACGCTGCTCTGGTTCATGACTTTTAGTCCATGACGCCTATCGCGACGAACGCAAGTTCCTGTTGAGTTACTGCGATATTATTGTAATTGCGTGCTATCCGCGAAAGCGGAAGAACACCCGTTAAGGATATAGACAATTGAAAGGTCTAAGCTTAACACACCAGTTAAGCAGTAACAGTATCTGATCGCGGTGAGAAATTGTATGTAACCGTGCTTGCGAATACTGTCTACAAGCCCGGAAGCGACCCTGAAGCCGGACAGAGTAAATTGACCAGCGTATTCATTCAGATAATATCAACCCTTCGTCTGAAGTATCTGCAGTGGACAGTCCACGTTATAGGAAAGTGTGCTTATATTATTTTATGTACACTTATTAAAACTTATTTACAAGAAAGATTCTGTTACAAGTCATATCTGTAGAGACTTTACAGTTTAAGTAAAACAAAAACTACGTTTAAGTATTAATTAAATTCACTGTACAGAAATTAAATTTTAGTTTGTTTTACTAAGGTTAACACAGACATATAAATTTGTTTGAACTGTATTAAAATCACAATAGATTAGCAGAAAATAGAAGCAATATTAACAAATCGGTGTCATTAAAATAACATCTACCCTCGACTACACACACACACACACACACACACACACACACACACACACACACACACACACACACACACACACACACACACACACACAACAAAAGAAAGTAGTGGAGTAAAAAGTATTTTTAAGACACGAAGAAAGGAAACGTCTAGCCATAAATCGGGTACAGCCAGCTTAAGAGTACTATGGCTCCGAACTACTATGCCTACTATAAAACATATTACAATTAGAAAGCTATAATCTTGAAAGTGGCATGGTTAACGTTAATATTTACTGTTTTCGATATTTGTTAATTATGATTTGCCTCTTCTGTTAACATATACAAAAGCATGCATGTAATACGTGTTAGAAGATGTACCCAATGGACAGATAGTTATTAAAAAAATACCTTGTGTGTTCATGCAGATCGTCCGTTTATTAAAATGTTGTTCTTGTGACTGTTAATACGTAATGGTACTTATGCATACATACTGATTAAACAAAATCTGGATTTTATAGAAAGTTTTTTATAAGTGCAGTGTTATAAGTGTTTTATAAGATAGTAACCAGCATAGTAAGTACCAAATAAATTGGACAATTTAAAACTTTAATTTTACAATTGTTCCTTTTTTTGAAAGTATATTTAAATCAATGTGTCAAAATTACGTTGATGGCCATTGTAACACACCGAAAATTTGTTATGTGACCTAATCTTATGTAAGGTGTACATCCTTAATAAATTGCCTAGACTAGACACCATCGACAATCATAGTATATTTTCTGGTGGGTATGTATCTAACGGGCAACTATCCCGAATGTAGCCAATTAGAGCACATCTTCCATAATACGACGCCTCATAGTATCAGATTTGAAACTAATATCTATTAATTTGACACTGTTTGATAATTCTTGTTACTACTTACATTTAATCATGCGCCCTCTGTCAGATAGATAGTTTAGGCATATTTTTATAACTCACAAATCATTGATTTCCGTGGTATCAGTACTTTGAATCAAAGTTACTATTTATCATAAGCAAAAACTAGTGTAGAAGTAAGAATTTTCGACTTAAACTAACTTTAGTGCAATATTTTTATTACATTAATTTGACATACAGATAACGAGAGAGTCATGAAATTTCTTTAATTGTATATCACTCTCGTCTTGGCACTGATTAATACCTTTTAATACAGATTGCCTAAGGTAAGAACATTGTATAAAAGTTTTTTTTTTACGAACAAATGTAAACTACAGAATATAAATATCCTCATTAACCAGTAGAAGTGGTTATTCTGCAGAGGTTTTGTTAAGACTTATTGAAGAAATGCCGTAATTTGAATGAGTGAAATTCCATTATGAAGGAGAGAAAGTGACGTAACCAACTGTATAGTTAAGAATGAGGTATAGTATTGTCATTGGCGTAAACAGATTCAAACCATAACCCACAGAAATGGTTATAGGCTACAACGTAATCCAATATAAAGCTGATAGGAGTCTATAGCGTATCTAGGCCCTTTGTTACTCACAACTAGAATAGTAATAATCGCCACAGAGCAAGAAACAACACAAACTGACAGTCCCATTACTGCCAACGTGTAGGTAGATAAACAATGTGTAATGCTGGATGGGTCTGGTAAGTTGTAGTTAGTGCGCAGACTAATCAGTACGCTGTTCTGGTTACTGAAATTTTACATATAGTTTGACGAAATTGTTTGCAAGCACTTTAAACTAATTTCATCTAATTGACAGTGACTTAGATATAGACGACAACAGAATAGAAAAGTTTAAACATTTTTTTGCACTTCACGCAACGACTAGGCTGTTTACAGGCAAACTTATTTAAAAAGAGCTTTAAACAACGTTGCGTAATCTAGTCGACATTCAATTCTACTCCTGCTTGACTATATGCGGATTTTTCTTAATTGTTTTTCTATTTTTGTTCATACCCTCTAGGAAAATATTTAACGTTTGTCGAAAATTTGTTTTGACATTTACTTCAACTACACTTTAATTTAAACTAAAATTATTAATATTCTGTGCATCATCCCAAATGTAAACTCCGTCATGTTCGGCGACTCTCAAAACACAGTTGTTTCTCTTTGGAACTACGTTGTGACGGAATAGAAATTACTTAGAAATACAATGCCAACCATCTGAGGTCAAATTATGTACGAAATAGATAACGTCTTGGTTTTGTAGAAAAAATTGCAAAATAAGTAATTTGTATATTGACAACCACATATAAAACACTTTTAACTAAGTAAAAAATTCAAATATTGCATTGTCTATATCAGTGTAAATGTAAATTTACAAGCTACTAAGCTTTGTCGTATATAAAATTATAATGAAGTAAAATTGCACATTAGACATATTAATATAATAATAGCAAAAAACAATGTCAAGAACACAATCGAAAACATTAGAATTATATTGAACTCACCGTAATAAGTCAACATCATATATCAACAACCAAACAGTACGTTAGACTTTCATATAATTTACTACACACAATAACCAAAAATTACCGCAAATATCATTAAAAAGTCATATTATTATAAAATCTGTCTTATTGTGGTTAAGAATAGAAAACACGCAGATACGAAAATGCCGGGACCTCTGTTATCAACAAAATGCTGGAGTGTGTGTTATTTTAAGACATATGTTTCACACATAACCTTTGCATTCCTTTCCGATTACAACCGTCATTTGTTATTTGTTATTTATTCTCTTTTTGTGGATTCTTTCTGTGTAATTACGTTTATCATTTATTAGCCATTCCCTCCGTGATACTCCCAGTTCTGATCTAATAAATCTAATTTTAATAGCTCGTATTTGGGGTGGACCTTCGCTTCAGTGTCCACGTTTTTAATCAACATATCTCTATCGATAACTGTTGACGCGTTTATTTCTTAAGTTTAGACCGAAGAGCGCGCGTGTGCCCGAACACGCAACACACACACACACACACACCTGACTTTTAACATTAATTACAGTGCGGAGTATGATTCTGACTTAATTTTTAAAAATATATTTTGGGTTTATAAATAAGTTAAATAGTACAAGTTGCATTAAACATAAAAGACAAATGAATGATTTATGCCTTAAAAAATATACTTCACAAATTAAAAACTTACTTCCAAAACTTTAACGTGTCTAATGCGTGGTACAAAATAACGGAACGTGAATGAAATAAACATCCACATCGGGATTCACATCCATATACAGACGTCTCAAATTGAGTGGATTGAAACTGTCAGTGGATTGAGCTCATTGACCTTTTGTCTAGATACAGGATGCGTACGTCTGCCTGCCCTAGACAGCTGTTTCCTTCCAGTTATGCTACCATTTGCAACAAGTGACACTGTTGCTAACAGAAAATAGCTTAATTAATGCATTAGTTGATTTAATAATTGCACTGTGTAATATTCTGCTTTGTGCTTTAGCTCACCGCTTATTTTAAATTATCACGTTTCATTATTAAGGGTTATTAAAGGTTATGGCTATATTAAAGGCCATTATTTAAATTTTTAAGGGTTACCCTGCGTAAGTAGACGTGTATCTGTTATCTCAAATATCTTCGTGTTTAATTGATATACACTACTTAATATTTTACAATAAATATTATTTACTTTGTATAAATTGAAAGGTTAGCAAATTTATATTTAAGGACAGAAAATAAACCGAATATTTTCAGAAGGAATGTAATAACCTTGTAAAACTGTATTACGTTTGCATAAATGTGCACCTTTTCCTATTGCTACACTAGACTTTAGGCTTAACATCAATATTCTCGTTCAGCAAATAGTTACTTACAAGGATCGAGTCTATCGTAACCTCTACTTTAAATAACGAATTGAAAATCTTACACTGTAGGCTATTCCTTGTATGCAGAACGGCTAACGTAGTCTGCCTACGTTGCTAGTCGTTCCTAACCTACAGTACGCCAGTAGTACAAAAATAAGCCACTATTGAAAAATTAACAGACAGAATTTTTACGTAAAGCGACATCATATATATCTACGCCAATGCATTGGTTTTTGGAAAAATCAACGTATATATTGTGTGTAACGATGGAACCTTCTCGAGAAGGCGAGATCGTCCTTCCATCCGTTTCTCCGCTAGCCGAACAGGTGTAGCGTTTAGTCAAGGCCGCACTCACAAAGAGTACCTTCGAGACTCTTCTGGAGAGCACTTGAAATACACAAATTAAGCTGGCACACAGCAGTAAGAATGGAAAGATATTCTAGAGCACCTGCAGCACACACGTTCACACACACACACACACACACATCTATATTTTGTAACACCCCCTATTCTCTTAATTTTTGTGTGTATTTCTATGATATAATTATCTTGAATTATGCCCTTAATTGTTAAATACAAGCCTCACGTTGGATTGCGCAAAGCTGTAACACCCTTCTTTTCTCTTTTAAGGTTTATTCATCTAAAATCCGATGTCTCGTTGTTAGGGTCTGTTTAACTTAGTTGTGTTTTGTTTTATCTGGATGTTATATAACCTTACTACCCTGGGTTATTAAGCTGATATTTTTTCACTAGGATAGTTCAATAAATGGGCGCCAATTTGTAATATCAAATCATTACAAATAATATTTATTATTAATGGAGATATTATTGGTTTAGGTTAATTGTTTTATTAATTTCTTATTTAAATTCTTTTTGTTTTATTAGAGTTCACTGATCTGGTTGGATTATTTATATATCACGGTTTGTTCCAAAATAAATACTGCCAACTTAATCTTCTTGAGTTGAAGTAACCTCTAATAATTGTGTAGTGCGAAAATATCGTTAATTATAAAAATGATGACTAGTACACTAGTATTTTTCTTACACATTCCTTTATTTTCTTATTTAAATTTTGTTCTTTTTATTTGATCTTAAAATGAAATAATATTTCTCGTAATACAAATTAGTTAACCAGGCTTGTTACATTGATAGCTCAATAGTTGATAGCATGAGTTTTCGTCATCTCAGAGATGCAGGCTATGTTTACGTTTTGGACATATAACCCTTATGAGTTCTTTTCACTACGGCGATTCACAAAAAATGTCTTTTTTGAAGAACAAAACATTACAATAATCAATTATATATGATATGATAAAACAATAAATTAAAATCTAAATTGACGAACAGTTCGTAATTCGGACAGTGTCCGTTGTTGTTGTTAACCTAGTTTGGCTAAGTTATTTAGTGAAACTTTGAATATAATAACGAAATACAATGGTTAAACATGAAATAATATTAATAGTGTTTGTGTTTATATACTGTGATAATATAAACATAAGTTAACAAGTGTCTATTACAAGTTACTATGGGATCGTGATCATTAATTATTAAGTTTCTTATAAATTCTCAAAATAAACACTATAATATCCATTTCTTTACATTCTCTTTATAATGCACTTTATTTATTTATTCACTCTATTGTCCTTTAATTATTAAAACACAATGCACAACACTTGCGATTCACTTTAAGATTACGTTCACGTTCGAAGGTTAGATGTCGTTTGTTTACATTCACCTAACCTCACTCGGTTTGAAAACATTTACACTTTGGGTTGGAGATTAATTATGTTTTAAGCGTTACAGAGGAGGCGTTCTTTACTGCTTGGAAGACTGACTCGTTTGCGGTGTGTTATGGGTAAATTCACCTGACAATTTAACGATTCTGATTGGTTGAATTATTCAATATTCCGTTTTTAATTACTAACATTTTCGATTTCTGGTTGATGCTCATCAACAGACGCCGAGTTAAGCGTCCCTTTTTTGATCAAAATTATTAAAATATCTTAAAAATGACATAACTTCCTTATGCTACTAACAATTAAAAATATTTTACTACCATTAATCAGCATTTTTTATGCTGATCATTTTGAGACCTTTCAAGGCATGGTTCTGTTCAGTAATAATAAAATAACAATTTTCACAGATTGATTTAGTCTAGTATTCTCTATAAAATATTAATTTTTCTGTTCCATCATTTAATTCTTAGCTGTAGAATTGGTTTTACTTTAACATTATATGGTTGAATAATAGTAATAATAATTATAAACATCAATTTATTATAAAAACCTAGTATTGCCATTTAGGCCTACCCATGTCCATGCTCATTGGTACCTTAATTCCTTTCTCAAAATAAAATTACTTAATTCTACTACATAGTAACAACTCTTAATTATCACTTATGATCTACTTGAACTTTTACAATATATTTTATACTTCACTACAAGCTTTTTTCCTTGTACTGTCCATTATAAACTTCCACATTACCTGTATGAAGGGTTTGTCAAAGATGACAACTTATTATTTACATAATGCCTGGTCAATTCTGGACATTTCTCATTATTACTTTCTTACTCTACTAACATACATTCTTTTATAATCTATGCTATATAATTTAACAGGTTTTATTTACATAAATTGTTATTATTTTTCCTACCCAGTACATGTAGGCTTCTGTCTCATCAGTTGCTTACTATTTACATTATTACTTAGTTCCTAAACATCCATAGTTAATTATACTTGTCTTATTTATTATTATGTTTGTTGTTCATAATTTTTAGCATGAAAAAATTTATAAGGTGCCAAATATAGACAACACTCACAGTTACACGGATTTTAGCTCGAATCTAATACCCCTTCATTTCTGCAATAAAGGGCGTTATTTGAACGCCCTTGAAGAATATGAGATTTATAAAGCATATAACGACGCCAGTACCAAGCCACACGTGTTGAACGACCAATTACAAAATAAATCAAATATACTGTACGATACCGCTATGCGATATGGTCGAGATAAAACTTAGATTTCGTCAGTACGGCGCGTGTTGTCTTGCAAGGCACACCTAACATTGACGTGCTCATTTTTAAAGCAAGTTCTGTACATAGCTTAATGCCGTATTGTGTTTTAGTATTTTGACACATGTCATCATTGATGACATACATTAGTTTTTATAAAGTTCTGATGATGAGGCAAGTGCCTCGAAACATGTAAACAACGAAATAACATCACGGAAAGGCCTTAGACGGTGAGTAACAGTATATTTGGTTAACAAACACGTGGCTTGGGACTACAATAGGAGTTATTCCATTTAAATCAAAAAGACACATTTAAGTTGAATTACTGTATGAGAGTATCTTTTTGATTTCAAATTGTTATTTGTGACTGATTAAAGCTGGTAATTAGTGATTGGTGTCTGTATTTTTTTTTCACTGTACCATACGACAATCAGTGAGACTGTCGTAGCATATTATTACGTATTTATTTTATCGTGACTGATAATTGCTGTTCTCTTTCCTCTTACTTTATTTACAATATAAGATTTATACGAAAGTCAGTACAATTTTTGTTAACTATGAGTACCTGATAATTGTGAACTGAAAGTTGGGAAATAATACAAATAGAACATGATAATCAACAACGATATCCTGTGTGTAAGAATGGTGACATTGATTTACTAAAGCTACACGAAAATGTGAAACCAGACTTAGATATATAGGCATATACACGGGAAATGTATTCTGTTTAGAATAGAGTAAGGCAATAAAATTTCTTAAAACAACATTGGGGGTATGAGTGGGGACATTTGAATAAGCTTGAATTTGCACAGAGTATTTATTCAGCAAGCTGTATTTACACTGTCAAATTGAGTGGGTTCGTTGAAACCTATGGGACTAGATGCTATCATATCTCACTTATTTTTATCCGCCAATCCTCCTATTATAGGTAAAAATGGTCCATCGTATAAGATATATATATTGTCTGCATGTTTTTACTTGATATACGCAATGTTTTTAATTGATATAGTTCCTTATCTTGACGTATCCAACTATTAATATCAGTTCTGATTATTTCAAAAGTTGTGTTCTATTTTACTTCACATGTGTTTAAAGCATTAACTTATATGCCGATTGTCACCCAAGTTAACTTATGTGTTGAGTGGTTTTAACGTACTGATTCAGTACTATATGCTGATTTTGGTAATTTAAATTACTTTTATGAAAATGTTTGTTTCACGAGACTCTTCAATCCGTTGTTGACTTGCCTTATGTTGTTTTTTGTTGATTTAAATTTACTCATAAATTAATTGGATTCAAACCTTATAAAACTACTGAGTATGGGCTGTGGCTACTGATATAGAGGTCCCGGGTTCTATTTCTGGGTAGACTATAAAATCTAGATGTGTTTTCATTCGATTAAGTCGACTCAGCCTGTAGAAATGAGTACTTGATAGATCATACTGCGATAATAATTAGCAGCTTAAGCTTAGTGATGGACTTCTCTGTGACTCTTAATGTTTTTTTTTGTGATACACAAAGGAGCAAATTAATTAGTCTGGGATTTTGTGGTTGGATATATCTATGTTTTCCCATTAATGACATGATACTGCTACGCTGAGAGAACTAAAAAGTACCGCATCGTTGAGTGCCTATGTGCACCTTGGCATGCTGTGGCACGCGAAGGTCGTTTGGAACTCATTATACGGGGCAGAGTTGCAGAACCTTCTGGATTCTTCGAGATTGTAAGTACCCCTTCTAGACATTACTCGATTACCCGACCGGCATCAAGACCCGCTGTCTCACTACAATGCATAGCGGTGAAGTTATAAATACTAGACATCGAACCGACCCAGTTCAGTTACACGTAGCAATTTTCTAAGTGCGGATCGCGATTATTGTTACGTGTTAGTGGAAAGTGAACCGTGTTAATTAGTGGGAAACTGTAATTATATGACAATTATTGTTGTGTAGGCAAATTATTTTGGGTATTTGTTGATTTAACTTGTAATTTAACTTGTGTAAGAGTGCTTTGTTGATTTAAAACTGCTCTTTAGGTCTTAAAAAAATTTTCTAATTAGTGACTTCATTGGTGTGTTGTTATTTTGTTTCTACTGTACCAAAGACGATCTGTGAGGCCGTGGTAACAGTACCTTATTTTGGCAAGCTGGAGGTGCAAACTATTTTGTAACCTTTGACATTTCATAAGCTTTTAACTGTGTAAAATATATTACTTTTTTTTTTACCTGATCCGAAGAACGGTCAATACACATGTTAATAAAAAATAGTTTAACGATCCCAAGATCACAATTTATGTCAAATAAACTTATCACAAATAGTCAATGAAAGAAAGCAACGTAATCGGGAATTATTATTACAGTAGCTAATTATCTACAATTTGTAGTTGTGGGAAGTGTTATATTTGATGGTAGTCATCAGTATGAATACACAACGTTTCCTTTCAATTAATATTGTAATAAAACAAATTTATTTCGGTTTTGGTGTTTTATTAATTGTTTAATAAAATTGTATTATATATATATATTATTTATTAATTTAATTTTATTATTTAATTATGTTAAATGCTTTTATTTTATTAATTTTTTTCAATTAATTAATTAAAATAAGAATTAGTAATTGTGTATGAATTGGTAAAGAAATATTTGTTTCACTGCGTTAAATAGATTATGTTGTAGCCAAATCGATTGAAGGTAGCTGTCAATTCAGCGTCTTTATTTCTTCTTCTGCTCGTCTTTTTCCTTTCTGAAGTCCTGTTAGTTAATTAAAAACTTACGTATTTTAATTTAGCTATTTAATTATTCAATAAAACGACCAGTTAAAACAAATAATTATATTTATTGTGAATAATGCGATTATTCGACTTGCTCGACTATTGCTCTCGGAGTCAAGACTGGATCTCAGATCGATTAATACATTTGGGTTAAGTTATATTAAATGAAATTATTATTTAACATGGATTCTTTTAACTGCTGAAATAGTCAGGAAAGGCAAGTTAGAGAATTCAATACTTACAATTAGAAAACAAACTTATTCATTAACATATGATTATTAAAAATATATTAGATATTAGCAAAAAGGAATTCGAACCACAAGCTGACGATTCTGACGTCACGCTGTCTCCGTCTTGTGCCGGCCGCTACTAGTTGAAATTAAAAGATGGCTGCCTTCATGCGTTGTACCTCGCCGATGATCTGTCTCTTGGATTTTTCTTCAATAAAATGCAATAGTTGATAAATTCCTCTTCTGTGATGTAGTTATTGGAAGATTTTCAAGTTATCGTGTTTAGTTTTCGTCCCCCACGGGATTTCGTTCGGTAATACGTGTGTAGTGTTGAACGGTTTCTTCAAATCAGTTGCTGTTCATAAATTAGGTTAGATTTATAATTCCTTCGTAGTCGTTCATCCTGGTAGTTAGCTTAGTGTTTTTTAAATATGTTTTATTCTTCCAATGATTATTTAAATTGGATTCGCTAATTTACTGTATATACTTCATTCTTTCATATTTTCATAGTACATCTTGGTTTTAGTTAGTTACAATTTTTTAATTCAGATTTCTTCTCAATACTCTGATACGTCCGTTCTGCTTGGAGTTTAACAATCAACTCATTTTATTTGTTTCTCCATATAGAAAATCCTGTATGATTTTGGTCGCATTTTTCATTGTTCACAATCAGCTGTTTGCCTGATTCCCGATTCGATTTTATGGAAATAAATGAACTTTTTATATTTTACTGGCTATAATTTAGTTAACTATTACTTTTATGAAATTTTAATTACATAACTATATTCCTGCTTTGATTGGATACAAATTAATATTAAATATGACTATTTTGGTTTGAATTAAACTTAAAAATTACATTCCTTGAAATTTACTTCTAGGTCTTATCATGATTCACATAATTACCCATTAAATGGTTTACACTACGTTTCATGTTACCATTGTACTCAAATAAGATTACTAATTAAATCATTATAATTTGCCTTCACTACTTTGTCATTATACTAAACATTTACTTATTTATTTATATTTTACTTATACTTGGTTTATTGCCTAGGCATTATCTTGTACAATCACTGTTTAAGTCAATTTTATCCTCTGACTTTTTAATTACTATTACAGGTTGTTGTGATAATTATAATAAAGTATTTGCATGCTAAAAGGAATAATTTATATTAATTTGTTCCAGGTTTTCACTAATGTATCTCCTCTGATTTGATTACAGGGTCAAAGTTGAATTTATCTTGATTATCAATTTTCATTTTTCCTACCCATATTATAATTATTTCACATTATCATTATTATCTTTTCTGAGTTACTATTTATATGACATTTGAATTAATATATTGCCTTTCCCTCCTTAACAAAATTCTGACATAAACTAATGATTCTTTAAATACAACAAACCCTTATTCTCTAACACTTAGTATATCCTAATATTAACATTGTAGGTATTGCATACCATTATAATAATTAAACATAATAATTAAAAAAATAAACAAATTACCGTCTTAGCCTAATTTCAGTCTTTGCTGTCATTTCAAAACTGGTTTGGGGTGTTCCCCTTAATTACACACTATTTTACTTATACCTAGTTTCACATTAAATCATTCTACTGATATTGTATTCTCTGACTTTTTTATATGGTTTTATAATTTTTTGTATAACAATTATAGTTTATGTTCATTTATTTATTTTGTTTTACTTTGATAGAGTGCTCTGTCTTTAAAATAGGTTTTGGTCCCTTGGAGATTTTTTATTTTAATTAATTTGTCCATGGCTGTATTTCCTTACTGCTCCTTATCTTACTGGGTCTACTGATGATGTTACTGGGCTAATAATGGTCCTATATGGTTTAACACATATTGTTCTGAATTGAATGTGTTTAATTTCTTTGGAACGAGAGTTTTTATAGTACTGTTAAAGCATTTTATTTATTATAGTGATCATTTCCTTTATGTTACTTTTATTTAGGTTTATTTTACTCATTCCAGATTGCTTCTTCCTTTCATTTTCTAGGTAGTATTAAATTGTAAATAAGGCAAAATTTCTGTTATGGTACAATATCTCTAATACAGCATTAGTATAAAGCGCAAAACACACATTTCATTACTGCCGCAATATTAGTAAAATAATAAATTATATTTTGTATTTACTAAGATTCTAAGAGTATTAGTTAATATAAAAAATGACAGTGTAGAATATGTTGGTTAATGCTGAGAGTTTCAGCAAATTTACTTTAAAAGTTTTATTGATAAGCTATTTTTATTAAATGCCTTACTGCGTTACTAAAAAACGGAGTCCAGTTATACATAATGAGGATTAACCATTTTAAACGGTTACATACAAACATACAAACTGCTGAGCTCTTAAAAAGGTAAACTGCCCTAATGCACTGGCCTATATCAGCGAAGATGTCAATAGAGATGTGTGGGAGGTGCGTTCGCAGAAGGCCCCGTTATTTTAGGGACCACACACTCATTCATGATGAAGAATGAAAAATGTGCATGTGTGTGTGTAATAGAAGAGAGAGAGAGAGAGAGAGAGAGAGAGGGAGAGAGAGAGAGAGAGAGAGAGAGAGAGAGAGAGAGAGAGAGAGAGAGAGAGAGAGATGAGAGAGAGAGAGAGAGAGAGAGAACGAAAAACGACTCGCTTACTCTCACTTTTTTTAAGAGAGTAAGTTACATGGTTATATGTGAGACTCATCATTGCTTGTTACTAGGTCAGCTGACGTTACAGTCCAGACTTTTCTACTAATTTTGTGGTGATTATCTATTGTGGATTATTACCACGTGTCACCGAGAAACTCATAGGAGAATCTAACAACTTTGGTGGAATAAAGGCAGTTTTAAAGCCATGGTCAGTTGTAATTTTGAGTTGCGTACTGCAAACCGAAACGAAAAGACACGATGACAGACAACAGTTTAACGTAAAGTTTAATGTTTCTTCGTTATGTGCCATTATTTTAAATTAGCTAGCACTGTTATTTGTAACAAAACATTACGCGCGCGCGCGCGCGCACACACACACACACACACACACACACATACACACAAATGCAAAACCAAAAAATGTTTTCGTGAAACACAAAACTGAATCTTTGTTTCCTGTGTTAAGAAATACTTTACTACGAGTAGTAGCAGAGAGCAGACTAAGACAATAAAAACAGTTAGGTTAGCGAAATTATTTAGTTTAATATTGGTAAAGGATACTTTTCGATAGGCTAATAAAGTAGACATTTTTTTGCTAACACACTACATAATAGGGACAACATAATTTACCTAATAACACAACGGTATTTGAATACTGTCTCATTGAAAAAAAAAATTATTTTCTGTTAATAATATCAATGCTAGAATTTTGGTCTGAGATTTGAAGACAGACACTTAGTTGCTGCCGGCGACGTTACCTGCATTACAAGAGAGATCTCTGACTAACAGAGTGAGTAGACAGTCCTCCCCTGCGGCAAACAGGAATTATCGTTCTGTACCTAAGGTGTAACATGACAATATCAAATGTATACGTAAGATAACAACTCTGTCTCCTTCTGGACGCTCAATTTCATTTAAAACTACATTTTAGGCGTGCTAAAAATTAATAATAATAATCGGCTTAAAATTTTTTAAACAACTTTTTTCTGAGCACAAATCGTTATAGAAATTATAAACAAAAACGGTAGATAAATTCGTCAATTCCAATAAACACATCGTAAGAAAAAAGTTAATATTACAAATCTGTGTCTGAACATAAATTTGTTTGCTGTACATACATCTTAAAATAATATACTACTCAAATGAATGTTATTAATAAATAGTGATGACATTCTCTACATGTTGGTAAAAAAGATGTAATTTTTCCACGCTCGATAATTAATACCGCAAGTCGTCGAAAAATGGTTTTTGAAACAGGGGATCGAGCAAAGAGGTATAGGGTCTTAATGAAATAGACACGAGCTTTGAAATGTTTACAGATTCAGAGTATGGTTGGTAAGATAATTGTTCTCCCCCTTTTAAAGTAACTCAGTAATAATCTTTGATAATACTCTGCAGCCATACATTTTTTTATAATAGGAAATACAAATGTATGTTATAATAGGAAATACAAAATGTATTTGATAGTAGGAATACAATAATAAAAATAATTTAGGAAACGGAGGGTGAATCAGATAAAAATTTAAAATTTGCGTGTCAGTAATTCTGTAGTGATTGTAATTCTGTAGCGTGTAATCTGTTGCCTCTTTTCATTATTTAGTGGCGAAAAAAGAGTAATACAACACGGTTGTCACTTACACTTACCAAAGGGTAAGTGCATTTGTACCACGTAACAACGCTTTTCAACGTTAGTTTTAGATGTGTCGGAAACTGTGCATTGAACTTTTCACTTTATTTTTTAAGTAAATTACTTTTTAATAATCATTGTAACTGTCTAACTGAAGTAAAACGAAATGTCAATAATACCGCCTTATAATACAGGTTATATAAAGCACATAACCTATACTTTTAGTTCTGTTTTGCTTTGAGCAGTACTGCCAACTCATGAACAAAATATCTCACCATATGCGGGCAAATCGGAATACTAAATGTCGGGTGAACTGGATCGGATATAAAACCTAATAAACTGACAATTTTAATTCGTTTCTTTGATTTGTTTGTGACACATGGGGAAAACAGAAGAAGCAGAATGTCGTTGTGGATTGAGATAGATTTGGAAAAGGCGTTAGAAGCATTTCGAGGGGGAACGTAAAAACGTTTGGAGTTCCTTACTCCTGCATGAATAGAAGGGTGAAACCATCCACATATATGTCAAAAAAGAGGGAGAACAGACGGCTTCTCCTCCAGCACAAGCTAAATATTTAAAATATCGAATCATTAAATTATCGAAATATGGTTTTCTGTTAACGCCAAAAAATGTTCTGTCAACTGCATATACTTTTGCCGAGAAAAATAAAATATACTTTTTCACAGGTACACACAATTGTAAAAGGAGATTTCCTTCAAGGTTTTCTCAATCGTCGTCCTGAGATATCACTAAGAAAATTACAAGAATTTTTCCATGCTCGATCCAAATGCCTTAACCAGGAAGAAATCAACTAGAATTTAAAAACCTTAAGAAACGTTTTAGAAACCACTAGACTTATAAATAACCTCGGCTCTCACTATAATAAGAACAAAACCTGGCCCCGTCTGAATAACACAAAACCAACCAAATTATTTTAGAAATTAGGAATAAGCACGTTATTTCACTTACCTGCGTATAACGAGGTGATAATGTGACTGTTTCTGTTTGCACTAATGCCATCGGTCATTTAATTCCTCCTTTAATAGTAGTAGCAGCAGTAATAGTAATAGTAGAATAGTAGTAGTAGTATTAGTAGTAGTAGTAGTAGTAGTAGTAGTAGAAGTAGTAGTAGTATTATATGCTTGACTTTGATTGCATTGTTCATGTTATCTGAATACATTGGCATTGAAATAATAATAAAAGAGTAATTTCTAAGTATATAATATTTTAAATAGTTAACATATGTGTGCCATTCCTATACAGCACTATTGTTGTCAGTGTGATACATGTAATAAATGTTATCAGATTATATCATATTAGAAGTAAGAAAAATTTTGATATTGTAATTAAACGGTCGATGCATAAGCACAGATATCAACAACTAATAATATTTTAGAATTTCGTCATGTATATATGATCCCAAAAACATACAGGTAAAAATACATATTTTATTCACCACCCGTACGACACTGTAGATTATAAATGCTAAAAACGTAAATCGAATAAACCAACATACATCTACTTACAGCCACTGGGGACACATTTAACTGTCGCTGTAGGCTAACATATTTTAAGTAGCTGTAAAATAGTTAACGACTGATATTCCAGTCGTTAGTTTTAATTACTTTTGGGAATTCTCCAATTTCGGTCGTATAATGTCACTACTAGGTCAGTAATTTCAAACATGTACGTAGATTAATACTCCCAAATGAAACAGTTGTTACAGAAGTGGTTTATTTATATAATTCATATATGAAAAATTAATTTTCTATTATTGTAAAAGATGATATCTGGCCATCAGTTTTTAGAAAACACTAGTTCGATTGCAGATGTATCAAGCAGGCAGGCATAATATTATGTGTTTTGAAGATCCAGATTTAGTCTGCAGAACGTGCGCAAGACAGAGTAACACTTACAGAAAGAGTTATTGTTATTATTAGTATTATTTTTATTTAGAGGTCACGGATTCCATCCTGGAGTATGGTTGTGAAATCTTAAAAAGCTATAAATAAGCGAAAAGAATACATCGGTGAAGAAAGTAGCAATCTCTCAAGGGACGACGCTGGAACCGGTAATCCTGGTGTTACCGGGAGTGGTTACTATAAATCTTTTGGTTCAGGAGTGAAGTAAAAGAATATATGAAATTTGAATAGACGTATCAAGGAATGAAGCCAAGGGACTCACTCTCCAATCCCAAACATCGATGAAACAAGGACAGAGGTTGATGGACCGCAAGGCTCGCACCGGTATCAGGGAATGGATTGACCGCCAAAACGACAAGACAATTACCGTTTGACACATTTCATAAATGGTCACGGCAATTTTAACGTCTAACTCTACAGAACTGGAAAGCTGCAAAAGCCCAGGATGCCAGTAAGGTGACTTTCCTTATGAAGATGCCTTGCATACTTTTTTCAAAATGATTAGAAGAGAGGAGGCAGTGGAGTGTACGCCCGGGGAAGTAGTCAGGATTATGGTTCGTGGGAAAGAGGAGTGGTACTGTGTTATTACATTTATTCTACCTGTTCGGTAAGAAAATAAAAGAGAGGTCCAAATGTGCAGCAGCATGTAAGAAACTCGCACACCATTGTTTTGTATATGCTAACCAGAAGGAGCCCGATAACGACGTAATAAGTTAAGTAGTTCCAGGGTTGTTATCATTGCCTCGATTATATGTAAGTTGTTTAGTGGGTGCCGTCCAAACACACTGTATAAATAATAAACATCAGTTTCCAGAAATTCAAACTGGTAAAGAGGCGCATACAAAAACATATATACAAAAAATACGAAAAACATACAAAACAACACAAATTGAATATCTTGAAAAATCTGAATATATAAAAACACAGGTTTTATATTTGTTTTGATTTTACTGAACAAAACAAAACACGATGATTTATTTAAAATTATAAATTTATTAAAATATAAAATGTAATCATGAAGTATTTTGATATAACCATCAAATCAGGTGAGTACATCAGTATACAAACATTACAATAATGAAAAATTTAATTCGAAAAATGTATTATTCATTAAATGTATATTACAATCAAATCAAAATTAGTTTATTCATATGAAAACATCCGAAAATTGAGAACTCTGTGAAACGTATGTCGGGTGTTTAATCACTAATAACATTTCAAATATTACACTTGGAGAAGGAATCTAATCTTAAATTTAATATATACTGTTTCACAAATTTATGTACATATACGTGCTAGTGTGTGCATGTGTGTATTTGTGTACACTTAGTTTATGTAAAATTAATCTTATATTAAAATAAGTTTTAAGCGATAGTTTTTCAGTGACAGCATAAGTGGCCAGAAGCCAAGAAGCTTACACTGTTGGGTAGTCAGGATAATGTAGCTGTAACCTGTCTATTTGCGTCCATAAATTAACTCTCTCTCTCTCCCCCATCTAACCCCCGTTCACGATACTATCGTTGTCATAACAAACAGGATAGTAGTACATACATAATATTCAAACATCTTCCTTAATAGATGGTAAATATCGCGGCGTTTACAGTTATATGTTGTAACAAAATCTATAATTCGTTAACAAAAAAAAAATTTGTTTGTATTTGTTTTTTGAAAATATTGTTTTAATTGTTTTTGTTGTTCGTATTTAGTAAATAAATTTTTGTAATTGTTTTATGTAAATATTTAAATCTTTTATTTCTGGTTCCGTCAACTGTATCACTTTGAGTTTTTTTGAATTAATTCCTGCGTTAATTGTATTATCTCCAGCACTAATCGATAGACCTAAGTTCTTCTTCTTATTTAGGTATCCTCCTTCCACTTTGGTAATGGCCGCCTTTCGGATAGTCCGTGATCTCAATTCTATTTTATTTTATTGCTATTTATTAATTTTATAAATAAACAGAAACCAATTTGCAGAAATTCCAGATTTATTAACAATTTTTTATTATATATCGAGTATTAATCGATTATTCAACAGTAGTATCGACTCGTTTCTCAGGGCTGTCGATTATTTTTACATCTGTATTTAATATTAATTATCAGGTTCTTTGAACGGCTATATTATATAGTCAGAGAAGGGTAAGGTCAGGAAAGTATAACACTTACAAGTAAATAGCTTAAGAATTAAAAATTACAAAGTTATTATTTAGTATATAATGTTTATCAAAGAAAAAATTCGAACCATGGGGTTTGGACGATTATATTGGCAAAGCTCGCTTTGAATTGTGGGAGTCAAGATGGCGGTTTCAGGACTGCATCTGTTAAAACGAAGTCGGCTCGACGAAATTTTCTTCCAATAATTGTTGCCTTTTCAATGTTTCCTCGTCTCCGCAGTTGTGATTATTCCTTCTAGTGTTAGTGGAGTGGTCCTGGTTAAGTGCTTTGTGATTCACTTCGATAAAATGTGTTAGATAATGTTATAATTCACTTTGGTCAATAAGGCCGAAAATTGCAGTGCTCGTCTCGTTATTAAGAATTATTGGCTTTATATGTTTAATTAATTATTTCACTCATTTACGGTTCCGTATTAGTTTAGTTTAATGTTTGTATTAGTTGTTCTCACTGAATTTAAAGTTTAAGTTAATTTGTTAGAAATTTACTATTTTCACTGTAGACTAGGCTTACTGAACGAACGCCATACTTGTCTGCTATGTAGGTTAATATAAGCAAAATCTCGTTCAAGTGTGCTCGACAATGTGTAATAATCAACTGTTCTAACTTCCTTCGTCATCTGAAAACGTCTTAGCCAATTTAATATTAGCAATACATTGTTTTAAATCTTTTTCGCTTCCGTTACATGTATGAAAAATCGGTATGGAGAACCATACATGACTTCCATGTTCTAAGATTTATATTTAAAATCATATTCGAAATGAAATATTTCCATAGAAACTACGTCTTTCTACTTATTGCTTCAGCATTAACCACAGTACTGTGGTCACAAACGTTTACCACCTCACGTTTTCGCACTCGATTTTCACTGATGATGGCAGTCGATGGCACTGCAGAAAAGTCTGATTTTACAGAAAACAATGGACTACGGCTAAACAGCCCGGGAAGCAATTTTAACAAAAAACTACTTCTTTGTTGCCGGTAACGTAGTACACATAAAAACTTCTCCCCTCCACCTTCAACTATAATTTTTAATAATAGAAAATTACCCCCACCCCGTTCACTTAACCTCTTCATTTATAGATATTTCATCTACGTTTCTACAGTGGATTATTATGAGCTTCTTATCAGGATACTTTATTTATAAAAATAAGTACTTTACTCTCGTTAAATCATAAAATGTTTCAGGTAAACTACCCCTTTCTCTTAACCGATCTTCTCCAAAATCAATAGACCTTCAGTCCTCTACAATTCAGGGATGCATACAAAAAAATATTTGATTCTGTTTGAATGTGCGGCAGTTATCTTTCGTCATGGAAACATTTCTCTTGTTACAACTTAAAATGTTGCAGGTAAACTACCCCTTCCCCTTAACCGATCTTCACCAAAATCAACAGAACTTGAGTCCTCTATAATTCAGGAAAGTGTGCAAAAGTTATTTGATTCTCTTTGAATTTTCGGCAGTTATCGTTCGTCATAAAAAAATTAACCTTTTTAAAACATAAAACGTTGCTGATAAACTACACCTTTCCCTTAACCGATCTTCAACAAAATCAAGAGACTTTGATTTCTCTTTAGTTCAAAAAGGTATGCAAAAACGTAGTCGATTCTGTTTGAATTTACGGCAGTTATCGTTCGTCTTATAAAAAATTACCCTCGTCAAAACATAAAATGTTGCAGGTCAAATACCCCTTTCCCTTAACCGATCTTTACCAACACCAACAAGTATTGAGAACTCTACAATACAGGCCTGTATGCAAAACATCATATGATTCTGTTTGAATTTGCGGCTGTTATCGTTTGCCATAGAAAAAAATTACCCTTGATAAAAAACCGTTCCAGGTAAAGTACCCCTTTGCCTTAACCGATCTTCACCAAAAACAATAGGACTTGAGTACTCTACAAATCAGGGCTGCGTGCAAAAATTTATTTGATTATGTTTGAGTTTGCGGCTGATATCGTTTGCCATAGAAAATACCCTTGTTAAAACATAAAGCGTTGCAGGTAAACTACCCTTTTCCCTTAACCGATCTTCAACAAAATCAACAGACCTTGAGTTCTGTATAATTCAAAAAGGTATGCAGAAGAGTAGTTGATTCTGTTTTAATGTACGGCAGTTATCGTTCGTCATAAAAAAATTACCCTTGTTAAAACATAAAATGTTCCTGGTAAACTACCCTATTCCCTTAATCGATCTTCACCAAAACCAACATGTCTTGACAACTCTGCAATTCAGGGCTGTATGCAAAACATTATTTGATTCTGTTTGAATTTGCGGCTATTATCGTTTACCATATAAAAAATTACCCTTGATAAAAAACCGTTGCTGGTAAACTACCCCTTTCCCGTAACCGATCTTCACCAAAAACCGCAGGTCTTGAGATCTCTAAAATTGAGGGCGGTATGCAAATAAACATTTGATTCTGTTTGAATTTGCGGCAGTTATCGATCGTCATATAAAAAATTACCCTTGTTAAAACATAAAATGTTGCTGGTAAACTACCCCTTCCTCTAAACCGATCTTCACCAACACTAATAGGACTTGAGAACCCTACAATTCAGGGCTGTATGCAAAAGAGTAGTTGATTCTGTTTGAAATTGCGGCTGTTATCGTATGCCATACAAAAAATTACCCCCGATTAAAAAAACGTTGCTGGTAAACTACCCCTTCCCCTTACCCGATCTTCACCAAAACGAACAGGTCTTGATAACTCTATAATTTAGGGCTGTATGCAAAAGAGTAGTTGATTCTGTTTGAATTTTCGGCTGTTATCTTTTGCCATAGAAAAAAATTACACCTGTAAAAAAAAAACCGTTCCTGGTAAACTACCCCTTTCCCCTAACCGATCTTCACCAAAATCAACAGGCCTTGAGAACTCTACAATTTAGTGCTGTATGCAAAAGAGTAGTTGATTCTGTTTGAATTTGCGGCTGTTATCGTTTGCCATAGAAACAAATTAAAATACCCCAGATAAAAAAAAACGTTGCCGGTAAACTACCCCTTCCCCTTAACCGATCTTCACCAAAACCAACAGGTCTTGAGAACTCTATAATTCAGGGCTGTATGCAAAAGAGTAGTTGATTCTGTTTGAATTTGCGGCTGTTATCGTTTGCCATAAAAAAAAATTACACTTGTTTAAAAAAAACCGTTGCTGGTAAACTACCCCTTTCCCTTAACCGATCTTCACCAAAATCAATAGGTCTTGAGAACTCTACAATGTAGGACGGTATGCAAATAATCATTTGATTCTGTTTGAATTTGCGGCTTTTATCGTTTGCCAAATAAATACCCTTTTAAAACCTAAAACGTAGCTAGTAAACTACTCCTTTCCCTTAACCGATCATCACCAAAATCAACAAACTTTGGGAACTCTGCAATTCAGAGCAGTATGCAAAAAATTATTTGATTATGTTTGAATTTACGGCTGTTATCGTTTGCCATAAAAAATACCCTTGTTAAAACATAAAACGTTGCTGGTAAACTACCCCTTTCCCTTAACCGATATTTACCAAAATCTACAGATCTTGAGAACTTCACAATTCAGGGCTCTATACAAAATAGTAGTTGATTCTGTTTGAATTTGGGGCTGTTATCGTTTACCATAAGAAACAATTACCCTTGATTAAAAAAAACCGTTGCCCGTAAACTACCCCTTTCCCTCAACCGATCTTCACCAAAAACAATAGGTCGTGAGTACTCTACAAATCAGTACTGTATGCAAAAAGTGATTCGATTCAGTTTGAATTTGCGGCTGTTATCCTTTGCCCTAAAAAAAAAAATCTACAGACAGACACAGACACACAGACACACAGACAGACACAACACACACACACACACACACACACACACTTTTCGAAAAATGACTTTTTTTCATGTTTTGAGTGTAGTACAATCAGAATCTGCAATAATCTCGAACACGTTTTTTTTGCCATCACCATACTTCCATTTCCTTAAGGAACATGGAAGTAAAATTACATTATATTACTGAATATATTTTTGCTATTATTTAATTTTATTAAATACTAAATACATAATATCTTTCTTTAGTTCATTCTGCTTGATTTGATACCAAATAAGATATTTTTACTAAGTTTTTTATCTAAAATGCTATATTTACTTCATTTTGAAAATGTAGGCTTTAAAAATTACTTCCTCTTCTTCTCAAAATGGGTGCCATTTTATATGTTATATTTATGATTGTACTAAATCTCAGATTGAAATAAAAGGTATATCTTGCCTTAATTTCTTGTAATTTTATTAATTGGTTATCTTTTTAAATATTATTCATTAATTTGTGACTCCCCCTTTTTAATTTTTAGTTATTACATTTGCATTTTTTCCAATAATACTTACTATCTTTTTACAATATCTTTCTAAAGTACAATTTACATTATATTACTCTGTGACTGATTTACCTTACATAGATTTCATCAGTTTAACTAGTTTACTGGACTTGATTCATCAATTATAATGTAGTTGAGATTTACCATTTGACCTAGATTTTATCTGTTTTTACATACACAGTTTTTGAATAATACAGTTTGTTTATACCCCTTCTGACCTTCTATTCTAATACAATATTAATTAACAATTCCTTACTTTACTACAAGAACATTTAGTATTGAATTCATACTATTAATCCATAACAAATATTTGACATTATAAAAGTGATATTTAAACTCAGACATTTTAGTCTTGATTATTACTAGTAACACATAATAAATATTTTATATTAAAAGAATGGTATCCACACTCAGACATTGCATCCTTGATTAACACTATTAAACATAATAAATATTTTAGAATTATAAAACATTACCCTCTATTTTCAACATTTAGACATAGAGTTAATTTACTTAAATAGAAACCTAACACGTCTGTTCCTTCATTTTTTAACTTTTCTTAAAATTACTTTTGTGCAGTCTTATCTGTTTTTATTTTATATTAGGGATGTATCCCTTGTCACTTCACTTATTAACTACCTGCTCCCTATTTATCTTACTAATTTTAGTGAATGTTGTTAGATAAAGAGTGGCACTTTCTTAGAAACATTAGTATTTGCCTTTCATAATGCTATTCTGCCAAATAGTATTTGTGAAGTTAAATTAAAAACTTTAAAGTTGTTCAAAGGTACACATTTACTTATTTTAAGCATTACATACACTTTATTGAAGTTTATCTACTATAATAAAATAACTTGCACTGGTCCCCTGTTATTTCTTGATACTATCACTAATCAGTTTTATAGTTTTATATTATCAAGAATTTTATTTATAGAGGATTTTTAAGATTTGTTTTTATTCATTAAAAAAATAACTTTCGTGGGTGCACTTTTACTTATACGTCTAAACACTTTTGTTTACATTTACTTTACATTAGTTTCTGTTTTTGGATGTTATACTTTCGTTTGTGACTTTTAATCTTTTTAGGGGTTTTTATTTTCTTCTTACTGGGTTTCCCTTGGGTATTTCTTGTATAATTCTTATCCTACTACCTTGTTTCTTCAAAATCATTCCCTTTCATTAGGTATTTCTGTTTGTTCAGGGTATTTACTTCCTTATTCATATCCTAGCTTGTTTCTCGAAAAATAGTCTTTATTTTAGGGGTGTCGGTTTGTTCCGGGTTTTGCCTTACTTACTGATTCTCATTCTTTGTTTCTTCAATACAAAATAGTTTTATTATGTACGTTTGTTTGTTCTGGGCATTTTTCTTACTTACTCCTATCCTACCTGGGTATTTCCTTCCTTTATTTTAGTTTTTTGGGTTTATTCTTCGTTACACATATTTGCTGCATAGTTGTTTTTTTCTTTATTTTTATTTCTTCCAGTTATGATTGTATTTTATTGTGATACTTATTTGTTTTTATTTGGATTTTTCTTTGATAGTTATTTTAATTGATATTTATTTATGATCATATTTCATTCACTATTAAGTGGATAATCTGTCATGCTACAATATAAACATAATATGTCTGTTTTATTATCGTAGGAAGCTTCGTTCTCAACATGGCTTATAATTTAATAATTTATTAAATATAAATTATTTTATTAGTTCATAAATTAAACTAAATTTATTTAGTAAATTTTAAATCATTTTAGTTTACAATTTTATTTTTTATAAATTGAATTTACTTTCTTATATGTCACTATCCCTACTAACCCATATTAGCAGAAACAGCGATCTGGCTTTTATTTAACAAACTAACTTACTTTCTCCATTGAGTTTTATGTCGTCGGAATATTCCATAGGTTTTGATCTTCACAAATACAGAGGTTTTCTATAATTGCTGAAACAAATTACGTTAAAAGTTTTTATCTGCAAAATACTATGACAATAATCTCTATAAAGGTAAGTAAAAAAATTTTCTTCAATTCAAAACCCATTCAGCGCCTGTACTAAACTGGAGTAGTAACTTACATAAGGTTACTGTCAAAAATAGGTCTACTTGATCGTCGTAGGTACAGTGGAAAACAAATTACAAGACACCAATCAAGTCACTAATCACACCTTTAATTTTTACAGTGAAACAGTTCGTAATTAACAACACAGTTTCTACAACAAATCAAATGAAAATTGTTCACAAGCAATAACATTTCCACAAAAATTAAACACAATTGTATTACAATTATACCGTCCGATTATAAAACGCAACACTTCACTAATAACCACTTGAACGCGCACAGTAATATCACTACTATAACTCTCGAACCGCTCTGTCAATATATCGCACTAATACTGAATTGAACGTCGTTGAGTACTGGTATTTATAGCCGCCGAAAATTTAGACGTTTCCACATACTACGTATTACCTTTAAAATACGATGTAATTGCTTGCGGCCGTGACACAGTGAGAGCGGCCGTGTGAATTCTCGCACCGTCTAGCAAATGCGTCTAGAAGCACGTACGCCACACGCTTACATTCTGGATCTCTCTGGAACGTTCGATAAACACGTAGATTGCTCTGTGATGTCGTAACACTGCTCCCTCCTTAAGCCTGTTCGTCCCGAACTGGCAAACCGTCTCTGAAGTAGTACTTAGCCAGGCGATCTAGGTGGACGACCTTGAACTTTCACTGTCCTTCCTGTTGAATCCGATAAACAACATCGTTGATTCTTTTTTCCACAGTGTAGGGTCCTTCCCAGTTAGACTGAAGCTTACGTGAGCGACCACGACGGCGCTTTGGATTGAAGAACCAGACCTGATCTCCGTCTTGGAAGCCCACACTATTGCTGGGAATGACATACCGAGTTTTCATTTTATCACTGGCAATCTTCAGCCGTCCTCTTACCAAGCGATTCATTTCTCGCAGTTGGTTTTCTAATTTCGAGGAATAGTTCTGCGGCTCTTGGGACTGAGTCTCAGGTGATCCGAACATTAAGTCCCCAGGAAGACGAATCTCCCTCCCAAACACCAATTTTGCTGGAGTCATGCCGGTTGTGTCGTGTACTGGTGAGCTATACGCCATGAGGAATAGTGGTATACGTTGGTCCCAGTCTGTCTGGTTCTCGTCAACAACCTTCGAAAGATGATGCTCAAGTGTCCTATTGAATCTCTCAACCATCCCGTCCGACTGAGGATGAGAGGCGTTGTCCTGGTCTTTCGAATTCCGAGTAGACGGCGTAATTCTTTAAACACTCCTGATTCGAAATTTCTCCCTTAATCCGTATGGATTTCCATAGGGGCTCCATAATGTGCAACAGAAGTTGTGAACTAATTGCTTTGCCACAGTGGTAACCTCCTGATTTGGAATTGCGTAGGCTTCCACCCACTTAATAAAATTGTCACCTACAACCATGATGTACCGGTTTCCATCGTCAGTAACTGGGAATGGTCCAGCAATGTCTATGGCAATTCTCTCGAAAGGCAGTCCAACGTTATACTGTCTCATTTTACCCCTGCTTCTGGTTTGTGGGCCCTTGCTTGCAGCACATATTTCACATGTCGGAACCCATTCCTCTACGTCGTGGCGAAGATGAAGCCAATAATATCGCTTCCATATTTTGTCAAGGGTTTTGTTAACTCCAAGATGACCTCCAGATGTTCCATCATGCATCTCCTTCAAAACAGACTGCACTTTATTTCGGGGAACTCTCAACTCCATGACCACGTCCCGTCTATCTGCACTTTCCCAAGCCCTCTTCAGCAATCTATTTTTTAAAGTGAGAGATTCTCATTGTGCCCAGTAGCTTTTCAGCACTTCGGAACCATGGCAGATTTCTTGCCAATCCGGGCGGCGACCTTCTTCTTTTGCTGTCAAGATCGGTCCAATGTCTTCATCAGTCATCTGTTCTTGTCGACAGTCTTGTGTTGTCCAGCCGTCAGCCAGGAAATCCACAGTGATGGCTAGAACATGTTCGCTTGAGTTTTGTTCTTCCTTTCTGTGGCAATGTCGGCAGCCTTCCGGCCACGGTCTTCGTGATAAGCAATCTGCATTACCATTCAGGCACCCCCGTCGATGGTGTACCTTGAAGTTGTACTCTTGCAGACGTTAAAGCCACCTTGGCAACTGTCCTTCCGGATTTTTAAATCTTAAGAGCCATGCAAGCGCAGCATGGTCGGTACATAGTGAAAACTCTCTTCCATAGAGATATTTATGGAAGTGCTCCAACGCTCGAACGATTGCCAGCAACTCTCTCCTTGTGACGCAATAATTTCACTCCTGTTTATAAAGTGTCTTGCTGTAATACGTTATTACTCGTTCTTCACCGTTTTGAACTTGAGGCGAAACTGCTCCTAGACCAGTATTGCTTACGTCTGTCCACAATGTACTTCCTTTCGGGACCTGGGAAAGCGAGAATTGGCTGCGAACATAATGCAATTTTCAAAGTCCTAAATGCTTGATCACACTCCCTCGACCACTGGAAGGTTCGTTTATTTTCTTTTAGCTCATGTAGTGGTTTAGCAATAGTAGCGAAGACTTTCACAAAACGTCTGTAATATGAGCATAACCCCAGGAAATTCCGAACTTCGTGTTTACTCATCGGCACTGGCCAGTCTCTTACGGTGTCTACTATATTAGGATCCATTCTAACATCCGCTGCCGAAACCAGATGGCCCAGATACTGTACTTCCTTCTGGAATAGAGAACACTTATTCGGGCTCAGCTTCAGTTGGGCACCGTGAATTCTAGTAAGAACCTAATTAAGGTTTTCCAAATTGTCTTTGAAAGTCTTCCCGATGACTATGACATCGTCTAAATAAAGAAGGCAAGTTTTCCATGTCAGGCCTCGGAGTACCAGGTCCATCAATCTTTCAAATTTTGCCGGTGCATTACAGAGTCCAAATGGCATAACATAAATTTGGAATAAGCCACTTCGGGTCCAGAAATTATCTTTCCTTGTCTTCTTGATGAAGACCCACTTGCCAATATCCACTTTTCAGGTCCATTGTGGAAAACCACTGTGGTCCGGACAACGTGTCGAGTGTATCGTCAACGCGAGATAATCGATAGCAGTCTTTCTTTGTAACGTCATTTAACCTCCGGTAGTCTACGCAGAAACGCAATCCACCATCCTTCTTCGCTACCAGCAATACAGGAGGAGACCAAGCACTTGACGAAGGTTCGATTACTCTCTCTGTCAACATGTCCTGTACTAACCGAGACATTTCCTCTTGTTTAGATAATGGAGGCCTTCGAGGAGGTTGGCGTATCGGTGTTGTGTCCCCGGTATTGATGTGATGTTGCACAAGAGAGGTTCTTCCCAGTGAATGTCCCCGAACTGCAAAAGAATCTTTGAATTCGTGTAAAAACTGTCTTAGTTCTTTTACCTCCCCACTTGACAGGTCGTTAGAAGATATGTTCAATCATTCTTCCAGTTCCTCTGATAATTTGGAATTATCTGAAGCACTGGATCTTCGTTGCGTCATTCCGGGTACCCAGGCGACAGGAGTCAATTTGCCTAGGAGCGTATTGCTTTGTAAAGTGATAGCTTGATCCAAAATATTCGCCACTCTAATAGGTACATTTCCGGTTTCGTCAGGTTTTACTAAACTTCTGGCAATTAGTATGCCCGGTGTGCTGACTACCTGGGGTTCGAATATAGAGCACTGGTTGCCCCTAGTATCTACCTCGGTTCTAACCATGATGATCTATTCGGAGTTTGGCGGAACAGTTACGGCCACTTGGTTTATGACATCCATCGATTTTTCTGCTTTCGTCATTATTGATAGCATTACCTCTTCGCCTCAGATTCTCAAGACATTATTTTTGAAGTCGACTATAAATCCGTATGCGTTCATAACGTCCACACCAAGAATTGCTTCATCCACAATGTCTGCAACAAGTACTTGATGATTAAACTCAAGTCGACAGGGGCGTAGATGTTCCACTTTTCCATACACTTTTACAGGCCGTCCAGTAGCTGTTCATAAGCTGCAAGAGCACCAGATTGGCTTGAGATCTTTCACCACGTCGGGGCGCACAATAGAAACTGTTGCGCCTGTGTCAACTGTAATCGAGGTTGGCCTTTCTTGAACAAATCCGGTAACTACCAAGCTCCCGCTGTTTTTCTGAAGTGTAGAAATTGCGTATTGTCTAGAGGCTTCGTTCCTCCAGTTAGTCAGCACACGCCCCGTTGTACCGACTATTGCTCGTTTCCCTGCTGCTGAATTCTAACCCGACAATCTCGTTGTAGATGTCCAGGTTTCCCACATCGATAACACTTCGGCCTTCCATCGTTTCTTATTTTATTCTGTGGCGCCGACCATCGAGTCTCTGTTCCTTGTTCTTCTTCGTCATCGTCTGTGCCGTCGCAATTTTTAACGCGCGCACTTTATGACTTGTCCAACCAGACGCTGATTTGGCATCCTCAAATTGAAAAGCATGTACCAGGGCGTCCGCACTGTTCTGGTGTCTTACCATTCGTAACACTTGCTGTAGTTCGTTATCTCGGACACCGGCAGTAAATGCGTGCTTCGCAAAACTCGTTTGAAATTCTTCTGCCGCTTCAGGATAGGCCAGTCTAATTAGTCTGTCGATACCCGCTTCAAAATCTTGAAGGCTTTCCCCGGAATGCTGTCGCCTTGCTCTCAACTGGTTGCAATACACATCTCGGAAATGTTTATATCACCATACCGTAATTCTAGAGGTTTTACCAACTCGGCATAGATGTTCTGGCTATCAGGTGGGACTTTCTGTAGTAGTTCTGCCGCGGATCCTTTTAATGAGACAACGAGTGAGACTCCCTTGTATTTGTCTGTCCAATTATTTGCGCATGCAGCAGCTTCAAATTGGCGGAGGTACGTTGCCCAGTGACTGCTTCCGTCAAAAGCTTTGACATGAACTGTACCTACTGCAGGCAAAGTGACTTTCTCTATTAACTTATTTTCTGCTCTTTTCCTGTCTTTATCATTGGTACAATCTGTTCACAAAGTTGTTTAAGTTGTAACTTCAGGCACTGCTTGACTTCATTTTTAATCTGATCTTTTATATTTGTAATCGAGTCTCCTATTTTTGTTGACATAGCTTTTTCCAAACTCGTGACTGATTTTTCTACTTCAGCCATTTTATTAGACATCGATTCTTCAACACGTGACACAGATTTTTCTACTTCAGCTATTTTTAATGTCATTGATTCTTGTACCTCTGTTATTTTAGTAACTTGTTCATTAAGCTCACCTCGTAGGAGACCCAATTCTGCTGTACTGTGTTCTTGAATCTGTTTCTGCTCCTGTATTAATGCTTTGATGGCTTCTGTTTCCTGTCTTCGTCGTTCCTCTGTCTCTTCTCTTTCCTGCCTGCGTTTTTCAACCTGTAGTTTTTCTGTTCCTTCTCTTTCTTGTCTTTGTTCTTCTTTTTGTCGTCTTTCTGCTTCTACCACCTCCTGTCTGTGTCTTTCCTCTGCTTCCAGCAAGAGGGTTTTCTGTCCCTCTTCCGCTTTCTCTGCATCCTGTCGTCGTCGTTCCTCTGTCTGCAACAACAGCGCCTGGAAATTTTTCATCATTTGACTAGCATCCATTGTTTTCCGATTAATTACGAATTACACTCGTCTTGTACAAAGTGTCCACTGTTTCCACTGTTAACCGTTCTATACCAATTCTGACACCACTGTTACTACGGTCTACTCGATCGCCGTAGGTACAGTGGAAAACAAATTACAAGACACCAATTAAGTCACTAATCACACCTTTAATTTTTACAGTTAAACAGGTCGTAATTAACAACACAGTCTCTACAACAAATCAAATTAAAATTGTTCAAAATCAAGAAAATGTCCACTAAAATTAAACACAATTGTATTACAATTATATCGTCCGATTATAAAACGCAACACTTCACTAATAACCACTTGGACGCGCACAGTAATATCGCTACTATAACTCTCGAACCGCTCTGTCAATATATCGCACTAATACTGAATTGAACGTCGTTGAGTACTGGTATTTATAGCCGCCGAAAATCTAGAGGATTCCACATACTACGTATTACCTTTAAACTACGATGTAATTGCTTGCGGCCGTGACACAGTGACAGCGGCCGTGTGAATTCTCGCACCGTCTAGCAAATGCGTCTACAAGCACCTACGCCACACGCTTACATTCTGGATCTCTCTGGAACGTTCGATAAACACGTAGATTGTTCTGTGATGTGGTAACAGTATCAACATGGCTTTTTATATACCCATTATTAAAATTTGTATAATATGTCATTGATACCTAACTGCACAGCCTAAACAATTTGCATTTTTTACGTGTATAAGTCTACTAAATCAATTGAAAACGAAATTTTTAGAAATAAGAAATTAACTGTCAAAATAATAATTCATATATAAATTTAAGAAATGAGTTCCCTTCATGATTTTTGAAATCTATTTATATTAAATATTAAACTACGTATTATTTTAAATAAGTCAATTCAGATAATTAACTGTTGTATTCAGTTGTTTCTTATGGTTAGGAGATGACATTGCATTTATGACAATCTCTAGGTTTATACAAATTTTTAATAATATTTTTGTTATTTTGGTTTTAATAAAATTGGGCAAAGGTTTTTAAATTCCCGTCATTAAATTTCTTACTAGGCTTATTTTATTTGAGGTACTTGACAAAACAGGATGATTACAAAAGTAGGTGACATACTTAGAACTAGAAAAACGCTACCCAGCTCACCACCAGTATTGCATGTGGTCTTCTGCTTAATTTTGTACTTAATTTTAAATTTTTATTATTTTCTGCTTTTATTATAAAAGCTAACTAGGTTTTGTATAATTATGAGTAATTTGTCTTGTTGTAAATATCATAAGTTGAAAGTGCTCAGAAAAAAATATCCACGTTTTTCATACCCATGTTTGCCTTACAATAAAAACCATGCAACCAAAGAATTTTTTGTAAACTCCTATTTTGTCAGTAATACATCTGAAAAATGTATTTAGAAAAATCTGATAATTTTAAGTTTGCGTTTGTACATGTATAGTATTTTGTTTTATCTTACGTTACTGAAAAACAAAAAATTCATTATTATGTAATATTACGTATATGTTTTATATAACTCTATATACATTTCAAACAAGCTAAAGTAAAAGTAAGAAGGGGAGTAAAAACTTCACCAGAAGGGAATTTTAACAACATGGTTTCATGTAAATTTACTGAGCGGATAGAGCCTTATATAATTTACTATGTAGAGAAGACGTAAGAGATTCATAGAATTTGACCGATATATGAATATCAATAGCTTTGTCTCCATAGGTCTCATCCATAAATTTACTCAGATTCCCAATGCTAATACGTCAATAATGGCTTATACAAATGCAAATTCTACAAACTAGTCCGTCATTGAAAGAGGGGTTTGTTAGGCGCCCCTTGGGAATTCATTGTTTATATAATTTCAATATCCATTGATAGTAATTTGAAAACAAAAAATTTACAGGCACTGCACAAATGCAATGCACAGAGAAGGGCATTGAAAATGCTTCAATAAACCTAAAAAAAATATATATTTATCTTCATTCACCAATCAATGAATTCATTCTTCATTTACCAATGTACAGATTATAAGTTAAATGTAGTCGCATTCATAAGTGAAGTTTTATATGTGTACTACGTTATTGACAACAAAGAAGTAGTTTCTATGGAAACTCACCGGTTCCCATTTTCGATCACGCACCAGCGATCGGCCGCAAATGTGCGACACGTTCTATAAACATTTTGAATGTTAAATCAAGCTCTGTTGCATGTTGCTCGATTGTCACATTGTTAATTCAAGAAGTAACTTTTAACATCTTAAATTGTTAACTCAAAGTAATTTCAGTATGTACGTTTTAGTCAAATGAATTAAATTTATGACTAAAACAAGTATTTGTCGTTTCTGCATTTGAAAACACACAAAGTTTCTAAGCAGGACAAAGGATTACCTCAAACAACAAAAATTTAATCAAATAATATTATTTACACACAAGTATTTACAACTTTTTTTGAACCACGTCACAAACTCTGGGTGTTACACAGAGTAACACACAAGACATGTCAAGATGGGGGGAATCTCAGACTTATGCCTCAGTAAATCTCAATTTGGAAAAAAATTGATTCAACTCGCCTAGTAAATTAACAGAGGACAGCAAATGGATCCTTCAAATAACATAGCAGTGGTTAAACGTCTATTACTTCGAACACCATTGTCATTAGTGAAAGATTTGAACATTTTGTTTTTTATTTTTGTTTTATAAAAAAAGGGATACAGCCACACATATTTAACATATTATGTAGTTTTTGTATAACATTAAAGTAGGGTTTTATAGTGATTGTAGGCGCTAGTTTTATTTGTTTAACTACTTTTATTTATTTTTTATAGAATGCCTTTATAAAAATCAATTTCGTGGGAACTGTGGTTACATGACTTTAAACTTGATACTTCAAAAAAACATTTTATTTTATATTTCATATCTGTTAACACTAGATTAACAGCATGTATGTAGTGTAATAATACACCTGGTGATTGTAGAGAGTTCTATCATTTACTTATTCAAATATTGTACAGAATCGTAATTAATTATATACGTGCACTCACCACGGAGTTGTTATCATGTTATCAAAGAGTAGCTGTAACAACTACTCCACACTGTACTCCAGCATACATCGAGTCCCAAAAGATGTATTTTATGTTTTCAATGTTAGTCAAATAACTATAATTGCTTACCATAAATATATCTACCTTTTTGCTTCATAAGTATTTACAATGATCAATGTTTTAATTATTCAAGATAAACCATTATGTAATTGTTTCTGATGACAATAATTGAACAACCGTTTCTATGCACTCGTTCCTGCAGAACGTTGAGAGGATGTGTATTAATGCCGTATGCCGATGTGGAAAGTCATCGGTGTTGATGGAAATAATAGGCTACTCTTAATTATACATATATGGGATAATTTGTTATTACGTATATCCATTTATTTTTTAATACCCGTCATCTAACTTTGTAACAATAACGAAATAAAAGGAAATTTCTTCAAAATTCTTCAAACCCCACTAAAATTTATCGCCGCCAATTGAGGCTTGTGTATGGTAACTTACCACTTTACCGCAAACTCTCGACATTGGCCGCATGAATACGCGGGCAACAGTTATGCCGAAGGATGAATTCTGACAACGACAACCATAGCAACCAACGAGTGTACCAAGTGTTACTTGCAAATAAGCGAATTACAGTATACAAAATTCCGGTCCAATTGGGTATTTAGCATCGTCGTGTGCGCATCATACTTTAGCATCTGAAATGTGGAAAAAAGTTTCGCTCAACGGGTTGACAGGAAAACATACGTCACATAGAAACTCCTTGAAATTTCTGAATGGGAGGAGTAGGAACAGGGAGTCCAGTCCTTGCACCTTGTGATTTCCATGTGTCTGAATACATGAAACAAGTCCTTACAAAATGGCAACATCAGACGGATGATGAAGTTCAAAATGGAGCACGGGAATGATTATCGGATGCTGGATGAAAATTGTTCAGCTATGGCACCGAAACACTAGTGTTACGCTTCGGTAAATCTTTAAGTAAACATGAAGATTTCATAAGAAGGTAGATATTTAATTGTACTTTTCGATAAAGAAAACTACTATCTTGACTCGCATGTACTACTTGTTCTATTTTTGTACAACTTATTTTTAAAGCCTATTGAAAAGAGATATACAGCTGCTACATTTAAGCATCTGTGCGCTTACCTTATCGTATTCCACACATTCTTAAAAACAAAACGAAGTCATGAAACGGTTTACCACATGTTCTGCAGTTTATTTATCACTCTCAGAATAAGCGATATCAGTACCTCGTAGAAACGCAACAGATTATTTCATTTCCTAGGCACAGTTAATGTGTAACTTCTTATGGGAGTGAACGTAAATAGTCGACTCCGTGTGACGGTTGATAGCAGGTGATATCAGTGCTTCAAATCAAATAGTTACTGCATAGCCATAGTCGACTATTATTTTTAATGTTTCCACATAATACTTTTTAACAGATATGAGTTAAACACTTGACTTTCTTAGGCATCGAAGCCTTACCTTGAACACGTGTGGAGTACACAATACTACTTAGTAGGATATATTTATTGACTGACGCGATAACATCAGGTGCCACCGTTATTCTAGTATTTCTGTCGCTTAAAAACCCATTGGGCCTGCAAGAATTTCAACATCTACAATTTTACCAAGGATGTTGTAGTAGGAATGTTTTCGAGTTTCACGATAAATGTTCCTAACCGTGCCAAAAATAACTCTACCTTTGAAAGCCAATCTTACTGTTCGATTCGCCGACAACAGGATTTGTACCTAAGAAGAAGCTAGTATTTTTGTCTAAAACAAAGAGAACTTTCAGTTATCATGAGGAAATTATAACTGCAAAGTTTAAGAACTGATTTTTTTGAATAGGTCAATGAATTATTTTAGAAAAGTCAAACATACTTTAGTAATTGATAACTCCCTCCATCACTCGGTCATTTTCATCATCGTCATCATCATCCTCAAGGTTTAAACCAAGAATGGTTTGTTCCGGTCTCAAATAGGCAAATATTAGAGCTGGTGACTCCAGGGCTTCCTCAGACTTCCCACACCTCTCCGTCCCCTCGGCTTATAGTTCCATAGTTGTATGGGGATGCGGCAGTCATCCATTCGGCAAAGATGTTCCCACCAATTCAGCCGATATACTGGGCGATCCTGTCGAGTATACTCATAATATTCAGTTCCTGCCGTATATCTGTCTTGCTTCTATGATCATGAAGAGTATACCCTGCCACGTGCCTGAGAAATCTCATTTCAGCCGCTTGGATGCGACTGGCCTGGCCTTTCGTTAAAGTCTAATTCTCAGACCCATAAAGAAGTGTGGGAAAAGCCATCAGCTTGTAGAATTTGAGGCTTGTTCCTTTACTTGCTGATTTAAGGGTTCGCCTTATGGTCCCGCACATAAGTTTGAACTTATGCAACTTATTCACCACGTCGTTGATTGCATTATAAGACACACTGTAGCCTAGGTATTCAAAACTGCTAACTTGTTCCTGGACAGTACCATCTATAACAAATTTTGCCCGTACGGGATTAGTTCCACAAAAAGCCATCACCTTGGTTTTAATTGTGGATATCTGCAATCCAGAGTCGTTGGAGATTCCATTTAACAAATGTATACCCATCTGTAATTTGTGTTCACAGTCCGATAGAATAGCCTGTGATAGTCCGCAAACAACAATGTGTCAATTGTAAAGTGATCAATTATAAAATGGTCTGGAAGACACATCTGCCAGTTTTGTATGACATTGTCAATATATAAATTAAAAAGAGAAGGTGTAAATGGACACCCTTGTCGTACTCCACAATTGATCAGGCCAACTCTAGGAGCTGTTCTCAGTCTCTCTGCTTCTATTAAGATTTTATTCTCCTTATACAGACTCTGTATTGCTCTAATTAGATGTTGTGGGAACCCTTTCCTTGCCATTACTGCCCATAGTTTGCTCCGATTCAGTCTGTCAAAAGCCTTCTCGAAGTCGATGAAAGCTATGTATGTGGGCAGCTGATACTCTCTAAGCCTTTCAATGAGCTGGGCTATTGTAAATATACAATCTAAACATGATCCGCACGTCCTGAAACCGTTCTGGGCCTCTCCGTTCCTGAAAATGTGGTCTCCATTATCGCATTCAGCCGTGTTCGTAATATAGATGCATATAATTTATATGAAGTATTAAGAAGGCTGACTCCTCTGTAGCTCCTGTAGTCATTACGATCACCTTTTTTGAATATGGGAATTACCTTTGCAATCCGCCAATCGTCACGAACATGACCAGTGGTCCAGCATAGATTAATGAACTGCAGCAAACGATCATGCAGCAAGGCTGGTGCGCACTTTATAAGTTCCACGTTCAGCCCGTCAGTACCTGGCGCTTTTCTATTCTTACAGCGGTGTAGAGCAGGTAACAATTCATCCGTTGTTATTGGGTCCACACAATCACTGGTATCAGCAAAGGATATTTCTTTCAGTTGAACCTGGGTCCATACTTGCTCATAGTATTCAAGCCATTGTTCTTCTGAGATATTTTTGACCTTCAGGTTATCCCTTTCCGTTCGATTTAAATGCCTTAATATTTTCTAAGCCTTGTCCTGCCTGCCATGTACATCCTGTTCTATATCACTTACATATTTATTCCACGAACATAGCTTGATTTTCCTGACTTCCCTTCTGGCAATGGCACAGCAGCGCTTATATTCACACCTTGTCTGAGCAGTGTTTAAGGTTAGATGTTTCAGGTATGCCTGGTTTTTAGTATCTATTGTTTGTCTAATATCGTCATCCCATACCTGTAGGCCTCGGTTTCCATACCTTACCTCGGTTATTTTATAATATATTTTCAACGCACTCAATAAAATGTGGTTACTAAATAGTTGCAGCAAAACGTTTTGGCAATTGATACTAAACCTAAAGTCTAGTAGTACGAATTAGATTATAAAGGAAGACTTAAACATACAAGCTCAATCAGCTCGGAAATGAAATGAGGTAAAGTAACACGACTGCCTCCTTATCACTATCACAACAAACCCACTGCGTCTGTGTGGTCGCAACTAAAGTGTACTTATGTAAAAAAAAAAAAGATTAAAAGAACGACTCTGAAATAATTGTTAACAAAGAAATTTGTTACACAAAGTCCGAGAAATTTACGTACAGCATGCTGAAAAATTGCAAGAAGAATTAGGAAGAGAAAAAAATAAGCAAGATTGAAATCACTATATTTGAAATTGATTTACAATGAAGTGTAAATATTATAAATGTATAATCAATGTACAATAGTGGCCGTCAACTCTGGCATTCGATGATATGTGGCAAAAAAGTATTAATTCTTTAGCTTTGTCAGTGGTCGTAAATATTTGACTGGGTTCATCATGAAATTCGAAAGCTGATCTTTTACGTAATTTTAAAGTTGGCTTATACATAAATCAAACCGACACACAAACATACTCGCGTGCGCGCACATACACAAACATATACTCTTAGTAAGAACTAATTCACTCAAGTTGCACGTCTAACTTTCACAGTCACAATTGCAGGATTTGGCAATTGGCAATTGTCCTACAATTGCCAGGACGCTTACTGCTTGTTTTCATCGCTCGAGTAATAATTCAAAGCGGGTGTTACTGCCATAGGAGGCAGAATCAGACTGTGAGAGAGATTGGAAGAGCAGACATTGGCAACTTTGCACGACTACTTGCGCATCATAACGTTTAACATATGTCATACCATCATATCGTGTATCATTTTCAGCATCGCTATCGCTGCGTTACTGTGATAGTCATATTTTTCAAAGTATTTTTCATCTTCTTTATAACAATCTTTAACATAGGCAATTCTAAAGCTAACGATTCTTTGTGGAGGCGTAACAATACTTTTGTTAAAGAATTCTTCCCATTTCCCTTTTCAACTAACATACGAGCAACCAAGCAGATGATGCTTCTTTTGGGCCATGATAAAATGCAAAGTTAACACTAATCTGTGCAGTTTTGTAATTACTGTATTTCCAGTTTAGTGATATCAAGTAACTGGTCCGAATTTTTAAAGGAAAGTCTCGCCATTTTTTGTTTGTTTATTAAATTCTAATTTGGGTTCTGTGACAGTTGTTTTTTCATCTTCACAATCTCACCTATTCTCGATTTCGTATTTACAGAATAAGTGCAAAACCATTCAAAATAAAATATATCCGGATGTAATATGAGCAAGATAGGCCTAAATTTTAAATCCTCAGATTTATCTATAGCTTTGTCAACATAAATAAAGTTTTGTAATTTTGCATTACATAACATTTTTCTGTTGGTGATATGATTGTAAGAACGTTATGGATTTTACCATCAACCCAGTTAAGATCAAATTTTGACTTGCTGTAAAGCATTTTTATAAAAAAATATTATATAATTCATATAGTAGTCGATTTCTTTTTCTTGTCTTTATTTTTTCCTTTGTGAAAAATTTACCGATTCCAGCTACCCTTAAAACATAGTTCCCTAGGTTCTTGATTCCTGCCTTCAATTTTAGAACGGTTACACTTATAGAATTAATCAACAGTAAAAATTAATTGTTGATTATTATTGTTAACATTGAATTGTGTTAAATACTGTAGTATTTAATAATGTTTACCAAAAAAAAAATATTATTATTATGAACAAATACCTTTGCACCTTTGAGGATGTTGCCCAGTGGACGCCGTAATTATATATATGCGTTTGTTCGTGCGTGTATGTAAACATTCGGTTTTGTGGAATACCTATACGATAAGACAATAAGAGATTCGGTAACCACAATACTCAGTAAGACATTAAACTTTTGTATTTATATCTACGGTTGTACTTTATTGTGCTCTCATTTTATATATAATAACCAAATCCATTTCACAAAACGTAAGTCACAAAATTGAATACACAGCTGATTTATAAATCTTAAGTTTAGTATAATACATAAAAGCTTCATATAAAAACTTCATGCGTATAAAGTTTTATAAATCGTCTGTTAATTTTGGTTAAAATATGTTTCGTAGTTAAGTTATTTCTGTAAAACTTAATATTCTCTAAAACTCAATGCACTTAGTGGTGCATTGTTAATTACGTAAAACTGCTGACGTCCTGAAGATTCATGTTGTACAAAACAGTATAATTTTGTTTATTTCGCTGTCTGTACTAATCAGTGACGTTGTATTGACGTAAGACAAACAGTACTAAGCGTTTTTAATCGTATTTTAAATCTGTGACGTAATTGCAAACATCTGTTTTCGGTAGTGTCTGATACAGGCGTACCTTCGTAGCGTGAGGTTGACATTATTGAGTTTTGAGGGGGGAGTGGGACATTACTCGATTGGACTGCAATTGACATGTTTTGACATTCAGTGCACAAATCGTATTGACTGTCTGTTCCTCCGATGTGTACAAATCCTTACTTTAGGGCGAACGTTTGACGTACTTTCTTCTTACTGCGATGATACGTTATATTTAAGGCATGTTACAATTACAGTAGGCTTTAGCATATATTAGTAAATTTTCGTTTTTATAAGAATGTGTCATTGTCAAAAACATAAACTGAAATAATCATAATTATTATGAAACCAAAATCAGCATAATTATTATGAAATCAACATTATAATAGTCGTAAAAAGTCTTCATCAACGTCTTACGCCTTTACTCTCCTTAGAGATTATAGCTACTCTTTCGAGTTCTTCCGACTCATCAGGAAAAGTAGCGATAACGAGTCTATCTTGTCTTCTTAATCACAAGCTTTCCCTATCATTTGCCTTCTCACCACATTTTCCCACTGTCGTTTATTTCATTCTGTCATCCTATTACTACTTAACCGGTCTTTTGAGTCATTTTCCTTTGCTTCTTATAAATTGGCATTTTTTTTAAACTAGACTTATCATCTCGACATATATTTTTATGTATGTATCTAAACGGAATTAGACTTTAATCGAAGTCTCTTCGTTGTTTATTTTTTCTAACCGAGTGATTTGTAAGACTTCTACACAATCTTTCCCTTAAACCAGATGCAAAGCAGTCGCTCAGGTATAGTGGGATTAAGCAAGGAATATCGATATGCAGCTGAAAGTATTTGAACTGCAAATATTAGTCTGCTCGGTGAATACTTATCAGCGTGCGTAAGATATTATATATATTATGTACTCAGTAGAAAAATATTCTTACGTAGTCTTTGGTATCAAGGTAAACATTTTTTGTAAGTTGCCATCTTTATATTGTAACATTACATATGGAACCACTTAATATCATACCCGATTTATTAAAGACAATGGATAAGAAGCTAAACAAGAAGAAGTATATCTTTCAAGATGATAGTGAAGAGGAACGAATAAATATTTCAGACTGACTAGTAATACAACTGACCGTACCCAAATTAATGATTCAGGCAAAGTGATGCAAAATACATCCAACCCCGATTAAGACATGAACTTTAAATAAGGATAAAATAAGTATTATAAAGACTGACGGATTATGTATCAATGCTATAAGGAAATGGTTCCATTCAATGTATCATAATATCAAGGTAATCAAAATACAAATTGAGGGATAATAGGCCCAAACATACAATACTATGTAAAGAGAAATAGTAGTAAGTGATTGATTTGAAGGATGTAATGAAAATAAAACAAACATTATTATAGATACAATGAACCATACCACTAATTGTAATAAATAATGATCATAAGGTTGTCTAGAAAACAACACATAATAATTTATTCACAGTAACATTTTATAACAAGAGTGCATAATAGTAGTTAGTAAGTGATTTACCAAGTGACAATTTAATAAGGGTGGGTACACCAAAGTGAAATGAGTAAAAGAAATAAATATTATGAAATAACCACTATTAACACCAAAGTACAGTGAAAAGGTACAAAGTGCAAGTTTAACCCAAAATAGAGATAAACCACAAGAATTATAAATCAGAACTCATAGGCCTATAAAAGTGAGAGTGGACAATAAAATGTAAAAACCCATAAAAACCAATAAGAATAAATATAAAAACAAAACCATTCTAAAATGATACTGAAGTACAATACAGTTAATAAATAAACTAATGTACATTAATTTTAAGAAAATACTATATGTAAGATTACATGACAAAAGTGGAAATAATACTTACATGAGAAGGTAACAAATAATTAATCAAACAGTCAAAACTAGATGGATTAATTATTTATAAGCGTGACAAATAGAATCCAAACAGTGCAATACTAACCAGTGATAAAATAATAAACAAAGTGTTTTTTGAACAAGTATCACCAGTCAAGTGCTAGTATTAAGGATATACCTAGATGACAATTGAGAGAATATTTGTTTATATTCCCAATTCCTTAAACCTATAGGAATATGACTTTGTTTAAGGGTGAAAAGTACCAAAAAATAGAATAAACAAATGAAGTAGTAGTAAAAAATAGTAGTAAAAAATGAAGAGTAACCAAAATATTGTTATTATAATAAGAATTGATAGTAGCTTAATAGTATAGTTATATTCAGGATAAAAATCCTCTAATATTATTAAGGATGTTATTGTTATGAATGTTTAAATAGTAAGTTTATATAGTAAATGTTTATAAGCAATGTTATGATAGCATAAAGAAAGCAGAGGAGATGGTAATGTTAATGTTATAGAACGGTGCAAAAGGTTATAATTGTTAAAATAAGCACTAAGAGTAAGTCATATTTTGTTGAGTGGTGATGAAACCTATATTAAAGTTATATTAAAGCTATGTTAAAGTTATGTTAAGGTTATAAATTTAAGAGTTAAACAATTGTATGGATTAAGTAAAAAGCAGTTTATTTGTTTAATTGTTCAGTAGAATCATAGCCATGTGGGCATGAGATTAAACTAATAGGATAGTATATCCTTTTTGTTTTGTTAAGATAGTGTTATATGTTAAACAGTTTTTATGGTTGTTAAAAGTTAATTTAACTGTTAAAGGTTTACTAAGATATCAGTCATGGAAAATGACATTAAGGTAAAATGTTTGTAAACATGGTGATGAAGATAACACCAGTACATAGGCCAGGTAAAACCAACTTTTGTAAATTTTAAATAATACTCTTAGGAATTTTATGAAACAAATATTGAAGGATGAACCGATTTAGAGTTAATAGCATACACTACAAATCTAGAAACAAAATAATTCGTTTTAAGCTATCTATGAAAAATTCAAATAACAAAATTGTAACAGCTGTATTTCTCAAGTAAAGGTAGGCATGTTTAGTGTCTATGTGTGTCAAATGTAAAGACCAAAATAAGGTTGATAATAGTTTTAAATTCCCAATCAGTATAGAAAAGTTATACTAATTTAAAGGTTTTGAACAAATTCTGACATTGAAATAATGAAATTACATGACAATGTATATCCGAATCAACCAACCAGATTCCAAGTTTACCCATAGCAACCAGAAATTTCGGATAAATAAAAAGAGACTTCTTTAACAACGGTCATAGCGTACAGACGCTTTTGCAAAACGTCTTACATAATTAACTATAAATTGTGAAAACACGTTCCAGACATATTAATACCGATAGATACACATAATACGAGTTATTACAACCAAGTGAGGAACAACTAGCATTGGAGATAGAAGAATCAAGAATCAGGGAGGAGGACCGAAGCAGACGTGGGCCCTATCTTCGACCAAGAACCATATAAAGAAGAGGATTTGGTGACTTTGACATTTTTATTATATTATGCATCAACACCAACTTTTGTATACACGACTTTTTAAAATGTAAGCAACTAAACTACAGACACCATATCACACCAACACTAAGAACACTCACTAATAACACGAATTGAGATTGACACCTTTTTTAAACACCACAAGAACCTTTGATTTCAATAATATTTAATAAAAACATGAACTGAACATAACCTATAATAACTAGCAGCCACGATTCAACTGCATGTGTGCACATTACACTCTAAACTTTGTAATATCCTTGAACTGTAAAATTTGTACTTTGATTTGTAGAATAACGTTTTGTTTAATTGTAATCCCCGAACCATATACGCCCTGAGATGATCTACTTTAATAGAAATAATAACCAACGCTTTATTTTGGTCTGAATGCAATAAGAATTACAACTACAGTACCAACTGGTAAAGGAGACGCATAATTTTTGCCACGATTGTGATTATCATAAAAGAAACGAGAAACAGTTAACCCATGTTTATTGAATAAATGATTTCTATAAGGATATATGTTTGTTGTTATATTTGCGTCGTTATTATTGCTGTTCCATTTAAAAAATAAGTTCACAGAGCACAGCGGACACCACAACGGTTGGCAACGGTGGGTGACGTCATCGAAACGGTACGTATAGTGGGAGCGAGCGGCAGATTACAAAATCATTCGCCGTTCAACATATATTATTAACAGTAACATTATTACAACAACAACAGTGTGGTTGAAGGTAGTTAATACATATATATTTGTTACAAATTGACGAATCCAAAGTGAGACTTTAAGGAAATAAAGAAGTAACGAACACAACGACATTTATAATTAAAGTTCGTTACAATATTGACGAACCCAACGCGGGGCTTTACAAAAGAAGGACGCACCCCATTCACTCGTTACAATATTGACGAACCCAACGCGGGGCTTTACAAAAGAAGGACGTACCCCATTCACTCGTTACAATATTAATTAATAATAATTCAAATAATTTGTCCCCCCTCCTATTCATCAATCCTCACTGTAATGCCCATATCAGTTCGACATATTATGGCAAGTCTAATCAATAAATAAATGTGTGCGTAAAAAAAAAACTTATAAGTTTCTTGGTTGCTGAATTTATAACACTCTCTACAGGAACGTGTATAGTTTTTCTTTCCACGCTCTCTTTAACGATAGTCCAAATCAGTTCTACAGAAATAGGACCCTAGTGATAATGTAGAGGTTGTAAAAATAAATGTCCACATGTTGCAAAAATAGCATCTGTTTAAAAGTTTTTCTGTATGTGTTTTTGTACAAAACCCACCGGATTGAAGATCACTGCGACATTACCAACATTTACCTCGTGGCAGCAAAAATGGCAACCTTAAGCAAAAAACTACCATAAAAGATAGTGGTAAAAGAAAATATCGGGGTGTGGAAACACGCAGGAGAACGTAACCGATGAGGACAGGTATGTCTCACAAGACTACATATACGATATACGAAATTCACATCGCCGCCCCTGCTACAACCTGAACAACAACAGCTAGTAGCCTATGTTCATGTGGCAGAGTACTCACATAGAACACATTATAAAAAGAGGAGTGCTCTGCTATTCGAGCCTCAACTCACAGGTAAAAGGAGTAAGATGGGACTGAAACATTACTTTGCTAATGAGACGACATCAATTGAGAGAACTCTGTATGCCGACTCTATCGACCGGTTAAAAATCAATTTGTTCTCTACAGTAGTCTACATTAAAAAGAAATGAAGTCTATATATTTTGAGAAATATCTTAAGACCATAGTTGACTTGAGCACAACACTTAAAAAAAAACATTAATAACAATAATATTAATACTAGCATCAGCATCAGCAGCAGCATCAACAGCAGCAGCAGGACCGGCAGCAGTAGTAGTAGTAGTAGTAGTAGTAGTAGTAGTAGTAGTAGTAGTAGTAGCAGCAGCAGCAGCAGCAGTAGTAGTAGTAGTAGTAGTAGTATTAGTAGGAGTAGTAATAGTAGTAGCAGTAGTAGTAGTATTAGTAGTAATAGTAGTTATTGTTGTTATTGTAATGATGTATAGTTGATACCGAGTAAACTAAATTACACGCTTTATAAAAACCAGGCTTAAAAATTCCCATCACACTTTTTTTACTTTTTAAGTAGGCCCATACCAATAGTGGTAGTTATTCTGAAATGAACTTTTAGATAAAACAAACACCTGTAGGTTTTTATAGTAGACCTGTTTTAGATAAAACAAAACGTCACTCATCTTATTTTTGAGTTCTTTGTATTATCATATGTGCGCCATATATGTGATAACCAAGAATGCTAAAATTTGAAAATTTAAAAAATTTTAAAGTATAGAACGATTATAATTTACCTTAGTCTGATTGATCCTACAGTTGTTTACTACGGTAAATTTCAAGCAAAAACTCAGCACAATATACGATATCACAGTATAATATGAAAATTTATAATTAAATATAGGCTAATTAATTCACTACCGACTCGGAACACAGAGTTTTTTTATAGGTAAAAACGTAAAAGTTTTACCTTATAGCCTGAACCGATTTTCGCTTTCAGAGCCTCTGAAGAAGCTTTTTAAAAGCGAAAACCGGTTCAGGCTATAAGGTAAAACTTTTACGTTTTTACCTATAAAAATCTTTGTGTTCCGAGTCGGTAGTGAATTAATTATATTTAGTTAATCCATAACACGTCATGGACAACGAAATCCAAGAAAATTTAAAATACAATAAAATTTAGTTATGGTTTTCACGTAGTGATTCCAGATAGTGTCTGTAGACATCGGTCGACAACAACAAAATGTCAGATAATGAGGAGTTAACCTGTAATTTTAAGTGCTCACAGTTCAGTCTGTCTAAGTAGGTAGTAATTTCTTTTAAAATCTCAGTCAGGTTATATTTGTGACTCTGGAAACTGACCAGTTTAAGTTACATTATATTTCGAAGTTAAACGGATATCTGGATATAACATCCAGATAAGTTAATACCATAATTAATATTTTAAATAAGATATTTAACAATATTTTTTCATAATTACTGCCTTTTAATTCTGCGTGTGATTTGCTACGAGGGATAGCCAGAGAGTAAGTTTCGTTTTTAAACATTGCCTCAGTATCGATGCCGTCACGCGCTGTTGGGCATGCGCGGACAGTTTGTTGATTTGTTGGCAAGCCAACAACGCCATTTTTAAACACTGTGAACTGAGTAAGCTTCATTGGACGTGTTTATAATGTCCATGAAATTCGAGACGCCTGCCGCCTGTGAAAGTAGATATTTGATTTGGTTCTTGAATAAGAAAGGCATTAAAACAATTACTCTTCAAATACTCTTTAAACTCAAACTTGCGCACGCAAGAGGTTCGGGTGTACAGAAGTGCGGATGTGGATCGGATCATTTCATGTTAACAGCTAAGGTACTGGTAAACTATAAAACAAACAGAAGATTAAGTATTGTAGACAAGAAGAACGAAGTGATGGAAACCGTTAAGTACAACATAGAAAGTTTACGACATGACTGTAAAATATTTGTATAAATTAAGATTAACGAATAAATTGAGAGACAACGAAAATATCAATCCCTCTACGGCAGAAAACTGTTATAATATTGTTATAATATGATTAAAGAATGCATACATAGTGAAGCGAGAGAGGCATTAGGTGAACAAATTATAGACAGAAGGAAGAACCCAGAATGGTGGACAAAAGATATAGAACGAAAAGTGAAGGAAAAGAAATAATAATTGTATCAGAAATGGCTAAATTCAGGAGATAATGAAGACCGGAAGTGCTACACAAGAAGTAATAGAGAAGTAAAAAGAGAAGTTACGAAAGCAAAGCAGGAATTATGGGACAAAAATGTGATTAAGTTAACAAATATATAGGAGGGACAAAAGTACGAGAGGCCTAAAAACGAATAAAACAACTTCGAACAGAAAGAAAAGAAAAAGCCAGTATTCCAATAATTATCATGAATAGGAGGAAAGAACACTATTAAAAACTATTAACTGAGAACAGAAATGAATATAACAAATGATATACCGAATAAGAGAGGAAGAAAGAGAGAATGTGAAACCCATTTCATCAAGGGAGGTAGAAAATGCAGTTAAAGAAATGAAGAACAATAAATCCGCTGGACCGGGAGGCATTCCTATTGAATTGGTGAAATATGGACCAAGTATTTTGTGGGAACTATTAGCAAATATTTTTAATAAGCTAATGATTAAAGGAGAAGAATTACCACAAGAATTTAACATCTCTTTGATTAGTTCTATATATAAAAAAGGGAATAAGCAAGATTGTAATAACTACAGGGGGATTAGTGTAACTAGTTCAGTAGGAAGGCTGTATGGTCGAATCCTACAAAACAGAATTGAAGGAGAAATTGGTAATGTGGAAGGACAGAGTGGGTTTAGAGCGGGAAGATCCTGTGTCGACAACATATTTTCGTTACGACAAATAATTGAGAAAAGAACGGAAAGGAATTTAGAAACGCATTTGGTATTTATCGACCTCGAAAAGGCTTATGACAATGTCCCACTAGTCAAATTATTTGAAACTTTAGAAAATAGTGGCTTTAACCCCATATACGTAGGAAGTGTATATAACATCTACAAAAACGTTCAAGCCAGGGTGAAAATAGGACGAGAAGTGTCCGAAGGTGGTACAACGGTAGGTTTTAAAAAGAATGTACACACACACACACACACACAATATATAAACACAAGGAATGTGCTTGAAAAATATGTGACTGTACAGACGGGGGTGACAGGGCTCGGAGGTAGGGAAGGGACATTTGAATTATAGCTTGTTGTGTGTGTCCAGAGGGGAGGGGTGGGAGTGAGACGGGTTTGTTTTACTTTCTTCTAGTTAATTCCGATCTGACGGTGAGCTGAGAAGCTTGAGAGCGCTAATCGGAATAATTTTTCTATAGTGGTGTGCAACAGTAATAATTCTGTGTTTGATTTTAACCACTAACACAACATTCTTCATTAAAATTATCAACAATTTTTTAATTCTATATAAACATTTGACGCACACGTGCATATAGTTTAGTAACCTTACTTAATGTAATTGAACTTTACCATAAATTACCGCAGATTTTGTAGCGGATTACTCAAGTGTCTGTACAGTAGATCAGATCTAAACTTTTTTACAGGTCTACTAAACACAGCGCTTCAGTTATTAGTGACACCCTGTAAACATATTCATTTAACCGAACAAAATATGTTTTTAGCATGTTATACATAATATCTGTAAGTCTTATTATTATTAAGGTGAGATTCAGTTAGTTTTACTATTGTTTGAGTTTTTTTATCACTATGGTAGTTAGGAATTAGGGAGGGTAGACTGTCTTGTCAGAGTCAACAAGTAGTGGGGTCAAGAATAGGCTTCAGCTGTCGATTTGTTTGTCGATAATTTTGACAGGCTGATTTACCTGACTTGATCCATATGCTGCAAAACAAGCTTGATTTTATAGTGCTCCTGGGATGTGATTTTGACCTTAATTATTTTTAAAACTTAAGAGTCAAATGAATTAAAAAGCGTATTGACATAACCAAGAGTGATTCCTGTTAACTTTTTTTAAATTTGTATTTGTTTCAAGTTTATAAATTTGTAGGCAGACATTCTCTTTACACAGCACAATGGCGAAACATATCCACTTACCATTCTTTCGCTGAAATAATTTGTTGTTGATTGAGTTTGGGTCCACAGCCAAAGACTGTGCAAACAACAGTCCTCAAGCATTGAACTCTGCGAGATGGAGTCAAAGACAACACTGACATGCAGAAATAGCTACTGATACAGTGTTTGCAGAAATTCCACTAAAATTGACGCAAACATGTGCTCTAGTTTTTGCAAATTTTAAACCTTACCGTGGAACAAATAATGCTTTTAGCATTACAGTTTTTGACAGATTTGCTCACAGCTTACGGCGGTTGTTTCAAAAAACGTTTAATACATTAAACTAATTTTATTCTCTAAAATGTACTTACTCATTTTAAATACTTTAAAAATGACGTTCAGAAATGCAAATTGGAAGAAAACACTGTCATCACACTCTACTTCTCCAACCAAAGGTAATGTACCTCTTATTTTCTTCAGTGGTCATACTATCAGTTGTAAACACAGTACATTGCGGGGACTTTCAGTGTATACGTTGATTTTCACGTAGCGACTTTACCACTTTGTCTCTTCTAAATTTAACCTATCAAGCAGCGAAATACAACGTCAATCCCCAATTTATGAGACTGGCGTAACTTTGTGGTATTCAAAGTTACTGTCTTGTCCGTATTGTGTACGGTCTAATTCGTTGTAAATAATACTGTAAGACGGAGAATTTCTTTGTTTCCAATAAAAGTCCATCTACTTTCAGCTTTGAGTTTACAGTCTACATACTACGATCAGCACAAAGTATTGTTTATTAACATACCTCTGTAACACTTTCTATTGGTATTGAAAGTTTTTTCTAATTAAACAATCCTCACTAGTTTGCAGGTACCTCACTACTACCACAATGCATTAAAGAATGGAAACGACAGTTTCAAACAAGTTTTTATATGAATAAAATGTAGGGTGAATATAAACAATCAGTTTGTTTGAAATTTAATCAAGCGTTTTGTAGCAAACGTGAAAGACTTACTTTAAAAAACTGTTTAAAACATTTATGAAAATTTTAAACCCTTAATAAAATATTAATTTATTTTTATGCACTACGGCACCTACTTTTACGTATGCAAACTAATCGATACTAACCTTTGTATCGTGCAATCTTAAATTTTAAGCTATGGTCTATTAGGATATGAATTGGTAGCACTGTTACACTTCAGTTTACTCAGCAGTCAAACACAATTGTAGTATTTAAGATGTCCCTAAAATTCAGAAAATTAATTTTATTAATCTTATCATTCTTCTTATCATTTAATTAATGTATGTCTTACTTTTCTGTAATTAAACAGGAAAATCTGTGAAAACACTGGTCACTTTATCAAGTTCTAGCTTAATGTTTTCACATCTATCCTTACGTTTTAATAAACATTGTTTACTTGTCATTCTCCAATAATTAAACATCCTACATCAGTCGGTATAAAGGTTCGTACATTATTTCTTTACATACAGCATTTTCATTTTAACAATGTGTACACAATTTTTGCTGTTTTTGTTTCACAGTCATATTTCCATTAAAAGGACATACGAGTTTAAGAAAAACGTGTCACAAAATATGGAAAAATAAAATGAGACTTTTTAAATCTTGTAGTAGGTTTCATCACTTAGTAAACAATATGGAAACCCTAATTCATAAGTTTTAAATACTAATTATGTTTGAAACGTTAAATATCAAATTTAGTTTGCTGTTGCTTACCATTAATTATTACGTTCACAAATACTTATACTAAGTATACGTGCACTATTACGTATACGTTATACGCAAAAATGTTTATTCAGCAATTTTTAACAAACGTTTTATTGCGCTAATTTAGACTCGTAATTAACATATATATATATATATATATATATATATATATATATTAACTGTTTTTATTTAGTCATTAAGAATTATTTTGTGTTATATTGTCTAGATGAAGGTTTCTTCAGTTTTTGTGTCTAGGATAAAATAAGGTTAAATGAAGAAAGTATTAGCTAAAAGAATTATAAACAACATAAGCCTAAGAAAACGAGATTTCTAAGAAGATCAAAGGTTGAACGGAGGAACATTTAAGATTTCGGTAAGATATGAAGACGTTATTAAACCTGAGTAAATAAAAACAGAAATTTATAATGAGATGCTATTATAAATCAACTTTTACATAGGTCTATATATTTGTAGGTATGGTTTTAATTTTTGACTTACTTTGACTTTATGTTTCAATTATGTTAAATAATAATAAGCTGTTTTGTTTATTCATATACTTTTATTACTTGTCTTTAAGTGTCTTAACACGTTCGTAAAGTAAACACAACGATATGAATTTTCTTAGTTTTTGTTAATTTGTATGTTCATAACTCTACCGGTATTATTCTTTAGCCTAGTAGTAAGTGTAAATGCATACTTAAACCAAACTTAGCTGTTTGGTTTTGAAAAGCATTTTGTCTCCTTTGTGGTAGTATAGAGTCTGAGAATGTACAACTTATTACACTTAGAGACTGCACTTATTACTTAGGCCTAGCCTATATTGTCACATTAATCTACCGGCAGCTTCACTCATGTACATATACCAAATTTGACAGTTTCCTTGCGTCTAAGAGTCGTAGTATGTGTTGTATAAAAATCGTATTAGTTACTTTCAAAACTTGTATATATTTTGGCCCTGTGTTCTGTTTACCATGACAATATAGCCTGAATTTAAAGATATCCAATTGTAATTGTTCGGAATGTAGTCACTTTTGGAATTGGTTCTTGTTTTCTTTTATCACCAAGAATTTGCTTTAAATGTTATAGAAAGTATTTATAACAAAGCAAAATCGTACGCTAATCTACTAATATATCTAATTTCGGACCCAAGTACCTCTGCAGTTAGAGAGGCCATCTACATCATTACTCCATTTATCGGAATTCCGATATGACGATGAGCTGAGAAGTTTGAAAGCGCTAATCGGAGTAATTATTCTATAGTGGTGTGCAACAGTGATAATTCTGTTTGTGATTATAACCACTAACATAACTTTCTTCATTAAAAATAAAAAAACGCTTGAGTGAGCGCTATATTAGCAGGATACCAATATCCGATATCTTTAAGGCCATTCGATAGGAGACGTTTTAATAAATTTGATTGTTATCCGATCATGTAAATGACTCCATGCGATTTCGAAGGTGATGGAACTGTAGTCTAATGCAGGTTTCGGATAGTCATGATATAGAGTTAGAGATCTCTTTATTATTTTTATATTCTTATTATCAGATTTTTTAAATCTTATTTTTATATTCTTCATATTAACCAACTTCCATTACATTTATGTAACTGACCTGAGTAAGTTATTATTCTTTCAATTATCAAAAGATGAACATAAAAGTGTGTTTGTAGGAGATGTTCAACCCACTTCAACAAAACATTTGATTGGATGGCCACCTTAAATTCTCAAAACCGATTAACCGGTAATGCCTGAAGCATGAAAAATATATTACTTTAAAAATTATTATAAAAAGATGTGTTAAAAATGTTATTTGCAGAGTTATCGACATTTAATGTCATCATCAACCGTTCAAGGCTTAGGACCATTTTTCTACCTTCTAATGCAGTGTAGAGTACTCTAAGAAATTTTACTAAGTTCATGAAGATCTACCTCTTGCTCCCGAACATTATAATTATAGGCTTTGTACTATGCTAATCGATAATAAATATTACGTTGTTCGCAGTAGGAATCTGAAATACTGCTTACAGGAGGGAGTAAAACAGACTTATATTTGCTAGAAAAATAGTTTTAAAAAGATGAATTATTTGAAAAAGGGCATCAATTTTAACACTAAAGTGAGAAAGCAGAGTAAAAGCGATTTCAAGAATAACGACTACAAGTAAAATGAATAATAGTCTAGTGTCTTCGGAAAATCTATGAGTAACGTTGCAGACAGATATGAGTTTAAACTAGGAGACGAATAATTTTCTCTTAAGATGGCAAAGAAGTCTACTTTGAGAGGTCGCTGCTGCCAACCCCTTCAAGCGCCAAGTCGTGTCGTCAGAAAAAGAGACACCAGCTACTACCAAAATCTCGGTACAAGAGTCAGATGAATCGCGTCTCTCTACTTCACAAAGCTCTGGTCTCCGCAGCCTCACCAACACCTCCACCGCGCTACCCTAGTACAGGCAAATTCCTGCAAAATATAATAATAAGAACGTGCCCAAACGTATGTTTGCTCCCACGTTCCTGCCTCCCCGCAATCCAAGAAGACTCCAAAACAATGAATATGTGTAAGTTCGACGAATCGCAGCAGTAAAACCTTGCCCAGCGCAGCGTTCACCTTTGCCCAGAGATATTCCCCCCCCCCTCTGACATCAAATCCTGGTCTCTCTTACCTCTTTCTTTCTCTCTTCAACATCGACGTTGGTGGACTGCAATTTATTCCTTTCCGTAGAGAGCCTCTTGATCACGGCATACCTTCTTTCATTTCCCCTCATCCATGTACACCTGTCTAGGATTTCTCACTACGCCCCTTGAACATTCCCTCAATCAGTGTGGTGAAGCAGTTTGAGTGGCATAGCAGGTAACCAACAATGTTATTTCTCCTTTCCAATCAACGTCCTTTTTTCACCTACTCTCTTCAAAACCTCGTCGTAATTCGCCTTCACTCTTTAAAACCTCGTCGTTATTCGCCTTCACTCTTTACATCTACGGTATTCTTAAAGCCTCCTCCAGCACCGCATCTCAGAAGCTCCTCTCAACATTCCCAAAATCCATGTTTTTAAGCCATATGTGCTCCATATATAACTCTTTATAAATATCTTCATTCTTTCTAGGATGCGTTTCAGAATGCTTTCTTTAAAAAATCCCGGACTAGCTTGTGCAATTTTACTTTTTAAATGACTGGTCCACGACCTATCTTAAGTAATTGAAATCCTGAGATATTTAAACGAATTAACTTGCACTAGTTTCCTAACGTCCAGAAATGTCTCGGCTACCGTTTTCCAGTTCTGAAGCATTTCATGACTATTGTTCTTTATTTATTTATCGACATGCCTTATTTGTCTTTTAGGATCGTGTTTATATGGTAAAGTGCATTCTGTAATTCTTCTTCGTTGTTTCCTAAAATTGGAATGTCATCTGCAAGACGTATTGTTTTATAACATACATCATTAATTATTATTTCATTGTTGCTGATTTTCATGAAGTCCGCAAGTGCGTACTCTACAGACAAGTTGAACAGTAGTGGGATAATCCACCACGTTGTCTAACACCTTTCGATACCTTTGCTTAGAGTCCATCCCACCCTATGAGAGCTCTCTGGTTCTTGTATAGTTACAGGATAATTCTGTATCCCAACAGTCTACCCTTACATTTCTGAAGAGTTTACACATTATATTCAAATGTTCATGTTGTCAAATGCATTTTTTATGTCAACAAAGGCTGTCATGATTTCTTTGTTAATTCCTCTAATTTTCTCTATAACTATTCTCACCGACAATACAACTTCCCGTGTTCCCTTTTTCTCCAAAAACCAAATTGATCTTCTTGTAAATTCTCCTCAATTTTACTTTCCATTTCATGATAAAGTATTTTAGTTAGTACCTTATATTCGTAAGACACTAAGCTCAGAGTTCTATAATCCTTACATTTCTGTGAGGTGCTGGTCTTGGGAATGTATATAAATATCATGCACGTTAGTTCAACGTTTTGAGGTATGTCTTGTCTTGTTTATTATCAGATACTTGAGCTTTGGGATCCTACCGAGCTCTTCTCTCCGAATGTGCGGCCGATGTCATCATTTTCAACATTATTCACGTTTCCCAGTATGTTTACATTTAAATCTTGTCCCCCTTGTATAATTCCTTTTACAAATTATATGTTATTTTATATATTATTGTTTAGGAATTTCTTCCTCATCATTAATCTTTGTTTTTTTCTTCTGTATGCTTATTAATATCTAAGATTTTCTGTTGAACTGTCTTCTCATTTCCACGTACTGACGTTATTTGTTACCTCGAACCATGCTCTCTTCTATTTCCTTCCTTTCCTACCAAGCCAATTTACTCTTTCTTTCTTAATTTCTCTGATCGGCCGCTCTTATGCGGCTTCAGTTTCCAAGAAAACTTTTCTCGTTACCGAGTCTTTCCAATGACGCTCACCTCGTCAGGAAACTTCTTGCAAGCTATGGCCTGAAAACAGTAGATCTTTAATAACGTCTGAAAATTACTGATCCAACCAAGAGATTTACGTTTTGGTGGAACTCGCAGAAGTAATAGGTCTTCTGTGAGCAGAGTTCTAAAACAAGCACTCTCACGTTTTGCTAGAATCCCAACGAAATCAATACCATTTATTCCGACCTCTCTAAATTTCTAGCTCTGTTCCAACCAGAGATATTTTGTTTGTCCGAAACATATCATACCCTAAAAAAGTGCTTTTGGTTACCAAAAAACGTGCGTTAGCTGGACGACAGAGTGGAAAGAGGCTCGCACGGGTGGAGCGGTTAGGAGAGGTACAAGCACTCAGCGTGTCGTTCTGAAACACGTCATATTCAGGCACACCTAACGCGACTCCGGAAGTTCTGGATATCGCGGTGACCCAAGGTATTGTCTGTCCGGCAGAGGTTTTCTCGCTTAAGAGTATGATGCTCCAGACGTGAGAAAGGTTATCGATTGTAACAGCTAAAGTCTCTCGTTTCCTATCGCCACCGTGTCCGAACCCATCTCTCAAGATCAGCTCGCTAAATTCGAGTAAAAAAGCTCCTGGCCCGAACGTGGTTTCGAATTCTCTTCTTGGAAGACTTGATTAACTCGTGTTTAGATTAAGCTAGTTTCTCAGGGATTGGTGAAATGCTACTGTCATAGTGATACCGAAGCAGGGAAAGTATACGTCCCGAGTCGACAATCTCCGGCCCATGTGTCTCTTATCCTCCACGTTAAGGGTCCTCGAACGACACATACAACGACGCATAGGGGACCATCTGCGCAACTTTAACGTCCCATTTCCTGAACAGTTCGGCGTCCATGCATGACATTCCACCATTCGCACAGGAGAAAACGAGTCATTTGTTTCAAACTAGTATTGCAAGTTCAGATGGCAGCAAATATTTGTAAAACAATATCAAATTAATGTTTACGTTGTCTACCTCTGTACCCATTATCTTTAATTTCGGTCATTATCTTCAGAGTTTACGGGGAGTGTGTTTGTAATTACTGTGCGACGAGTCAGTAATTAAAACTGCAGTGTCACTGTATACTTGTTTCAGTAGATGTAGAGAAATTAAATTCTGCCCGTGGAGAGAAATTAAATTCTTCCTTCATTAGCCGGATATACTTACGTCACTCTGGAGTTGGTTATTTCTTTAAGAAACAATTAGAAGAATAACTAAGAAAATGTAAAGGAATACTTAGCTTAAAGGATTGAAAATAATTAGCTTACTGATATGTTCTGTATTAAAAAATGTTATTTTTAGATCTGAAAAAATTCAATTATAATTTTTATATTTTTATGTAAGCTTATTAAATGGAATAAATTTTCTACTAAACTGAGGCTGACTCATCTTTAAGTTCATATTTTTCTTCTCAGCAACATACCACTGGGTTCTTAGGGATACCAAAGTCTGTTTGAATAACACAGACTGAATCTTGGTTAATGTCTCTAAACTAGACTTACACAAAATTTGTTATATGCCAATAATTTATTGCCAATAAAATGCAATTTGTAAATCTTAAAACATTTTTTAATCCTCAAAATATTGTAAAACTAAACAATCGGAAGACAATTTTTAGTCCGTATTGCGTTTGGTCAACAGACTAATATATAAATTAAATCGGGAGTACACACTTAATTTTTAACCAGTGATCAGTTGATTTTGAGTCATGTATATTCGCCTAGGCAACAATATATGCTGATCTATAAAAACTGAAAACACACGCACACGCACACACACACACACACACAGCTCTAATTACATAATTAATTAGACTGAGCATGAAAGTTCAATTTCATAATATCACAACTGATTTTGAGTTATTTTATTTTGTAAAACGAATGAAAAGTAAACATAATGACATAAAATTTCGTTATGATATATAATAACTCACGTATCCAAAGAAAATACTGTAGTGTGACGGAGAACTTTTAAATAATTTTATACATATGTATTAGTAAAACCGACAGAACTGCATAAGTAAAACGTTACGCTTCCATACTTTTCTCAAAACAATAATACAAAATAGTAACTGTAAAATAATTATTATAATAATAAAAATACAAAATAATAGTTGTAATTGCAACATTACAATTGTATAATAACGTTTCCGTGTTAGTACAGAACGTAATTGTTAGGTTGTACGATTTAGGTTGAACGTAATTAGGAACGGTTAGGTTGTAGGATTTCTGTGTGTATTACGTTCCATATTACTGTTACACAATAACTCAACTTTTTGTGTATTACGTTGTATGTCTCCTCTTACTGTTAGTTGAGAGAAGAAAGATTTTAGTGAAATGAAATAACTACTTAGATATATAAAAAGAAACTTTCTTTTATTAAAAATGAATTAAAAAATTAAAATATTCGAATTACACATTTATTTAAATTAATTAAATATTCAATTCAGTTACATGAAATTTTTTAAATATCCCATTTTGCAAGAAAGTGCTTACAAAGCATAAGGACATATTACACACATTATAAATCACAACAACAGAAATAAAACACATTATCAACATAATGAAAAAATGTTTCAGCTACTTGCGTGTGTAACATAAACTATTGAAATCAAATAATTATATTAAATATTGCAAGACATACATAACAATATCATTTAAATATTTATTACATGGAAAGGAGAACTTTACTTCTAGTATTTTAATAAACAATAATATTTACATTAGTTCTATAAATATTAGTTATTATGGTCGCATTTAAATTAAATAGAAAATTATTATAGAAACAAAAAATAAAAATCCATATTTTAATCACAACTAATATTCAAATATTTGTATTTACATTATATTCAATTATGTAATCATCTTTTACAACAGTTATACCATGTTTCTGTTTATTCACTATTCTTTTTTTATTTAATTAATTCTTCGTTTTTCACCTACTTTAACGATGTGTTACCGTAGAGAAGTTATCGTAAAGTGTGTGTGTGTGTGTGTGTGTGTGTGTGTGTGTGTGTGTGTGTGTGTACACTCGAGCGTGTTGCTTCCTGGATGATGACGATGAAGATACCACGTCGAGAATCAGAGTGATATAGTAACCACACCGTTATTACTAGAGTATCTCCGGCTAGCTCGAATTTGTCGTGGTGCTTATAATGCAGTGTCAGTTGACAGGTCAGATTTTCTGGATGCCCTTCCACACTTGTCAAAATTTTGTCCTACATAAGCGTCAGATTTAAACAAATCAGGTTACGTTCTGCACTAATATCTGCGTTGATTTGCAAACTTGTAGTTGTCAATAATTTGTTTTTTCATATAATTCGTTTAGTACATATAAATTCATTGTTCACAAGTTATCAACTACCAGTGTAATTAATATGTCTGCAAATATCTCAGTCATTCACCGGTAACTTGCTCACATTTTATGTCCATGTACACGTCTTCCTCTCGTCCTGTAATGGCTCTGCTCGGTTCGCAAAGTGTATTTTAATTGTGAAAATTTTTATTAAAAAACGTTGGCCAAACACACACAGCCAAAATACAACTGAACACAAACACACCTCGTCAACCGCGTCGTTTGCACGTCGAGAATTGCCCATCTCACCTCTCTGTTTCTGTTTTCCACTATTTAAATCCATTTACAACTATGTCTATGACTGAAATTTCTATCAACAAATATATGTACAAAAAAAATTATTATGGGCATATGTGCAAGTATGTATCTTTGCAATACTTAAAGACTGTACACTACTCCAACATTTTGGCTGCGACGTCGACATAAGCCAATCGGTTTAGGATCCATCTGATTGTAAAGTATTCCTTAATGTTCTACGAGAAAACTTGTACCCATCATGTAGTTTTAATGGATACATGGTTACAAGAATAATGGATTCAGACAATTTGTTGTAATTCGCATTGTAAGGCTAGTTTTGGGGTTCATATTTTTAGTTTTTGGGTATGATTAATTTTCTTTTACTCGAGCAGATAACATAATTTTCTGTCAGTTATCATGTTATCAGTTGTGAAATAGGCGCTAGCTAAATCAATTTCTAGCGAATAGTTTAAAATTGATCATATATTTTTTATAGTTACTGTATGGTCTCCAGATCACTGTATATGATTAAATAAATAATTACCTTATTTTATCCACTAAGTGATCTTCTTTTTCTTTTTTAATTACTACATGTTTCAGGGCTTTACCTGAAGATGGGGATATAAGCCCTGAAACATGTAGTAATTAAAAAAGAAAAAGAAGATCACTTAGTGGATAAAATAAGGTAATTATTTATTTAATCATATATTTTTTGTTCCTAATTTGGTAACATTGTCTAACGTTTTTAATAGATTGTCTAACATTTCTCTATTCGTATACTTCCGTCTACAAATAGACTTAATAATACCATATGCCTCCTGAAGGAATATAGTTTATTAAAAATTTTCGTCATTAAAAACGTTACGTGTCTTAGAATGTTTCACTCGGAACATAGTATTTACTTGATCATTCGTAAAATTTGTGAAAACCCCTTGTGTTATTGTACCTCTACATGAGTTAATGTAGGTAATCTATTTTATTCACAATTCTAGAAGTTATATGGTCCTGACACATTTTACAAATCTGATAGGATTTTATCTAAAATAGACAAAATAAATTTGAAATTAATAGAACGACAGTAAACCTATAACTGTTCGATTGGTTTATCTTTTGCAATCTTATGGGATCAATCTTCTTTAAATTTTGTTTTGTATTAAATGATGAAATTTCTGGACTTAACCTAAAGGTTTCTCTGTAATAGTTGTAGTACTATCAGCTACTGTGAACACTTTATGGGACAGCCACGCCTGTAAGATATCTCAAAATTGTGTAACCCTCTGTTTGCTTCAACGATCCCACTTTATCGTTCAGTGTTGTAAACGGTGAACAGGCAATGACCTATTTGTGCTCGGAGCGCGATAACCACTTCTACAATAAAAATCCAGGCCAATGATACGACGCCTCAGACAAGGTACAAGTAATATTGTTCTCACATGCTTCGCTTCTCAGAAATACACAAGTTAGAATTCTTCTCCTCTAGGCACAATAAGTTTAATATATTTTGTTATGTGACGTTGTTAGTTAATTAATTTTCAAATATCACAGTAGTATTTTGTAGAGCCCTAAGTTGTTGGTGCCAATTTTATAATATTATTTTTTGTTAGTCTGGGTATATATATATATATTTGTTTAAGGCCTCATGTTGTAAGTCAATTTTCCAATATTTATTTAATTTATATTTCTTAAATATAATGTGTATAATGGGTGTATGTAACTGCTATGGTTATACTAACCTTTTAACGCCTTTGATGCCCTACGTCCTTGGGATCCCAATTTGTAATATAAAATATACTCTAACAAATGTGTAATTAATTTTGTTTAAATAGGTATTCATATAATTATACTACAAATGAGAACATACTACTTTTGCTGCTCTCAATCATTAAATATTTATTCCTGCTTTTCTTATTATAATAAGTTGCCCTTTTTTATTTTCTATTAATTAACAAATCATTTTCCCGTTTTTAAGGTTTCACCTCCATCTAGCTCTCGGATGCATGACAAAATTTTATATCTCAGGGTTTTAACAACATAAAAAATCGTTTTCAGTAATATTATAAATTCAACTAACAAGTATTATACTAATATCATACATGAATAAAAAATTTGAATATGTAGTAAATAATTGTTGTTTGTGTATGATGGTTGTATGTGAGTTCTTGTGATTATACAAAAGAAATCAATTAAATAATTTTACAACTTAATATTACCCATTACAAATATAACATTAATAAAACAATGAAAATAATTAATTATCAGACATTAGGCATACAATTGACAAAATAAAATAAAATAAAAATTTAATTGTCTATGCTATATCTCATAATTCATTATTTCTCTTAACATGGCGCGCTACTGTACTCCTTCTTCACCGTTAAGAAAATGACTGACGCCATCTTGCTTTTTGTGGCATGCACAATATTGAATGTTTAATAAATTTATATGGGTTCTACACTTTTGTTGATTCAAAATAAGTTTTTGTCACTCACATTTGATATCATATATTATGTTTAGAAATGTAGTCACACTAAATGTGTTCGTTTTTTAGTTTATATTGAAGTGTTGTCAAACGTTAATACTTTATCAATATGGTTATAAGTTGGAATGATCTCACCGAATTCAAGATGTATTATACCAGTTAGGATAGTAATTTCAATTTTTCTTTTCCAGGTTGGTCGAACACAACTTGTACGTTAGTTTACTGATAATTTCTATAACTTTACTTGGCTTTTTTACTACACTCTTCTTATTTAATCTTGATTGGATTGGCAACTATTTCAATTTGTTCCTTCTTCATGGGACGCCAACATAAGACCAAGCTTTCTTCCTTGTAACAATCAATTTTAGATTCATCTATAAGAGGCCTTGGTTTGTTGGTGTATTTTTCGTTCTCAGGACTGTTTATCTGCCTCCAGTAAACATAAGTTTTTAATATAACCTTACTTTTCCTGATTATTTTACATAATCCTATTTACGCTTTTATTTCACTTAATTTTGTATTGTCACTTGCACTAATGAAGTTGATTTTATTGTTATTTGTCCACTTCATATACAATAAATGCCATTCTCACCTTATGGTCATACTTGGTTCACAATATTTTATATTTTTATCATTGTTTAGACTGTGTCATTTTCACTGTTTCATTATCATTATTTATCCCTTTTCTATTCGAATAACACAATTATAAAAATAATTATCTTATCTGTACCATGACACTATGAGCTAATTACAAATACAGTCTTAGGTTTAAGACCTAGCTTGACTTTTAGGCTGGCTATACAAATGATTTTTCTTAACCTTAAAAACATTTCTCACTTACATACTAAAACTTTACTATTTACAATATTATAACAAGATACATAAAATCACTTCCCTAATCTGTTGGGTAATTATTGTGTCAAAGACACCGTCCAGTCTAGTCTGTTTTGTCAAGTTATTTATTATGTTTGTTTGCAAGGCTAATTCCTGTTTTTAATTTATTCATGCATCCGTAACGCGTATTCATTATTTATTATTCATGGTTTATTGGTTTAGTTATTATAATTCTTCCTTTATATAATTATTTTTGGTTGTAATCATTTGATCACTCACTCTCTATTGCTCCTCATTCAGTTACATAGTATTTATCTATTTGAGTAGTTTCCCTATATTTTTGATAATTAAATTGAGTTTCCTGGTTTGTAACATCTCGTGATGCTACAATATACAGTATATATATTATAACAATACAAATTGCCAATTTAAGTATATTTTAAATTGTATAGCCCCACGCTTTTGGGAGACAAAATTATACAACAACACGAATAGATTATTTAATGTAATTTAATTTGTGCTGTGCTCACATGTATCTAACATTACTGTCAGATGATACCAATTACTGAGGTTTGGGTGTAATAGTAATAAGAGTAGTCATTAATTAAATTGTACGTGTTTTCATTAATTTATTAAAAAAAAATCACAAGTTTTTTAAAATCGCATTTACTTCTCCATAAAATATTCATTATTGTTTGTTTAAACGTTTCTTTGTTGCAATACATTCATCATAAAATAAATCTTATATCCTATATTAACAAAAGTATATGCTACACATTTATTTGTTAATCTAAAATTTCTCGACCGTCCAGTCTGACAGTGTGCTTTATTGCAGTTTTGTTTTCTTTGTTTTATATATTTTTTTATTACATTACTTTATGCATTGCATACATCTTAATGTTTTATAAAATTTAAATTGACTAAGAAAATTGTTATTCTCTTTCTATAACTTCCCAACTACTTTACTTTCTGCATTGCGTGTAATATTATTCATTATTTAAATGTCTTTTCATTGTCTTTATTCTCTCATTTACAAATTATAAATTGGTTATTTGTCACCTCGATTCTGTAGATAGTACCCATGTCCTCCGTTGATCTGTAGGTCCCCTTCAAATTGCGATCCCTGCACGTTCTCCGGTTCCACTTGTCGTCCTCCAGTTACTCGTCCCTCATGGTTCCATCTGGTTGCTGTAGTGTAGAATGATATGTTGCTCTGCATCAGCTGCTGTTGTCCTAGCAGACCCCTCTATTGCTCTGTATAGCGTTCCTCTGCCTGATGTGACTCGTCGGTTGTCTAGAGTGCTGAACGTTTGTGGTTGTAGACTTGTAGAGTATGTTCGATAATCGTATTTAAAAAAATAAAACTAAGAGTTACTGTTTGATACTTGGATGAACGTATTGTCCATCCGAGTTTACTTAAAAAACATCGCGTCGATACTGAACATAGAGTCCCGCCGCTTTTGAAGACTGATTGAGAGTAAAATTGGCTCTCCTGGGCCCGTATTTATATTCAATCAAGAAACCATACCTGTCGGAACAGAATTCTGCATGTCAGAAACTGTCCGTGGCGCCAGTTCCCCCACTATCGTCCAATTTAATATTTTTGCACATTTCTGCCAATTGCAACTTCTAATGCGGATTTCAAGGTGTTCTAACATTGTCTGATTTAATTACACATATTCTGTGTAATTACTATTGGACTCGCATAATTAGTGTAATTACTACGCTCTTAAAATCGCACAGAATTCGCACTGAACGTCCTAATCACATCGTTTTCGCACTGCACATGTGTATTATTTTTATGCATAAAGTCTTTGCAAATTTTCTAACATTTACGGTTTGCTTATAATTAAATAATACTATAATTTAGCATCTACTTGGGGTGAGATTGCAAACTTTTAGGCTTGAACAGGTTTCACGCACACACTCTACTAGTGTACACACTCTCAGCGGCAATCGCGTGATCGTGCCTGTCGATTCCTGTGTATAAACTCAGCTTTCAATTTCACACCTGCTTATCTATTACATATTAATAAAATTAACCTAAATATTTATTTTATTTAATAAATGCACAGTACAGCCTATGCTTGTATTGTTGCAATATATATATATATATATATATATATATATATATATACACTTAGCGCCGCATAATTTCTTCATCACACCCCAATTTTTACCCAGGGTATCTAAAACAAATTTGACGAATTTTTATAAGTACATTTTTAGGTGATGAAGTTACCTTGACCAAGTTATGTTGTGTCAGCGTACGAAAAACTTATACAAAATTTTATACATCGTATTTTTGCGGTACGCTGAAGCATCAGAACTAGATCGAAATATACAAATGAATATAATGAAATATGGGTAGTTAGTCGGCCATATTGGCATTCGTAATAATTATTCTATAAAATTTTTAACATGTGTACAAAAGACGGACACTACAGAGGGAAGTGTGTTTGTATTCTGTTTAGTTGGTATAACGAAATATTGCGACCGGCCATATTTATTCTGTTTAGTCGGCGCTGTGCGGTAATTTGTTTTCGTTTGTTAAGGTGTGTGGGACAGAATTTTGTTGTTCGTATGAAGTGTTTGCGATTGCAAGTCGAAGTAAAAACATGTTGGAGGCGCTAGGAATAATAATGAAAGGTAAGATGATCATTTATTTAGTGTATGTTGTCCGTTGTTTGTAGGAAATTAGCTGTGTTAGGTTATGTATGAATGTCTAGATTACTTTGGGTCTGTAACACTACCTGTTATAGACCCAACTATACATAATATCACTGTGTTCTGTCCAAAATTTAATAATGGAGCAAATTAGCATTCTAATTCAATTAATACAATATACCTAGGCTAACACCATGCGTTCTTATGGGAGTAAAAATTTAATTTTTTGTCTCCGTAAATAGGTTCGACCGCCGTTTAAAATTATTTTTCTCGTGTTTATATAACATAGAAGAATATAATAAAAATATATCAGCGCAATATCAGCATTGATGAGAATCTTCATAATTACCCATAATTAACTCATTTAAAAAAAAAAGTCTCTGTAAGGCACTGACTGCAATTTAATTAAATAATTTTTTCTTTATTATAGATACTCCTGTAAGTCTGACAATTACTACTCTAGCCTACCTATATTTGTGTAATGTATCCAATTTGTAAGTCATTTTATTCGTAAAATGTCGTCCTACCTAACACAAGATGATAGGCCTTACCATAATATATTTAATTTGAACTCTGCTCGTATTTAACTAGTTACATATTTTATTTAATTCTTCAGTCCAGCTATATTACTCTAAATATACTTTCAAATTCAGCATTTTTCAGAGAAACGTAATTACTTGATAAGATATGACTTAACGGTAGAAAGTTAAGGTTAATTTTAAGACCTAATATAACAAAATTTATAATATAGGCCTATGTGTACTATATCCTCACTGAAGCAAACTGTTGTAATTGTTTGTACACATAGTTACTTTCATACCATTGAGTCCATTAAATTGTAATATATTTGTCATAAAAATTTTGTTTTAACACAGCTCTGCTTTAAAAATTAAGGGCTAACATTTGTCAGGTAAAAGAAAAATTGAAAAGAGAATTTGACCTGTGACTTCTTTAATTTTTGACTTAAACATACATTTTAATCTCGATTAAATTTTTTAATAAAATTGTGCTGTTTTTAAATTTTATAATATTAACTTGCAGACAGAAAAGGTTTTGCTGGTGACTAAAGAAAGCATCGTTCTTTTATCTTATGTAAAATTTATTATTGCATGCAAGTCTGATTAAAGCTCACTAAACTAAAATTATCACTGCTTACAGCAGCAGGTTCTTAAACCCGATAATTGATGTAGGCCTATAGTGTTATTTTTATTTAGTTTCTTATTATCTGTATTTATAATCTGTAACTTAATGTGTAGAATTGTATTTATATTGTTTAACCTCCTAAATGATACTCAACTAATATCACATGAAATTTAAAAAATTAGTATCTTAATATTCTAAAATATTTTATGGGGTGTGTTATACTTAATAGTAGATTTAAATGATACAGAGTATGGATGAATTATCCGTAATGTATTTGCTAGTTATGATACCGTTATAATCAGGATTATATTCTTCAATGTTAATCATTTGAACAGTTTTTGTTTTTCGAGTTTTTGTATATTAGAAATCTTTTTCAGGAATCTTCAGTGCAGGGATGTAACCAAGCAATAGTGACTTGAGTTCATTTAAATTAAAATAGATTACTATAAAATAACTACTAGATTATGCTGTAAATTTAATTTTTTTTAGAAATTTACACAAAATCCATTAACTTTTTGTAAATTCATAGTGCTAACCTACAAATATTGTGCTAGGTTAAGAAAATAAATTATTCTCTTAATTATTAGCTTAATATTCTTAATAATTATTAACTTAGTGAAAAATTATGTATGAGTTTTGTAATGATCTTTCAGGTTTCTCCTGAACTTTCCAGAATTGACTGGGAAAAAATGACTATTATTGCACCATCAGTAGTATCGACATCAGATGATATTGATGTGGAAAACATATGAAGTGGAGAAGGTAATATAATTAAAGCAATTTAGCCAATAGATAATTTAAAATTTTTTTTCTGTTTGTGAATTTTGTAACATTAGCATATTTGTTTCATATGTAGTGTTAGGTTTACCTAAATTATCTTTACTTGACAAACTAGACTTGTATAGGTACTTTAAATCAATTAAGAAAATCAGCTTTGAATGTAGCACAATTAATTCATACCATATTTCATTAATGTTTTGCTTTCAAAGCATTTTTTTGTTTGGGTGTTAGCCTATTTAATTTGTGTTATGGCAAAGTTAATTTTCTGCATCAGGAATGTCCTATTTCATTGAGCAAGCTTTATAGGAGATTTTGAAGTTTGTTATAAAATAGCCATTAATGATTGTTTTGTCTTGTTAATGACAACAATATAAAGTTATTAACAGTCCCATTTACATTTTAAATGAGAAAATTTAGTAACATAGTAGTTGGAATCATTTTTAATTAGTAGTATTATAGGGTGTCAATGCTTTCAAATCAGGGGCTTCCTTTGGAAAGTATAATCATATGATAATTTTAAGATAAGTATTGTTAGAAGCTCTAAATAAGTTTGTTTATATTATTTTTTTATATAAAGAGTTTTGGAAGCTGCTGGAAAACAAAAGTTCTTAATAAAGTACATAATTAGTTTAATAACATTATTTCCCATAAAATTGCAATTATTTCATTTAGTAATTTGCACTTTTGTCGATACTGGCAATGATAATTATTTTTCTCTGTTAGCTAAAATTCTTTCTTTGTTACAGAGTCCATTGTTGTAGAAGTTCTTATATCGCCAGATGATTGTGCAAAATTTATAAGTTTGGAGGTAAATTTCTCCTTATAGAACTGCTGTATTCTTATATAGTTATCTCTCTCTGACCTCTATTTTGCACTATGAGGTGTACACTTATTTCCATTCTTATTTGGTATTCTTTTATCTCTTTCTACTATTATTTAGTTACAATAGTTTAATCATAGTAGTCTCTTTATAATTGGTTTAGTGTTTTTTGTACACTGGTCTGTCCCTTAGTGTATATCATTGACTAACATTACTTACACCTGGTGTCACATGACAGGTGTTCTTAATTACAATTATAATACATTATGTCCTTTCTTATAATATTCTTATACTATTACAATAGTGGCATTACACCTTACTTGTGGTATAGACATTAACCTTTTACTTCTATTTGGTATTATAAAGTGGTTTTGTTCACGTTTTACTTAGTGAATCCCCTTTTGGTCGGTTTTGGTTCACTTTATTTACTTAAATTCTTATTTAAAATCCATTTTGGGTATCTTATATTGGTACCTGTAGAAAGCTTATCATTTCTTCTTGGTTTAAGGCACAAAACATTTTGGTTTAGGTAGGCTTTTCCTACTGATAGATGTGAATTTAGGTGAAATTTGTACCAACAATGTGTATGTTAGGTTGATACAAATTTACATTCTTTTAACCTTATTTTCTCAAGTTTGGTTTTATTAATAATAACTAATAACTCTTTAGTTATTGCCTTTTCTTATCTTACATGATTGTTTGACTATTTGAGTAATATTTGTTATTATTATGAGACAATTTTAATACTTCTTTATGTTACATGGGTGCTATGCATAACATGTTACTATGCTTTTATTCACAGCTTCTATTCAGTTAACAGTATAGTTACTTTCATTCTTTTATAACATATCTTGTCCTATACATTTATAATATTATCTGTTGTATATTGGTCATCTCAGTTAGTCAGTTCTTGTCCATCTCTTCAATCTGTAAGTTGTTCAGTCATTGCATATACGGGTAAGATGTTCTATAGTTGACTGGCTCTTGGAATCTATATTTTATGCCATGGTTGTTAGGTGTCTTTCTCGTAGTATGTTTCTTCCTTGTCTTCATTGGTTCCTTACTGACCGAAAACTATTGGGTTGTTGGTTCCTGTGGTACAATCATTGTTCGGTGGATCTTCTTTTTCTTATAATGTTATTTCACTTGTTAGTTACCATTAGTTTTATTAACTCTTATTGTTGTGAGTTTATCCTTGGTGATGAGTAGCTCATGTAGTTTCATGCTTGGCCTTTTAGAAGAAACACTTGGTTTGTCTCTTTCACTCAATTATTGACATGTGTTAATATTTTGGGTTACTGAAATATTTGGGCTCATATGTCTCGTTAAAATATTAACTGGTTGTAGGCATATAAACTTATACACTGTTGTGAGAATTGTACAAAAGTACCTTTAAGCTAATTTCAAAACACAACATTTCAGAATTAATCACATTTTTTTCACTTTATAGGCTATGTCACACCAAAAGAAAATGTACAGGTCACTTTCAACAACAGTTGACAACAGCTGCTCAATATTATCCGATGACAAAATACTAAACAGATGGGAGATAGTCACAACAACCAACCATTTTGTATATAGTCTTTAAAATGAGATTTTTTTGCTTGTACACGGAAAACCTGGATCACTGTATTAAGATATATATTTTAGATATGTAGGTCAATTTATTAATTTTGAGCTATTAATTTAGCTAGTGCTAAGCTTTAAAACACAGTTATTTGTATGAAAGAAATGTACAATTTTGTAGGCCAAGTAATAAATCCAACTATGATTCTGAAAAATTGTCACGGGTAGCAAAATAAAAATAATAATAATTCACCGACCTGAATGACGTTTTACAGAATCGTGATAAACATAAAATTACTTTTGATAGTGATCCCATGCTCATCCCAAGTTGAAACTTTCAGAATATGTAGAGGAAAACAGTATCTTTCATATATATTTTTTTGAGAATTTGAAAATACAGTTTTTCAAAATTCAGTAAATGCAATAATGATGTGTTTATAAAAAATATATATATTTTCAACTAATTATGTTTTATATCATATGCAAGCCCTTTAAAAGAGCTTTCAAATGAACTCGATGTCATTGTTCTAGCTTAATTAGAACACAAGTTGTGAACAAATCAATATTGTTGCGCAAGTCAAAAATTTTTTTTTTTCATTTTTGAGCACCCATTACTCAGTAACCTTTCGTCAGAAAAATGTGAAAAAATTGATTTGTGTTACTATTTATGAATACTACATGCATACTTAATTTCAAATAAATCTAAGAAGGTCAGGTTGTAGCACTTGTTGATTTGACACGGAATATCTCTTAAATGTAACTTGAAGTTTTCATTTTGTTGTAAACATACCAGTCTAGTTTTTCTATTTATAGTTCATGCTATTTTTTTTTAATAATTTGAACTAATTGAACCCCTAATCAATCCTACACTCCCTCGCAGAAAAACCTATATTTAGTTCATTTATATTGTCATCTGAGTTTAGTTATGTTTGATGTAATAAATAAAATGTTTATTTCATCAAAGGTGTTTTCACTTTTTGTAATTATGTTCTTGTAAGTAAATATTCTATGTACTTTATTAATGTAATCTTATAGTTACTGATAAAGTAACAAAGCCCAAATGTCTGTGTGGTATTTTTGTTGTAATAATATTTGTCTGATATGCATTATTTTTGCAATGTTTTTATTCTTCTCTGAAGAAATAATTTGTTCATTATCCTTAATATTTATTAATTATTGATACCTTAGAATTGAAACTGTTTTGTATAAATTTTGTAATAAGAATCAATGTACTTGTAAGCCATTTTTTATCACTAACCTATTGAAAATAACACATTCCTTGTGCAATGCAAGTAGGCCTACCAAATACCTACCAAAAATGTATATCCCCAATTTTTGATAGAATATTTGATTTTTGTTGCCATCAGAAATTTACTTTGATTTTACTTTCATGTTCCATAAGGAAATGGAAGTATGGTGATGGCAAAAAAAATCGTGTTAGAGATTTTTGTAGATTCTGATTGTACTACCCTCAAAACATGAATAAAAGTAATTTTTCGAAAAGTGTCTGTGTGTCTATCTAGATTTTTTATGGCAAACGATAAGAGCCGCAAATTCAAACAGAATCAACTAATTTTCTGCATACAGCCCTGAATTGTAGAGTATTCAAGACCTATTGTTTTTTGTGAAGATCGGTTAAGATAAAGGGGTAGTTTACCTGCAATATTTTATGTTGTAACAAGAGAAATTTTTTCATGACGAACGATAACTGCCGTAAATTCAAACAGAATCAGATATTTTTTTACATATGTGCCCGAGTTATAGAGGACTCAAGGCCTATTGATTTTGGTGAAGATCGGTTACGGGGAAAGGGTAGTTTACCTGAAACATTTTTTTGTTGTAACGTAATAGTTTACCTGATAATTTTTTGTATATATGTACTACGTTATTGACAACAAAGAAGCAGTTTGTTTTTAAAATTCCTTCCCGGCCTGTTTGGCCGTAGACCAATGTTTTCTGCAAAACCAGAAGTTTCGCCAGTGCCATCGACTTCCATCATCAGTGAAAATCAAGTGCGATAACGTGAGGTGGTATACGTTAGTGCCCACAGTAAGTGGCTGAAGCAGTAAGTAGAAAGAAGTAGATTCAATGGAAATATTTCATTTCGAAAATGATTTTAAATATAAATCTTAGAACATGGAAGTCGTGTATGATTCTCCATACCAATATTTTGTTCTTAAGTGTGCTATTAAGTATTATGAATCTTCTCCATGTCAAGGTATAGGATTACAGCCTGTTTTGCCTTCACTGAAGGCATCTCTTTTCCTTGCCCTACCTATATCTCGTCTTCCCTGAGGTCTGTATCTTATTACTTGTTTAGGTAGTCCCATGTTTTCCATTCTCTTGATATCCTGCCTCTATTTTATTTGTCCTTCCCTTATTCTGCCGGCTATAGAATATACATTTTATTTGGTTCTTATATTTTCATTTCATATTTGATATCTAAGGGTTTGTATTATGAATACTCGACACAATATTTTTCTTGTTAGATTCGAAGTTTTAAGTAATTTTGTCTTAAAAAGTGTGTATGAACATTTTAGCACGACGAGATTGTCTGTTTTATTATTATTCTTAACGTTTTGGTTTTTATTATTAATTTTTGGTTTATTGATTTATTCTACCCAATTCAATCTATTATTGAATCCGATATGAATAAATCGGTTTACTTACTCTTTGACGTCGTTTATTAATTTTGTTTAAATAGTTTAGAATGTTTTTTGTTCCATTTCATGAGTTCAATTCTGAAGAAGTTGCGTTGACTCTTCTATTATTAGCTGCGGTGAGTTGCTCTGTACTTTCCTGTATAAACACTAACATAAACACAACATGTACATGATACTTACTATTATACTAACATTAATAGTTAATAACATTTTATTATGGCCTATGCATTCTGCATTGGTCATTGTCACTTCTGATAGTGTCCTTTTTCTTCATCTTGTGGTTTTATTACCTTAACTATAGTTTGTTAAGTGAGTTTACTATACTTTAGGAAGTTACCTTTTATATGGGTTGTAATCCTATCAAATTATTCTCATTATTGCTTGAATATCTCTTATCATTGTTTTGATAGCACTGTTATTATTGTGCAGTAGTTCATTCTGCATTTATACTGAAAATTGCTTTGGTTTAAAGTAACCTAGATTACTTGCATCTAGCTGTCAACATGGTTTATTTATTATTATTGTTATTATTAGTATTTGGGTGGCTATAATCCTTGAATTTACTTATTCGAATAGTATTCTGCCTCATTCAATGTTGTTGGTTTAGTTCCTACTCTTTTATGATAAGTTTACAAGATAATTTTGTTCATCATGCATCCATTCTATGGCAAGCATATAGTTATAATATACAACAATGGATTATTGTCGGTTTTGTGTTTCTGTATTACATTTGATTTATTTGACTTTATGTAGTACTGGTATATCTATTGGTTATTATTAGATTACATTTTGTTTATCTTTTACAGTCTTTACTATTGGTAATTAGTGGTTATTTCTAATATCAATTCCACTTTACAATTGGTCATTGGTGTTTTGGACATAGCCCTCTTTTCATGTCTACACATAATTTAGCTAAGAACTTATTATTATTCATTCTCTTTGTTACTTTTTATGTTCAATAATTCATTCTTATTGATTATTGTTTGTATTACATTGTCAAGGAAGGTATTCACTTAATAAGTTTTGGTCAGTGTCAATTTGTTTTACAGCTTAGGGGTTCAAATCATGTTGTTTATTCCATTTATTCTTTCTTCTTTTATAATAATTCTTCTATTGCCATATTTTATATCATTCGAGATAACAATTTTATGAATCCTTGGACAACTGACTGGGTCAGGTATTTCTCCGCACAAACTTAGGATAAGCAAGAGGCAAGAGTGTATTAACTTTTTAAATTGTATATTATTATTATTTTTATTATGTTTTTACTATAAAATATTCATATTATTTTAATATGATTTTCAGGAACACGTTTGGTGGAAACGTAAAAACAGACAGCTGATAAATAAGAGGTTGCGAGTTCAGACGTAGATGTGTATATATGTGTCAGCCAAAACAGTATGTTTTGTAAACGTACACGTCTGTCATTACAACATTAAGAATGTTATTTGACCTTGAGTAGGTACTCATGTTGACGGGAATGAGAAATCTTGTCTCTGTGCTGGAGACCTGTGGTTGTTAACGCTGAATGGACACAACACATATCACTGTACATAGCAGTGGCTGACGTATATTAACCATTTCTGAGTTCGCGATACCACAACTCAGATTAAACTATGCACAATGTTTGTAGAAAATACGGACGTGTGTGACGTAGACGCCAGTTTGCAAAATGCAAAATCGTTCCCGCCAGAAATGTAATCACGTTTCTCGTTTATCTTGTCTCAGCCAAATAAACATTACTATGCGTTTACCATGTTCCAGTGTCCTTCTTATTTCATAAACACTTGAGAAATTTTATTGTTTCTTACAGAGGCAACCTTAGAGGTGTCCGGCAGGTGTAAATGTACATAACCTCCTTGGCTCATTCTTTAATAAAAATAAGGGAAAGAAATAGATCGAATAAGGAGAGAGAGAGAGAGAGAGAGTGAGAGGGAGAGAGAGAGAGAGAGAGAGAGAGAGAGAGAGAGAGAGAGAGAGAGAGAAGGGGGTGAGAGAGAGCAAGAAAGTGAGACAGAGGTACACAGACAGAGAGGAGCTGTTTCGTTAATCAGGGTAAAATTATATGCAAATTTTGAGAAGGACCGGCGTCCTAGGCCAATGAAAACTTAGCTAAAAACATTAAAAATACGAAATATATACAGTGTACACAAAATCTGAGGTGTACAAAACATATAAAAGACATGTCATAAGATTTATTTAACAAAAGAAATAATCGGAGTGGGCGAATGGTAGGAATAAATATGTAATTTAAACAATCCCTTTTAATAATAAATGGTTTTATAATAATTATGTTCAATTCATATAGGCCTAAGTGTGTAAAACGAATTCCCTACAAGAGTTTTAAAGATTAATGAAGATTTAATTAATTCCCTACAAGAGTTAATGAAGATTTGTCTTAAATTTTTTCAGAGTTACATAATTATTATTTGTTAAAATATACATATATTTTATTCAGAAAATATTAGATATTTGTATTTAATCTTTTATTTTATTTTATTTTTATTTTACCGAGAATAGTTACTATTTATAGAAAACCGTAGCAAAAACTATTTCTAATAAAAGTCTATCTGTATTCATACTTTTACCAGTACAGGTACAACCTGTCATATCCGGACTAATATGGCGACCGACCGATCCGGATATGGAAAAATCCGGATATCACAAGGTCATTTATAAATACCGTATTTTCTCGCATAATTAACGCACTTTTTGACGAAAAATACCGGCGAAAATTTCGGGTGCGTAAATTATTCAAGGATTTCAGATATACCCAAATTTCATTTGAAATTTATTGACATTTAAAAGATACATAAAATATACTGTATTATACACAAAATCAGTTCAACTCATTCAAGTTATCGTCGGGGTATATATAACGATTCATAATATGCCGTCATATCTGAGCGTTAATTGAAAGGGACAGACTGTGCGCTGCGCCGTACGCTAGACAGAGAGCGTATAATAAGCAACTATCTCACTCTAACTTCGTCACAGTGAAGCTCGCGGTCGTATGATAGATGAATTTTATTCAATTCATTTTTGCAGTTCAACCTGCGATAACTTCAAAACCAATAAATATACAGCAATTCTGAAAACCGCATTGTGTTCAGTAATTAAATCTCTATAAGTAGCCAAAATCTCAATTAATATAATTAACAATTACAGAAGATACACAGAAGAAGAACGTGTTTTTTTTAGACGTTTCTATTGGTTTAGCATTTGCATTTGTACACTGTACTCTTTAAAATACAAAACGTAAAGTTGGTTAAAAAGTTTTACTTACAGTACGCCTACATCAGTTTTTGAAAAAGTTTGTGATTCGGCTGCTTCATACAATGCACACGTTTTTTGGAAGCCATGAAGCCAAAGTGAGTCGACCTAACGCCGCTGCCCCAGACTCAGTTGCCCCAAATAAAGTATTTCAATTGTAAAAACTTAAATATTCAAAAATAGTGAACCATATCGCAGAATGACGTAAGTGTAGTGAAGAAAAAGTGGTGATCAGCCAAAACATCAAGAGTAGTATCTTTACATCCCTAACCATTTCGCTAACCAAAATTGCAAAAATTAGTTTGGAGATACGTCCGGATATGGGAGGTTCCGGATATCACAGGTCCGGATGTGACAGGTTGTACTGTACTTTTTAACTACATATTATACTAATGTACAACGAAGATATACTTATTATATCTTTATTTAGTATATAGTTATTTACGTGTCAAGAAAAGAACGTGTGAATAAAGTGATCACCTTATATGTATGAACATTTTATACCTTATATGTTTTCTGTCATTGAATGATTAACCCACTTTTTAATAACAGCGTTGAAAAATAGTTGATTACGTCTTTCAAAGATTATTTTTACTACGGTACTGAAATTAAAAATAACTAAGATCGTATACAGGAATTAAACGTAGGCGACTGGAAGCAGTAATTGTATAAACAGCCGAGACACACCAGCTGCTAATATTGCAGGAATTGCTTACGTTCAGTAGACTTGGCAACGTTGTGACCTTCGTGACTTTATATACATTTTGTGGCAACACTGTGCATATTTTTCATCACTAAAAGCTAAACCGATATCCGTGATAAAATAGTAATGCATTTTTTTAAACGTGTGAGTCGTTTGTAACGATTAAGTTAACAGGGTAATTATTATTCAACTTTTTTCAACAAACTATCTTGAAACGGATATACATTTTTACGGTTTTTTATGCTGATTACGAATATGTAAGAATAAAATGTCTAAGCTTACTCATAACTTTTATATATGGGGTCTCAAAAAGATCAACGTCTCTGGTCAGAACTTGCATGTTTAGCTAATGATGGATAAACGTGATTATATATATATTATAACAGCACCAATATTAATTATTTGGGGTTATATGTTGCCTGCATACTGAAAGCATATTTAAATAAATTATAACAGTCAAAACTCCATTTGAATGTACAGCGTTGAAAATAATGCTTTGTAAAGCGACGCACACGTGGTCATTATGTAATCAGTTCGCTGTACAAGGAGCGGCCACACCCAATCTGTTAATTATTAATATTTCGGAAACTAAGAAATGAAGGCGAAATCCAACATAGCCAAAATGTTTGCCGAAATATTAATAATGACGTGTGCAAATTTTACGCAATATAATTAAGAAATGAAAGAGTTAATTAAAATAATTGAATAACTTCTGTAAAAATAGGGTTACAGTAATGAGATTTTAGTATGTTATGAAGATAATAATTTCTGACAGATTGTATATTTTAGATTTCACACAACTTGGTTTGCAACCAAGTTATTGCAAAATTAAATAAGCACAGGAAATCCGGACCGACAAATTGGTTCCGCTGGTAATAATAGTAATATTAAAAATAGTATTAATTCTCCGTCTGTGGGAACCTAACTTCATTCTCACGGACCAAGGGAATTCAAATTTTATGTAGTAGGGATAGTGTGTCAGCCAATCAAATCACTTGACGCGAACCCCGACCAGCGTGGTGTTTTCAGGCTGAAACATCACTCTTCTGCCAGTACTCACGAAGTTAAGACGTAATTCTTCGATCGTCTAGTAACCATAGTGGTGAAGATCAACAAGAAGACTCTACGTGGTCAACACACACGCAATTACGAACACAATAAACACAGATCAACTGTATAGCTCGTAATTGTGGCGTAAAGGCGAGATACTCTTCAGTACATCAACCAAGCTTATTGTGTACTACCAGCTAGTCATAAGCACGCAAGAAATCCACCAGACTTCAGGACCAGACTTCAAGAATACAGCAGAGAGGCCGTCTAAATCATTGGTGAACAGCTGACGAGCAGAGCTACCACTCGAACGAAGCACACACACACACGCTGACGTGCGACGTGCGAATCGACGAGGGACAGGAACCAGTTCCAGCAGAGAGCCGCAGACGTTAAAATATTCACAAACAGCAAGGAAGCAGAGTGTTGCCGAATTTTGAACTCCACGACCGAATCCAGCAGCTCTAAGCAGATTACTTTCTCTAGCGAAGGACTCGAATCGACGAGGGAAAATCGGAACGACATCCTCTTCAATAACAGGAAAGCAAAATCCACTTATTTATTTTTCAACATTAAATTTTCTATTTTTCATTTAAAAACATTGTAAATTCAAATAATTCAGGTGCCACACAAAAAGATCAAAGACTCTAGTAATTAAGAATAAATTCATTGTGATAATCTGTATTGCAGTTTAAGTCATTAGTATGCTATAGTTAAGAAATAGAAGTAGTATAAAAGCGCTATACAAATCTTAACTAACAATCTAATTATTAGTTCATACTGCAGTATAACAGAAGTAGAATCACTAGAAATGAAATAACGTGAACTAGACTGTCACGTCTAATTTATTTTGGAAAATTATTCTAATTAACTTCAGAGTTTTATATTTTGGTTCATGAACATTTAAATTCAATTTAGTAAAAGAGATTTAATCAAATCTGATCAATTAATTAATTAAAATTTAAATTGCAATCAACTCGCCAAAGAACGAGTTTAGTTTCTTTCCAATTATTAACCAATCGAAAAACATTTATTCATTGTTTAGACTGTAAGAAATTGATAATATAATAACCATTTATTTCTTGTGTGTTGTTGGAGTAATAAACAACGTTTTATTACCCCATATAAGAGTGTTTTATTGTTGTACGATAAAGCCTACCAATTTCACAAAACTCTCCCCCTTTAAAGTAACCTATTTTGTGTGTTGTTGCAATAAATTTGAGATTACTAGCTTGCGAACTTCAAATCCAAAATCCACACGCCCTAGCCGGAAGAATCCGCAAGATCGGACAGCAGGTAGGTACTCTTACACAACACGACACAACAATAACGCATATAAGTAGAGTTATATATATATTCAATCACTTTCTGGTACAGTTCGTTTCTTGATATATATAAAGTATTTAAAATTTAAGTCTATATTACCTCAAGGAAAAATAACATCTGGAGGTAATATAAATATAAATTTTAAATACTATATATACGTATATATATTGTGATGTACAAGGTTGCATAGAATAAATTGTCAATATTCAGATTCTATCGTGCTTCTGTTTTATTGAGGACTTCCTTTTTTTTAATTGCACCAATACTTTACTATTGGTTACGAGAAGAAACAAAATTAATTAACTGTTTCTATTACACATAAAATTAATTAACTGTTTCTGTTACAAGTAAAATTAATTACTGTTTCTGTTAAAATAATTAGTTAACTGTTTCTGTTCAAAATAAACTAATTACCTGTTTCTGTTGACCTATTCTTTACAAACATCAATAATTCTCTCTTATATTCTAAATTACATAAAATCTTAATTTATACAAGTTCTTTGTGTCTTTCAGTTTGTGACTATTTTGATTTCGTCTATATAAATGCTTTCACTTCCCTCTTTGATGAACGATGCGAAGTCGCTTCTCTCGTTTCTGATAAGCGAAGACAGATTTTACTTTTAGGTAGACGTTCAGAATACTGTTCTTCCTACCGTTGTTCCGTCAGGATCTCCTCCAGCTCTCCAGCGTTGATGGTCGTTTCCGGGTTCAACAAACTGTGATGAATTAATAATTATTAATTATTTGTATTGCGTATATAGCTACACACTACTCCGGCTAACTTGAAGTGTTCTTACAATCCATAAGCGGACAATCTTGTGCTGTAACGTGATAGCACTCGATGTTATTTAGTCGCGAACTTTATTACATGTGCTCGTCATCATTTATTACACCTGATGTGTCACGATAGACCTATCGTCATACATCAGAGGCAACGATTATATGTTAATGAGTCCAAACGAGAGTGTTCCTTCTGAGTTCTAAGCGAGACTGGCTACAACCCATGAAGGATAAAATCAACTAAAGTATTACCGAATTTCATTAGTCAAAATTTTCCCTCATCCTTTCGACTACAGTCCAAATAACGTCTCGTAAATTATTCCTATTAACAAAGTAACAGGTACAAATAAAACCAGTCTAATTGTATTGCTTTTCTTTCAGCCCACAAAACGTTTTTGTAAAAAAAAACTCATGTATTTATTTCTTTAAACTTTTATCAAATATTACCACTATATAGATCTTTATTTATGCACATTCTGGTGTATATCTCATGTCTAAAATTTCATTTACACAAAAGTTAGTTAATCTAATCTGTTTTTATTGTTATTTCGTAACACAGTTATTCATACCCGCACACGCGCACTCGCCATATATCTACGCATATGTTTGCACTACTTCACAACACTAATTTTTTTTAATTGTCTAAAGACAACTTAAACTAACAATTATTGACACGTATCTTAGTTATTGACACGTATTTTACAATGTCTCAACATGCAGTCTATTCTTAAACCAGTTCTCATTGCAACATGCTATCAAACGCCAAGAGTTAAATTATAATTTTATATAAAAATTTCACTTATTCCTATATATATATATATATTTATTTATTTATTGCAACAGTACGTCTGCGTATGTTACTGTGCATTATTAGAAACTGTAAAATCATTATAAATAATTAATATTGCCAATACATAAAAATGCGTATTGAAAGCTGTAAATAACCAGTGCACGGGAGAGACCGACTGAACAGGTCGGTACCGGAAAATCACGCCACACACAAATTAAGAGTGTGTATAGTTTAAGTGATATGTGTGTGTGAAACAAGTACAAACCAGCTTGACTCCACCCTTGAATAAATGTAAATTAGCAAACTAATTTATTTAAATTTTGACAAGTACGCGAAATATATGACAAAACGAATTGTGCAACCGTATTAAAAATATAAAGACTCACACATTTGTAACATCTAGTGCAAAACAAACAATGCATTTTTATGCAAATTAAATAAAAATGAATAACAATCATAATATTATAAATACATAAAAACTATTAATATACGACTATACAAAAGAAAAATACCGATCTTTTGAACATAGTGTCGTAACCAAAAGGCTTTCCATGTTGCAAAACGAATTTAAATAAGTGCGAATAAAATAAACAAATCTATAAAGGGACGCTTAACAAACGTTAACCATTAGAATCTTGTTTAGAATTGTTGAAACATGATTTTTGCGCCTGACACTATAAATAAGCGAGGCATCGCGAGCCTCGAGGAAGTCTACTGGAACATTTGTTCAGCCGAATACTATCTATGCCCGAATGCATAGCAAAGTTTTATATATCCAAGTTCGATATTCAAGTACGTATGAAGCAGTAACATTATACGAGTCATCTCAGTTGCTGACCGGACCAGGAGAGGAGACGACGGAATGCAGAGCCATCAGGAATAAGCAGAACCAGAGGAATCAGACGACGGAGTCCAGGAGGACCAGAGGACGACGGAGTGTTGACGCTAGACACAGACACAGGACTCAGGATCATGACGAGAAATCACAGAGTATCACCTCATCAATAGTAAGGTGACGCAAAACAATCATCTCCAACAAACGGTACATAAATGACATTACAAAAAATTATAAAAGTGACTATAATAGACCCTATACACTAGTATTGTAAATACTAATAATTGTAAATTTTATATTGTCAAATTAAAGTAATAGATTGGACAACTTTTATAATGATTTTAATATTTGCAAATTTTAAATTACTTTTGAATATTATAATGTATAATAGATATTTTAATTATTTTAATTATGATTGCTATTTCCTTAATATTTTATTGAGATTTACGTGCACAAATTAAGTAATGATTAAAAGAAATGGTTTAAAATAAACGCATTTTAAAAGAATATCTGAGCAAGTCGAGAGCATATGTTAGTGTTATAAGAATTTATATTTACATATGTTTATTTGTGTATGTCAATTTATATTTTGTGTGTAATATATTTATGAATATTTTATGGCAATGTTATTTTTGTATATTCAAAATAATTGTGTGTTATGCCAAACACACACAAGAAGCACACATTACGCAAATAATAGTAACGAATTTTTAAAAACGCAATTTTGAAATTTTTATTTTTATTATTGTTTTACTATTTTCAAATTCAACATGAGCAAGTATTTTATTTAAACAACACCCACGTTTCCTCTATAGCACTCAAACGGTCAATTATATAAATTTTATTGATATTTTATATAAAAACTTGCAAATTTTTGATAATACCGACTGCACAAACTCGGGTTTGGGCATCCCAATCCTCGCTTTGGACTAAGGAGATCTCTAATTAAAATTATCTATGTTATCAGAACTATTACTATTCCACGCATTTTTAGTGTGGAAACAACATACATGGCTAGCAGAAAAGCTTCATCAACTTAGCTCACCCACATGGCCAAGAATATTCCGTACATCAAGAAGCGTTAAAACGCCAATCATAACCGTCAGATTGTTTCGTTTTTATTATTTAGTAACACAGAGTAATAGGTGCAAGTGGTAACTGGTACGCGTCTCCGTTGTTTCGACCACGAAGACAGCTGCTAACTGAGCGTTTTGCCGGTTTATACAGCGACAACACAACGCGCAGACGAACGTGTATTCTTTAGTATGGACAGTGACAACTACTAAGAGTTCAATGAACGTCCTACGTAGTAGAACGTACCGGATGTCTGAGCCGGCAACACAACATTAAAATGACGGTACAAACGCTCAACAATACGAAAGCAATACTACCCTTTTCTTCAAGTTTCCCTATTATTATTGTTCACGTTTCAATTTAATCAACAGCAAAAGTATTTAGTCACTAATATAAACTTTTGTATTTTTTTTTCATTTCTTCGGCAACAGCAGTTACATGGACGTTCTGCGGTGACGAGATTTCTCAGATATGTGTGCGAAGACCAGAGGCGTAGGTAGGGGGAGGCCAAGGGGGTAGCCGCCCCGGGCGGCATAGCCAGGAGGAAGACAAAGTAAGCATAGACTTGAAAAAATTGTTTCCAGTTTATAAATCTACAAAGAACTTGTTTCTTTGATATGACAATTCCTTTCATAAAAGAAGCATAACCGGCCAGCTTATCTGTTGTCATAAATCTTGCTTGATAAACAGTAAGAGTCTAATTATGCTGAAGCATCGTAATTACGGTTCATTATGGTAACAAATTTGTAGTGACTTTGTAGTAGGTTGTTGTGCTGGAAAGGAGAACTGATAATCATGCAGTATATATATCTTAGTATAGATAATCTTAGCTTCTATTCGTATACAGACGAATATATTATTTCAGAACTTATATAAAAAACGTTACGTGGGCTACGTATGTGCAGTTCTTCCCGGTTCGAGGCAGCGAACGTATTGATCATCAGTTATTGATGAGTATTTTGAGTGTGCGGTTTGTTTTTGTTTTGTACGTCTTGTGGGCGTAACTATAATACTTCAAGTGTATGTCATCATACTGATACTATTATTGAAAATAGATTTTTTTTAAATCTTATTTGAAGCTAATATGAAACGAAGTAAACTCAGTAAACTTCAGAACTATTATGAAGCCTTTAATTCAAGGAAAATTGAACCCTTAATGTCAGAATATTACAAGTAACAAAGATTCAACTTGCGACCATAAAATGGACGTTGTAAGCAACGAGGCTGTTGATAAATTCAGTAAAGTTAACAATGTGAATACATCAAACTGTGAAAGTGTCAAAGTACAGTTACAAGATTCAGTTGGTTCTAGTACCATGGATGATGTTGCATCGTCCAGTATTAAAATTACAGGCGATGAAGGACAGAACATTACTATCAACAATGTGGATCGTGTTCCCGATTCTGCTCTACAAGATATGAAAGTTTGGCAAAGCGAGATATCTCAATCCTTCCGAGATATAATAATAAATAGAGGAACATGTCAGTTGCAGAACAAGGACTGAAGATAAAACTGGACGATCGTTAAACAAGTATTGGTTTGATAAAACCTAGGAAAATGGCGAAAAGGTAAATCGCACTTGGATGTGTTTCTCTCCAACTAAAATATCTGTATTCCGCTTTTGTTGCACTTTATTCCAACAAAAAAACTATCACAGAATCCATTTCAATGATGAAAATGGATTTTCGGTCGTGGCGAAAGTTAAATCCCCGTATTCAGAATAATGAAAATAGTCCTGCTAAGACATGGAAAGAACTCCTCGAACGGGTCATCCACAGTTTAGACTCTTGCACAACAAAATTTGACACAATAAATCGTGAGTCAATTAGGCCTACTAACAATCAATATCCTGAAAAAATCATGGCTTTGTTAAAATATTTGGCTAAATTTGACCCTGTCATGAGATCTCATTTGGATTCAGTCTCTCGTAAATCTGGATGCATGTCATATCTTTCGCCAATTATTCAAAATAAAATAATAAGCCTGTTAGGAGGAAGAGTGCGCAAATATATTATTACTGCATGTAAGAAGGCGAAGTGCTTTAGTATTATACTTGACACAAAACAGATGCTGCACATATAGAACAAATGTCTCAGATTGTAAGATTTGTTGAAATTAAGTGCGATTCTGTTGATATCAAGGAAGCCTTCATAGATTTTATTCCTTTAGACGTAAAAACAGCGGAGGGGATCACACAAGCTGTTGCAAGTAAACTTCAGAGGGATGGATTGAATCTTAGCGATTGCAGAAGTCAGTCGTATGATAATCTAGTAACAATGGCTGGTATCCATTCAGGAATTCAGAAGAGAATATTAGATTTGAATCAACTAGCTGTGTTTGTTCCCTGTGACAATCATTCACTTAACTTAGTTGGAGTTCATGCAGCTCATGTAAATGTTTAGGCAGTGACATTTTTTGGGTCTATTCACCTTCTTTTCCTGTTCCACTTATAGATGCAGTGTTCTTGAAGACTTCGTAAATATTACTCTAAAAGGACATTGTGATAGCAGGTGGAGTTCAAAAGCAGATGTGGTGAAAGTAATATCCACTGAGATGGATGAATGGATGAAGTGATCGCTGCACTGGAGAAATTGAGGGATACTCCGACTGAAAAAATTGATACGAGGAAAGATATCCATTAATAATTACTGCGATAGAAAACTTTAATTTTATGACCCTGTTCTTTATCTAGACAGATATTCTTTCTTCTATGGACAAAATCCAGAAGATCTTTCAGTCTAAAGGAATAAACTTTATTCAAGCACTGACACTTCTGGAGAAGCTAACGAAAAAATTAAACGTTTGGAGGTATGAGCTGTCTGCCATTTCTAACGCAGAGCAAGTATGTAATGAATGGGGTGTTTAGTATCACAAAAAGGGTAAGAAGGAAGCGCACGATGGCAGGGGACTATGCAAACGATTCTGCATTAACCGTTCGGGAAGAAATGCGACTTTCTCTAATAGAAATTTTAGACAAACTTTCAGTTGAAATTTCAAGTCAACGGAGTTAGAAAAACGCTTTCGGTTCGTCTGTAAATTTGAGGCGTTCGTAAATGATGAAGATACACATTTAAAAAACAGCTTTCCCAAATCAATGTTAAGTGCACAACGCTTACAAAACTGTATCCACATGTCTCTGTAAAACGATATAATTTGTTATAGTGTTATAGAAAAATTTTAAAGAATAATGTATTATCATTCTGAAAAGAATTTGTACAACAAAGTGGACGAAAATGAGAGAACAGGAAAAAACAAGGATCGAGAAATGTGAAAAAATTATTAAAATTTGTATCGTTTCCTATTACCAATTTATTTTCGTGTAGAACAATCAATAATTTTGCATGCGAGCTGCCACTGCCTTTAAGCTAATCTACATTAAAATTTCTTACTTTATGAAGTAACAGCAGTCTATTCATTCACCTCACAATGAAATAGGATTGGTAATAACCAAACGTTCGAATCGTTGCCTCGTTTTTAGTTTAGTAAATTAACAACCATGTTACCATGAAATACATATTATCAATGCGAGTCAATACGTAAGAAAAAATTGTTATCGACAACAACTAAAAAGTTTTTGTTGAGAAATGTAAATTGAATATTGTATTTTTTACTGATAGTAAAAAAAAACGGAGTAATGAAAAATGCCGCTCTTAATGATATTTATTCATTAAATGTATCTGACAAGTTAGTTTTGTCAGAGTGAAACACTTAATTGTGTACTGACACATCCAAACTTAATACCAGAGATTACCCTTGCGAAGACAATTTTCTCTTTGGCTGTTTTCAGTGAACAGATTTAATTTCCTCTTTAAACATCTATTTTTTTATGTGTCAACATACGGTCTGAACTTTTATGGGCAATTGAATATATTATGGAATAACATTTGTACAGAAAAGCCATAAGTACCCCATTAACCATCACAATATACATACTTTAATTGAGCTATTGATACTTTCAAATACTTAAGCTCCTGCTGTAACAAATGACAAGTATACAATATTCATTTTAGTAATACAACTACATAGCATGGGGATGAAGTAATTTATTATTTCCACTTATCTTCATGAGTCACCAACTCGATAGAGTGGCTATATCTTCTTCAGGACTCTAAAACCGTTATGATGATATTGAGCAATATGCTGGATATAATGACATAAACCATAGCAAATCTGTTTTCTTAGATCGTATTTTCTTACATACTACAACATTCGACTTGATGAGTCGTCTGAACCCCCTCAACATACAACCTCCTTTCGTAAGATGGCCAGCTATAGGTCTCGTAAAATTACATGATACGACGCCGTCTGAATTCTCGACATTTTGTCCATCCAGTCTCCCTACATCACTATGTTCTTTTTTAATTTTTCCAGTACACAGCTTTTGCTTTTTTATCTTTATATTTTCCGAATTCCACTTTTTATCTTAACTTTTATTAACCAACAAATTTTTGTCCTGGGGTTTTTACCAAAATGATAAAATATGTGATTGGTTAATCTCTCAGTATTCATTTTCGCGGAGAACGTGATAGTTCTGGTGGTTATAGTTCTTTTCTGGTTATAGTTGAGAGTTTTTCAGTTTCAAGGAATAATTATTTATTGTTTATTCTCTTCCACTCATGTTTATATTTTTGGGGGGCTCCGTATCTGGCTTAGTATTTCCTTTCGTTTTTCCTTCAATTTATCCTTTTTGATTTGTAAGGGTTCTATGGCGTGATTGCAGTCCTGTTTGGTAACTGAAATGTAAGGCTGCCTTTTTTTTTGTCAAGATTGCTATTTTTGATTTTGTTAATTTGTAAACTAACTATATTTTTCAAGATCTCGTCTTATTTACCTTCTTGTCTAAATTATTGGATTTTATCATTCTTTTGTGATACTAAAGATTGTTTAATTTTTTGGTTTCCTTGTGTATTCTGCGCCAATTGTTCCAGAGGAGATTACCAAATCATACACAAAACACAGAATTGATTTTAAGTCTGTCCTTGAATTCCTCTACCATGAATCTCAGTTTTTCACTTGCAATTAAGCCTCCTTTTCCCAGAAGGAAATTGAAAGCCATTTCAAGGAAGGCCGTCACTGTGTCTGATCCTATTTCGAGGATATTTTTGTGTCTGATTATAAAATATCCTCGAAAAATTATTTTTTGTATTTTCTTTTTTCTTTCTATAGTTTGTTTATGAATCACAATAATCTTTCTAAACTGTTAAGTTTATTCTTTAATTAATATACTTTGATAACTGTATAAAGATAATTAAGTACTATAGTCACAAGCCACAACATATTCATTGTAAACGGACCATTTCGTTTTAATAACATTGTAATTTTAGAACAACTTGCGAAAAATGAAGGAGTAGTAAGGCGCTTTCCGATGGCTCCCCTACTGAGCTGGTATTTGCTCTACACGCTAGTCACAAATTGGCAAACAAAATACAATAGGGACCAGTGTCGCAAACGCAACCTGTTCGATAAGCTACTAAACCACGAATTACCGCCAGTGTACTGCATATTGTTACTAAGGTGTCTGCCTCTTCGAGCCGCGGCACACATATTTTATCTTTTTTAAGGTACTCACATTAATTAAATGTAGCTAAGGCAATTAAAAGTTAACAAGCAAACATACGATCTTTGATGAAATAACTTTTCGTAATGACGTGGACTTCTGAAAACTTCAAAAAGTTTACACATACAGGTAATTATCCGTGTCTGAATGAGTCTTCAGAGAATATTATGCATGTAGACCTAATTATTTGATAAAGAACACGTGGCCACATTTAATCTATTATGACTTTATACATTACGTAGGCTATAATATTGTATATTGTTTATACAATATTGTAGAGAAAATGAATTTGTTAAGTGATAGGGAATAAATTTTGAACTAGGATTCCATGTGGAATAATAACTATGAAGATGTTAAGGAGTCTTACTATCACTTTACATTTGCGTTGCAATTTGTCAGGAATAATAACCGACAGTGAATGTGGTTGCTTATACTTAATATAAAAAAAGTTTCAAAAATTCTATTCAATAAACATTGAAATAATTATTACTGTGAAGTGCGGTACATCAATGTACGGAGACGTTTTAGAATTTATAAATTGTAGAGTACGTTTTGTAAACTTAAAGTGTTCAAAGCTGCAGTCTATTTAGCCTAGATATGTGACATACTTTTACTATAGGATAATAAAGGAGTAAGATACACATGGTGGCTACAATCAAGATAAGAGTGTAGTAAATTGTAGACTTCATGCATATTTGTCAATTAGTAACATATTCAAATGTACCCTAGTTAATTTCCCCGTTTCTTTCTTTTCTCTTTTTTTTTAGTGACAGAGTCATTTATTACCACTCTTTCTTATACGTTTCTAACAGAGCTTATTATATCGTTACTAAAATACTAGAATATCATTATATTGGTTAATAAAACTATTCTGAACGAATTGAAATCGAATTAAAGTACATATAATTACATAATAAAATTACATATATTTAATCTGATATCTCAAAGAAAATTTTAATTCTGTTGATGAGGCAACTACAAGTCATTTGAGAAAAAGAAAAAAAAAGTTTTCTCCGGCACCATTTTACACAATTTTACAAGTTCTGTTTCGTAATACCTACCTGGTAGCTTTTTATTCTCTTCCTTAGATTTTAACTCTTTAACGACAAAATTAAAATGGTGCCAACGACGCAATGTATGTTTTTATGAACAAGTAGTAGTAACGATCTGTTTTAGAAACAAAACAGAGGGTGCAGCCACGTGATTGTGGATCACGTTTACTGTACACGTGACATCCACTGACACTTGTCAATAACAGTAACTTGAAACTACTATGCGTTCACTCAGCTACACGTCTTAATATTCAAGGGTTTCCTATGCTTGGAGAGCAAAGTTAAACACTAAGCTGATGCCGGACTGAAATAAATCTTGCTTACGCATACCAGCATTAAGGAAAATCTTTCACAGAGTGTAACTATAATACACTTTTATGTGAAAATTGTAAATAAAGACTCGTTATTAGCTTAAAGTATATTAACACTGAAATAAAGTGACAATAGCAAATCGAGGTACATGGTAAAATCTATCAATTATAGGCTTATTCAAAGGACTGTGTATTTATTTATAAGGATATATATTTATCAGGGTCGACTCTAGTTATTATAGATATCAGTGTTCGTATTCTGTTAGCCTAATACTTTTCATAATTGAATGTAAAGATTCCATTACTATTATTGATAATTTCTCACAATTATTCTTGTTGATATAATTATTAACTATAAATAACATTTTTTTTTATTGTGTACAATATTTTGAAAAGTTGTTTTTACACTGTTTTATAGCCTTTATCTTCAGTACATATAAATTTGCTACGAAATAATAGCAATAGCATAATAGCATTGAAATTAATAGATTTTTAATTTACTTAACTATTTCTTTATATATTTATATTTTTCAGAGACAGTAAAGAAGATTGTCGAACAGTGAAAAAGCAAATCGAAACAAAAACATTCTTGTAAAAAATATTATTTATTATTAATAAAATTAGTTTTAATACGTTTGCAAAAACAGCGGTATTTATGTTAGCAATACGTTGCTTCTGTAATTTTGAAATATTGCTCTGAATTATTGCTTTGTAGATGCTGTTATAGGTCTGAAGTACATGCGATGCTCCACCGAGCAACCTCGCTAAATCTAATGTAAAATAAAATTAAAAAACTCAGTTTTGTACAGCCGTTCGTCTGAGACGTTTTAATCGTCTTTGTTCCTTCGTTATCCAGAACCTTTCTTGCCACCTCGTTGAGGCGCACTGTTAATCTAGTTGTATATCTAACGTAATAATTTTCAATTTCTTCTCGTGTAGGAGACATCTTGAGGTCTTTTGTAAGACGTGATCTGACACATATCGGGCATTGTCCTGAATAACATGTACAATCGCTGTGTTTGAAGTTCTTGTCGCATAGCGGAATGACGTACGTCCAGATTGGCTTAAGAATTGTGTCATAGAGGATAAATGTATTCTCAAGGGACATTTGTGACCACCTACCGTGCAACCAGTACGGGTGTCTGAATGCATGCCAAGCTGTTTGTTACTATTGTAATGGTACATATCTTCAACAAACAATAATGAAGAAACATGATAAGAATAAATTATTAAATACTTAACACTATGATTGAAAGGGATGAGTCAGAGATAAAAGAATGGGTAATTAAAATAATAATACGATCAAGCATATGAAAGTAATCATAGAAGTAACCTCTGATAAGAAACAAAGTCACAAGCAACGGACAGAAACGTTGAAAACAATGATACATGGCGATTTAACCATAATAACCCAATAAATGGTAAGTGACAAGTAGAACCAGCCCCAACACTGATATAAGGATATATAAATAATAACAAATGAAGATGAAAGTAGAAACAGCCACAACAATAACATAAGGATGTATGAATTGTAACAAAATAAATGGATGAATAAAACCAGCCCTAACACCTATGAAAGGATATACAGATAATCACCAAATGAAGTAAAAGCAGTAAAAGTGCACAACACCAGTGATAGACCAAGTGAAAAGAGACCAATCAATAATAATTGTAAATAATGATGATAAATGTAAACCCAGACAAACAATGTAAAGTGAGAAGTGTTAAATCTTAATGACTTAATTTTAGAAGGGTACACTAACCCAAATGAATAGAGATAACTATGAAAAATCAATCTAGTACGACATAAACTTGTTAACGGTATAATTGAACCTAGAAAGTGAGAGATAGTGAATTAGAATAATAACGAACGTTTTTTAAAAATGAGAAAGAGAATTTAAGTAAGCAATACCCACCAGTAACAATTAAATCAAATATAGAGTGCAAGGTGATAGTATTAAAATACCCAATTTATATAGAACCCCATTGATAGTGATAGACATTAATAAATCAGTGTAAAAGATTTAAGAGTGAATAGTGAAGGTGAGTGAAACTAATAATTGCTAAACACAGAAAGGACTGTGGCAATTAAAAGCAATTATCAAGTGAACACCAGTATACATGACAAACTAAACCAAAGTGTAGTAAATTAAGTAATTAATAGAGTTAAGATAGCAGTAGTATTGACTACATATCATATTTTAAATTTTGAACAATTAGTATTCTAAGTGGCAATTTATGTTATTACCAATGTGTTTCAGAAAAAAAAGGGACTATTATTGTGATAATACACAGTATAGCTGATTGCTGAGGTACAGAGGTAAAACCAAATACTATTAATATAAAATGATAGGAAAAGGATTTAAAAATAATATGGTAAAATGTTATTAAAATTCCATGTTAATGACCTAATGTCATTTGTATTTAATTATAAGGAAATATCTATCATTGTGTTCAAATATTTAATTAATGTTTATGTTTTTATCTGTTATAATATGTAATAATGATAACTCACCAAAGAGTATGAAGAGATGAAGAGAATGTACATTGTGAGTAATGACATGCAAATAATTATGTTTAATGAATAGAAATATGACTGTGGGAGTTATGTAGACCATAAGACTAAATGTTATAATTTGTAATAATAGAGAATAAGAAATAATAAGTCAATTACAAACAAAAACAGTAATAAGAAACAAAATAAAATCAGACAAATCCAATGACACTGAAAAAGCAGTTATAACAATAGACAAGCCAGAATATGGAACTAATAAAATAACATACAATTACAATAGAACAGACATAAAACCATTCAACAAACGAATAAATCATGTATTAAACAAATCAGAACCTATACAAGGGGAAAATAAAATGTAATCTCTGTAATTTAAGAAAAATAGCCAATTGCTGTTTAGGCCTAGGCAAATGCCTAACTGTAAAACAACAAAAACTGCAATGTTTAAGAATTAAACTATAACATTAGCAAAACTAATGCAAGTAAACAATAAAAGACGATTAGGCAATCATATTAAGAAAGACATGTTAAAGTAATCAAGTAAATTAAGAAAACAGTGTAATTAAACAATATCAATATAACTATCAAAATGCTAATACATCAGTAAACCCAACCTTATTGGATGTTAAATTAATCCTTGAAACAAAATACGAACAGTTGTGATGATATTTAATACTTAAACTTGAATACCGAAGATTAAATGCATTCACAAGATTTGTAACCATTTTAAATAAAAATTCAAATCTCCTAACAATGGTCTTAAGTCAAATTTAACCAATCAGAATCTTTGAGTTACCATGACAACAGCAGAATATTGACGATTTTCAGTTAGGAACGAGAGAATCTATAGTGACGCTTACGAGGAGAGACGCCACGCCGTGAAGGTCCCAAAATTTTATTATAAAACAATAAAAGTGACCATATTTTATGAAGAGAAGGACCATACTAACTGACGAGGAGATGACCCATTCAACCCAGACCAAGGAGCAGGTTTATTGGATAATTAAATCCAGATGTATTGAAAATAAGTCAATTAACAAGAAAAAGACACAAGACGTACCTGAAGCCCAAGATTTTGGAAGAACGAAGAATCGACATCGATGAACCCAACCTATATTGACTATTTGACACTACACTTCCAAGCAACTGACGATAAGTATTGCTGAATTGATTAAACATCTGAAATAAATGCTCTTTCAAAATTCTCACTAAACTCTGAACTCTCACTATCACTGATGGTATTATTTTTTCAAAGATTGATGAATAAAACATAATTCATGAATACAAACTAACTGTTATAACCTAAGTGTTACACAAATGACACCGTCACTCACTTTAACACCACAACATGGAATCTATTGTAAACCTTGTTCAATTTTAATTCACACGATTATAAAGTGAGATATTATATTTAATTATCTTGTTTTAAAACTTCTTTGTCGTACTTAAAAGGACTCATTTGGTAAATTTATTGTGTATAAATAATCAACGCCGGATCGTGGCGACAGAAAAACATTGTATTACCAACCCAGCCTTCCGCTGAGTGAATGATTATTATTTGCCGAGGATAAAAATATTATATTAATCACAATTTTGTATAAGCGTTAATGAAGATTAACAAGTTCTGAGCCAAATAAAAAAGTGTGTATCATTAATAACTGTCCAATAATTATTTTCAAAATATTATGTATGTTGTGTTTTGTAGCAGCTAGTAAAACTAACCAATATTATTTTACGTTGGTAACACGTTTCCCCCACTCAAACGAGATTCGAGTTCCAGCCAGTTGGCGAACAATTCGAATCAACTCTACCATACTGTAAAACAACCCAGATAAAAACTTTTAATTGTTTTCTAACAAAACAATTTGGCGCCTATCGGGAAGAAGTAAAGAGTGAAAAGGGACAGGTAAGGACACACCGGCTACACGACGCTTTTATCACACGGAACGAAACTTAATAACGTTCGCAAATTTAAGCACTAAAAATCAATACTTAAGCACTAAAACTCAATAGTTAAAACATAAATACAACATCACAATGAGACAGACTCGTCGTCACTGTAACACTATCCATGTAATATTTTTTACTATGCATGTAGGCCTACTATTTTTTAGCATGTAAGACGCATGGGCGCCGAATACGTGACGAGTTATTTAACATATTCCGCATCTGCCATTATTTAACGAAACAGACGGACAGTTGTATCGTCTCAAGCTAAATTTTACATGACTTTCTTTGATTTATTTGCCATCTCTTTAAACAGTTTTGAATTTTTTAATGCTTTTTTTTTGTAAGTTTTATAAGCATTAGTGTCATCTATGTGCGAGGGCAGGACGATTGTGCCGTCTGCGAATGTCTGCAGTACATTCCGAATAGCGGTTTAGCCCTAAATTAGTCCTGGATTTATAGAATGATTTTATAGGATTTATATGCTTATTTTCGAATTTCAAATAAAATATCTTTCTTGAAAGTACTGTTACGACATTACAGAACAATCTACGTGTTTCTCGAATGTTTCAGAGGAACCGGCTGTAATATTGTTGTGTGCGTACGTGATTCTCAACGCGTTAGCTAGACTGTAACAGAATTCGCGCGGCCTCGCGCACTGTGCCAAGGCCGCAATGAATTACGCTCTGATGTTTTGCTTTATTGCTAATGCGTAGTATATGAGTGTTTCTGGATTTTCGACGGGGTATAATTTCAAGTACTCAGCGACGCTCAGTTCAGTTTGAGTTGCGATTTATTTGAGTGCGTTCGTAGCATTGTGGCGAAGTGTTATGTGTTTTATAATCGTGCGGGACAATTGCAACACAATTGCATTTTATTGCGTGTGAACAATTTTTATTTGATTTGTTTTAAGAGACTATCTTGCTGATTACAAACTGTTTAATTGTGATAAAGCTGGTGGTTAGTGACTTAATTGGTGTCTTGTATTTTGTTTTCCACTGTACCATACGACGATCAGTTAGACCGTCGTAACAGTGGTGTCGGAAGTGGGATAGAAGGGTTAACAGTGCAAACAGAGGACACTTCGTAGAAGAGTGGTGCTAGTGGTAGTTGATAAAAATAAAATGGATACCAGTCAGATGATAGAAGCATTCCGAGCAATGCTACGGCAAACAGAGGAACAGCAAAAAGGAGAACAAAGACAGGAAAGAGAAGAAACAGAAAAACGCCAAGACGGAAAACGTAAGCTTGAAAATGAAACACTAGTGAAACGGCAAAAAGAAGAATTTAGTCGTCAAGCAGACGACGTTAAGGCATTTGTACAAGAGGATTATACTGCAAACTTCGTCGTGTTATGCGATGAGCTGAACAAACAAGTTAACAGAATATCTGAAATAGAAAAATCTGTGTCAACTATGAAAACAAATATGTGAAGTTGTTGCAGTTATTCGGCATCCCTGCCGAATGCAGCAACGGTTAATATTAATTTAAATAAAAATAAATTTAAATAGTGGCGCGACAGATAATTATCCGTGCATCGGTCAGTGCTTTCCTGACGTCACGCCCCCTTCCTTTCTAACGAACTCGTTTCGCCGTTCGCCCGGCGAGCTGATTTCAGTCGACCACCTGACCGGACCGTGAGCAGAGTCACCAGCGGTCGCCTCATTGGGCACTTTTCGTTGGTAGCCGCGTCTACAAAGGTAATTATGAATTCTTGGCCACCATAAGTCAATGCTAGTGACGAATTATATTCGTCAGTCACGCTTGTAAAAGAAAAGCATGTATTTTGTGTAAATCACTGTAACTCGTTGTAAACAACCATGATGTAACTCTTCTGTAGCAGTTAGCCTCTTGAGTTAATCTATTTTCAGTCAGTCAGTTAAAAAAGAAAAAGAAAGATGTTTAATGTTTAATGTCAGTCACTTATTATAGAATGGAAGCTGTGATTTTTTAATTGTTGTAACTATGATCTTGTAAATTGCGATCATGCATTATGAGAGTGCGCGTGCAGTAACTGTTAACCTGTACTAAAGATTCTGGAATTTTCAGCATAAAGCTTAGTTCCACGACCGGGTCCACGTATACCAGAGAATACTGACTCGCTACAGTATTTCTTCGGCCTACCTTCGAGAATATACACGACAGCACTCCGTGGGACCAGCGGAGAAACACGTGCCCACAACGGGTTCACGCACGGAATGGCCGGCGACAGCAGGCTGCGAGAGGACACATCTCCGATTTCCAAGTAACATTATTAATAATTAATTACCATGCAGCAGGAGCTTCCAGTCTGCCAGATAGCTAGTTGAAAAGAAAATGAACTAAATTCCTTAGTTTGTGTGATGCGAACTTATATCTTTTATAAGAACTTTGTAGTACAGCTTGTGCACAACGCGCAACAATATTGTAAACTGGCATTGATTTATCCAGTAATTGATTTATCCAACAAATGATTTATTCAGTATTTAATTATGCAGTAATTGATTTATTCAATAATTGATTTTGCTTCGCTGGCTGACTCATAATTGTGTAACAGTAAGAGGCTGATTATCGTTGTGTAATAAACAAATTCACGTTGACCTGCTCACTAGTTAGTGGTAGGCTACTGACTGTTTTCTGACGCGCCCCCCTTGTATTTAAGTTAGATATTACGACTATTTCAATGTATTTTGTGTTACGTTCATTTGGGCCCAGCACGGCAGCGCGTAACAAATTTTAGAAGATTCTATTACAAATTCATTAAAACAAATTAAAAAGGAAGTCGAACATTTAGTGAAAGAAACAGTTGATAAAGAAATACCATTAATAAATGACGAAGAAGATTCAAAAAAACTAAGAAATCAAACTGTAGTAGGGCCAGTTTTCCCAAAGGCCCCAACGTTTGATGGAAGCACTCATTGGGCAACTTATATTCGGCAATTTGAAGCTGCCGCTCGCTTAAATAAATGGACGGAAGAAGAGAATGTACTTTCGCTAATTCTTGCTGAAAAGGGCCTGCAGCAGAGCTAATACAGAAAAAGCCATCTGACAGCCAGAACAGCTATGCCGAATTAAGAGAAGCTCTGGAATTACGGTACAGTGACCAGCATTTGTGTGAAGTGTACCGTGTTCAACTTAAAGCGAGGCGACAGCGTTCCGGGGTTTGAAGCAAATGTCGACGGATTGAGAGACTGGCTTCTCCTGAAGAATCGGAGAACTTCCGAACGTGAATTGCTCACATTGTGTTTATTGATGGTATCAGGGACTGTCAATTACAACAAGTGTTAAGAATGGCACGGCATCAGAATAGCTCAGAGGCTTTTGTTCATATTCTCCGTTTTGAGGCTGCCAAGTCGACGACCTACATTAATCAAAGTATGTCATCATGTTGTACCCAATCGGATCCAATATCACAGTATCGCCATAACATACGGAGTAAAGAGACGATTCAAGAACAACAGTTTAAGAAGTCAGCAGCGCCACAACGATTGTTTTAAGCAAAGGAAAAAGGATCAGTTAGACTGACGTAACAGTACAATTTAGAATATGTGTGTTTCAGATAGGTGTGTAGCAGATGCTTTTTCTGTTTATATATTAAGCCTGTATGTCTAACTTTATTAAAATCTTTATCCAAAAATGCTGGAGAACAGTATCTTCTCTCTTCGATGTCACTTCGAGTTTTGCTGAATGTGTGTGCGTGACTGTGTGAACACTTGTTCGAGAGTGCAAAATCAAAACTGGTTATTAAAGTTAAACATTTAACTATTTATTAAAGATTTAAGTCTTTTGGTAACATATTTTTGAACATATTAGACAGTACCAGTAAGAGGCTAATAACATATGAGCTTATTTCGTAAACTGGTTTTCCTAGTTTAGAAAATATAACTAGTTGTAAAAACTTCAAATGTTATAGATAACACCCTATTCTTAATATTGCATTGCATATATGCATTATTATTTTATTCACCGTTTCTTATCTTCCTTTTTTTTTGTAGCGCTCTTCCAGTAATTAGATTTAAACCGGACACTCTCTTACAGCGTATATCTTTTATTACAGATACTTTTTTATAGATACTTTATTATAGATACTTTTATTAATGTGTCAATACTTTTTTAGAGTACAATTTGGGATTAGTAACAACATTTGAAAATAAATGTTTATATTCTTAAGTAATTCATTAGTATGTTCAGTATTTTAAGGAATAGTTAGAACACACAATCCAAATGATTAGTAAAAGCTATTGCTTTTCTTTTAATCTATCGGGCCTACTTACCGCTGGAATACATCCATTAAGATATTTCTGAATAGTAGGAAGCTTGATACCTTTAAACATCTTGTAGTTGCATTAAATCAGAAATGAAATATCATGTAAAACCAGTGACATAAAAAATAGAATTGCACAAGCAATAGGAGACTTTCTGACGAAAAAGATTTTTCGGGCGTATAAACGTGCCCCTGGAAACCACGAAGGGATTCACAAAAAGCTTCGTTTATAGCATATGTACATATAGCTTAAAAACCTGGGCCCTCGGGATATTGCAAAGAAACTACTTTGAAGCTTTTAAAATGTGTTGGAGGAGGGCCTTCAAAATACTGTAAGACAGATAGAGCACCTAATGACGAGGTTTAGAAGAAAATAGATTAAAAAAGGATTCTGATGAAATCATGGCGGTTAGTAGCAGGTTGGTCACCTGCTTCGTCGTTCAAATTTGTTCACCATCCTGATCGAGGGAACGACTGAGAGGCGTAGTAGGAGGAAAAGTCCCATATACCATATATCTGAGGAGTATATAGCTCAGATGAGAGGAGAAAGAAGATTTGTAGTGATTAAGGGGCTGTATTCTAAAGGTAATAAATTTCGGGCTCACCAACCATCAGTTGAGGAGAAGAAATAGATAACAGATTTTTTAGTTCTCTTGTGATATTGTTCATTAATTTTTCATCATCTGTCTCTGCTTTCTGTTCTTACGTTTCTGAACTTTTGCTTTTATTACTGTTGGACAACTATCATCTACTTGGGTAGTATAACAATATGTATGGTGTTGCCAGCATTCGGGCGGTTTTTATATCAACCTTATAAAATTTTCAACTGCTTCTACCTGTATTTCGGATTTTAGTTATTTTTTTAACGTTATAAGTTTATTTACAGTGTTTATAAATATCCTGGTTAGTTTTATTCGGTGAAGTGAGTAGGTTGTTTTTGCCTTCGGAGTAGTTAAAAGCGTATGGTTACTATTACTACAGCATTAACATATGATTATGACAAATCAAAACATAATTCTGGCTTAATTTCATTTATGTTTAACTCTTGCAAATTATTTTATTTCTATGGCTTTATCCAACCGGCTGTATCCTAGTCTTTATTTTTATGATAAAACAAAGGTAAGAACGTTAAGTAGGCATTTGGGTATGTGGCCCTGACATTGTTCATTATTTGTGTGTTCATGGTAATTTACGTTGTGTCCTGCATTAAGAAGGTAAGGACGTCTGGAAATCGGAAAAAATCGAAATTATTTTTCCAATGTTTAAAATTGGCATTAGTTTTTGGTTAAGTTGACATATAATAAACATGAGATTCCCGCTTCTAACGTTCTTCTGAATTTGGGCTGTAGATCAATCCAGAAGCTGTATTCCGACGTGGACAGGACAAGAATTACTTTTATTAAAACGAATAAAGGAAACCGTACTGCATAATCATCCAAAACATTAAATTTAGCGATCAACCGCCTACACGATTTGCTTCGTTCGAGTCTGGTAAATTATATTATATTAATCATACTAAATACACAACACATAAATTTTGTAAATCTTGCATTCTTATCTATGTATTTTTAGTCTTCCCCACAGTTACAAGAACCTTCACACCCTGAAATAAATTAAATACAAATCAAAACATAATATATAACCAAATATAAATAAAGGATTAAAATAATCAACAATCGATACCTGAAGTCTATAGTCCAAGCATATGTTAATTAGAACATATCTTATTTAATGTCAATTAAGTAAACAAATAAAGAACCTTTATATATTTGTCAAATCTTGTTATTTGGAGTATGGTTTAGTGAACTGGGAACAAAAAGTAACTGAATAAGTATAGAATAAATGGTTAATATAAACATCGAAATAACCTATAAGTTTCGTTGAGCCGATACTACAGCGCTTATAGCGGAATTATCTGACACCAAAGAGGGAGCGTAAAATTACAAAATTAGACAGAACTCTCTTCAAGGTATAATAGGGTTGGATGAAATTGTAGAATAACGCTTAAGTTGTTTAAGTTCTAGGCACACTAACACTGATAATTATTAAAGAGTTAAGTTAATATTAATTAATTACATCCATATATTCCACAACTCCAAATATCTCCGAGATTTATATAATTAAAGTAATACAAAACAAATTGACAAATACAACAGTGGGGTTTTAAGGAGAGGAAACCCGTTTATCTACAAATTGGCGCTCAACGTGTGTAGGGCTTAAGTTAAGTAACTATAAGTATAATAACATTACTTAACCAGAGCAGGCAACTGTGGGAGAGTAAACATGCATACCAGAGGTAGATCAAGGATTAGGGCAGGAGAAACGGAGAAGGAAATAGATGAACAAGAACAGGAAATAGAACTAATAACAGACAGTGAAATGGAACAACAGACAGACGAAATAACGGAAACTGAAATAATTACGGACAAGGAAAAGGAAGTAATCAAAGAAATTGCCCAAGGGGACCAACCAGATAAATCCAACAAGAAGGAAAACATGAGTATGCAAGAGCTGTTGAGGATCATAATGGAAAGTAACAGACAAATGAAAGAGGAAATTAAGGAAGACTCAAGGAAAGCAAATAAGGAAAACTCAAAGAGACTGGAGGAAAAATTCGATAAAATAAATGAGGAAAATAAAGAAAACTCAAAGAGGCTGGAGGAAAAATACGATAAAACCAATGAGGAAAATAAAGAAACCTCAAAACAAATGAACGAAAGATTAAACCAAATTCACGAAAGGTTAGATAGGAATGATGAGGGTGTAAAACAAATGAAGGAGGACATCCCACAAATACATGAAGAGAATTTAAGGCAGATTAATGAAAAAATTGAGAATATTCATGTAACAATCAACCAGAAGGTAGAACAAAATAATGAGGAAAGAAAATTAGAAATAGCCAAAACAAATGAAGGGTTAGAAAAAACTAACGAAACAATAGTACAGGTTCGTGTAGAATTACAGAATAAAATTAATGACACAAAAATTGAGAATAAAACATTGGTTGAAGAAATCCAGAAGGAAACTGTCGAAAAATATGAGCAAATTAAAAACGAAGTACATCAGGTACGGGAGGAGAATAAGGAAGGTATTACACAAATACAGACAGACATGGGCGAACGACTCGAAAGAGTCTATGGCAATTTAAATAGTATGGAAGGTCAAATCAATACCAATAAAAATAAAATAGAAGAAATTAGTAGACGTGAATTACAATTACAGGAAGAAGTAGATTCATGGCGGGATAGGACATGCCAACATAGTCATACAAACAACCATGAGAACCGAGAATCGATTAATTTTCGTAATTACAAGCGCAATCCTATGGAATTTTTAAAGAGATTGGAAGAAGTGATCATAAGAAATAGAGAGAATCGCTGGAGTATTATACGAAGCATGATTGATGAAACGTTTAAAGATACTTATGATAATTGGTGGACAGCGGTGCGCCCGGATATACTGGACATGACTGAGTTCAAAAAACAATTTAAGGAGAAGTATTGGTCTGAATCGACCCAGAACATGATTAGGAATAATTTGAGTAACGGTCGATACGAAACAAATGTAGGCCAGTCCCCTACTTCATACTTTTTAGGAAAAGTATGTATGGCGCGGAACTTAGAGCCCAGAATTCCCGAAGAATGTTTGGTGATACAACTATCCTATCATTACGAGGAAGGGATAAAAAATGCGCGTATGTGTAGTCAAATCAAACCGATTCCAGCCATGGCTAAATTCTTGGAGAATTATGAGCACGAGAACCAATACCAAAGAAATAGAATGCTAAATCATAAATATCAGAAGTATGATAATAACGCGCCACCAACCAATTCTCATAATAACGATCGCAATCGACCTGCGCAGAACGTTAATACTAATAGAACACAAAATGAAAACGCGAATAATAATTCCAGAAACTATAATTATCGCAGCAATAACAATTACAATTATCGTGATAGTCGCAATAATAGAGGAGATGGGGACAGACGACCCAATAATTATAGACATAACGTCAATTATATCTACTCCAGACCTCAAGGTAATCAGCGACGATACTACCCAAGGAGTCACCGATATGACAACCATTATGACCAATCTCGGCATGAAGTCAACTACCCACATGATGGAAATTATAGGATAGCAGAACATAATACGGAGGATCGCACTGAAACAGTACAAAATCAACACAGTAATCAAAATGAAAATAGAGAAGAGGGAGTAAGCCCTCATTTAAACTAATAGAGGCAGTGAAAATTAATGAATACCCGTCACTGAACCGTAATCTTGGGGAACAACGACTAATAAATAAAATTAAGTGTAATCATAAAATAACCATAATTAATAACCACTATTTAAAGAATATCAGGGAAGATTTGTTGGAAGAGGATAAGAAACATGTAAACAGTAATAGTAATAACGAAATCATATATATATCAGCAAAATTAAATGGGGTAAAATCTACCATAATGATAGACACTGGATCTAACATATCATTGATAGACAGTATTGAACTTGAAAAAATCCAGCGAGAAGTCCAGTTACCCATACCGACCTTACCTGTCAATAATGTGATAATTATCGGAGCCACTGAGAGACAAAATAAAACAGTCAAAAAACAAGTATCACTCGATCTTACCAATAACAATATGACCCTACCAATAGGATTCTTGGTCGCAACGGGATTACCGTTTAATGTATTGATTGGATGCGATGTGTTGCGCCAGCATTCCGCAATAATTGACTTGCATAAAGGTACAATATCTTTAACATCCGAAGAAGGATTATGGACAGCCGAGTTAATTGACACTAATCAAACCGTTCCAGTTAACACCAAATGTGGAGCCATAAAAAGCTATTTTTGTAAGAAAAATAAATTACCAGAAGTCATTCAATATGAGGACGATGATCCCAAACTGTGGCAGAGTAAGTTGGAAGAGATTCGAGAATTCCATAGGGAAAAAACTGATAAACAAATAAGTAAGGTACAGGCCGAAAATTTAATTCAGATATATAATAAATACAGGCATGTGTTCTCCAATGCTCCAGGTAAAGTAAAAGGATATCAATGTATAATAAATTTTAAAGAACCAGTGAACTTTCGCAGAAAGTCATACCCAATTGCTTATCCTATAAAAAACGAGGTCCGGAACGAGATTAACCGTATGATTCAAGATGACATAATAGAATATAGTCAATCACCATATACCAGTCCAATAGTGGCAGTCCCGAAAAAGAACGGAAAGGTGAGAATTTGCCTGGACGCTAGGGAAATAAATAAAATGATCGTCAATGATAGGACTTCACCAGGCGAAATAGAAGAAATTTTAAAGAAATTCCACGGTATTAAATACATAAGCACTTGGGATACGGTATGTGGGTACTGGCAGGTCGAACTACACCCAGATAGTAGAAAATACATGGCATTCCTTTTTGACGGAAGGAACTATCAATTTAAAAGGCTACCTTTCGGACTAATTAATTCACTTGCAATATTTGTGAAATGTATGGACCAGGTATTGGGACAAGAAACACTGCAGTTCACTACGGTCTATGTAGATGATTTACTTATAACTTCTTCACATTGGGATGAACATTGCGAGCGGGTGGAACAGGTACTAAGAAAATTATCTGAAAACAACATAACACTTAAGCTGAATAAATCTAAATTTATCGCCAATCAAGTAAAGTTTTTAGGTTTTAATTTGTCTGAGGAGGGTATCACACCTTCGACAGAAAAAGTAGAAGCAATCCAACTGTTCCCTACTCCAAAAAATAGAAAACAACTACAATCCTTTCTTGGAATTTGCAACTATTATCGAAAATTCCAAGATAACTATTCAGAAGTAACGGCCAAGTTTCAGAAACAATTATCATCCAAAGACAAGTGGGCATGGGGACCAGAACAAGATAAAATTCTGCAATTAATCAAGAAAAAATTTTTAGAAACAGTTATGTTGTACCACCCTGATTTTAACAAACGCTTTTATTTAAATTGTGATGCAAGCAATGTTAGCTTAGGAGCTACCCTATATCAAGAAGATAAGGAAGGACATCATATGGTAATCAGCTTCGCCAGCAGGGTGCTTAACAGCTGCGAACGCAATTACAACGTTACCGAGAAAGAGCTGCTAAGCGTAGTGTACGCATGCAATAAATTTAGAACCTATATACTCGGATACCCAGTGACCGTAAGAAGTGACCATAAATCAATTTCATTTCTAAAAAGATGTAAACTTAGTCACGGCCGGCTAACTAGATGGGTCCTTGCCTTGCAAGAGTATTGCATTGATTGGGAATATATACCTGGAAGAAAGAATATAGCAGCTGATATCTTGTCCCGAGTAAACATACAATATCAATCATTTGAAGGAGAAAAGGAAGAGATTGCGAAGGTGTACCATGTCATTAAGAGTTGGAAGGATCTGGAGATTATTATCAATGAAATTAGTCAACACCAAAAATCGGATCCCAAATTAATAAACATACGCCAGAAGATACAAAATGCTGATGAAGTTATTACTAAATATTACTGTATACATGATGACCGATTACTTATTAAGGTTACTCCTAAACAAATAAACTGGAAACTAGTAATTCCCACAGCTGTGGAAAACAAATTAATATTGGATTACCATGAACGATATGGACACATGGGAGCCATGAAAATCGTCAAAGCCCTAGAAGAACAAATGTACATAAAAAATTTGACCAGAAAGGTACAAAAATCTATACAGGCATGTCACATCTGCCAGATGGTTAAACATAATAATGAGAAGAAGGAGGGAGTCATGATCCCGATAACATCCAAATATAAGCTGGAGAAGGTATTTCTAGATATATGTGGGCCCTTCCCACGCAGTGGAGGGAATCTCAGATACAAATGCATAATAATTATTTTTGATCATTTTTCCAAATACACTAAACTTTATGCTATTAGCAGAGCCACTACCAAGAAAATTCTAGAAATAGTCATCGGACGTTACATAGCAGAGGTTGGTAAACCGTCATCTATTATCACCGATCATGGTACGCAATTTAAGGGCTATAAATGGAGAAATAATCTGTTAAAACACAACATTAGAACATATAAGACTTCAGTATACCACCCCAGCAGTAATCCGGCAGAACGTGTACTGAGGGAAGTTGGCAGAATACTCCGAACTTACTGTCATGACCAACAGAGAAGATGGTACGAATACTTGTCACTAACCGAAGAGTTTTTAAATATATCTTACCATCAATCCATTGAAAATACCCCTTATACTGTTATGTTTGAAAGGCTTCCACCTAGAGAAATCCAGGATATTATAAACTTTCCAAATAATCCAGAATATCAATTTGAAACAGTTAAATTTTATAACCGAGTTATGGAAAAGACGGAAATGAAAAGAAGAAAATATGAAAAGAATAACCCAAAACCAATTAAGTACCAATGGGTGAGAAGGTATTAATAAGAAACAGGGAGCTACCAAGCACTCTAGAGGGAATAACTAAAAAATTATTATTATTATATACTGGGCCATATGTAATAACAAAAAATAATAATAACAATACGTATGAAATAATGAACCCTATCACGAAAAGGATTAAAGGAACGTACAACCTAGAGTCCATAAAGAAATATAATGAATAAATTCTAAAAATAATAAGAACAACTTATTACCAGTCTTGAAGAAAATTACTTGGAATTTAAAATAATTTGAGTTGAATACTACCACTAAATTCTAAAAATAATAAGAACAACTTATTAAAGATTACAGAAAAAGGCGAGAATTATTATTAAATGTTTATAAAGAAATAGTGTGAATAACAAACCCCAAGATTACCGAAGAAAGCGATAATTATTATTAATGTTTATAAAGAAATAGTGTGAATAATGAATAACAAACCCAAGATTACAGAAAAAGGCGAGAATTATTATTAAATGTTTATAAAGAAATAGTGTGAATAATGAATAACAAACCCAAGATTACCGAAGAAAACGATAATTATTATTAATGGTTATAAAGAAATAGTGTGAATAATGAATAACAAACCCAAGATTACCGAAGAAAGCGATAATTATTATTAATGTTTATAAAGAAATAGTGTGAATAATGAATAACAAACCCAAGATTACAGAAAAAGGCGAGAATTATTATTAAATGTTTATAAAGAAATATTGTGAATAATGAAGAATGGAACCCCAAGATAAAAGTTATTACCTCAAATCTACATATGCAAAATAAAGAAAAAAAAAATCATATGACCTAAAATATATACTACATTGCCACATGATGGAACAATTTCAGTAAACGATTGAATGTAACCAATATAATGTTAAAGAAGACAAGAAAGAAAGAGTATTTATGAACATAATTCATTGAAAAATAAACAGCCAAAATAGTGAAATACGATAAGAAGAAGAATAGTTGGGGCTAAGGAATGTATTTAGTCAAAAATACAATTATAATGATCATCACACAACAACTATTTAGAAAATATTGTGATCAGAGAAAAAAAACAAACGAAGAAGATACTTAACATTACAATCTCAACAAAAATGAAAACAAAAATGACTACAAATGATAACTGTCAAAGTCAATATCAACGAATGTTTAAGGAATTAAAATGGAATTACGAAATACGAAGAATAGTAATGAAGAAATATAAATGCAACAAAGAAAAAATCTTTTCCCAAATATTTATTATTAAATGATTAAAGAGATTATTAGGAGATTAATATTATATTTTATAGCTGACTGTAGATGAATTCCAGCAGTACTATATTAAAATGTGGTGTGGGCAGCAGAGTATGAAGCCAAACAGTGCCTCTCTGAACTGTACCAACGCATGTGTTAGGGATTGTTAGGGAAATTAAATATTTAAGGAATATTAGAATAGTTGCAAGAATAAATTCAGTTTCCAAAAGAATGTGACGAAGAAAACAGAAAGAAGTGAGTTGACAGAAGAATAATTGAAAAATACAGTAATTATAGTAATTATAAATAGAAGAGATGTAAAACTAATGTATCAGTGAATAGTGTAGCCAACTACCAACAATTAATGTTTACAGAAATAAAAATGATCAAGAATGTTAATTAAAATGATGAAATGTAATTAAAAAAAAAAAAAAGTATTAATACTAGTCTAATGAAGTTACATTGAGAATCTCATCGTCAACCATTAACAATGAAATGAAGAAAGGCATGTGAAAAAGACAAGTTTATTTGACCTAAACTTCATTCAGGTACACTAAACTTTTTTAGGAGGGGAAGCATATGTAACGCAACAGAAATGCTAGCATTCATGTTACATAAAAGACGGTTCACAGAATAATAAAAAAATTGATATTTAAACCCATAATAGAACAGAGATCCAATAATTACAATTATAATCATAGACAAAATTAAATAAGGATGCAAGGTAGTGTTGACTAGAATAAACGAACCTGTAAGATAAATAATAGCTAATGATATATGTTTAATGAAAAGCAAAACAAAAAAATGAAACAATGACTTAATTTATGGTAATAACAAATAAGAATTTTGTGTTAAGAAGTATTATTTTATGACGAAAATATTATGATAAAGTTTATGTGATGTTATATCAAATATGTGTTGAGTTAATGAAAAATAATGAAACAAGTTGTATTATTCAATGACTGTTGTAGAATGAAGTGTGAAGCAGTTAATCAATGTTCATAAATTCGAATTTTGTTGTATGTGATCAAGAGATCAAGATAAAATTGTTATTATATATAGAAAAATAATTGTTTATATAAGTGCTAATAATTAAGATTTGATTGTATGTATGAATTTATATAAAAGGGACTATAGATGCCTAACAGACATAACCACAGGTAGATCAGTTTACAATAAAAGGCCTAACAGGCAAGACTACTATATAAACACTCATAAAATAAAGATTAGGTGCATCAATTAATAATAATTAATAAATACGCTATGAAGAGCTAGAAAAAAAAACATTAAGTTAATAATAATATTTAATAAAATTTATACAAATTATAATAATACCATAATGCCATAATATCGATTGGTAAAATATAATATCGAAGGTGGATTAAATATAATAAAAAAGAAAAAAATGGACTTATATCAAAGAACCAGTAGAATATGTGTATAAAATAATAAACCAACTATCGGTAAAGTTACATTCCGATAGGACAGCAAATTGATAAAGAATAGACAAAAAATATATGAAAGAAACACTATATATTCAAAACATGAGGAAGGCAGAAATTATTATATGTTGCTAGGGACGACAAATAAGAAAAAGAAGTTGTTGATTTTAGACAAGACAAGAATTGCTTTAAAAAACTGAACGTGATGAGATTAAAAAACCCAAGAATAATCTATTTAATCGTAATATTATAATTATCAGAGACGATTATAAAGTACAAGATTCTCATGACAATAGTTACGTCTAACACCAATACAGATTAACCAAATAACACTACAATCTGAAATAATAATAGAGAGTAAATAACTGAAGTCTACAAGAAAGAACTTGAACTGTCCCATATCCGAAGGGAATTGATGAGATATTAATCAAATAGAAAGAATTAACAGTAACACAACTCATAATATTCACAACACCAGAAATTATAACCTTGCAATTACACGGAACAACACTAATTGCTTCAATCGAAAGAAGAACTGATTTGGATCCTGGCGGTGCAGAAGAAACATCAACCGGGCTGTAGATCAATCCAGAAGCTGTATTCCGACGTGGACAGGACAAGAATTACTTTTATTAAAACGAATAAAGGAAACCGTACTGCATAATCATCCAAAACATTAAATTTAGCGATCAACCGCCTACACGATTTGCTTCGTTCGAGTCTGGTAAATTATATTATATTAATCATACTAAATACACAACACATAAATTTTGTAAATCTTGCATTCTTATCTATGTATTTTTAGTCTTCCCCACAGTTACAAGAACCTTCACACCCTGAAATAAATTAAATACAAATCAAAACATAATATATAACCAAATATAAATAAAGGATTAAAATAATCAACAATCGATACCTGAAGTCTATAGTCCAAGCATATGTTAATTAGAACATATCTTATTTAATGTCAATTAAGTAAACAAATAAAGAACCTTTATATATTTGTCAAATCTTGTTATTTGGAGTATGGTTTAGTGAACTGGGAACAAAAAGTAACTGAATAAGTATAGAATAAATGGTTAATATAAACATCGAAATAACCTATAAGTTTCGTTGAGCCGATACTACAGCGCTTATAGCGGAATTATCTGACACCAAAGAGGGAGCGTAAAATTACAAAATTAGACAGAACTCTCTTCAAGGTATAATAGGGTTGGATGAAATTGTAGAATAACGCTTAAGTTGTTTAAGTTCTAGGCACACTAACACTGATAATTATTAAAGAGTTAAGTTAATATTAATTAATTACATCCATATATTCCACAACTCCAAATATCTCCGAGATTTATATAATTAAAGTAATACAAAACAAATTGACAAATACAACAGTGGGGTTTTAAGGAGAGGAAACCCGTTTATCTACAATATAGACAATTTAGTTCTAGATATGATAAGTTCTACTGTTTGTAAATACTATTTACAAGGTGAACTATGTATGTATGTTGGAGTCATTAAGGTTGGGCCTTGCAGTTCCTTTTATTACATTCTGTAAAAATTGCAAGAAGGAAACAAAGTTTTGGAATAGTAATATTATACCTGGGACGAACTATTTTGAAACTAATGTTAGAATGTTTATTTATTTTTGTTTTTTTGATTGCGGAGTATTAGCCATAGTAACGCTGCATGCAGTGTGTGTGCTCTGTTATTGACTTATATCCACGCCACATAAATTCCCGAGGTTCATGAAGATTTTAAGCCTGGTATAGAGACTGCAGCTGAGAATTCTTTGAAAAATTCTTTGAAGCTACTGAAGCTGTACAAGAACGTGACGGCTCCAAGGAAATTACTGCTGCCTTTGATAGTACATGGCAGAAGAGGGGCCCTATAGCCATCCATGGTAATGACAGCAACCAGTGTTGATAATGGGTAAGTTGTCGATGTTAAAGTCATGTCAGAAGTTTGCTATTAATGTAAATAGAAGGTAAATCAACCACATGGATGCCAGAATAATTCTGAAATAGAGCAATGCGATCACATGGAGAAACAATTATTTTGAAACGGTCGGAAGAAACGAGAGGGGTAAAGTACAAAAATGTATCTTGCCGATGTGGATTCCAAAGTTTTCAAGACAGTCTAAAGAAGAAGAAATGACAAAAGAAGTCTACAAGATGCCAGAATCCAGTCTAATAAGTCTAATAAGAGTAATCCAGAGTAATTCGCTGGACATTATATGTGATGTACGTTACAAATTATATATAATAAAATGCTTCATTTTTATTTTTTCACAAATTACCGTGATTTTTATTGTGTTCTCTTTCGGTACTATTTACTCAGAGACTATAAAAGGGTGTCAACATGAAGTCCTGATTATTAGGTTCATACGGTAAACCAGGAAAACTTATATATATTGCCAGGTAACAGGTCTGAAGCTGATTGCACTTGCAGAGATAAATTTTGATTGGTAAAATTAATTCATTTTTTGGTTATTCTTTTTTTATATAAAACGTACAAAAATATAGCTGAAAATTATGAGTTAGAAAATATACAAATTTTGACAGTTAGCAAATTAAAAAGAGTCTTTAATTGTTTTATATTTTATAAAGAGTTTTTATAATTTTACTTGCCTGGATTGTCTGGGTTAAGTTGGACCAGTCCGGAAGACCTCGGGGGCCTGCTCCTGCTTTCACACCGACCGTTGCTTTCTTAAGCAGGGATGTCTACCTCATGGTTTTTCTCGAGGGAGTTGTGCCCGTGTAAGTTGCTCCTGATTCAATCCTCGTTGACAGCCATCGGTCGTTGAAAGTCTCGAACGCCGTGAATGACTTCGTGGAAACGAATTCAGCCACTCTCTCGACGATACACTACGACTTCCCAGAGACTGCGAAAGACTACTTACTAGAGACTATTACAGACTACCATATGAAAGAATGTGAAAAATTACGTAATTTACGGTTCACCCGTGCTTTTATAAATCTACGCACATGACGTCATTGTTACATGTTATAACGTTCTAGATTTGAACAGAAAATCGATCACGGGTTGGTGGACATGAACTTCCAGTTTCTAGACCTTTCTAAACCAGGCGTTTTCAACTGCATGTGATTGGTTGACTAATTACTTTATCAGTTAAATAAATGCTTGTAAAATTGATTTAATATTAAAGTAATTAGTTATTAATAGTTATTCCAATTTCTACACCAATATAAATGAATTATATAAATTACTTAATTGGCTTACTGATAATTATCTTCACACAATTCGTTTCGCGCACAACACTTATTCTTTTTCCCACTGCACTGCACTTTGAATTGTTTGTTATCGTTCTAAACCACGTTAATATGCAGTACTTATACTAATAACTATAGTGTCTTATAACATGCACACACCCGTTTGGACAGGACACCAACTAAGGATTATTGTAAATATGTCCCCATATATGCACAAGTAGTGTGACTGTTTGTCTCATAGTCAATAGTAACTTATCAACCAAAAGTTCCAAATTTTTGAAATATTATTTAGGCAGACTGTCAAATTTTGTAAAATAATGACTACAAAAAAAATAGTTTACATTATAAACAAATGTTAGCTAAACAATTTTTTTATATTTGAAAGCTCTAATATAAAGCTGCAAAATAAAAAGAGTCTATATTTTATTTTATTTTATGAAGAGTTTTTATAATTTCACTTTTCTGGGTTAAGTTGGATCAGTCCGGAAGACCTCGCTGCTCTGCTCCTGCTTTCACACCGACCGTGTATGTATATGTAGCTTAGGTTAGGTCAGCGTCTGAGAAAATTGTACCTAAAAAGTGCAAATTGAAAAAAGAAAGTAAACAATTGTCCTTATCTCCTTAACCGATATGTTTGATACTAAGTACGCTGTCTGTTGAATTTACAATAGTCAGTATTTTGATGTAGTAAAATCAGTTGCATTTTTTTGGGTTTGTTATGTACAAAATATTGCATTATAAACTGCTTATTCCCACGCTTTCATACTCTCACTCAGGCACACCACTGCACACACAACTCCCGAAACAAAGTTTAAATAACTGATAAGTGTTATAATCTGAAAATCACTTCATATTTTACATAAGTCACCAATAATGTATAGTTTATTATACTCACTTCACTCGTAGATAAAATCGTTTAACTTTATCGGTACTCATAACGGAACTCTATTAAACCGCTAGCCACGGATGCAGGCTTACCCCTCTTAATGAGTAATTTTATAACGAAAAGTTCAAACTTATATATATAAATTAACTTTATTTATTGCTCCTTGTTGTCAGTGAAACTACTTTGCTCAGTGTAAAATATTTTGTTCTTAGATCACTGTATATAATTATTACAAAGCAAAAACTGTAGGTTTAACGTCAATTTGTAGCTTTCACAAAATAAGTCGATGTAAAACATTAATTCGTTTTGTTGGCGGTATCCATTCTTCTCGAATAATTCCTACCACAAACACTTTCATACAATAGACCTACATACACAGCGAGAAAAACATAGCTTCACTTAATGTGTTTTTAGATTATGAAACTGAGATTGATTTACTGTATGAATTATTATCTAAACAATGATAAGTTTTGTAGTATTTATATACTGAAAATAGTAATAATAATACTAATAAAATATTAATAATAACATTGAAAATTTACGTTTCACAGAGTAGCCTGTACTGCTAAGACACGTGAAACTAATGAAAATGAGAAAATACGACATAAAAAATGTCTTTATTTTCTTATCTCAGTACAACAAAAGATACATAGTTGAGGGAAAATAATACTAAAGTGCATCACAAGATTTAGCGCTCTGCCAAAAATTGTTATAGCATATGAGTTATTACATTATGCACAACATATTGTTGTTCCTGAAAACGATGACAAAATTAATGTGTTTACCCAGAAAAGCTGAATCTTCTTAGTATTATAGGTAAAGGTGTTTAGTTGTTTACACACGTTATATGTAATTTGTACGATTTACTGTGTGTGTGTGTGTGTGTGTGTGTGGAGGGGGGCACGTGCGGGGTGTCTGAACGGGCCTCAACGTGTACACGGGTACAATGTGAGGTTCTTTCGTGATCTCTAATCTTCTAATTCGTACTTTATAAATTAGTTCTCTTCAATTTAAAGCAAAATATTCATAATTTAAACAAACTCACATTACCAAACAACTTCGTAACAATCGGATTCGTACTTGTAATAGATTCGTACAATCTATTGTACTTGTAAAAAATAGTACCTGTCACATTACTTCTACCCAAAACATTTAGTTGCATTTCGGTATAATTGCAGCAGAAATTTTAAAAAATTCATTACAAATTTTGAAAGTTCATTTTGTAAGACTTAAATTTGCCTACGTTCTGACAAAAGTAAACTAAAATTAAAATTGTTTCGTTTTGTAAGAATCTAGTTTATTTCAAACTACTTATAATTAAATTATAGAGACATGTATGTTTCAAAAATACGCGTTTCAAAGTTTTATGCTTTACATATTTGCATCTAGTTTCTATGAAAGTTGTTTAACTTACACAACAAAACTTAACATTTACTGACGGTTTTTTTTAATTTAAGAAATATTTGTAAGCTACATTCATTAATCTTTGTCCTTCTCTGAAAAATATAACTTTTAGGTTCGGCATACTCTTATTTTTCAGTTGCACCCATAAATCTTTTTTTTTTCACAGCCGTAATTTTAAAATGCCAGTAAATTCATTACTTCTCCATTCTAGTGTAACGGCACCTTAGGCCGTTACGCAAAATTTAATAACTAGACTACTTGACCCAGCGGAAGCGAAAAGTGTGCTCGAGCCCAGAGTGACAGGACTTGCAATAACCAACTCTTGTAAGCAGTAACAATTTTTATTAGTGTCATTTCCTTTAAGAACATCAATTTAAGTTACCACAAAATATTTAGTTACAAGTCTTTTAAACAGTCGGATTCTAATATAATTTTCTTTAACAACATCAATTTAAGTTATCATAAAATATTTAAGTACAATTTTATTTGAAACAGCTGGAGTTTTGGTACCATTTTCTTTAAGAGTATTACTTAATGTTATTACAAAATAATTCAGTTCCAGTTTTATTTAAAACAGCTGTAGTTCTTGTACCATTTCCTTTAAGAGCAGTAACAAGATGTTTAACCCGAATACCAGGGGGGCCAGTCTATGGAGTTGTTGTTGACTGACGTTTAATAATTAGAACGCTCCCACCTGTACTTTTGCTGAAGAGCTCAAATGGTACCATGTGTGCCATGAGTTGATCCTTAGAGTGTGGTGAATTTCCAGCGAATCTCATTCCGGGCAGATGTCCTTTGGTGTTCTGTAGCAGGAGTATTTCTGGGCCTGACGGCTTTGGGGAGCATCCTGGTGCACTGCTCTGTGGATAGTGACAGATGTTGATGTTACCACCACCGCTTCCCCTTTCTCCCGGCTGGTCCCGGTTGGTCCCTATTACATTTTTTATTTGTAGATTGGCCGTCAGAAAATACACCCACCACTACACTCTCTCGCCTCGGATCACACACACTACACTCACTGTCACAATTTCTATCAACATTCTATTTGCTTTTATTAATTTAGCATGGTTTATTTTTTCCAGTTATAGTCATTACTTTTGATTAAATTTACAATTTGATTAAATTAAATATACAATTAAATACAATGTCACCACGTGTTTCCAGACCGGAAGTAACGTGTAAGTCAATTTGACAATAAAAAGATTTTACAATGAAATAGACTTTACAGATGTCGAGGCCACACACACACATACACAAACATAACACATAACCCATCATTAAATGAACACAGAATAATATGTTTGAGTCTCACCTGAAAACGCATTACTGGCTTACGAAGTCATATTGAAATATCTACCTAGCTTAACCCTGGGCCGTCAGACCATCGAACACTCTATTGGAAGGTTGGCGAAGAAATGAGAGTGATGCCTGAATTCTTCGGTCCCACTATGCTATATAAAATCGACTTGTTTCGATCTGCCGATCATAACTTTTGGTAAACTGTTCACTAACCTCACAACGAACAGCTGGAACGATTGACCAGGCCTGCTCGATTGCGTTCCCAGTATTGGCAATCACATCTTAATAATCGAGTGAGCTGTGGCGCACAGCTGCTACGTGCGTTGGCGGTACTGATCGTTCAAATCACGCCGGGAAAATTCAAACCTCGGCACACTAGTTCATGGCTTAAGTACGAAAGACCGTTCTGAAAATAGACAGAGATAATTTACATAGTGACAGTCGCAGCAGCGTTTGCATACTTAACAATGGTTGAATACTGGGACGCTTTACGTACAGATTAGGAAATGTTGAGACAAATGAATAATTAAGTTCAAGTGTGTCGCATCTGAATCTACTGTCCGGATTCATCTCCCCTAAGACGTAGAATACTTCTTCTTTTTCTTATGCCTTAGAGATATAATTACTTTATTCTGTAGTATCACCATATTATTTTTTATGGTATGACTCCTAGAAAAAAGTGTAAACATATTATGATAAAACAATTTAAGTTACTAGTTTTGAATTTATGAAACGAAAGCGTAGAAAAGTAAATCAGAAGGAACTGTGGCTCCAGGAAATATCCTTTAAAACGTTAATGGTAAAGAACGATATTTTATTAAACATTACAGAAACTTATTATTTTTAAATTTAATTACACCAATATACAGCACACTACAATTTTAGTTTTTTATGCACAGTAAAACGTGTTTCTAGAAAGTTTTTAAGAGTGTTTAATCTGCATGTTTTTAGAGTAATCAAGTGTTATTCATGGTCTGCATTTTGTCAGTTGAGTTTACCTCGTTTCACGCTGGCAAAATCAAGTTCTTTGTGTCGTCCTTAAGCTTATTTGAAGATCTATCTAAAACTTGGAAGATGTTACATTTTGTACAGACATGATTTTCTAAGCGGACTCAAGCTGACTGCGAATAGGTAATGAGGTTTTCAGATAGCATAAGAGAATACACCGCATATATTTTCGTATAGCAAAACTGTTTCAATAATTTATCGGTTGAAGAACGTACTCACTATAACCAATAATTAAATTTATGCTTATCCGAATACATTAATTTTATATGAACAATTTTTTGAATTCATAACGCTGTGCAGTGTTGCTTTAAAGCATAATGTTAAAAAAAGTTATACACACTGCAGAACACATCGAAGTCGCTATCCAACCTGATCTTAGTTCACAATGTTAACCAAAAAAAATAAAATAAATAAAATTTTTGGGATAATTTGGAATGTGGATGTAGAGGAAGATGCTGATAATCAGTTGAAGGATCAGAGTGACTAATGAAGAAGTGTTGAAAAGAGTTTATGAAATTTTTTATATAATTTGGACAGTAAGGAGAAGTAGATAGTTGACAGGCACATGTCGAGACGTCACTATATTCGTAACTGGGGAAAATATTGAGTTGAAGACAGGAAGGAGAAATAAGAAAGTGTAAATATTGGGTGATATAAAGAACAATCACACATATTAAGAGCTGAGGAACAGTACGCAGGACACGGAGGCATGTTGTGAGCAAATTGTTACACGTCAATAGACAAATACATTAAAAGGAAAGATAATACCAAGAAGAATATATTTTAGATGAAGTAGGGTAGATCATTTTAATTATAATGAAAAATATGTTTATTTTTATTTTTTATTTTTTGATATATATTTTCTACATTACAGACGTTACATATTGCTATGTAGTAATTAATCAATTAGTAAACGGGTAATTTTAAGTGACTGCGCTGTAGAAATAGATGAAATTCACAAGTGTAAATTGTGAAACAATTAATCCCATATAATATTCAGTTTCAGCAATAATGAAATACGTAAATGTGTGTATAAGTTGTAGTATCTACATTAATACCAATTTTGTTGAACACTTCACGGGTTATACTAGTTGCATGTAAACTGTACCAGTGGCGAGAGTTGAATATGTTGTGATTGTTCGCTCTGCCTTTTCGCTGAGCGATTCAGTTTATCGTCTTGTAGTTCACGTTCAGCTAGTACATGAGCATGATAAACAAATCTGTGCTGAAAGTTGCCGATTACATTGAAAATCTAGGACAATGTCATCATGCTACTGTGAGCGTTTCAGCCTTCCTCAGTGTCGGCACCGTTTAATGCTTCAGGGCTATGAAACGTAATCTGAATACTCAACTTTGTATGAGCACTAATGTTCTCTGTTTAAATACTTTACTTTATGGAGGCTTGCAAACATTAAATCATAAATAATCAGTATTTCAGTGTGTTTCCGCATAATAATCATTTCCTTGTAGGAGACTCTGTCACTATAATTCCCTTATTAATTTATTCTGTTGTCATATTTAATACGCTTTTAATGTGTGCCAAACTCTTTTGCACGCTTATTGGAAAATATATTTGGTGACATTCCGTTGAATTAGATATGAACCAATTATTATTATTATTTACCGTTTAGCCATATGATAGTGATAAGTAGGCTATGTAGTTTATTATAATTCGTTCTGCGCGTATTACGGCACGTAGTTTCTATGGGAACATAAAGTATGTGTCGAGTTCATTGTGAACAAATATTTATATGTATTAAATAATAAAAACCGAAATAATTACTTACTTACTTGTAAATTGTGTACTTATTTATTTACATAAAATAATTACATTACTACAATTCTTTTCCTTCTTTTTCTACTGGTATTTCAACATATTCTGGGTTTTAGCCTTTGTTATGATTTTTCCCCATTCAGTGGAGGAAATGTTCCTGCAGAAATGTGGATGTGAACAGACTGCCATCTGTGATCAATACTACTACGAACAATATTATATTGTAATCAACTCTACTGTAAATAATATTATTGCAACGAAGGAACGTGGAGACTATCGTTCTACATATTTCCCGAACAGGTGTGTGTTTCTGGCAACGCCGCATTCAAGTACGTTCCAAGGTGTTCAAGAACACGTGAGATACGCATTAAGCTGGAATGCAGTACGGGTAGAAAATTATTCTCGAACACCTGTGCTACACCTGTGTAACCTTTGTCAGTTAGTTACGTTGAGCGATTTCCTTAGTGCGGATCGAGTGGTGGTTGAAGTGGAAAGTGTTTATTGTGTTATAATTAATGTGGAACTTTATCACTTGACATTATTATTAGGTGTGTACAAATTTTACTTGAATTGTTGTAAGAGACCATCTTGTTGAGTACAAATTATTAATTGTGATTAATTAAAGCTGGTAATTAGTGATTTAACTAGTGTCTGTATTTGTTTCCAATGTTCCGTACGACGATCAATGAGACCGTAGTAACTATATATTCACGATCATTTTATAACCAGCTGCACAAAGGTATAAACCAACTATAAGTCGTATGTATAACGATTATCCTAAAATTCTTGTTAATTATGGAAATCAATAAAGATTACAAAAGGAAGTTTAAGATATCACTCGAAACTTTTTTAAGAAATGATACCACCAAAACTCGATATCCTGTATTTAAATCCAGCTACTCATTGCTATCTTTATAAAAATCAGTGTAAATATGGTAAATGCTATAAACCTTCTTTAAATATAGCCTATCTTCTCACATATCTATTTGGTATGTATGATTAAATATTATAAATATATCATTATACATTTTTCAATTAATCATTATTTTTAATCCGAACAAGCTGTTTTGAAGGTGTTACTATCTATTTCTACACAAACGGTCGAATACAGTGTACTGACATTTGGTGTTCACTTCAATTCAATTTGATTACTATAGCAGCCAATTTAGGAGTTGCTAGCGGTCTCTGTTAGATACGATCAAACGATGTTTTTACCTGTTCTTACCTTGTCGCCAAAATTTTACTTGATCGCACTGGCAACCAAATCAGTGGCAATCCATCGTAAGGGCTCTCGAGGAGGACTATAGTAGAAACGTATTCTTTCTTCACTTTGAACTTATAGGGAATTATAAATTTTTGTATCCGTTGGACCCACATGTGTATCGTCTGAGCTGCACGCAGATCAAGAGAAGAAATGGCTTGTTGAAAGACCAAGCGTTGCGATTGAATACGTCAATGTCCCTGACACATGAGTGATGTTATTAGTAACCCGCAAATACACAGGTGGCCGCCAGACTTAATTTAACACTTGCGATATAGTACATAATGTGACTGGAAGCCCTGCCAAAGTGTTAGGTACGGTTGACGTACGTGTACACCTGGGTCTCGTAGAGTTTAGCCACCAAATGGACGTTGCAGACATTATAGATAAAGTAATTCTTTCAAGGATATTATCAATAAGAGGACGGTTGAAGATAGCCAGTGACAAAATTTAAACGCAGCGATAATGTGGGTTTCAAAGTAGGAGACAACGTTTGGTTGTACAAATTCAAAGCGCCGCCGTGGTCTCTCCCTGAAACTTCAATCTGACTGCTAAGACTTTTACACTGTGAATAAGAAAATCAATTATGTTGTTTAAGGTCGTGTACTTAGACCGCCTTACCAATTATTAGTGCAGAGACGGTTTTGCCAATTTGGGACGAATTGGCTTAAGGAGACGAAAGTGCTACACTAAGGAAACAAACAGTATCTCATTACTGAGTGACTACGTGACGCCTCTCACAGACTGTCTGGCAGTGTTTTGATGACCGAACAGGGTGCAACGTGGGAGATGCACTGACGTGCGGAAGCCACAGTAGCCATAATGGGGTGTTGTGCTATAAGCTGAAAACATTACCTCGTAGCTGCAATGCTGAGTATAGGAAGATTGTATTCTCTCAAATACAGGCAAAGGGCTAGTGCACGTTTTTACCCTATTTGACTTACAAGTGGCCGCTTGGTGGAGGGAGAGTGATTTCGATCATGCAATTGCGGCCAGAGAATATATTTGCTTGTCAGACTCGACTACTTTACCAGCATCTACTCCCGCTATGTCACTACACTGCAATGCGGCGGAGGTTTAAAAACTGGATTTCGAAGGGGCCAAGTTTCAGTTTATACCTGGCAGTATTAGAGTGTGGTTCGGATTTGTTGTAGCGGTTTAGTGACAAGTGATAAGTGTGTTAATTAGTACGAAACTGTAATAATGTGACATTTATTGTTGTGTACTGAAAACAGTTAATTTTAGTTGTTGTATAAGAGTGACTATGTTGATTTCTTATTGTTGTTTATATTAATTGAAGTTTGTAATTAGCGACTTCATTGGTGTCAGTTATTCTCTTTCCACTGTACAACACAACGATCTATTAACGGTCGTAACATTGGAAACAGTTGTACGAATTACCATTCCAGGCGTTACCTTCGTCTCTTCGCACCCCTTTGGTAGACCCGGCCTGCGTCTGTAGCTGATAGGACGATGTCTTCGAGGGCAACTGACCAAGTTTAAATTTTCACCTCTGTCACAACTGCTTTTGGTTTGTGTAACTCGGTCGAAACTGGCCACGGTCCATCAATGGTAGGACTTACTAAACCAAATCTGGTCTAGCAAATTACTACTTTGTGCCATTTAATTCGTAAAGATATATTTTCATTAGAGCTATACAACCTACAGGTCACAACCTACTAGTTTTCCCTTTTATCATCTACATAGTGCCATAAGTGAGTAGAACGACATAGGATTTACAGGCGTGTTAAGATTTTACTGTCTATATAGGTATTTGTCGGGAGAAATGCAAAACATAAGGTAGAAAATCGTTTATGATTAACGGCGTTCAAGTTTACTTTTATATGCAAACTCTTCACGCAATTGGATAAAAATATTTGCGATAAAAATTACTAGAAAGAAGAATTTCTTTGATCTTTCTGGTAAGCTACAAGCAAACACTACATACCGGCTAAGGAACTTATTAAACATGTATTTACGATATTTTTAGTGATTTTGCCTCTTTGATGTAATCAGCTTATCAAAATATTATATGTTTTGTTCACATAATTTGGCATTCTGAAATTATTGACTTTTCCCTGCATTTTGTTTATTTCCAATAAACCGAACATACAGTACAAATTTTAAAATTCGATATGAGCGCTTGGATTTCTGGTGACGGGAGGCTGGCCTAGGATTGACACTACTATACACTGGTAGCCAACACTTGCCTTTCAGAGCGAACAGAAACAGTAACGGTTTCTCTGGTGCTAATCATACTAAAGAACTGATGTCATTTTGTTTACTGTAACGGGAATTTCTTTTTATTTTCAATATTTTTAAATTGCTCGATTGTGCTGGTGCAAACTATGTACGATGTACTGACGCATTGGTTATGGCGCTCTTAGGAATGTAGTCCTACTTAATTTTATACTGCACTTTTGTGCTACCCTAAATTCTCCTTAAGCTAATTAAAAGAAAATAAATTTCATGCAAATATCAATTAATATTTTATTTTTACTTTACGTTAAAATTTATTGCCAGCCTACTAAGTTGACGTTTAACATTAAACGACGCGCAGGTGGTTTGGACGAATGTTATAAGGAATAATAACTACTGCTGAGAACTTTTAGCATTGTACAATATTATTACATGTATAGAAAGCATGTTGCAAACAAACAATGTGAGCATTACCTGTTGTTTCAGCAGACTACATCAATAAGCAGACAAGCAAGAAAGTAACAACGTAACCTGCTGTTTCTTGCGATTTAGGGCATATACGGTGCATGCTAAGCGGAGCCGTGCGGAGTAATGTTTTTGCGACTTCTTGTAACAGCCACTTGGCGAGCGTGTTTCTAGTGTGTAAGTTGTACCTTGCAACTGCTGTTTTTTCAGCTGTGATTAAAATTAACAAACTTATTTTAAAATACGTAGTAAGTTAAAGTTACTTTTAGTACTGCATTTTTTATTTCTTGGATTTTGTTGTCCATGACGTGTCCGTAACTAAAACTAAATATAAGTACGTATATCACTACCGACTCGGAACACTAATTTTTTTATTGGTAATAAGCGAAAACTACTTCAGGCTATAAAGTAAAACTTTCACATTTTTACCAATTAAAAACTGTGTTCCGAGTCGGTAGTGATATATTAATATTTATTTTCTATTTGTTATTTAATTGTTATTATTGCATTTATTTTTACACACTTTGTGTCTTTGTCTGTGCGCGTGTGATGTGTGTTAGTCTGTCTTTTTACCTCTCTGTCTGTTTGTCTTAGACAATTATAATATGAATGTCATTAATATTTGCACATGGAGTAAAATTATGTTATAGTTAGAGTAATGTACAAAAGGTAAGAAAATAATAAGGTATATAAGTATGTATGATACACATAGGAAATTATTATATTATGTATAAATGCACACATTATCTTTTGTCTCTCTCCTATGGTATTACAGCCCTTCCCTTATCGTTTAAACTGCTGTTAATGTCACCAAGTATAGTCACATGTGCAAACTGAGGCTAATTTTTGTAAATAAATGTAACAAAATAAAAATAATTATTGTGCTCTGTGTATGTGCATAACGGAAACACCCATTGTTTATGAGAATATGTGTTTATAAAAAGAATACATTTATTTAATACTACTGAGAAGAGAAATACTTTTGAAATTGTTATTTCAAATGTAACATTATTACGTCTTTCAGGCAGGCAACGTGAATGGAACATGTCTGGTACGTCTGTTGGTCATACAAGGTCACAATCCCGAATGATCTAAAATTTCTTCTCCTTCCAGACGGGCTAGATTATTCCACGGGCATCCAGGTATGTACTTTGCTACACAGGTTGAGTACAGAAGCAACGTTTCTAAACCGACCAGTCAGTTGAATTGTTACAAAAAAAAACATGCATTGTACAGCGGTTTAATGTAAAGTGATAATTGTTAGGTATTGTGTTAGGGGTTCTGAAATTGGTTACTTCTATTGTTTACTGCTATAATCTCGATTAGGCAACATTCATTATTTTAAAAATAGTGCGTTTCAGGAGAATTTTGAATTTAAAGAATTTCTGCATAGAAGATTTAATCGTTTTCTTCTACATTTTTACCTGTTTAAACGTGTACTAAAGTTTTAATTAGGACTTCTGCGGAGTTCAGTTATTGAATTCCACGTTTAACACGATGATCTGTGCGGCCGTTTTAATAATATATGTTATGTATTAATTCAAACTGAATATTTTAATTTACGAATAACCCTTTGCCGAATTAATACCAATTTAAAGGACTGTAAAAGTCTGATATGAGTGACGATAATGAGTGCTATGAATATGCGACCCTGTGCATGCAGAACAGACAGATGAAGCGGCACAGGTAAAACAACTTAAGAGAGACGCTGTCGTGAGCACGGTGTACCATACCATCGTCCCGTATTACAGTTTCAATGTAAAAATAAAAATAAAATTTTTTTCCTACACTTGAAACACTTCAAATATTAAAATAACTGTAACAGGCTACACATGTATGCTACTGCTTACTATATTATGTGAGACAAACCTTCACATTATCATTGAAGACCAAAGACTTTGAGCAGTGTTTCTTAACGTTTCGTAATAAGGATACTTAAAAATTCATTTTACCATCGCGGACCCGCGTCTGCTCCTTTACACATAGACTCAAGTGTATACACATATACATATTAATGGTTTGTGTAATTATAATACAGACCATTACAAACCAATACGGATTAAAAGCTAGATGATCTAAGTAAGTAATGGGTGATTCAATTAGAGGTGTTTAAACTTTGTACTGTTTTGTCAGTTGTAAGCAGCCTACTAACATTGCACGGCACGCGCGGATGACGTCACGCTTTTATCAAACCTTGCAATCGGCCAGCCTAGCCGACTGCAAGCCAGTATTAGTTTAGTTCATAACACGACTCCGAGCGCAACTCTCGTTAAACACTTCTCTTACAGCCGCGGCTTTTGGCTATTATACAGCATGCATTTATAACATTTCACTTTAATCGTCTACCTGCGTCCATCTGCAATGGACCACGATTTCATTCAAAATTAATCTCGGGCATTATCGCCTCAAATGCTTCCGCACGTGCCGATCGTAACTAACAAACCAAATTATTCAATAAACGCATGTTCAATATCTCAAATACAGTCCACTTCTTTCTAACAAACAATCCAGCCTTCCTTATTAGCGTCTTTGGAATAACTCGCGATTCTTCAAGAGCTTCCAAACCGCAACATTTTTGGTCCCACCGGACCGGATTTCACATTTCAGGCCAAAAACGACATCATTTTTGGTCCAATCAGGCAGGATTTCATATTTTCAGGCCAAAACAAACTACATCATTTTTGGTCCCAACGGCACAGATTTCTCATACCTGAGTACACAGGCGACAACATTTATTTATATACATCATTTCTGGAAAAACCAATCTGAAGTTAATCACGACAGACGGGCATCATTTTCGTCCTGAGCGACACCATTATCGTGAAGCACGTCGCAGTCATCTCGACAAGATTCAGCCAAGCAGTAGACCAGAGACGACGGGACGAAACAGGACAACATTTTCGAGATTCCACAGCTTTAAATGATGGAGGGTACAACATGAGGCAACGGCTAACCGGCAGAGACAGGAGGTGTAGCAGCTCCAAACGGGATCGAAGCCAGCTTCATCACGAATGGATCGACGGCCACGTGACTATAAACTTTACCTATATTTGATTTATTTTTAATAATATTTCACCCAGTGTGTATTTTTGACATATTTATATAAACAATTAACTTATTACACAATATAAATTAATAGATGGTTGGCAGCTCATTATCAGTCAGAACTTTAAAGATAAAGCTATACTTTGTAATCATTTAGATTTATAATTTCAATAATTTAACTGCCAACGAGTTTGATTAGTTAGAGAGAGTAAGTTTATGTTCAAACCAACGATCGCTAGCTACCAAACGTATTTAAACTCATTCAAAATTAAGTTTGTGGTTCACATGCTCGATGCTCAATTGTTTCTAAATAGCCTATCTTTCCATTTTTTATCTCAAACTGTAATAATGGCCGATGTAAGGGCTCTGATAAAAAAACGAGGTACAATTAAGGCCTCAATATCCCGAATAAATACCTTCGCGGATAATTTTGATTTGTTAAACAGCGATCCTCATGCGCTCAAAATAAAACTGCGTCATTTGATGGAATTATCCACCAAATATGACGAGATACAGTCACAAATCGAGGCTGAGGAAGCAGACGTTGCGTCAACAAGTGATAGAGTGCAAACGGAGGACGATCTCTGTGCTATAGAATGTAAATTGCAACACTTGTTGGAGCAATCTGAGCACTTGAACCAAAAACCACTAATTAATACTGATGGTAAACAGCCTAAAACAACCCCCATTCAATTGGAACCAATAAAATTACCACGGTTCGAGGGTAGTATTGTGGAATGGCAACATTATTACCATATTTTTATGAAACTAATTCATGTCAGAACAGACCTGACAGATATACAGAAGCTTCATTATTTGCACTCGTCATTACATGGCGAGGCGCTTAACGTAATAAAATCATTACCCATAACACATGAAAATTACGCGGTGGCTATCGATCTGTTGAGGAATAGATATGATAGTAAGCTGATTATCTCCGCTCACCACGTGTGGAATGTCCTAGACGTACCATTAGTCCAGCAGGAATCCCAAGGTAGCATATCGCAATTTATTGATCAAATCTCTGGAAATATAAACGCTTTAAATAATCTCAAACTGCCAGTCAACACGTTTGAAATTATTGTCGTAAATTATCTAGCCAAAAAACTTGACAGTTACACTTTACGTTTGTGGAAAGAGAGTTTATCGGAGCATAAACTCCCTGATTTTAATAATTTTATAAATTTTTTAAATTCACGTAGGAAGCTACTGCAAAATATCGATAACGCGACTAGCCCAACGAGCAGGTTGAACAAAAGCGATAAGGCTCCTTATCGCAAGGCAGTTAAACAGACAAGCAATCCAAAGGGCGCATTCGACTCACATATTAGAAATAATTTATGCAGGCTATGTAACGGTGAACATAGACTTAGCGATTGCCCACAATTTATATCGCTGTCTATCCCTGATAGAAAAAATGCGTTACTAAAAAACAAACTTTGCTTAAACTGTCTCCGTTCGGGACACGAGGGTTCAAAATGTCCCTCCAAATTTTCGTGTAAAAAATGTTCTAGGCGTCACCACACCATGATTCATGTCCCCAACAGGGACGTAACTTCTGTTAACAACCAGTGCTCACTGAAATCACAGACCAATAAATCGGTATTGTTATCTACCGCCGTCTGTATGACATACAATAAGGTCGGCAAAAAATTTCCCGTTAGGATATTACTGGATTCCGGTTCTCAAGCGAACTTTTGCACAATGGATTTCGCCCGCAGGTTGGGCCTCCAATTAGTTAAATCGCAATTGCCCATCACGGGTATAAACAACTCGCTTTCCCAAGCTGACTTCAGCACTAATGTAAGGCTACATTCACGCTATAAACCCTTCACGTTAAACGTACATTGTGCCGTATTACCCAGTATAACTAATAATTTACCGGCGGAGTCATTCAATCTTACCTCTTTAAATTTACCCAAGCGCATATTCCTGGCGGATCCTCACCTACATTGCTCATCGCAAGTCGATATATTAATCGGCGCTCAATATTTTCTACAATTAATTGAACCTGTGAAATATACGCGCGGACCACACTTTCCTATAATTCAGGAAACCAAGTTAGGATTTATTTTGGCCGGTGACTTACCATTCAACGTCGATGTGACTAAAACGGTTTCTTCATTTATGGTCTGTAAGGATGATAATCAGGTTTCCTCGCAACTAAAGGAATTTTGGAAGTTGGAGGAAATCTCTAGTCGCGAAACCCGATCTGAGGACTCACCGTGTGAAAGGCATTTCGTGAAAAACACTAGCCGCAATCGCGACGGGAGATTCGTGGTAGCCCTGCCCCGCAGATCTGATAAATCTTATTTGGGAGATTCTCTCCGCGGAGCAATACGAAGATTCCAATCGTTAGAATTCAAATTCAAGCAGAACCCTACCCTTTATAAGGATTATAGTGAGTTCATGAATGACTACTTAAGACTTGGCCACATGTCGCCGCTTAATGAATACGATCTGTCGCTTGACAGGTCAGAGATCTTTTATCTGCCCCATCACGCAGTCTTCAAAGACTCTAGCTTAACCACTAAATTGCGCGTGGTATTTGACGCATCCGCTAAAACCACCAATAATTTGTCCCTTAACGACACTTTAATGGTCGGTCCTACGATCCAGCAGGATCTGTTCTCGATAATGGTTCGGTTCCGCACCCACCGATACGTACTTATTGCGGACATTGAAAAGATGTATCGCCAGATCATTGTTAATCCTAAGGATTCAAACTTGCAACGCATTGTTTGGCGTGATGCACCGCATAAGGAATTGCGACATTACGCGTTAAGGACGGTTACATATGGCACTGCTAGTGCCTCCTTCCTTGCTACGCGTTGTCTGGCTCAAATAGCATATGAAAACAAAGCCGACTACCCTACCGCTGCTAAGGCCATAGCAAATGACTTTTACGTAGACGATCTCATAACGGGTTCGGATGATCCGAACAGCTTAGCTGAAATGAAAGGCGAGATCGAGAAGTTGTTGAGGTGGCATGGTCCCTCCTGGTTGGCTCGTGATGCGGCCTCATGGCCGGTCAGCGCGTTCGACATTAATACTCCCTGTACCTTTCCCGACATTGAAGAGGAACGTCGCAAGCAGGCTCAAACCTCACTAATTGTCGCGTCCTCAACACATAGTTACATTGAAAACTATTCATCTCTTACGAGGCTTATTCGCGTCTTCGCATACTGCCGTCGATTTCTTCGCAATTCTAGGCTCGCGGTGGTTGAAAGAGACACGTCCTTTTTGTCGGCTCAAGAATTGTCTGACACGCTCTTGGTTTTTGTCCGGCAATCTCAGAAGTTGCATTTCGACGTAGAGGTTAGGGAACTTGAGGCACACCGGTGCCTTCCACGCAGTAGTAAAATTCTTGCTCTCAACCCATTCCTGGATAAATCAGGCATTTTAAGAGTGGGTGGACGCTTACAATTCTCCCCACTTAGCTACGAGACTAAACACCAAATAATTTTACACCCGCACTCTCATCTCACGAGATTAATAATTGAATACGAACACATCCGTTTGTTGCACGCTGGAGTGCAATCAACTCAAGCTTCGCTTAGGCTTAAGTATTGGATCATACACGATAAGTCCTATATCCGCTCAGTGATACATAAGTGTGTCACTTGTTTTCGTTTCCGGGCTAAAGGCGCGAATCAATTACTCGGTCAATTACCCTCTTCTAGGGTCACGCCGTCAAGGCCATTCTCACAGTCGGCCGTGGATTACGCAGGTCCGGTGTTTTTGCGCCATGGCGGGCAGCGCTCTAAGTCCACGACCAAGGCATATTTCGCTTTATTCATATGCATGTGTGTGCGTGTATGTGTGTGTGTGCGTGTCCGTGTGTGTGTGTGTGTGTCTAGGGATTATCTGCACCAGCTGCAGCAGCGCAACAAATGGCGCACCCCATTTAAGAATTTGAAGGTCGGACAACTTGTCCTCATTTTGGATGACAATTCCCCCCCTCTAGAATGGAAGCGTGGGGTAATTACCAATGTTTTTCCGGGTCAAGATTCCTTAGTACGCGTCGCAGAAGTACGCACCGCGCTAGGTATCTTACGCCGACCCATCCACAAATTATGCCCCCTTCCGGTGGCAACAAGCTAGTCGTTTGCGTGCCTTACGGTGTGTGTGTGTGTGTGTATGCATGGGTGTGCGCGTGTCACATTACATGGAACACGCCCGGGACATTCCCCGGGGCGAGCATACAAGTCAATTGTATCATAAGCATTGTAACATTGTTAAGTGTCGCTAGCTATTACAGAAATAGTGACTGTGTCTCATATGTACTATCAATTATTATGAATGTTGTGTATCGTTAATATGTTTGTGTGATTCAAATTCTGAGAACCACAAGTGTCAGTTATAGTGGCAATTATTCTATATATGTATTGTATTTTCTAAGGGTCAAAACATTATGAAATTCATTGGGGTTGTTATGTCAATATCATGGGGAAATTATTGTATTTTTATGGTGTTATCAATTTATTGTAATGCTTGACAAATATCAAGGGGTATCATTTGGGAAAGATCAATACCTACTTAATTATTGTATTATTGTGCGTATTGTATTACTGTTATGTGTTGAGTAATCTTGACGTCAGTAAGCCCTTGCTATAGGCGTAAGGGTCAATTTATTGTATGCTTGGTGATTGTTAATTGAATTTATATTATATCCATTATGTCATTGCTCTCTGGCCAGTGCGCCAATTATTGTATCGCTTACGACATGTAAGTCTAATTATTATATTGTTCAATTTAACCGTTAATGTACAAAATCGTCCCGATTTTGGCGGGCAGTATGTTTAAACTTTGTACTGTTTTGTCAGTTGTAAGCAGCCTACTAACATTGCACGGCACGCGCGGATGACGTCACGCTTTTATCAAACCTTGCAATCGGCCAGCCTAGCCGACTGCAAGCCAGTATTAGTTTAGTTCATAACACGACTCCGAGCGCAACTCTCGTTAAACACTTCTCTTACAGCCGCGGCTTTTGGCTATTATACAGCATGCATTTATAACATTTCACTTTAATCGTCTACCTGCGTCCATCTGCAATGGACCACGATTTCATTCAAAATTAATCTCGGGCATTATCGCCTCAAATGCTTCCGCACGTGCCGATCGTAACTAACAAACCAAATTATTCAATAAACGCATGTTCAATATCTCAAATACAGTCCACTTCTTTCTAACAAACAATCCAGCCTTCCTTATTAGCGTCTTTGGAATAACTGGCGATTCTTCAAGAGCTTCCAAACCGCAACAAGAGGTTACAATTTTAATGTGAAATAAATCGCATTGGTTTTTGATAAATTCCTAATGTATTTATTTTGGTATGTTGTTTAGACGTTGACATTAAACATGATAAATGATATCGGCCAAATAGCTCCCACGAGCGGCCCTGCAGACTTCCGCCCTTTTGATGAAATTTTCCATCACTTTCCGGCATAACTCCTGCGGCAGTTTATGAATAACATGGCGAGTCTCGTCCTTTGGCTCTGGAATCGTTTTGAGGTCATTGGCATACACCTTCTGCTTCAAATAACTATACACAATTTAATCCAACGGCATGAGATCACACGATCTTGGTGGCCAATGTTGATCGCCGAAACTAGAGATGACGCAGCCTGCGAACTTTGTGTGCAAAAACTGTATTGTTTCTCGCGCTGTGTGGCAAGTGGCGCCGTCTTGTTGGAACCACATGTCTTCGACATCAATATCATCCAATTGGTGCTAAAAATAAGAATTTGTTATCATGTCCCGATAACGTTCACCATTGACTGTTACTGCATCACCACGGGCATTTAAAAAAAAGTATGGCCCAGTCACGCCGCCGACCCAAAATCCGCACCAAACAGTGACTTTTTGTGGATGCATTGGTTGTTCGAGAATGGCTCGTGGATTTTCAGGTCCCCAAATGCGGCAATTTTCCTTGTTTACAAACCCATTCAGTTAAAAATGAGCTTCATAGATGAATATGATTTTCTTCGCAAAATTGCCATCAACTTGGTGGTTGTCTAACACCCAATCAACAAAGTCACGACACTGTCTATGATCTGTTGGCTTTAATTAGATCTTGTATGCATGCAAATGCAGATCTTCAGTTAAAATGCTCTGCATGGTGCTGTAAGAAAGGTCCAACTGCTGGGAACGATGGCGACTGGAGGTCGACGGCTTGTCATGGACACTGGCACTCACTGCGGTGATATTTGTGAGTGACCAGCCCCTACGAAGACGTACCGATCTTTGCACATCTAACACTGACCCGGTTCTATTGAATTTTTTGATTAATTTTTGACCCGCAGCACGAGATGGACGGTTATGGTTACCGAAGTCATTTCGCAGTGTGCGAATTGTGTTAGTTAAATTTTCTCCACTTCGAAAATAGGTCTTAACAATTAAAATACGTTCTTGAGTCGAATACCGCTCCACAACAACAAAAGTCAATACTTAATAATGACTAATTTCAAATATCAGCTGTTTATCTTTCACGAGATAACAGTATTGCCAACTTAAAATTGTAACCTCCAACTGAATCACCCTGTACATGCCAATAATATAATTACTCAACAAATTAATAAATAAATAATTAATATTGAAATAATCAATGTATTATTTCAAATTCCTGTATTGTTTAAGTTTGACACGCTTTTAGACTCATAGTCAGCACCTTTCTAAAAAATTAAATAAGAAACTGTACGACAACCTTTTGAAATGTTAAGACACATAAGATTATATTTCTATAATAAATTATACATTTCTTAAAAATTAACAGTGATAATAACCGTGATTATAACATTCTTTACACACACAAACTCTATAATACATGTCAAACATTGTACTACGTAAGTGTAAAAAATATACAATAATGCGTAAATTTAAGTATACTTAGTAAAATATTATACATATTTTTTACACCTTTTTCACACCAACCCACCAAAAAAATTCGTTTAGCGGGAAACACGTCCCACTAAAACCATGTATCATTATTATGCATATAAAATTAGAACTTAGGCCTTATTAAATTTTATTTATTATTCATCAACATGCTATATGTATGTTTAACAGTATATGAAACTGTTAACATTTTTAGTTTTTAGGAGAGGCTAATTACAAATATTGTTTAAAAAGATGTTACTAATACTTACCATACCCACATACCCACATTTCGCGAACCCCCTGTTGAGAAGTATATTAACCTGACTTAGAGTATATTTACATTAGAATTATTAACACTATATTTTTTTAGTTTTATTATGACCAACTAAAAATAATTATCAAAATTAGCTAATAATAATAAATGTTAATAGCTCAATGTTAATAGTACCTGCTCAATGGTCGAAATGTTAATTTCTAGAAAGGAAACGCTTAGTAACAGAAATATTTTTCCATGGTTTACATAGTTAGATATTCTGTTAGATGTCTGCCAGTACTTTTTTGTCCAACATAACTGTTTATTGTGCATACTGAAATTTGAACCCACTCATCTACACTATATATAAGTCACTAATGTTTTACGTCAACCCGCAATATGATGGGACTGTGTACTTTCTCGTGTAACATCACGACAATGGTAAAAAATATAAGAAATGTTTTACGAAATTGTTTAACTTAAACAAACACACGAGCGCGCACGCTTACACACACACATACAGTAATGAAATGACACAGTAGTTGATACGTAAAGTGTTGGTATAGTTCAAAACATTTTAATTTTAAATACTTTAACCTAAAAACTAGTACTTCACTTAATTTATAATATTATATTTTTTGTTGTTTTTACAGATAAAAATATTTATATGTGATTTTTGAAAAATATTGTCAAAAATATTGAAAAGTACCTGCAAGAAATTTATTTAAGTTAATACTTAGTTGAATAAAAGTTTATAAGACTTCCTAGACTTAAAATATACGTGTTCTGAATCTAAAGAACTGTATAATATTCTATTACCACCCTATTTGTCCAAATAATTTTACTTGATCTGTTAAATTCAATTTATAGAGAAAAACAGTTTTTTTTAAGTAATCAAACTGCAGGAATATCGACTCTTCTAGAAAATGTGACAACCCTTAACAATCCAACGTTTTTATTTTTTACTATGTTTCTACAAATTGCAGAATTAAAATATTAAAATATATTGGCATTAAATTTCTATTTCCATCTATTTTTATACTTTTGCATTCCTTGGTAGACAAATTTCTTCATTATTCCTATTTCTGATTGTATTTCCTGTTAGGCTAAACTGGCACAGACATTCTCGTTTATTTAGAGTACATGGTTTTTCTAATATTATAACGTATGACTGTTAATAAAATAATATTTTAACGCTGTTATTAAATTTGTTATTATGGATTCCTATACCAATATTCTTACAAAAAATGAACTGCCATGGTACGATTCACGTGTATTTCGTTTAAAGTTTCTGATACACAGCACCAGTTAGTAGATTTCCAAATCATCCTAAGGAGTAAATTAAAGAACAATACAGTCATCAGTGGACACGTTACAAATATCAACGAATTCTGTCAGTTACGTGAGCGCACCTATACCGCAGTCACCTAAAAACGTAATTTTTGACAGGTCCAATGCAATTTACTTAAGGACAGTGTAAGTAAGATTTAGTAAGCACACTAAACTTGTTTATTCACATACGCAAGGGGAGGACAGACGTAACTGAAAATGCAGTAGTTACAATAGCATACATGTCATCTTGTAGACAAACACACTTTTTACCACGAAAGTAGTTTACGAGTGTCAGTCAAGTTAGATTACCTACGTAACCTGTTCCTCATTAAACGAAGACCTTGTTACAAGTACAACGCTTCAGTCGCCCGTTATTATCTTAGGATATAATATGTCGCTTTCCTCACAGCCTGACTAAATTTGCAAGGTTAATGCACTTTAATTTAGGAGAAAAGCGGTATATTGACTATAAATACTAAGGAAATATACAATGTTTAATATAAAGGACAACTGATAATTAAAAATGTCTGGAATGGATTTTTCACGATCGGAGTTTCCAGAGAATGCCATGGCAACAGAACATGACAGGTTTACGTAATGAAGTGTGGAACAAAGTCATTTAATAAATAGAGCAACTTAAAACGTCAGAAGAGTGTGGAGAGAAAATAATTTTATGGTATCGTGTAGAATATCTTTACTACTTGCTAAGTGTAACCTACTGCAAAAGACAAGTTTTTAATAGCTACAATTTTTTGATGTAATACACACTCATATCCCAAATACTGCGTAGCATTTCTACTACCGACCGAAGGTTATATGATTTGAGAAAGTATAGTTGTTTACAAGGAGAAATGTCATTACCACACTAACACTATTCCTCAGAGTCACTTCCACTGAAACATAGAGTTAGTCAATGGATGTGACCTAACCTGTCATTTGCATGGTGCAACTAAATACGACTGGTGCACACAAAGTGAATCGTTGTCCTCACTGACAAATGTCGAGACAATAAAAGTGACCAGTCAAAACGGATCGTAGGGTGATAAAGTAACCAATATTAAGCATAAATAAATCATACGCTATAAGTTGAAATTGCTTAAATTTGTAATAACTCAAAACGAAGTTTATACTGAAAATGCACACTCGCACACAACTACACTTACATTTATTTGCATTTATGGCATATTTCTTTTTCTTTTTTTCTTGTTTGCAATTAACGAGAGTTGCCTTTTCAATTAGGGTGTTAGCAACAACATTTTGTATTTTATTTTTGTAACAGATTTTAAATTTCTTTTACCGTACTCTCGGATTCTCTTTCTGATGAATATGATTTAGGTTTTTTTGTTGTAAATAACATTTACTAACGTGTAATTAGTATTTTACTTTACGTGCGTAAAACAAGATTCTATTTAACATTTCTAATGACAGAACCTAAAACGTTAATTAAAAATCTAAAGCACTCGTTATGTTGTAACATAAATTTCCATTTTGTCTAATGTGGTCAGGCAACATTAAACATCAAACACGTGACATAAGCATACAGGTCTGAAGACAATACTTCTCTGTAGTAATGTGGAATAATTTAGTGCGAAGTACTTAACAATTGATTGTAAATTTGAGATTTTCCATTTATTATGTAAGTGTTCAAATGATGGAACCTTTATGTTTTATAGTCAGTTGATTCGAACAGAATATCAGCTGCTGTTTCAGTTAGTCAAATGTTTTTTATAAAAATAATAACTCACATAAAGAGGTATACTTAAAGCCTCAGTAAATGTTATTAATCTGTCATTGTTATTATTGTAGTAATGTTTAATATTTTATTGTTACCGTTTCGTTACATTTGTTGAACTTACGTAGCAATTTTGTTGGATAAAGTGTACAGATGATAAATTGTTTATAATCGTTTCAGTGTCTCCGGTATCAATATGAATTATGTCTTGGAAATCGATGCAGTAATGCACTCTAACACAACGATATTCTCTGCTTAAATGCTGAAGATGTGGTAAGTAACAAAGCAAAATATCTTTTGTAACAATTGATCGAGTCCATTGTTAGTATATTTTTTAACAACAGAAGATGTAGGCCTATGTGTATCAATTATTTTGTTTGTGTCTGAATTAAAAACTAAATTGATAATTTTAGTCAATTTTTATTTTATGTCATTTTTATTTCTTCACCATTACAACACTCCTCCACTGGAATCTTCATATTCCTATCATATCGTAACGGTCTCTTTTTTTTAACTCTCTCTCTTTTCTCTTTTCCTTTTCGACGTTTGAATTATAGCATATTCTTCAGACGTTTGTGCTTGCAAATGCTTGTGATATTTAGCCGTTTGCAAATGTGATATAACGTTATTTAGGCATCCTACATATATTGTAATATAACGTTACTAATACTACCGAAAGAGATGAGAAAATGCCTATTTATTGTTTGGAATTTCTTTCTATCTTCCTTCTGGGTAGCGGATTCCTTTAAAATAAGGTCCCGCGTTTGGACGGTATTTGTAACTTAACGTATTCCTTCGAGTAGAGAGTAGTGTGTTAATTCCCGTGTTGGGATCGCCAATATGAAACGTAACGTAAAGGGAGAGGAGAGGAGAGAGTGTGCTTCTCTTCAAGAATTGTCCGTAATGTTTGTTTATGTTTACGATCGATTTTGACCTCGATCGGCTTGTTGTTGGTTAGTCTTCCCTCACTCGCTGGCTATGAAGTACTGTTCCCCCGTATATCCACACTCTTCACTGTTACCTATAAAATTTCTTAATTTGATATTATTTTACAAATAACAACTCCTTTTATTTCAATCAATTGTATTTATTACCATTTGTTTATCCAGGGTCAGTTAGTCGACTTTAATGTCATACTATAATAAGGCCGGTTCGACTCTTACTAAACTCGATTGGGAAATATTTTAGATTTTTATAATTATTGTTTTCTCAGTTCTTGGGTTCTTTTAAACTGCTCGGGATGTCAGAAATGCAATAACAAAATACTATATATTACAGTTATGTGGAAATAAAAATCGTATTTACTAACACAATAAAGGATTAAGTTTCTTTTAACGTGTAACGGCAAATAGTTCGCTTCGCTTTCGCAAGCCGTGAGCTGGCCGTCAACACAAAATGGCCGCCCATTACTCAGCTGGGTCCATATGCAAATGTACTAGCTAGTTTCTTTTAAATAAAATGATTTGTTGCGTGTTCACTGAGTTTATATTTAGTTTTTTTCTTTCGGTCTCACTGGTGTTTGATTTAACAGCGTCTGTTAAGTTAATCTGGGTGTTGTGTAGTTGTAATTACAAGTTTAGTATAACATTATTTTTTTCCTCACCATAGGTCGAGTATTCAGTTTTCACATTTACTTTTTTAATAATATTTTCCTTCTTATTTAGTCTTCCATCTATTTATGATAATTAGTTTATATCCTCTTCTTTTATTTATGGTTTTATATTTTCTTTTATTATTATTTAATCTGTTCTTCACACCCAGATTTGATTCCTCGTTACCGGTCTTGCCCAAGAAACTCTGGCCTGCTATTGGTTAATACCTGTGAACTCTGGTGTCACATGACCAGTTTACAAAAATCAAATATTCTTACATTTTATGTTAAAAAATACTCCCTTTTTAACCTTTGATCATGTTAACTTTAAGTTACATGGTGTTCTTCTTTATAAAAGGATAGGCATTTTGATACCTAATTTGATATAAGTGGGCCTTTAAAAAAGATGTTTTTTCACCTTTACAAAAGTTCTGATTATGGACCCTTACATTGCTTTTAAATTTATTATATTATATTGTAATTCCTTAAATTAATCTAATATGTGTTATTATCATTAAAATAATTAAGTTTTATCACATGAATTTTGTCCCTTCTAATTATTTTTCTTACATTGACTTGCTAACTTACTCATTTCTGACATTACTTCCTTTATATTGAATTTTTGGCCTAGGCCATGAATTTCATTTCAGTAACATGTTCTAATTTTACATTGATTATTATCTATTTTTTGTTTTGGTTTGAACCCTTTTTCCTGATCTTATTTGTTTTCCCCTTATTACATGAGCTTCGACCCTTAATATATCCTAACAATATAAATTACAACAAAATCTCTTAATATATTAACTTAAGGTATAGCCTTCATGGCCAAGATTACATTCATTGATTAACAAACAATAACACAAACTACCTAGTGTACTATACTCCCATTCCATCAATTCTATCAAGCATTACTAGCTGACTATTAGATTATCGTTTATATGGGCCCTTTATAAATACTGTATTGTGGCAACACAATTTTCCTGTTTTGCCTATAGGCTTAGTACAATTAACAACATGGTTTTATAACAATAACAAACATAGTCTTTGACATTAAAAAATGAATACAATTAACTACTGTCAAGGCCTTCACTAATATCTCATTTTGAGATGAGACCTTTTACCCTAACTTACTGTCAACTCTATTTACGGTTTTCACTTTAAATATCGGTATGGAGAACCATACATGACTTCCATGTTCTAAGATTTATATTTAAAATCATATTCGAAATGAAATATTTCCATAGAAACTACGTCTTTCTACTTATTGCTTCAGCATTAACCACAGTACTGTGGTCACTAACGTATACAAGCTCACGTTTTCGCACTCGATTTTCACTGATGATGGCAGTCGATGCCACTGCCGAAAAGTTGGGTTTTGCAGAAAACATTGGACTACGGCTAAACAGCCCGGGAAGCAGTTTTAACAAAAAACTACTTCTTTGTTGCCGATAACGTAGTACACATATAAAAAATTCTCCCCTCCACCTAATTTTTAATAATAGAAAATTACCCCCACCCCGTTAACCTAACCTCTTCATTTATAGATATTTCATCTACGTTTCTACAGTGGATTATTATGAGCTTCTTATCAGGATACTTTATTTATAAAAATTAAGTACTTTACTCTTGTTAAATCATAAAATGTGTCTGGTAAACTACCCCTTTCTCTTAACCGATCTCCTCCAAAATCAATAGACCTTCAGTCCTCTACAATTCAGGGATGCATCCAAAAAAAATATTTGATTCTGTTTGAATGTGCGGAAGTTATCGTTCGTCATGGAAACATTTCTCTTGTTACAACATAAAATGTTCCTGGTAAACTACCCCTTTCCCTTACCCGATCTTCACCAAAATCAACAGACCTTGAGCTCTCTACAACTCAGGAAAGTGTGCAAAAAATTATTTGATTCTCTTTGAATTTTCGGCAGTTATCGTTCGTCATAAAAAATTTCCCTTTTTAAAACATACAACGTTGCCGATAAACTACCCCTTTCCCTTAACCGATCTTCAACAAAATCAACAGACCTTGAGAACTCTATAAATCAGGGCTGTATGCAAAAGATTATTTGATTCTGTTTGAATTTGCGGCTGTTATCGTTTGCCATAGAAAATACCCTTGTTAAAACCTAAAATGTTGCTGGTAAACTACCCGTTTCCCTTAACCGATCTTCACCAAAAACAATAGGTCTTGAGAACTCTACAATTTAGGGTTTTATGCAAATAGTCATTTGATTCTGTTTCAATTTTCGGCTGTTATCATTTGCCAAAATATACCTTTGTTAAAACGTAAAAGTTGCCGGTAAACTACCCCTTTCCCTTAACCGATCTTCAACAAAATCAACAGACCTTTAGTTCTGTATAATTCAGAAAGGTAGGCAGAAGAGTAGTTGATTCTGTTTTAATGTACGGCTGTTATCGTTAGTCATAAAAATAATTACCCTTGTTAAAACATAAAATGTTGCTGGTAAACTACCCTATCCGCTTAACCGATGTTCACCAAAAGCAGCAGGTCTTGAGAACTCTACAATTCAGAGCTGTATGCAAAACGTTATTTGATTATGTTTGAATTTGCGGCGATTATTGTTTAGCATAGGAAAAATTACCTTGATAAAAAACCGTTGCTGGTAAACTACCCCTTTCCCTTAACCGATCTTCACCAAAAACAACCCGTCTTGAGTACTCTACAAATCATGGACGCATGCAAAAAATTATTTGATTACGGCTGTTATCGTTTGCCATAGAAAATACCCTTGTTAAAACATAAAACGTTGCTGGCAAACTACCCCTTCCCCTTAACCGATCTTCACCAAAAACAATAGGTCTTTAGAGGTCTACAGTGTAGGGCTGTATGCAAATAATCGTTTGATTCTGTTTGTATTTGCGGCTGTTATCGTTTGCCATAGAAAAAAATTACCCTTGATTTAAAAAAAAAACCGTTGCTGGTAAACTACCCCTTTCCCTTAACCGATCTTCACCAAAAACAATAGGTCTTGAGTACTCTACAAATCAGGGCTGTATGCAAAAAATTATTTGATTCTGTTTGAGTTTGCAGCTGTTATCGTTTGCCATAGAAAAAGAATCTACAGCAGACACATTGACACATAGACAGACAGACAGACACACACACACACTTTTCGAAAATTGACTTTTTTTCATGTTTTGAGTGTAGTACAATCAGAATCTGCAATAATCTCGAACACGATTTTTTTTGCCATCCCCATACTTCCATTTTCTTAAGGAACAAGTAAGTAAAAAGAAATAACATGAACTAATATGGCTAACACTTCACTGACTACTATTGTATTTATATAATTGCTTGTTTTGCACCGACATTCTGTTCGCCTAGTACTTGTTTTGTTTTCACTTAGGGTCATTGGAGGGATCATTAATCTTTAGTCTTTTCTGCTTAATTAATGATTATCATTGTTCCCCACTCTTCTCATACTAACACACTTTTAACAGGTTTATATTTTATAATTTAGAGTCCATTGTATTTATTTATTGCACTTTTGCATTGTACTTTTATTTTTATATTATGTGACATGGTTAATGGTTTATTAACCACGGTTTATTTTATTTTACTTGGTTGAATATGTGAATTTAAATATTCTGACCTCTGGTTAAGTAAACTATTTTGTTATTTAAGATAGGGCTCCCATTATGTCGCGTTACATAATTGCTTCCCCACCAAAACATAATTATTTTATTTAAACAGGGTTTGGGAAAAATAATCTGTTAAGCCCCTTACCTTTTTAGGTTTAGTCGTAGAACTTTTTTATTTCTGTCTGGTTGTAAGTGCTCTTAATTCTGCTATTGTTTATGTACCCAGCCACATAAGTGTTGTTACCATTGTTTTTCCTGATTATAAAGGGTTCTATGTATAGTAAAAGTAGCTTTTTTGCTATTCCCTCGGTACTGCTCGGTTGTTGTCTATTTTTATCAAGATCTTTTCACCGTTCTCGTAAGTTACTGCGGGAATACCCTTCTTGTTTTGCAACCTTCTTCTCAATTCTGCCTAATGATGTATCCTGTTGTAAACTTGTGCAATATTTATCCCTTCTTGGGGTTCATCAGGGAATTCTATAAATTCAGTTATCTCTCTTGGCGGTGGTTTATTGAACATCAGTTGGTATGGACACACATTAAACAGGCCCAATGTTTCATGGTAGGACAGGTTCAAGAATGTTTCTGTTTTGGTTAAATGATCACTCCACTTTTTGTGGTCATCGTGGCAGTAAGTGCGAAGAATACGACCTACTTCTCTCAGCACCCTTTCTGCGGGGTTACTGCTGGGATGATAAATAGAGGTCTTGTAGGTTTTTATTCCTTTACTGATCATTTCTTTACGCCATCTCCTACCTCTAAATTGAGTGCCGTGGTCTGTTATTATACATTCAGGTTTCCCTATCTCTACTAAGTATTTATTTACAATTATGTTGATTATCACCCTGGTGGATGCTCTGCTGATTGGGTACAGTTTTGTGTATTTAGTGAAATGGTCCCAAATGATTAAATATATCTGTGCCTATGCCTTGCCCCGCTCCTGGGATAAGGTCCACAAATATCCAAGAATACTTTTTGTAGCTTCCTGTCGGACGTTATAGTAGTTATTGCTCCTTCCTTTCTTTCGTTATTAATTTTTACTCTTTGGCACAGTCCACATTTTCTGAACGTTATCCTCACCTTCCTATTTATCGCTTTTATGTAAACATGTTCTTCTAAGGATTTGATGACTTTTGTAGGTCCCATATGCCCATAAATTTGATGATATATGGTTATTTGTTGGGCTTCCATTAGTTTTGGTATATATAGTTTCCATCTATTGTCCCTATTAGTGGATTTGGTAAACATGGTGTTGTTAAAAATTTGGTAGTAAGGTATTAATTTTAAATCATTGTCTTGTATTCTTCTTCTGATGTGTGTTAATTTAGAGTCCTTCACTTGTTCTTCTTTAATACTGTTCAATAACGTTGATAGTTCTTCCCTTCCTACGCAAATGTGGTATACTTTCCCAATATCTTCCCTGTCGATCTCATAGGTTCCTTTGTCTAGGTTAACTCGGGATAAAGCATCAGCAACTGTGTTTTGTTTTCCGGGGATATACTCCCAAGTGATATGGTATTCTTGTAGAGCCAGAATCCATCGAGTCAGTCTACCATGATGTAATTTACATTTCTGTAAGAAGGATATAGATTTATGGTCCGACCTTACTGTTATCTGGAATCCTAATATATAAGTGCGGAACTTATTGCACGCAAACACTACACTGAGAAGTTCTTTTTCAGTTACAGTATAGTTGATTTCGCTACTGTTTAATGCCCGGCTTGCAAAACTCAATACTAGGTGGTTTCCTTCGCTACCTTCCTGACAAAGTTCGGCACCAAGGCTCACGTCGCTGGCATCACAATTGATGTAAAACCTTTTACTGAAGTCAGGGTGGTAAATTATAATGTTGTCCAAAAATTTCCATTTAATTACCTTAAATGTTTCATCGTCTTCCTTGCCCCATTTCCATTTCTGTTTGGATGATAAAAGGTGTTTGAATTTGGTTGTCAAGTATGAATAACTTTTTTGAAACTTCCGATAGTAGTAACAGACTCCTAAGAATGACTGGGGCTGCCTAAGGATTTTCGGAGTTGGGAACTTTTGTATGGCCTCTACCTTCTCTGGGGATGTGGTAATTCCGTTTTCTGTTAATATGAAGCCTAGAAATTGCAGCTTATTTGTGATTAATTTGGACTTGTCCAACTTCAGCGTGATGTTGTTTTCAATCAGTATACTGAGTACTATCTCAATTCTTTGACAATGCTCCTCCCATGTAGTAGATGTTATCAGGAGGTCATCCACATAGACTGTTGTGAATTCTAGTGCTTCTCTTCCCAAAATTTGATCCATGCACTTTACAAAGATCGCCACCGAGTTCACCAGACCAAACGGAAGTCGTTTAAACTGGTAATTTCGGCCTTCAAAGGTAAAAACCACATACTTCCTTCTGTTTGGGTGTAGATCCACTTACCAGTAACCACATACTGCGTCCGATATACTCCTGTACCTACAACACTTAAACTTCTTCATTATTTCATCTATCTCTCCTGGCGAGATTCTGTCATTAACAATGTTTTTGTTTATTTCTCTGGCATCAAGACACAGGCGTACCGCTTCATCCTTATTCTGAACTGCCACTATTGGGCTGGTGTAGGGTGAAGAACTATTTTCTATTATATCTTGATCCAACATGTTTTGTATTTCTTTTTTGACTGCTGGTTTTAAAGATTGCGCTATGGGATATTATTTTTTATTAAAGTTAATAGGTGTGTGGAATGTTAGTTCACACCTAAAGTTCTTTGCCTTTCCTGGCATATTGGAAAATACTCTCCTGTACTTCTGATAGATTTCAATAAGTTGCTCCCTTTGTACATTGGTGATTTCGCTCATGTTATCTCTGGTGAATGATTCTATTTCTTCTATTTTACTGTTCCATTCATCCTCTTCTATTTGGGCTGATCCCCTGGTTGGTGCTCTAGATTCCTCCCCCTCACTACTAAATAGAGTGAATGTCTGTCGATCGTGAGTGGCACATTTGCGGCCCTTTACCTCACTCGACCATTCCCCTAATGAATGGTACAGTGTTATCTTTCTACTGCACATGTCGATGACTGCTGAGTGGCGCCGTAGCGTGTCACACCCTATCATCGCCTTAAACGGTAGCCTTTGCACTACTATGAACACCATTGGGATTGGCTTGCCCTTACTGGATACTTCTGACATAGCTTGTTGTTTGATGGTCTTGTTCAATCTTCCTGTAGCTCCCACTATTACCATGTTACTTATTGAAAGTGTTCGGATTTCTTCTTTACTCTGTTCCTTTACCCTGTTAAATTCCACTAAATCTATCAATGACACGTTGGCTCCTGTGTCAACCATTATTTCTGTGGATATCCCTTGCAACTCAGCTGTTATGAATACTATTTCATTATTTTCTCTGGTTCCTGATGTACCTTCAACTTCTAATAATTCTTGGCGTATATTTCCGAGATAATTACTTTTTCTTATTATTTTAATTCTATTGTCCCCATGAACATTGGTCATCTGCCCATTTAGGTCCTGCAGTGATGGGCTGTTAATTGTTCTCACTGCAGACTCAAGTTTCCCACAATCTCTTGTGGTTGAGCGTTGCCTGCAGCTTCTTCATTATTTCTTCTGTCTGTCCTAAATTCTCTTCCCACTTCTTGGTTCCTATTAGAATGATCTTCGGTACTTCTACTACGGTTTGGGTACATCCTCCCTTCATTGTACCTGTTATTATTTGTATAATTCCTACCATAATCAAGACTATTACGTCTAGTTCTATTTTGATTACTGTTATTATTTCTATAGTTATTAATATTGTTTCGGTTTTGGTTATTGTTATACTTATTATTATTTCGAGTATTATTATACCGGTTATTATTATTATTAACTCCGCTGCGTACATATTTCACTCGTTGGCGTTGGTCCCGGTTCTGGTCCCCTCTATTCATATTCGGTCTATCATTCTGCCTTCTAGAACTGCGGTGGTACCCCTCTTGCTCATAATTACCCAGTAGTGCCTCCATGGCTCCTATGGTCTTCACTTGTCCACAGAGTCGGGCTTGGCTTATTCCTTCTTCAAAATGGTAAGCTAGTTTTGTTACTAGGCATTCCTCAGGGATTTTTGGTTCTAATTTCCTAGCTAGACATATTTTTCCTAGGAAGTAGGGTGTCGGTGCTTGTCCTCGGGTTGAATCAAATCTACCGTGGCATATGTCGTCCCTGATGATGTTTTGGAATGACTCTGACCAGTACTTCTCCCGGAACATTTGTTGAAACCGTCGTAGCTGTGTACTTCGTTCCTGATGGCTGACCACCAATTGTCTTTTATGCCTTTGAACCCTTCATCTATGAAGTTCTTTACAATACTCCATCTGTTCTCTCTTGTTCGGTTTAGCCATTCCGTTACCCTTTCAAGTAATTCTATTGGGTTTCTTCTGTAATCCCGGAAACTAATGGTCTCTCTATGGTATGGCACGATGTTTTGGTGACAATGTATTAGCCTATTCTGTAGGTTTCCCAGTTCTTCCTGGATTTGGCCTACCTGACCCTTTACTTGGCCTACCTCACCCTTGATGGTTTCGATTTGACCACATACTGTTTCCTGTACTTCATCTAGGTTGGCTTCTTAGCTGTACAGAGCTCATCTGCCCTCTCTTGAAGTTAACAATAGAATAATCATAATTCGTTTCTTCGATACCGGTCTTGCCCAAGAAACTCTGGCCTGCTATTAGTTAATACCTGTGAACTCTGGTGTCACATGACCAGTTTACAAAAATCAAATATTCTTACATTTTATGTTAAAAAATACTCCCTTTTTTACCTCTGATAATGTTAAATTTAATTTACATGGTGTTCTTCTTTATAAAAGGATAGGAATTTTGATACCTAATTTGATATAAGTGGGTCTTTATAAAAGATGTTTTTTCACCTTTACAAAAGTTCTGATTATGGACCCTTACATTGCTTTTACATTTATTATATTATATTGTAATTCCTTAAATTAATCTAATATGTGTTATTATCATTAAAATAATTAAGTTTTATCACATGAATTTTGTCCCTTCTAATTATTTTTCTTACATTGACTTGCTAACTTACTCATTTCTGACATTACTTCCTTTATATTGAATTTTTGGCCTAGGCCATGAATTTCATTTCAGTAACATGTTCTAATTTTACATTGATTATTATCTATTTTTTGTTTTGGTTTGAACCCTTTTTCCTGATCTTATTTGTTTTCCCCTTATTACATGAGCTTTGACCCTTAATAAATCCTAACAATATAAATTACAACAAAATCTCTTAATATATTAACTTAAGGTATAGCCTTCATGGCCAAGATTACATTCATTGATTAACAAACAATAACACAAACTACCTAGTGTACTATACTCCCATTCCATCAATTCTATCAAGCATTACTAGCTGACTATTAGATTATCGTTTATATGGGCCCTTTATAAATACTGTATTGTGGCAACACAATTTTCCTATTTTGCCTATAGGCTTAGTACAATTAACAACATGGTTTTATAACAATAACAAACATAGTCTTTGACATTAAAAAATAAATACAATTAATTACTGTCAAGGCCTTTACAAATATCTCATTTTGAGATGAGACCTTTTACCCTAACTTACTGTCAACTCTATTTACGGTTTTCTCTTTAAAAAGAAATAACATGAACTAATATGGTTAACACTTCACTGACAACTATTGTATTTATATAATTGCTTGTTTTGCACCGACATTCTGTTCGCCTAGTGCTTGTTTTCTTTTCACTTAGGGTCATTGGAGGGATCATTAATCTTTAGTCTTTTCTGCTTAATTAACGATTGTTATTGTTCCCCACGCTTCTCACACTAACACACTTCTCACAGGTTTATATTTTATAATTTAGAGTTCCTTGTATTTATTTATTGAACTTTTGCATTGTACTTTTATTTTTATATTATATGACATGGTTAATGGTTTATTAACCATGGTTTGTTTTATTTTACTTGGTTGAATATGTGAATTTAAACATTCTGACCTCTGGTTAAGTAAACTATTTTGTTATTTAAGATAGGGCACCCATTATGTCGCGTTACAGTATTAAACATTTTTACATCTTTTGACGGTGGTAATAAGTTTGCATATAATAAAATCTTGTACTTTGCGTTGCATAATAGTCTTAATTTTTTAATAAAATTTTGAATTCTGTCTTAATATGTTTGCTTGCCTTTATACCACAATACGATTCAGAAGTTATTTAAATATAAATATTTATAGACTGCCAAATATTTATTCATTGGGTCTTACAGAGTAACTGTCTACTTATAAATTCAATATTCATTATATTTGTTTGAATCATCTTAGCGACTTGTGGCCGGAAATTGTAGTTTACAAAATACTTACTTTATTTTGCGTAAATGCTTTAAATTATCGTAATTACTTTTTGGAGTACCATTTACATCTTTTTAATTATAAACAATTAAAATGTTACTGTCATCGTTGACTCAGAAGTACAATAAACATACTTCAAACACTTTACGTGTTCTGCAGATTCACATATAATCCAAACTAGATATATAAACAGTAATCACAACAGTTATTTAAAAACAAGCCAATCTTAATTATAATATCCACAGGTGTAAAGTAAAATTTTCTTTAGGCCCATTAAAAATCAGTGAAATAACTTGAAATAGAATTACATTAATAGAACGAGTGTTTTCATGATATATCTTACTGTACTTACATTAACAGTAGTAATATTGTGTTATACTATATTGCATATACAGTATTATACTGCCACATTATCTACCATATGTCATTAATTGTTTAGTATCATCCGTAGCTAGACGGTCGCCTTACTAGAGATTAGATGACAATTACTCTGCTCATTCCCCAGTTATTTATTGGAATTATAACAACCTACTGTATAATGATAATTATTCTGTCGCAAGGATGTAAGTCAAACAAGACAAAAAGGCAAAAGAGACACCCAAACTAACAAAATCATATCTTATATCGGTGAGTAGGTATTTGACGTACACGTGTTTTTAAATAACTCAGATATAACCTCTTTTTTCTCTTAATGACAGTGTTAGTTCATCTATAATAAATGCCATAAATATATTAGTTGCCATAATTTCTTTCAATTTATGCCTAAATTCGGGTCAATTTTTCTGGTAACATACTTACGTAGGCTATGGGTTCCCTCTCCTGACATTAAGTCGGGGATTACCAGTTTTTAGATTTAGACAAGGGTCGAATTTATTATAAATGTACCATTATCAGTCAACAAGACTTTTACTTTACTAATTGTTTTTCTTCATTTTATATGTTAAAATGTGTATTATTATATTTATGGACTTGCACATATAGAAATACATAAGACAATTGTATATGAACTGTTTTAATAATCAATATATTAAGAAGAGAGTTTCAGTAGTAACATCTTTAACTTTTAGTATCCCTGAAAGTGCATGGGAATCTGTGTTTGTTTGATTTTCTTTATGGAATTGGCATGTATGCTTTGTTGCATGTATACAACTTGAATCTGTGTTTAAGTCTGATATTTTTAGTTTGGAGCGTGGTTCAATACCTAGTCAATCTCGTATATAGACAGGACCTGCACAGTAATTATCTGAATACAGTTGATAGTAACACTGAGAGCGTTGTGCTGCCAAATGGAAATTGTACATTGAGAGTACGAAAATTCCAATCCACTTGTTATGTACTAGTTATGTACTCATTTAACTAATTAGAGGAATTAATTATGCGTTAGACTGGTGCGCTGTTACTGACAGGTGTCACCAATTGGTACGTAGAACAATATACCCCCATTATGCTGCACTGTAATATTTGATTTACACTCACCGCTGTGTTAAATGTGATGGAAGCTACTTTTGGACAGAAGTTAGCAAAGTACGGAAAGTTTTCTCACAACGAAATAAACAAAGCTCTAGTACGTAGTCTAGTTTTCTACCTTTATTATTCTACCAATGTTTTTTAAATGTTAACTACTTTGGCAAGTAAAATATTATTGTATTTATCTCATTTAGTAGAAGTAGTTGGAGCGGTCGTGGCGTAGTGGCTAGCGTGTGGCGCTGGTGCGATGTCGGAGCGGGTTCGATTTCGCCTGGGCCATATGATTTAGATACGACCATTCCCCCTCGTAAGGCAATGGCAAACCAGCGAGAGGTATCCTGCCTAGTATAAAACCTCTCCAACTATGCCGTTCGGATCCAGCGTTAAACTGTAGGTCCCATATACCTGTGAGAGACTCCGTAACACACCCACCACGGGTATATGCGGCGAGGGTACAAACCAGTCAAAAGACTGAAGGACCCAATAATATTAGTAGACGTAGTTAATCTTTGAAGAACATTTCATACTATAGAAAACTGCAAGAATATTTAAGAGCTATTTACAAAATAACGACTATAGAATAATACTGTACAATAATTTTCTATATTGACATAAATGTATCATTATAATAATATATAATTTACGATATTTGTATACAATATGTGTTTCTTCGGTAATTAAATGTTTATGATAACAAAATTTTGTACAGTCTACAGTACTATTTACATGTACGATATAAATGTATTAACTTTCATGAGATATATCTCGACTATTACTGTATTCTTTTCTTGTCATCAGCCACGTTATCCGCTAAGCATAACCTATCTCAGCGTTAATTTATAATACAGTTGAAAGAGAGAATCGAATTCTTAGTTTTACATTGACCGGTTGATACTTGTCTGTTCATTTATACACATTGATAGTCCTGATAAGTCTTCCCCAGGTACGGCAGGTTCAAAGATAACATTTAACGGTAGCACTGAGGTTAAAACTGACACAATTTTCGTGGTCAAGGTATGTAGATTACATATTTTGTATTTGACTAGGTACAAGCAACAGTTCTATATGTTTCTAAATTGTGTTAATTTGTTTTACAAACAAGTGTAATTTGTGATACAAATTGACAAAAATAACATCTTGAATATTTTCTGTTTATCTGTTCCTAGAGATGGAATTTAAACATTTTAGATACTCGTATAATATATAATAAATATTGCTATTTACAAAGGTCGCATAGAATAAATCGTCGGTTATCTGGAATATTGGAATACTTCGGATTTATTAATGATTTTTTTTTCAAATTGCACTAATAATTTAATACTATTTCTGGCAGCAAAATAAAACTAATTAAACTGTCTCTGTTGACCTTTCTTACAATGTTTATGTAATTTTCTCTTATGCTTTAATGCATAAATATTTAATTTATATGGGTTCTTTTGTCTTTAAGTATATAAGTGTTTTTTAATCATTTTATAAAAAATAATTTCACTTCTCTTTACGATGGATGATGTGATGTCAACGCTTCGGTCCGGAAGACAGATGTTCCTTCTGGATACAGCTCACTATATTATTGCGATCTCCTCCTGTTGTCTGGCGTTCGGGGATGTTCTAGGGTTGGGTACTTCTACGATTTGTAGTGAATTTATTTTTAATTGTAATTTATTTTGTGTATTGAACATACACAATACTCAAGCAAACTGTAAGTGTCCTTTAAAATGCCTATCCTGACGTTGTTGTACTATACCGGATTAGGACTTGATGTTTCATGAACTCGCGAACTTTCTGACTTGTGCTAGTGCACTTTTGTAGACATATAGTACAGACTAGCATAGGCAACGACCACTCGTCTTCGAGTTCAGAGAGACATAACTTATACGATACGACGAAAAAATCAAATGAGATTTTAGCCAATTTCATTGGCTGAAGTATTCCCTCACCCTTGCGGCTAGAGTTAAGATAACTTAATTCGTGTACCATATTGTAAAAGATTGTCTACGAACAATGCAAAGTTTGTAAAAAAAAACAGTTTCATTTGATTACTTTTCTTTAGGGTCATAAAACTTCTTTATAAAGAAAGTCATATATTTAGTTCTTTAATTTATAAACAAATATCTCCACAAGATATGTCTTTAATTTTTGTGTATTCTGGTGTGAGTCTCATTTCAGAATTTTTATTTTCACGAAAGTTATTCAATTAATTATTTTATTATTATCCCCTAACATAGTTATATAAACCCGCAGACGCGCACTCGCCATATGTCTACGCATATTTTTGGTGTAATCGGTATATTTGGTGGCAATCGGTGTAACGGTGTAGATTTTTATTCAGTGCCCAAAAATCCTCAGACTTTGGGTTTTATATATATAGATTTAATATTTTTGTTCTCCTTTTGTGTAAAAACTTCATTTATAAAGGAAATACAAACATATATCAATATAAAAACAATAGCTTATTACTGTCTCCTGTATGGGACAGGTCAAATTAAATATCACGATTTAATCAGCTAAAAAAAACGTTCCACCGAACATAAAACACGCAAAATTTTGTTTAAACCTTAGAGCACGAGATTTACCCTTCTCAGATACTATAACGGAGTTTTATAATTTAGTCACGTATGAAAATAGTAAATGCTTCCGCCGAGGGAGCTGTGTCTGTGTGAGAAGTAAGTCATCCCATCTAGCAGCATCATACGGTATTTTAAACTAAGATATCACAGGAATCGTATAAAACGATGATTAGCAGTATAATCGCTTTATTTTAAAATCGTGTTTAACAATTAATTTTATTGTTGTTGTATATAAGGGATTAAATGTTTTTATTCCATACTTTAATTGTATTGAACAATAATTATATTGTATATTTTATACCGTTAGCGTGCAGATATATATCATAGCGTGTATTAATCCCAGTAATATATCTTGCTGTGAAATAAAGACTTATTAGAATAGACATAAATATTCTTAGTTTTCAATTATTATATGCGAAATCCACTAAGTGTATTTCAATATACAATAAAATTATAAAAAATAATATAAATCTATAAATATATGTTTATATTATATTTATTCTGCAAAATTTAGTTGTATATCCTTTAATTCAATTATATTTTAAAAAATATTACCCATTACATGTGTCTGTGTTAGTTGCTATAAACCGAATGCTTTTATACTACTGAAAAGATTCTTGATCATTTCAAGTTTCTGTGAACAACTGGATTATGGACGTAGTATATGAAAACTAATAAATTCCACAGGTTATTTTATATTTTGTGCTGTGTGCGGTACTGTTCTATTTAAAATAACAGTAACAGTAATGATTATTAAATAAGTTAATCTAATACATTTACCATTAAATGTCGTCACTAATATAAAAAATCATGGTAATTTAAACAGAAATTTTATTCTTAAGCATGAGTGCAGAACTCTTAGTCTGTAGGTAAGTAATGAGATTTGTTTTTGAAAAACCTTTATAAAACAATGCTAACCCTTAAAAATTATTTAAATTAGTATAAAACAATTATTTTGTTATAGTAAAGAGCGTTTACTACACATACAAATTAAAGTTATTGTTAGTTTTATTCAAATTATAACACTGCAACAGAAACATCACCTTTTCGGCCACTCGTTGCAAATCAATTTACAAATCAAGATGACTGACTTCGTGTAAAAAGTGTACACGTTAATGAAGCATTAACTAAAATGAAACATGATTGCTCACATTATTTTATGTGAATGTATTTTATATTTTTAATTTATGTTGTTTCAATTGAACTATTGTAATTTGTGTTTCAGAATCTAGATAATTTCCACTTATTTTGCGCTTAAATGTGTGTAGTATTTATTCTCAAGGGTATAGTTTGGTTTTTAAAATATAATAATAGTATTGAATAGTTTTTATTTTCTTATGGTTTTTACTACATTCAATTATCTTTGATTTACAAAGTATTATAATTTTTCTGTTTACAAAATTAAATATATATTTTAGATTATCTAATTAGTGGTGTACTTTAAAAGATAACTCTTATTTAAAATTAACTAACAAAGATAATCATTAACCAGTGACACTACATTGTCATAAATTTGGATAAATCTAATATGGTCTAAAAGTTTTCTTCTCAAATATTAAATTGTAACAACGAGCCAAAAATTTTAATCCACTTCTCAGTAATTATGTATTTTAGCAGTCAGTACTACGTATGTCAATTGTTTGAAACTGACAGACAGGGGAGGAGTAACAAATGTGGAAGATGCAGACATACAAACAGGTGCATACTTACAAATTGGTAAGTACACAAAAGTCATCACAAATCACAAACCATTGTCAAAAATATGGGACTAAAAATTTTAAACAGATCATATATAGGAATAAAACGAAATAAGATCATAAAAATATCGTTGCAGTTTTGAAGGTAAACTACAGTGGTGAGATAACGTCGGTAATTAAAAATGGAGTGGCAGAGAAGCCGCTGAAAAACCTCCGCTCTCATGTACACTCTTCTTTTCTCCTAGCATATCCAGCAGATTACTTTCTGCCACCGTGTAACTGACGCTTGAAACCATGAAGACACAATGTAATAGTATCAGCTATCTTTGTATTAAAACTTTAATTACTCGCCAGCGATTGTGGGTTTTCAATACCGTCTTTTATCAGAACGTTTGCCGTTTTTACTAAATTTTGCAGGTTTTATTTAACATGAATCTTCATCTAGAATAAATAATTAATAACAAACATAATTAATTATATTATCGTGTGCGAATCAGCTTTTTAGAGTTAAGAGACACATTGATGCGCAAGTGTCCGTGCCCATCGTCGCTGAGGTTTCTTGATATCAGGTGATGCAATTGTGTTACTGAGAGTCGGTAACAATATGATTGTTCTGAGTCTGGGACCGAGTAAAAATTGTCACGTTATGTGCCGTAGGTATCAATTTGTAATAACTACTTGTGAAAGGGTGAAATGCAGAAATTGTGGTGAATTAATAAAGTTATAAAATGGAAATAGACAGATAGAAGGACGAACAGGTAGGAGACATAGAAGATAGAAGGGAGAGGAAGGCACAGAGAGCATTCAAGGAAATCGTTGAGGGTGACGATGGTTGTCTGAGCTGCCTAATTGAAGAGAGACAACAGTAGGAGCTCTAAAACCCAAAATAAATGTGTAAACATATTGTTACGCCATTAAAAAACGTTCAACATGTTCCTTGGCTGTCCCAGCAGAACCAGCTGTAATGTGTGCGTACATGATCGTTAACATAGGTTAACGAGTCCGTTCCAGACTCACAGTTCCGCGCACACTGTGTTCAAGCAATTACGCTCTAGTGTTTTCTAACAGTGGATTATTATTATGGATTATTCTGGAACTTCAGCGGAGTATAAATATAAGCATTCAGCGACGCTTAGTTTAACTTTAAGTGGCGATTTATTCAAGTGAGGTTTGAGTTATTGTCGAGCGATTTACACAGTGCGTTTCAAGTGGTGTATTAGTAAAAATTGATTATAGTGCGGAATTTTTTATAGTTGACATTATTATTTGTGTGGACAGATTAACTTGAATTTTTGTACGAGAATAATCTTGTTAATTTACGATTTGTTAATTGTGATAATTAAATATGGTGTTTAGTGACTTTATTGGTGTCCTGTATTTTGTTTTCCACTGTAGCCTACCATACGATGATCAGTAGACCGTCGTAACAATATGTTGGTTTTAAAATGTTAATAATAGCAATTTTTAATGGGTTAGTCTACGTTTTATTCGCAAAGTTAATATTAAATTTTACAAATTAGCGTTATTTAGTCGTGATGTGTGTGTGTGTGTGTGTGTGTGTGTGTGTGTGTGTGTGTGTGTGTGTGTGTTCCAACTTGGATTTATACGCAATTTATTATTTACGCGTACGTTTTTACTATAAACTAATTGTAAAATTAACGAATAACTTTGATTTTTACAACACATTAACTTTACAAAATAACAAGAAACCGCTAACGCGTGTGCTGGTAGAAGTATTTAATCGCAGAGGATATGAGTCCTCCCGCTGTCATGTTACACCAAACATCAGAGATAGGCTCGTCAGCAGCGTTGATATATTCTTTTAAGAAATGTAAAATTCCTTAGAGATGTATTACATTCGCGACATATTTGAAAGCAGTACCGATCAATTTATTTCATTTCAGTCATAGAAAATGAATCTGATGTCTTTAACTGCCAGACGAAACAAGCGAATAGATCTACAGAATTTTGTCGAGAACGTCTGGTGGGCACACAGTCACACCTAGGATTACGATAGAACAAACAACGCATGGATAAGAACTTAAGGTCTTATGACGTATCTTTCGTTATAATATCGGGGAACTGGTTAATTGGCTCAGGTCAATTAAACAGGCTGCCCATAATTTTAACAAACTCGTAAATAACTGTTAAAAAGGATCCCGTGAATTGAGGGATATTGACAGGGGCTTTGTAGATTTATTCACTCTCCTTTTGGACCATGACATCTCTTTATTACATAACTTTAGCAATGAGTATATTAAAAGTTAAAATACCTCTTGTACAAAGAGAATTAGAGTAATTTAGTAATGAGTTAACATAGCTTTCCTTTTATTAATGCCCTCGGATCCGAGTACTTTTTTCAGCATATGATATTTCATTCATAATATTTATTCTTGTGTCATCTGAAATATTGCTTTATTTAACTAAAAAATATTTAAATTAACGCATGTTATTGCTACGCATGAAATTACAGTTTTAAGTTAATTAAAACAGTCTTTCTTGTTTTACTTTACTTTCATTTTTTATCTATTTAGTGTTTATCATGTATTATTCCCTGTCACCTGTGTGTATCATTCTCGGCGGATCTGCGACTCTCTCGGTTGTCCTGGTGTCTTGTAGTTTTTTTTTGAAGATCAGGTTTCTGTTGTTAGGTTCGTATCCGGTGATGGTGAAGTTCTGAAGTCATTTTAGTCATGGTGAGTCCTGGTTCTCTCCTTCTCAATAAGTTGTAGTAATCGCTCGTTGTTTTGGATCATTTGCACAAAAGTTTTATTCACTTGTATTCACGTCACATGTTGGTTTAGTTCATGAGTTTCACATTATGATTTTACCACATTTCTAATTACATACACTTTATTGTTAAGATTTTTAGAGATGTCATAGACGCGCAATTCTCATCCACACTCACTCGTTTACTACATATTTACTTTATTACATATTTATTGTAATTACACTGTTAGACTATATTCGCGGTTCACATGGTTTAAAATGTGTACTGGGAGCCGCTACGTCTCAACTGGCGAGTTTATTAACTTTTAAAAGTATTATTATTGTACCGCATCACGGCTGTATGCTGTTTACGGTTCGACCGCTCCATTTCAAGTGTGTTTCGTTAAGGGGTAAGAGTAGTAATCTCGCCTCGTTTACTATTCAGCATAAAAGTAGTTCCATATTCCGATTAATATCTATTCGTTTATTCTCTGACATATTTAATTATACTACGGTATCTCTTACTTTTTAGTTTATTATTGTACACCGTTATGTTTTTTATCAAGTAGCAATTTAATACTATTATTAGTCTTATTCACGAGTAATTTTGTGTGTTGATGCCGGTTTCGGCAGGTTAAAGCAGGGTTAATTATTCAGGGGTGCTATCTCAATTTTATTCTCGAATTCTTTTTGGTTTTAAACTATTTATTTTGGGTATTATTGCGTTGTTACTTTATCATTTTCTTTAGGGGTTTATGTCTTGTTTTAATGGGAGATTTTAAATAAAAAACAATTTCTTTTATTTCCTTTTTTTTAAATCGTCACAGTCTGTCATCTACAAAGGCGGTTATCTTTTTCAACTACTGTGAAAACACTAATTTTGACCCGGAGATATGCCGAGATTAGTAATTACGAAGCATCTCCTCAAGATGCTAGGATTCTATACACCATCATAAAGTGTATACTGCTGTATTCATCATACAGCAAGAGTCTACCCGAAACAGCAAGAGGAAAGAACCGAACGTGAAAATTTTACCGTTCAATATGGTTCAAGCGTTGTTTAGGAAATTTGCTCGGTAGGCTTATTAACATGGTGTCTCCTGTATCTTAAAAGACACAGTCTGCTGATTGCACACCATTGCGAATTGCGGAACACAATTCGACTACTAACCAACTGTTATGTCTGTAAAAAGCAGATGAATTTTGTCGAGGAAAACACATGGTTGTTGTACCCTTTGTTTGGAATAAGCCTTTGATGAAACGTGCAGATATAATATCCTTAAAAGGATATTACACTATTGGCGGGTCGCAAGTAATCTGCCCAAATTCGTATACAATTTTTCACAGACAAGAACTTCCGTATTCGCATCGGGAGCTCACCAAAGGCAGAAAATAACGCAGTGAAACAATGAGCGAGTTACTTTTTATTATATCGACATTTGAGAAACATCAGTTGGGAACTGTATGCAATTTGCTGACCTTACTTTGTTCTACTCAGTTAAATAAATACCAGTTGTCAGTCAAAAGATGCAAGACGCTAAAGAAACGTTGGTAGGTCCTTAAAGAGTATGCTTTTGCAATAGCAAAGATGACCTGTGTTCACTTCTGTTGGAAAAGAGGAAGGCACCCACACCCAAACCCAATGTTAGATATAAACTATAATTTTATGACTTATATTCGACAAACACTTAAGGTGTAGGTCCCATATCGATTACTGACTGCTAGTTGCAAATCATTATTGCATAACTAATTACTAACTGCAAATCATTACTAGTTGCAATTACGTGCATATGCCATATGAACTGAAGAACCGACACAGACTTGTACTGCTAACCGGAATGCTATACACATGTTATCCGAAATTTGTTACATGTATGCGGTGTACATTTCATAAAAAATTGATGCTTTAACAAAAAATGCACGATGCTGAAGTGCGCTATGCCACATACAATTCCGCAATAGCCCAGGACAACCTTGTAATATAAAACATGAATGACGTCATTATATTTCAGACGTAAAATTCTCTTGCAGACAAATGTCACAAAACTGTTGCTCAATTTTTCTGTCTTTTCTTAATTATTGTCAAAAATAAGTAATAATATGCTTTAGAAGTTTTGCAATACAATTTTTAATGTAGCTTTACTATATTTATTCAACCAACGTGACATGAAATAACAAGGTCTGTAACCCCTCTTTAATTTTGACTTGTAACAAAAAATTTTTTTGTTTCAAAATTTTTTTGAAAATTTTTTTTTGATTTCTAAAGAGGGGCCACAAGATAATTAAAACTAGACCAAAGCCTAGAGAAGCCAAAAATGCGCTGGATCCAGTGAGACGGGACTTGCAATTAAAACTCACAAAATTAACAATCAATAAAATCCTTTTTTATTATTATATCTCTTTTAAAAAATATTAATTGAAAATTAATAGAGATAAAATCTATATTCTCCTTAACAATGTTAATTAAAAATAATTAATTCTCCTCAAAAATATTAATTGAAAATTAATAGAGATAAAATCTATATTCTCCTTTTAAATGTTAATTGAAAAAATTATTAATAAATATATAATTTATTTTCTATATTCTCCTTTTAAATGTTAATTGAAAATTAATTTAGATAAAATCTATATTTTATATTCTCCTTGTTATAAATGGTATGTGAAAATAAATTTATATAAAACCCATGTTTTATATTCTCTTTTCATAAATGGTATGTGAAAATAAATTTATATAAAACCTATGTTCTATATTCTCTTTTTATAAATGGTATGTGAAAATAAATTTATATAAAACCTATGTTTTATATTCTCTTTTTATCCCTATATCTACACATATATCTTTTTACCGCCCCAAAAATACACACGAATATACAGTACATATACATGTTCCACAACACAGGACAATTATAACATCTATTATTAAATCTTGCTACACCCTTTTCCACGCCATGAGGTACATAATTAACAAACTATAAATATCCATATTAGGTTTTAATACCTAATATGTGTATAACATATTATATGTATATAACTGATTATGTATGCAACACCAGTGGCCCCAGGACATACTAAATTCAAGAGTTGGCATAGTGCCTGATACTATTATAAAGTGCTGCCACATTGAGCACTTAGACTTGGAGTAATTATAATTAGAATACAGTGAACACCCCAGTGATCATAATTAATTAAAAGAATTTAAATATTGATAAATTTTGTTAAGTCTTGAAAATAGTAACGTGTCATAAACCTTATAACCCTTTTAAAAGTAATTTGGCCCAAAGGCCGACATGTTCCTAGGCAAGATAGTGCATAACTCAACCTGTCCCAATAGCATGTTCAACTCTGTATGAAAATGCACCTATACAGGATTAAACTGGTGACCCGACTTAACTACCAAAGAAACTTCTATCCCTATATGATCCAAACCGAATTTAAAAATGAGAAATTAATACATAAAATGAAAACTAAATTGAACCAGTGAAATTACATGTTGATTGAATGAATTAGTAGCACTAAGGAAACCCTTATACTGAAAATAAGAAGGAAATTTACACGTCTGAATGGTGAGCAGCCACAGATATATGTCAACCCCTGGGCTCACAATTTATACAACAGATTTACAAAATGTACAAAAGATTCCCCCCCCCAAGTCCACGCACTATTCTGTCCCGTTAACCGGGGACCGAATTAAAATGTTTAAAGCTTAAAGTCATTGTTGTAGAGTGACTCTATGTCCACTGGTTCTAGTGGGTTACATCACACTGTGTAAAAAGAATAATATGGTTTGATGTCACCTTATTTTTTCCATGGGTGTGAAGTGGTGTTATTCTGGTCTCATGTTAGTGTGTTGGTGGCCTATCCTCGCTATTCTCCTCCGGCAGATGAAGTTGAGAGAGAAAGTCTAGATGTTAATGGTCAGGATGGAGCTGTTCCCCGTCTTCAGCGAGGGACCCTAGTCATACAACATATTATCAGCGATAAGTTCTCACAACTAATTCCCCCAGAAACCTCACACGTACCAAAATTCATATATAATATTAACACAGCTTTAGGGCTACTTAAAATGATAATTTTACACACTTTGCAACTGTTATATGGCCACCTGGCCCTATCTTGAAAACATTTAGTTTTGTTAAATTTCATATTATAAACTTTACCCCTGTGGGTTAACATAATTCAATTACGGTTATATAATTATTCCGTTTGTTATACAATTAATAAAATTTACACATAGGCTTATTGGCCACGTGGTGTGAAAGGTTACTTGATTACAATTATTTCTGTACGTATTAAACAAATACCTTTTTGCATTTACATTATTCTTAATTCTGGTGTCTTAGTTAAGACTTCTGAAATTAAAATAGTATTACTATAATTACCAATAAAAGTTACATTTAAATTACGCATATCACATTTCACCACGTGGCGTGAGGTTAACTGAATTTACTCATGTGTGGACTTATTAAACAATTTTTTTCTTTCGTATTACTTTAAATTGAAGTATATAATTATATTGCCATAACTTACCGCAGATCTGTATTTGTTTAGCCTGCCATAGGTAGAAGATGGTGCAACAAAAGGCTCCTTTCTGTCGGAGGAAAAAATGCAGGCGAAGCGATAGTTTGGACGACCAGCGAGAGACAAGTTTAATATCGCTTATTTCTGTTTTTCTGAACTCGCAATCAGTATCCAGCACCAGAGCGCAGCACCAATCAAGCGCTCTAATTACCACTGCTGCAGATTGTATGCGTATATGTACCGCTAAATACAGTACAGCAAAATGCCACCGCCAACTATCGTTCCTATATTTCTTTTAGCAAAAACGTTAAATACCGTATACGCGCCGAATCTATCTTAGACTCGGCACAGGTCGATCTCCTCTAAATAAGAAGGCCGCCTTTGCTCTCCCCTTGAACTCTGCTTCCAAAGGTTTTTAGATATTCTTTAAGCTTGTTTCTGCAACGTAATTTACTTAACTAGAGGTTTCCAAGTACATTATTCATTGTTCACTACTGCACTTGTTCAGTAAACACATTACACTTTGCACTGCACTGAAACTCACTGGAAAACAGGAGGAGAACAATTGCCGCTCACTTTCAACAAATGAAGTTCAACACCACCGCTAGGCGGCAGGGCTTGCATATTTATCACCTAAAAAAATAGATTTCAATTTATAAAAATGCAATAGAATTATTTAATATTATTTAAGAGTTTTAGGAATCATGAATGCCAAAAAACAAACAGATACACATATTATTTTGTCATTTCGCCGCGTCACTCAGGGTACCTGCCCCTTTGACATCGTACTTTTCACCTGTTGCTTCCTTTTCAATAAAAAGTTAAATGTTCAGTCGTTTATTTATTTAGTTTTACATGTGTTGGCACATGTAGAGAATTAACTGTAGACGTCACCTTAAAACCTTGAAATATCTTCTTTACGTTCCTTAAAAGTTGTTGCCCCTTCCTTGATGTCACACCAGTAATTAAGGGGCCAATAATTATCTTTTCGTTATTTTCTCGGCGCCCATTAATATTTCTCTCCTATCGCCTATTATATTTGTTACTTTTATGTATGTAGGCCTACTCGAAGGATGTTTACCATTATTTTATAATGTTTACTCTGTAATGGAATTGACAGAATACTACGTATTACTATGTATAATAGTCGTATTATTATGTTTTGTTGTGGAATACCAAATAAGTAACTTTTTTGATTGGTGTATACATTGCGGAATACTTCGTTGCTTATCCCCTAATTTACGCTTTTCTCTAAAAATGTCTTATTATTTCATCAAATGCACAATCAGCTCCAGTGCTTAAACATTTTCTTAAGGTTGCCATAAAAAAATGGGTATAATATTCATAATGTCTTAAATATTTTGAGCACAGTAATTTTAGTGACAGATTATAGTGTCGTATAATTTGGCACATTATTTGTAGCTCCTGACTAGACAAATGCTTATGTTATCAGAGACATGATTTTGTGACACCTACTAAAACATTGAAAATCACGTCATCTTCTTATATTGTGAGGGCTGTATGATTTAAATAGAGAGAGTCGTTGAATATTTTCTCCGTTCATAATAAAGCACTAGCAAAAACTGTTTTCTAATAACTATTTCAATACCACAAAATCAACGAAATGTCGTCTGAGATGGTAGCGTGTTTTCTAAGTGGCCTGTTTTACGGAATGAGAGTGGATAATACTGACCACGGTGATTATCATCAAGGTTGGACAGTTTTCCTGTATACCCATGCTCTTACTTGTCAATTATTATTCCTTTCATGTGGATAGATGATGACAACACAGCAAATTCGGTGGAGTGGAATGTCTATCAATCGAAAGGGTAATGATACAGGGAAATTATATTAATAACAATAATATTATTTGTTGCTTTTATTCTAGCAATGTAGAGATTGGTGAAATATTTCTGAAAGAATTGATGTCTGTTCAGTAAGTTGTCATGGCACTCTGTGAATTCATTTTGTAAAAAAAAAACATTACTTTACTGACTTTTTCGCATTTGTTGTGTATCCGATAATGTATTACTGATTCGAATGCACACTGTTCATTACTAAAAATGTTTGATTATTCCAACAAGTGCACACTCGACTTCAGTGTTCACAAATCTCATTTAGTTCTTCAAGCTATAACTTTATAAAAACACAACATAATTTTTTGACTTTGCTTCCAATCTGTCTGTTTCTATATAACTGTTTACTTCGTCACACTATTTAATTGTAAGTTGTATTTATATATTTTTAATGGTAAATAACATCTGCTACTCGTCCAAGTTGTTCATTACGCCTTTGTAATTAATTCGTTGCATGCAGAAAAATGTAAATAGCTTGTCAGACAACACAATTTAGTCTTAAAAAAGTCTCGTCACACCCCTTCTAAGTATCCAAGAATTTACCTTTACGGTAATAATAGTTATGTGTTTACGCTACTGGTTCTTTACGCAAATTTTGATAAACGACATGGCATTACTTGACGATACACGACCATATTGTATGAAAGTATATTTAATTAATTGTTATTGCAATCTACGGTTCGATATGTTAATTGAAATACAGTCTGATTCTGTTTTAACGTGGCATTTAAATTTGTTTATTTTACTCGGTATTGATGCGTGTATATAAAAGGCGTTTAAAAAGATATACGTATTTTTGACAATGTAGAGACAGTATAGCAATATAAGATCATACAGAATCCGTGATCCCCGAGCGCGCCCGCACGTGTCAACTTGTGAATTCAAAATAGGAAAATACGCTCACTGTTAATGACTTTATTAATATGCAACTGGTCTATATACGTTTTAATTTTGATTTCTACAAAAATAAATAGTCGTACATTAGAAATTTGTGAGTCTTATGAAAACACTAAAATATTATTCTTGTTATGTTTTAGAAGTGTCACATTTAATTGGATGATCACACTACTAAACAATTAAGAACACGATAACCACGGTAACTTTAATTCTTATAAAACGGAAATAATAAAATGAAATATGAACAATGATATGACACTGAAAATAAAAAAGTACAATTTAAAAAAGTACATCTGGTGAATTAGCAGGCACAGTATCAGGAAAGATAGATAACTTTTTAGACTGTAATGTGTGCAGTAATAATTTAATTTGCCGTGCAACTAACAAGTAATTAATTCTTATCAACAGGACACAAAAAAAGTTTCGGGGTGATCTGCAGTAATAAAGAGACGTCAAAGTACAAAAACGTAGTTGTACAAGACATTTATCGCAGTTGACTGTAAATAATTACAGGCAAAAACCTGTTAACAGCAGATATATCTATTGGGCGCTTTCAGTGTCTTGCAACAGGTCGAAGGGGTAAAGGGATAAAGAGTAAATAACGAGCGTTCCTTCCCATGGTAGCCTATATTGTATTACGCAGCAACTAGAGGGTTGGGTTTTCCCTTTCTTATAAGATTTAAAACTTGATTCTTAAACTAAGCACGTGCGCTAGCTGTAAGTGCTTCCACCGGAAAGTGCAGCCCGATAATATAAGTGAGCAGAAAATTTTCACTTCTGGCATATTTTAACCTTAGGTAAAGCAGTTTTGAAATATTTGTTATTTTAAACTGTCCAATCATCAATACATATACCCTTTGTTGTAATCGTTATATATACATTTGTCTCTGCGACCGCCCCAGGTACCCCTGTGTGTGTGGAGCATTGAAAATTTCTAAACCATTTGCGAAAATGCACGCTTCGAGCTTCTCTTCCCTGCTGTAAATTTCTCTATAAGTTTGATTATCACACCATAATTTACATTAACGTCCCAGATAGTATTATTCTCTTCCCTTTTAAAGATGTAATACGCCTATCCCATTCTCGAATGTGAATATCTATTTCGTTTGTGTTTTAAAAAGAGGAACTAAACATGTTCCCCATCCCCAATAATTAATATTACACATACACGATGTTTTCCTGACAGCTTCGAACGAACAGCCCTTAATTCTCTCACTTATTACTCCTACTGCTAATTTAGGTCTTTCCGATGCGTAATGGACCCTATGCCCTTTGAGGTGTGGTATACACCCTCCGCTCAAAATGACTTTTGAAGCAGAATAACGTCCATGCTTCTATTTCCTATTAATATTAATATTATTAATAAATTTAATTCCTCTGCACAACGACTAGTTCACATTATGTTGATCTGCTCGACCCTGTTTCCTCTTTCTATTTGTGTACCATTTCAAATTTATTAGTGCGTCGCCTCTATCTTCTTCTCTAACTCCCTTAGATAAATAGGACATTTCCTTGGTCTACATCTATAGTATTACGACATTACAGAACAGTCTACGTGTTTGTCGAATGTGCCAGAAGAATCTCGCTCTAATGTGTGTGGCATACATGACTATAAACGCATTCGCGAGAGTCTTCTCGAAGCCGCCAGCCGCGCGGACTGTGTCAAGGCCGCAATTAATTACGTAGTACACACTGGTGCTAAGACTAGTTTGGAACGTTCTGGTCTGTGAGTGGAGGTAGAAATACATGGCGGCAACGGCCTTAAGTTTCAGTATATATAACGGCGATATATTTACAGTGCGGTTCGAGTTATTATCGGGCGATATTACCGAGTACATTCAAGTGGTTATTAGTGAAGTGTTGCGTTTTATAATCGGGCGGGATTATTGTAATTCAATTGTGTTTTAATATTAGTGGACAATTTTATTGCGTGTGAACAATTTTTATTTGATTTGTTGTAAGAGACTGTGTTGTTAATTACGAACTGTTTAACTGTGAAAATTAAAGTTGGTGATTAGTGACTTAATTGGTGTCTTATATTTTGTTTTCCACTGTACCTACGACGATCAAGTAGACTGTCGTAACAGTGGTGTCAGAACTGGGATAGAACGGTCAACAGTGGTAACAGTGGACACTTTGTACAAGACGAGGTAATTCGTAACTAATCGGTAAACAATGGATGCCAGTCACATGATATAAGCTTACCAAACGCTGCTGCGGCAGACACAGGAAGAAGCAAAAGACGACAAGAAGAAGAACAAAGAGAAGAAAGAGAAGAAGCAGAATTACGACAGGATGAGAAACGCAGACAGTAGGCGGAAGAAGCAGAAAGACGACAAAAAGAAGAACGAAGACAAGAAAGAGAAGAAGCAGAAAAACGACAGGATGAAAAACGCAGGCAGGAAAGCGAAGAAGCTGAGGAACGTCAGAAAGCACTACTGCTAGAAACAGATGAAACGCAAAAAGATGAACGGAAGCGTGAAACAGAAGACATCAAGGAGTTAATACAGGAGCAAAAGGAGACACAAGAACAAACCGCTGCAGAGTTGGGTCTCTTACGAGGTGAGCTTAATAAGCAAGTTACTAAAATATCGGAGGTACAAGAATCAATTACATTAAAAATAGCTGAAGTAGAAAAATCAGTCTAGATTGTTGAAGAATCGATGTCTACAAAATATCTTTCATAGTACAATCTGTTTCAAATATAATATCTGAAGTAGAAAACTCAATGGCAAACCTAAGAGAACAAATTAAAAGTGAAGTTGAGCAGTACCTGAAGCTACAAGCAAAACAACTTTGTGAACAGACTGTACCAATGATAAAGACAGAAAAAGACGCAGAAAATACGTTAATAGAGAAAGTCACATTGCCTGCAGTAGGGACGGTTCATGTCAAAGCTCCAACCTTTGACGGAAGGGTCACTGGGAAACGTGCCTCCGCCAATTTGGAGCTGCTGCATGCACAAATAATTGGACAGAGAAAGACAAGGCGGTTTCACTCGTTCTCTCATTAAAAGAACCTGCGGCAGAATTACTACAAAATCTGCCACCTGACAGCCAAAACTCCTATGCCGAAATGATAAAAGCTCTGGAAATACGGTATGGTGATAAACATTTGCGAGATGTGTACTACGCTCAGTTGAGAACAAGACGACAATGTTCCGGGGAGAGTCTTCAAGAGTTTGAAGCAATTATTGACAGATTGATTAGATTGGCCTATCCTGAAGCACCAGAGGACTTCCGAATAAGGTTTGCGTTGCAGACATTTATTGATGGCATCTGAGATTGTGAACTTCAGCAAGTGTTACGAATGGAAAGCAGCGAAATAGCTCAGAAGCTTTTGTTCACGCCCTAGAGTTTGAAGCTGCCAAGTCGGCGTCCCTCTACATTAATGGGTTTGTGCCATCACATTGCAGTCAGAAGATCCCTGTATCTCATCGCCGTTACGATGGGTGCAGAAAAACAATGTTGTCGGACAAACAATTCAGAAGTTCAGGAGACTCGCAACGATTTGAACGATGGGAAAAAGACAGAAAACCGAAATATTTAAAATGTGGAAAACATGGTCATCTACAGGTAGACTGTTGGGAGAAGAAGATACCGAGAGAAGAGAGTGATAGCACCAATTGGAGAAGTAAAGCCCCAGAACAGCAAACAGTTTCCACGCTACATAAGACCAGTGAAATTTTTAATGGATTTGCGGAAGGTAAACCAACATCATTTACAGTTGACACGGGCGCAACTGTGTCCATTGTGCGCCCTGACATGGTCAGCAACCGCCATCCTCTAATTAGCTCTTGTACAATACAAACTGTGACTGGAAGCCACGTCAAGGTGCTAGGAATGGTAAACGTACGTGTACGCCTGGGTCTTCTCGAGTTTAGCCACCAAATGCTCGTTGCAGACATTGTCGATGAAGTGATTCTTGGCACGGACATTATGAGTGCCTACGGATTCGATGTGGACTTAAGAGAGAATGTCCTGAAGGTTGGCCAAGGGAAGATAAAGCTTTGCATGGCTAAAATGACAGGGTCTACCAACCATTCGATTAAGCGAGTAGCATTAGTCGAAAAAAAAGTCAACAGGTCTGGTCAAGAGGAACCCTCCCTATTGCAAGCGGAAATGGAGGAAGAACTAGCAGAGGAAATACAAATAAGTGTAACGACAAAAGAAGTAATTGGAAAGCCAACTATGGTTGTCGAGACAAAACTCTTGCTTGTTCCTGAGCTGATAGAAGCGCTCGAGGGCAATGTGGCTGAAGATGAGGTTACGCAAGAGGCTGTTGACGAGAACGAAACAAACATGGATCAGTCAGTGGTGTTTAGGTCATCAGTACATGACGCAGCGGGAGTGATTCCAGCAAAACTAGTGGTTGAGCGGAAGACTCGCATTCATGGGAACGTGATGTTCGGATCACACGAGACTGAATTCGAAGAACCGGAGAAAGCCCAAGACGGGGTTCACGGCCATTTGCTGCAATTGCGGCGGGGACCATCCGGCTAGTTATAGAGGATGCAAGGAATTTATATCAGCCATGAAGCTGCAGAGGACTCCTGCTCGCCCTGGCGCGCAGGCAGGCCGTGTTGCAGGTCCCCTCCCTAACCGCAGAGAGGCCTTTCCACCTCTCTCCGGAGCATCATCTCAGGCCCCGGCAGCAGTTCCGGCTGCTCCCAGGGCCCCAGTTCCGCCTGCAGTCGACGTTTCGGCGCCGCCTGCAGTCCCCTCTGTCCCGGCGCCTGCCGGAGCGCCCGGTCCTTCATACGCGGCTGTGGCCGCTACATCTGTCCCGCCTTCCGCTCCTCGGAGCTCTAAACCTAAGCGCACTCGTCGCCGTCAGCGACAAGTTCCACAGGCATTGCCTGTAAAACCTCAGCAGGCCCCGCCCGCCGCCAGCCATCAACCTAAGCTCCCAACTGAGCAGACCTCACGTCCGTCCCCGAGCCCTGCGCCATCTACAACACCGGCCGAGGCCAGCCAGGTCCGTCTTCCGGAATCTCGGGATTCTTCCCGGGCCCCGGTGAATCCCCTGACAGCCTGGGCTGAAACTTTGGTAAATAACATCAGGTCTGCTCCAGATACAACCACGGTTCTCGCCCTGGTGTTTCAATCACCGTCTACCCTCTTTCCTGTTCTTCCTTTGAATGGCTAGGAGTCTTAGGATCGTTGCGTGGAATGCCCATGGGGTAGTCCCTCGACGATCTGAACTGATGACTTTCGTAACGGAGTACGACGCTGATGTCGTCCTCCTTTGCCTCCTTTGCAAGACTCATCTGGCTCGCAACCATACCTTCAACCTGCTATCCTACATCTGTTTTCGTCAGGATCGTCCCCAGCGGCCTGGCTGTCGCTCCTCGGGGGGGGACAGCCGTCTTATTCCACAGGTGGATATCCCACAGGCCACTACCCCTTTAGTTACATCTCTAGTTGAAGGTTGTGCGGTGGCGATAGACGCTGGCGGATCCGAGTTGCGCGTTGTTGCGGCGTATCTCCGGCCCGGCCTGCGGATACCTACACCGCTCGTGGAGTGGGATGCTCTCCTCGATCATCCCCTATCAACCATTGTAGCCGGCGACTTAAATGCCAAGCATCCCTCCTGGAACAGCAGAGTAGCCACCGCCTACGAAAAATCTCTGTATCGGTTCGTCTCCGACGACCCGGTACTTCAAGTCATCGGCCCAGAAGACCCTACTCACTTCCCCTTTTCCGGTCATCGACCGGACTTCCTTGACATTGTCATAGCCAAGGACGTGACCCATCACATCCAGGTCTCGTCAGTGTCGGATCTCTCATCCGATCACAATCCTCTTTTTATAACTGCCCGTGAGCTGTCGGCCTCACCCCGACCTCCCGCTCAGATTGTTAGGAGAGTCAACTGGCGCTCCTACCATGATGAGCTCTCACGGCGGTTTCCATCACTCCCCGAGGACCCGGTCGTCACTTGTGACGATTTGGATCGCCGAGCCACTCATCTTCAGGAGTAGGTCCAAGGTGTCATGGATCGACACACATATGCTATCGAGGTGAATCATCGCAAATCGGCATTACCTGCGGATGTACTCCACGCCATCTGGCTACGGCGCAATCTCCGCCGCAGATGGCAAAGAACCCGTTATCCCTTCGTCAAAAGGCGCTGTCAGGCCCAGCCTCTTTACGTCCAGCAGCTACTGCGGGACGTAAACTCTGATCGATGGGACTCATATCTTGAGTCTCTTGAAGTCGACCACGCCTCCGTCTGGAGAGCGGCGAGTAGACTGACCCGCGAGAAGAGAACTCGCAACCCACTTGAAACTCCGAACGGGACTCCGAACGGGGTTGTATCTTCATCAGAAGGCAAGGCCGAGGTGTTTGTCGACTGCATGGAGGTGCAATTTACTGTTCACCAAGGCGTCTCGGACCCTGCCCACTCGGCAGAAGTCCGTGACTTCCTATCTGGATATTTTTCACGCCCTCCCGATGTCCCAGCCCTCCCGTTCGACAGGGATGAACTAGTTTCATCTATCTGCCGACTAAATCGCCGTCGCGCCCCCGGTCCTGACCGGATCGGGGCCGCTGCTCTACAAAATCTACCGGCCTCAGGCGTTGACCTCGTTCTTGAGCTGTTTAACTCCTGTCTCCGGCTACAGTACTTTCCCCGCCTGTGGAAAACAGCCAACATCGTAATGACTCCGAAGCCTCGCAAGCCGCGCATGCTTCCTGAAAGCTATCGACCAATCTCTCTCTTGCCAGTCATCTCGAAGGTGTTCGAGCGTCTCCTGCTGGCTCGCATCTCGCCGCTGCTAGATGGTTTCATCCGCAGCGAACAGTTCGGGTTTCGCAGAGAGCACTCGACCACGCTTCGATTGGTCCGCGTTGTTACGCACTTGTCAGACGCCACCAACAGGCGAGCGGCTACGGCCGCCGTACTGTTGGACGTGAGCAAGGCCTTCGATAAAGTCTGGCACGAAGGTCTTCTCTTCAAACTTGCCAATTCCCCTCTACCATCGACCATAGTGTTTTTCCTCCGGTCGTATCTCAGCGACCGAACCTTCAGGGTGAGCGTCGACGGGTCCTGTTCTACAGTTCGACCCGTCGCCGCCGGCGTACCTCAGGGATCTGTCCTCGGCCCCGTTCTGTACCTTGTGTACACGAACGACCTGCCTGTCTTGCCCGGAGTCACGTTGTCTTTGTTCGCTGGCGATGCTATGTATCACTGCAGCTCCCTGTCCCCGCGATTTGCGAGTACAAAGCTGCAGCGTCAGTTGAACCAGCTTCCGGACTGGCTACGGAAATGGCGGGTGACGATCAACACGGAGAAATCCGAGGCGATCTGCTTCACCCGTAAGTCCATCTCCCGATGCCAGCCCCTCTCCCGAGCAGGGAGACCCATCGCCTACAAAGAATCGGTGAAGTATTTAGGCGTTCGGCTAGATCGTCGCCTTTGCTTCAACGCCCACGTGACGGAAACCCTTGCCAAGGCTCGCGGCGTCCAAGCCAAGTTATCTCCTTTCCTCTCGTGTCGCAGCCGCCTGGCCATGCGCACGAAACTTACCATCTATCTACTATATCTCAGGTCTGTATTGACCTATGCGGCACCCGCCTGGTGGTCTCTTTTATCCACCACCAACAGATGTAGGCTGGAAGCTTTCCAGTCCCGAACACTCCGATCGGGGTCTCCGTTCCTACCTTGACTTCCTTTGTCCGGTCGCTGGCTCTAACTCTCTTTGCTAAAGCCTCGACCTCCACCTTCCCATACCTACGAACCATCAGTGCATCAGAACCACCACCGCCCATTCGGGTCAAGCGCCCTCGGGCGCTTCTTGACGACCCGCCATAACGCCATCCTCTTTAAATTTTACAAAAACAAAATGTAATCATCAGTCCTAGACCAGAGTTTTTTCGCCTAAACTGTCCTTCTTTCTTTCCTGCCCACCTCCTAGCACGCTGAGCCGGCTGCTGTCGCTGTCATCAATCATTAGCACGGAGGCTCTCCGCCTCGCGGGGAGCGACCGACGCCGTCAGGGCGTCTGCTGACTGGACTTGAAACGGGCAACATCTGTTGCCCGAATCGGTACCAGCGGCAGTGCACCAAACAAATAAAATTGAACTCCCCCGTTAACTGGTTGGCTGTTTTTTGCATTTGCATTTGCATTGAATAGTGGGGCGTCTTTGCACCCGTGGCTTATTACAGCTTCCGGGACGTGCCCGATGGCTGCCAGAAGAAAACAGTGCTGGACTTTCATAAGTAAGGTGTCCTAATTTTGTCGGGAGGTACACGCCAACCAGTTAACTGAGAAGGCGGCGGAAACACAACTGGGGGTTGCGATTAGAGCAGTTTCCCGAGTCTCAGAAAGGACTCCTGACACTTGGTCTGTTTGAGTTCTTTATATACTTTTAGCTAATTATGGTGGGGGGTCTGAAGCGACCTGCGATTGGTGGATTGTACCACCGGGACTAGCAAACGAGGTCGCTTCCATGACTCACCTGGTCGCGGGGTGTATTTACCAAGTCCGGCAATGAGGGAATTGTGGGTCACTCTGTCGGAACGAACATAGAATCTACGCGCCAGGCGTCTCACGGTGTCATCAAGAGAGCGGACACCGAGTCCTCTCCTCAAAAGACGAGAAGAGTACCTCCGGGGGACTTTGCACGCGAGCTTCAGTCCCCGGTCGAGTACGCGCTGGAGCGTTGTTCTATGACCACGAACCAGGTATCCCCAAACAGGACAGGCGTATGTAATCACGGGCAACACGTATGTGTTGACTATGAGCTTACCTAGCCGGGGGGGTCATTGCCGGATTAGAAAGCACGGGCCAGAGTCTACTGAGTTGCGCCGAAGCGCATTGTCGGATGTACTGTACATGGGTTCGCCAGGTGAGTCGGGAATCCACGTGGAGCCCGAGGTACTTGACGCTATTGGTCCAGGGCACCTCGACGGGGCCTAATTTAAGCGGCCGAGGCAGCTTACGTTTTTGCGAGAATATTACCGCGGCGCTCTTGGAAGCGTTAACGGCAACTCTCCAGTCATCGGTCCACCCGACATACGCGTCGAGTTGGCGCTGGAGCTTAACTGCCGCATAACTCGCGTTCGGCTCTGAGGCAAAAGCCGCAGTGTCGTCCGCGAACAGCGACAATTTCACTCCAGGAACTCGGGGCGTGTCGTTGACAAACAATGAGAACAGGAGAGGCCCAAGGACGCTTCCCTGAGGGACGCCAGCGGTAATACGCCTCTCCGAAGAGAGAGCGTGGTCTACTCTCACTCAGAAGCTACGGTAGCGCAGAAAGCTGCCGATCAAGTGAACGTAGCAGTCTGGGAGAAGGACTTCCTTGAGTTTGTACAGGACACCCTCGTGCCACACGCGGTCAAAGGCTTTCTCTACGTCTAGGAAGATCGCAGTCGTCTGTTTGCCCTGGCAGCCAGCCTCAGTAATCCATTCCACGAGTCTCATCAGCTGATGAGTCGAGGAGTGCAGCTCACGAAAGCCGAACTGTTCGGGGATCAGCACGTCTAGTCTTTCTAGATGGTTGCGGATCCTACGCTGGATCAGACGCTCAAAAACCTTGGACGTCGCGGATAGGAGGCTGATGGGCCTGAGGTTTTCCACACGAGAAGAATTCTTTCCCGGCTTGGGTATCACAATGACGGTAGCCGTTTTCCATTTCGCCGGAAAATAGGCCAGTCTGAGGCACGAATTGAACAGGTCAGTGAGGAACTGGGTTCCTCGCTCCGGAAGGCGATGGAGGGCGGAATTCATGACTCCGTCCGGGCCAGGCACCTTCCGGGGCTTGAGCTGAACAATCCTCTCAGAGACCTCCTCCGGGGAGATGGGCTCCGGCTGGACTGTGATATCGGCCGATAGAAAGCGCTCTACCTCGCGGCAGATTTGCTCAGTGAAAGCCGGGTTCTTGGATGGGTTGGGAGCGAACTGACGCTCTAAACTGTCAGCCAAGAACTCTGCTTTTTCGAGGGGGCGGCCAAGGGGTTGACCGCCGGGTCCGGCCAGTTCGGGGAGAGGCGCGCGTTTGCGCTTTCCCGTTAGGGCACTGGGAATCCGCCAGACATTACGGTCCTCGGCAGGGCCGTCCATCTGTGTAACAGCTAGCTCCCAGTTGCGTCGACGGAACGCCAGCATGTCGCGACGCAACTTGCCGGACGCTCTGTTGAACGCAGCGTTGTCAACCGGGTCACGAGTCCTCTGCCAGCATCTCCGGAGGCGATTCCTCTCGCAAGCGAGCTGAGACACCTCTTCGGGGATCCGCTGATAGTCGGGCGTGAGTCCCGGCTTCATCCGGGAGGACACGTCTACCGCCGAGACTACGGCTGTGTCGAATAAGGCAACTGCCTCGTCGACATGCTGGGTAGTGTCGAGCGGGATATGCTCTGGTAGGCGGCGACTGAACGCCGGGCCAAAGCGGTCCCACTCGATTACCCGCCGCTCGTCGCGGACGGTGGCGTGCTGGGTAGCTATATGCACACTGATAGGGCAATGGTGCGAGGACAGTTCCGAAATGACGGAGACGTGGACCGGGCAATAAACGCCCCTGACCGCGGCAATATCCAGTACGTCAGGGCGGGAGTTAGCCCTTGAGGGATAGTACGTAGGCCCGGTAGGACCCATGACTGTGACCCGAGCCGCATCAACATACCTGCGTAAGCGGGTCCCGTTTGGGTTCACCAAGCGGCTCCCCCAATCAGGGTGCTTACAGTTCAGGTCGCCCGCCAGGACTACCCTCCTGTGTGCTCCAAAGACGGCCTCCAGATCGTTCGACAGGAGCTCCGTTTGTGGAGGCTTGTAAGCGGAAAGCACGAGTAGACCGCCGAGAGCACCATGGAGCTCGACCGCGGTGCACTCGAGGTTCCGCCGCTGAGGCAGGACAACGCGGTGATGGCGAAGACTCGCCTTCACCGCGATGGCTGTGCCCCCTCCTGTGCGACCCGACCGGTCGTCCCGGTAACACACGTAGTTTGGTAGACGGAAACGACGATGCGGGGTCAGGTGCGTCTCGCCAAGAAGAAGCACGTCGGGCTTGTGACGGGCAACGAACTCTAAGAGCTCAGAATGCCGGGAAGCGAGGCCGTTGGCGTTCCACGCCACGAGCTCGAGGTCTCGCTTGAGGGATTGCCGTGGTTGTCCGTTCATAACAGACCTGTAACACGGCAGGCTTCCACCAAGAGGAGGAACTTATCTTGGGGCGAGCTGTTGCCAAGCGTTCCTTGATTTTAATGAAAGTCTGGGCTACTTTCTGCAAGTCGTAGCTTGCCAGAAAGTCTGATACAACGGCGAGATCATCGGAGGATGAGGCCTGGGGAGAACGCTTGGCGGCAGCTGCATAGCTGCGGCGGGGCGAGACGGTGGAAGCCTTGGGGGCAGGTACTGGAGCGGGTGGCCGCTCTGGCTTTTGGTGGACGGGCTTGGGTCCAGTGGCAGGTAGTTTAGCCTGGCCCGTGTTCTTGGCCTGGGTCCTACCATTCTTGCCCGATCTGGGGTATCGTGGCTTGGGTGGCGGCGGCCGTGGAGGATCAATTTCCTCATCGTCCGGCAGCGGGACTTGAGTATAGTGGGGATCTTCGCGTTCCGGTTTCGGGGGCGCGGTGGTTGGTTTCGCCTTTGGAGCTTCGCTCGGGCTCACTGCTCTGGGTTTCGGAACCGGAGCAGACCTCGGGGCTGGTCTCCGGACCACAGGTTCAGCGGCTTTGGCCGTCTTGACTGGTTTGGCAACAACAACATTGCGAGGCTTAGGCTGGACCGGTTTCTTGAGCTTGTCCAACTGTTCGTTATATACTGGGCAGCGCCTGTTATTTGCAGCATGGGCGCCGCCACAGTTAATACAGTATCGGTGGTTGTCCGGGACAGCGCAGGCCTGCGTCAAGTGGTCATTTCCACAGCGGACGCAGGTCGGCGCGTTCCGACAACCGAAGCTGCTGTGGCCGAACCGCTGGCACCTGTGGCACTGAGAAATTCGCCCGGTCTGACGGCAGGGCTCCACGCTCACGCAGAGCCCGAAAAGCAGTTTCAAATCTAATAGGGCCTGGGAGGAGTCGCCCTTCTCTACCAGGAGTCTGATTAGGGGGAGGGGCCGACGCGAACCATAAGTAGTGTACAGCCGAGAGGCTCCCACAACCTTATAGCCCGAGTCGCGCAGTTCGTCTAGGACGGACTGCGGATCCGCCTGTACGTCCAGGCCCCGAAGGACGAGGGCTACAGGCTTGGTGCGGTTAAATGTGTAGGTGTGGAACTGGAACGATTCACGTTCCAGCCACTGGACAACTCCGAAGTATTCGGATGCACTGCGGCAGGTAACGCGCAGAGTCTCACTCGCAAGGAGCTTGACCGATGCGTTATCCGCCAGCGCAACGACCTTACGGAGTCGGCGAACGAAGCCGATAACATCCCTGACGTTCGTGACGAACACCGGCTGGATCCTTCCTTCGGAGGTGCGACTAGGCGCAACCTCAGCGGAGGCTTGGAATGCCGCCGAGTCCGTAGCCGAACTCAAGGAGGTCAGGGAGGGAGACTTTCTCGGCTTGCCACCGTGCCCTACTACCACCCAGTCGGTGGAAGCCGAGGTTTCCATGGCTGGGGAGTCAGACTCCGGCAGAGGTACAGGGCTGCTTGGCCTACTGGCGGCCGTGCAGCCGGAAGGTCCGGCCTTTGCGGGCTTGGGCAGCCCTAATAAGGACCAATTATTCTGACGAGCTTGCGCGGGTTCAGCAGGGCTTCCCGCGCGAGTCGGAGGGTTCCCGACTGGCCCAAGTGGCCGGCCGGGGGGCTCGTTGCTGCCGCACAGTGCTACAGGGGCACTACCAGCTGGTCTACTGGCGACTAGCTCGGCTCTTTGTCCAGCGGGTGTCCGGGGGCCGTTTTTTATTTATGTAGGTACCGGGTCATGGTAACACTGCCTCAGGTCGCGGGGCGAACGGTAGAGGGTAGAGGTCACAGATCGGCTCGTCGAACAGATCTACCTAGAGCTGTTGCCTGGGTAGGCTGCGTCACTTTTTATGGCGATTTTTTGCTTGTGAATTTCACCGTTATTTATACGTTTATCAAAGTGAATTCTTCAACATATCTTCATCTGTATTCATCTTCATCAGTGTGCTATAAATTACCAGTGTATTGTGTCGTGCGCGTGTGTTTTTGTGACTCGTGTGCAGTGCGCGTCTGGTGTTCGTGTTCTTTGTCTGTCAGTGTAGTGATTCAGTGCTGGTGAAAGTCACTCTTTCCTAGCCCTTTTTTTGCGTCTTCGACGTTCATTTCGGCTCATCCCGAGATGGCGTCGAACGCAACTCCTGTTCCTTTGCCGGCACCGCTGGTAACCTTAATGGAAACCTGCGGTACTGGTCCTCATTCTACCCCGCTGCCGTCCCATACAATCAGTGATAGTGAAAGTGAAAGTGATTGTGCGTCGATGTGTAGTGTGGGGACGGGGGAAGGTGAATTTTCGCTTGTGGAGGGCAAGTCTGCCAAACGCAAGCGAAAATTGGTCGCCAGCCCGCCACCGGCCGCTGCTACGCATCGGGTATCTAGTCCCGGTAACAGCGCCAACCATCCGACTCAGTCTCCCTCTCAATCTGTGCCCAAGCCTAAAATTCCTCCGATTGTCATTCCCGACAATCGCAATTATAGGGAAATTCTTCGTTCCCTCCAGAATCTGCTTCCTTCGGCCAAACTCGAGGCCAGGTGCCAAGGCTCCTCGCTTTGAATTGCGGCCACAACAGTCCCGGACTTCCGATCGGTCCAACAGTTTCTTACCGATCGGAAGATCTCCTTCCATACTTTCGCGCTTCCTTCAGAGCGCGAAATTAAAGTAGTTCTTTCCGGACTTCCTTCCTGGACCGCCCCCGATACCATCAGGCAGGAGCTTGTCGCCTTAGGCTATTCGCCGACGGCGGTAAGTGTACTGCATGCTGGCAAGGGGGAAGATCGCCGTCCTGTGAATAGTTTCCTAGTGAAACTACTCAAAGTAGGCCAGTTCGAGGAGGTCTATGGCCTCCAAAACTTCCTGCACCTTCGGGTGCAAGTTCGTACTTTTGACCCGCGGCCAGGCCCCTCGCAGTGTTTTAACTGTCAGAGGTTTGGCCACTCCAGCTTATTCTGTAATCACCCTCCGCGTTGCGTGCGATGTACTGAGCCTCATCGTGGGTGTGATAAGCCCAAGACGGGGTTCACGGCCATTTGCTGCAACTGCGGCGGGGACCATCCGGCTAGTTATAGAGGATGTAGGGACTTTATATCAGCCATGAAGCTGCAGCGGACTCCTGCTCGCCCTGGCGCGCAGGCAGGCCGTGTTGCAGGTCCCCTCCCTAACCGCAGAGAGGCCTTCCCACCTCTCTCCGGAGCATCATCTCAGGCCCCGGCAGCAGTTCCGGCTGCTCCCAGGGCCCCAGTTCCGCCTGCAGTCGACGTTTCGGCGCCGCCTGCAGTCCCTTCTGTCCCGGCGCCTGCCGGAGCGCCCGGTCCTTCATACGCGGCTGTGGCCGCTACATCAGTCCCGCCTTCCGCTCCTCGGAGCCACAAACCAAAGCGCACTCGTCGCCGTCAGCGACAAGTTCCACAGGCCTTGCCTGTAAAACCTCAGCGGGCCCCGCCCGCCCCCAGCCATCAACCTAAGCTCCCAATTGAGCAGACCCCACGTCCGTCCCCGAGCCCTGCGCCATCTGCAACACCGGCCGAGGCCAGCCAGGTCCGTCTTCCGGAATCTCGGGAATCTTCCCGGGCCCCGGTGGACCCCCTGACTGCCTGGGCTGAAACTTTGGTAAACAACATCAGGTCTGCTCCAGATACAACCACGGTTCTCGCCCTGGTGTTTCAATCCCTGTCTACCCTCTTTCCTCTTCTTCCTTTGAATGGCTAGGAGTCTTCGGATCGTTGCGTGGAATGCCTATGGGGTAGTCCCTCGACGATCTGAACTGATGACTTTCGTAACGGAGTACGACGCTGATGTCGTCCTCCTTTGCGAGACTCATCTGGCTCGCTACCATACCTTCAACCTGCCATCTTACATTTGTTTTCGTCAGGATCGTCCCCAACGGCCTGGCTGTCGCCCCTCGGGGGGGACAGCCGTCTTAGTCCACAGGCGGATATCCCACAGGCCACTACCCCCTTTAGATACATCTCTTGTTGAAGGTTGTGCGGTGGCGATAGACGCTGGCGGATCGGAGTTGCGCGTTGTTGCGGCGTATCTCCGGCCCGGCCTGCGGCTACCTCCACCGCCCGAGGAGTGGGACGCTCTCCTCGATCATCCCCTACCAACCATCGTAGCCGGCGACTTAAATGCCAAGCATCCCTCCTGGAACAGCAGAGTAGCCAACGCCTACGGAAAATCTCTGTATCGGTTCGTCTCCGACGACCCGGTACTTCAAGTCATCGGCCCAGAAGACCCTACTCACTTCCCCTTTTCCGGTCATCGACCGGACGTCCTTGACATTGTCATAGCCAAGGACGTGACCCATCACATCCAGGTCTCGTCAGTGTCGGATCTCTCATCCGATCACAATCCCCTTTTTATAACTGCCCGTGAGCTGTCGGCCTCACCCCGACCTCCCGCTCAGACTGTTAGGAGAGTCAACTGGCGCTCCTACCATGATGAGCTCTCACGGCGGTTACCATCACTCCCCGCGGACCCGGTCGTTACTTGTGACGATTTGGATCTCCGAGCCACTCATCTTCAGGAGTTGGTCCAAGGTGTCATGGATCGACACACATATACTCTCGAGGTGAATCATCGTAAATCGGCCTTACCTGCGGAAGTACTCCACGCCATCTGGCTACGGCGCAATCTCCGCCGCCGATGGCAAAGAACCCGTGATCCCGGCGTCAAAAGGCGCTTTCAGGCCCAGCCTCTTTACGTCCAGCAGCTACTGCGGGACGTAAACTCTGATCGATAGGACTCATACCTTGAGTCTCTTGAAGTCGACCACGCCTCCGTCTGGAGAGCGGCGAGTAGACTGACCCGCGAGAAGAGAACTCGCAACCCACTTGAAACTCCGAACGGGACTCCGAACGGGGTTGTATCTTCATCAGAAGGCAAGGCCGAGGTGTTTGTCGACTGCATGGAGGTGCAATTTACTGTTCACCAAGGCGTCTCGGACCCTGCCCACTCGGCAGAAGTCCGTGACTTCCTATCTGGACATTTTTCACGCCCTCCCAAAAATCCCAGCCCTCCCGTTCGACAGGGATGAACTAGTTTCATCTATCTGCCGACTAAATCGCCGTCGCGCCCCCGGTCCTGACCGGATCGGGGCCGCTGCTCTACAAAATCTCCCGGCCTCAGGCGTTGACCTCGTTCTTGAGCTGTTTAACTCCTGTCTCCGGCTACAGTACTTTCCCCGCCTGTGGAAATCAGCCAACATCGTAATGATTCCGAAGCCTCGCAAGCCGCGCATGCTTCCTGAAAGCTATCGTCCAATCTCTCTCTTGCCAGTCATCTCGAAGGTGTTCGAGCGTCTCCTGCTGGCTCGCATCTCGCCGCTGCTAGATGGTTTCATCCGCAGCGAACAGTTCGGGTTTCGCAGAGAGCACTCGACCACGCTTCAATTGGTCCGCGTTGTTACGCACTTGTCCGACGCCACCAACAGGCGAGCGGCTACGGCCGCCGTACTGTTGGACGTGAGCAAGGCCTTCGATAAAGTCTGGCACGAAGGTCTTCTCTTCAAACTTGCCAATTCCCCTCTACCATCGACCATAGTGTTTTTCCTCCGGTCGTATCTCAGCGACCGAACCTTCAGGGTGAGCGTCGACGGGTCCTGTTCTACAGTTCGACCCGTCGCCGCCGGCGTACCTCAGGGATCTGTCCTCGGCCCCGTTCTGTACCTTGTGTACACGAACAACCTGCCTTTCTTGCCCGGAGTCACGTTGTCTTTGTTCGCTGACGATGCTATGTATCACTGCAGCTCCCTGTCCCCGCGATTTGCGAGTACAAAGCTGCAGCGTCAGTTGAACCAGCTTCCGGACTGGCTACGGAAATGGCGGGTGACGATCAACACGGAGAAATCCGAGGCGATCTGTTTCACCCGTAAGTCCATCTCCCGATGCCAGCCCCTCTCCCTAGCAGGGAGACCCATCGCCTACAAAGAATCGGTGAAGTATTTAGGCGTTCGACTAGATCGTCGCCTTTGCTTCAACGCCCACGTGACGGAAACCCTTGCCAAGGCTCGCGGCGTCCGAGCCAAATTATCTCCTTTCCTCTCGTGTCGCAGCCGCCTGGCCATGCGCACGAAACTTACCATCTATCTACTATTTCTCAGGTCTGTATTGACCTATGCGGCACCCGCCTGGTGGTCTCTTTTATCCACCACCAACAGATGTAGGCTGGAAGCTTTCCAGTCCCGAACACTCCGTTCCTTGACGGGGTCCCCTTGGTTTGTAAGGAACGACGTGATTCGAAGGGGTCTCCGTGTTCCTACCTTGACTTCCTTTGTCCGGTCGCTGGCTCTAACTCTCTTTGCTAAAGCCTCGACCTCCACCTTCCCGTACCTACGAACCATCAGTGCATCAGAACCACCACCGCCCATTCGGGTCAAGCGCCCTCGGGCGCTTCTTGATGACCCGCCATAACGCCATCCTCTTTAAATTCAATACAAACAAGTAATCATCAGTCCTAGACCAGAGTATTTCACCAAACTGTCCTTCTCTCCTTCCTGTCCACCTCCTAGCACGCTGAGCCGGCTGCTTGTCGCTGTCATCATTCACTGGCACGGAGGCTCTCCGCCTCGCGGGGAGCGACCGACGCCCTCAGGGCGTCTGCTGACTGGACTTGAAACGGGCAACATCTGTTGCTCGAATCGGTACCAGCGGCAGTGCATTAAACAAATAACAGTTATACTCCCCCGCCTTCTCAGTTAACTGGTTGGCGGTTTCCTTTTCCAGTCTTAGGTAACCAGTCGACATGTACCAGCACTATGTTTACTTCTGGCAGCCATTGGACACGATCCAGATGCTGCAATCAAGCCACGGGTGCAAAGACACCCCGCATCCATAATGCAATGCAATGCTCGTCGAACTCGTACCAAGAAAAGCTCCTGGCCCGGACGGCGTCTCGAACGCCGCTCTTACTCGACTCCCGGAGCGAGGAGTACTTTTCTTGGTCGCGCTGTTCAACGCGTGTCTTAGACTGGCCTATTTTCCCCAGAAATGGCGTAAGGCAACGGTTATAGTGATCCCGAAGCAGGGAAAGGACGCTTCCCGTCCCGGCAACCTCCGGCCCATTAGTCTACTGTCAGCCACGTCAAAGGTCCTCGAACGTCTCGTACAACGGAGAGTACTAGATCATCTAAGAAATTTCGATGTACTGGTCCCCGAACAGTTCGGCTTTCGTGTGGGGCATTCCACCACTCATCAACTGATGAGACTGGTGGAATACATCACGGACGCCGGGTGTCGGAAAGAGCAGAATGTCGCCTGTTTCCTAGATGTGGAAAAGGCCTTTGATAGTGTCTGGCATGACGGGCTCTTGTTCAAGCTCCGGGAAATCCAGCTCCCAGATTGCTACCTTCGCTTGATTGCTAGCTTTCTGACGGAGAGGACTTTCTGCGTGCGAATAGACGACCACGTCTCTTCCGAGAGACGTATCACAGCCGGGGTACCTCAAGGTAGCGTGCTAGGGCCTCTCCTGTTCTCCGTGTATGTCAACGACGCACCCAGAGAGCCTGGAGTCCAGATGGCTTTGTTTGCCGACGACACGGCGGTCTATACCGCCGATCGGAACGCAGACTTTGCTATCCCACGACTTCAGCGCGCACTCGATGCGTATTCGACGTGGACGGAAAGCTGGAAAGTTGCCGTCAACGAAACCAAGAGCTCCGCGGTGCTATTCACAAAGCGCCGGAAAGAACCACGAGGCCGAGTGAGACTCGGTAGAACGTATTTGCCCTGGTCGAGAGAAGTAAAGTACCTCGGTGTCCACCTAGATCGTCGACTCACCTGGCGTGCCCACGCTGAGACGATGCGAAAGAAAGCGTCCGCTCGTCTCGCGCAACTGTTTCCGATACTTGCCAACAAGGCTATGACCCGCAAGCTGGGTAAGTTGATTGTCAACGTGTACCTGTTGCCGATCATTACCTACGCTCTTCCCGTCTGGGGTTACCTCGCAACCGTTCATAAAAGAAGGTTGCAGAGCGTTCTCGATAGAGGGGGTCGAGTCTACCCAGAGCTGTTGCCAAGGTAGGCTGCGTCGTTCGTTTTCTTGTTCTTGTGCGTGGAATTTTCCATTGCACAACACTGGCTCCAGCTTGTCTGGAGTGCTATATCTCATTTATTACTTCTTTAATCAAGCTGAAACTTTCACAAAGTGTTATACATAATTGGTGCTCTGTGTTACAATTGTGCGGGCAGTGGTGAACTCGAGTTTTTGGTGTTAGTGGTGTTTTGGTGTTCTCCGCTGCTGACTGTTGCCTGGTAAGTGTTGTATCTTTTAAGTAGTATACCTCACTACCCAGCTAGCGATCCGTAAAGTCTCACCAGCCTAGGCGTAGGTTAACCTCGCCGATGGTCGCAACCAACATTCCCGTCGGTCCTTCTCAGGGCCACGAAATCCCACCTGGCGCTTTGGCGCAACCTTTACCGACCGACCCCGAGGCGGTGTCGGCTGGGTCGAGTGCAATGGACACTGAGGAGTGGCAGACTGTACGTAGCCGGAAACGGCGAAACAGTGGCGACTCCGCGGGGTCCGGGCGGTCTTCCCAGCTGGGTCCTGCCACGGATAGACCTGCTACGGCCACCTCGCTACCTACCCCGCCCCGGCGGTTGCCGCCTCTGATCTTTGACCGGCCTATTGACTGGGATAAGGTCATGCGGCGACTTCACCGGGCCGCTCCTGCGAATACCCTGACTGCAGTTTGTCAGGGTGGCCGCTCCGTCAGAATTGAGACCACGACCATCGACAGTTTCCGGCTCGCCCAGAAACTGCTGACTGATCGTGGTATCCCGTATTACACCTACGCCCTGCCGGAGGAGAGGGAACTCAAGGTCGAGATCATCGGCATCCCCGCCGATGTTCCCGTGCCTACAATTTCTCACGCCCTTGAACTTTTGGGCTTTACTGTCAGCTCAGTGACTCCTCTCTTCTCCCCCGGCAGACGCATTCCCAGAAATGCCTTCCTTGTGAAAATCCTCAAGGTAGGGAATTTCCAGTCAATATATCAAGTAGACTCTCTCTTTTACCTCCGGGTAAAAGTTTCAGCTTTTGAGTCCCGACCCGGACCCAAGCAGTGCTACAACTGCCAGAGGTACGGACACAGCAGTATCTATTGCCACTACCCGACACGCTGCATTCGTTGTGGTGAAGGTCATCACAAGGGCGATTGTCCTCGTGAACGCACCGCCACTGCCACGTGTGCAAACTGTCGTGAACCACACCCGGCAAGCTCTCGCCAGTGCAAGCACTATCATGACGCCCTAAAGCGCATCACCAAGGCCCAAAAGCCTATCCCACCTGCCCCCAAGAAACCCTCAGCCCCTGCATCTGCCGCCCCGGCGGCCCCAGTTCCGGCTACCTCGTCTGCGCCTGCAGCCGCTGTAGTCCCCCCGACCTGCCCAGCGCCTGCCGGAGCGCTCAGTCACTCGGCAGCCGCCGCCTCCGATGCATCTTTCCCTCCTTTGGCCTCGTCGCGAAAGCAACCCGCGCCAAAGAAGAAAAAGTCATCGACCACCATCCTCACGCAGCACAAGCCCGCTGCAACTAAGTCAGCATCTGCCCCAGCTCCCAAAGAGCCTCGGCAGCCTACAACTACACCTCGGCCCGATAATGGTATCATGTATCGAGTGCCCCCGCCCACGCCGCAGGCGCCATCGACGGAGGAAGGGTCCTCGGATCCGTCCTTTGCCGATCGTTTGCGTGTCTGGGTTGAGACCCTCATCCCTCAAATCTTGGCTGCCAAGGACGTCCAGTCTCTGCTAGTCACCATTCTTACCTCCCTCATGACTCTCCTGCCTCTCAATGTCTAGGCCTCTTCGGCTGGTGGCATGGAACGCGTGTGGTGTTCCGTCTCGCCGAGCCGAATTGGCTAACTTTGCCACTGAATATGACCTCGATGTCATCCTCCTCTCCGAAACTTTCCTTACCCCTGCTGCTTCCTTTCAGCTTCCGGCGTACACTACATATCGCACGGATAGGCCCCGGCTACAACCCCCCGCTCGTCCCAGCGGGGGTACTGCTATTCTCGTCCACAGGCGCATTGCCCATCGTCTCTTACCCCCTCCAGATACTAGGTATTTGGAGACGACGGCGGTGGCCCTCTGGATCGGGGATCGGGAGGTTCGCATAATTTCGGCGTACCTTCCTCCCGGGCCCGGAGGGCCTCCGCCGCCTGAGGAGTGGGACGCCCTCCTCGACCACGAACTACCTACTATAGCTGCCG